>OW387798.2:2792000-4183000 GCA_936446665.2 Synanthedon andrenaeformis
GTGAGATAGGATGCATTTTAGCCACACCCACCGATGAGTTTGAGCCGCCGACTAATTTAACCTTAAGTCGGTAACTCGTACGTCTACGGATCTCCTCTTTTCTAATTCAATCTCGCAGTGTAACCACGAGCCTCTCCATAGCTCGTTGAGTGATTGAGCTTTCTCACAAGGCTCATAGTGAGAGACCACGTTTCAGCGCCATATGTCATCACTGGCAACACATTGGTCGAAAACTTTTGAGTTTTGAGACGCTGAAGAATTTTGGACGAAAAAATGCTGTTCATCCGAGCTGGATTCGATCGAGCTTACTTAATCAGTCAAGTTATAATATTTAGGGCCTCTTTCACCATCTGTCAAGTAGGCTAACCGTCATTTAAAGTCACCGGTCACCGGGGACGATGGAGCCTTTGTTGGTGCGTTATGTTGTTGAGTTTATTCATCAATGAACAGATACTTATAAGAACTCGCGTCCCAATTAAAGAAAATTATGGTTTGGTCCCATCTCGTCAGAATTTCAACTCGTCAGAGTTTCATTTGGTCAGAGTACAATCAAACAAATTATAATTCAAATTTTATTGAATTAATTACAATAAATCAATTTTAAAATTAAAATAAAAGTAATAACTACAACATTTCCCTTACATCGGAACTACACCTACTCATGGCGATAAAAAGAAAATTTTACTTGTTATACATTTTTTGTTTTTTGTAAATTAATTAAATAAATAACAGGTTATTCTTATAAATAAACTACACCAGAGCTTAATGAAAGATAAACAGGGCCATTCCCTGAGCTCTGTTGAGACCATTCCAATGAGCCCAACAAGCTACATCTGCTCTAAGTTGCTGAAGAGTTGGGTATTTAACAGACTTACCTGTACCAATTATTCATTATTGATACCAATTATTATTTTTTATCAAGAAAATGCTAGGAAATTCCCGGAGCGAGATAATGCAAGCTACATACGTACGATGTAGTTGCGGCCTTGCCTAGGGCGACAAGCTCTTTTTAGAATCATCGCGAAAGGAACTGGTTTTTATTAGGACTAGTAATGTTCATTAACTACCTTGCTTAAACTTATTTTTAGTCTCTGGAAGAGCCGGAATAAGTATCTATAATTATTGCAATTTTTCTGATAGGTTTCATTTGTCGCCAATGATTATTAACTCACAATGATATAAGAACACATATATCCCATCACAGGTATACTTAATTGCGCTTGATAGACGACCCCACCGCAATTACAGATCTAGAGGTGACATTCCCTTTACCGCCCATCAGTCAAATATTATCGTAAAAACGAAACTTCTAGCTGACATCAATTATTTTTAACGAGAACGTCTAGTCTAATTCGACATATTTTTTTCAAATATTCTTTGAAGTCTAGGAAGGTTTCTAATTGTTAAGTTAGGTTTAATGTATTTAAAGTATTTCACATGTAACATTGTACAAGATAATTAACTTTGTTCAATATATCCTGCGGTGACCTCGTTTCCTATTGAAGCCGGAAGAACCGCGAAGGATTTTGCATTAAAGAAGTAAATCAAGGCTGATCAGTATTACAATTGATATATTATGATCTTGCCTAAAAACATTTTTCATCTACAAATGGCTCAGATTAAGTACATATATGTAATTTATATTAAAACAAATTATTGAATTGAAAATTTATGGTTTTTCACATCAAGAGAAATGTTCTTCTTCTCCAAATGCCTTATCAAGTTCCTCCAAATCCCTAACGTTCGCGATCACTCTCAAAAAGGTCTCTTTATCACACGCCATGTTCAACATGTTGAGACGGGAGATTCTTAGCATCCCTGATAGATTACTCTTCATGGTGATTTTCCTGGGAATCGATAATCGAAGTGGTTTCCCGTTGCCTTCTTCCGTTAATTTTTCTGTAGGAGTTACCTTCTCTTAGCTGGGGTAGCTGGGTTGTAGTGATTTTTGAAAAACAAGTTGCGTAAGCTAATCTATTACCAAATCGAATCTATTAAAAACATTATTGTCTCCTTGTTGTGAATATTAACCAGTATCTACCAGGCAAGCTGACCGCCACTTGATGTTTGATGATAACATGAACAGATCAGTGATATGTGGTCTCATTAGGATAATAAAAGTCTCAAGGCTTAGAGTTATCAGTAATACAATGGCGTAAACACAAAATTCGTTAAATAGCGTCCACGAAATGCGTGAAATGAAATTTCACACGGCATTCATTTGTCTCGGTTGTATAGAATTCTTTTTGTGAATATTTATCACATCTTTTATCCTCGTGTAGTGCGAGACTAAAATTAACCACAGTTTGTCGCAGAAAAAAATCGGTGTTGTTAAATTAAATCCAACAGTTCCTCATAAGCCTGACGTAGCGTAGCCAAAAAAAAAAAGCTTCGCGGTGGTCACGTGATTTTTGAGCATAGAGTAACAACTTAAATAAACAAATATTGTTTTCTTGTCCTTGCTCTAAGCAAGCAATCTCAGCCGAAAGACGTCCTCTGCCGGACATCCGCCTGATTACATCGGTGATTTTCGTTTGTCTGTGGTCTTCTTCCTGATCCGATTTCGCAGACTAACCCGCAGATAGCTCGTAGAGTTTCCTTACGAGGCTCATAATTAGAGATCACGTTTCAGTGCCAGATGTCATCATGGCAACATGTATTGGTCCAAAATACTGAGGAATTCCATTTAGATTTAGATGAGAATTTTTTGAATGCTGTTGGCATTTGAACAAAATCAGAACATCCGAATTTTAATGCTTCTTATGCCTTTTAAGTCATAAATCGCACTCGATAAGTGAACTAAATAATATACCTAGGTATAATTTTATTATTCCAATAAAGAATTCTAAATCAACTAACTGATTTTAATATGGCGATAAACAGGAAGATTTGTGTATACACTTTGTAGAAAAAAAAGTGTTAGCCCTGCAAAACCTGGGGCGAGTCGCAAGCGAGTAATATATTTTGGAAAGATTTTTCTGCAAACATTTCCATGCTTAGTCTAAGATTTATTTTTCGACAAAACGAGCCGGGTTTTTTGGAATCAAGAAATCTTTTTAATACAGAAAAAAACACGCATTTGTTTCTTTTATTTTTTATAATACTCGTTAACCTTGCTACGGATTCTGATGGTTTGGTTTATCAAAAATTGTAACAGGTATTTGGAATAAACATGTTCTCTCGAGCAAAAAAGACGAGATCGAAACAGATTTTTTTATGGATAGGTGACCATTATCACGGTCACTTATTAACATAAGCAACTACATAGGGGTTTCAAATGCGCTGCCGTTTTGGATAGGATTTGGAGGGGATAGGGGAATGGTTACTGCCACTAGATGAGTTACCCGGTGCATGACTTTGGAATGTAGTACCTATACGTCAATAACTATGTTAAGTTCTTTTTTATTTTATATTATATTAAAATCGAAAGGCATTAGCGGCAGAACACACTGCGTTTCACAATTTTTTGAGAAGTTACCCTCCTCATCGGGTCAAATCCCTCTTTTTTTTTTGTTTTAATAATTCTTTCATAATACGCACTGCCAAGAATTGGGACCCTCAAATTTTTTTAAAGCTCGCTCCATCGTCGGCCTCATCTTTGCTGCACTGGCATTCCCTACTCATAAAAAAGCGCGGTGGTCTTTTGTAACAGAGTGGTTCTTGCCGCAGTCAGTTAATTCTTTTACTTTGGAACTCTACAAAATATCGCCTCTTAAATCCAAAAATGTTTTATTGCAAAAATACAATCGAAATCCATCATATTGTATGTTGCAAAAAGACTTATGGTTGTTTTATTCCATATTTAGTATATTTTGATCATTTTTATATATATTCATAAGTAACTTATATGCTTATATCTCCTCTAGTGTTCAGTTTATTATAAAAGTACTTAAAACATTTAATGCTACTTAAAAATATGCTTCTAACGATATATAATACGCATATATTTGATATATATCTAAAAAGAAAAAAATTGACAAAAAATAATTTAATTATTTTCGATTAGCTCTCCTGTAAAATTAGTAGGTTTTGAGATTATACAGTTTTAATGCGAAAAGACGATATGTTATCAAGTACGTATAATTTTTGTTTCAGTAACAATACCACTCGTCAGCTTCGGCATGGTCCAAGGTTGGTTGTCACCAATGATCTCTGTACTTCAGTCTCCCGAAGGTCCAGCTCCAAAGCCTTACACAAGCTCAGATATATCCTGGATGACGTCGGTTACATACATAACTGCCATCATATGCGGTGCTCCTATGGGACACTTGACCGACAAATTTGGAAGGAAGATGATGACGCTGGCCACAACGTTTTCCCTTATTGTATGTCATCTTAATATTTCAATTATTTATTATAAGAGTATTGAAGGGAGTAAACTTAAATATACTTACTTGTGTAACATTAATTACAAGTAAGTACCTACATAATAGAAATATATATAAAGGGATAAAAAATAAAGTTTGTTATTAGAATATTAATATTATTATTTTTTATTTAATTATTATATTAATAATAAGAACCATTATAAACTACTACTGCACTCTAAATTCGACAATAATCACTCAACCAGTCAATAAAAAATCTATATAAATAAGAATAAATCGCTATATTATGTGTTGCTAAGCGAAAACTCGAAAACGGCTGGACCATTTCGACAATTTTTTTTTTTCAAAGTATTGTTGAAGTTTTATATGAAGAAAAAAATTACAAAAATTATCCGGAAAAAATAAACCTCCATTTTTCTTTTTCCCCTACAACGTTCCTATTAAACATTTCAATCACATTTTTTGACGTCACACATCAATCAAAACACAATTTATGAAACTTTGTGTTTTAATTCAACGCCTAACATAAAAGACGCGGACGAAGTCGTGGGTAAAAGCTAGTTTAGCAATATTTTTATAGATCACATTAAAACTTATCAATAGCTTAAACAAAAAAAAAAAACGATTCACAAAGAAATGAGTAATATATAAACTGTATTGAATACATGTTAATTTTTATAGAAGGAACACTTCATTGAGGTCAATAAATGTACATTTTCGAATTCAAGTGACCGCTGATGCTGAACCGAAAAGCGTGTAATAGAAAAATCAACCTTTTCTTGTCCGTAATTGAATTAATATTCCCTTGGCAAGCATAGAAAAAAATATTGTCTCCCTTTTTATTATATATGACTTTTTTTCGGTGATAGTGTAGCTATAAAAAATTTTTTATGTTAAAAGTCGACAGACATTCTGACGGTTAAATTGTTGCAAGTGCTACCGACCAATGTAGAATTAACAATGATTTTGAAGTAGAATTAAGGATAAGGTATTAGGAAGGAAGGATAAGGGATTAAGGGATAAGAAAATGGGCTCTAGCATCCCTTATTCCCTCACCGAAACACAAAATCATTTTGACATAGAATAGTTCACTGTCTTATCTATCGTATAAACAACCCCTCCGTAGCAAAATGTACAAAAAGGAAAATGTAGAAAACTCAAAATGTACAAAACGTAACTGCTAAGTGCTAGAATTTTATGCAAAATTTACTCTATTATCAAAATAATAAATATAAATAAATAAATAAACAATAATTTATTCATCTACTTAAGCTACTTAAGAAATATACTATTAAATTTTCATGTTTTAAAGACGTTTACGTATTATTATAATAAACCTTCATGTAAAATTCATGTCATGTTAGGAAAACTTTTTTTGTAAATGTCTCAAAAGTAGGTATACTTTTTGCACATAGCAGTTTTTTTTTTGACAATGACGAATTTATGTAATAATTTATTTTTGATAGCACATACATAGTAGCATTAATCTTTATATCAGGATCTTTAGTTTGTTCATCGTATATTAAAAAAAACAAAAAAGTTTTTTAAATAAACTTTACTGGACAATACGTTTTAAACTTCTAGAACTCTATTCATCAGGTTGTTATCGCACAAAAAAACTTGTTCCGCTTTTTTAATTCCTTCAAAACAGACTCGTGTCTGTATAGCTCAGAGTAACTGGTGCGTGAAGATACGAAAGGAAACAGTTTTTCCTACAAGCACTATACAAAAGTGTTTCACTTCCTTGGGGTGTTGATTCTAATTTGAATAAGCCTACTAATAGGCTAATACAAAAATCCGGAAATAAAGCGTCTAGACAAAATTTAACGTTTTATTTCCGGATTTTTGTTAGTCAAACAATAGGAGCGACAATCCAGGTCGATCTGAAGAAAATTAATTTAGCCATTACATGTGTGGATGTTATGGTTTTCTTTATTTATTCTTTCTTTATTTATTTATATCTTAAAGATAGATTATACATTATACGTAAGCCTCTATTTATATATCTAATTCGTACAGTCATTGTCCCAGCGTATCCTACTCGTATATAAGAACCACAATCTACCTTAACTTATCACATACATAAGAGTGGATTACAGTTTTGCCATTGATCTTGCCATTAATCCATCAAATCTTGCGTTGTGTTATTGGCGACGGTGGCCACCTAACTGTAAAGTGGACCGTCGTCGTCGGCCTGTCTGACGACCTTCACATAAATATAAAATATTGTGGATATATAATTAGTGTACGTACATTTAAAAAGAATTTTACAAGTAACTTTCTTAATTATATTTTTTCAGATATATTGGTTAATAAAGCTGTTATGTTTGGAGCCGTGGGCTCTGATATTAGCTCGTGCCATAGCGGGAATTCCATGCTCGGCGTGCTATATTGTCCTTCCCATATATTTGAAGGAAATCAGTGATATCGACCTAAGAGGAGCTCTTGGATCTATGCTGATATTAAATAGGTAAGTTGGTTCGTTTATTGACATCCTTCAAAGACTCTCGTGATATGTCAATATCCTATGAGTCCTTGTATAGCTGTCGTCGCATTGTCGTTCATGTAGGATGAGGTTGCATGGAGTTTCTTAGAAAGATGCTTTGAAAGCAGAGTATCAAAATAGTCGCCTTGGATCATAGAATCAGTCAGCTGAAGTGGAAAAGAGCGGGAGATATTTATCATGCAGTGGATAAGCGTTAGGGTAGACCATGGCCGAAAGGCAATAGTTAATATAGGCAAGTTTCATCAGCCTGTGTCTCTCCACTTTTGAATATAGGCCTCTCCCAAGGCTTGCCGCCACGCATGGTTCTCTGCGCTTCGCATCCAGCCGGTTCTTTCGATGCCTTTGAGGTACTTTGTCCAACTGCCCGCAGGGCGTCCCACGCTGAGCTATTAGTAGCCTCCATAAATTCGTCTATCTAATCGTTTGTATCTACCCCATCTGCTCTGCGACAGACGTGACCGGTCCATTATGTTTCAGCTTATAAATTCTCTTGGTTATTTCTAAGACCAAGTTAGATGGCATTCAATTAAAAAGGCCTATGTCTAACAGTGGACGTTTGTAAGCTGAATGTTGTTACAATAAGAACTTTATTTTTCAGGAACATCGGCTATCTAGCCAGCTACATAGGGGCGGACTTATTGGACATAAATACGATGCTTTGCATAGGCCTTCTGGTGCCTACAATCACACTTTTCGTACTCATGATGATGCCGGAGACGCCAGAGTATCTAGTCAAACAAGGGAAAGTAGAAGTAAGTGGATTGCACCAAATACAAATAGTACAATATAAAAATTAAGCGTAGTAAAATAAATCGTCGCTGTCAAACCAAAATCTGCTATTTGCACTTTTTTGAGATTGAGACAAATAATTGAGACAAAATAGTACCGACTCATAAGAACTTAGCAGTATTTTTTATAGGTAGTGAATTATTCACTAAGGTCAAAATGCCAACGTTGCCAACAACGTTCTTATGAGTAGGTACTATTTGTTGATAGTTTGAGAGCACGTTTCAGCGCCATACACACATTGGTCCAAAACTTTTGTTTTGAGACGCTGAGTAATTTTGGACGAGATGATGTCTCGGAGCTTTCCGAACGTTGCTCATCTGACAACCATTACATAAATAAATAAAATAATCAAATTTAGTACGTTTATAGTAAAGCCAATAATATTCATCGTTGCTCAACAGTTGCAAATAGAAGTTAACGTGCCAATTCGTTGCAATATTCTTACAATTATATCGCGTTCATGTATTATTTTTAAATTAAAGCACTCAAACACAACTGAATCAATAATGTTACGTCCCGTAACAATTGAATGAGTAATTTGAATTGTACCCATGTTTGCCAATAATAATACATAAATGGATTTCTTTCATTTTAATGTGAAACATAAATTAACCATGTCAGTAGTGCCCCGCAATAAAGAGAAATTTGTATGCAAAATTCCAACTGTAGAACCCGAAAATGCTTCCCATTTACTTTGAGATAATTCTTAGATTTTATTATCATTTGAGATATTATAAAATCTATATCCATACTTACTTTTTTATAATAAAGTCGCTGTCCACCTTTGTCTGTATCTCCGTAACTTCTAAACCATTCTAACCATTCATTTTTCTTCTAAACGTGTATAAAACCACTGACAACGGCTAGTAACAAATTGGTTTTGTAGTCAGAAACAAATCTTCCTTTATGTATATTGTGTATTGTATAAGTTAGTTTAAAGATTCGAAGAAAAACTTTAAGAAAGAAGATACGAAGACTGTGTTTAAGATACGTTAAATAAGCGCATTTGTACTGTTGTGTTTCGGTGAGTGAGTAAAGGCAGCCAGACCTATTCCCATATCCTTTCCTAACCCTAATTCCTTAATGTAGATATTATTTATTAAATCTGAATATTCATTCTTCAGGAAGCTAAAAACGTATTAGGATGGCTGCGAGGCGTATCAGTTCTAGATATGAAACTAGAACAAGACATAGACGAAATAGTCAAAGCAGAGAAACTCTCGCAGGCAGATTCTAAATCAGCTTGGGGAATCATATGTGAGTATATTATAATTTACTTATTTTAAATTTAATCCCATTAAAACCTTAGTTATGTTTAATTTCATCTTCAAAACTAGTAAAGCTAATTTATTCACATAATATGAGTGAACTTCAGTTAGTCTAGATCTTAGATAGCCAAACGCATAACGCGTTTGCCTATCGATATGATACACTGACATAGCAGTGAAAATGAAATTGAGAGAAAAACTCTTAGAAGAGGTCTGTTCTCATAGCTTCTGTCATAGGATTCTATCAGACGTAGATTTCAATGAATATCGTGTCCCTGAGTCTTTCTTGACTCTAGGTACTATTGCCTCCAATCTGTCCTGTTTCCAGCTTCTCTCAGGACGAGTGTCACGGGGAAACCAGTTACTTGGTCACACCAATGGCTAGGTGGCAATAACGGCCAGTGTTGTCGAGACAAAAATTATACAATAAATATCACACATTTTTAATATTACCAGTTTGTTGTACTGAACAACTGCTGTTGCACGCAATTTCGCCCGCATAACTTTATAAAATATAGCCTGTGTTACTCGCTGATAATGTAACTTTCTATAGGGGAAAGAATTTTCAAAATCAGTCCAGTAGTTTTTGAGTTTATTCATTAGAAACATGCAATGATACAAGTCTTATCTCTATAATTTTAGTATAGATTTACATATCACTGGGATTGGTTACAATTCTATGTAGATTATAAAGCAAAATGTTTAATTATTTTTCATCACTTTCCAGTACACGACAGGACAACACTGAAAGCGTTCATCATAACGCTGGTGATAAAAATAACGCAACAATTCAACGGTTACCTCATAGTGCTGATCTACGCTGGTTTCGTGTTCGAGAAGGCATCAGAGTCGATCAGCTTCAAGTTGAGTCCGAACAAACAGGTGATGATGATTGGAGTCGTTCAGCTAATTGGATCTGCAGTTGCTACCACGTTTGTCGAGAAGACTGGAAGAAAGGTACGATTTTCTTGTTATAGATGATGTTTCTTGTTATTTGGACGTAAACAACAAAAATTATTTATGAAAAAGACACAAAAATTCCTAAAGCTTTCGAAACTAACATTAAAATTTCTACGCATAACAGTTTGCTATGCAATTTGTAGAAGGCGTTGATCCATTTGTAATAATAACCTTTAAACTTTGCTTGCTAAATACAGCTAAGAACTAACCTAATTTGATGAAATAAAATTTGTTGCTCCAAGCTCCAAGCTTGCAATTTCTACAAAATTGCAAGATACAAGATAATATAATTATAATATTAAGATAATACACTTAGAAGTTTTGATAGTAATATAAAAATGTGTTTTCCATATTTTATATTTATATTCATAAAATATATATATATATATATATGTATACACAAACGTTCCTAGGTTATAGCTCTTTTCATTAGTGAATCCGTACCAAAATCCGTTGGGTGGATTAGAAGTTAGCTGAGAAATAGATAGAAAACAATGACTTTATCTTATCACTCTGATATGTAAAGATAATAGATGTAGATAAAGATAAAATATATCTATATCTATTATATATCCTTAGATATAGATATGGATATGGAGACATTATAGATTAACATGTGTTGCATAAGATGTATTTACAATGTTGTTATTATATTCAGCTGTTGCTGGTGTCGACGTCATTCGCAATGGGCGCTGGCATGGTGGTCCTTTCTGCTTGGTTCTACATGACGTCAGCAGGCGTCTGGCTACCCGGCTGGCTACCGGTCTTCGCCATGTGCCTATGTATTTTCGCTGACTCGGCCGGATTCCATCCGATATCCTACATTATCATCACAGATTTATTCACATTTCAAGTGAGTTCTATACGACATCAATTCTATCTTTGAACTTATAATCCTGTAACTTAACATTTCATTGATTGGCTCACGAAAAACGCAAGAGACTTCGTAGAGTTTTTATGTTCCTGAAACAGTGAACTGTGATGCAATTAAAGTAAAAAAAAAAAAGTAAAAATGTACACATTAAATCGACTAACTAATTAAACATATTATAATGTTCTTCGCGAGTACCAAAAAAACAGCTCTTCTTTGAAATTATGACAAAAATACTTACATATATTATAATAATATGTTTGCATTCTAATGTGGTTCTAATTACAAAAAATAAAAAAGATTTTAATGAAACAATTCTAACACGAGATTGATACTTTCTAACATAGAGACAATCTTATTTATTGTAACTTTTCTTTGTTGTTTAAACCAGAATTTTTTAATATTATTTTGTGGTTTTCATAATAATTTTAGATGTGTGAATTTGTGTTTTTTATGCTTTTCGTACAATTAATTTTATTTTATTTTTTCAGCTTCGCGGCACAGTGTCGGCTTTCGCTAACGTTTGCGCTAAGCTAAGCAACTTCATTCAGATGAAATGGTTCACAAGTCTCTGCGAACTGATCGGCATACACTGGACTTTCTTGTTCTTCGCCATAGTCTGCTTTGTTGCCGCCATATATACCATCATAGCCTTCCCAGAAACCAAAGGAAAGAGTGTAGAAGAGATATATGCTAAAATCGCTAGGAAGAAAAAGGAAAAAGATGTGAAAAGTGAAGAAATGCCATAAATTCTTTGTGATAAGATTACTTAAGCTAAGTCGATTTGTATATTGTTAACAGGGTGTGTATTATTAGCTGGTACATCCCAGCCAGCCATTTTACAGTGAAAATTTTATTATTCTAGAATTACAGATAAGGGATTATCCCATAGGGACAATCTTTTATGGATAAGGATTAAGGCAAATCCCTTCAGGGTATCTTCAATAAGGATTAAGGCAATCCTACTCCAGTCGGCAGCGTACTTGAAGCACCGTCCTGTATGTTAATAGGCGACGGTAGCCACTTCCTACCAATCAGACCGAATATTTAAAAAAATACTACCGTCAATGTTGGTATCTTTGCCTGGTCAACAAACTTTGCCTATTGAGGTGACTTGTTGAGAAAACAATATTATTCCGAAACTATGTCAGATATGTGACTTTTACAATTAATGGATAAATATTTTATCGTCGGTATATTAGTCGGTATATTTCCGGTTAAAAAAAATTTAATTAATGTGACACCCCTAACTAGAATCGAAAAAATGTCATAACTTCTATAGTCCACGGAATTATACGGAGAAATTTTAGGGACATGAAGAGGACATACTAAGCAGGGTTGTGTATAAAAATGGATGGTATAATTTTGCGGATTATTCGAGAAAAAAAAAAACGAAAATTATATAAATCTTAATAACTTCGAAACGAATTGTTTTAGAAATTTGGTGATTGCTTCGATGTATGCATTTTTTAATGCTGCACATATTATATTTGAACTGTTTTCAATTATTTTGTATGTTTAGAAAGCTACTGCATATTTTGTGAATAACCGGTTCATTTTTTCTTCTTTTAAAAATAATATATCTCAAAACTGTTCACCTGGGTGTTTTACTCTTGCATTTATATCGGCTTAGACTATCAGAATTTGATATAAAAAGACCATGTCACAAAATCAGGCTCTTTGTCACTGTGTGTAGCGGGTAATCCTGTGAAGTTTGGTAGCGATCGGACGCGGGCGAAGCCGGGAGCGAGTCGCTATTTTTTTATATTATCTAGACATAAATGCAGCGTAATAAAATAAAGTCAATCCCTCGAAAAATTATTGTCTGCTCACCTGCAGTGTCTCTGGACATGAGTAATTTTAACAAATGTTATTGTAATTTAACTAACTAATGTACATAATAATATAATATATTGTGATAATAATGTTGTAGTTATTAGATTTTAGATAATAAATTTTGAATTGACAAATACATTTTACTGTTATTATTAATTATATATTTGGTATATTGATATATTTGATGCGAGATTCATGATCAGTTAGGTAATTTTTCATGGAAGCAAAATATACACAGAAGACAATACCTACATCTAGAATTTTTTTTCCTCGTAAAGTAAAATTTACCTAAAGGAAAAGTCATAGCAAAAATTAATTTAAATGCAACAATTAACGCGTTATTTTTTTCAGGAGTTTATTATTAATTCATATTGTCCCCATAGTGTATTAGAGGACAGTAATAAAGGAAACTTTAACCATTTTTCCTTCATTATTACAGCAAGTGATCATCTCAATCAAGAGACTTTGGTACAGCCGTGTTGATAAATGCGCGTTCTGTCCTCTGTATTTTTTTTTCTTTCAGTACAATAGTGGTATACCTAGCCAATAAATCTATTGACAATCTGACAATCAAAATCTATCGCCATATAAGTAATTGATTCGCCATATAAAATATTGAAATTATTATCATTCTCATTATTATAAATCCATTATTTGAATATTTTTTAAACTCGATATAATGTGGAAAAAAAAAGAAAAAAATCTCGATAGAACCAGCATGGAAGCAGCAGCATTGAGATACCTCCGACTAAATTACTAAGAATAATGCTATGTTATTCTACTATGTGTATGTATTGGACGCATTTTCAGTTAGACGGACGGATCTGTCAGGCGTAAATATTTTTATAAAAAGCTTTTCTAAATAACAGACATCATTTATAATCATAATTGCCACGAAGCAATTTTATCTGTTAAAAATATAAGAATGTTATATTTAAAATATAACATTTATATTTTAAATGTTTATTGTAGACGCGAAATCTTGTATTATTTCTTTTGCCCTACCCATATAATTAAACCGCAGTAAAACATACTAGTGAATACATTTTTATGAAGGTGTGACAAAATCCTGGTGTTTTTTTTATTACTGTACAAACAATATATTGAAGGTTTCTTATGTGGAGCGTTGACAGACGATAGAAAATTACTACAAAAAACGCCGCTGAGGACAAAAAATATTAGAAGGGTTTATTAGAAGGATTTTACTTTACACTTAAGTACCTCAGCGCGGTAGACGTAAGACTGACGAATTTAGTTAGAGAACGACGAGTCTTTAAAAACTGTGGGTGTCCCACAGGGTCCTATTCTGGGTCCGTTTCTTCAGCTTTTCAGGTCTTCAGAGGTTCTGTCCACCGGGTCGACGTTTTCCGATTTGTGGCTGTCATTCGAGAACTCATATACCCCATCGTTTTTCTGCTCTGTGGCAGATGTGACATGCTCATTGCCACTTTAACTTGCTAACTGTCTTGGCTGTGTAGGCATCCATGAAACTTCAAGCATAGCCCGCTCCATAGCTCCCTGAGCGATTTTGGACTCTTTTTTTATGTTAAGATCCATTTCTTCCTTCCTATCGTGTATGTGACTTCTGGACCACTCTTGCCTTGAGAGGCCACGTTTCGGCACCTACGTCCTGGCAGGACAAGCTGATTATAGACCTTGGTCTTCAGACATTTCGGCAGTGGTGAGAAGCTGGATTCTTCAATCTGGCTCTTTGTTAAAGTTCTCCAAAAAATAAATAAAAAAATTAAGGATAATCTTCCTACATGTAAAAATTTACCGCTGTGCGTTAGTCACGCAAAAACTCAAAAAGGCTTAGACCTATTTAAATTCAGTTTTTACTTATTGAAAGAAGGATAAACAGGGAATTTTTATATATTTGTATATATAAACATTGCACCCCGGGCGAAGTCGGGAGTTGGTTACTAACATATACGTATTAAATTTAACTTTACAGGAAGCAAGACTAATAAGTTTGCATAGATCAAGCAATAAATTGTCATGACTCATTCGGTCAATGAATTCATTTAATAAATTTTTATGCTATTGATGTTGTGTGTTCCGAATTCTAATTTCGAGATCTCAAGTCTCACGTGTTCGTGAAAAGTAATAAAGACATTATTTACAATCTAAATCATGCTAAAATAACAAAGTAGTCCGATATTGAGTGCCAACCTTACGAGTTAAGTCATACTAACTTCGAGTATTGGAAATTTTGAGGACAATAACACGCTTGTTGCGTAAACATTTTAATATTATAAATTGGAACATTAAATAAATCAATAAATAACATGAAGACTTAAGCATTTCTAGGCGGAAGTCATTATAATAATGGTTAATATGATTGATATTATATTAAGTCGTTAAAATATGGTTCTAAGAAGTTTTGATAGCAATAGCAATAAAGAATTGTGATATTTATTTAATAAATTGATATTATAATGATTAGATGTTCATTATTGGTTCGGGTCAACACCAATAGCATCCTCAAAGCATTTGTCGAAAGGCTTGATTGCCGGTACCTGAACCGTTGTTGTATGGTTCAGTTGCTGACTTATGAAAACAGGTGACATTATTTTATTTTTAATTTAATTATTGTCAATTTAAATATAATTAAACTAATTATCATGGTCGAACAAATGAAGCAGTGCATCACCGGGTATGCAATTCTACCAATATATACTTAAGTCTTTGATAAAATCCCTATTAATTGGAAAATCGGGAATCCGATTTCCTTTGGATATCTATATCTATATCTATATCTATATCTATATCTATATCTATATCTATATCTATATCTATATCTATATCTATATCTATATCTATATCTATATCTACATCTACATCTACATCTACATCTACATCTACATCTACATCTACATCTACATCTACATCTACATCTACATCTACATCTACATCTACATCTACATCTACATCTACATCTACATCTACATCTACATCTACATCTACATCTACATCTACATCTATAACTATATCTATATCTATGTATCTATATATACAGTGAAAATCGGTTATAGCGACCTTCGAGGGACAACTAAAATTCGTCATAATGAACTGTTAGTCGCTAACCAAACGCAAAGGCAGTGACTTTGCCATTTAGTTGTTGTAACCGATTTGTCCTGATAACCGAAGTAGTTAACCTATATCCAGTTTCTATTGTATATAGGTATTATAAAATAAAGACGCTATCAGCTCCTGTCTATTTATCCGCTAACTTCTTCTGAACTCCCTAACTGATTTTATTACGGTCTCAGAAATTTAAATTTACAGAAAAAAATTGCATCTGTGCGAAGCCGGGGACGGGTCGCTATAGCTAATGATACCTAATACCTATTCATCATTAATAATTTAATACTACTGGCTGTGTAATCCAGAAAAATTTCTCAGAAATCGAAAGGCACAAACTAATTAGACAATGTCGAATTTCTAATGAGAAAATGATAAATACCTACTAAACTCCGTACAAGGGAAAAGTTCATACTTTCAAATTTAATATCCAGTTCGATGAAAACGACACAATATTAAATTACTTTGGTTTGTTTACATTTTTTTTTTTTCACTTATAAACGCACGAGCAACGACATTTATCGCTTCAGTGAACGGACGATCGTTGAACGGAACGGCTGTGCGCTCCATTTTTAAAAATCAAAATAAGAACGCGTTCGTCTCGAATCGCGTTTGTTTTGAAAACAGAACGCAGGTTTTGTTTTTCAACGACTCTTTTCTTTAACTTTTACGTTTTTTACTTTTTAATTTTACGTTGATTTTTTATCGTTCGAGTTGTGTAAAAAAAGTTTTGTTGATTTTTTTTTAAATTGAAGAAAGTGAAAGTGTATATTGTGAACTTGTTATTTTTTTTTCTGTTAACCGATTGAAAAATATTAATAACAACAATATTTTAATTAATGCAAGTAAGTGTAATTAATATTTTTTAATTGATTCTAATGATTATAATACATATTTGTATAAGTATTAACTTATATGTAAGTACTATGAACTGTTTATATATTCCATACCTTGTGTTTTACAGAAAATATAGGGAGTTTAGAAAATTTACAAAAAATATCATTTGAAAGACTTCAATTTGTGACTTCATATTTTAGTTATAAAAAGGTCAATTAGATAAACATAATTCGATTGGACTAAAATTTTAAATTATTTATAACTTAGTTTAGTTTTGATTGTAAACTAATTTATAACTAAGATAGCTTATATTATAAGAAGTACCTTATAATATAAGAGCTATCTAACAGTGAAAGTCTCATCAAAATCCGTCCAGCCGTTTCGAAGATTAGCCAGAACATACAGACAGACAAAAAATTTAAAAAATATATTGTTTTATGTAACTATATAATATTTCTATATAAATACATTTAGTAAAAAGCAGTTATTTTGACATACATTTTATTCTATAAAATTAACGTTATTTTTCGTTGCCTAATTTGAGTTCTTAGAATAAAATTTAAAACTTATAAAGAAATACAGTGTTTAATAGACTGACTTTATTTAGAAAGTTACAACCCAGCAAATTTATACGAAAAATTCTGTTTTCTAAGAAAATTTAATAGTAAATTAATGCCCAAAAAAAAAACTTTTCATGTCACAGGTCACAGTAATAAATATTTTCAATGACATTCTACATTTTGCTTTTAATCTTATTAACCAACTTAAGTTCTGTACTTAGTTTTAATCGGCTACTTTTATTTATTTTTTCATTCGGTCTGAGGTTTAGTCCTTATACTAATGTTATATAGAGAGTACATTTGTATGTTTGTATAATGAATGAACTCAAAAACTAATGGAACGCTTTAGTTTTTGAGTTTAAAAAATAAGCCTAAGGCACGATTTCACCATACTCTGTCAGCATTTGACATAGCTGTTAAGTCATTTGACAGACGTTTACAGTATGCGAGTGACAGCGCTAAATGACTTAACAGCGATGTTAAATATTAACAGACTATGGTGAAATTAAGTTAAATATTAACAGAGTATGAATAAATCGCTCCTAAGGCGCGATTTCACCAAACTCTGTTAGCATTTGACATCGCTGTTAAGTCATTTGACAGACGTTTACAGTATGCGAGTGACAGCGCTAAATTAATGACTTAACAGCGATGTTAAATAAACAGAGTATGGTGAAATCGCGTCTTAGTATAACATAAAAAGGATTTATGTCAAAAGTTAGTTATTACATCCGGAGTCCCGCACCTGTGACAAACAAAGTTTGAGAGCGCAGGGTGGTCTTCCATACAAAAACCCAGAGCAGTGATAAGAAAAGCAAGATTTTTTTAAAGATATTATTATACTTACAATACGAAATCCTAAAATTATTGTGAAATTTATCGTGTAGCCATAAATATTAATATTTTAAAGCAAATGTTTGTGTAAGTTTTTTTCTTTATAAGAATATTCTTGTATTGTATTACTTATATTATTTATTATATTATGTTAGTGTTATTCATTTATAACCTCAATATAAACATAACCTCAATATAACTTTTAAACATTACGATATTTTGTTGTTATTTGTCTTATTTAATACTATAAGTCCGCGTTGAAAAATGAAAAACATAAAGTCCTAACATATAATCTCTATCGCTGTGACGACGATGGTGCCGCCACTGTTTTTCTTCTTCTTTTTAATGTCTTGGCTCCATCAGATTTTCTCCGATGATTTTGCCAGTGTCATTAGTAAAAAATAGCAATTTGTAATAGCCTTTTTTTTTTAAATAAAAAAGGCAAAATTGAAATTAAAATCAAAAGTAGCAGATGCCGAGACTAGTCAGTCAAGTCAAGTCAAGTCTAATTTTTCTTAGTTTTCCAAAACAGGTCCGTCAAGTCCAAAGCAGTCAGGTCAAGTCGCCGCCACTGTTGACGACAATGGAAAATTGTCAATTGTCAATTTGACATTGACAATTCTCGCTTCTTTTACGCGACAATCTTATGTTCTCGATAGCGATTGCGGTCATTTTATAAACTCGTGGTGAACACGCACGGCTTACACATTGTTTAGTTTTTATGTTCCAAAACAATATCGACTCCCATTTTTTAAAAGATAAATATTGCATTTAATTACTTACTTGTGTTATGATATGATGTGACACTAGAATTATATTTATTCACGTCTTCATCTTGATTATTACATCAAATTAAAATGAGACATCTCTATAGATTTTTTTCATAATGTTAATGTTTCATAATAGGTATAAAAACTAAAAAAATTACGCTTCTTTTCCTGTATGACATGACAAATGAGGTGATAAGGTCAAATTGCCAACAATTCTTATGTCACAAGTGATTGGCGTTAGTGGAACGCCTATTAAATTAGTAAAATATTTTTTTACTAATCTACATTTATTATTTCTACATATTATAAAACAAAGTCGTTTTCTGCGTCTGTCTGTCTGTTTGTCCGCTAACTCCCTCTTAACCAGGCAACGAATTTTTTATGCTGTTTTGGACATCGGTTAGATAGTTTTCCACGGAAGGTTTATCGACTAAAAAACCGATTTTGAAAATGCTTTCACCTATCAGCGAGTAGGTAACATAGTATATTTTATAAAGTTAAGCCAGTCGCGTGCAACAGCTATTATAATATAATAAATTCAAATTAAGTTTTTAATTTATTATCAATAAAGATTTATTAGTTATTTAGGGTAATTAATAAAGATCGCCTATACTAAAATCACAGTGTTTTTTTTATTTTATTTTTATTTTTTTGTTTTTTATTTTTATTTTAAATAATATTTAAGAAAAACTTTTCAATTTCAATTTCAGTTATTGTTGAGAAGCTGCAAAAATTTTGTTGTGTAATATTGCACCTTAATTCATAGAACCTTAATGTTCGGTCTGAGGTTAGTCCCTGTCTTAAATTTTTGTTCATTTTTTGCTTTCCTTAAAGCAAATTGACAGGCACGAGAACATCATGTCGTAATATTTAATTCATTACTATATTTTTATTTGTAATGATCTAGCAATTTCCTTGATAGATCTGTCCAATTACGGACAATGAACGTAAGGTCATTTCATAATTATAAAACTAGTTGTTTCACGCGTCTTCGTCAGCGTAACTTCATAACGAATATTCAATATAAGAATATTCGCTGATATTGTAGCTTTCTATGGGGGAATTTTTTTTTAGAATTGAGCTAGTGGTTTTTGAGTTTAAAACATATAAAAATACAAATCATCTCTGTTTATAATATTAATATAGAAGTACCTATAGATAAAGTCAGTGTCTGTTTCTCTGCTAACTCCTTCTAAATCACAAAACGGACAGTTTTCTCTAATCGAAAGAGCAATAAAAGGTTGCAGTAAAAAAAAATGCGTCCGCATATTAGTCGGGAAGAATCTATAATTTTCTTTTAGTTTTAAATAATGTCTGAAGATACATACTTGTAATAAAAATAAGTATTGCGTGGATATTAGATATTATAAAATTCTTCCACAATTTTAAACAAATAAAAATTCAAGTAAGTACAAGTACATAAAATAGCATTTATAATGAACTATGAAGTATTCTGATATTATATTAATTACCATACTTAAAATTTGGATTTGATAGTACCTATTTCAAATTGCGTATTTCTTGTAATGCTATAAAACGAGTTAATAAAACATATTAAAAAAATTGTTAACTTATTAAGGTACCTTAACATAAAAGCTAATTTTGCAAAAACGTAATGAATAACTATTTGTGCTTGTTTATCTTATTGATTTATACTAATTAAAAACAGTGAAAGTGTAGTGTTTAAAAAAATGCTATTTATAAATGCCATGACCTTGTTCAAATCTCATTAGTATGTCGTCTCCGGTCCTTTCATTTTGCAATATTAATCGATGTAAAATGGTGATTAATTATGAACAGATACAATGTTACGGTCACAGTGTGAAGTGTAGTCAATTATCAGAATGGCCGAATTGCAAAAATTGCTTTTATATTTTAAGAAAAACCCGATTACGCAAAATATTTAGTCGTCTACGTTTTTAACTGTTTTAAAGTTCAATTGTCGGGAATTCATACGTTTTTTTATTTTTCATAATGGTGAATGTCTTATGAAGTCGCAATGTATTTTTTTAATATTTTAAGTTTTTGATATTACTAAAGCAACAAATACCTACTGTTAACTTAATTGTGACTATCGCTGTATGGAGCAATTCACACGTTTATATAACGATAAAATATTTATATAACGAAACACGATAAAAGAGCATCAATTACATGGTGAAATTACATTACGAATCAGTGGTTGTCATAATTACGTAAAATTTTAACATTTGTCATAAATGTTTTATTTAAACATACTTCAAATAATATATATTTTTAGATGCTTTCTCACATCTTCATTGTAGAATACCGTAAAATATTGTACTTACTTAAAAAATGTCTTATTTTTCTATTCATAAGAAACTCTCTTGCACTCAAAAAAATATATGAAAAAAAATGCCGAATTGTTTCAGCTACACTCGAGTTTTGCGCTTAGCAACACATTTAACGATTTTTTTTTAAATAGATAAGCATAATTGGTATCCTATAGGATTTTTTTTTAAATAACGATACAATAGCCCACATTGCAGTTGAAATGTGGCCAAATCTAGACAAACATTCAGTTGACTGCTGTTTAAACCTTGACTGCGACATTAAAATAAAATTCATACACACGAAAACTAGTTAGAAAAGTTAGCGCAACAGACATTCAGATTATTGCTTAATGCACAAAAAAAAACAGTTCCTACAAATAATTTTTTTCTCTGATTCCAAGAATTGTTTTTTTTTATTAAAAATTTGTAGCTAGATACAAAAAACCTCTATTACGACGGATCTTATTATTTTGCGAAATTAAAAAAAAAACACTATAAAACCACTTAATAAATTAAAAGTAGTTAATTGTGTCTGTGCATGCATACAAAGTACTGAGTAGTTTGTATATTAATTACTGAATTTCGTAATATATATTTTTAATTACGCTACTTAAGGCCAGGCCCTATGAAACTAAGGGAACTTTAAATAAATGTGCTGAGTCAACCACATATCTGATCAATGTGGAATTTACATATATATATTTTGAGACCTTTATCTGTAGATTATCAAGTCAGAAACATAATTAGGTGATTTTCATTCGATACATTTTTTGATCGAAATCGCCGCCTTTTCCGGAGAATATTACATTTTTCTACTAAACGGCTTGAGTTATATCGCCAAAAAACTGCTCGTAGCAAGGAAACATTGTTTACCAGTGATTGTCAAAATAAAATAAACTTAGGTTTATTTTTACTCCTATAATTAACGAAAACAATTTTGAGACTTACGTTGTTTAGTTCCGAGCTAGTGCATACCAAATCATGCTTCAAATAATGTACGCAATATTCAACCTTACGTAAGCTGTATCTTGCGATATATTAAAAAAAATCCTAGAGAGCCGCCGAGCAACTTGTAACTCTCGGGTGGCGGGACGTGGGCGGAGCGAGCGTAGGAATTTGTTTCGTGGGGCCTGCTCTTAAGAGCCTATTTTCCAACTCGAGCAGCTTACCAATTCCATACTACGTATTTCCATGATTACTCATTAGTTATTGATCGTAGCAATACATAAAAAAACATGACATTTCTAAGACATAATATGAAGGCTTGGATGGAAACAAAAAAACTGAAATTAATTTCATGCCCAGTATAAATAATTTTTAAAATTTGCAGAATTTGTAATATTTTCGCGGGTGTTCTGTTTTGTAATTACTGACTAAAAGCCAAAAAAAATTCCATGTAAACATCCTTATGTACTTACATATAGGCTGGATTTTCATTTTCAGCGTGCTCGTCATCACTTTTAATGAAAATAAGTAAGTAAATATTAATATATGATTGGATACAAGAAAGGTTTTTGATATTTAAATGGATTATAAATTGTCACTCGGATCCAGTGGCTAATTAATTCAATTTGAATGGATTATTTTCGCGAGTCCAATAAAAGTGGCTCGTAAGTTTGAGACAACAAATTCTCACAAATACCTATTACTGAGTTCCCACGTTACAAACATTCATTCATTCATTACAAACATTAAAAAAATCTTCTCTCCTTATAACAATAGTATAGATAGCCCATGTTACTCGCTGTCTATAAGTGAAAGAATTTTCAAAATCGGTTCATCATTAACATTCAAATCTTCTCTCCTTATAATATTAGTATAGATAGCCTATGTTACTCGCTGATAATGTAGCTTCTACAAGTGAAAGAATAAATAAATAAATAATATAATATTAGTACCCGAGTACTACTTATAAACACAACTAATGAATTACATAAAAAAATAACTCATTTGAAATTTGTACAGACAGTTGTAGAACTTTTGTTTCACAATAAAGGCAATTTAA
The DNA here is from genome assembly GCA_936446665.2 of Synanthedon andrenaeformis. Taxonomy (NCBI): domain Eukaryota; kingdom Metazoa; phylum Arthropoda; class Insecta; order Lepidoptera; family Sesiidae; genus Synanthedon; species Synanthedon andrenaeformis. Next base: position 2,814,943 of record OW387798.2, read on the forward strand.
ATGAGTTGTAATTGTAATAGATAAAATTGAAACCAGTACTGTGCTGTAAGGAACCGTTGCAAGACCGTTTGATAATGGGAACTTTGCGGTTATAACCGCTTTTCACAGTCACTAATAACAATAATTTATTGAAAGATAATTATTGTCGTCAATAATTAAATAATAAAAATACTTGACGAGCCTGTTGGACGAGTTTAACCCCTTTTTTTAAAATTACATTTTTTTTATATTGGGAAATCCTCATGGGTATCCGGCAGTGATATCCGCAGTGACGCTGCGGGTTATGCTGGACGCCTATCGGCTAAAACCTAACGACTTCCTAGCCTAGTCCGACTTCCTGGATGGGCGAGGCCGCGGGGACGTTATGACACGACATCGGTGCCCGCCACGGCTACCCAGCGCGGGGAGAGCTACACTCCCTGTCAGTACTACGGCGTACCCGAAAGTGGAGGTACGCCGTCCATCTCAGAGGACCTCATGACGGGCGCACTACAGCCTGGTCTCGGTCAAAGGGGAAGGTGGCGGACGTGGCTGTCCATTTCTGAATGTTTGAGATCTTCTGATCTGACTCAGGCTTAATTATGTTAAGGTCGACAGACAGGCTGACAGTCCACTTGATGGTAGGTGGGTACCGTCGCCTATAACACAAGCAACGCCATAGGGGCTGCAAGTGCGATGCCGACCATAGAAGGATTAAGGATAAGGATTAAGGATAAGGGATAAGGAACGGATGTAGTGATGGGCTCTGGCATCCCTTACTCGTTCACCGAAACACAACAACACATGGTTACTGAGGTGGTTACTGCAGCCAGACGGGCTGCCCGAATGACTGTGAAACGCAGTGTGCCCTGCCACTATACTTTCCAAATCCAGACGAGAGTAAACTTTGAAAAGTTCATTTCCAATGTTGACCCAGCTGTAAATCGATCCCGGGGCTCCTTAGACGTTAGGCAAGCACCCTTACCACTCGTCCAACGGGGTATTGCATAAATACAGACGTCACAACAGAGCGCCTGGTACCACGTGACGACGAATTTGTATTTTACCATATATGTTGTTACAATTCGGCTATTATTTATGCAAAAACAAAAAATATAGCTTCAAATCAATCAATAATTAAGTTTAAACACTTTTTGAAAAATAGGCAATCACCTTATATTACTATACAAATTTTTAAACCAAGCAACACTTACTTTTTTTTTTAATTTACATTTTTATATTTCAAAATATTATGTTTACCTCAAAAATAGTCTAGTCCGCTATGTACCTATGTGCTAATGTATTTGAAAAACTTCTCCATATACTTACTTAGCGTTTAGTTAGTGATGCGGCAAATAAATATATTGTATATGATATTTTTAATTTAACTGAGAGGTCTAAAAATATTGTAATCAGAACCCCTAAATAGATTTTCAATTTGCACTTCACAAGGCGTATAAGGCTACATATAAGTAATATAAATATAAATAAATAAATTTTAAAAAATCATATTCTATTATATTAAATCAAATGTTTTCCTGTAACGATTTTGCTTGTGAAAAAAAAAATTGAATAATTCAACATTTCCGTCTTTTTATAAATAAGTTTATAATAGGTACTATTATGAATAAGTTTGTTTGGTTCCTTCCTACTTCACAATCGCAAAAACATGCGTACTATATGTAATATTATATAAATGTAGATTCGTGTATATTATTATTAATTATTTTTTTGCTATAGAACATTTCATACATCAATATAATCATTTAGTATTGGCTGAGCTAACTGCGTTAGACTATGTATCTAGTTTTTATAAATTCATATTGGTAGCTATTAATTCTTCATATTATTTATATAGCTTTTAAATTAGAGATAATTTATATATTTCTTTTTCGCTTGTGCCCATAGGCGACGGTAACCACGTACCACCAAGTGGACCTGACAGCCTGTCTGCCACCCTTATAAGATATAAAAAATATATATGTAGCTTTTTATTTAATGTTATTTATGTGTATGCGTTTATGAATTTATTTTTCGGTGATAGACAAAATTGTAAGCAAATTCTTTTATTTCAACATAGTCTTCTATATGGCGGTTCTTCCAAACCCTTGTTAAAATAAATTGTCTATTAAAACCGTTTCTTTCAAATGAATAAATAAACTGTTAACTGATCAACTAAAAATATTTCTAGATAATTCCTTGCTAAGAACAAAGGGCTCAACAATACCACACCTAAATGCCAGTGAATGGCAAATGGCATGTAACCTACATTATGACATTCAAATAATTATCTACTCGGATCGGTTGCAAGCTAAATATATATTTTACAATAACCAGTTACGGCAATTTGTATTATTACGAAAAGATTAAATCATTGTCGTAACAAATTTTATCAATACATTTTAACACAATATAAATATTTTACAATAAGTACATTTTTTAATTTTATTATATTATATAGGGTGGCAAACAGGAAGGTCACCGTCGCCTAAGGACACAAGATCAAATTCAAATTCAAAATCAAAATATTAATCAATTAGGTTTCTCTAAGAAACTCTCCAAGAACCAAAAACTCCAAGAACACAAGCAACACAAGAGAGTGTGCCTAACCTGTAGGTGTTTGTATAAAGCTCGCTTTAAGAAGCCCATACTGTAGCTTAGTTCTCGCTACATACCTACAGCCCATATGTTATCCCTAAAAGTTCACGTGTCCGCGGGAAAAAGTTTCTACCTGTTTCTACTCATCTGGACTGTGCGCGTACAATGGCACCTTGTCCGCGTATAGCGAATTATTTCAATTAATTATACACAAAATCAAAGTAGGTATATACAATACTAAACATAGTATGTTTCCTTCTTTGATAACGGATACACTAGATTTTGGGTTGCTTCACTAAAAGTGGCATAGTAGAATATCACCGCACTCACAGCTTGGGATGATATTTCAAATTAGTTGCACTAAGTTGTCCTTAAGGTAATCACGTGTTAAGACTTGAACCATTATTACTAAATATTAAGATTCAAATCAGTCGTGCAACATTTACATTATTCATATTTTTATCAGAAATTAACTAGAGAAAGTGATAGCAAGTATAAAAAAATCCAGTGGACACTTTTTAGCAGTGATTTTGTTTGAGACCCTGTATCCAGTGTATCCTTTATCAAAGGTTTCCTTACTATAAAAAAAAATATTAGAATACCTATAAAATTAAATTTAGAAGGGATAAATAATTTTGTTTTACGAGTTTGCTTCAATATGTATTTCCTATTTATTTTTCCTAACCGCATAACAAGTTTCCTCTCTGTTGCCACCAGATTAATCGGTACTTCGAGAATGCGTCACACTCAGCGACAACTCTGATATCGAAAACTTGATAGAGCGGAAGTTAACAAGCGCATTATGCTCGATCTACTTCCGCTAAGATGGCTGGCGAGGGTCAAACATGGAGCACTGGTTAATCAAATGCTAATGGCTATCATGGGTAAGTTTAAAATATCATAAATTAAGATTAAGAAATGTCTAGTTGGCACCACGCAACTAAAGAACGCGTGGAGAGAAATCAAAGGAATATAATTTATATTTGAGACTATTTAATAAATATTAAGATTTAATTTAGTAAATATTTAAATGCCTAGGCATCTAGTATATGTTTAGTTACTATTAGATTCGTCTGCGCCCCTTTTTCTTAAGCGTTGAAAAATAAAAGTATTATCTAACGTCTGTCGAAAATATATCAGCAATGATTTATTCAATCTTTATTGCTCATATAAATTTGCCAGGCGTAGAATTTCTATTTTTGGTGAACAAACAAACTAACCTACGCATTTATAATTTATAAACTAACTGGTGTCCGCGACTTCGTTAGCGCCCCTCTTTCTTAAGTATTAAAACATTCGTTCAGTCTTTATTGCTCTTGTATTTTTTTTTTGTGTTGATTTTTTTATTTTCATTTTTAAATAATCCCTCGGGAACGGTAGTTACCCTATATCCTTTATTGTATCCCTGACAACGTGTATGCAAAATTTCACGATGATCGTTCGAATAGTTAAGGCATGAAAGAGTAACAAATAAACAAAGTCACTTTATTTTTTCATAGTATAAAAATAACGTCGCTTCTCGCTCGTAGCTTGTGCGCTTAGATCTTTTTAACTACACAACGGATTTTAGTGCGGTTTTCACTAATGAAAAGAGCGTTAAACGAGGAAGGTTTCTACTTAACATAATTCAACGTGGAAGAAATACGAATCGTCTGTATTTTAAATGTTAGCTTAGTTTTGGTCCACTTAACATTCCTTCTGAAAAATCTGACGCGCTCGAGTAGTATTTAAATTTTTACCCCAACCCCCCACCAACCACCCTATCTAAACCGGATTAACACATATCCGTTATTGAAGACATGTTGGGAATATATACATTGGCAATATCTGACGAGCTCGAGTAAATCCCAAAATCCCGTCATGGGCTCCCCTATTATTATGCATGCTAACGAGCGAGTTTTCTAGTGAAATAATAGGTAAAAATCATACATCATTCGGGCGAGTAGTCCATTAGCTCAGTAGAAATATGTGTCGACAAAAATAATTGTAAGTACATGTAGGTATGTAGAAAGGCGCATGTAATCAAATAATTTGTCTAATTCATTACAAGTGTGTATACATGAACTCCAATGACCCAACACCCCGTCATCTCTAGCCGAGTGTCGAGATGTGAGAACTTGTTCCCTCGGATGTACCATAATTATTATGCGCTTTTTATCAATTTTCTACATCCATACAGGTTTTCGGATGTTTTTCCACGTTTGTCTAATATTTTATTATATGAATTACCTACATGTGTATACGCATTTGCATTTTGAATTAACTTCAACTTTAAGAGCTCACTTGCCAACGAGGGCTGTCTGTACTTCCATGATTACTCGTTACTTATTTGCCGTAGCATTAAAAAAAATCATGACATTTCTGAGATGAATTATGAAGGTTTGGATGTAAACAAAAAATTTAAATTAATTTCATATCTAGTCATAGATGGTAGCAAAAAGGAAGATTATTGACTCACTATTCGCGCATGGACCTGAGTGCAATAAAATCAGTATCATTAGAATTTTATAATTTTCATGCCTATCGTAACATGCCATCTTAACAAAGTGTGCTTTAAAAGCTTTCATTGCGAGACATACTGCATTCAATAACTTCATTCAATAACAATAAGCATACAGTAGGTATATTGCATATGCATACGTTGTTCTGGGAGAAAATCCGAAATTCCGAAAACGGTATTCTTGGGGTCATCGGTGGGGACTACGCTGGTCCATTTCAAAGGTACTGGCTTGGTGTTCACAGGAACACAAATAAAAAATAATAAATAAATTATTATTACTGTAAATTCCATTGTGTAGATATACATATGTAGCTTAATGCGTTGTATACATATTTTTGATGTACAATAATTTTATGGACGAAATTCTGAAATAAAGAAATATTATTATTATATTATTATTATTCACATATTTATTTTCTTTTAGTTTTAAATTTTTTACAAATTTTTATTTATACAAATACAAATAAAATTTAAAACTATTTTATTATAAATTTAAAAATATATAATAAATTATAATATATTATATTATAATAATACATTATAAATTTATAAATTATAAATTTTATTTTTTAATTAAATTTTATTATTTTTTTAATAAATATTTAAAAAAAGAATAAATATCGTAAAAAACCTAAAACTAGAATTATTATTATTATTATAGGGAAATGGGCTCTAGCATCCCCTTACTCATTCATCGAAACACAACAGCAAACGATGGTCTTCTGTATATCTGTTGTAAGTTTCTGAGAAGTTGGCTATCGGGCGCAGACTTAGTTGCTGCAGCATCAGGCCAATGTTACCATGTCATGGAAATACCTCACAAATAACACTATACAAGTATATCTCGAACCTGTGGAATTTAGTGAAATCCCTTCATCAACTAGCAAATGGGCTGAACAGATAATCATAAATGATAGTTAAGAACGGTCCTGCCAAAATCGGTTCATCCATTTGGGAGCTACGATTGCACAGACATATACACAGGCACACACGTCAAAATTATAACATCCCGTTTTTGCGCCGGGCGTCGGGCGTGAATAAGTCTTATTCGAAAGTATTCAATATCTCATTGTAAATTACTATACAAGTAGAAATAAGCGCAAATGATCAGTTATTATTTTGATTAGTAGAGGAATGTGTTATTTACGCCGTGCTTACTTGCTCCCAGTTACATGTTCATGTTACTTCTTAGTGGAATTATGTAAATAAGCCATTATTAACAGCTTGTTTATGTTCTAGACATGTTTCCTGATTTTACTGATTATTACTGATGGTTGACACGTTTAATTAGCTATATTATTTTTAGGTAATTGCTTATTAAGTAGAAGGCAGACGGTCTCGTTGATCCAAAAAGTAACACGATAATCTTTTTTTTTTAATTTATAAATTTTATGGGCTAAAAAATAATATTAAGCAACGGTCACGCATAACTTGATTGAATGATCCTGAAACATCAAGTAATCTGCGTGACACTTAACTCCTCGTGGCAACTTACAGCATGTTTGGACACAAAATAATGTCTGGGTTAGTTTAAAGTTTTAATTATATTGTTTATTTGTTTATTTAATTATTATTATTTTCTACTATTTACCGATTTTAAAAATTAATCATATATACATAATATACAGTGTGGAGAAATAAGTCGGGCCCTGGAGGGAAACTAGCTTAAATCCTTAAGTTGGCTCATTTTCAATAAAGGAGACATTCCTTTATTTTTTAAAAGAAACAAAACTGCATTCAGATTTTCTAAAACTCGCTTGTCTCGCCCGGGACTCGAACCAACTAAATTTTTTTTAAAAATCACTCGCTATTTTATTATACTAATCGATAGGATTATTTACTATTACCATAGAGAAAATAGTACTTAGAAAGTACTATTTTCTCTATGCTATTACTAATCGATGGGGCAAGCGAGTTTTAGAAAATCTTTGAATGCAGTTTGTTTCTTTTTAAAAATAAAGGAATGTCTCTTTTATGTAAAATGAGCCAACTTAAGGATTTATGGTAGTTTCCCTCCACGGCCCGACTTATTTTTCCACACTGGTAAACGTAGCCACTTAAATGTTTAATCGCTAAGGATCTTAGTTGCCGGCAAAATCTAGTTTAAAATTTCGAGGTTTTGGATAAGCAACAACGGTGCTGGCTGATAATGAGCGCTGCAGGTGCTTGTCCAGCATCTCAGCACAACGCTGAGCCATTATCCGATTTACACACATATTTTACCTGTTTTTTTATTAATTTCTGTCTTATAGTTTTTGTATTATGTTTGTGTCTTTGCGTTGCGTGAATAAATTCTTTCTTTCTTTCCACCTTTCTTTCAACAATAATAGCTCGTCACAAATTAGTTTAGAGCATGGTTAACAGATTGCTCGATCATACATAAATGTGTATACATGCTAGTTTTAAAATAAAAAGTAATAAGAAATAACAAATCTACCCATTTATGTATTAAAAAAAGGAAAAAAAACATAATATGAGAACTGGTTCCAACAAGGTTCCATTCTAACCGTCATTAGCCTGGCTCATTGCAATAATATACTGGGTTAAATTTTTTGTCTCTCTTCAGTCTTCACCATTTGACGAGAATTAAAAATATGTAATTACTTCCTTAATACAATATAACTCCTCTATTTAAAAGGTCGTAGTCGTCAAATGGGCTGACGGTCCACTAGATGCTAGTTGCAAGCACTAGATGCCAAAAAAAGGTGCTAGATGCTAGATGCTTGACTTGATGTTGTAGCATCGAGTAGTCAGCGGGATACTCCGAATTTGGATACATGAAATTTTTATATATGTATATAAAAATTCCATGAAAAGTTACCTAACTGATGGTGAAAACCGTTGCGTGGTTTAACAGAAGTTATTCGCATCCATACAAACAGACGCAAAAAGCGAATTCAATTTTAAATACAGTATGTAAAAATTGTGGATATAAAAATTGTGGCGGATAGCCATAGCGTAAAGTAACAAATTCAGCCTGTGTATAAGGTACTTCAATGGCACACTACATGCACTTTTAAGTTCAAAAGCAAAGTCACTAACCGGTATTAAGTTTCACTTTTTACTCGTGTTATCCTGTTCGATGCTCTTACATTGCTATACATGAAATTAGTGCTTCAGAATAAGGCTGCAAAGTGCACAAAAAAATTACTTTATAGCGTCTTTTTCTTGGCTATATTTATGAAGCTAATGAATATCAACTGACTAAGTCATTTGGATTTTACCATATTTTATTATAAATAAATAAAAATAAAATAAAAATAGCCTTTATTCACTGACATTACATACACTTTTTGAATTAATTTTAAATACCGACATCGACAATCTGTGAGTCAGATTACATAGGCCTCCTCCAGGCTCTTCCATATCTATATCAAAAGTAGAATATCTCGATGAATATACCATATTTTATTAGTTAAGTATACTTTAATTCTAAAAGATAAAGATTCAGATAAAACTCTATTCGACCTTATATCATAAGATCTTCTTTTTCATATAAAAAATTCAATCGCCGTGCGTTGTCTCGCAAAAACTGAAGAATGGGTAGACAGATTTTAATTCGGTTTTTACTCGTGGAAAGAAGGAATAACGACTCTTTTATTATGGAAAGTGGACTTGTGTTATGGAAACACTTATGGAAAGAAAGAAATAAATTGTGTGAGGAATAAATGCTATTGAACGTTCCCTTTATTAATAGCTGTTGCACGCGACTTCGCCCGCATAACTTTATAAAACGTAGCTTATGTTACTCGCTGATAACGTAGCTTTCAATAGGTAAATTTTTTTACAAAATCCATCCAGTAGTTTTTGAGTATATTCATTACAAACATACGATACTCTTTATAATACATATTAATATAGATTATTTCTCTTCTGTCATGTAGTAACTTGGTTTACGGATATCCTTGTCAAGCATTACAGATGACCTCGATTGCATTTCTAAAGCGGCTTTAAGTACAAGAATGCTCAACGTCATCATTCATAACTGCATATGAAGTAACCGCTATATTGCACTCCAACTCTAGATTAGTAAATGATAAATATGACATGTCAAAAATGAATAGTATAAAAGGTTGATTGAAATCTGCTATAAACTGTTCCAATCACATATATATTATTTAAACACACTTGCAAAATATTAAGAGATTGCTAATTGGTTTTTTGTCTATTAGATTTTTTGGCTCGGACCCTTTGGACCCACAAGTTTTGGCTGGCTGAATAAAAGTGCCCATTGGACCCACTTTTAAGTGCCCGACTTAAAACAGTCAAAACAATTTACTTGAAGTCAGAACAATTATCTCCTAATACGTTTTATGGCCGCCAGATGGCCTGCCAAGTGCGGCTGTAAAATCCAGTGAGCATTATTGCCACTAATCTCTTTTTAAAAGTTTGCGTTCTATTTTTTTTATCAAACCAACTGTATCAACCATCACGTGTGTGGTTTATGTCCCACTAATATTATAAATATGAAAGTTTGTAATTTTTTTTTTTTTTTTTTTTTTTTTTTTTTTTTTTTTTTTTTTTTTTTTTTTTTTTTTTTTTTTTTTTTCAAAGGTTCACAAAACTGGTATACAATTCCATGTACAAGCAAATAAGAAAAAACAAGAACATACAAATACAGCAATTAATTCGGAATGTAACCTACTACATGTGAACACAACATACAAAAATAAAAACGTGCTAGACAGTTACAATAAGACAAACAATAAAGTAAAAATTATAAAGTTACATATTTATGAATTAATTTCCTTGCTGAGACCGTAGAACCATAGAATAAATCAAATTCGTTTTGAATTCCATTATATGAAGAGCACATACGATAGATTGGACTGTGTTGACCGAGATTAGTGCGACATGCAGATAGAGCAAATGTTTTACGGTTGTGCAATCGGCTACCCAGTCGAGGTACAGAAAAGCAAAGATGTTCAAGGATATCAGGAGCATCGACAAGACCATTGACAAGCTTGTAGAGAAACATAAGGTCCAGAACCCTTCTACGTTTACACAAAGAGGCTAAATTAAAGTGAGAGAGACGCGATTCATACGACAGCAATTGATTGCACTTATTGCCCTGGTAAGTAAGATGATAAAGGAAGCGCTTTTGGATGCGTTCGATGCGATCTGAGTGAATTTGATAGCCGGGATTCCACACAACCGAACAATATTCCAGTATACTACGTACTAAACTGTTATAGATAATTATAGATATTGTCGGATCCTTGAAGATTTTCAACTGCCGCAATACAAAACCTGAGATCCTTGAGGACTTTTTAATAATAGTGTCAATATGATTGCGGAAGCTCAAGCTACTATCCAAAAGAACCCCAAGGTCACGCATATACGAGACTTCGGATAAAGTCGTACTGTCAATGGAGTAAGCGACATCAGCTGTTTTTTGACGTCTAGTGAATTTAATAAAATAACACTTATTAGCATTAAGAAACATACAGTTTTTAACACACCAATGATGTACCCTGTTTAAATCTTCCTGCAGAGATTGACAATCCTCACGTGTAACAATACCTCATACAATACAATGTAACATATAACAATAATTATATGGATGTATGGAAGGATGTTTGTTACTCTTTCAAGCAAAAATGGCTGAACGGATGCGGATGAACTTTGGCACACAGATATTACCTGGATTATTACTTGGTTATTAGGTTTATTACTTGGATTAACTTGTCCGCATTGACAAAGAATATAATTATAACGCAAGCCATTTTTATCGCCGTGACGACAGTGACGCCCAATTTTTTATACTTTTAGACGATCCCTCGGTAATCTACAATTTATTCGAGGATAAAAAGTATCCTATATGTTAATCCACATAATAAACTATATGTGTGCCAAAGTAATAGACGTTCATACATACATCCATACATCCTCATAAGAAGGATGTGTTTAGTGGAAGCTTCTTACTTGTTAGACATTTTATAACTACGAAAGTTTAAACACATTCTTATTCTCAAGTAGGGCGTTTTCGTTTCATTGTATATGCTATTAATGTTCTTAATGCGTTAGTAATAAAATCTAAAATTACATACATACATTTGAGTATACAGTCCTTACAAGATGACATTGCGTAATGAACACAATAGTACCCAACAAGCAGTCCTACAGAATTTCATAAGCATTTATGATGCTTGCTTTCAATGGAAGACGTCAACTTAGTATGTATGTATAATATCTATACTTCTAGTTGGAGTTTAGCTAGACGACCAAGCCCACTGCAAATTGACAAGACTTGAAGTGTCTTCGAAGATTTTCTCATTATATTTACCTACACCGTTATTAAGGCGCTTGGAGTCTTCAATAACGTTAGCTGACTGGGCGGGGTGTTAGCCCACTCGCATTGCATACTGGAATTAGTATATCTCGATGTTTTAAATTAAAATTTTGATTGATTTACATATTACGGTATGTTGTGTTTAAATTGCAACATATTAATCTTTATTTTTTAACGTGTAAATATTTTAACGCTTAGTAGCTTTAGAAATACAAGCCAAAAAGCGCTGTTTGGTTAAAAAAAAATTTTAATATAGAAATTTTGGTCAAAAATTTTTTTTGAACGAGTAAAAAAATAAACAAAAGTTGAGGTTTTAACTTTGAACACAAAATCTCAATAAAACGTCATACGCATACACTTACAAAATCGACCATAACTATGTTGTTCGCAAAATGATGTCTATAGTTCTTATTCGGTCTGAGTATTATTTACGAGTACTATATACAAATTCAAACAACGCCGTTCTTCCGGGTTGATAATAAGAATCATTTGAAAAAAAAATCCTTACGTAATTGACCTTACATAGATAAATTATTATTCAGGCTACTTATTTGATCATTTCGTAACAATTGAACGAAGCATGATTTGAATATAATGTGGACATGTTGCTAACTTGATAAAATCTAACTCCATACATACTTATATAAAAAGAATAATAATAATATAAATTTATTAAAAAAATAATTAAAAATATTTATATATTTAAAAATGTAGTTATATATTCGGTAACATGTACGCCTAATGGTATGTTTCTAATAGCACTTGCTTGAAGGGTTTGTCGCCATTAGTCTTTTTTACTTTTTTTTACCACATTTGCTATTAGTCGATTTCTCTTCATCGCATTCGCCTTTCGACACGATATTTTATGTCATTACTATCATGTGAGGAACGTTATTAGACATAATGTAATGAAACAATAATATTAATTTTGCAACATTTACTTATTAACATAATAAATACGTGAGTTTTATTTCAAACAGCGATTAGGTAATACAGAAGAGATTGTGCACATAATTATTACACGCGATATTGTGTAGAGACCAAGTAGAGACTAGAGCATAGGATAGATAAGTTTTTAAACAGTACCTTAATATGGATACTAGCGGACCCAGTAGATATTGTCCTGCCCGAACTAAAAAAAAATATGTTAATCCTATTGAAACGCCATCTATATTGTCCAACCTATATTACATAACAACAATAGCAAAATATGTTAAATGTGTCAATAACATAGAAGTACGAATACGCTTCTCTTTAAGTCAATAAACTAACTTATACTGCCATCTGTTAGAAACTTGTGGAACTTTACACCCTTTGTTATATAAAAAAAAAACATGTAATTTGCAATATAATCGAAATAAAAGCTATTGTATCTTTTAAGTTGGACTAAAATCCAAGTTGAAATTTGATTAAAATCGGTTCAGTAGTTTCGGTGTATATCCCGTTTTTGTGTGAAAGAGTATTTTGATACATTATGTTGGATGTATGAGTTTGCCATCGAAATAATATATCTTTGCAAGTGGAGTTTTCTCATACAACCATCCTCGCCAACTTCGGCATTTATAATATCAGTACGATAATTAGCATTGGGTGTCCCGCAGACAACTTGACAGATAATACAAAATTTCACATCAATCAAACATGTGGAAAGCTGATGGTCTTCAAACTATTCAACAGATCTTCGTAAATTATAGCTAAGAACAATCCCAATCATGTCAGTTTTCAAACTAAATAAAAAAACAGATCAAAATCAATCCATCCGTATTGATTCTACAGACAGATATAGGGACAGACAGATATTTCAAAAAATGAGCTTTATAATGTTCGTCTACTAACTATCTTTTTACTCCTATAACAGTGACAATCCCAGTGTTGAACTTCGGTATGCTGATGGGATGGCAATCACCAATGACCCCGATCCTGCAGGATCCAAATGGTCCGGCCCCGGAACCTATCACGGACGACACTATATCCTGGATGGCATCAGTGACTTTCTTTCCGCCAATATTCTGCGGATTTCTGGTTGGAGCCCTCGCTGATAGGTGGGGAAGAAAAATCACGACACTGCTCACTTCGCTCATGCTTGTGGTAAGTACTTGTATTGAAAAAGCAAAAATCTTTGCTTGTATTGCATATTACATGGCACCCCACTGCTGGGAACGGTCGCCTCTGTACAAAGCGTGGGCTAGCCCACCCAAGCTAGTATACTCTAATCTATTTATGGATAAAATATTAATTCTTAAATATAGGACATGTCTTCGAAGAAGACTCAAAATAATATTATTACAAATCTCAAACATTATGTTATAAGTATAACATTGTAACTAATCTTAATTTTTATTAGGAAACTTCCGTTATGATTTGTAATAATTATGTATAGATTATTTAATTTTGTATATATTATAGATGTAGGTTTATTATCTTTATATTGTATTTAATTTAAACATAATTATATCCTACGATATGAGACAATTAAATAAAGTAACTTGTCAATAATATATAATAACATCCCATTAAACCGTGTGCTCCAATAAAGATCACAAACATTTATAACGTCTTATCATTCACATCATATTAATTATGATATTCAACTATAAGTTACAAAAGACCAGCGTGTTTGTGAGCGTAATTATTCCTTATTGGTCACCTTTAATTTAAGGCTCTTGTTGAAGATAGATTTTATATTTATTATTATAATTCTTAAATTAATCTTTATATTTCTTATTATTATTAAAAAATAATTTATTAATAAAAAATAAAAAATAGCATGGACAATAAAATACGGCAATTTTATCCAAACCAACCTAATTATTATAATCTATAATTTTAATAAATAATAATGATCCGGATGCAGCTACAGAATTAAAAAGATAATAATATATAAAATTACGAATAGTCGCTCCCCCCTCTTTCCCCTGCACACCTTACCTTCCATATAAAAGCAATAATAATTCATTTAATTTTATGATTTGCAATAGATCCTCTAAATGTTTTTTGGGTTATTAAATTAAATTCGAAAAGAAAAGAAAATAACCAGTTCCTTAATAAACATTTTTTTTTTCATATCATTTAGTCAACAATTTAAAGTAAAAAAAACAAAGTCATCGGCCGAAATTAATAACCTATCCTGATCCGTTTTTACCTATCTAGGATTGGAAAATCAATCTTTTTTGTGTGTGAAGTGTGCCAATAACGTATCCACAGATTGATATTTCAATCTGTCAAATGAAACCATCTTTGGGAGGACAGAGCTCAGATTAAAGATCGAACTCTGTTCGTAATTGACAGTTAGGGTGTCTCAATATTCAATCCGTACATTTTGACGTTTAGTTTAATAGCGCAATGGATCTAACGTTGCAATCCCACGAATTTCACGGATTACAAGCTAAAAACACAAGAATTTGAAATTATGGCGTCGGAGATTCGACGCCATTCCTCATTTTTTAGATTGTTAGTACATGCATTGGTCGTTTTATTGTTAATAATTTTGCTATGCTCTATCATGTATAGCAAATTCTTCGTTTCGTCTTTTGTGAGTGGTTTCATCTTGATCTAAAATAAAAACAATACACCTCGAAAATAACAAGAAATGCAAGCGCCCCAAAGAACCGTGACGCATTAAAGAAATAGTAAAGAATAGTAAAGAAAAAAAGAATACATGAAAATGTAATTTACTTACTGTTTCTGAATTCATTTTAGTTTACTATTAAATTCCACTATTTATTAAACCTTATAAAAATTTAACACACCAAATGCAAATATGTACCAATGGAACACATAACGAACATTGAATTGTCTAGTGTCATGCCATTCGCCAACGAATGTATGTATGTTATTATTAAAAACAAAATTGTGTAGTACGCTTATAAATAAATAAAAATAAATTGAGTTTTAATTACTTTATCTTGTAATTGTAGCTAATTTATTATTTTCACATTTTAAATATGCATAAAGTTAGAAAATTAAATCGTCTTGTAAGTAAAATTTGACTAGTTAGCATGAAAAGGAACGGCGTGGGAGGGAATGGATTGACTACCGATCTATCCTCGCTATTCAATCGCATACACACAAATTAATATTGGCACGCAGATCGGAGAGCGATCGGCCGATAGGAACAAACTGGAGATTGATTTCAATCTCGGATTGTAGATACATTATTAATTTCGGCGGTAAGAATAAATACTACTAAAAAAAAAGAAGAAGTAAGATGAAGTAGGTACATGAAAGTATCCTAATACTAATAATTTTAATTCCTGTTGGACTGTATGTTTGGATATTCGTCCCTCAATAATTCAAAAACGGCTTAACTAATTCGGATGAAATTTGGCACATACATAGTTTATTACCTTGATTAACATATAGGATACTTTTATCCTGAAAAATTTCCGGTTCCAGAGGGATCGTTTAAAAATATTAAAAAATTGGCGTCACTGTCGTAAAGAGTAGTCTAGTCTAGTCTAGTCTAGTAGTCTAGTACGTCCTGTATCCCTAGCATAAGACCGACATGGAACAAATAAGTCAAAAATAGGATAATAATAAAAAAATATTTACCTCTTAAAGCTTAACACATAGACCATCCTCCGTCAAATAGTACGTAGGTACTTACCCACAATTTCGAAGCGGTTTTAACCACTCATCGCAAATAATTGCCAGAAAGGAGCAGTAATTGTTGTGACATCTGTTGAAACCAGATCAACTCACGATACTCGTATTCTTAAACAATTTATCTCATTGGAGGCAGAGACAATACATTGTATTTTTATCATGCTCTATCTGGAGATCTAGGTGTAATATCTACTACGTAGTGGCAAATATTAGTCATTATTTTATTCAGTGATATTCAGTCTTTTTTCTAATAATACTCGTACCAATACAAAAAAACGTTAAATGTCGTTTTCTACTGGCTCCTATTGATGTAGGTACTAGTTAGTATTAATCTAATGGAAAAAAGTTTTCATTTAGTAATGAATAATGTCATGTTAGATAAGAGATTCTGGCCTCAAAAAACACCCCTTTAGAATAAAGGCTTGATATAACACCAGGGGGCCTAGCCAAGTGTGCTTTCTACAATCGTTTACGCTGCGCTAAGAGAAAACATTGTGATTGGTTATTGTAACGTCAAAATAAAATTTTTACCAATCACAAAGTTTTCTCTTAGCGTAGCGTAAACGACTATAGAAAGCACACTTGGCTTCGGGCCTATATTAGTATAGAAAATTATATCATATATTTCATCTGTTACCAAACATTACATTAATAAAATTTCACTGTTTTGTTAATGTGTTTGTTGTTACGTTAAACACAAAACCGGTTAAACGGATTCAGTTATTATAATCTCTGAAAGGCTTATTCTTAGCTTTAGTATTGTTTAACCTTTATCGTAAGTATATTATTTTGTGCAGATCAGCTGGGCAATTACTCTGTTTTCATTGAGGCCGTGGGCTCTGATAACATCTCGGGCTGTCGCCGGTCTTGCGTGCGCTGGATGCTACGTTGTCACGCCGCTTTATCTTAAAGAGGTATTGATTTCTAGAAAATTAAAAAATATTTTCGACGACACGTTTGGTCTAGTGGTTAGTAACCCTAGCTGTTAACCAAACGGTCGCGGGTTCGAATCCCGCTAGGGGCAAATGTTTATGTGTAACATTTTACCTTTGTTACTGAGTCATGGATGTTTATATATATAATATGTATGTATTTACAAAAAAAAGTAATCTATGTAGTATATCAACTGTCTGGTATCCATAATACAAGCCTATAGTTGCTTAATTTGGAACTAGATGGTGCTGTGTGGAATGTGCTAAGATATTTATTATTATTAATACTATCCAGACACCTGCTCTTAAATTTAATATTCGTGGATATAACTTAATTTAACTTGTTATCAACCAATTCAGCCGTTTTACCCTCTGCATTTCGGGGGTTGAAAACTCTATATACGCTTTATATGACAGTTCATTGATGAAAACGATATACAGTGTGTTTGGAAGATGCATGAATAGTATGAAGGCTATGATAGACAATTTAAAATATTGCAAAGCCGTTGTGTCTGTTTATTAGTTTAAAAAAAGGTAGTTTTTTTTTAATAAGACCTCTAAATTAGTCATTCATTTTTAATTGTGAGCAAATAAATTAGTTACTTTAAATTACCCACTTAGTTAATTTTTCTGTTAAAATCTAACAAGACAGTTAACAGATAATTATGTGATCAAAATACAAAATTTTGGCATTAAAAAATAATATTACAGCTGTCAAAACACCAATTCAAAATTACCCTATTTCTGAGGTAACACTCGCGAAAATATTGTTATAAGAATTAGATAGGATTGTTTACCAAGTAAAGGAAAAGTAATCTAAATTTTTAAGGAAACATAACGTTTTTGATTAATTCATTTATTTTTGTGCTCCTAACAAAAAATATATCCCATTTCTCTGGCTCCCTGGAAATTTAAACATTTCATTCATTCATTTAAAACAGGGTTCCCCAAACTATTTTGGACAAGTGACCCCTTTTCAACAATGAACTGTTACCTCAGACCCCCATGGTCAAATTACCTACTTTTAAGACCAACCCCCTTATTCATAATGGTCCGCTAACTTAAAGCAGCTATCTATCTTAGTCTATCTTTAGTTTTTTCCTATTGGTACAAAATACCTAGGTACTAAGGTGCCAATTAGAAAACTTTGCACTTGGTTAAGTGAGTGAAGTTGATTTCATTTTCTCGTCAAAATTTAACAAAATAAAAAGACAATCCAATTCAGTAAATATCAAGTTTAATTTATAATTATTACAAATTAATACATAAAGCATCTTAAGTTGGTAGGAAATTATATTTTAAAAACTATTAATTCGCAAAGAGAAAATAAAACATTCAGTGCGATGGATGAACCTGGTGACTATCTACCAATCTAGCTACATCCGGTTCAATATTAGTGAGTTGCAGCCTTAAATCTCCACGTTCGTTGATTTTCAAACGGTTTCTTTGTTTTGTCAAAATGTTTGTTACCACACTGAAGCTTTTTTCAACTAGATATGATGATGGAAAAGCGATAAGGTATTTTTCAGCAATGTTCCACAATGTAGGATACTGTGTTTCAATTTTGCGTTGCAACCAGAACTTCTGATAGCCTTGGTTGAACTTTTGCTTAAGCTCTTCGTCTGTGCTGATGGTAATCAACTCTTCTTGCATTATCACATTGGCTTCTTCTATGGCTGTGGTGTTATACGGATTTATTATCCATTGAGGAATTTGTAAATTTAAAAGATCATCAAACCTCTCCGTAAAATCCTTGTGTAATGCGTCCAAGTGAGTAACATATAATAAAATGTCATCATCTTGAAGCATTTTTGGTAATTTTGACAAATGCGGAAACTGCGAATATTCTTTTCTGCCTAAATTTTGTTTATAAAGAACTAGTTTACCCACGAAGGCCGATATTATTGATTTTGTTTTAATCAAGTTAAGATCATCACCCTGTAGTTGCAAATTAACTTTGTTGAACATTCCAAAGATATCAGTCAAGTAATAAATATCTGTTTTACAATTGTTCAGATTTTCTTTCAAATTCGGATCTTTTTCTTGTAAAAACTCCAACACAGATTCAAAAAGGGCTGAAAATCTTTCTAAGCAAGAGCCTCTTGATAGCCAGCGAACTTCAGTGTGCAGAAGTAACCGAGTAAAGACTTCGTCGTTTTCGTCACATAGTTGAGCAAATAACCGAGAGTTCAAAGAATTGCTTCGAATCTTGTTGATAGCATTTATTACATATTGTAAAGACTTATGCAATCTAGGACTCAGCTTTTTTGCTGCTAAATGCTGCCTGTGAATCACACAGTGAATAACCAGTACATCAGGCAGTTGTCGCTTTAAGTGAGCTATAAAGCCACGATGACGACCAACCATAGACGGTGCACCATCAGTCGCAACAGAAACAATATTCTTCCATGGAATAGCTTTATCAGTAAAAAAATGTTCCACGGCCTGAAAAATCGATTCTCCTCTAGTATCAGTCTCTAAATATGCAGCAAAAATCAGTTCTTGGCACATATTTTCATCTTTGATAAATCGAACATATCCTAACAATAGAGCTTCATTGCCGGGTAATGTAGACTCGTCCAACTGGAGAGAGAATCTGCGGGTCTGTAAGAACTTGCATAAAATGTTTTCCACATCGCGTCCCATCTCATCTATGCGTCTCTGAACGGTGTTGTTGCTCAAAGGTATTCTCTTTAAAATATCATGTGCGGGTTTGTGCAATACATTGTTAAGGACCTCCGCAATGGCTGGTAAGATAAGCTGCTCTCCAATTGTATGGGGTTTCCCCGACTTCGCTATTAGTAAAGATATATTATAGGACGCTCGTAAACCATCATTGTCTCGAATAGATGATGACGCAAACATCGATCCTATGGATGGCCTTTTGTCTAGTTTTTCTTTCAGTGCTTGAAAATATGACAAGGGCTTACTTTTTTTGTTAGCATGTACTCTTGATAAGTGGTCATCCATTTTTGAAGGCTTCATGGCATCGTTACTAAATACTTTTTCACATATGAGACACATCGGGAAGTGTTGATTTGATGGAGATGCAATAAATCCGAACTTCAAGTAGTCCAAACTGTATTGTCTGCATTTTTTTTTCGTGTCCGCCATCATAAAACTTTCAGTAATTCTGCAAACAAAAAAATAAGGAACCTAAATAAAAAACAATAATAAACTGTTAAATTTGCACACTATCTTATTTTTATCACACTCAGTTAATGGATTCTTGTTAAGTATTACTGACTTACTCTTTGATAAACTTTGATACCTATATTGGGAAGTAACTACAGTAGGTAATTAGGTATAGAAACTTCGTATTAGGTAATTAGGTAGAATAAGAACGAAAACCAAAGACTTAAGTGTTAGTAATTTTTACAAATACAATTATACATACCTATTTAAAATATGTTGTATGTTGTGTTTAACACTTTTTCAGTCACTTTACTTCACTTAATTTAGCTTTGTAATAAGTTTGTAATCTCTTGAAATAAATGAGTACTTAGCTATATGAGTTTTTATCGTTCAAGCTCCAACGAATTTCAAAACGCAAATGAACTTTCAACCTAAATGCAAGCTCGTTAAATAGTAAAATATCAGGAACATGTTTGGACTTGATCATGAATTCGTTCGTCTTAATTCGCGTAAAGCCGCTATCACACTATTCAATTTGAACGATTCCAATTTAGGAAATCGGAAGGTGTGATCGCAGTTAGAACAGATTGGATTCAATTAAGAGTTTATCCATTTTCAACTCTATATCTTCGATTTAGAAATCAATTTAGCGTAGTGTGATCACGAGCTCACTACTTAGATTCCTAAATAGGAATCGTTCAAATTGAATAGTGTGATAAGCACTTTATCGTCAAATAGAGAGCAAGTCAAAACGCCGCTGAAAGACGTACGCTCCAACTCAATCTTGCACAAACTTGTCCACATAGACTTGCCGAGTTTTTCATCTTGTACGAACTTGAAACTTTACATTCCTGGAACATTATTTCCTACAAAAATATTAATTATTCTTAGTACACGTAACACAACATAAACAATACAGTAACTACCTACTTACCTATCTTGAAAGTTTTAAATAAGAACTTGTGTTAATATAATAGGGGTCGATTTTTAGACCTCGTCGACCCCCAAAATCACTTTTCGTTTATGTCGACCCCTAGGAAACCGATATCGACCCCAAGGGGTCGATATCGACCACTTTGGGAATCCCTGATTTAAAATGTTTTCTCTTTTCTTTATTCCTTTCCTTCGTTTTAAAAACGCCGTTTTAGGGTCCTTTTTTCAGCCATATTAGTGTTATTTTTATCATAAAAAGAAATACTTACAATACCTTAGTTTATTGCACATTTCTCTTCCAGATAGCATCAGACAACATTCGCGGGGCACTTGGCTCACTCTTCATTCTGTCCCAAAACCTTGGCTACCTTGTGGTGTACGTAGCCGGCGATTTATTTTCCTTTGCTGCGGTCATGTGGTTGTGTACAGCTGTGCCTGTCCTCCATCTGGTGGCTTTCCTCGCTATGCCAGAAACACCAGTCTTCTTAGTGAAGCAAGGAAAATTAAAGGTAAGAGTTTTCTTTGCTTTCCAAATGATTTCCGACTATATTGCTATAGTTACAAGCATTCACTCATAGACAACTAGCGACGCGCTCCCGGCTTCGCACAGTATGCATTTTTTTAAAGAAAGAAAGACATAATTTTATTCACTGCACGCAAAACACAAAGACACAAACATATAATAATACAAAAAAACGCAAAACAAACATAATAAAAAAACCGCAGTTTGTTATATACATTTTTTCTCGTATATACAAAACTTTCCCCGTTTAACCCTCTTTCCAGGGCCATATTAAATTGTTTCGGTTTTCCAGTGAAAACCGTATTAAAATCCGTTGGGTAGTTTAAAAGTAGTGAGCTACAAATAAACAATCACCCTTATTTTGTATCATTCACTTTATGAATAACGCAACCGTTATAGACATACATATTAACCTTTAAAAACAAATTTCACAATTGAGATATTTGATTTTAAAGGTTAATATTTCTATAACGGTTGCGTTATTCATAAAGTGAATGAAGTAAGGGTGAATATTGACAGATTTTATAATTTATGTTGTAAGTCAATCGTAACAGATATATTCCATCGCGGAGTTTTACTCAGGATTTTAGAAGAACTATAATATTCTAATATATATCTCTTTTAGCCTATGTAAGCTACATAAATTAATTTTACAGCGACTTGGGAAATGTCAAGTATTTCCCTAATGTAGCTCATTCGTAGCTCGCTAAGCGACTTTTAATTTGTTGACGAGATATTTCGTCAGTTAGGCTGACTTATCTCCAATGCTGATTGTCAGAAGCCTTCGGTTATGATTGTTAAGAATCCCTGATAGTAGCAAACTTGCGTCTACATTATATTAGCTACTTGAAAATTTCATTCCTTATAAATACTTATATCGTTTTAATTGATGACATAAAAATTAATGTAACTCGAGATATTTCTTAACTCTAAGAAGTCGATTAAAATAGTCAGCAATTAAAAACGGTTTAAAAATCACTGCACAGATGTTACTGGGAAAACAACACTAGACGGCAATGGGAAAATGCGGTAAATTACCTTCAATATGTTGTGGTAATATCTGGGGACTTTTGTTTTTAAATGGCATTTCTTTGTACCAATAAATCAACACTTTATAGTACCTTCTTTCGTTTTTTATAGTAATTGTTTTTTTTTTTTAGTAATGTTTGTGCTAACATGCACCCATAAAAAATACTATAGAATTAGTACAACCAAATCCACGTATTAATAATAATAAATAATAACCATCGAAAACGTCAGATTAAATCGGAGAGACGTTACCTACCAATATTTGACGCGCTCGAGTAAATCCCGAAATCCCCTCGGGCTCCCCTACTACAATATTATTATTATTATGATTAAAAAATCAACATTCCAAGAAAAATTAATAAACAATAAAATTCATCTTTAAGTTGTTTTCTCCGGCAGATTGTAGTAAATTATGTTTTAATATTAATACGAGTATGTATATCATAAGTAAGCAGCCATTTGGTTTCTAAGTTCTATCGTATTATCCGAAAGTTGTTTTTACCGGGTCGAGGCTGAGCATATGTTATGTTGCATTACTATATTTAATGTATGTATAAGCATTGTTTTAAAAACCATAAGCATAGTTTTTTTTCAAAAAAAAAACAGTGATATTCATAATTGTATTAACATTCAAACATAAACCATATATAACACCTCATTGCATCCGGAAATAAATTAAAGTACAATGTCACCGCAATCGTGATGAGGTAGGTAAGGTACGAATTAGTCATTTCATAAGGTCGACATGATTTGTGTTTGAAATTACTATTTGTTACACGCGTGCCATTGAAATGATATGCTTGTTAATTTTAGGTATTACTAGCTGACCCGGCAAACGTTGTTTTTCCAAAAAAAATTTTGGGGTGGACCACCCTTAACATTTAGGGGTATGGAAAATAGATGTTGGCCGATTCTCAGACCTATCCGATAAGCATACAAAATTTCATCAAAATCGGTCCAGCCGTTTCGGAGCAGTTTGGCAACAAACACCGCGACACGAGAATTTTATGTTATAGAAGATTATATTGACGTCTGCATCGTACTTACAAACAACCTTAGTGTGGCTTGTGTCCTTGGTGTGGCTGTGGATGTCTACCTTCAATTGGACTAGATATAGGCATAAATGCTACCAACTTATATACAGCCTTAATTTAATTTCACTTATATAAGCCTTTAATTTCACTTAATTAAGTATACAATAATGAAATACTGAAAATAAATTGAAAAAATTAAGCAGGACAAACTGCGTTTCGCAGTCATTTGGGCAAGTCGTCTGGGCGGCAGTAACCATCCCCTTATAGAATACCACCGTGAAATAACAGCACATGTGCTGTTGTCTTTCGGTGAGTGATCCCTTCCTTATCCCTTCTATGGTCGGTAGAACACTTGTAGCACCTATGGCGTTGCTTGTGTTTAAAGGCGACGGTAACCTACTATAAAGTGGCTATAAGCTTCTCTGTCAAATCAAAATCAAAATATTTATTTATCAATTAGGTTTCTACAAGAAACTTATGATCGTCATTATAAATTTAAAACCAGGGTTTCGAAAAAAAAAGCCAAGATGACAATCCTGAGAAGAAACCTCGAAAGAAACTCAGGATACTATTATTTTTGTCATCTAAAATATAAAATTAAAACAATTACACTTCATTTTAAACAAAATCAAAGTAGATATATATATAATACTAAACATAGTATGAGCTCCGAATCGCTTAACTCCAGGCTTCATTGTCGAGCTTAACATAAAACAAATATATAAGTAATAAATTATAACACAGAAATCTCAGAGGATAACAACTAAAGGATAGGATATGTTTGTTACGGTGTTTAGTAGGCCTAAACTTCCCGTCTTCGCATGACCATTTCCTTAATAGACATCACATCACCTTGACGCGATAGTAATCTTAAATTAGGTATACTGGAATTAACTGTGACTCAAAATTGTCACACTATATAATATGATAGTTGTTGTCAGTAAAGCCTTCCTTATTTAGTGTCATGTAATGTTTGAAAAATATTGCGGTGCTTGTGGAGTCAAATCAGTATTACTCTATCTATATATTCATACTATACTATTACTATAGCTGGTGCCTGCGACTTCGTCCGCGTTGTACAAAAATACAACCACTGAGAAAAGATAATGTGAGTTATACGACGACTGACAATCTTTATTGTTTTGACGACGGTGGCGCCGCCACGATTTTTTATATTTTTAGTTGATCCCTCGGAAACAGTACTTTTTTTCTGAATAAAAGGTACCCTATGTCCTTTCCGGTATCCCTGACAACGTGTATACAAAATTTCGCGATGATCGGTTGAGTAATTCAGGCGTGAAAAGGTAACAGACAGACAGACAGAGTTACTTTCACATTTATAATATTACTGATATATCGCTTGACATCGTTATTGCTATTACACTTAGCCAGGAGTTAGTTTCCTTAATTTTTTTAGATGATCCCTCGGGAATAGTCCTTTTTTCTGACACCAGAAAGGACATACCTTTCTGGTGTCCCAGACAACGTGTATGCAAAATTTCATGGTGATCGGTTCAGTAGTTTTTGAGTGAAAGAGTAACAAACATCCATACATCCAAACAAACTTTCACATTTATAATATTATAATAATAGTACGGATATACGTATATAAGTATGGATAAAGTATGGATATTATGGATGTATTATCTTATATACACTATATAAAAATTAAATATCACGTTATGTCTCCGCGATAAACTCCTAAACTACTGAACCGATTTTGATAAAATTTCATAGCTATGTGTAATTTGGTCCAACTTAAAAGATAGGATAGTTTTTATTTTGAACCCATGCGAAGCCGGGAGCTGACCACTAGTATATATATATAGAGATTTCAGTCTGTAACTCTCTTAATAAGTTATATTTTACTATAGGAAGCGCGATCAGCTCTGGCGTGGCTCCGAAACACGAGTGTGGAAGACAAAGATCTGGAGGCAGCTGTCAAACAGCTGGAACGAGAGGAGGAATACGCCAAATCCATGAAGAAAGCCACGTGGAAAAGCATAGGTAAGTATCTATTACAACAGAAATATACTATATGTCCCGCTAATAATAGTAAACATCAACTTTGAACATTTTTTTTTCTTGTTTCTTTGAAAAGCTTCGCCAGTATAATTTGAGGCGCTTGCAACATAATATTTATTTATTAAAATAATATAAATAATAATATAATTGTTTCACACATTCCACACTAAGCAATTAACACTTTTATTATGGATACCAGACATTTGAAATAGATTACTTTTTTTTTGTAAATACATACATATTATAAATACAAACATCCATGACTCAGGTTCAAAGTTAAATGTTAACACATAAACATTTGCCCCTAGCGGGATTCGAACCCGCGAACGTTTGGTCAACAGCTAGGGTTACTAACATCTAGACCAAACGTGTTGTCGAAATAAAATGGACACAAATGCTTGGTGTTTACAGATTTGCCGATAGACCCTAGCTCCCACAAGAAAGGTAACCAGTCATAAGGGCTATCATTCGTCATAGCCGTAGAACAACGACGGTTCTGCAATTTAGTAACTTTACGTATGGCACTGGCGAAATGATTAATATGCCCATTTTACTGTGTTTAGAAATCAAATCCGTCAGTATTCCAACTCTGTATCTAAAAGGTTTTAAATAATATTTGTCAAAAAATGTTTTTGGTCGATAAAACACGACATATAAAGTCAGTTTACGCAAAAAAATAAAAATTGAAAATTATCAAAACCGTCGTTGTTCTACTACTATGACGATTATGTCAGCTATATGAATCTATCGTAGTTATATACGTCATTTTAAATTTGATAGTCTCATGTCAACAAATAACTGTTCATGTGTCCTTATCTTAAATACTTATGAAGCTTTACAGGAAACGGCAATCAATTAAAACGACTGTAAAAATTCCCCGAACCAGATAATAATAACCGGATTCACGTATGATAAATTTTTATCCTTTTGAATTTCATTTTTTTTTAATTCATTGTGTGCAATAAACATAAATATCATCCGTACGAAATTCGAAACTCCAAAAAGTGACTTCGCATTTTTTGAAAGGCAATAATTTTGGCAAGTCAATTTACCGATAATTTATTTACAACATATTATGAGAGTATTTCTTGTGAAGTATGTATGAAGTATTACGTGTGCGTTCACTTCATATACCTTGTTCGTTTATACCAATAAAGTATTGAAATCTTTTGGTCGAGAGATTAAAGTTAAGATTTAAGTCGGGTTCAATTCTTGACAATATATAAGTATTATATTAACATATGACTTGCTAGTCCTGTTTGCACTGAGTCTTTGCTAGTCCTGTTTGCATTCAGCCCTTACTAGTCCTTTTTGCACTCAGTATTTGCTACTCCCTTTTTCATTCAGTCTTTGCTACTCCTTTTTGCATTCAGTCTTTGCTAGTTCAGTTTTCATTCAGTCTTTGCTTGTCCTATTTGCACTCAGTCTTTGCTAATCCTGTTGGCATTCAATCTTTGCTAGTCCTTTTTATTTCACTCTTTGCTAGTCCTGTTTGCATTCAGTCTTTGCTAGTACTGTTTGCACTTGGTCTTTGCTAGTCCCGTTTTTGTACAGTCTTTGCTAGCAGCCCTATTTTGCATTCAGTCTTTGCTACTCCTTTTTATTTCACTCTTTGCTAGTCCTGTTCGCGCTTAAAATATTTAGTTCAATAGGTGAGTTTTGTAAGTAAGTCATGCAATGTGGGTAATTGAGATAACGATTACTTGCTAATTACAAAAGCAATTACGAACGGATGGGATCACGCAATGTAACGTAATGACATACAGAGTGCAAGAATTTCCAATTGTCTTTGAGGTACGATTTTCAATTACTGTCATGGCATTAGTGGAATTATTTAACATGCATTTATTACTGAAACACTTCAATAACGGCAATAGCAAGCAGACTTATCAATTAATGTACCAATTCGTCTTACTCCGATTGTCTTAATTATATTTAACTAGCGACCCGCTCCCAGCTTCACACTGTTAAAACCGTAGTTGTCTCCGAGAAGCTACATTTTTTTTTTGTGCAATATTACACCTTAATCATAGTTTATTAGGTTGCGTTCTTTAAATGTTATATTTTTGTTCGGTGTGAGGTTAGTCCTTGTCTTTGAAAAAAATCTCAGCAGCTCTTAGACAATATAGCCAGTAAATAATGGATAACCTTGAAATCAAAGTTAGGTCATAACCAAATAATTATCTTAATAAAAAATATCTTGCAGTTTTCGAGTTTTTTACAATTAGGTATCTTCATTTTATATTATAAAAATCAACACCTTTGTCCGGTTTTTTGCATGCCTGCTACAAAAAAAAGAGGAACATTACGTTCTGTTTTCTTTTAGTGTAAAGGTCGTCATACAGTCTTACGGTTCGCAGTCATAAAATATTTAGCCCATCCATCGTGAACCACGCTCGTGCTGTTGAGTTTCGAAGAGTGAATAAGTGATACCCTTTACTTATATATTCTCCTTTACTCTTATACTTTACAAGCCGATGCCCGCGACTTCGTCTACGTTACGACGACGTTACGACGACGCGGCGACAGTGGCGCCCAATTTTCTACACTTTTAAATGATCCCTCGAGAACCTAACATGTTTTTTTTTCATGATAAAAAGTATCCTATATGTTAATCCAGGTAATGAACTATCTGTGTGCCAAATATCATTCAAATCTGTTCAGCCGTTTTTGTGTAAAAAAATATATACAATTATACATCCATCCATCCTCACAAACTTCGCATTTATAATATTAGTTCCAACTAATGACCCGCTTTGCACGAATGCAATTTTTTTTCTGCAAATTATTTACAGACATGGCTCGTTAACGAATTTATTATGTATAGATTAGCTTTGCCCGCTACTTCGTACACGTTTCTAGAATAGCGATTAACTTTATTGTTTGTAAACCGATTTCTATTTTATGTTAAAGTCGACAGACAGGCTGACGGTCCACTTGATGATATGTGGCTACCGTCGCCTATAACACAAGCAAGTATAGGTAAGCAGTAAGGCCACAAGTGCGGTGCCGACCAAGGATTAACGATAAGGAATTAGGGACAGAGAAGTGACAAAAAATAAATCTATACTATTTTATAAAGAGAGTATTTATATGCTTATAATGAATAAACTCAAAAACTACTGGACCGATTTTGAAAATTCTTTCACCTATAGAAAGCTACATTAACAGCATGTAACATAGGCTATAATACTTTATAAAGTTACGCGGTCGTCGCCGCGTGTAACAGCTGGTATGAGATAAACTAATAAATATAATTTCTTATTTTTCCAGTTAAAGACAAGACAACATTCAAAGCGTTTCGCATTTCGGTGAACGTGATGCTGTCGCAGGAGACCTGCGGCTACTTGGTTGTTCTGATGTACGCCAGCTCCATTTTTGAACAAGCAGCCGAATCCATCAGCTTGAAACTCAGCCCCAACAAACAGACTATTGTGGTCGGAGTCATACAGCTGCTTGGTTCCATTGTGGCAAGCTGTATCGTTGAGAAGACCGGGCGAAAGGTAAATAATAATAATAATAAATATTTATTTCAAAACACTAGTTACAAATAGGTTAGATTTTGACCCCTACACTAAGCTCAGCTTGTATCGTAGGAGTCAACCAGTAAAGTACATGTTTTCAAATTAAGGCTGGGGAGTAGTGAGGCTAAATCGGGACAACCCTTATATTGTCAGTTGCGATTTTTATTTGCAAAAAAAAAACGTCCTTGAGGCAATTTGAAATTTTTATTTATTACTTACTTTGAAGTTGAATATTTAAAAAGTAAAAATAATAATAATATAAAGCCAGATTATTTAGCCTTGTCAGGTCTTTCCACTTTGCCAGGCGCTTGTAAAATTGTAATTTCCAAAAAAAAAAATTATTTGTGGCAATTTCAAATTTTTACAGGATATTGTTTATAATTAAAAATAAATATTCTAAAAAAGACAGATCGTTTTGGTGGGACTTTCCACCTGACAGGCGATATAGGATATAGTTATAGGACAAAGTTTTCAGCTTGCTTCAAATATGTACCCGGAAATTATACCAATTTTCGGAATGGTAGGTTGTGTCATCTGACTACCACGACATAAAAAGAAAATCCAGATCAAAATAACCAGGGGGCCTAGCCAAGATGCAAACGCTTTGTTGCGTACTTCCGAAACGAAAGAGAGAACGCTAAGAGAAGGCCAGGTGATTGGTTGTTGTAACGTCAAACGTTTATTTTGACGTTACAACAACCAATCGCCAAGCTTTCTCTTAGCGTAAACGACTGTAGAAAGCAGTGCTTTGTACACTTGGCTAGGCCCCCAGAGCTTCTTTAGAATAAGCTGCAATCACACTCAGTTGAAGTTTAAGTGTTTGTATTTCAGTGGCTTCTGGCTGGAACGTCACTAGCTACAGGAGCCTCAATGTTGGCTTTGGGAGGTTGGTTCTACATCACTTCCATGTCGATATGGTTGCCTGGATGGTTACCAGTTTTGGCTATGTGTCTCTGTATCTTCGCCGACGCGGCTGGTTATCAACCAGTGCCCTATGTCATCACTTCCGAGCTGTTTTCTTTCCAAGTAAGTGTTTTTAAGCTTCCTTTTAAATGACAAACAAGAAGAAAGGTTCACAGGGACGTAAAAATGAAAGAGGTGAAGGGAAGGAACTTGACAAAGTTCACATTAAACCGGATGCCGCAAAATCGATGTTTGGTTTTAGTATAAAACATAGTTGAAAGCGACGGGGCATTAATTAATTAATTAATTAATTAAGTTTTAGGCATTAACTAAGAGGTTCTAACCTTTGTTGAGTGAGCATTGTTCTTTACAAGAGACGATGTTTTTTTTTAATTTTTAATTTTAATTTTTACTAAAACAAAGTCACGCAATTCAAAAAAATTCAACAAAAATGTTGAAATAAACACATATTGTATGTATGCTTTAATGGACTTCTTTTTATGCTGAAAATAGCTACGAACACAAACAACATTCAAGTATTAAATAAAGAACTTAATAACTTAATAAATAAAATATTAAGAAAGAGACGAATGTGCGCGTTTTTTGATGTAATATGTATTTTTCTTTTTTAAACACCCTCAAAATGTATTTTTCTGTTGTAGATATACAAACTTAAAATAGTAACTTTGACACTGGCACGTTGGACATATTATTGATTTGTAATATTGATTTATCATTTTTGATGACTGAAATTGTAATGCTTGTGTGAAACGTATTAATTATGGATAGCAGACAGTTACACTACATAGATTACTTATTTTTGTAAATACATACCTATATACATCCATGACCAGGATATATACATACTTATTTTAATATTTTTCAAACCTATTTTCATTGAAGATACTTCCACTTTACAACATTTTCTTTAAGTAAAGTACGTTCCTTTAAAAAGAGTAACTTCCCTTTTTCAGCATCGGGGCATGGTTACATCATTCGTGAGCAGCCTCGATGCCCTTAGCGACTTCCTCCAGACGAAAGCTTACGACCCCTTGTTGAAGCTCATCGGAATCCACTGGGTCTTCATAATGTTCTCAATCGTGTGCTTCCTCGGCACCATTTACACGGTCCTGTGGGTGCCGGAGACGAAAGACAGGACCGTTGAAGAGATTTACGCTTTCCTAGAAGACGGAAGAAAGAAGGAGAAAAGGAAAGAAGATCTTGAAACTGGTAAAGAAGTTTGTAGGTTATGAGAATTGAAATGATTTTGTGTTTAATAGAATCTCTATCTCATGAACGAGTCCTTATGGGGGATTAGAAAAATTGTCTATATTTATTACTAGGAACACACTAGTGATGATGTTTTAGTAAAAAAAAATCAGTGGTCACCAATTTTTGGAAAGGTGGAAAAATAATAATAAAAATGAAATAAAAATATGTTGACAAATTATGTACTTAATTATAATGAAAAAGAATTCCTCCTGTATTTAAAAAAAAAACCTATATTATTATAATACTTATATATAATGATTTTGTATAGTGCCAATCATATCAAGTATACATATATATACTATATACTATATGTATTATCATCGATTTGGATAGCTTTATAATAAATAGTTACTCAATTGATGTTTTTGCCACGGAATGAACGGAAATTAGTGAACGCCGTGACGTCACGACGAGTGACTGATCGTGAACGGAATCGTGTGGGCGGAGAATGAAGAGAATGAATGAACTGTCAGGCAGTCGCGCACTGGGCAGCGCCAGCGACCGGCTGCCTTATTATCTAACAGCAGACGACTTGCGACCAACTTGCGACAGGCGAAAACTTTCTATCAATTTGTGCAATGTCACACACAATAGTGTTTTAGTATCACGTCTCCCTCTTATCTTATCATAATGTACTTAACATTAAAAAACATTAAGGGCCTCTTCCACCAACTACAAGTAAAGTGTTGATTAGTTACTTTTCAAGGTCAATGTTGGTAACTTTGCCTGGTCAACAAACTATGCCTATTGAGGTGACTTGTTGGAGAAAACAATATTATTCCGAAACTATGTCAGATATGTGACTTAACAATTAATGGATAAATATTTTATCCATAATTTCGGAATAATATTGTTTTCTCAACAAGTCACTTTAATAGGTAAAGGCAGTCGAGTAGTTAAGGCGTGAAAAGGTAACAGACAGACAGAGTTGCTTTGACGTTTACTGTGTCCATAGTCCGTGGCAATAAAACAAAATGCCCGTCACCGAAGTTTTAAGTGCCATAAATACGATAAATTTGTTCTACAAGTAATGCTCAAGTTGCGTGTAAACTTTTGGGAACTTATTTAAAAATCAGCTACATATAAAAAGAATACAAACATTTACTCTTCCTTATCCTGTTTCTATTAAAAATTCCCAACCTACTGTTCTGTTCTATATAAAGTTTATTTACTAATTCGTTAAATATATTGTTTATATTAATGTATTTTTATCTTTTTTTCCAATTTTTTTACTATACTTAGTGTAATTGTTTCTTTTCCTCGATAAAATAAAATAAATAATGATAAATAAAATAAACCTATTCTATCGTATTTCTGAACTTAATTCCAAAAAGCACCTAACGGATAATTGATCTTAAAAAATTAAGTTAAAGCAAAGTGAAGATTATAAATTATTAGGCTTATGTTTTATATATTTTTTCTTTTTTGAGGCTACTCTCTTAATTTCGAAACTAGTTTAATTTTTTTTATCGTAACTGGTTTCGAAACTATTTCTAAATTGGTCGAAGCCTAAAGTTTTCGATGTTTTAGCGAGAGGCCACGTATTACTTATGATAATACTCGCAAATTGTTTATGCACAGAAACCTCGTCACTTTTTCATCCATGTGACAACATATGCAACTAAATTTCTTTTTTATAGTTGCGCATCAACTACTAAAAAAGTTTTCTTAAGACAGTACCTACTGAGTGTGTCATCAGATTACGTCACCAAAATGGCTGCCATACTCAACGACATTTGAAAAGATTTATTTTTGTTAAATTCCCACATTGTAATAAACTAAAGGATATTTTCTAATTAATATTATATTTTTTATAAAATAAATAAGTCCGGAATCTACTTTTAATGCGATATTTACTGTCAAAATATTATAATATAAAAAATTTATATTTTATATTTAAAAATAATAAATATGTATAACATATTTATATAGAATACCAGATATAAGTAGTTTATTTTAGGTATCATCTTTTTCTTATACTGGAACTCACATCTATGTTTTATTCAATTATGTATTATTATCTCAAGCTCAATATTAAAAAAAAATTAGCAGTCACAAAACTTCCTTCAAAGGATTTGTGCGCAAAGATTTTTTTTTAATCATATCTCTCGATTGTGATATTATTGACGAATTATATGAACGTATTATTAGATTTAAGCTTTTTTTTTTTCTTTTTAATAATTAAGACAATAAAAACTTTTGATTCATAAACTAACAGCGAACCTGTAGTTTTATTTTAACAAAGAAAAAAAAAACGAAACTTTTATTCCAAAATAAATATACAATAACACAAATACATATATGCAACAAATAATGCATAGATACAAATGATATACAAATGATTGTAAATATATACGAAACTATAATTAAAAATTATATATTGTCAGATTGAGGATGAAAGGTACCTATCAACGTGTTAAGGGTTGAATCGTTAAGGCACGAAAAGGTAACAGACAGAGTTACTTTCACATTTATAATGGATTTATTAAAATGTCATCTCGTAAAATTTTGTGGTAGGTACTTGTGTTGTTAACTGTTTGTACTTCAAAATTTTGTGAGATGGCGCTGTATGGAATAAGTCCACCTATGCATAAAAAATCGTTTGCCTGCAGGTACTATAAAATAAACTATAAACTCAAATATAATAGCGAAAAACTTATATACAATAAATTTTATATGATGCACAGCGATCACATAAAATGAAATA
This sequence comes from Synanthedon andrenaeformis, assembly GCA_936446665.2. Classification (NCBI taxonomy): domain Eukaryota; kingdom Metazoa; phylum Arthropoda; class Insecta; order Lepidoptera; family Sesiidae; genus Synanthedon; species Synanthedon andrenaeformis. Next base: position 2,848,934 of record OW387798.2, read on the forward strand.
ACATTACATTTATCGGTTTTGTGTGATTTTCAATCAGTTACTCTAAGGGAAATAAATTGTTAAAATATGTTTAACATTGCAATGTTTTATACTATTAATTTTATGTTTTGTGTTTGTTTGGTTTATACATATGAAAATGAAAATGAAGATGCCCTTGAAAATGTTTGTAAGTAATTTATTTGACGACCCCATTGGATTAGTGGGTTTGCCTTAACACTCTGTCTCAGGGCTACCAAGTTCAATTCCCGGCAGGGTCCACTTTGGAAATGAACTTTTCAGTTGGCTCTGGTCTGGATTTGGAAAGTAGTAGCAGGACACCCTGCATTTCGCAGGAATTTGGGCAGCCCGTCTGGCGGCAGTAGCCACCTCTAATGACCACCGTTAAGTAATAGCAAAAAAAATAGCAAAAAATTAATACGATGGCTAGTGGCCCGCTCCCGGCTTCGCACGGGTGCAATTTTTTACTCAATCGAGCTGATAAAATTACCTTACATCGCCATCTGTTAGAATTTTTGGAACTCACAGATAAATAATTGCTGGATTGAATAGGTATCAACAGATGGCGCTATGTTAATAATATTATATAATTTGCAAAAAAAAAAAAGAGATATAAACTATCCTGTCTTTTAAGTTGGACCAAATTACATACAGTTACGAAGTTTTATCAAAATCGATTCAGTAGTTTGGGATTCATCGCGGACAAACAATGTGACACGTAATTTTTATATTATATAAGGATAACATATGGTTAAGTGCTCACAAATTATTTTGTTCAACTGTATATGACTGAAAAGTATTTTTATTTTTTTTATTTTATTAATTTTTGGGACACAAACAGAAATAAAAACAAAAAATGTAGTAGAAAAGACGAAAAAAATTAACACATTCAACGGGCGTGTCCACAGATATAAATATTACATTTAGAGAACAGAAATCAAACGTCAAAAAATAAACATTAAAAACAGATATTTAAGAACAAAAAAAAAAAAAAAAAAGAAAGAAACAATCAATCAATGTAATAGAAAAACGACATTTAAATAAAACTAGGCTTATGTGACTCCTCAAGCTCAGATATAAGACCAATAAATAATCAGTAATGGTGTTATTGTATTTACAGTTCAATTCGGTGTTAAAATTAACGACTTAGAGCCAAAACGATCTTTAAGTGTTCCTGATGCTGATGATCCAATTGAAACTGCTCAAAGCCTTGACAGTAATGCAGAATTTGAGAATTTTGACGGTAGGCGTCGACGTAAAAGCAAACACGCAAAGCAGGCTTTGAGAATTCGAAATCCTTTCAACATACCTTCGAAAATAAAAGTTAAAAAGGCCAACGCCACAGATACAACAAACTATCCTTACATGGCAGCCATCATAATCTATGGCAGACTGTGGTGTGCTGGTGCCATAGTTGACGACAATTGGATCGTTACAGCAGCACACTGCCTTAATTAGTAAGTCAGTAAAAGATTATTTTCCTTTAGAAGTAATTTTTTTATTTAAGACTAGCTGTTGCACGCAATTTCGCCCGCGTAACTTTATAAAATAAAGCATAAAATATAAATAGATTTGGGTTACACAGACGCCGGCAGGAAGTTCGAAACCTTATAAAGGGTGTTTTAAATCGCTTGGTCCGAAAAAGAGGGATTTCGACAAGATGAGGATGGTAACTAGCTCTGAATATCCTATGGAAGAAAGGGGAAGGCATATGAGCTCAGCTGCTCCTGACCACACAAGTAAATTTTTTAGCAGTCTCGGAGTATTAAAGATTTTACGACAGAAAAACTATATTATTGACTTAGATAACTTGAGGAGTCCGTTGGATGACGAGTGGTAAGGGTGCTTACCTAACGTCTCAGGGACCCCGGGTTCGATTCACGGCGGGGTCAACTTTAGTTATGAACTTTTCAAAGTTGGTTCTGGTTTAAGGCGTTGCTTGTGTTATAGGCGACGGTAGCCACCTACCATCAAGTGGACTGTCAGCCTGACTGTCGACCTTAGCATTAAAAAAAAAATCGAAAACACATTTATGTCCACAAAAATATTAATATTAATCAGCTATTATGTTTACATTAGTTTCTTACCCTATTAAAATACTTTTTATTTTAATATCATTGAAGCAAAATTTAAATATTTATAATTATAAAAAATATTTAATTAATACTCTAAATTATTCACAAAAATACGTGCAGATAAAACTTTTTCTACTTTGTGAATAGATATGAAATACATACATAGTTCACCATTAAAATCGATAGCGTTCTGAACTTATCGCCGTTGAAGACGCTCAAGCAATTCGTGAAGGTGCGTGTGGGCAGTAAGCAAGCCCACGAAGGAGGCCAAGTGGTGGACGTCGTGGGTGCTGTTCGACATCCAAAGTTTGAAGAGGAGCCTGTGCCGCATGCTGACGTCGCATTGCTCAAGCTGGCTGAGCATTTAAGTAAGGAAGACATTGTAAATGAAATTATGACTGACAAGCCAGTTGGATGAGTGGTTAGGCAGGTTGCCTTAACTCTCAAGGGTCCCGGGTTCGATTCCTGGTAGAGTCAAATTAGGCCTTGTTAAAAAGCACAATGTCGCTCAATGACTTATGGAGAGGGCTATGTTCGGAGTTACTTTGCGAGATCGAGTTTAATATGAGAAGATACGTATACAGGGCGTCCCAAGGTATCCTATCTACGATATTTAAGGTACTTTCCCTTCATGTCGCACAGTCATGTGCTCATGTCATGTTCATGTGCTCTGTATATAAACGAAAGTACCGACATCGGTAAGTTGAAGTGGCAATGACCAGGGCACATAGTACGCAAAGCCGATGGCCGCTGAGCTGGAAGGTTCTTGAGTGGACTGGCAAACGCAACGTACGATCTGACAATCTGAGAACCTGATAACAAGGGTCGACGATGGATCCCGGCTGCATCTGACTGATCCTATTGGAAAATTACGAGGAAGGGTTATGCTTATGTCCACAATATTGTCGGCAAGTATAGATAAACAACAGCTTGAAACAAACTTAAAACAAAACTTAAAGCCGTCGAGGCTTTAAGTTTTTCCTTTATGCTTTTCTAAATTGGCCTCTTTTTTCTTGATTTACACCTAAAAGATGCTTTAGATTTAAAAAAAATACTTAGATTTTAAGTTAGTTATGCTTAGTTTTGCTAAAAAATTACATTTTGTACTAATTTATTTTATTTTTGTAGAATTCAGTCCGACTGTGAATCTGATCAAGATCTACGACGGAATAAAGCAGCCTTTCGCGCAGAGTTTTATCGTCGTTAGCGGATGGGGTGCTTCAGGAGTAAATTATCATTTTCATTATTGATTTTCTTCTACTTCGATTGATATGAAATCTCAGCCGTAGAACTTCCACTGCTGGACATAGGCCTAATTTTTCAAAAGGGCCTGTCATTTTCCATAAGGATAGCACTGCGAATATCAGTTGATTTCTTCCAAATAAAAGTATATGCACCTTTATGTAATTGCATAAGTTATTCAAAATATCCACTATTTGCTTAGAGATACATTCCCGCATGTTTAATCAGATTGCCTCCTGGGCGTGCCTTTGTCATATTTTATTCTTCTAAAAGTTTCCTCTGTTACAACGTCTAACCGATCTATTTTCTTTCGAATTTTCTACATACGAGACGCGACATGGACATAACATACATAACATACAAGACATACGTACTCGTAAACCCGATCTGGCCCGTCTTCCAGAGCCTATTTCCTATCCTATTCACACTTTACTTTGACAGTCATATTCGTTGTCCTATATGTAGCTACTTATAATCAAGTGAAACATAAGCCCATTTTAATAAAACCTGTGCCTGTCTGCTTTGCTTTTTGTCTAAAGGAATATAATGATGTCCTTGTCAGAGTGGTATAGCAGCTTTCAATGAACACTCTCAAGAATTGTTGTCAGCCAGATTGAAGGTTCGTTCGCAACATTACTGCATCGACGCCTACCAGCTGGTCAACGGGTTTCAATTCTCTGAGGACTTCTTCTGCGCTTCTTTAAGAAACGGAACCAGGGACGCCTGTCTGGTATTTATTACCAATAGTAATATCTAAATTTATTAATTGGAAAAAAGTTTTTAAGATATTTCTTAGCGTCTTTTCGGAAAATTTACGAAACCTGACCAATTTCTTTGTGTAACTTAAGGGAAGAGGAAAGAGGTAAGAAAAACAGTTTCGGTTCTTGCGCACTTCTGGTTTGCTATTGTGTTTCAGTAAGCGAGTAAGGGAGTAAACTACAATTATTCAGTTCAATTCAGCTTTCTAAAGCTGAACGGACGCGTAGGTTCATATAAAGCCGGTTTCTTCTATCGACAAAAGTTGAGTTGAGCTAGTAATACTCAATTCGGTTTCAGTAAGCAGCAAGTAATGATAGAGACCATAACTTCATCCATTATGCATCCCACAATGGCTTTTGTAACCCATAATGGCTATTGATTGTGATGACTATTCGCTTTTTAACCACATTAGACGTTCGTCATATTCGTTATTGGTCACACGCATTTTATCGTAATGTACAGTCATAAACATTTTTAGTTCTTTATTTAACTAGACATTACCTATAGCGTTGCTAGTGTTATAGGAGACGGTAGCCAGCCAGCCATAGCTACCACGTCAAGTGGACCGTCGGCCTGTTTCATAACTTTTACATTTAGAAAAAAAAAGTATCTTTAATCTATGATTCTTCCTAATCTACGTCAAATTAAAAACAATTATCTAAACTGAAACTTTGCCCTCAGTTCGACGCAGGAGCGCCTGCAGTGCAAGAAAACAGTTTGATGGGCATTATGAGTTTCGGTCCAGAGAAATGTGGACATGAATATCAACCTGCAGTCTTCATCAAGGCATTCTATTTCAGGTATAATTTATTATTGAAGTATACACAGTGCTATAAAGTCTAAGAAGTACGCTAAATACAAAGTGGAACATTGTGACTCCTCACAGCGATGAGTTATTGTCTAGAAACTAAGTAACTCTCTTTAGAATCGGAAGAGCCCTTTTTTCATCATCGTCATCTGCCTCTATCTCTCCAGTATTGGATATAGGCCTTAATAAATTAATTAAATCAGTTTTTTGGCTTCTTATTAATTTTGTAATATTTTTTATAATATTATTTTGAAATTTATTATTTTATTTGCACAGAGACTTCGTGCGTCAAACTATTATTTCGTACAAAACCACAGGAGAACTGATCGATGCGATGCACCAAGTGGATCCTATCATAATGAGACCTTTGCAAGTTGTCACGGTATGTGTCTTGAAAAAATAATAATGATAGTATTGTTCACCTGATACCTTTTATGTAAGTGTGAGTACATCATCAGGCAGGCTGACGTTCAGCTTGGTGGTAGATACAAGCGACGCCATAAAAGTTGCAAGGGAGCTGCCAACCTTTATAGGATAAAGTATAAAGTTTATCCCATTATTATTGCTAATAAGGAGGTGTTCTGGTATATGATTAACACTGAAAATTAAAATAAAAAAATAAACATAAAATTTTCTATGGCGTTTACAGGTCTAGCTTACTTAGTTTATAATAAATGAATCAACAAAATATCGAATTTTTAAGTGTCATACTTTTTATTCTCTGGGCAAAAATGATTAACAACAAAAAAAAATACTCGAATTAACAAGAATTATTGTTATATTTATTTTTTAGAGGCAGGAAATCGCAGCAACAATTTTACCTGAAATTGGAGGTAACATCGGAAGAGCAAGAGAAATGTACACTCAACCCGATTATAGGCATGATTAAACTTTTTCAAACTGTTTGACTTTTGTTTAATTTTTAACTTTATTACCTAAACATTTTATTTTTTATTTATACCAAATACTTCACCAAAATTATTTGCGGCGCTTGCTACATACATTTTCTTATCCTATAATTTGGAACCGTTTTTTCCGGCGACAGATTTGACGATTCTGTCTACGAACCGTAGGTAAAGGTTCCGGTTGAAAAAAAAAACAAAATAGTTGTTTTTTCAAGATTACTCAAAAATGGTAAGTGCTAGAAAAGAAGTTTTCAAGAAAAATTGCAAAGCAGGAAATTTGACATAAAAAGATATATAGACTTGCTTTAAAACTACTTTTAAACTAACAAAAACTAAATACTTGCTTTAAAAACCATGACAAAAAATAATACCAAAATTAATAATGTACCTACAAGGTTCCTTATACGACTTTGTACACGCATCATTAAAAATGTGCAAACAAACTCCTACAAGCAAATCACAGCAAGTATGTGTGGGTGTTGTATGTATGTGAAACTGATGTCAAACCGATCAAATATTTGTAACCGAAGTTGACAGCTATATAAGGAAAATCTCCCCAAACTGTTTGTAATTATGTGGAGAAAATTTGAAGACCGAATTTAAGGGTGAAATTTCTTATTTTTTAGTAATTTAAATTTAGTAACGGCAGGACACACTGCGATTCGCAGTCATATGGGCATCCCGTCTGGCGGCAGTAACCACCCCATTACAGAAGACCATAGTGAAATAATAGCACGTGTGCTATTGTGTTTCGGTGAGTGAGTAAGTGATGCCAGAGGTCATCCCTTCCCTATTCTTAATTCTGTTGTAGTCGGCAGCGTGGCGTTGCTTGTGCTATTAGGCGACAGTAGCCAACTACCATCAAGTGGACCGTTAGCCTGTCTGCCGGTCTTAACATAAAAAAATATTTTTAGGAAATCAATTGGTAGATTAAAGTTACTTACCTTCACGCCCGGGTTCGATTCCCGGCAGGGCTAGAAATAAAGTTTTTCAGTTAGCTTTAGTCTATTTATTTCGAGAATATCTTCCTAAATTTAAAAACTTTAGGCAGGAAATAAAGTTTTCAAAGTTAGCTTTAGTCTATTTATTTAGAGAATATCTCCCTAAATTTAAAAACTTTACTAATAAAATAGTTTTTTGCTCATTTCAATTAATTACTGAAAGCTATTTTTATTATTGGCTTTAGATTTTTATTTTATTTTTTTACTTATATATGTACTTTTAGTATTAATACGCTTTGTATAAATTAGGAAATTGTAGGTCTTGAATTATAAATTTGTGTCTTGAATGAAGAAGTTTCCACTTTATTTTATGGATCAATTATACAAATTTAAGTACAAAAATGAAACAAAAATGCGAAAAAGTTATTAAAATATATCTAGAAACGAAAAATTTATGGAACTAAAGTTGCGCTCGTAAGACGTCACAAATCATTCAGCGCTAAAATACGTAAACTTAATCAGTAAATCAGTGATTTATCAGTTTTGATCTATATTTTATTTCCATAGCGTTAAATATACTATTAACATCATCATGAAACTTATCCATTATAAATTTTCTTAATAAAATAAAATAATTTATAAAAAAAAGAGTTTCCCTACAATACCAACCTGAGTTTTTCAGTGGCAACACTATGTAACTATGTATGTCCAGCCAGCCATTCATTTTCATTCCAGCCAGTCCGTTCCGTCCGGCCGCGGCCGTCCGTCCATTCAACGATAACCAGCCAGTCTTGAGCCAGTCACAACTTTTACATACGAGAAGTGTATTCTTGACAAACGACACGCGCTTACGTCATCAATAAACTTCACTTTTATGAATTAAAAACAATTGAATACATTTAACTGATCTGCTAATCGACTCTTACGTGTGTCTCACTGTGTTAAAAGTGTTAGGAAAACATTATAAAGAATATTCATCGGACAAGACATAACCTCTAAAGCAATGTTTACAATTTGAATTCGCAACACGTATGTAATGTATCAATTTATTCAACAATGGACAGAGAACGGAAATGTAGCGGGAGTAAGCAAATTTTAACGGCACTGTTGGGTGAGTAAAATATTAATTAGTCTTTAATTAATTAAAATAATTAAAGTTAAATTAAGGCATAATTTTTTAAATTGTATTTTAAAATATTATAATGACATTGTATTTCATTGTATAATATATTTAGTAGAATATTATATCCTTTAACATTTTAATAAAACTTAAAATAGATCTAAAATAGAACATAAAATATGTTTGTGGGTTTTATGTTTGAGGATTTATCACACCATTGTTTTTCGATAAATTAACTGCTAATACAAAAATGTTGAAAAAAAAATTATAGTTTCGACAGACATTATTTCTTAAACTATTATGCCTCTCAAATGATTTGTATACGAATATTGAAGAGAATTTAATGCAGATTATTTTTGTCATGGACAGTTTTCTTTTATCTCTAATAGATTCCGAATAAAATTGAAAAAACCGCAAATTGGGACATGTTTGGGGGGGAAGGGAACTAGGGATGGATGGACACCGGGCAGAATCGTGTTCACCAAGGTTGAATTAGTCTAAAAAGACCCGTGTCAAGAAGTTTCACTAAATGCCGTTAACTGTTGAAAGCAGGCGCATTTTGAAATTTTTCCACCGGATTAAAGTACTAGGATGTAGTTTTTCTGTGTTATAAGCAGGAAATAATAGGGGAGCGTAACTCTCCCCGCGATGGATAGCCGTGGCGGGGCACCAATGCCGTGTCATAACTAGTGATGTGCCGGATATCCGTATGCATACGCGGATATCCGAGGGAGAAGAAAGAGCCGTATCCGTTACTTTTTAGCGGACCTTTTAACTTATTAATTTTCAATTCATAGATTAAATTCTATATACAATGTGTCCCAAATTTTTTTTGGGACAATTTACAATAATTTTTCAAACTACACTTTTTCAAATATTTCTTATTTTTTTGTATCGGAAAATTAAGTAGCACTGCTATCCACCACAACCCTTAAAGATCCCAGAATGCTTGTAGTTTTTACACAAAAATCAATCAAAATTATATTTTCCCTAAAATTTTGAAGATTTTTTACTTTCAGTCCACTTTCACTCATCGTGGTGTAAAAAAAAGTACCTTTGGTCACTAATAAGGCAAGTTTTTTTAAAAATTGAAACTACCCAAGATCATAGTTTAGAAATAGTACGCTTTTTTTGGTGGCTAGTTTTCCTAGAAGTATTATACCATTTATGATCTTGGGTAGTTGCGTCAATTTTTAAAAAAAACTTGCCGTAGGTGATTAGGTAGCAACGAAAAACTATTGAAGTCCAATCAAATTATTTTTTATTTCTGAAAATCAAATATTTGGCACCTTTATATTGCAAACTTTTATCGTAGTGAGTTACCAATACCAATAGTGTCAAGGTCATGCGCACCGATACCGATTGAGTAAGAAAGTTATGATCCGTATCCCGTATTCGGATCCGTATCCGCGGATTTTCATTTTTAACGATCCGGCACATCACTAATCATAACGTCCCCGCGATCTCACCCATCTACTACAGCCGCGCTAGAAAGTTGTTGGGTCTTAGCTGGTAGGAGTCAGGCATGACCCCGCAGCGACCCCTATCACTGCCGAGTATCCATGAGGATTTCCGAACGTTAAAAAATTGACTGTGACTTCTTGTAAATATTAGCCCACGATTTTAAGATAAGCACTTTTGCAATGTAAATTAAAAAAGAAACTGAATACTTAAACGTGTATAATGAATAAACATTGACTAATTTTCCATGTACGGGTTTTCAAGGTGCCTTTTAGTGGGTATTGTATATTTTGCGATTATTTGTCAGTTTGTTTCGCCAAACAATAATGTAAAAAATTAAACTAGACAAGACGGAAATATATGAAAATCTGGTGGTTTTTTTTTCTCTTACTTCTCCACTTTTATTTGCGGCGCTTGCCTCATACATTTTCTTATCCTGTACTTTCGAACCGTTTCTTCCGGCGACAGATTTGAGGATTCTGTCCTTGTCACCTAACACCATGGGAAGAGAGTTCAGATCGAACCTTCACCTTTTGTCTAGGTCCATTTTTATAAAATGTTATATCTTGAGAGGGAGTAAATAGGGCATTCAAGAAGAACATGAAATACTGAAACATGAACATGAAAGAGCAACTAGGGGGTTTCTTGCCGAGTTCTTCCCCCTAGAAGCAGCTTTCCGAACCGGTGGTAGTTTGTAAATATAAAATAATGTTGACGAGGGTAAATGTTTTGTAAAAACTTACATCTAATAAATGATTTATTATTATTATTATTCACATATATTTATTTCCTATCTTAATTTTAAATTTTTACAATATATATATATAAAAACAATAAATATTATAAAAACTTAAAACTAGTTTGCCGCTGGTAGCGGGGCAGGGCCCAAACTACCGGCGGTTAGGGCTGCAGACTGAGGAACCTCCTGACAATACGCGCCGTGTCAAGGAGTACTGCCTTCTGTATCTGCCCCTTGATCCAGCCATCTAGCGAGAGATTATTATTATTATTATTATTATTATTACTGTCTCCTCTGTCACCCCATCACACGGACAAGACGGTTCGTCTGCAAGAAAAAAGCTGTGAAGGTAGGACCTGAACCCTCCATGCCCTGTGATCAACTGTACCCTTAACTTTACCAGCTTTTAGGGTTCCGTAATTCAATATAGACAATAGGCCTTTACGTTAAAAAAATTCTAGGTGGCATTCACTTTCCATCTTGTTGATCTTGATCATCAAGATACTTTACAATGTATAATGTACCAAATGAACATTTTTTTTCTTTCTTTCATTCTTTCTAGAACGTCAGTTTGCCTGTCACCTCTTAGCATTAAAAAAAAAAACTAAGGCTACATTTTTCCAATATAAAATGTAACTTTCTTTCTACAGCGACGATACCAACGTTCACCTATGGCATCCAAATAGGATGGCTCTCGCCGATGGGGCCGCTGCTTCAAAAACCATCAGAAAGTTGGGACCCACTGACATTCATGGATATATCTTGGATGGCTACTGCGCTGCCTTTAGCAGCCATTTGCGGCATTCCATTTTTCAGTATCGCCTCAGACAGATTTGGAAGGAAGATCTGTATCATATTCGTATCTTTACTGTCATGTGTAAGTTTTTTTTTTTATTAGTTCATACATGGTTGAATTTGTAGACATTACCTGCTCAATTTCTTTAAGCATTACGGAAAAAAAATATGGAAAAACAGCTCGTCAGATATATCAGAACTTGTGAACCTAACTACATCCTTATCTCTATATCGATACCACACAGTGAGATATATCGCCAACCAGTGATAAGTTTTGAGATAATTAATCGCAAACATTTAAATGGTTATGAGAAATCTAAAGAAATCTATCGAAGCAAAAACAACCTGAGCACATAACTCAGTGTTGCTCTTATAGAACACATGTTTTAGAATAGTCTGTGATAACTGAAAATCGTCAATTTAAATATCTCAGTGTTGCTTTGATGTATCGATATATATATAAAAATTACTTCTCACATGTTTGTTCCCGATGAACCCCTAAACTACTGAGACGATTTTGAAAAAACTTTGTAACTATGTGTAATTTAGTCCAACTTAAAAGATAGGATAGTTTATATATGTAAACCTTCTTAATGTAATCCCTTTTTTCATTAGTGAAAACCATATCTAAATCCGTTGGGTGGTTCAGAAGTAGTTAGCGGGGAAACAGACAGACGTAAACAATTTCAACAAGTTGATTGCAAATTATCGTATTATTTTTTCTACTTACATAAAAACTTTAAAATTTGATAGAGATACAAATTCATAGGTCATTAAATCATCAACAAATAGATACACGAGTACTTATTTATATGGGTGCGTGAGCATGTTATGAAAGATATTATACTTAAAAGCAGTTAATTATACTTACTTAGATTTATTTTATCTTGGAACTTATGATGTTCCAATCTTATCTTTAAGAGATTATGATCAATGATTAGCTTCGTTTGCTTAGTGCACGAGTAAGTATATTGCCGAAACGAGTTGTTATTAAAGTTTATTTTATACCAGATTTTTTTTATAGCGTCTAAACTAGGCCGAGCCTAGTTAGTAGGTACTTAACCTAATTAAATATTTAAAATGGGACTTACAATGCACATGTTTATAGATTTGTTAATTAATTTTTCCTTACAATGTTATACCATAAAACAAAAACCCCGGGCCCCTCTATTATTTGTCTCAAAACTATTGAACGGATTTTCATGCGGTTCCCCGAGTATTTTATGCATATTATAGCATACTATGCACAGGAGCATATGTGCTGTTGTGTTTCGGTGAGTGACTGAGCCCATCACCCCCATCCCTTCCTTATCCCTTTATCCTTAATCCTGTTCGGCATAGAACTTGCAGCACCTATCGCATTGCTTGTGTTATAGGCGACGGTAGCCATCTATTTACCATCAAGTGGATCATACACTTTTTAAAACACATTCTACACTCATTAAAATTTACAGTGCTATCATAGAGTAAATAGTACTTTTAAATACCTTTAAGTACTTTTAAGTACTATTCACTCTTGGTACAGTATAGAGCAATAAAGTGATTGAAATATCAACATGAAAACTGTACAAATATACTCTATGCTAAATACTAATATATGTTTATTACGTAGCTCAGCTATCTGCGGCTAAGATTATAAGGTATCTAAAGCCTTTAAAAACGGTTAAACGAACACTTTAAAAAAGTTAAATTGGTAAAAGAAAAAAAGTACTCATTCGGCACAAGCCCCGGCTTTGAACGGAGTTGAAATTTTCAAAAATACTTTCTTAGGTGATGCCTACTTCCTAATAATCTATACTAATATCATAAAGAGAGAAGATTTGTTTGTTTGTAGTGAATAAACTCAAAAACTATACTGGGCCGTTTTAAAAATTCTTTCACCTATAAAAAGCTACGTTATCAGCGAGTAATATACCTAAGCTATATTTTACAAAGTCGCGTGCAACAGCTGGTATAATACACTCAAAGAAATTATTAAAAACACGGTCGTCCGCAACACAGCCCCCACACCCCATTTTTTATGCCTTTTATTTTATCAAAGTCGCCAGTGCAGTTGCGACTACTAATATAAACAGTAATAAACTAAATCATCATAACAGTATTTCCGATCGGACTCTCATTAGGTATTGAGAGTCGTGGTCACAAAGTGCCAATTTCGACAGCACCATCTGCCTCCAACGGCCCCGGTCCATAGTCGTCCTCACCACCTAGCAGAGTGTATTATAATTATAATACACTCTGCTAACTGAAACAGGCGTCAGCGAAGTTCCACGGATACCTTAACAACGGTCAACCTATGAAAATTATGTTCTTTTATTTTTATATAAAATAAATCGGTTTCTGTCGGAATTTTAGGAAAAAAAGAGATAAAATTATTCTCCTGTGTTTAAAAGCAATGTTGTGTAAAAATTTCAAGTCAATTCGTCTGCTAGTTTTCGAGTTTTTGAAGAATACACAAACATTTATAGATTTTTTTTTTTCATTACAGATATCATGGATAATTAAGCTAATGGCATTCAAGTCTTACGTGTTCATATTAGCTCGCGTATTTGCTGGTTTAGCATCGGGAGGTTGCTTTGTTGTAGTGCCAGTTTATATTAAGGAAATATCAGAAGATTCCTGGAGAGGGGCGCTCACCTCTCTCACGATGACTGTGTGCAAATTGGGAGTGATTTTCGTCTATGTAATCGGGATGTTACTCTCTTACAAAGCAAATCAATGGATCTATTTATCAATAGCCGGCCTCCACGTCATAGTGTTCTGTTTCATGCCGGAATCTCCCAATTATCTTCTCAAACGTGGTAGAGAAAAGGTAAGTTCGTTTTTTAATTATTTATTTATTTATTTTATTCATTACAGTATTTTTTCAAAGAATGATATCCTGAGTTTCTTTCGGGGTTTCTTCTCAGGATCGTCATCATGTTGGCTTTTTTAATAAATAAATTAACTCTGGTAAATTTAAATTTATACCTAATGACGTCCATAAGTCTCTTGGAGAAATTATATTTATAAATAAATATTTTGATTTGATTTAATTTCCTATTGGCTCCTGAATTATAGTTAAACAGTCCCACCCCTTTTTTTAACGTTGGGAAATCCTCATGGACACCCGGCAGCATAAGGGACGTTGCGGCTCAAATTTATATATATATATATATATATGTTACGGCTAAAGATAGGTGTGAACATAAACTTAAGATTAGCCGGCTAAACTTAGGTTTATCTTCGAGGAGATGTTAATGTTAGTTTCATCTATCATTAGCCGGCTAAACTTAAGTTTAACTGCAGGCCCTTGGCTAAAAATGTAGAAGAAGCAAATGAAAAAGGAAACGGTATAATAATGTTTACTATTTCGACACGAAAACTTTTATTAATAAAATAATCACTCTCATTACACATACATACTTATGTAGGTATACAAAATTACAAAATAAAACTTCTGCAGTGTTAACTTAATACAATATCTAGTGATTAAAATAAAATAATAAGGAGCCCTATCCCTCCCTTATCCTTCTATGGTCGGCAGCGCACTTGTAGCACTAATGGCGTTGCTTGTGTTATAGGCGACGGTAGCCACCTACCATCAAGTGGACCGTCAGCCTGTCTGTCGACCTTATCATAAAAAAGGAGCTATTTGTTGGAACATGATAAACTAGAATGGCATTTCGAATTACAAAGAACATTATTATTCGATGAAATCCATCGAAACATTTTTAGCCGTTTCGTTTCGGTTAATGTGCACATTAACCGGCTAAAGATGGAAATTCACGACGCAAACTAACATGATATCGAACTTTAGCCTCCTCTCGAAGATAAACTTAAGATTAGCCGGCAAAACTTAAGTTTATGTTCACACCTAACTTTAGCCGTAACATATATAAGGGAGACGGGGTTATTCCGGATTCGTACCGGCTAAAACCCAACGACTTTCTAGAGCGGCCGTTGATGGGCGGAGTCACGGGACGTTATGACACGACTTCAGTGCCCCGCAACGGCCAATATTTTAATCCTTTATCGGCCACAGTCGGATTTATCCTACAAATATTTTCGTAACCATATCGCCAGAGCCGTTATATATTATACGACAAATTCCTCTACTTGTATAATGTTTATTTTTATAAAATCATTGCGCTGTTTTGTCTTTAAAAAAAGCGCTAGGGACACGACAACTTCTACAAAACCAAAGGTTAAAGGGTTAATAGGCCAAATTGATATTATAACATTGCCATAAACATACATGTCTGTACTATTATAGTTACATTATTATATATTATAGTTACATTATTATATATTCATTTCAGAAAGCTGCAAAGACAATTGCGTGGTTGAGAAATTTGAAAAGAAATGATAAATTTGTGTTGGATGAGATATCGAAATTGAAAGAAGAGAAAAGGAAATTCGAGGAGATGCCCAAAATTTCGCTAATTGGCATATGTAAGTATGTAATTAATATTTTTTCCTATCACATAAATCAATGTTGGTTCTGTATTGTAGCGAAAAAAAGCGCAAAAGTATAAAATAATGCTTATATGTAATTTCTCTATATATAACTTTATATGTTGCCTTTGTCAGTGTAGAAAGGTATGAAAGTTGATAATTATAAATTTATTTTACTATACCTTAAATTTTAAACGTTGTTTTGCCACATAAAAAATTATTTGGGGTAGGCCACCCTTATCACTTAGGGGTATGAAAAATAATTTACAACCTATTCTCAGACCTAATGAATACATACAAAAAATTTCATAAAAATCGGTCAAACCGTTTCGCGGGAGTTTCGTCACAAACACTGTGACACAGAATTTTATATAAGTATGCAATATAGATTTTATCTTATATTTTACTATACTTCTGTAATATTCGTAGCAATGCTAAAAGTAAATGCCGTGGCTTTAGGTATAAAATTTAAAAAGAAAAACATGTCAGTCGTTGGACTGCACGTCAGAAGTGAAAACTAAGCTTCACGAACATTACAAAAGTTTGATGTTGATATGAAACTAGATTATTGTCAGAGGTGTATACTAGATATGATCCTTGTTATCATATATAGTAAGTTTACTTTCATATGCAGTTATGTTATTGCTTATTGTTCTTTTTTTAAATTATTTTAAATTAATATCAGCTACATCAATGGTTACATGACAATGTAGCGAGTTCAATGATTTTATCCCATCACAAAAATGCCCAACGCGCCTAAAGAAGATTTCACTTAAAAAAAAACCACTTTTTTTAATAAACACAATGTGTTTAAAATGAAACCTTGTGACTTTTTTGACTATTGCTTACCATGACTATGTAAACGTACATATAGTCATAGTAAGTAACAATAAAAAAAGTGTTTTTAAATACTTTTCCAGTCCGCGATCGTGTGACATTCTCTGCTCTTCGTATGACTTTAATGTTGATGGCAATGCAGACGCTGTCGGGTTGCTTTCTCCTCATGAACTACGCATCAAATGTGTTCAGTCGTGCCGGCACAAAATGGAGTCCAAATGCTTTGGCAATACTCATGGGCTCTCTTCAATTAGCGGGCAGTTTCTTCACCACAATCTCTATTGAGAAGTTTGGAAGAAAGGTTTGTATAACCAATGTTGAGAAAGCGATTTTCACTGCGATCATATTTGTGTATTGTCTGACCAGAAAACGTATGCTTGATATCAAAATGTTGCTTTGATTGTTGCAAAATCGTAATCAACTAATCAAATAAAAATTGAAGTTGCTCGTTCGGAAAGCTCCGAGACATCTTCTTGTCATAAATTCCCTGTAGTCCAGGAAAATTTATTAACGAATGAAAATTTAAGATCCTTAGGGGAATTATTTATATAAATTTCTAGAATATATTTAATAACGATGGGTGAAAGAAATTTACGAATCCAACTTGCAGGTTACAAAAAAAAGTTTCAGACAAATATTGTAGAGAATTTAGAATAGTTTTACATAAAAATGTTTATAGGCATAACTTTTTTGTTAAAATAAAAAATTAACAGAGGTTACATCCAATCCAGACATAAAAATGTTTATAGGCATAACTTTTTTGTTAAAATAAAAAATTAACAGAGGTTACATCCAATCCAGACATAAAAATGTTTATAGGCATAACTTTTTTGTTAAAATAAAAAATTAACAGAGGTTACATCCAATCCAGACATAAAAATGTTTATAGGCATAACTTTTTTGCTAAAATAAAAAATTAACAGAGGTTACATCCAATCCAGACATAAAAATGTTTATAGGCATAACTTTTTTGCTAAAATAAAAAATTAACAGAGGTTACATCCAATCCAGACATAAAAATGTTTATAGGCATAACTTTTTTGCTAAAATAAAAAATTAACAGAGGTTACATCCAATCCAGACATAAAAATGTTTATAGGCATAACTTTTTGGCTAAAATAAAAAATTAACAGAGGTTACATCCAATCCAGACATAAAAATGTTTATAGGCATAACTTTTTTGCTAAAATAAAAAATTAACAGAGGTTACATCCAATCCAGCTTCTGACCGGTCTTATTGGAAAATTATAGGAGAGGACTATATTTATTTTAGTAAAACAAAAAAAAATTGTTTTCAGATACCATTGGCGTGCAGTTCCCTGGTGGTGTCGTTATGCATGGCGACGGTGGCCACTTGCTTCCTGTTGGAGTTGAAGGGGAATTTGTTGCCGGTCGTAGCGGTCTGCGTTTGCATACTCGCTTACGGCGCTGGCCTGGCGCCAGTGCCGATGGTGATCATGGCAGAGGTCTTCACTTTTGAGGTTAGGTTTGAGGTTTACTGAAAGAAAATAGTGGTCTAGTGGCTAAAAACTCTAGCTTAACCGTTAACCAAACGGTCGCGGGTTCGAAACCCGCTAGGGGCAAATGTTTCTGTGTTAACATTTTACCTTTGTACCTGAGTCGTAGATGTTCTTTTTTATTTATAATATGTATGTATTTACAGAAAAAAAGTAATCTATGTCTGGTATCCATAATACAAGTATTAGTTGCTTACTGTGGAACTAGATGGTGCTGTGTTGAAGATATATTCATTAGGCTAGGCACAGGCCAGAGCCCGTTTCCCTATCCCCTTCCTAATCCCCTATCCTTTATCCTACTGTAGTCAGCAGCGCACTTGCAGCACCTGTGGCGTTGGTTGTGTTACAGGCGACGGTAGCCACCTACCATCGAGTGGCCAGTTAGACTTGCCGACCTTCGGACTTTTCATTTCACTTGAAAAGTTTCACTTTCATATTTATAATATTACTAGCTGGTGCCAGCGACTTCGTCCGCGTTGAATTTAAATTTAACGCTTTGACCACTTGTTGCTGTAACACTTTCGACAGGCGTTAGTTTTTTCCCTCAGGAAATACCCTCAGGAATACCCTATACTTTTTTCTGGATGAAAATACCCTATGTATCGCTGACAACGTGTTTGCAAAATTTCATGATGATCGCGGTTGAGTAGTTAAGGCGTGAAAGGGTAACAGACAGGCAGACAGAGTTACTTTCACATTTATAATATTACTAGTGTGGGAAGATATATATATTACACATATTTACAATTGAACAAACGCACGTATGGACGTTTTTAAATGATATGTGGAGACGCACGATGGGCGTTTTTACATGATATGTGGAGACATACGATGGGCGTTTTTACATGATATGTGGAGACGCACGATGGGCGTTTTTACATGATATGTGGAGACATACGATGGGCGTTTTTACATATGTGGAGACGCACGATGGGCGTTTTTACATGATATGTGGAGACATACGATGGGCGTTTTTACATGATATGTGGAGACGCACGATAGGCGTTTTTACATTATATGTGGAGACGTACGATGAGCGTTTTTACATTATTTGTGGAGACGCACGATGGGCGTTTTTACATTATATGTGGAGACGCACGATGGGCATTTTTACATGATGTGTGAAGACGCACGATGGGCGTTTGTGGTGATGATGAGAGTGGCGAGAAAGCGCGTGCTTTCTGTAGCAGTGTTGGAGGCCGACTGTCTCCGGTTTTCGTGCTTCTTCATTTAAAAGAATGACACGGCAACTAAAACGTACCAGTATTGCTAACGCAGTAGGTACCGCGGTGTGAGGTACTAGATTTTCCTCCTCTCACCTAAACAAACAAAGTATTAATGAGTATCTTTGTTAGCAGGTTCGATCTCGAATGGCGGGTGCATCGATGGCGTTCTCGTTCTTCTGCAGTTCCACGACGGTCCTCCTGTACGCGCCCATAACGAACGCGTTCGGTCCGCACGTCATATTCTACGCGTTCTCGGCGGTCTCTTTGTTGGGAGTCGTCTATACTGTATTCTGGGTGCCGGAGACGAGGGCGAAGACTTTGAAACAAATACAAGAGTTTTGGCAAAAGGAACCCTTGCCAACACTTGTGTGATAAGAAATTATTAGGGAATAATTACATTTGTTCGGCTCAATTCAGATTTTGTTCAATAAAAAAAAAAAATAACCTCCGACGCCTGACTGTGATGTCTGATATTTGTCTGTGATGTCATAACTTTCAATAATGTATGGACAGATTTTAATACGGTTTTTTAAAGGTGACGTAGATCGTTCTTAGTTTGAAGACCATCAGCCCATTTCCTAGTTGACGAAGGAACTTCACTAACTTCCACATATTCGATTGATGTTAAATTTGGTATACTGTATCTTCGGTGGTATTTCCATGACTTGGTAACCTTGACCTGATGCTGCAGCATCACGTAGTCTGCGGGACACCCAACTCCTCAGCAACTTATAGCAGATATAGCGTGTTTAGATTCAATAAAAAGTCGAGGGGGGTTATTTTATAATTTTTAATTAAGTTGTTCCTATGGACAAAACATGAAATGAGCTGAATAAACATAATCTCGATTAAGAAACTTTTATTGTACAAAAACTGAATGTGTACTTATTATTTGTTTGTAAATTAAATATACAAATATATTATACGAGCTTCCTGATAGGATATCGAAAATTAGTTAGGTATTGAAATGGACTCGGTGAGATCTATTTGTCAGTATAATCAGTATTCTTTATATACTTATTAAAATGACTGATATTATATAAATACATGTACTTACTTATTTATACCATCAGGCATTTTTATTTATGCACCTAAAATCATTTATTCAACCTTTTTTTCTATTGTTGAGACAAATTCTCAACTGATCATCATACAATATATCAGAACCTTTTTAAAAAGAAAAAGTTCCTTTATTCTCAAGGAATTAAAAGAACTAAAAAATTCCCAGCAATGAATATGTCCATCGTTATATTGCTCATATAATATTTTGTCAGCTATTTTTTTTTCAACGCAGTCGTGGGCACAGGCTTGTATAAAAAATAAAACAAACCGCTTTTATGTATTTATTATTTTTATTTAATACATAAATACAGAGAATATTCACTGCGCGATTGAGTGTCAATTCGCCGCTTGCGCAGCGGTCCTTTTTGGTACACTTAATTATAGAAACGTATATTAAGAACAAATTAAAAAAATACAATTCAGATACGAAAACAATGCGTTCTCTTCCCTCCAAAGGTACATCATAAACTCATACCTCATATGACATTAATATTTTGACAAGATTTTATAATTTTGGACAAAAAATATTTATTTAACTACATCCCCATATGATTGATAAAATTTCAAATCATAAATATTACAATTTTTAATTTAAATATAACACGATTCATTTATTATATTTATTTTAACCTGTTTGTTCGTATGAGTTTTTAAAGACTAAAGGAATTTTTGCTAAATGAAAAAAAAAATCATTTTGAGAACTTTTGAATACTTAACATCTAAGAAAAAGGGGCACAGATGAAGTCGCGGGCAAAACCTATTGTATGAATAAAACGTTTTTAACTCGTTTTGGAGAAAAATATAGAATGCCACCTTTGGAACTAAGCAACTCATATATCGAGTATAATTAAATTTTCTATAAAGACGAAGTGGAAAAAGAAATATTTAAATTAACTAATATAAAATTAATGCAATTAACAAATATAATGTATTCAATTAGACTTTATGAAATGTGTAGAGTAGAGAAGAAAAAAAACACATTGTTTTCTATATCCAGACGAGACAACAACGCAGTGTCGTCTCATCTCACACAAAATATATAACGAATATTGTGATGTCGTCTCGAAACGATATACTAATTATACATATATATATTAAAAAAATAGTTGTAGGTACAAAAGTACAGAAATAAATTCAGGTATAAGTATATTATATTCTGTTTACAATCCTATACTAAAGAAGATTCTTTTTTACAGCACAATATAAAATGAATATTTATATTGTATTTACTCTGTGTTGGGAAAAAAAATATATATATTAAGTTTGTGTGCAATATTGTCATGACAAAAAAAATTAAAAAAATGTAAAAACAAATGGTTTCACAAAAGATTTTTTTTTCTGTTCTCATCACTACATGCCGTTGTCTGAAGACCCAAGTTATATAAAACAGTGTATACTGCTAGTAATGATTTGTTGTGACGAAAGTCCAAAAATTTCTTTGGTGGATAGTGTAGTATGCGTTTGCGTTTGTTCTCTAACTCACACAGAAAGAACACTCGAACGCACCACGTCACTTAAGCGGTCCCTAGACGATCATGCGGCATTACATGCAGCATGATAATTCACGTAAACGCATGTCATGCCGCATGATCGTCTAGGGGCCGCTTATCAATCAACTGCCAGCACGTAATTTGCATGTCATTCACATCAATCAATACAATTAAACGGTCATGCATGCCTGACAGCACGTAAAGCATGTCATGCCGCATGATTGTCTAGGGACCGCTTTATGCGAGAGCCATGGGCGAGAGTAGACGTGTCGGGATTCTGTCCGTTGAGTGCGAATACGAGCCTGTGAGATATCTCACTGTGGGGACAGGTACAAACGACCACACTGATAACTGTACATTAAAGACGAGCAGAGAGAAAATGAAAGAGATATACAGGGTGTGGCCTGTAATAAGAGCAATAAATTTAAACGATGATTCTATAGAATATACGCAGTTACCTTAACCTAATCATAATGCTCCAAAGTGCTTATACTCAGATATAGCAATCCAAAGTTACAATACATAATCAGTGAATTTCATGATCGCTAAATTGTCGGTTATCAGTCGTTAGATGTCTTGGTACAGGGTATACTAGGGCGAGAACGATCGTAAATGTCAATATCAAGTACTCCGACTGGACACATTATGTCTGTAGTAGTACATTGCTGGCTCGATTAATTTTATTAGAAAATAACAGTAAATTTGTTTTTCATTTTAATTAATTGAAAACATTTGGAATTAATTACTGATTCGTTAAAGGGTCTATATTTTAATTTATTATTGCTCTTATTACAGGCCACACCTGTGTATATATATATTATGTCAACTTCAAATGAAATAACCTTTGCGTATGTGTGACGTGCCTTGAAGGTGAAAAGAAAAATACTGTTTCAATACTCCTTTGAATAATAGCTAATTTATACTCGTAAACGCACACACATATGTACATAAAACGATCACACACGCGTTCAAGTGCGTTTCTCTTTCTTGCAGTATTTCGAATTTCTGAAATGTACAGTTAACAGTGTGGCCATTGAAGTGGCCGAGTGGGGGTCGGTCACCTCCGAGAGCGGATAACCAAATGGACAGACGACCTGAAACGCTTCGAGGGAAACCACTAGATGCGAAGGACAGAAGACCGTCTTTTTAATTTTTCACGCCATGAAACATAATTATTGTGTAAATATTCATATATCTGTGTCCAAGAATATTATTACATTTTTATAATAATAACATATTCGAAGACAAGTTCAGTGGCGTACACAAACAATATAAAAAAATATTCTGTACTTTTAAACCTAGACCCCGGAGGAAAGGAAAAAAACAACTTAAACAACGGGCAAACGAACTTATACTAAACAAACTCCTAGAATAATCTATAATACATACTTCCTATACGCTTAGATCTTTTAACTTGACCATTCTCTTGTGGACTTCATCCCAACATTAGGCTAGTTACACACGAGCGAACATTTCGACAATATGACGTAAATCACCCCAAAATTTTATCTAACCTTTAAAAATCTTCGAGTCAGGTGAGTGTAAAAATAATTACCCAAAAAGACAATCATGAAAACCAAAAACTTGGTACAAAAATATATATGTCAAAATTGATTAAAACAACTTAAAAGGAGCACATAATTGCAATGAATTTGCGAAATAAAAAATTTGTTAAACAAAAAATTCGATTATTATTTTCCATTTATTTTATATATTGTCATGTTTATTCAACTGGGGATGTATAATACGTCATGTTTAACCAACGTCGAACTTTAAAATTATATATGGTGGCGATTTATTTACTTTATTTTATAATACAATTGCTCAAAATTGGCTTTTTTTTTCTCCTTTTTATATTCTCTTCAATTCAAAACGCGAAATCCCTCATATACATAAATTTTTTTAAACAATAAATAAGGGCAGTGTCCATAGAAAATCGCATGTAACTAATATTCAATTTCTTCTCAACTACCCGCCCTCTATCGCACTAGTGCGATAAAACAGGGCTTAATATAAAATACGTCATTCTTTTTAGTCTCTTGCCTTAAGCTAGTCTGTACCTCCCCTATGTTACGTGCGAATTTCTTGGACTACTTACTCCCTTTTAGACACTATATTCCGATGACAAAAATATGATTTTATTAAAAAAAAACTTTTAAAATTACTTAATTATTTTGAAAAATTTAAATTATGTCGGTATTACATTTCACTTACAAACATTTAATACGTAAAAATTATTTATCATTTAATAAATTGTTAAATAAATTATTTCGGTCACTTTCGGTCGTGTGGTGGGATTGGATCACTCCACGCCAATGTTGGATCAAAAATTTGCTGAATGGATAATCTTGATAGATTTATTTGTATTATTTCATATATTGCCACCTTCAGGAACAGAATCGGATTAGTCCAGTATACACTTTTTTTGAAACGTGGTGTTTTGATCCAGTTGCGTCGATCCGTGTTATATTTTTCAATCAAAACTGGCTTTAAACTGGCTTGAAATCGGATTAATCCACCACCAAAGATGTTAAAAATTCCATCACATCTATTTTTCATTCTAAAGCAGGAATAAATATGGCTACACTAAATCTCAATTTCATTACAATAAAACCTAATTTTATTAATTTAATATATCTTCTATATTTTTGTTTAATTTTCTTCTATGTTCCTCTTTTGAACAAAACCGGATTTGTATAGTATTAACAAAACCGGACTTAGTATTAACAAACCCTTGTTTGCAAACATAACCGAATAAATCCAACGTTTTCTAACAAAATCGGATAAATCAATTTCTATTTCTTGAATAACTTCTAGAATATAAATTAAATTAAATATTAATTAGTCGTCCAACAATAGATCTAATCTGTTCCATACAAGTAGCCATTTTTTGCCGTCCTGTAAAATTTAATTTCTCGGACTAATCCGGTTTTGTTCCCCAATTGAAAATTACACTAATAAAAAATGTAAATTAGTGACAAGAGTTCGAGTGTTCGTAAGTGATAACATATTACTGAATAGTGATGTGCCGGATATCCGTATCCGTATCCGTTACTTTTTGGCGGATAATATTATAATCATTATTCACTACTCGCCGTAATACGGCCCTTATCTTCACTTAAGTGTGCACAGCAAACTTTTGACTCAAATTGAAACACACCCCACTTACGTTGTCAATATCCTTTAAAAATCAAAAAATAAGAATCGTTTTTAGATTCTCATTTCGCGACAAATCCGTTCATAGTGAAAACTCTATGTAAAAAAAAACATATGCCAAAAAAAATTTGACATACGTATATGATTGCTACAAAAAGTGAACTCGAAACGATCCTGGCGTCTTATGTGGCCGAGAAAAATCTATACTTTCTTCCTCTAGTGCAAAAAAATAAAATAAAAACTATCAGAATTTTCACACACTCTCCTACATTCTCATGTCCTTGTCACGCGCAACCAAATAGAGCAAGAAAGTAAGATTGATTGTCTACCTCAGATCGGTTACTAGTCAAAATAAACTCTGTAAACATGTACGTAGAGTCGATTTCCCTTTGTGTACGTGTCCATTCAAAATGAATAGTAGTAATTAGCCAGTCTTGTATGTTATTAAGCGTAATATTACCTGACTGGGAGGGCACATAACGTCGGTAGTGAGGAAATCAAAGATCGCACTTTTAACACTTTAACCGCTTAACGCCCCTAGCGCCCGACTCGTATCTTTTTTTTTAATGATTTAAATGATTCAAAATACCGTACATTTCACAAATACAAGTCATAATTTTCACATTCATTTATGAAATCTATAACATTTATAATCTGTATTTTATTAAATCTGAAATATTCACAGGAAATTATTGAAAGACCTTTATTAGCAAATTCTGCATAGTGTAAGTTAAAAAAAACTAAGGTCTAATTTTGAATGATGTCCTCGTTTTAAATTATATAATTAAAAATTGATTATGACATGAAATTATCAACATATCTTTTGTATTACATATTTATTATATTTTTATATTAGT
The DNA here is from genome assembly GCA_936446665.2 of Synanthedon andrenaeformis. Lineage (NCBI taxonomy): Eukaryota > Metazoa > Arthropoda > Insecta > Lepidoptera > Sesiidae > Synanthedon > Synanthedon andrenaeformis. The sequence continues at coordinate 2,874,358 of OW387798.2, forward strand.
CGTTGAAATGAGATGTGTGAATTTTATTGTATATTTGTCATAATAATACCAAGCAATCTTATATAAATTTTTAAAAAAAATCAAACGCTATGAGAGATTTCTAGTGAGAAAAATCGAAGAAGCGTTGATACTAAAAAAAAATCAATCAAAATACTAAAAATAATGGTAAACCCTTTTCTGAACAAGTAAGAGTGCATTGTAGAAAAAATATTTTAAATATTTTTTTGTTATTTCACCAAAGGGTATCATATTATATCAGTCAATGAATATTATAATCAAAAAAGGTGGCTTATGAACGAATGGTTGTTACCGGAAAAACCAAAGTAAAGCCAACGAAACAAAGCAAACAATGTAAACAAACTCGACCGATACTGAGTTTAACAATATCGAGGGATTACGTATATCTCTGTCCCTTTCCCTCGCACGTACAAATGTCAGAAGCGGCAGGCGCCATCTGGTTCGTGGCACGAGAAAGCGATCTTGACAACACTTGGTCATATTTATACTAATATTATAAAGCTAAAGAGTTTGTTTGTTCGGTTGAACGCGCTAATCTCAGGAACTACTGGTTCGAATTGAAAAATTATTTTTGTTTTGAACGCGGACGAAGTCGCGGGAACCAGCTAGTATGTAATATAATATGTATGTATTCTATACTGGGCTTGGTGATAAACATTTTTTTGTCAAATACGGTAAAAGTTTACGCTAAAGTTCGCGACCAAAAGGTCGAAAGCGCCATTAAAAATAAGGCGCTTTCGCGTTCTTCCCTTGCTTCCTTCGCTCGCTTAGAAATGAGTTACGGAGAATTACCTACAACTTTTTTTATGAATATTTATAACACTATGATCGTTTTCAAATAAGAATAAGACACTTGGGACTTCATTTTATTTTCTTGTGGTTCCCTTAAACTCAATACTATTCGAACTATCTAATATTGAATATTAGATAATTCAAATATATAGGGGAGGCCTATGTTCAGCGGTGGACGTCCTGCGGCTGAGACGATGAATATTGAATGTTAGGGTTGTACATCACTAAAATGGTCAAAAAAACACTAAAATGAGTGTGTCGGTGAAGTCCCAAGTGACTTACTATTTCAAAACGACTATAGTAACAATACGTGTCAACTAACCATTTGTTATTAAAAAAAATATATATATACTCCTGAAAGCTTGTTTACATTATTTGCTTCGTCTCCGTGGCCTTGTTTTACATTCAGCTCGAACCAGAAATGAATCTTGTACGGGTTTATTTGGATGAACGCTCACTACCGACTCTTAATACTCGATAATAAAAAGTTTTGATGGCCGAATCCTCTTAGTCATCTATGGGTGTCCTCTTCACTTGCGGCTCGTCAATATCTGTTTCAGGCGGTTGTTCCAACCCGGGCAGTTGTATTTGGGTGTCTGCCGCCACCGATGGCTGAAACGATTAACACGGAAAACCTCATTAGGTATTTTGGACCCCTCAACCCTATCGTGATACCCCCTTTCCCCCCATCACTAAGATAACACCATAGACATAGAGAGAATAAGCTTATCCAGCTGTAAAGTAAAATACGGGCAGAAAGTGTGAGAGAGAGACGAAGCGATCGTGCGGCCAGTAGGTCGTCTTTGTCTAGAATTCTGTTTAGTCTTCAAAATTACTACAGAGCTACAGGAAATACAGGAAAGAGATAGGTACTGGCCGCACGATCGCTTTCTCTCTTTCTATAGTGGTTCATTTATGCGGGCATTGCTCAGTCCATTCTCTATGTCTATGGATAAAACTGTCAATAATCATAGACATAGAGAAAAACTGCTCGATTGTTGCTCTACATATAAAAAAGTAAAATTTACTAGAAATTCATATGACATGGCATTCAAAATGTGATGTCACTAGTTACCCAAAATTTTTAAGCCATTAAGTAACAGCTAAATAACTCATACCTATACATAAATAAAGTTTTAGTAATAGAAAAATAAAAACACATGCAATCCTAATTCTAGTTTTCTATTCAATCCTTCTCAATGTTCTTATTGATGGCCACTTTCCAGACCAGTACAGTAATCATAGCCAAGATCATTTGTACGGGGAACGGGGTTCATCTTTTTCTTCACATTTTTGACATTCTAACTTTTAATATTATGTTAAAAGCAACATATAAATAAATACCTTAACTATAGCAATAAATGTAATAAACGTAAAGCAAAATGCATACAAAACAAGCGCGTCTTTTAATATTTTTAATGCAAACATAAGTATGGGAACGAAGCTCTAGTGACATGTCTCCAGTGAACTGTCGTGGCAACCTTTTTAATTCAAATGAAAAACGTAACAAAAATCTTAAGCCAACACCAAACAAAGCAAATTTCAAAAAATAAACACAAAAGGCTTAATGCTGAATGTGCAAACTCACAGCGATATGGCATACGAGTAGAGAAACTCAAAATAATTATTTTTAAATCTAACACGTGAGTGCATGACCTCGCCTGCGATAAAAGTTTGTGTAAGTTCATATACTTCTTGAGCTTTTGTTGAACTAATACTCTCTGTCTGTACGTTTGTGTTACCAGTCAACGTCTGCTAAAACTAAAACTCAACAAGCGTAACAGTGAAACTAAAAACCCAAAACAGATGGCGCTAAACATAACACATACGTAAAAAAAAATGTTTATTTGGACATTTTAGTTTATTTTTGTGTGGCGAGACCCACTCAGACATGCATTTCCCTAAACTTCTCAAACATTATTCAAACAAGAGGAACAGTAGTAAGTATAACACGTCGACATTGTTCTTGAAACATAAGACGTGACGCACCCAAGGAAAATATAATATCTATTCCTTATGCCAGATCATACTACAATTTAAAATTTGTTAAAATTGTGCATAAATGCGTCTAAGGAATACTATTTGCATACTGTTTGCATGAACAGTTGAATTAAATTTTGAAAAATAAACTTTGCTTTTCATTATTCAATATTTTATCAAATCAACCACACACTCTTAGCATGGCAAAGTATTTAATTTTTTTCATAATATTATGCTACCTCGAAATGCCGCATAATACAATAAATTTTTAATTATATTAGCTAGAACAAAATTTGTTAAGGCACTAAAGAACAAACAATAGTTTTGCATCTACAGTATCAAGTATAGGCGCGGACATGCACTCCTCAACTATTAGTAAATACTAATGCGAGCCAGTTGTCGGTTACCTTAATGTCTATACCTCCCGACCGTCCCACGGCAAGCTTGCAACAACAATACACTGTTACTCTAGCGGACGGATGATGTCACAACTATCAAACCCTAAATCTCTATCACTTCACTTGGTCGGCCAACATTTGTCCAGGTAACTACTTTTGACGCTTCACCAGTATTTAGCCAAATTGAAGCGATAAAAATTCCACATTTTTGTGTCAAATTGATGCGCATAAAAATTAAGCACACTTTTGTGCCAAATTGATTCGCATAAAAGTCCACACTTATGTGCCAAACTGATGCGCATTAAAGTCAACACTTTTGTGCCAAATTTGTGCGCATAAAAACAACACTTTTGTGCCAAATTGATTCGCATAAAAGGTCTACACTTTTGTACCAAATTGATGCGCATAAAAACTCCACACTTTTGTACCAAATTGATGCACATAAAAAGTCAACTTAGGTCACCTAAAACACCACCTTATGCAAAATGTTTTTGAAGTCGGTGCTAAGACGTACTTAGCTCATTAGTTTCAAAGTGTGTGGTTTGCTTATAGAACTTCTACCTAATATTTTGCCATTGCGAACTAACTTTTTACTGCACATACAAAACATTTCTCAGATATGTAACTATAAAAATAAAGTATAATAATATCGTATGTCTAAAAATAGTTTCGTGGACATTCACTTATCTCTCACTAACCTTAATTTATCAAAATGGAATAAAGTTAGTGGCCATAAATACGATCAAATCAACAGCCTATTTGTCCAGTGAGAGAAATGTAGGGGAGGGGTATGATTTTATAACGTCAGTCAAAATAACAACTCGTGGTCAATACAAACAAACCAGAAATTTTAAGACAATTTCTTTTAAAATTATGAAACGACTAAAATCGCCTCATTGGTTGACTTAAAGTGCCCTCATGTGATTAGAGAACCTTTCTTACTGGCACTTACACTTGGCATTATAAAGGAAAAAAAAATCACACATAAAAAAAAATCGGATCTGCGTTTACAATTGAATATTTATGACGTTACAAGAAGTAACTACTCGATTCAAGAGATTTTAAAGTATTAATATTATATATAATAACGAAATCAAATGATTTCATAAATTACGAATCTAGCTCGAATCAACATAGTATTGGCATTAGCAAAGTAAAGGTTTGTTTAAATTCTCCACTAGCTAATCATATGACAGTCACTATATAATGCATTTTATGAGAGAAATGAGTGTTGTTGATAATTATGGATTATGAGTATGACAGAGGTCTCATTTTCAAAATTGACAGTAGGATAATCAGTCAAACTTGAAAAAAATATATATCGCATTCTTTTTTTAATATTAAAAAATGTATAATGTAAATATAATTATCATAAAATATGTTAAATTATGCTTCTGTGCAAAAAATGGAACATACTGTCTTCAATCTATTATTAAAAACGAGACCTTGATGTTTGAAAAAAAATAAAAATAACACAAAAAGCAAGTTTCCATAGACACACTGTATAGTCTTTTTTTTTTTAAATAAGCTAATTTGACAGTTGCGTTTATTTTAACCCCCTTTATTTCTAGTGCTGGTGGATAAGTGTATGCAAAAACAATATTTTTACATATCCACTCTTCAAGCTATTTAAAAACAACAAGAAATAGTATAAAATCATCGTCTTCATTGGTCTTCAATAAGAATCACAAAATATGTCTATAATGTCAAGTCAAAGTGTAAATATGTGTAAAGAGTGTTCAAACAAGGCTTCACAAAGTGTCACAAGTGTCAATAAGTGTGCAAAGTCCAGAATGAAAATAATAAGCGCCGAAAGGTATTGTTATTATTTTTTGTGTTAAGATCGACAGACAGGCTGACGGTCCACTTGATGGTAGGTAGCTACCGTCGCCTATAACACATGCAACGCCACAGGTGCTATAAGTGCGCTGCCGACCATAGTAGGGTTAAGGGATAAGGGATAGGCTCCCTTAATCACTAACCAAAACACAAAAGCACACATGCTATTGTTTCACTGTAGTCCTCTGTAAGTGGGTGGATGGTTATGGTTACTGCCGCCAGACGGGCTGTCCATATGACTGAGAAACGCAGTGTGCCCTGCCACTACTTCCCAAATCCAGACCAGAGTCAACTTTGAAAAGTTCATATCCGAAGTTGACCCAGCCGGGAATCGAACCCGGGGCCCGTGGGAGGTTAGGCAAGCACCTTCATCCCATTCATCCAACGGGTTTGCTAAAGTGTAGTTACTCCCTATGACTCAAAATTCAAAAGATGTGTCTTGTCATATTACCTCGACATCGTTGGCGTTGAGCGGAACTTCCCGATCGTTTGCGCGCGTCCTCTTCTTTCCGCGAGCTGTCGTATCCGTTTCCTTGGTCTGTTTCTTGGGCTGATACTGGAAATACAATTTTTATTTTATTATTTAACTCGCTCCCGACCACGCCATCTATCTATTGTAGTTTAAATTAGAATTAGGTGAAGCGACGGAGAGGGTCACGCGACATCTATCGGATTTGGGTAGAACTGCTAAAGATTAAGGATAGATTAAGGATAAGGAATGGGGTAATGGGCTCTGGCATCCCTTACCCACTCAATGAAACACAACAGCACGTATGTTGTTATTTCACGGTAGGAAATAAGGAGGCGGTTACTGCGCCAGACGGGCTGCCCAAATGACTGCAAACGCAGCGTGTCCTGCCACTATTTACTTATGTACTTTTTGCACATAGCAGACTGGTTTAACAACGACGATGTACAGTAGATGTTTGGCGCGGAAAATGGGACTCGCTATACCGAAGCACAGTGGTTATGACGGTAATGGTAAGGCTAAGAGTGAGGATGAGTAAGGGCGATGGTAAGGGTAAGGGTGAGGGTGAGAGTAAGGATAAGGGTGAGGGTGAGGGCGAGGGTGAGGGTAAGGTTAAGGGTGAGTATGAGGGTAAGGGTGAGGGTGAGGGTGAGGGTAAGGGTAAGGGTGTCTACCAACCTGCAGCTCCGGCGGTAGAAAAACTCTCGTGTTGCTGAAGAAGTCCGGCTGCGGCGCGAAGTACATCGTCGGCACTCGAGTGTTCGATGGGAACTCGCGCATCTCGAAAGTCGAAGACTTCGACCAGATCACCGACATGGCCAGGTCGCATATAGCCCACAGTTTCTATGGACAAAACGTTTTTGCGCTTTAGACGTGAGGCTAAATGTTTCTTTTATGTTAAGATAAGGAGTAAACTCCTTATGAGAAGCATATAGTCATCATAAGGAAATACTTACAAAATTGACAGCGTCATCCAAGGGTTGAAGGGCGTCCTTGTGACACTTCATGCGTTCTATTAGGGTCTTATAGAAGCCGTAGCAATAGAAGTCATTCCTGCTGATCAGCGGCTCCAAAATAAACCAAAGACACTGTTTCACCACCTGAAAGATTAGTGCAAGTTTTAAAATACATACGGAAAATTATTTTCGTATTGCTTACGACGCTTATAAACTTTTTTTTTTAATTCATAAAAGATTTAGTCTTTTATGAATGAAGTTGTTTCACAGATGTTACCTCGAACAATTAAATTCAAAGGAAGCGGAGTCGTTAAAAATATGATAACGTTGATAACAATTGCTTGAAAAGCATAAAATATTAAGTTACATTTGTGATCTATTTAAATTTTAAAAAGTACCTTGAGCTGTTGTATGTTGTCGTAGGATTCGAAGGCGGGATCGTGCGTAAGCACTGGCACAGCGAACACCAGCATGTAGTCCGGCAGGATGTGAGGCAACTGGCTCATTGCTTGTTCCACTGCAATACAAACTAAACTTAACATCTATTCTAACCAGTACTTTAAATTAAACGTAAATTTTCACAAGTGGGTAAGTACTCTTTTGAAACTTGTACACGTTAGCGCATTAGCGAGATATTAGCGCAATAATTTTCCAACACACTTTAGGGCCTGTCCACACGATTCCTTTTAAACTAGGTGACGACGCGCATTTTTAATTGGCGCGTCGTCAGCCCATGTTAGCAGATTGAATGTGGCAGATATATCATTATGCTACGGCCACACTATCGAGCGAAGATTCGTGTTGCGTTGTCGCGTAAAAACTTCGTGTTCGCTCTACAGCGAACTACGTGTCCACACTTCACTACATTGCAAATAATCTAGAACGTCGCGATAATGTTTTATTGAATGTTTTTTTTTGTGGTTTGGGTCCTGCGGGTTCCACAAAACCGGCTCAGATTCATAATTCTGTATAAATTCTAGTATCTTCTCATTACTCCACTCCATATTTGATAACAAGATTAACACGTCCAAACCGCTCGGCGTCTCGCAGTCAAGTAGAGCGCGCGAAGTGTAGCCAACCACACGAACTTTGTCGCGACAAAACCCTTTGATGTGCGGCAATTTACCGACAGCGGCGCGAAGGGCATTCATATTCGCGAAGATGATTCGCGATAGGACGAATTCTTTGGCCAGACGTGTCGCGACAACGCAAATCTTCGCTTTATCGCGATAGTGTGGCCGTAGCATTACAATCGCAATTGAAACGCAGGTGTAACGCGTTTCGAACAGCCGAAAGTCAAGAAAGGGAATGTTGTGCTGAGGAGAGGTGCGTATCTGCGCTTTTGTAGCGATAAAAACACGAGGATCGTGTGCAAAGGTTATGGCCGACTGCCTTGCGTTTGCTGAGCGTTCAGTGGGTCTAGGATGAGTTTATAATATGGAGGGTAGAGGTAAGGTGGAGCAACTCTATGTATGAAAAAGTGGTCCCAAAATACCAGTAAATTAGTGTAGCATTGAGGAGTCAATTAGACTTATTTTATTGTTGGAGAACCATTTTTTCAGTTCGATTGTCATATGAGTTCGGTACTCCTTACCTCTATCCTGCATAGTTTATAATTACCGCTACTCGCTAGCGAGAGCATAATGGATAATTGTCAATTTGACATTGACAGTTGACAATATCATTAAAAAAAACTCATACTAGACCCACAGATCGCGTTCAACGCGCGTCATGCTCGTTTAAAAGACGTCGTGTGCATGGGCCCTTACTGTACACATTGAAATGTGTCAACGCATCGATCTCACGTATGCTTCGGTCTCACAAATGTTTGAGCGAGACGGCGAACCACTCACGGGGCGCGTGCGTGTGCGTGCGTGAGAAAGAAAGAGATAAAGAGATTGCCTCACCCTTGGTGCCGATGGTGATGTTCCTTATGTATTCGCGCCGTCGCACGACGTCCGCGATCATGTACTGGCGGACGAGAGAACGCAGTCGTCGGTCGGGCTCGCGACCGGCTAACGCGTACATACCCATGAAGTCCAGCGGCAGACACTTGTTGGGTATTCCCTGACGAGCGTACACAGACAGCAACGGTGTTATTTAATGTTACACTCATACGAAATATAGGCAACAGAAGAAATCATAAAGAAGGATGGATAAGATACCTTTGAAAGCCCCTTGTGAAGTTTCGCCGCAAAATGTTCCCTCACTTGTGGCACTTCATCCTGTAAATCACAAGCGGGTATAGAAATATTTACACTAGCGCCACTTCTTTAAAAAAATATTATCTCGTGACTGAGAAGGAATTGTGAATAACGGCTCAATAAGGACCCTCCGTAAGTGCGTCTAAAATTTTTTAATACTTTTTTTATAAAGTTTCATATTGAGACACGAAGCAACTAAGTACGATCTAGAGTACGTTTTTTTTTTAATAAGTGTGAAACGAAACTGCGTGCCAGTGAGTGAGAGAACCTAAAACAACAGAGTTTATTAGTAGATCACTAACGCAACAACATAAAAAAATACAATTTCTATCAAGTGATAAAGATAAACGTTGACTTCCGTTAAAACTTCCGAAATGTAATGCTTTAACGTTTAACAAGGTTAACTATTTTAGTGACGGATTAGCAATTAACGAAGTTAACTAACGATTAACGGTGCCCAGCTTTGTGTAAAACTGTATAAAAGCATGCAAAGATTATTCTAGTAAGAAACGTGAACTCACAATCATGAGATGTGATAGATTGTAGAACTGCTCGGCGGTGAATTGATCGCCGACTCCCTTCTGTTCGCATATCTTCAACATCGCCGCGCCGGCCGCCAGACGCAAGTGCGCCATTTCCGCTTTTGACAGTTGATTTTGCTGCACAAAAACATATTTCAATAAATGTTTGCGAACAGAGAAGCATTTAATTATAATAATAACAATGTCAAGCGGCAAACGTACAGTCGGGGTGAGAAAAGGTTCGTCACCTTAAAGTCGACATTGGTTTGCATAATTTTATCAGTCATGCCAAAATTTGCCTTTTTCTTTGCGTTTTTTAAGAGATCGATAAAGAAATTATAAGATCTTCCACGACCACATCGCTTGACTAAAGGTTACTAAAGACAGGTTACAACTGGTCGGCGATTGGCTGCTCAATATTTCGGTCGCCGCAGGCTGTCTAGTGCGCGGGTCTAGTCTAAGTCTAGGTATAGTAAATGACTTATTTGAATATATAGAACTAGCCGCTTAGCGAAAATGAGGACATTGATGTAGACACTGAAAATACTTTTTAAAAATACATCGTCGCTATAGTTTTATTTGAGGCTAACCTGCAGCAGATCCCCCTTGTGAACAATGAAGGCGTTGAGCATCCTGAAGGTCTTCTGGGCGGAGACCTCGTCTCGCTTGAGGCCCAGCAGCCAGCGAGCCATGCACTTGAGCCCCTCCAGCTTGCAGCGCGTCTCCTCGGGCAACTCCTCCTCGGAGCACCAGTCCGTTTCGGGAGCCCCACCGCATCCGCCCTCGCGAACTAGCAGCTCCTTCACTATCTACAAGTCCGAAGTGAGTCTTCTTCTTTACATACTCCATACTGATATTATAAATGTGAAAGTAACTCTGTCTGTCTGTCTCGTACCTTTTCATGCGTTAACTACTCAACCGATCATAATGAAATTTTACATACACGTTGTCAACGATACAGAAATACCCTATGTGGGTTTCATCCAGGATTTTTTTTTTAACGCTGGCACACTAATGGAAAGAGCGTTAAACGAGAAAAGTATTTATATATAACTTGCAGAAAAAATTGCACCAGCACTAAGCCAGGAGCGGGACATTAGTGTAACATATTTTATACTAGTACACTTGCTACTTCGGTATAACTTTTTTGTTTATAATACCAAACACTTAAATTTTACGACAAGCTTGCTACAATAAATCAGTGAAAACCGCATTCAAGATTAGCGTGCACGAACGCACAGAGAACTATTAAAACGGGGTCAACACTCTGTTTTTGTGGAATAGTGGAGTTGTTCAAATAGTACATTACCTTCCTGGAGACAATATTCTTGATCTGCGGGCCAAAGTTCTCGGGCAGGTTGTGCGCTATGTGGCCCAGTGTGACTATGGCGGTGCGATAGTGGCCCGAGTGCGGGTTCAAAGTCGCCTTCAGCGTCTCCAGAATTTCCATAAACAATTGAGCGCGTTGCTCCGGCACGTTCATGAACAGGCATCTGTGGACATCACATTTGGTTAACATTGCTAGAGAAACAATTCCTACTAGATGTGTCTAGATTTACAAACAGGAACACACTTTTAAATGCCCATTAAAAACAGAGCAGAGAGAAAATGAGCATTTAATGTCAATAATGACGTTGGATCAAACATAAAAGAAAATATACTATTTTAAAACTCTTTATGAAGAAAAATTTATTTTATGTTACATAAAACATACCTGACAGCGTTTTTGGCTTGTTTCGGAGTTCCTACTTCGGCGTACGCTTTGCACAGAGAAGTCAGTCTTGGGAACAGCATTGGACACGCTTCACCTGAAAAGATTTTTACATTAATATTTTACATCAAAGACATTATCAGCTGGAACATAATACATAAATATCATTATACACTAAGCATAAAGAGTCTACTATTAGTTATATTAGAAAAAATCACTGTACGGTCAATGAAAGCTCTTTCCGAAAATGCCTTATTTGGAAAATAACTACAACGCCCAAAGAAGTTTTTTAAAAGACATTCAGAAAAAAAGAGGTGTTTGAGAAATACTATTGGTTCAGGTGCTTTCCTTGACCCATCAGGGCTACGCTATCGTTTCTTTCCTCAACTCGAGCAACACTTTTCATACAAGATTGCTATTTTTCTCCTTTAAACCCTCTGGTGTTACTGTTTTACCTCTCTGCCAAATTCTCCTTACAAACTTAAAGAAATTTCCACTTCAAAAATGGCACTTTGATCCATAAAAGTTAGCCACCCCTGGCCTATAATTATGTATTGAGTTGCTCAAGTATTGAGTTGCTCGTGTATTGAGTTGCTCAAATATTGAATTGCTCAAGTATTGATTTGCTCAAGTATTGAGTTGCTCATGTATTGAGTTGCTCAAGTATTGAGTTGCTCATGTATTGAGTTGCTCAAGTATTGAATTGCTCAAGTATTGATTTGCGCATGTATTGAGTTGCTCAAGTATTTGAGTTGCTTAAGTATTGAGTGAGACACTCACTGAGCGGCCTGTATTTGCCGAGGAAGGTAAGCGTGGCGAAGATGTGAGGCGCCACCGACTCGTCATCGAGTTCCAGGAGTGCCGTCAGTCGCGACACCACGTCCTCGTGCAAGAAGTGCGCGGGAAACACGAACGACAGCATCACCAACAGCTTCAGACCCTTCTCGGCGGCCTTAGATATCTCGATACCTAAAAACACAAGAACAATAATATGTTTAGGTTAACTGTCCACTTGACGGTAGGTGGCTCCCGTCGCCTATAGCACAAGCAACGCCACAGACTACACAGTAGGATTATGGATAAGGGATTGGGAAAGGATAGGAAAATGGGCTCTGGCATCACCTCAGGCACTTCGCACATTACGGTACTCATTAGATACGATACTCCAGTATGATACCAGTTGCGTACTCGTTCGCGACTCTACGTTCGTACATTACCCGACAAATAATTAACCTAGTTTTAACATTTATATATTACACAACATTTTGACGTCTTTCTATTTTATAAAAACAGAAGATGACTTCAAAGAAAAAAAAAAGAAAATACTAGTTATCTTTCTCATGTAGTCTGGAGTTTATATAAATAATTGTATAAACATACAAATGTATGTGAGATGTGAGAGAGACTTGCGTATCCTATTTGTCACTTTCTAGTATCGTAATGTGCAAAGGGCCTTAGTAGTAACAGGAACTTTAACAGGCTATATAAGAAATAAATTAATGAAAATAAAGAGAAAACAATTGATTATGGTTTGGTTTGCCACTTACCACACTCTTCGGAGATCGATGGATCCGTCCCTTTGACCACTCCCTCTACATAACCAACGAGTATCAGCAACGAGTCATGGTCAATCATCACCGAGCTGACCCGTTCCAAAAGCATCTTCACAGTGTTGTAATAGAGATTGGCCATCACCGGCTGACCCAGCTTCTTTAGGACATTCGACTGGAATCATCATACATTTAGATTTAATATCTTCATATTAGTGAGATTAGTAAAATATTGCTACATATTTTTAAAATGAAGAAAGAAATTTATTGTCTTAATAATTGCTTTATGAGCCCATTGAATGAGTGGTTAGGGTGCTTGCCTTAACGTTCTGTCTTAGGGAACCCGGGTTCAATTCCCGGCTAGGTCAACTTTGAACATGCCGAAAAATTAAAAATATAACACCACGGCGACATTTTCTCCCAACTTTTTATATTTTTAGACGATCCCTTGGGAACCCAAAATCTTTTCAGGATATAAAGTATCCTATATTTTAATCAAGCAAGTATCCCCCACCCTCTTAATAAAAACAGAAATATAAGATTAAAATTTTTTTCAATTTTTTTGTTAAAAGTCATAACGAAATATGCAACAAAAACATCCATACGTCGCCGCAAACTTTCTCATTTATAGTATTAGTAAGTAGAATTTATTTTATTTTTTTATTTCAACATAAAAACATTGAAAATAATCAGAATTTATTTGAACATTTTAATAACAATAGTTTAAAAACATACTCACTGTTGTACTAACGCAGACATCGCACGCCACGTTCGGATTCAGAATTGTCTCCATCCCTTGCAACAGCTCCGGCGCTTGTTTCATATGTTGCGAGAACTTATTCAAAAACTCTTGAGATTTCACCGACTCCGGTAGGAATTTAGAACTTATGTGCAACACTTTAGCTATCATTTCCTTTTGCACTGCCGGAGTGGGAGGTTTCCTGTGCAACTCCACCCACTCGGCGACCGTACGTCTCACTGCCAACTGATGTTTTTGCAATTCTATGAAGGCTTTCGTCGCATTATCGTCCACGTTCGACATCAGATAGTACAATTTCTTCATGCGAATTTGAGGCGGCAAAGTGTAAGGGACGAGAGACGTATTCAACAATCTCTCCACCAACAATCTATCCTCCAGGGCCGACATGTAGTATCCGTGTAAGATTTTATCTTTTATCCACTGAGCTGCCTTCTCTGTGGCCGGAGGGACGCTCTCCTCCGTCAAAAACTTTCTATATATCATGGCCAATCCCGACATGGCTTCTTTGCGAATTTTGAACTTCTTATCAAGTGTTCTCTCTCTTACAAAGTGCAACAAATCCTCTGACTCGGCTACCGCGTTGAAATCCCTCTGAGCCGTCGCTATTATAGCCATGACTACTTCGTAACGCACGTGCTCGTGGGAATCGTGCTGTCTCATTTTCAATGTTTCTGTTATGTCTTTCCTCAGATCTGGATGGTGCACTAGGAAGTGCATGCAGTATTGGACGCATTTGATTCTTATTGGCACAGATATATCGTTGAAACGTCCGAGAAAAGCTCGCCACAATGGCGGATATTGAACGGCCAATTTTGATCCGGGCTCGGAGAACATCCTGGCCAGTAGTGCGACCGCGCTCAATCTCTCCGGAAACTGGGCAGATTTCAATTTGCATTCGAGCTGCGGCAACACAGCTATCAATAAAGTCGGGGAACACTGGTTCAATTCGTAAATTAATTCATACACTTTTGCAAATATTGGCAACCCCTTGTCCTCCTTGCCAAGTATTAGGACGTGGTTGAAAAACTGCAAAGCACAAATATACACAGATATATTATTTTTTGTTAATTCGATTCAACTCCTGTATACATCGTTGGATCTGGTCTTATGTGTTCAAGTAGTTTCAGAACACACTGCTATTTGCAGTCATTTTTGGGCAGCCCGTTTGGCGGCAGCAAACCACACCCCTTTACAGAAGACCACCGTGAAATAATAACATGTGTGCTATTGTGTTTCGGTGGGCGAGTAAGGGATACCAGGGCCGTTTCTTCAATCCAAATCAAATTTAATATAAACATTTTATGTAAAAAAGTAACTAACTACAATAATTTTAGTACAAAATAAATAATAGTGCTGGACCATTTATAAACGACGGATTGTAAAACTGTGCATGTTTTATAGGCAACGGTAGCCATATACCATCAACCTGTCTGACGATCTTTACATAAAAATAAAAGTATGAAGAAATACTCACCCCTTGAATATAAGGTTCTAGTGTTTCACTAGTCTTGCTAATAAGCTCCTTGGCGAGTACATAAGCATGCTTGTTGTCCCGCTTGTTGGGCTCCACGAGATTTATCAAAATCACATTCAACAACTCGTTGGAGACCACGTCCGACTCGGTGATCAGGGGACACAGAACATCCAGCATAAAAGATTTCACCTTCGAAGAGTGCTCACCGCTGAAATGGAGACATAACCTTTATTAACCTCAAGGATCTTCAAGTTCGTACCATTAGCTCAATAAGTTACTCCAACTTATTCAGCTCCATTCGCGTTTCATTGCACTATTTTGGCATTAAAATTTTTAAAAAATCTTCTTTTCATATGTTTTTTTTTTTTTTTTTCAAATAAAATCAATTTGGAATGTAGATAAAGAATTCAACATATTATGCTAGATTCAATTTTAATTATCAATTTGTGATACAAGCACTATGTTAGTAACAACAATTAAAATAGTTGACTTTTCAATTTAATCAATTAGTCAAATTATCATAAAATTACTATTACTTATTTAGTGAATATTTAGGAAAGGGCTTAAGTAATGGAATAAAATTTAATAAATAGATGACAAAAAAATTATGTTTAAAACAACAGACTTACTTGACAATCTTAAACATTAGTGAGAAGAGAGCGCAGAATATTTCCTGACAGTCCTCTAACTCGAAACACATATTGAAGGACTTGACATACGCAAGATTCTCGAGTAAATAGAAGTATCTCTTGAACGCCGGATCCTTTGGATTGCGGAGGCCTCCCAGTTGATTGATTAAAAATAAGAATATAGTTTTGACCTGAAAATTAAGATAATTGGTGAATATCTTATTAAATAAAACAAGTGTACTCATCACATAGCAAGTCGATAGCCAGCAGTTCTAGTCGGAGCACCACTGACTTAGACAACTGCAAAAACTTACTTGTTCCTGATCTTTGTATGGTGCTTCAGGGGCATAGACTCTAAGCACGTCTGCGATGCAGCACGCAATGAGCAACTTGACATCCTTCGATGGGTAAGTCAGGAAGAACTCGTCGGCCAGATGCAGAGCCAGGGGAATGTATGCTTGATACTTCCCCTCATCTTGACCGAGACCTTGCAGTGTGTGAGCCAAAGACTGGAAACATTTACGAAATATTATTGATAATTCAATACCAATATTAATATTATTGATACAGTAGCCATTATAGGCCATCACGGTACTGTACCAATCATGGCCAATAAATACCAGCAACACTTGGTTTGATACCAACGCCATGGGCTTCTTCTTTGAAGAAGCTCCATCATCGGCCTCATCTTCGCTACACTGCTAGTTTCTGGCCAAAATCAAACCATCTTTAATAAAAAAAAATAAAAAAAATGAGAAAACTTGCCCTTACCCGCAACTCTCTTCAAGTCAATTATTAACTTTAGAACTAAATAATCGTCAAAAAACTCCTCATCCAAACCAGTTCAAGTATTTATATGTGATTATTATGATAACCTAGGTTTAAAAATATAGACTTGCAGACTTTGACATTGATAATAGCTATTTTAAAATCTCTGATTATTTAATTGGCAATGAAGCCTGGATTTAAGCAATTCTGAGTTCATACTATGTTTAGTATTGTATATACTTTGATTTTGTGTATATTGAAATAATTGTAATTGCTTTTATTATTTTAAAGATGACAAAAAGAATAAATATTTTGATTATGATTTGATGATAAAAAACCATAGATACCTAAAATTATATATTTAACCTGTAAATTCTAGCAACCCCGTATTGCCATGTGTGTGGTTTGAGAGAGTATGCAGATTTCAAAGCCAGATTGTCTTTATTTTCATGTACAGCAATTACAGTACAAAGTATGTTCTACTCAACAAGGGCATGAAACATATTGAATTGTTTTAATTTAATAGAACTTTTCTTATTTTTTTTAATAACTAATTTGTTTTAATGTAAAGAATGAAAGAATTAAAGAGGCCTACATCCAGCAGTGGATAGACACAGGCAAAAACGGAGTGTTACAAGTTTGACATCTGTGTATGTGTGTATAGGTGTAACTGTCTTTGTATATGGAATCTTAGCTCCCAAACGGATGGACCGATTTGGATATGTTTTTTTTTGTTTGAAGATGATCAAGATGGTTGATTATGAAGACCTAGTGTTGAGGCATTTGAAAACTATAAGCACATTTTATAGTTGACGAAAGGAGAAAAAAAAAAACTGATGCTGAAGCATCAAATAGTCTGAGAGACACCCAACTAATTGGCACCATGTATTGGCTGCATAGAAAATCAATAGAAGAAAAAGTCTAATAACAATTCTGTCAAAGTTCTTGTAAATTTAGGATCTGGCAATTTATATTATTGGGTTAAATTAAAATTTACTAAAACAAAAACAAAATAAATGTGTGTCGTAACTGTGACCCAGTTGTCATTATACGCCGAATGCAAATATTGTATTATAATATATTTATAAGTTGTGACCTACTTTCAAGCCATATGGATTTTTTATTAATCATCTTTTTATAACAATCCCTTTCAGTGTTCATTTGTATGCAATCTATAAATTGTTTACTGTGTCTTTAAAATGTAATCTTACATTGTTAATGAAGTTCATTGTTAGTATTTGTCAAAAAGATCTTTAATAAAGTCAATTATCTGGACCTCAATTATAAGGATTCGAAAGAGAGTCATTGTCAACCACTATCAAATAACTTTGTAATTTATTATGAGCTAATAAACATTAATTTTGGTTGATGAGTTTTATTACATTTTGTTGTTTGAAGTAAATACTTAGTATTACTTTTATGTGTATGAGGATGAGGTATGTTATAATTCTAGTTACAAAAATAGCTTCTCTTCATACTATTTGATTTTTCTTCGGATAAAATACATTATCCGATTAACTATTTATTTTTCTGAATGCATTAAAACAACAACTAGTTCAATTAATCGAGCCTCTTATGCTTTTTTATATTATATATATATATCCACCAACCCTGAAGTATCTCAAAGACACTTAAAGATTGGTGGATAGCTAGGAGTCACCCAGAAATAGCTAAATTTTTTGTAGAGATTTTTTAGATATATGATTACTTATTCTAAACTGAGGGTGAAATTAAAAAAAATTGCAAAATGATTTTAGTCATCCACAGCTAAGAATTTGTTTCAATAAGTGATTGGTACAAACCTTTAGTCTTCTTACAAGTTCGTCTGGTCCGAGGTCATCGGTGATTGGGCGGCAGCCTTGCGGGTACACTATTTCCGCCATGCTGCCAAACTGTTAAGTATAAACAAAACCAACCAATAACATTCATATTTAGATACTGATATATATAAGTTTTACTTGAACAGATTTCATAAATTATGTGTTTTAAAACACCCATCATTGTGTACATTATATAGCTCATGAAATTCTTATTATAGATACACTGAAATTTGTGTTTATAGGTAGAGTATCTTCTTCATGATCTGTTCACTGTTGGACAAAGGCCTTTGTCTACCATGTACGGTCCTCTGCCCATTACTGATGTCCAATTTTAAGCCATACTGATGACATTACAGCAATTATGATTATGTAAAATGATTAAAATCAACATAACAATTTGTATCCTTATTAACAAGACTTTTTGATAGTAGATTACAAAAATTGCCAAACAAAAGATATATATAGCCATTACCACTTGATGGTAGGTGGCTACCATCACCTATAACACAAGCAACACCACAGGAGCTGCAAGTGAGCTGCCAAACATAGAAAGAAGTATGGGCAAATGGGCCCCTAGCATCCCTTACTCACTCTACAAAATACAACAGCACACATAGTGTTATTTCACGGCGACTTTCTATAAGGGGATGGTTACTGCCGCCAGACTGGCTAACACAAATGACTGCGAAACTCAGTGTGCCCTGCCACTACTTTCCAGATGCAGATCGGAGCCAAAAAAGTTCATTTCGAAAGTTGAACCTGGGACCTGTGAGGGTTAAGGCAAGCATCTAAACCACTCGCCAAAGATCTCGTCAAACACAATTAACTCAGTTACAAGATTTACTTGCTAACCTATTGTTAGTTAATTAGAAAAAAAAGCAAAAATTTTGGTCAACACGTTTACAAAGAACAATACGCGATTATTCTTTATGTTACGAGGGCTGTCTTATCAGACATGTCTGTATTTACATCTAACCTAATTTTACAGCTTAAATTTAACAATGTACTATTTATTGTTTTAATATAAATTTAACATATTCAAAACTATTGCAATAATCACAAAATAAACAACAAAATGATACACCGAGTAGGTCATATTTCATGCTGAAGTGCAGCGTTTAAGATTTTGCAAACACAGTATTTCAATCAAACATCGAGTATGAAGTGATGTTGACCACAGCTATGGTAATGCAATACAAAATAATGGCAGATACTTTTTTATTTCATACAAAACAACCATTTTAGGGTTATATCCTATGTAAATATACGAAAATATCGCCATAAAGTTACAACAAACAAATAATAAATTACAAATATGCACATTTTACGGAGAAATACGTACGAGAAGTCATAGACGTGGGCTGCCTTCCCGATGTTTACAAGATCATCAGCACTGGACGCGTACGAAATCACAGTAATAACGTAATCATTTCAATTTAACACAAGTGCAAAATCAATCAAGAAGGCGTTATGATGTCTGTTTAACCTAAATACATAGAAAAATCGTGTATTATTTTCTTCACAATCTATGTGGACGCCAAACTGCGGGAAAAACTATAACGAAGTTAGCCATAAGCCACCATAGCCGCAATCAAGGTCACTCACTCATTGACTCATTGTCTATGATTCTGAGGGTGACGTGTCTATGATAGACTATGAATTTGTAGTACTCTTAACGTTGAGAAACAATATATTTCGTTATTTTCAAATTATAATATTGTAGCCGAATTATATTTTAGTTCATTTGTTATTATTTAGTATGCCTTTTATTCATTTATTCCTTCAATCGAGCGGTCTTTGCAGTGGCGGTATATTTAAAATATTCATTTTATTTATTGCAAGCTGTTTCTGATACTATACAAAACAACGGCCAAATTATGTTTCAATGAAATGTTTCAAAGCTATGATCACCTCATATTAAACGTTTTTTTACTGTTCAAGTAACCTGTATTATTAACCTGCGCCTGTATTATTGCGATTCAAAGGTATGAAACAAGTGCTCACTAATTATTATTAAAATTAGCTGCAATTATAACACGCTCGCCAATGTGTAAAATGGGGTCACGGTATGTACCAAAGAGTATGTACATATGAACCCATCTATATCTATGCATGTTATAAAATAAAGTTGTCGGCTTCTGTCTGTTTCTACGCGCATCTCCAACGCGTCTCATCTACAGCGACTACTCGCTGGCAAGTGGCAAAGGCAAGTGTGGGCAAGTGGAGATGCACTAATTGTAGTTTTAAATAGTCGTTCTGTAATCCGTGTAAGTGTTGCCACGTGCAAATAATCTTATTCTTTCTATATACCTACGATCATCGAAATAATATATCTTCAAGTTCGCTGCCTACGATCGTTGTGATGTGTTACAGTTTTACAAATTCCCTGTGTAATATTATATATTCTTATATTAACAGGATATTGAATGAATGAAGGAAGTAATAAAACATGAGCCAACAAGAGAAAATATTTAATTAAAAAGCTTTAAAATGATTTCATTAATAAATGATGACATTATGCACTAGCAGCATCAGTTATATAAAATTAAGAACATATTTGGAGTTTAGACATACTAATGCCTTCTGTCTTAATGCCTTCGTTTAGAATATTTTATATTTAGAATTAATTAGTTAACTATGGTGACGTACGAGTAGGTACCAATGTTACAATAATTTTTTTCTAAAATAAGTTTCTTGTCTAATATAATATCGATCACAATGCCATAATAATGTTTTATTTAAAAAAAATCTACGCAGCGGTCAGCTTGTCATGTCGGTATTACAGCTTAAATATATATGCCTCCTCACCACAAAAATAACATGACGGGTTACATAAGAAAAATTTAACATTTAAATAAAAAACAAAATATATAACAAAAAACATTTATGTAATTTCAAGTGCCAAGACAAGTAATTGGTTAAAATGAGAAAAAAAATTTAATGCAAATTACTTTTGTGTGGAGGAGTACTTTAAAAATACTTAAAATCAAATTAAGTTCATTTAGTCGCCATTTTGAGACCAACTTAATCGCGATGGTAACGCGAAACCACCGACGGCTGCCATTTCTAACTTATCAAATACCTTACAAGCAATCCTATTTATACTCTAAAACGCTAAAGTATTATTACGTAGGTATGCAAAATTTCAGGTTAGGTTTAGAGTAGGTTAGGTTTAGAGTAGGTTAGGTTGAGGTTGAAGTTTACTCGGAAGTTACTGCACTAGCATAGCTCTCGGGTACTCTCGGCGTCGCTCTATCTGCTCCTTGTGTCGGATTGACGGATTGAAGTGATTGAAGACTTTTTTAAGGCTTCTTCTATTTCAATCCCGAAATTTCTTTTTGCTCTATCTCGGTTATTTGTTGTCGGATTTTGCCGCGGATTACGTTGATTTGTAGCCTTTTTCAAGGCTCGTCGGGTGGCCCGCGGCAATTTTTGATTTTTGTTGTCGTTTATTTGTTTTGTTGATTTGTTTAATTTCTTTGTTTTTGTTAGGTTAATTTTGTCAAAATTTCCAAATTTAGATTTTGCTTAAATTCAGTTTTCCCCTGTATTTTTTCGTGCTTTATCGGACAGTGCCGGAAAATTGGAAGTTTCCGGATTTCCGGAAATTTTGGATCGTCCGGCGCTGCGCCAGTTTTTGTCGCTTAGCGGTGTGTGGCGGGTCGTTTGAAGCCTTTTCCAAGGCTCCATCGAACTGCCCACATCAGCTTCTGTTATTGTTGTTGTTTAAGTTTTAATTGTTGTTTTTGTGTTTCTCAAATTGTTGTTGTCTTGTTTATTTTCTAAATATCTTTTGTTTTTGTGGTCGGATCTGTCTGGGGGGCGGTTCGTAAGAAGCGCCTTCCGGGCTTCCTCCGGGCGGCACGCCGGGTCCGGAAATTTTCGGTTTTCCCGGAAATTTCTTTCGCCCGGCGTTTCCGGATTTCCGGACTTTTCCGGTTTTTGGGTAGCCCGAACGACGCCTTTTTGAAGGCGCTTTCAGCCGGCCCAAACGCGTTGTTGATAACTTTTGTTTCCTTTGAGTTATTGCTGTTTTGTGTTTTCTAGGTTTAGGTCTATTGTTAAAATTTTGTTGTCTTGTTAAGTTTATTGTTGTTTTGGCCCCCCTTTCATAGGGGTGGCCTCACCAACGAACTCGGAGGTCGACAGAGCCATTAATTGGCCCATGTCGGACTCCCGAAAGAACCGGCCTTCGGGCAACACGCGGTCGCAAGCGCGTAAACGCGCAGAATTATCGGAGGAAAGCAGCCGGGGGTCGTCCCGTGCTGCTCTGGAGGCGGATGCGCGCGCACGGCGCGCTGTGGTGAGACTGAGCGTCATGTCTCCTGAGAGATATAAGCGCGCTTCGGATTCCGAGGCCCTTGAAGATTTAAATCCACCCAAGGTGGTAAAGCGTCTTGCTAGTCGTGGCAAGAAACATGGCCACGACTATGGTTTGGCCCAGGCTACCAGGGAGCTTGAGGTGGCGATGGGGGATACTGACTCGGACCCCGAAATATCTGAGTCTGATTTCCGGCTGAATGCCCCCCCGACATCGAGGGCGCAAATAATTTCGAAGGGGCTCCGCTGGCTACGGCATGAAAACCGGCGCCTCAGCGGGGAGTTAGAGACCTCCCGAGCAGAGACGGAAGCTCTCAGGCGCTCCGGTTCCCAGGAACCTCGCTTAGAGCCCGTGGTCGACGTGCAGCCTCCCGAGGAGGTGCCCTTAACAGCAGCTGCTGGTCAGGTGCTGACTCGGGCAGAATTTCTTGAGACGATGGGGTCTCTCCAGGAGGAGCTCATAGAGCTAGTGACCTCCATGGTTAGGTCGCAAATGGAGGGTTTGCTAGAGCGTCTGGCGGCAGAGGGCAGGCTGCTGCCGGCTCAGCCGACGACGCTTCCGACGGTTGACCTGAGGGAGAACCCCTCGGTGACGACGCTCGCCCCGCCTTCTAATCTGCCCAAGAAGGCGAGAACAATGAAGACTGCCAAACCCAAGGCCCCCGAGCCTGGGTCGCAGACTGGGCCGCCCACCCAGTCAGGAGGAACTGACGCCACCTGGTCGGAGGTGGTGAGGCGCAAAAAGCGCGCCCCCGCCGCTGCTACTCCAGCTCCAGCGGCGGCCAAAGTGAAGGCACCTAGGCTTCCCAAAAAGCCTACAAAGTTGGCGGTTGTGGTGGCCCTCAAACCGGAGGCGGTTGAGGGTGGCGTCACCTACAGCGACGCGATCAAAAGGACGAAGGAGGCGGTCTCGCTGGAGGCCCTTGGGATTGGCCCCGTCCAGTTCCGCACGGGCTTCACCGGCGCGCGAATTTTGAGGCTCCCAAAGGAGACTACGCCCGCCCAGGCGGACATGTTGGCGGCTCAAATCAGCTCCGTGCTGGGGGATGAGGCAAAGGTCACGCGCCCGTCCAAAACAGCCGATATCCGGGTCTCCGGATTGGATGATACGGTGTCGGCTGTAGAGCTGAAGGAAGCCCTCGCATCGGCCACCGGCTGCCCCTCTGATCAATTCAGGGTGGGCAGGGTCCACCCTGGCGCCAGGGGTATGGGTTCCGCTTACGCCTCGGTCCCCGTGGAGGCCGCCAGAAAACTGGTTGCCGCTGGTCATTTGACTGTAGGATGGAGTGTGGCCTCCATCCAATTGCTGGAGCAGCGCCCCATGCGCTGCTACCAATGCATGGGGCTCGGCCATCCGAGGGCCAGGTGCCCGTCTAGTAAGGACCGCAGCGGGCATTGCTTCCGCTGCGGAAAAGAGGGTCACTCCGCCTTCGAATGTGAGGCGGAGTACAATTGCGGCGTCTGTGCCGATGCCGGGCTTCCGGCCGGCCATCGTATGGGGGGCGCTAAATGCTCCCCACCTGTGGTCAAGGGCCGCACCACAGCGGCGCCATCGACTGCCCGTTCTAGGGCTACCCGTGCCGAAAGGGAGGAACTAATGGACATTCTTGGTGCCCATTAAGTCCTCCCTAGACTTTCAATAGCTGACGGTTGGGCAGGAGAAGGCGGGTATTAGCCCGTCTTCAAGTGTCCTCGGGGACCTGCGCACACAGCCGCTAACTGTGTGTGCCTGCACGGGTCCCCTCCGTCTGGGGATTGCTTGCGTATCTCCGGGCAATCCCCCCCCTGTTGGCGCCAGCCTAGCCAGAAATGGTTGGGCAGCCCGTGAGGGGTGGGTCGGAGCAGTTGGTTCGCCAGAGCCCGTCCACCCCCCGCATTGTGGGCAAGGAGATACCGGGGAGTTTTAGTGGGTAGGGGCAGTTCCGCCTGCTACGTGAGCAACGCGGAGTATACTGTCGACCCCCACATACCCCTGTCGCCTAGCAAGCGGCAGGGGATCAATAAAAGGATTTCTCCTCGACAAAAAAAAAAAAAAAAGGTATGCAAAATTTGTGCTATTTAACCTTTACATCTGCGAACGTGAAGGTATACCCTTTTCGTAAATAAGAACAACTCATAACTGTATCAAATAACCTAAAGCAAAACAGGCTTTAAAGCAAAGCAACGAAAGAAGCTCTCCAACAATAGCTCATAATAGAATAGAGCGATTGCTAGGCGCCTTTGTTTCCGAAACGGTAATAGTTTTTTTACTTCAAGAAAGTGTTCTTGTTATCCTATTTTGAGAAATAAACTACTTATTGGATATATTTGATATCGTTGCAAGTGTAATAGCCACAGCATAAAATAATAGGTGGGGAATAAAGGTAAGGACGACCAACTCTATACGAAGAAGTCGGACTCTTAACAGGAGAGGAGACGCTGTAGTAGTATTTAATTTGCGGTGATTTCTGACCAATTTATGAACCACTATTTTGTGGTTCTAGCTTGATATATTTTAGTTATACACCCCATATAAGGTCCTCGTTACCTCTATTCTCCATAAGGTCACAGAACACAAAAACGTTTGATTATTAAATATTTATAAGGCAATAGAAAAATAGCTTCATAATAATCCTTATACATATACATCTCAGTAAGCAACAACTGGAGTTGTTAGTAATATCCGAGTAACTACTAGAGCAGAGAGTAGTAATACAGGCAAAAATATATTTCCGTATTACTACAAGTAGTGGTAAGATTGGTAACACGGGAAACTAAGGAAGCATTCAATTAAATGGAACAAAAAAGTGAGATCCACATTAAAATATTTTACAATGTAAAAAATCATCACAATATTAAAAATAAAATGGATCATTTTTAGGCCAGTAGTGAGACATTCTTAAGGCTCTCTAATCTAATGTTCATAGCGTAGATGAAAGCAAAAAGTAAGATTAGTGACTCACTATCCGCGCGTGGACTTCATATACTGAGTCCAATGAACTCAGTATCAATCAGTCGCTCAAAGGAGTCGCTCACTGTCTTGCTTAGATTTTTGAATTTTGAATACATTTGTCGAATATATTATTACACATGCTCTTCATACGTATCTTCAATTTTGCTTCCATCCACGTATCATAGATGTAAATGTATTACGCTAATCTAATTCCAGTTTTCTAAACGATCCTGCCGTAGAATGGATGTCTTGAGTTAAATCATTTTTTTCAAGAGCATACAGATCGATATTCATATCATCCAAAGCCAGTAGTTCTTCTCTGCGTTTGAGTAGGCTCTTCTTAAGCTCTTCGATCATGTCTTTTAGGGGGACCGTACCGCCATATTCTTTTGGCAAAATGGATGGATCCACGTGTTTAGTTAGATCGTCACTGGAGCGATGAAACTGTAACATTAATAAAAAATATATAATTATCATTTAATAATAATAATCATAAATTATCGTATCATTAATATGACCTAATATATAGATAATAGATAAATTTTAGACAGTTATTTTCCATTGTAGACCTCGCTAGGGTCGAACCTGCGACCTTGAAATTGAGAGTATGAAAAACTGAATGGTATGAATGTAAAAACACTATGAACAAACACTATGAAATGAACACAAGACAAATTATGTGTGATTATGTGCTAATTTTTAAATAAAATATATATAAAGGAAGTGACATCAAATATTTTAGAAGCTCTATAGTTTGTGACTCTTTCGTTAGGTTGGTAGCGCCATGAAGTTAGCTACAAGTTTTAAAAAGCCGCCAATATTGTGCTATTTTGAATTTTGTATCTACATACTCTATAACATGTATCACTTAAAATCTTAAAATGGACAAAATTTATTAAAAAATTGTTTGTTTGATTATTACGCTTTCACGGCTTAACTCCACCTATCATCATGAAACCTGTTACAGTGATTAAGCTCAGTCAAAACCTATTGAGGGATCATGGAATTGATACCTCGTTGGTGTAAGGTCATATTAGTATCTAATAAAAAAAAAGCATATGTGCTGTTATGTTTTGACGATTAAGTAAAAGATTCGAAACTCAAAGAAATAGAGGTAAAACCTCACATTAACTAAAAATTGAGAAGAAACGAAAAACTTACCAAGACTCTGTCTTTTAATTTCTCACTGAGCAGAGACACAGCGAACTCAAAGAACCTGACTCCGTATTGAGGAATATTGACGAAATGTGAAACCTTGTGACGCATAGGAGTTGAATTCTGTAATAAATATAAACATAATATATGTATTCGATAATATATGTATTCGATAATATAATATATGTATTCGAAGCGTGGGCACACTGCATTCCGTAATCTTTAAATAAGCGTTGCTCTATTGAAGACCATCCTGAAATAACAACAGAGGGCCTAGTGCGAGTTTTACTCGATCAAACGCGTCGAACGCGTAAACGTCAAATTGTATAGGAATGAAGCAGGCCTATACGTTAGCCACCAGGTGGCGTTGCTTCATTCCCATACAATTTGACGTTTAAAACTCGCACTAGGCCCTCAGGAATAACATGGTGAGTCTGAGTGATCATATAAGGGATATAATAGTATAGCCTGTTGTTCTATCCTCTGCTTATTTCTTATACATCAACTAGCAAGGTTAGTAGTTAGTAGTTAACATTCCATGAGCCTGGCTTTGCTCGTGTGGATTGTCAGTCTTCTTGCCGACATTCACCCACATTCATTAGTGGCATTTATTTATTGGCAAGCCAACCTACGTTTCGCAGTCATTTAAGCAGTCCGTCTGGTGGCAGTAACCATCCCCTTAGAGAAGCCAATTTTTTCGTTGAAAAAAAAAACGGCATAAAAACACTCGTTAATTAACATGTCCTCTTAAATATTAGTTTATTTGGATGAATCCATTACCTGAATGCAGTTTAGCATGGTGCGTACGTCGTTGAGCGACCACAGACTGACGTGAGGCATTTGCATTCCGGCCTCGTCGTTCACGTGCGTGTAACCCAGAAGCTGAGAGCGCGGCTCGTCCAGAAGCAATTCGACAATCATAGAATGGACCCGCGCCATTACGCAGCTGTCATACAGGTGAGGGTCAAAGCGACCTGGCGAACAGGAAATAATATACTTGTCAATGACAGTATCATTTGTTTTAAATTAAGGTCGATAGACAGGCTGACGGTCCTCTCGACGGTAGGTGGCTACCGTCGCCTATAACACAAGCATAGGTGCTGCAAGTGCTCTGCCGGCTATAATAGGATTAAGGATAAGGGATTGGAAAGGGATAGGGGAATGGGCTTTTGCATTCTTAACTCACTAACCGAAACATAAAAGCACACGTGCTGTTATTTCACGATGGTCTTCACCTGTGGCGTTGCTTGTGTTGTATAGGCGACGGTAGCCATCTACCACCAGGGTTGTCAGACACCTTAAGCCTGTCTGACAACCCTGACATAAAAAAATATTCACGTCTTATGACGTCAGAATAAAAAATGTTGATGACTTCGGGGGCGGGTCAAATTGTGCCTTCTATAAATTAATATTACAGAACTAAATTAGAACTCACTCAGATCCAAACTTATTCACAACATCCAAACATCTTCACAAACTCTAACAATTTTAATATTTATGAAACATCTTATAGAAAGCAAAAAAAGCCTTACCCATGCAAGATAATATGACCCTTCTTCCCTCGGCGTCTCTCTTCGGCAACGGCACCAAATATCCCGCATCTATGACTGCCGCGATTTTCGGGTCTAGAGGGTCTAACTTCTGGAACCATTGAGGGTACATTTGCCGCAGGGTTAAATACCTTTCCAACATAGAACATGCTTGAGGAATAGAATACTTCTTTGTACGGAGAAAACGCAGAAGAAATGGCGTATCTGCAAATAAAAAAATATTGCATTTGGATTTGGATGACTTCATTTTTCACAACCAGTAACTAAACAGTGAATAAAATTTCATTTTTCGATTGAAACGCGGCAAAATAACGCTATTTGCCCCAGATCTCTAATTGTTTAACTAAACTAAGTTATAAAAATAAATACCTGTACGACATTTTCTTATAGCTGGATGTTTCTCAATGAAATGTCTCATCTGGGCCAAAGCTTCCTCGCGTAACGCAGGCTCCTCCCTCAATTCCAATCTTGCTCTTTCTCTCATTTCTACCGGCAAATCGCCCGTTTCCCTTTCCTTCGCCTCCAGAATATGAAGTCGGTCATCGTCGGTCAGCCTCGGTTTTTCCGGTTTCGGCTCCAGATCCCTTAGGCATTTTTCAGGCTGCAGTACGGAGGTAGCCATTTCCGTTGACCTAAAATAAAAATATAAAAGAGTTTTAAGAATAACTTATACAACTGGCCTATTTGCAGCCACAAATATCTGAATTAATATTTAATCTACGCTAAAGAAACCTTGTCTCTCTGTTACCTACAGTTTGACAACTAAACCACTGAACCAATTTTGAATAATTTTGGGTATACATAAAGTGCTTAAGAAGTAACAGTCAGACTGCTTAAGAAAACATTAAAAAGAATACATTTTTTTATTAAATTCAAAAGAGAATATTTAAAAAAACCAAAAACTATTTTCCTTCTATTTGTACTAAAATTTTGCCTATTTGTTATTTTATTTAAATGGATACTTGACCCGGTTTACAATGAAATAACAGCGTTACTTAATATATCTTACCTACTTATGCAATCATATCAGCACCGTGCAGGCATGTTTAATCAAAATGTTATTATGCTAGAAACGAGGTGAACAAAATAAAGTCTATAAATACATATTGAAAGAACCGAATAACAAGTAACATTCAACATGCAATAATTGGTTGGTTTGAAAATATTTAGGTACCTACATAATAAACTAAGTAGCACGCAGGACTGTATAGCATTCATCCTTATCCTTACAATAGATAGTACAATTTTAAGTTATTTTCTGCGTGTGTCTATATCTGTCTGTCTATCCGCTAACTCCTACTAAACCACGAAACGGTTTTTCATACGGTTTTCACCATCAGTTAGATAATTTTTCACGGAAGGTTTACATCTATGTATAATCAAACCTAATTAAGTTTTTATTTAAATAAAAAAAAAACAATATTTTGCAACTAAGTCGTCGAAACTGTCTACGGGTGTTTGTTTCTCCGCTAACTTGTAAACCACCCAACGGATTTTGATACGGTCTTCACAAATGAAAAAAGGATAAACGTGGAAGGTTTGCGTATTAGAAAAAATCCGTTCTGCACGAAGCCGGAAGCTTGTACCTATGTTGAACTAAATACTAACAAGTTGTAATAATCTAAATGAGTTTTTAAATGTGAAAAATGCCTTTAAGAAAAAAAAAAGAAAAAGAAGAATAAGAATCTTTAAGAAGATAAAGGATTTGTAATGCAATTGACAACTTTTTTTCCGGAGTGTGTCAATGGTTCAACTGTGTACCGCCAGACGAGCTTGATAATTTCTATTCCGTCAACGATTATTCCGGCTGTGACCTTCAAGCAACCATTGCATGCGAAACTTTCACTTGACTTTCCATATCATCAGTCATTGTGGACCAAATTATTATTTCTGTACTTACTATGTAATTTTAAAACATTTATGCAAAATATCAATATATCCTCTTTAAACACGAACAATACAATATATCCCGCGAAACAACACAAACAAATTTATTAATATAAATTATAGCAAGACATATTACTATAGATCTTCTTCTAATATATAAAATTCTCGTGTCGCGGTGTTTGTTGCCAAACTCCTCCGAAACGGCTGGACCGATTTTGATGAAATTTTGTGTGCTTATCGGGTAGGTCTGAGAATCGGCCAACATCTATTTTCCATACCCCTATATGTTAAGGGTGGTCCACCCCAATTTTTTTTTTGGCAAAACAACGTTTGCCGGGTCAGCTAGTTTTCTATATAAATATTGAAGTGCCGCACACGCAGCTATAATATATATTTCTATAACGTCACCAACGTATACCGTAATTTATATTATTGCATATTATGGTATATCAAGACATATTACGACCATCAATGAAATGAACGCAAAATATATATTATAATAGCATAGTCTCCGTGTGTGGTAGCTTGACATAATTAATTAAACATAATTAGAGGCGATCAAGAGAGAAATTTAGAGGGCTCCCCACCCACTGCCCCGATATTGCCACCGATTTTAGGACCATGTTAGGCGCTCTAAGGAGGATTTGACTGGTAGGATTTCCCATTTAAATATTTAAATACGTTTTTGTAAATTTAATATCATATGTAGTAATAATTTTTATGAATAAACGTACAATAATAAGTATTTACTTTTTAATAAATAAGATTAACATAAAATAAACTTCATCAACACAAGCTTTTCCACTATGATTTTTTTAAATGTATTTTTTAATGAACTTCCTAAGATTACAGATTTCTGTAAGTTAGACACATTTTATTGTGTTTTGAAAAAGCACAAATTTATTACCTATTCCAAAAGGAATGCTGTGAGATGTCTATGGATCAAAAAGATAAAGACGTTGCCTCTAAAATATTATTATAATCTAAAACACTTGAAATTCTATTGAGTCCGCCTTATCAAAAACCATTTGTAGTCTACAAACGTATTTTCACTTGACTCTGACGTCATACTTGAATGTACTACCATCTCATTTTGAACTTACACAACCTGTTGAGAGAGTTAAAAATTGCACGGCGTCGTAACCGTCTGGTATACAAAATGA
The DNA here is from genome assembly GCA_936446665.2 of Synanthedon andrenaeformis. Lineage (NCBI taxonomy): Eukaryota > Metazoa > Arthropoda > Insecta > Lepidoptera > Sesiidae > Synanthedon > Synanthedon andrenaeformis. The sequence goes on from OW387798.2 coordinate 2,905,254, forward strand.
CTGCACCTTTTAAGGATTTACGAATCAAAGTCATAAATAACAGAGGTACTAAGTACACAATACAGACTATATTTATCAAAACAAAGAAACAAGGATCGGATTAGCAATAATCTATAGATATACCTACTGATACAAGTAAAAAAAAAGTTGTTGATATTTTATGTTACTTTTAACCGTTAAGATGCAAGTTAACATAATATAAGTGTATATGTGATTGAGGTTAAGGTTAAGTTTAGATTGCAAATTTTTTATACACACAAACCTTCTACGTGTATCCCCTCTTTCCATTAGTGAAAAGCGTAACGTATCAAAATTCGTTGAAGTAATAAGCGGAAAACAGACAGACGCGGACATTTTCGGCGACTTGGTTGCAAATTTTTTTTTTTATTTTGTAGAAAAATATAAGTTTTTATGTAAGTATTGTACATTAGGTTTTATTATATAGAATATATAGATACAACTTTTCATCTTACTGATGGTGAAATCCGCATTAAAATCCGTTTTTTAATTTTAAATAAAAAAAATATATTATGTATTTTTAGTCCAAAAAAATAATTAAATTACTTATAATAATATTATATTTAATATCAATATGAAAAGTGGAAACGTTAAATCCCTTTTTTTATATTAATTCTTTTTTTCTTTGTTTAGTAGGTATATGTTTACTAGCTTTATTTTTTTTTCCACCCAGACGAACACTGACACTTTAAAATTTATCTAATTATAATTGATAGTAAGTTATAATATTATTATGTAAATAATAAATTATAATTTTATTAAGTGTTAACAATAATTTATCTTCTATGTTATCTATCAACATGCTACATACCGAAACTGCTCACTTAAAATAGGGTAAACACGTCTAATATTTGGCACCACACTTACAGACTACATGTTTCCTTTTTTTTTCTCGAATAGGGTATCGGAGACTATTATGGGCACGTCACACAATAAGGGTTTTCTGAGTCGTACTGGCGGCACCAAGTACGGTCGATGCACCCGGACCACACCGTTAGTTCCCGAAATATTGCGACATACTATACGCATTGGGCCCCCGGTGAGTCAGTGGCAGTGACCACTGTAATGCATTTTAACTTTAATTGATGCTAACTTACTACGTGCATCAAGGAAGTGATACAGAATCGTAGCTATGAACACGATATCTTACATAAACACCTACTTATATTACATGAAAGACAACTTTGTACTTAACTGCAATAGAATCTACAGCAGACTTTAAATATACATATAGTGATAGGTGATTTCTTTCTTATTTACTGTCGTAATATCTAAATGTATTATGAATAATCTTATTGTGGTGACAAAATTTATAGTCCAGGAAAATTTACTAACAAATCAAAAGACCCTTAGGGGCATTTTTGATATAATTTTCTAGAATCGACGGATAAAAAAAATTCCACAATTATACAAAAATTATAAGATACAAAAAAAGTTTCAGACAAAGTTGACAATGTTGTTTGAAAAGTTCATTTCCAAAGTTGCCTCGTCGGGAAGCGAATCCGGGGACCCTGACGTTAGGCAAGCACCCTTACCAAAAAGCACCCTACCTTAAATCCAACGGGCTCCTCCATAAAGTTTAAAGAAATAATTTATTAAAAGTATTACGAAGAATTGCTTAGCTTCAACGATATAACTTCGCTTTTTGCACGTTATACCATATTATACATATTTGCAAAAGTCAAGCAAACGCAAAGTAAATTATACACATAAATCACAGGACAAGCTTTTAAAATATCATTATTTACAACGTCCAGTCATTTCCTTGAACACGGTTAAATAAAAGAGATCTTTAGCTTTATTTGTTATGTTAACATGTTATCCATATAGGTAATGTTATTTCTTTTGTCAAGGCTAATGGACAATATGTAGTAGACTATGAGGTACCTAAATAATAATCAACAATGTTTTTTTTAGTAAATCAGGTGGAATAGTTCAGCGATACGAACTTAGGCAGCCAGCCTATATCGTAAGCGTAGGTTTAAATTCCAGACGGGTCTGTACCTACCTCTCATCCTTTTCGTCGTTAAAAACCTAAATGGGATGTGAGAAAACAATCTTCGGGGACTATATTCCATTCTCTTCATTCATAAAACATATGAATTATACTATTATAATCGATAAAGCCATAATATTATTATAAGCTACCAGTTTTTAGTAGCTTTTAGGTGGTATTTATTTTCTTTCGTTTTGCTCATTAGTCTCCACTGGAGAACTTTCCAGCCCCAGAGACGTTAGCTTTCTGTATCATAATGTCGCTTCAATGCGATAATCCTGGAATTGATCTGTTTTAAAAAGCTCTTTTGGTTTCTATCAAAATTCTTAGGAAATCAAATATCCCAATTAATAGCTTCGTAGCCGGCGATAGATTAAAATAGATAGTAATCAAAACTCAAATTTGACATACTTACTATTAATTCCTGCCTAGTAAAATAAAGAGATAAAACAAAATGAAATCGTAATACCAGTATATAAAAATGTATTGCAATACTTGCCATAAATTTATTTAAATAAGAAGCTGGCCATTGTGAAAAAAGTTTCGTATAGCGGTCGATGCACGGCGGAACCGTTACGTTGCCGAATTGCGTCAGTCCCGCGGGACACACCGCACTGGACTTTGAACTCGTTTTCAGAGATCCACATTTCCAAATTCAAATTACGAAAACATTAGGCCCACGACACCGGCGGCGCGGCGTTACCAGGCCGGTAAAACTGCCGGAACGTCCAATGGCGTCCAATATGAACCTGTTCACGTTATGCTGGATCCGGCAAAAACGCCGATCGGCATTCTTGCAAGGCGTTTTTCACTGCGAAGTGCCGGCAGAACGCCCGTATCGAAAGTAATTGTATAGGTATAGTTCGGGACTGTATTTATACATAAAATTTTACTTTTAAATAATATTTTATCGAGAGCTATGAATATTTTATTCATAGCCCATACATTATAATTTTACGGCACCGTTTAATGTAAATTATACTTTATATTTATTAATAGAGACTAGACTAGACTAGAGAGTCAATTGATCTAAAGACTACGTCTGCTAAAAATAGTTTTATTATCGTAATAAATTATCTGCTAGACTGTGTACATACGGAACCTCTTTTATGTTTTACACTGCAATGAACGATAATAATGTTGCTAGTTGCAACGACCTCATATTTAATTTAATATACTTTTTGTGTCAGCTCTCGTTCCGTACGCGGAAAACACTGAATTTTTTGCACTAATTACCTGCAAAGTGGTTTTGGATACGTAAAATAAAACCTACACTACATGCTTATTAAGCTTGCGTTTTTTCCCTCTTTTGTTGACTCATCCCTTTGACTAATTAATTAGCTTTAATAATGTTTCATTGTTAAACAAAAATTGCACATATCAAACTATATATTTCGACAGTTAACCGACATATTAGGTGACAATTAAAGTTGTATACAATATGTAATAAGTAACGATGTTAAACTACATTAGTGACTTGTAATGGGTTAAATATGGTTATATTGTTTATTGTTAAGCCTATGGAGTTATGCTACAAACACTTGGCTTGGTTTAATAAGTATGGCGCGATATATAGAATCCGTTGAATATGTAAGAATTTTAATGATTGACTTGACACTCGCGAAATGTTTTATAAGAATTGCCGATAATTTTAAAGTAAAAGACTTGACTGTCAAACGACATTTGACAATCTTAATTTTTTAAGATTATTCTAATTGCCTCCACAGGAGCTGCTCAATGCATGTTTTAATAGCGTTCAAAAACCTAAAATGCACTAAGCTAGGTACCTATAAAAGGATTTTATTCTACAATGTGTAACAGTAAAAATAAGAATTTATAAAGACACACAGTGAAAGTTGTTAACCACCGGAGCAGAATGGGGCCGGATTGGGTGACTCATTCTTTAAATCTAGACAAGATCTGTTAGGCTAGTCTTGAAGTTGTGAAAATAAACATAAAAACTCAAAGATCACAATGGCAGCAGCACAATTACGATAAGATTTCTTTTGATGAAATTATCCAAATAGTACTTACGATACGATTTACTTTGACCAACATAAAGAAAATCACGACAATAAAATCCAGCTTTGCCTTTTGTCAGAGGCGAAAGCGAAATACTTAAATGACAATGGAGAAGTTTCATGATGTAGTTAATATTGTAATAATATATTTAACATAATGGAATTTAAATATAGATCAAAAGTAATAAATCACGGAATAAATTTTTTGAAATCCATCAATAAATGACTGAGAAATAGATTATTTAAGAACCTTTGTGGCCGGTGACGTCATTTGACCTATCCGAGACTGTCGGACCACAAAACCACAAATCACTTATTATTTCGTCGTCTAGGTCAAGTGACGTCACAGCTGGATTGCCGCGTATAACGAAATTATTCTTGCAAGCGCAATTTTAAAGTCCTATAACTTTCATTACTAGAGACATGTTAATAATTCTTTCACGTTTTTATTTCATTTTACTTATTTTGTTTTTTGTAATTGAACCTTAAAAAATATGGAAATTTCTTCATTGCATCTCGAACGTAATATCATTTTAGTTATCAACACATAATATGTCTAAAACGATATGTAAGTAATAATATTTTTAATACGTGATCTACAATAAATTGATTACATACTATTTTATAGTTCACGTGAATTTCAAAAGACGTACTAAAGCGCGTACGAAGTCGCGGGCACAGCTAGTTTATAATAATATGTTATACAATATGTAAATACAATTTTCTATATTAATATGCAGCTATGACACATTAACACGCTTATGTTGTTGTAAGCTAGATAGAAAAAAAATGTTTAGTTTTAATTTAGTTACACCATCTAATTAGGATTAGCTGTAAAGATGTAATAAATAAATACTTATTTATAATGTATTCAGTACAGTCAAATAAAAAGTGTTATTAATAACATTTCCTACTTATGTTAAAATACATTTTCACAAACCCATAACAGTATTATGGCATTGCTAAATAACCAGGTCAATCAAGTTAGATGCTTCCAGCTACTTGCGAAAGATTCATGACTAGTATATCAGGTATATTATGTAAATGTTACCGAGTAACCGACTTTAGAGTTGGCTTCGACGTTTCCCGTAAGTAAACGCGGTGAGTTTGCCGACGCTTGGTTCAATTCACGTGTTAAAATATATGATTTTACCCAAAGATCTATACTTAGTTCAATGTGCTCAAGTTTGTGACAGATTGATATTCAATATTTATAAGCGGTATTTGAAATTTAATTTAACGTTATTTCAACAAAATAAATCTTTTTAACATTTTAAATATTTGCGACTGAATTCGGTTGCACTATTCAATTCTTCAAGATGCTCACGAGCTATGAAGCTGTTTGCGAGCTATTCATGAACTATCGAGAGAGATTTTTGGTATTACTCTGCGAGATCAAATTAGGAATGACATAATTAGACAAATAAGTAAGTAAGTAGACAAATAAGTATATGGCGATTAATATGTTGAGTTCGCTCATCTTCTTTTAGGCTAAATCTATGCTTATAAAATCGTTTATCCTGACTGACTGATCTCCGCAAAGCCAAAACGCTACGTCTAAAAAGCTGAATTTTGGAACATAGGTTTATTGTATAAGCATCCGCTAAGAAATGCCTTCCTGGGACGCAAAACAGGGTGTTATTGAAAGATTTTGATCCGTTTTTTTTAAAGCTGACGTGATCGGGATTCATGAAGTCAACGCTGTCCAGGCGTTTGATTAACCATCAGTCCATTTCCTTGTTGACGAAGGGTTTCCACTAACTTGCACATGTTCGATTAATGTGAAATTTGATATACTGATACTTGACAATATTTCCGTGACATGCTAACCTTGATCAGAAGCTGCAACATAAAGTAGTCTGCGGGACATCGAACTTACTGCAAATATAATACAACATATTTAAGCTCAATAGAAAGTCGGGGTTAGTTAACAATTTTTAATTATAGTTTGTGTTTTAAAATTACTTTTTCTCGTTTCTTCTTTTAAAGCAATTTTAAAGTAAAAAAGCACAGTCTTAACCCGAAATTTCATGTTATAGTTCATGGTTTCTTATTCAACCTCGGTGTGCTTATAATTTATCGTATATCGTCACCTATGCATGCACGCCCATGACCTGCCAATTGTTCGTCTTGCTCCTTGCCTATCATCAGCCTTGTGACCTACTTCATAGGTCACACTTGAAATATAATTTATTTTTTGTTTTGAATTAAACATTTTTATCTTTCTTTCAAAAACAAACTTAAGACAATTGTTTAACACGACTTGTTATTCAAAAATGTTTTTCATAAGTCTTTGTTTGTTTAGCGCCATTCTTTGGTCAATTCTCACTGATTGCCTAGTCATTTTGACAATGAGCAGCTCCTCTGGAGGCAATAACCACCCCCTTACAGAAGAGAACACTGAAATAACAGCATGCGTGCTGTTGTGTTTCGGTAGAGTGAGTAAGGGATGCTAGTTACCCTGTCCCTGTCCCAATCCTTTATCCTCAGTCCCACTATGGTCGGAAGCATGCTTGCAGCAACCTGTGGCGTTGTTTATGTTATAGGCTACCATCAAGTGGTAGAAAGGTCAGCCTGTCTGTCGAGCTTAACATTAAAAAAACTATCTTATCTTTGTCATTTTGATCTGGTATTGGTTGAATTATGTGATTTAAATGTTTGGTGTAAATTGTCTAAATTCTTAAATACTTGGTTATACTTAGTCGTCAAAATATCAAACTTGTTAATCCTATACGCAATGCAAGCGAGTAGGTAAAGGTGCTTACTCCAGATAAAAATTTACATTGAAGCCATGAATCTGCTTAGCGAGAACCAAAATATATAAAGGCTCCAATTTATATGTAAAATAGCATCGACAAAAAATGAAAAAAGGTAAAGGTTCTTACTATTTTATTGACAAATCATAATAATAGGATGTATCTTGTTTGACAGGTTATAAACTTTGCATAATTAAGTAGGTAAACGATTGACTGTTGACTGTATGTAGAGGCATTCAATCAAATCGTAGTATGAATTTTTTTAGTAACTAAAAGAGATTTTGACCCATTAAATTTATAATTTATATTGCATGGTTTTTATTTCCGGTTCATTTCATGGTTCAAAGTACAGGATGTTATTTATTCAAATTTTAGCCGGTTTGATTTCAGTGTGGCTAGCGTTTTTTTAAAAATTCTTTGAATGCTGTTTTTCTTTTTGAGTAAAATTTGCTATTTCCTTTGAGTAAAATTTGCTACCTCCAGCAGAGATTAGATAATAGTTACTACCTAAATACCTCTAGAGCGTTAAGGGTGCTTGCCTTAACGCTCTGTTCAAGTGTTCCCGGGTTCGATTCCAGGCAGGGTCAACTTTGGCAATGAACTTTTCAAAGTCGGCTCCTGGTCTGGTTCTGGAAAGTAGTGGCAGGGCACTTTGCGTTTCGCAATCATTTGGGCAGCCCATCTGGCGGCAGTAACCATGCTCGTTCCGTATCCCTACCAAGAATCCCCACTGATAGGGATTTCCAGTTATCCTCCCTTACATAATTACCTATTTTTTCCACTTTACAGAAGACCACCGACAAATAACTTTTCCCTAACCACCCTGTATACGATGGCTAATAGGTTAACTCTAATCACCAGTTTTCATATAAGTAATTCACGTAGATAAGTACCTACTACACCTACTTATACTAATAGTGCTAATCAACACAATATGTTGACATGGTCACACCTTGAGCAACGGCCTTGAGTTTGTGGCCTATTCGCATTTAGATTTCACAATATTTTTTTAACTTTTTATTTCACTAACTCATTTCGCTTGTCGCCAACGAGTCAATTTGAAATGATTTACTGTGTGACTGTTGGGTAAGAAAACATTAACATTTTATAATTAAAAATTATAAAGTAACCTCCGAATTTCTATAGCCCAAACACGCCATATCTGCTGTAATGTAAGTTGCTGAGGAGTTGGGTGTCCCGCAGATTACTTGATGCTGCAGCATCAGGTCAAGGTTACCATGTCATGGAAATACTGCCTATATAACTGTAGGTATATAGGTAACAAATTTCACATCAATCGAACGTGTTGAAATCTCTTCGTCAACTAGGAAATGGGCTGATGATCTTCGAACGCCGGAACAGATCTTCATAAATTATAGCTAAGAACAATCCAGATCACGTCAGTCCATACGTTTAGGAGCTACGATTTCACAGACCGACATGTTAAAGTTATAACACCCCGTTTTTGCGTCGCGCGGTAACAACCACCAATCACGAGTGCATGCAAAGCCGTATCAGAACAAAGTCAGGGCGGGTCGCTAGTATCATTACGTGAAAAATGCGTTATTCTTTAAAATTCCCAATGACTGCGGAATGTCAAATGTATGTATAGTTAATTAAGTCATTATAATTCTTTACTAAACATTTAAGTTTAGTTTACTAAACATTTTTGGATGACTAAGAAAGACTATAGGATAAAACTCAGATAACTGTTGTTTTAACTGGTTTGCAATAGGGCAGCCCGTATGGCGGCAGTAATCACCCCCTTAGAGAAGACCACCGTGAGATAACAGCATGTGTGCTGTTGTGTTTCCGTGAGTGGTAAGGGATGCTAGAGCCGAATTCCCTATCCTTAAACCAACTATAGCCGACAGCTCACTTGCAGCACCTGTGGCGTTTCTTGTGTTTTAGGCGACAGTAGCCACCTACCATCAAGAGGATCGTCAGTCTGTCGGTCGACCTTAATATAAAAAAAATTGTACATTGAGCTCAATATACATAGTATCCACATAGGCATAATTTTAACTATAGGCATAAATAAACTCATCATCAGCAACCTATGTCTCTCCATCTTTACATAGTATACCAAAAACAAAGTCGCTTCCCGCCGTCTGTCCCTCTGTATGTACGCTTAGATCTTTTAAACTACGCAACGGACTTTAATGCGATTTTCACTATTGGAAAAGGTTGGAAAGAGCGTTTCAGATAAAAATTGCACCCGTGCGAAGCCGGGAGCGGGTCGCTAGTTGTTGGATAAAGGTTTGTCTCTGCCCTTCGCATCCAGCCGCTTCCTGCGATGCCTTTCAGGCCTTCTGTCTACTTAGCCGCAAGGCTTCCCACGCTGCATCTTCTAATTCGTAACCTCCATTTTAGTTAACAATTTAATACTTATTCGGGTGAATGGGACATAATACTTTTTCGGGCCAGTTGGAAAAGTAAGTTTTTAAATAGGACTACAATTTTATTTTTATGTAATAGTAATTGATGGTTTGCTTTTGCCATTTTTTTAAAATTTCCTTTTAAATGATCTTTAAAACAGAGATGACGAAACGTTAGAATCACTTGACAAACATTACGGGTGTATATCAACTAACCCTTGTATTCTGGAAATTAACACATAGGTATGTTAATATACATATAGTTACAGTTTAAATAAGGTAAATTTATATATTACTATTCAAACTTAACGCACCTGGTAACTTTTATGTTAATTCCTTACTTGTTTGCTTAACTTTCTCTTCCCAAAACACGATCCAATTGTTTATTAAGGTACTAGTACATACACACTTACTACATAAAACCTTCAACCATAGTCAAAAACTACTTTTAAAAATAGAATGTACACCTATTTCGAATATTGTTACTATAAAAATAAAATACTTACCAAAATGACAATCAATTTAAAATAATTCCAAAAGTGAAGAATCACGTCACTATCACAATCCAATTTAATTAAAAATCTTGTTCACTTTTTATTTACAAATAAAGTTGAAATAAAAAGTTATAGACAGATGGGGCAAAGGCAACCCACCACGCAGCCGAGTGTCAGATTAAACACTGGTCGTAAAGAAACGGCGATCGCTACAGACAATGTGAATGGAATTCATATTGACATTCTGGCTTTCTATCTAAACGCAATGTTTTTAAAAAAAGAACTGCACAATCTAAGTCAACTTTTTTTTATGAAAAAAAAAATTTAATGAACTCATATTCTAATTTTAAATTATTTTGGAAGAATTCCTCGTTTAAAATCATTGTTTATAGGCATCGGAAACCGGTCGTATTTGGTCGGTCATCTCGTGGCATCGGTTTCTTTCTAACTTTCACTGACCCAAATGTGACGGCGTGTTATTTTTTTTTTTGCGAACACCTTTTTAATGACATTGTAATTTTACTTTGTAGCATGCTTTCTAGATTTTTGGTTCAACAAAAACTAGTGGAAAGTACAGATTTACTTACTTGAAGTTTTAGAAGATCTATCTGATTCATAATTTGTAAATTATTATATTGTATACGAGTATCAGTCAAAATATTAATTTTTTATTTGTGTTATCATCATCATCATCAGCCCGTGTCTCTCCACTACTGGATGTAGGCCTCTCTCAAGACTCGTCACCACGCACGGTCCTCTGTATCCAGCCACTTCCTGCGATGCCTTTAAATCTTTAAAAACCCACATGAAGTCGAGTCGTAAAAAATTCAGAGCATTTTTAATCTCCAATCACCAAAACTAAAAACACCAATTGTATGGCTCCCAAAGCAAGCATTATTATAAAAAATAATAGTGCTTGCTTTATATTATACATATTATATCTAGGCTGTGTTATGGGATAACAATACTATACAACGGACAGAAGGTGTAAACCTGCACACACAGACCAGACCAGACCAGACTGAACCAATTCGCTGCCGGGAATCGAACCCGAGACCCCTGAGTCAAAGCGCTAAGGCAAGCACCTAAACTAATGGACCAATGCTCTCGTAAATTTATTTAATAAAGTTTCATACAACCATTATATTCTTATGTCTAACTTATTATAATACAATTAAAGAACAATATATTCGTTAAAAAGAATTAAACACAGGAGGTTAAAAAAAAAAGAATACTTACATAAGTAATGGAATTTAAAAAAAAAAATTTCAACTTTCTTTTTGTAAGGCCATAAATTATTGGAAAATATGGCAATATCAAATATACCCTATTATGGTGACACTTGGATAGATGGCGGAAAAGAATTTCTAGCATTATTTATTCGACAGCAGGGAATGTGAAATGTGTCCTGAGTTTTGGGCCTTTTAAGAATAGATGGTATAGATTCTATAGAAGGAATCTACATATGTAATTATTTATTGTTTGCCTTAATCATTTTCTTAGGTAATCCAAACTATAAAATTAATGCAGCCATTATCAAATCTTTGCCATTACTTATCTCACAAGTTTTAGGTTCCGAGCCTAGTCACGTGACGATGTGTCTTTTTATGTCCCCGAGACACCGTCTAAAAATATAAAAAAATGGGCGCCACTGTCTCCACGGCGGCGCCACCGTTGTCACAACAACAAAGATGTCAGATGTTTTCTCAGGCGTTATATTTTACATTTTTCAACGCGGACTTAGTTACTACGCTAGTTACTCGTATATTTTCTCAGATGTTATATTTTTTTTATATTTCAACGCGGACGAAGTCGCGGGCACCAGCTTGTATATATAGATTTGGTAATCGCAGTTACCACTTATTCAAAAACTTTAATTCACTTAACCAAAAACAGTACATACAGCCTTTGAGAAACGGTTATCTCTTTATCTATAAGTGAAAACCGAATTAAAATCGGTTGAGCAATTTTGGAGTCCATGGAGGAATTTTATTTATATAGCAATATAAGTAGATTGGTAAGTCAGCAACTCCAGAAACTTTCAATATGAAGGAAGGTACCTACTACGTTCGATGTTGGATTATGAAACTTGTTAAAATAATTTCAAAAACACATTTAAGAAGACGCTGAATAAATGCACTGTTGGCCTTGTAACACGCTCAATTTCGCTGCTTGTAACACATGAGAATCATTTTAATTTCAACGTTCCAAATGTTTTATTGTTTACTGGTAGTTGGTATGGTACGTTGATTCAAATTTTGTAGGTACCTATACAACCTCGTTATTTATTTAGTCTTTGAACCAACTTTGAACAAAACGAATAATGAACGCACATGAGGTCAGTGTTGATTGTTAAAAATATAGTTAAAAAATATCCACAGTGTTAATAAAGGATTATTAATGTAATAATACTTCCATATATAGTATACAACCTCTTTTATTTTTCGATTTTAAGTAGAAAGCATGTAGATAGGATTAACTTATATGGGTGTAAAACTGAAAAACCGGCAAGTTATCGTCCAATGTCCATTAAATAGTGGTAAAAGATAAAATTGGCCAAAATCAAAATGGCGCTTGTGTTGTGTACACAGATTCACACAGATTATTATGTTTTTATGTTGCGTTTTTTTTTTATTATTTTTATGGTCTGGTAACTAGAGGCGGTATAATATTATAGTTCATGCACTTTGAGTTCATGATACCGATGTTACAGCGCCAGAGGTCATAGAGTAACTTATTATATACTGCCAGAGGTGGCCGACGGATGAATGTGGTCAAAGAGTATATAATCACAATGTGGTTGTTGCGTAGAGGGAGAATGGTTGTTGGCATGTTGGTTTCATAATGTCAAATATATGACATTGTCACTTGTCAAAGTACATTTAATGTGAAAGAAACGAAAATAAAATAAATAAGAATGGCGAATGTTCCATATCTTGGATTAAAAACTCACGCTCAAAAAGTGTGCAGTCTATATAAACGAGCTGTACGTAATGTGGAAGCATTTTATGATAGGAGGTAATCAGTTCATATTTATTAATTAATAATACAACTGTTATTTATTATGTTATGATTATGTTACGTAACGAAGCTGACCAGAATTATTTTTGCAGGGGACTTTTTCTATATTTTATTTTAAAAAATATGCAAGGCTTGCAAACGAATTGAAATGTATGTTTCCCATTTTTTTTTTCGTCAATAGTTTTTTTTAGTTTATTTCTTTAATAATTGTTCAGTTATAAATCTTCACTTTTGCTTTTAATCTTTTTTTATCACTACCTATAAGTATTCTTAATTAATTTTATCGTAATTCGTATATGAAATTAGTTTGTATTAGTATTTACATAAAATTATGATCCTTAGTTTGTATTTTCGTTGGAGTATGTATATGAAACCATTCATTAATTAACAATATGTTGAAATATAATTAGTGTGTAGTTATTAAAATAAGTTTTTTTCTTAGCAATTACCTAGTTTTTTTTTTAAAATATAAGTATCATAATATTCTTCCAAATACAGTATTATTTAAATACAAATGGACTTGAATTTAAGACTTTGGAAGGATAATAAGGATAAAGTAGTGATAAATAAATAGTTTTTCCATACATAGGAGAAAGAGTTTAGTATGAAGAAAGAACTAATAAGTATAAGAAAAGAAACATAAAGAAACGAATTTCTCGTAAAGGTAAACATTGCTGACATTGCCACACGTAGCTATAATACATATTAATATAAGTTATAGCAAGGCATATTATATTTTCTATACAAATATTGGAGTGACCACACACACAACTATAAGCTATAATATATATTTCTATGATCTCACCAAAATATACCATAATTTATATTATTATGGTAGTAAGACATATTAGGACCATCAATGAAATGAAGGTAAAATATATATTATAGCATCGTCTCCGTGTGTGTGTGGTAGCTTGCTATAATATATATTATAGCTAAGTTTGTGACGGGCTTTAGACAATCTGTTTTGCTTATTTTATTTTCATAAAAATATTTGATTAAAACATAAGATTTACGTGAAATAAAAAGGGTAATTATTTATTAAGGCAAACATCCAATTTCAAAGAAATTATAATTTTTATAAAACACCAGCTGACCGGACAGTAGTTGCCTTGTCAATTTCATATAAAAATATATATCCAAATTTCTGACTTCACATGGATTATACAAAAAATTTATTTGATAGAAACCTCGTTTCGTAACAATTATAACACTTAATTTTAATAAATTATTTTTTCTTTTCCATAGACATGTATTCAGATACCATGCGGTACTTCTGCGTGCCCGTTTTGATGAAAATGCTAAGGAAACCGACATGCGCAAGGCAGTTAAGATGTTGAATGATGGAGAACAGGAGTTATTTTTGCAACAACATCCAATCCCTAAGAAATGTATGTAGTTACAAATAACCTTTTTTCCAATGTTCATTTCGACAGACTGATGGTTTATTTGATGGTAGGTGGCTACCATCTAATTGATGGTATAACACAAGCATTGCTGTAGTGTTCTACTTTGTGGATCACAAGTGTCGATCGACTATAATACTAGATACACAATCAGCTACAAAAAAATGTCCTCAGCAAATGAGCACCCACTTGAACGTTGGGTGCTATTTTGTATTATTATAATTCGATCCGTTCTACAGCAAACATGTCACAGTGCTTTAGATGCGTATGCGTTTTACAATCTAACGACCTCAGTGTATAAGTTTCATTTTGTAAAAACTGTATGTCTATTTTAAGACTTTTCTTATTATAGTTTGTAATAGATGTGAATACAAGATAACTAGGTTAAGCGTTATGCCACATATTGGGGTTTTTTTTATGGGAATATGTATCTAGTATTATAGTCGATCGACGGTCACAAGAGTGGAACCTTAATTATTTAATCTATCTATACAAAAATCAATTGTTGTTCGTTTGTCTCGCTAAAACTCGAGAACGGCTGAGCCCATTTTAATTCTGTCTTCACTTATGGATAGAAGGATAATCAGGGAAGGTTTGTACGTTTGGTCACCGGAAGCGGTCACTACTGAAAGGTAACTGTCGTTTTCAGTCGCCCACAGCCCTGGCGGCGTTGCATATGAGCGTGTTGTACATCCACCTGACTGGGTCCTCGACTATTGGCATCCACTAGAGAAGGCACAGTACCCAGAATACTTTAAGAAACGAGAGCAAAGGAAGAAGGAGTTCATCGAGATGTGGGAGAAGGAATATGGCAAACCAGATCCCAAGGATATGAAGCATCATTGAATTGTAATAATCATGTAAAAAGGATATTTAGGAAAATTAAATAATCATAAATGATGTATGTTGTTTTCTCTTTTATTTTATTACAATCTTTTAGTGAAAATGTTCACTCTTTATAATATTAGTAGTATAGATGAAAGTAACGCCCACTTGAATACGTTTATAATCAAGCCCTGGAAAGGTAAAATAAAACGAGGGGGTTTGTTTGTTAAATTTATTGCTTAAAATAAAAATTTTATACAAATATTAGTTTTTATTATGCACAATTTTTTCCAAAAGCTCATATATTTTAAAGTGGTGGAAGTAGGAAAAGTAATATGAATATAGCATTCAAACCTTGCGCACCTGATTAACTTCATGCTTTGGATACTGGATTATATAAATGAAAAAATTATATTTCATCCAATGTAGACCAAATTACATACAAAAACCTTACTCGTTTATCGCTCATTTGAAGTCTATAAACTTCAAAATGCACTTATGTAAGGATAAAGAACAATCAACATTTCGTTAAAAAGTTCTTACACAATACTTCTCTTTTTAAACTTATTGCTTCTGTTTGTAACAAATTAACGTGTCCCAATTTATAATTATTCATCTGTATTTTTTTAATGTAAATGCCTCCAGACAGGCTGACTGTTCTTTGTTTTTGTAAGTGTAACTGTATTTTTGTATAATACATATTTTATTTATTTCATAGATATTTTTGATCGAAATGCTTCCCACAATGTTATTTTATAACTATATACGATACAATTCAATTGGCCACACCCATTTTAAATCCCGACTAGAAATTACATTTACGTAATTAGTGGGACGTACGTTCCCATATTTCGAAAATTAGGCTTATCCCTTTTATAAGGGGTACCTGTACTGTATACTGATGTAGAATGTAAAGAAAGGGAACAAATCTATTTATTAATTAGGAAATAAATATAATAAATATTACAAATGCACAAATACATTATTATAATATAATATTACTTTGACAGTGATGCATGATTTTTTTAAATATCAAATTAGATGTAAAAATTGCATTTTGCAAAAAAAAAACTTATGAAAACAGTTTTTGAAATATATTTCGAGCATGTAACATTTCTATATAAGGATCTGTGACATAGTTTTACATTATAGTGACAATTTATTTTTCACATTTTGTTTTGAAAAAAAAAAAGAAATATCTAAAATACACTAGAAATAAACCAAATTCTGAACCAGAATACCAAAAATAAACCAAAATACACCAGAAATTCTGAGGATGCATTACATTTTGTTTGATTGAACTGTGTCAATTATTCCTGGTTATTTGGAAACTTAGTCATCTTAAAATTATTTTGATCCAAAGCATGTGGACCCAAAATAATTTTGGTATGACTTATTAAAATAAACATTTCTGTTAAAATGCAAAATGGAAT
Source organism: Synanthedon andrenaeformis (assembly GCA_936446665.2). Lineage (NCBI taxonomy): Eukaryota > Metazoa > Arthropoda > Insecta > Lepidoptera > Sesiidae > Synanthedon > Synanthedon andrenaeformis. The sequence goes on from OW387798.2 coordinate 2,921,602, forward strand.
TTAAAAAAGAAATTGGACAACACTTTTTGCTAGTAATCATTCAGATACAATTATTATGCTATCTTCAAAAATATTTCTACTGAAAGTACTCAAAATATCTTTTGAGATATTTTGCAAAATATTTTTTTTTTATTAGTGGGTCTTAATACTAAATCCCAAAATGCCTGAATGTCTAAGAACTATTATCAAAATGTGTAAATATCATAGAACATAAATATGTTTCAAAATTTTTTACATGAGTTACAGTTGCACTCACTCATAGCAAATTTTATACTAATTAGTACTAATTAATTTACTTAATTAGAGTTACTAATTAAAATTAACAGATGATTTGATAACATTTTTACCGGGCTATAATGAACTGGAAACTTGTTCTCATTTTATTTTGACTATTAGGGCACCATACACCTTCTTTACATTTCATTTTATAACTTTAAAGTTTAGTCAAACTTATATATAAACTTACTCCAACCGGCCATCGAGAAATAATTTTTTGACATAGTCCAATTGAGAACACTGTTAAATAACAATTTGTTTAAATTTAAATGTACATAATTCATATTACATCAAAATTCAGTCCTAATGATTGTAATGAAAATAAGTTCAGTTGCCACCCAACGTTTGACCTCGACCCCAATTGTGACCCCCAAACACATTACCCCCTGGCCTGCCGGTCCCAATACGAGTTTGTGGCACAGCCCCGAATCCACCGACGTGTCTCGTGTCGGGGAATAACTGTTTCCTGTTTAAAACAATAATTTATATTGTTATATTAAGTCGTAGGACATTACATTACACTACACTTTCGTACATTACATTACACTGTTACTACCCGTCTCTGTCGCTCCCGCGTAAATATGATTACATCTGTGCGAGCGCGACGGTAATATATTTACGCGGGAGCGACAGAGACATGTAGTAACAGTGTAATGTACGAAATTCTTCCTGCTCAGCAACCGTACTTTAGTACAAATACACTAAGGCGCGATTTGACCATACTGTGTTAGTATTTAGCATCGCTGTTGAGTCATTTAGCGCTGTCACTCGGATACTGTAAACGTCTGTTAAATGACTTAACACTGATGTCAAATACTAATAGAGTATGGTGAAATTGCGCCTAAGCTGTGCAAACTATCGGACGTAAGCGCGGACGTGACTTTGGACCGTCCTTGAGCGTTCGGTTGTCTTTCTTCAGCCGCGTCCGCGGACAGTATGCACGGCATGCGGACGCGGGGGGGGACATTGACTGCCCCCTTGGATCTGTCACTTGTACTATTTTATCTCCGGAATGATGATAAGACGCAACGACTGTGCACACAGCACATCCGAAGATAATTTCCAAACGACCATTATGCATGTCAGTTGTCAGCCGCGGCTGATGTACGCGTCCGACAATTTGTTTCCACCTTAAGTCTCACAAATATATACTATAAACATACTAGTTGGTGTCCGTGACTTGTCTGCGTTGAAGTGTATTATAAAGTAATACTTGGTAACTTACAAAAACGCCGGCGGAGTGAGTAGGGAGGGCCCACCAAATTCTTGTGGATATCTGAACAGTAAAAAGAACGCCAAATGACCGATCAATATCCCTATGAGCTCCATTACACCTCTGGAATAAAGAAAAAAAAAACTAGTTAAGGTTGATTTAATCATACTTTTCTAGATTATAACTATGGGATAAATGCTTAGAGTAAAAGTTAGACAATTCATACTTTAAAAGCCAATAGTATTATTATTTTTATATAAAATCAACACAACACATAACGTCTTGCAAGGCCACCATCTTTTTTATTATTATATAGGTAAGTATATTTATATTTATTTCTTTCATTACGTTCCATTTCCCACGTAAAATTTTATTATTAGCTGCATAAAAATTTGTTGCATGGTTTACCAGGAATTAGCGGTTATACAGTAGAGACAGACAGACACAAAAATATATACTTCAAATTATACTTAAATGGATAAAATTAGGTCTATCCATACGTTAAGGAGCTATTATAACACAGACACACACGTCAAACTTATAACACAACATTTTTGCGTCGGGCATCAGGGGTTAAAAATGAACTTACCCGCCACTGATAACCAGATTGAAAGCCAGAAGGACCCACGGCAAGTACATCGCTTTGAATCTTGTGCCGAACCAGAATGACACGACCACATCCTTATGCAATTGACACCACACATATAGGACAGACAGTACCATGGGGTCCATTAGTATCTGAAAACATTATCTTTTATATCTTCTTAATATATAAAAATTACGTGTCACATGTTCCTCCGTGTCACATGTTGTCACATGTTCACATATCACAACTCCTAAAATACTGAACCGATTTTGATCAAACTTCGTAACTATATGTAATTTGGTCCAACATAAAAGATAGGATATATTTTATAAAGTTACGCGGACGAAGTCGTGTCTCTCACCTAGTAGTATATAAAAAGTGTCGTATAGTAACAGAAACATCAGCTCTTTCAATTTCATTTAATTTTACAAAAAGTTTTCTATTTATTTTCAATAACCCGGCACTCTGCTTCAGGGTTGTATACATCACAATGTAAAAATTATCAGTGATCTTCGTCATTTATTGTTGCAATAATATTCACAATATATATTATAAATGCAAAAGTTAATTTATAACGATGGATGTATGGATGGAAATTTGATACCCTTTCACACAAATATGGGTCAACAAATTTGTATAAAATGTGGCACAGAGATGATTTATTACCTGCATTAACAAAATAAAATTAAAAATAGCCTATATTACTGAAGTAAATTTACAAAAAAGAAATAAATTATATTATTCAACATCAACTCAAACATAGGCCCTCTTCCAAAGCTTTCCACTCGGTGCGGTCCCTTACCATACTTTAATGAATATTTTTTAAATATAGGATACTTTTTATCCTGGAAAAATGCTAGGTTCTAATTGTCCGTTATATATTTACTCAAGTGTTAAATTTTTCATTTCTCAATGCAGACAAAGTCGCAGACACCAACTAGTAGAAAAATAAAAGAAGCAACTTACAGGCAAATTCACCAGTAATCCAATGAGAACACAGCAGAGCCAATTGAATAATAACATATAGCAGTAATCAGCAGGTTTTCCTGCAAACATTCCTGTCTCGAGTCTTTGAGAATAGTTGTATAAGAAGTAACAATTTATGAGGAAGTGAAATCCAGTCGCCGGACTTATTGGATAGAAGAATAGTGCTGTTATAGGACGCCATATCTGAGAAAAAAAACATTATTTATTATATATGCAAATAATTAAAATGATACATCATAAATTAAAAAAAATTGATATTTAAAAGTGGCAACAGTTACTATTTATAGAATACTAGCGACCCACTTTTTCTGCAATTTTTTCGCAAGGGTGCCTGGCTTTGTATGGGTGCAATTTCTTTTTCTGCAAATTATATATAAAAACCCCTCTAGTTTAATGTTTTTTCCATTAGTAAAAACCGCATGAAAATGTGTTCAGTAGTTTTTGAGATTATCACGAACATACAGACAGAAGCGACGGGGACTTTGTTTTTGTATGCAGATAGATTGTATGCAAGGATATGCAGAAAACCATTATAGAAACTTCTTTTTATAGATAAAATTGTACTTAACTGGTACTATATTATCTAATATAATACTCGTAAATGTCTAACATACAATGAGACACTCATAAACCAGCACTCATGAGTTCAATGGATCAAATAGTCAGATGGTTGTCAATGCAGTTCTTCTACTCTGTAATACAACTGGTATGGAAATAATCTTCCAGATAAGGGAGCAAATCGGTGCACTTGAGGGTTAACCACAGGTTTAAGGACTGGGAGGGGATGAGGGGATTTTGAAAATGGGCTCTGACATTGCTTACTTATCAAAACATAACAGCACACATGCTGTATCACGGTAAAGGGGTGGTTACTGCCACCAGACGGTCTGACCAATGGTTATAAAACTCAGTGTGCCGTGCCACTACAAAACCTTTGCTATAAAATTGATAAAATACTCCTTACCTGGAATTGTTGTATGAGGGGATAGAAGTCCAATAGGAAGTGATATTGGTTTATGATACCGAACCTTCCTATTAAACTCAAAGCAATCGTAAAAGTCAACCAGTACCGAGTAAAAAATGGTACACTATTGTACCAGTCCTTAAATTCGGACATTTTTAAAGCTAAAAAGATTTGTAAACACAATAATAAATGTTCTAGAATCTCTCACTAAAGAGCGCTTACAAAAGCGGTCTCACAAAACTCAGGAATGTATTTTTATTCTCCTTAAGAATACAAAAATATTTTAAATTTATGATGAAATATTTAGTCAAATCTACAATCAAATCAACAAGTAGGTACACGTGTCCCTATAGAATTTGTTCAAATTCAAACAGAAAGAGAAGAGAATCTAAATTACGCTAAAATAGAATCAACAAGGATTTCATATCTTCACTTCACTCACAGTCAGTGTCAGTGTGTCATATATATATTTACAAAGAAATCAGTGTCACAGAACACTTGATGTATATAGAGTTCTGTGGTCACTTTTCGCATCTCCCAGTGAGTATACAGGTTGTCGCCTGTAATAAGAGCAATAAATTAAAATATAGACCCTTTAACGAATCTGTAATTCATTCCAAATGGTTTCAATTAATTAAAATGAAAAACAAATTTACTGTTATTTTCTAACAAATTTAATTGAGCCAGCAATGTACTAGAGCGCGCGCGGCGCTTGTCCATTATGCCAAGTGTAAGCAGATGTTCTATAGATACTGATAGATAGTTGTAGCCAAAGAGTATAAATAATCACTACGTTTGTTGTAGCGGTTGAATAGTGATGTGCCACGATTGTTAGCTGCGCGTAAATCTCAGTACTTAATTAGTTTAAGTATTAGGTAGGTATGTATTTTGTATGTATGTATTTTATTATATATTTGTAGGTAAGTAATACTTACTTAAATGGCTTCATTTGGTATGGTATTTATAATAACATATTATTTATAAGTATCTATTATGTAGGTACGTAACATAATCATGTAGGTAAGTATTTATAAATCTCATATTTGTAAAACTAGAATAAAATAATTATTTCAAAGTAAGGAAAAATTTATGTATTAGCGATTTTTTTTTTTTATAAATTCGAATCCCTCCGACACAAAGTCGTAGCCTATATTAACTTCTCTTTCATTCTAGTTCTCGCTTTTATTCTACTCGCACTTTCTTTCTTCATTCTGTATCTTTCTATTATCCATCCTCATTCATGCTATGCGGGTGGATCTTCAGACGTAAGCAATATTTAACAGTAAGCAACCCTGGCAACACGCCTGGACGACAGCGGGGCGTAACGACGTGAAGGGGGAAGGGGCCGTTCAAGTATTACGTAAGCAGATATATTACAATTATTGACCCCCCCATCCCCCTTGTCAGCAAAAGTAAGCAAAGCTCTTACCCCCTCCCCCCATGCTTACGTAAACATTTTTCAATTAATGTATTGTTTTTTTAATATTATGATTATAATGTTATAGTTATAATTTTTAAAATAAGAAAATAGATTTAGGATAGCAATTAGATTTTACTGATACGGTATTCAACATAGAGTTGCGGGAATCCCCGAAAATGCGTTTCGTTTTCAAGCAAAGACAATGTGAGGGTTGCCATTCGTGTAAAAAAGTAAATAACTACCGATGACGTAATCATCATGTAGACTCCCCTACCCCCCATGTCATCCAAAATAAGCAAAGCAAAGATCCCCCCCCCCCACCCCCATAGTGCTTACGTAATACTTGAACGGCCCCGAAGTAGGTATATAAATGGGACGGTCACGTCCTGTAAGGACTGAAACATACCCCCATAACCATAAGAATCCCACATAACCTTATGCCATTTGCATTGCATGCAGCATTTATCATAAAGGTACTTTTCTTCTCTCGTAAAAAAAAAGTCAAAGAAGATTCCTTTCTACTGTTATTATTTATTCATATGGTCATAGATAGATATTTACTTAACCGTAAGTATTTAACTTCACTGAGTACATTACATACAATTCAAAAGTTTTATTTTAAATATTGATCCATAATTGGTTAGTAGATAATACAAACAATACTTACATATTATTATTACGGAAGAAATCATGTTATTACACAATATTCGAGTACAACGTGGTACAGCACTATCTTCAAGGTTGAGGAGGTCTGAAGCGGGAGGCGCGGAAACGCGTCCTGCGTGGACCCGCCCCCGCGCCTCCCGCAACCTCCTTTCTCGCCATGAGTAATTTTGTTAAAATCCGTGTTTTCTAATCAAAATATTACTTACCGATGAAAAGAAATATCATTGTTCTTTTTAGTTTGCTTCCGTGAATCGTTCTTACAGCTTAATACTGCTTAAATTTATTGCTCTTATTACAGTCCAATTATTTCGGATTTACTCCTAAGAAACTTACCTGTTTCTATTTGGAAATAATATACAGCCTTTTATACACCTTTGCAGTTTTTATAATTTATTTTCTCAATTATATCCACAGAACACTATATAGTTCTTGTGAGTATATTTATATGCTATATGATCATAACTAACATTCTTCTATACATATTTTTGTTTTATTTGTTTATCTTGCTTTTGAACTTGTTTTGAACTTTTGACTTTTGGGTACATAGTGATTTTGTGTTAATTAAATTTAGCCTAAATCTAAAACATGAAATTTCTAAGGAAAATAGTATCTGTGAGAAATTCAACATTTGCTCGAATAAATACTATACGCCAAGCTAGCCAAGCGTCTAATGATACTAAGAAAAATGAAGAAGGCCCAAAGAAAGTGGATGAACCTATAAAAAGTAAGGTTATACGGCTTAAAAAAAAACAAATTTTATAAACTCATTATTTATAAAAACGAAAAGAAAATTAAAAAAAAATATTATTCCTCTTTCAGATTTAATGATAGAAAAATATGGTGGGGTAACAACAATTAATATCGATCGCCAAAAATTCCGTAACAGTCTAGATGAAGCAACATTGAAAGAAATGACAACAGCCATAGAAGAATTCGATAAGGATAATGATGCTAAAGTATTGGTTTTTAATGGCGAGGGAGGAACTTTTTGCTCAGGCTTCGACATAGATGAGATTGGAGAGAAAGGATATTATACCATAAAGGATGCTGCAGTAAGTTTTTGATTACTACAATGGTATTATTGTCCTGTTATGAGAGAACATCACCAGCCTGTGTCTCTCCTGAGGCTCGCTACCACACACTCCTCTTGTTTGCAAAGCCGCTTCCTATGATGCCTTTCAAGGTGTCTGGTCATGATGTGCCCATCCTGCATTTTACAATACATGAGAGGACATACTGATGAGTTGTTTTATCTAACACTAGCTGTTGCACGCGACTTCGCCTATGTTACTCGCTGATAATGTAGCTTTCTATAGGTGAAAGAATTTTCTAAATTGGTCCAGTAGTTTTAGAGTTTATTCATAACAAACATACAAATCTTCTCTCTTTATAATATTAGTATAGATGAATTATGGTAGTGTTGTTAATTATAATTTTTTTGATAAATGTGATTTTATCTTGCAGCTGATATAATAGAACATGGCAGCACTAACAATCTCTTACAGAAGCAATTGTGTTGGGTTTTGTTGAGTGAGTAATGGTTATTGGTAAAGGGACAAGGATAATGGATATTGGATAGAGGAATGGGTCATCTGTTTCCATCTTATCCTTTTCTGGGGTGGCAGGACACTTACACTCCTAAGAGATGGCAGCCATTTACTGTCAAGTAGACAGCCGGTCTGCATCTCTTACTATTAAAATAGTTTTAAAAGTATAATTATGTTAATATTTTGCGGGGGATTAAAAAGTAATTATGTCTCTTCAGAGTCGATTGCTTCGTCGGCCGCTGTGCGATAAGCCAACAATAGCAGCCGTGTCTGGGTATGCAGTAGCGGAAGGGTTTGAGTTGGCACTAGCCTGTGATTTACGGATTGTTGAAGACACAGCTATGCTCGGTTGTCTCGGCAGGAGATTTGGTAGGAATTTTGTTCTGTGTCTAAAATAACTCAATACTTAAACAGAAGAATAATTTATATTACTGGAGATATTAATTAAATATTGTCTGAAGAACAAAACCATTCTTTATGGTAGGTGGCTACCATCGCCTATAGCACAAGAAACATCCCAGGTGCTGCAAGCACCCTGCCAACTATAATGGGTTGTGGCATCCCTTACTCATTCACATGTGGTGTTATTATCCAGTGGTTATCTGTAAGGGGATGGTTACTGGAAAAATGGAATAAAGGAGGATACCAGGAAATGTAATGAACTCTCCAAGAGTCGTTGGATAGCTGTTTTTGTGCTGGAAAAAAGTTATTAACTATGGCGTCTAGTTCCAAATGTTGGTCTGTTCAGAGATGCTGTGCTAAATATGTTTTCTTGGTTCCAGTCATATTATGTCTTCATACTTTGTTTGTTTAAATGTCCATGTGTTTAATCCCTTTTAATTCATATATAAAAAAAAAGAAAAATTAAATTTCAGGTGTCCCTCAAAGTCTTTTCGGTGCTCGTCGCTTAACAGCCCTCATAGGTTTATCACAAGCCCTAGACTTGCTCATGACTGGAAGACTTATAAACGGTGTTGAGGCTTTTCAAAAAGGGCTCGCATGCAAAAAGACTCTCACTGGAACTGGTAAGTAATATGTCTTTTAATTTTTTCATATAATTTAATAATAACAAATTATTATCTGGTGAAGTAAAGCTCAAAACTAATATAATATAGTATTAGGAAAACGCTCCCGTAAACGCGGACAGACAATAGTACCAATAACACCTTTGATGAAGCATTATTCACGCTTGAACATTTTTGATGAAAAATAATTTGAAATAATAATAATCAGCATCTGCAATTTTATTAATTTTTGTATACAGATATAATTAAAGGTTGAGAAAATGTTATTAAGAAGCTACGAGGATTATCATGAGAGGTTTATAAAGGCGACACTTTAAATTCTCATACAATTTGTGTGGAATGGGTTTTTATTATGAGACTCGGTACTAAGTTTGCCAGCTTGGGTAGTTTGAATATGAAAATTGTACATTTCAGCACTAGGCGAATCTGTGAAATTGGCAAAGTCCCTGGTGAAGTTCCCCCAGAACGCGTTGATAATGGACAAATTGGCCGCAGTCAACTCGCAGTTGAACCCCAACAGCGAAGAGAGTATGAGGGACGAGGCAGTGATGAATAGCCTCATGGGAAACGCTATCGATGATGTCATGAAAGGCGTCCAGAAGTTCCAAGGAGGTAAGGTTTACCATTGAATACCAGCGATAATAATCTAGTGGTAAGTAGGTTACCCCAGCTGTTAACCAAATGGTCGCGGGTTCGAATCCCGCTATGGGCGAATGTTTATGTGTAATATTTAAACTTTAATAATAATAAATAAAGCCTTTATTTCTAGTTTTTTGTTAGTTACATTTTTTTTTTCTATTTATTTCTCTTCTTTGGAACTATTTATTTGGTTTTCCTTTATATTATACGCTCATATAATATATAATGTATTTTACGCTCACAATAAATGATCACAATTTATTAAGTATTCACGAACTAATAAATTTATTTGTGTGTTCTAGGCATAGGTAAACATGGCCGTTTCTACAATCTAACAGAACAACCTATCAAAGATTGGGAGCTAGAAGAATCTGTCGAAGAAGTAACAGTTGATATTGATGAAAGCAAAACGGACAAAAAGGAGAAGTGAAATAGTATTTAAAAAAGTTGATTAATTTAAGTTTTTCATAGGAATACTAATGTTTTATTTCAAATTAGGCAGCTCGTAAACATTCAATTCAATGATTCAGAATAATATTAATTGATCAAACATATGTTGATTACAAGGCGTCGAAGGGCCGACGCTGACTGACCGTATGGCATCCCGTGGTATGCATTGGCACGCTTAGGCATCCCGTGGCATGCTTACGCATCCCGTAGCATGCACAGGCACGTTTAGGCATCCCGTGTCATGCACAGGCACGCTTAGGCATGTACAGGCACGCTTAGGAATCCCGTGGCATGTATAGGCACGCTTAGGCATCCCGTGGCAAGCATAGGCACGCTTAGCCATCCCGTGGCATGCATAGGCACATCATGGCATGCCTCGACATGTGGTATCTATTCGTGATATTTGTTGTGTAGTATTTCAAACTAACTTTGAATGCAACTAAAAAAAAAACATTTCCAAGGAACGAAACTTTCTATCTAGATATATCGAGCTGTCTAATATTTTTTTGTTGTTAAGAAGGTTGTCATTATTTAGTATTAAATGGTGTCAGAAGACATCCCATTGTTCATAATGTCAAAGTGTTCAAAGCTTATTTCATTACAAAAAAATCTTATTAAATAAAATTGAAAGTTTTTTTTTATTTTAAAGTCGGCAGACAGTCTAACTGGGCACTTGATGGGCTGGTGGCTACCGTCGCCTGTAACACAAGCAACGCCACAGGTGCTGCAAGTTCACTGCCGACTACAGTAAAGGATAAGGGATTGAAAAATGGGCTCCCTATTTCAAAAATGGCAAGGATAAGTAGGAAAAAAATATCTTCAAGCATTTCAGTTACTTAAAAGAATTGTTAAAGTTTGAAGGTGTAATGTTGTATTAGTCTTAAATAAAAAAAAATGTTACAGTAACTGTCTATCTGTTACCTTTCTGCGCCTTAACTATTCAACTAATCATAGTTAAATTTTGCATACACGTTCCCAGGGGTACAAGAAAGGACATAGGGTACCTTTTACCCAGAAAAAAGGACTGTTACATTAGGGATCATAAATAAAATTAAAAAAAACTAACGCCTGGCTAAAGTGTTGTAGCATCAAGTTCAAGATGTCTTATATATTTTTATATTTCTAACGCGGAAGTCACGGGGCACCAGCTAGTCGCAAATAAACTAATATTCCAATATTCTATTATTATTTTTTGAAACACTATTAGTAATGCAACTCAGTTTTCCCTGCCATAAATGAAGTCAAATTGAATGCGATTTTTAACCGCTCGCTTTTGTAGTTGTCGTCCCCCTAGCGCCCAACTCGGTAATTGTGGGATGAATCCGACTGGCGTCTAAAGGGTTAAAAGAAAGAAAAAACCCAGTAGAGTAAGGAAAAAATTTTATTATGAAAATATTACACTAGGATCACTCGGTGAAGCCCTTCTCCGCTTGGTACTTGTAGTGCAACTCGGAACAGTCCTCGTTGGAGATATTGACCCAGCCTTTCTCGTTCATGTGGTAAACGCGAATAATGCCGCCAGAGTACGCGTCGCGGTGCGTGGCGTGGTAGATGGCCCTTCGTCCCAGTTCTGATATTAAAAACAAAAAAAAAAGACTGCATGAAGTGAAAACTACGCCATCTGTTGTTAACGAAGTGGTAGGTGGCGCTTATTTCATACAATTAAACGCAACTGAGGTCGTCACTCACAGAGCGTGACCGTTTTTTTTTTCCCATTTTAAGTGCCCAACGCGCCCAAAGTTTTCAATAAAAAAAAATTCACTGCCACAGTTCAAAACCCTTGGAGCTCATGATCACTAAACCAAAAATACTTGGAAAACTTAAATACATTCTAGATACATGAGTTATTAATATAAATATACAATACATAAGTAATATACCTGTTGGGTAAGGGTGTGTTTTGATGAGCGAGTAAGGGATACCAGAATCCATTTCCTTATCCTCTCCTAACTCCTTACCCTACTAAGGTTGGAAGCACAGTAGCATCACCTATGGCATTGCTTGTGTTAAAAACTATCGACATAGCGACCTTATCATAAGAAACACATTGCAAAATTTCTTACAAATTGATTGGTAACAATATAGGATGTTCATTGCTGGACATAGGGCCTCCCCCATAATTTTCCAATAGGGGTCAGAAGCAGTCTGGATCCACAAAGTATCTTTTCAATATCATACCTTGTGCCTCTACATCGGTAAGGTCCCAATGGTATCCAGAGTCGAGAACTCCAAAAGCGTAAACTGATCCCGAGCCGACCGAGAACACTTTGCCTGGTGTGCGTGTCCCTTCACTGTCTACGTAGTAAAGTTGGGCGCCCTGATGACAGAACAAAAATATAGAAAAAGGAGATATAAAAAATAAACACATTTCACAAGTGTTGATTATTAATCAATTGTTAATCTTATTAAAAAAGACAGACTATGCGGTGACATGGCACAGTGCGATAGATCTATACATATAATAAAATCGTAAACGAGCCATGTCTGTACATTAAATATTAAAAAATAATGTACACACACTTATGTTACAGAGATTAAAAAGTTAGAATTTTTGTCTCTTTTGAACCAATTAACCGATTTGAACGAGGTTTTCACTGATGCATTAATGATTATCAGAATTAGAACTACTGGATACTCTTTATCCTGGAAAAATGTTAGGTTCCTGAGGGATATAAAAAAAACGAATTAAACGAACAACAGCGCGTACGAAGTAGTAAGCACCACATAGTCATAATTATAAATAAGTAGAAAATTTAAAAAATTGATAATGTGTTTCTTGGCTAAAATGCCAAGATAATGCAGGCCATCTAGCAGTGGTACCCACTTACAGAAGACTATCATGAAATAACAGTACATGTGCTGTTGTGTTTCAGTGAGTAAACATAGAATACATAGAACATGGAATTATGGCCAAGGAGACTAATCTCCCTGTAAATAGATGTTGCAAACATTTAGCTCATCCTGAGATGATGACTTTTTGTAAACCACTAGTGGCCCGCTCCTGGCTTCGCACGGGTGCAATTTTTTATTCAATCCAGTCAATAAATTACCTTACACCGACATCTATTAGATTCTTATGGAACTCAGATAAAACAAATAATTGCTAGATTGAGTAAGTATTCAACAGATGGCGCTGTGTTAATATTATATAATTTGCAAAAAAAAATATAGAGATATAAACTATCCTATCTTTGAAGTTGGACCAAATTACACATAGTTACGAAGTTTTATCAAAATCGGTTCAGTAGTTTAGGAGTTCATCGAGGACACACAACATGACACATATTTTTTTCATCTTGAGCACATAGTTCTGAAAGTGTTGCCATATTGGAAGTAATTACCATGTTAGTGTGAATTAATACAAGTCAGTTAACACATTAAGTTTTTTTTTTTACCAAAATACAGCTTTATTAATACCTAACCTTCTAGTAAGGAATATCTTACCCTCTTATCAAAACCGGCAAGCATCATTCCCATGCTGAGCCCCATGCCTTTATAGTTGTACACCATATTGGCCATCAGCTTGCTGGCTGCCGCCACTGAGATCCTCTCCCTGTTCCGGAGTTCATACAAACGACACTGTTTTGCGAGAACTCGGTCCCAATACACACAGTCAGCTGCTCCTCCCGCCAATGTACCTAAACATAATTTTCATTATTTGTTTGTATAAATTTGTAGTGTATATTGAGAAAAAAAAACATGTGTGCTTAGTTATGACTGATAAAACATAGTATTTTACATTACTAAAAAAAATACAATTTCTATGGTACACATTTTTTTTTGTTAATGCTTTAGCCACCAGTTGGATTTATCTGACAATTATTTTCATGTCCATTTCGCCAGAGCCGTATATATAGGACAAATTTCTCTACTTGTACAAAACCAAACAGTTAGAGGGTTAAACTCGACAGACAGGCTGACTGCCCACTTGATGGTATGTGGCTACCACCATATATAACACAAGCAATGCCACCGATTATGCAAGTGTACTCCTGACCATAAGGGATAGGTAAATGGGCTCTGGCAGTTATGTACACACACAGTGGTCTTCAGACTGGCTGATGGTCCACTTGCTGGTAGGTGAAATGAATTCTCACAATGAAAGTGGAAAATGACAAGGCTGTTGGATGATTTAGGGCTAAAATTTAGATTATTAACCGTCGAGTTGGCTGACCGGGATTTTTTTGGGAGAAGGTTAGAGTATAAGAAGTAATTTTGCAAAGTTTCAAACTGCGCAACCACGTAGTTTTTTTGAAATAAATTAATGAAATCTACAAAATTTTGCACCAATTTCATAACAAAAAAATGACAACGAAACACGAAGTCGCAAGTGTTGCCAATTTAGTAGCTTTGTCGCTAGAAATGGCGACTTTTAGATCCCATTTAGTAATTGAAAAAACTAAAAATCCGTTTTGCAGCATTTTTGAATACATTTAATACAATGCAAGGACTATTAGATCCATTTTATGGATTAAAAAAGTTAAAAATCCATTTTAGCAACAATTTTAAAAACGTATAATATTTCATACATGCAGCGAGTTTTATAATATTGGCTTGGCAACACTGGGAGACGCCATTTCGTTTACATGTTGCGTCATCCGTCAGTCTGTCAGTCATCGTTTGTTGCTTTTGCAGTCGAGATCGTTTTACGTACTCCTGTAAAATAACAACACGTGTGACTACCATGGCGTCTCCGAAGCCCCAGGCCTCATAGTTTTTGGCAGGGGTTAGGTTTAGAATTACGACTGCAGGCTTTTGGGATAATTAATCATGAGATTATGTAGAAGTGGATGTTTATTTTCTATTTAGTTTTTATGGTGAGAAAACTTCGTTTGCTATTAATTTAATGAAAAATATAAAACTAACCTAACTTTAACCCCTTAACCTCCGTGGTTTTTTTTTTATGATAATCTAAAACCTCTTGCCCGATATCTCTATTAGAGCAAATCCGACTTGGAACGGTTAGGTTAGGAGGTTAAGGTGGGAGCGAAGCGAAGCGGAGCTCCCCCCTTAACCCCCGTGTTTTTTTTTTTATGATAATCTAAAACCTCTTTTGCCCGATTTCTCTATTAGAGCAAATCCGACTTGGAACGGTTAGGTTAGGAGGTTAAGGTGGGCTTAGAAACTAAGTAGGTGCTTTAGGTTTAGGTTATTTTTTATTATAATAATGCAGAAATCCTCTGTACTCAGAACCTAAGTAGGTACTTTAGGTTCAGGTTATTTTTTTATAATAATGCAGAACGTTTTTTTATAGTCCTCTGTACTCAGAAACTAAGTACTTTAGGTTTAGACATCTTTTTGGTAACGACATAACCTCAAACTTCAACCATGAATATCTTGGAAACTATACGTCTTCGCAGGTGGGGGATGGTACTGGGGGGACCCTCGCCTCCCCCCCTTCCCCCTCCACATAAAAAAACCCCTTAAATTGGCGGTTAATAATCTAAATTTTTACCTGATTTAGTTAAATACTATTCTTAAATAACAAAAAAAAAATGCACTCACCAAGCAAATAATCATTGATTTCTACAATTTTCTTCATAGTCTGAGAGCCAATGAATTGACCACCGGTAGCTCGGGAGTCCACAGCCAAGAGAACTCCACCCTGTGTAGGCATTAATTTCACAATTTTAATAAAAGTTACCTTTTAAATTTAGCATTACATCTGTTATTAATTTTGTTACCTTATACCGAAATCCAAGGGTTGTAGTGCCATGATCAAATTCAATTTTTATTTGTTTTCCGGTCTCATCCTTAGTATTGAATTGAGCCAACGTCTCTGCAGGCTGTAAAGAACAAAATCCAGATCAATTCTAATTACTTGAAAGAGTTAGAATAAAAGAAAACCGGTAGTTTAACTTACGTTTGCGAATGGTGGAGTCGCTAAGTGAGTGCTGTTTACAAAATTACCACTATATCCCACAACATCATTTTGAAAAGACGCAAGAGCATCAACCGGTTTTAGATTAATAACTTCATTTAAACGACAAAAGTCCACTAAAGCCATTTTATTCTTTTATTATAAATTTGCTTTTAATATGAAATGAAATAATGAAACTGCTGTTGTTGAATGATAATCCAAAAACTCAAAAGTCAAAAACCATAGCGGACCACAGACTAAAAAAATACAATTGGCGATTGACACATGCGTCGCAAAGAAGATTTGTAACAATAAATGATATAATTTATATTAAATTTTAATAGAAGTAATAAATGTTACTTTTTAGTGAATATAATGATAATGAAGGAAAATTTCATGTGTGACATGTCTGACATATTTGTAAACAGATAAGTGCGCCATCTATTAACGAGTAGTTGTAATTTAAGTTTTGCTATTCGTCTACAGATGGAACCAATTGATTTTACATGTTATAACGCAAAATACTAGGAAAACTATTAAATTTTTTGAAGACTCAAGTAAATTGAATTGCATACAATTTCCTTTTCTTTGAAATACATTAATTTAACTGAAATATAATTTGTTTATAATGTGATTTGTAGGCATTACTTGGCATTACACAAATTCACCTGCATTGTAAAGCTTATACCATGTATAGGTATAATTTGTGACAATCCGTACTTTTATATATAATATTATTAATGCGAAAGTTTGTTTGGCTGTATGGATGTTTGTTACCCTTTCACGCAAAAACTACTGAACCGATCACCATGAAATTTTGTATACACGTTGTCTGGGACACCAGAAAGGACATAAGGTACCTTTCATCCAGAAAAAAAAGTACTATTCACGAGGGATCATCTAAAATTAAGGAAACTAACTCCTGACTAAGTGTAATAGCAATAGCGATGTCAAGCTTTTATATTGCTTTTTCAACGCGGACGAAGTCGCGGGCACCATCTAGTATAAGTATAATTTGTGACAATTATTAATTATTTGTTCTAAATGTTTCTAATATAATATTGTAAGCACAGCTGTTGTACGCGACTTCATCCGCTTAACTTTATAAAATATAGTCTATGTTACTGGCTGATAATGGCTTTTTCGAAAACATTACGCTCAAATAAACATTACTTGTAACGTAACCTCGTTACGAGGCTCGTACACATAATTATTCTGAATATGTTATTCACGTAAAACACAGGACCGTGTCTACGATACAGCCACTAACTAGCACTACCCATGTTTTTCCCCAGTCATTGAAATGATTATGGTGAAAATCAGTGTGCGAGCACTAGATAGTGTTATATTATGAGAAATAAGTATATAATACTAAGGCTAAAGGCTAGGTTTCTATTCTTTTCTATTCTATTCTATTAGGTATACTAATATTATAAATGCGAAAGTTTGTAAGTTTGTTACTCATTCACGTAAAAACTGCTGAACACATTTGGATAGAATTTGGCAAACACATAGTTTATTACCTGCATTAACATATAGGATACTTTTTATCCTGGAAAAATGTTGCGTTCCCCAGGTATCGTCTAAAATATAAAAAGCTGGGCACCACTGGTCATAAAGATGTCATAAAGATAATTTTTCAGGTGTTATAAGTAATTTTCATTTTTCAAAGCGGACGAAGCCGCGGGCACTAGTGTGTTTATATCTTTTTTTTTTTATTTTATTTTTTATTTATAGCAATCTGCGATCGGCTATTTAGCCTTAATCAGATATTTTCCCAGGATTCGCAGTTGTAGGAAGCATTCCTGTGAATGACATCCTATAAAATGTTTAAATTTATGCTCTTTGATCCAGGTCAAGTATGTGCCATCTTTTTAGACGTTTCACATTTTGACCTGTGTTCATGAGACTTTTCGCCAGTTCATTCGAGTGTTCCCTTAATCTCTCTTTGTATTTTTTTGCTGTTTTTGCTAACTTCTTCTTTAACAGTTGGCATCTGCAAGTATTCGTGAATCTCAGTATTTCTTACAAACCAATGCGCGCCGGAAACCGTCCTCAATGCTATGTTCTGGAATCTCTGTAGGATCTCTAGATTCGAGTTGCTTGCCGAGCCCCACAGCTCTATTCCATAAGTCCAAATGGGCTTTATGATGGTTTTATAAACTAGAAGCTTGTTGGTAAGGGACAACGGAGACTGACGCCCCAACAGCCAATTTAGTGATTTAAATTGTAGGTTAGCCTCTTTCCTTTTAGTTCTGATGTGGTTTGCCCAGGTGAGTCTTCTGTCTAGATGTAAACCCAGATACTTCACACTGTTACTAGTTGACAGAACCTTATTCTCCATACAGACAGGTGGGCAATCGCCTTTTCGCAGCGTGAATGTAATTTGTATAGATTTCTTTACGTTAGGCTTAATTCTCCACTTTTGAAGCCAAGCATCTACCTTATTAAGCTGTGTTTGTAGTTTTAGGGATGCATATTTGGGGTCTCTGTCCAGTGCCGTCTTAAGTCTATTCGGCGCCGGGGTGCGGGGCTCAGCCTGCGCCCTCGTTTTCTTTTACACTGCAGCGTGGCACGCGACCGACGACACACTGCAGTATGAAAGGGGTCCTAGTCAACCAAGAAAACACAATACACGTAATTTTGATAATTTGTTTATTTTTCTAAAATACAAAACTAAAATTAAACTTAAATTATACAAATTAAACCCAATTATACAAATAAAAAACAAAACTATTCTCCATTCGAGACATTATGTCCAGTTTCTGGAATTAACACTCTAGAAAAGGTACCTACTTTTTCAAAAAAGTGAAGAATTATACTTTTATTTTAACATGAAAAAGAACATGATGCAAAAACAAAGAAAAGAAGGAACCTGTTAGTTGAGAAATCAATAGAATTATGAGTTAATTACAATTAACAGTGATTGTAATGGCGAAAAACACCAGCAATCCAAGTTCCAACTCTCGTTTATATTATTATTTAATTGCTAAATATCTATTTATTGTATGTACATACATCAAACAAACTCAATTTTTCTTGCTTTTGAGTCGGCAAAGATTTTAATTAAATCATTTATTTTTATATTAATTTTGGATTCTATACTTATAATAGCTAAGTTTGTCAGTCTGTCTTGGGTCATGGTTGACCGAAGATAATTTTTTATTAATTTTAATTTTGAAAAGGATCGTTCACCTTCAGCTACTGTAACAGGCAGTGTTAAATATATACGTAGAGATGTTGAGATATTAGGAAATGAGGAGATTAAATTATTAGAATATATATAGCTTAAAATATTAGTGGGAGTGCTTGTTGATGCATTGGGAAAAAACATTGGTAACAATTCTAATTCATTATATAAATCCTCCCCGTCAATATCAAATCTATTTTTAAATGTTAGTTTTTGTTGGAGCCGAGAACATTGAGATTTTTTTTCATGCAACTCTAATTTCCTCCAGCATTCAATGTTTTGGAAGAGTGAAAAAACTGAATTGTGTTCCGTCAGCAAATCGAATCTCTCATTTAATTTAGAGATAGCAGTGTCCAGTATAAAAAAATAAAAACATACTTTAAATTTGTTGGTTGGGTCTAAAATGGGCTCATCTGCAGCCTCGTAATCAAAATGTCTTTTTCGGGGACGTGGACGAACAGTTTCTTTAAATTCTGTTTCGCATTCTAATTCTTCAGCAATTAATTTTGCATCAGATAACAACTGTTCAAACGCACTATCGGTGCGGTATTGCTCCAAATCTTTTTTAACCAGATTAATCATTTTGGTAGCCTCTGAAATAATTACGTCTGATTTTTGCAAATTTTTGCTTACAATATTAATCTTTAGTAAAATATTGTACCATATAACTACTGAACATATGAATCTATAAGACTTTAATTTGGCTATTAATGAACTCGCTATGTTTTTTGTGTCGCTATCATACTTGTTATTTGTAAAAATAGAGTATAATGCATCGTAAATTTTATCCATGTTAAAACGTAGTGCTCTAAGAGCATCAAATCTACTTTCCCAACGCGTATTTGAAAGAGGTTTTAATGACAAAGTAGGTATCTGTTTCATAATTACATCCCAGCGTGATGTGGATGCTGAAAAAAATACATAGATTTCTTGGACAATAGAGAAAAAGTTTGTAATTTCCAATGAGCTTTTAGCGGCGTCATTTACTACTAAATTAAGGGAGTGAGCAGCACACGGTACGTAAAAAGCACGAGGATTCATGTCCAATATTTTTTTTTGGAGGCCTATATTTTTCCCCCTCATATTGGCTCCATTATCATATCCTTGGCCTCGCAAATCATCGAATTCAATATTGCATGATTTTAAAAAATCTAACAAATAAGTCTTCAACCCTTGTCCGGTAGTATCAGTTACAGGTAAAAAACCTAAAAAATGTTCTCGTACCTCAGCGCGTTTTGTCGATGGATTTAAATAAATAAACCTCACAATAACAGTAAGTTGTTCTTGGTGTGAGATATCAGGTGTGCAATCTAGAATTACAGAGTAGTATTTACATTGCTTCAAAAGACTAATTATAGTCGTTTTAATTTTTTCAGCAATTATACTAATCAGTTCATTGGAGAAACCTATGTCCAGGAGTGGGTGATAGGTGGCTACGATGATAATGATTGACCTAACACTTAAAAAATAAAATTGACTTACCTTGATATTTTTTCTCTTATTTATGACGAAGAAATTTCATTTATTCCATGCATTTACAACTTACACAAAATCTCAATAATTTCTGCACTAAGATCTTCTGTGCTAATTCGGCGGTTGTCGCAAATGAAATGAGCTAACGAATTTAATTACTTAAAAAGAAGATATCAGATCAATCACTGACCGACACTACATAGGCGCCGCGCGCCGCGCTGTAAATTCAAATGAACTTACACCTAATTGTAGTGATTTAGAGATCATTTCTCTTTAAGTGCGAGCGCTCGGACGGCTATATCAAAGGGAGCAATTACTCGCCTACGAAAGACGCACAGGTGCCGCTCCGCCGCCGTGCGCCCATTTCAAATGAACTTACACTTTATTGACTTAGAGATCATTTTGCTTCAAGTGCGAGCGCCCGGGCGGCTATATCAAAGGGAGCAATTACTCGCCTATGACAGACGCATAGGTGCCGCTCCGCCGCCGTGCGCCCATTTCAAATGAACTCACACTTTATTGACTTAGAGATCATTTTGCTTCAAGTGCGGGCGACCGGGCGGCAATGTGCCAAGTTTTATACACTCTCTTTGGATTAGAGATTTTGCCGCGCGCGTGTTGTATTAAATAAAATTTTTATTTGTGTAGTAATAAGAGTCATTTTAGCTTGCACATCATGAGCGGTATGACAAGCGCCGAAAGCGTAATAAAAGTAAAACAATGATTATTTTTGATGACTATTTTTTTTATATTTACTTTTGGGCATACGTATTTGTCGTAACAAGTATATTAAACTGTGCAATGGCGTTAAATTCAATGAAATATCTAAATATTCAGGGTTCGGCAAGGCGCCCCCGGGCGCTCTGCGCCCGGGTGCACCGCACCCCTTGCACCCCCGGGTAAAGACGGCCCTGTCTCTGTCACTTACAAGGCATGCTGTGTCGTCAGCATACGTTGCCATTGTTACGTCTTCCGTTTCAGGCAGATCTGCCGTATAAATTGAGTAGAGGAGCGGTCCCAGGACTGATCCCTGCGGCACGGAAGCACAGATGTTATACAACTTTGAGTAGTCTTCTCCACATTTTACTTGAAATTGTCTTTCTTCTAAGTAGGATTTCAGAATCATGAACAGTGAGTTTGGTAGCAATTTTTTTAATTTGTACAACAGTCCTTTGTGCCAGATTCTGTCAAAAGCCTGCTGTATGTCTATGAAAGCAGCAGCGCAATATTCTTTTCTCTCCAGTGATTGTCTAATTTTTTTAACTACTCGATGCACTTGTTCAACTGTTGAGTGTTTTTCACGAAAACCGAACTGATGATCAGGAATGATCTTGTCATCTTCAAGAACAGGTTTCAGTCGCTGCAAGAGGACCTTCTCGAATACCTTGGATAGTATAGGAAGGGGACTTATCGGCCTATATGAGCTAGGGTCGTTTGGTGGTTTCCCAGGTTTTAGGATCATACAGATTTGTGATATCTTCCAGAGTTTTGGGTAATAATGTACTCTAAGGATTGCATTAAATAGCATTGTCAAAAAGACAATAATTTTTTTGGGCAATTTTTTGAGCACTTCACCCGTAATCATGTCGAAACCAGGTGCTTTCTTGTTTTCAAGGGAGTGTATAATGTGTTTAAGTTCTCTCGGAGTAACTATCACAAGCGGAAGCGATAGCTGCTGATCACTATTAATGATATTATCAACTTCCTTCTCAAAGTCCACCATCGACGACTGGTTTGGAGTGAATATTTCAGATAGATGTTTTGCAAATAATTCTGCCTTTTGACTTGCACTCCTGGCCCAAGGGTCAGTATTAGATTTCCTTATAGGGGGAATATGGTTTCGAGGTCTTTTAAAGCTTTTAGTTATTTTCCACAAGGAATAGTTATCTTTCTTGTGGGCTGAGAGACTAGATATTTTATGTTGGAAGGTCATGTTTACGTTTTCTTTTATTAACTCTTTTAGCTCTCTTGAGATTTTGTTGTACTCGGATCTATCTGCATCAGATCTAGTCAAATGAAGTTGTCTTCTTTGTCTTCGCTTTTCTTGAAGTTTGTTCCGTATATCCAAAGGAATGTTATTTCTTTCGATGTGGTAGCTCAGTGTCGGAGTAGAACGCCATGCTGCTACTTGTATGAGATTTGTAACGTAAAATGTTGCTTCATCTATGTCCTCTTTAGTTTTCAGCTTGACTTTCAGTTCAACTTCATCCTCAAGGTATTCAGAGAAAGCCCCCCAGTCGGTTCTTTGGTTGTATAATGTTGGTTTCTGTTCCCGTTGTATTGGTGAGATGCTAAGTGTGGCAATGATAGGAGTGTGGTCCGAAACAGAGTCAAGCGATGATTCAATATCAAAATACACATGAGAAAGTCCCTTTACTACGAAAAAGTCAACCAGATCAGGGGACCTGTTTGAGTCCATAGGCCAATAAGTCGGTTCACCTGTTCCCAGGATCGTTAGATTGTTTTGGTCAATACTTTTCTTTAATTCGCGTCCCTTAGTAGTTGTCAATCTAGAACCCCAGAATGTGTTCTTGCAGTTCCAATCACCTCCGCTTATGAATTTGTTTCCCAAGGTTAAGAAGTACTTGTTAAACATATCTTGTTTTGGATTGTGTTTTGGTGGACAGTAGATGGCACTAACATTGATAGGTCCTAACTTTCCACTCACTGTCACCGTTGTTGCTTGTAGCCATTCTTCTCGAAACAAACTGTGAAGGTGATGTCTTATATTACTTTTAATGATAACTGCAGATCCTCCATGCCATGTTCCGTCAGGATGGTTTGTGTTATATACGCAGTAATTGTCAATTGTAACTTTCTTATTGTCATTAAGATGGGTTTCTGATATCAGAGCAATGTCAACTCTATTAGTATTGAGAAGTATTTCGAGCTCTAGTTTGTTTGGCGCCAGTCCATTAACGTGTGGCAATACGTAATGAGAGCATTAAGGAAATTTGCTGATGAGTGTCACAATGAGATTCATCATTGTGCTTAGTTGTGTTATAA
This sequence comes from Synanthedon andrenaeformis, assembly GCA_936446665.2. Taxonomy (NCBI): domain Eukaryota; kingdom Metazoa; phylum Arthropoda; class Insecta; order Lepidoptera; family Sesiidae; genus Synanthedon; species Synanthedon andrenaeformis. The sequence continues at coordinate 2,944,904 of OW387798.2, forward strand.
GTTGGTCAATTCTTTCTGTCTGTTTTGTCATAAGTATTTGTAATTGAAGAATATGTCCTTGTTGATTATTTTCATTGTCTATTTTATTTAAATGTGTTCTCTGTGACTCAGTGTCAACGGGATTGCTTCGTTTTGGTCTATGTGTATTCTCATTAGTTACTTTCGTAAATGACGTTCGTGACTTTGTAAAGGCTTCATTCACATCTGCGGCTTTGCTGGAAGAAGTTCCATTCTTAACAGCTTCGCTATAAAGACTCATGTTTTTTTGAGAATCACTATGTTGTGAGTGTAAAGAATTTCTTTTGGTTTCGGGCCTATTTCTGGCATTATTAACAGTAGTTACTGCAGATGGACTGTTAATTTTGTTTGCTTCAGTAGTTCTGATCTTGAGATTAGGTTGAGGGATACTTGTTTTCTTTCTTGCAAGTATTTCCTTGTACACTATGCATCCTTTATAACTAGAAGGATGACTTCCTGAACAAAGCGTGCACACTGCTGGGGTGTTTCTATCTACAGGACACAACGTAGTTTTATGAGGGCCAGCACACTTGACGCATCTGTATGGCCGCATGCAATTATTTTTTGAGTGTCCATATTGTTGACATCTTGTGCACTGTACTATTGTTCTTCTTCTTTTAGGGTCTTCTATGACCACCCTTTGGTGGTAAATGAATTTGATGTCTTTGACTATTTTGTTATTTTCGTGAGGAGCTACATTAACGAAAAATGTATTTAAGGGCTCTTTTGTTCCTGGTTTCCTTGCTGTGACTATTTCGCCTCGCACTTTGTTACCCGTATTTTCTATTGCTTCAATAATTGCATCCTTAGGTGTACTAAAATGGAGATGTTTGATTACAATTCGCATACATTTTTGGTCCTTGCGAGTAAAGGTATGACCTATCAACCCTTTAGCTCTTATGTGCTCAATCAAAGTTTTATACTTATCAACAGTAGGTACTAGAGGATATGATTAGTTGATTTCTAGACACTACTTTAAAAGTGTAGTCATTCTTATCTACTACTTCTTCCAAAAATTTCGTAAGTTTTTCCAGATCATCGACACCATACAGTACTATCGGTGGTGGTTTAGGAATTTTTTTTAAAGGAGCAGCATCATCTATATCGATGTCTAACATCGAGAAGCTGTTATTTGTTTCAACTTCTGGGGTCTTGTTTTGAGGTATGATTATTCCTCTATTCTGGTTACTTAGGTCGACCATTTTTTGCCTCCTTTTTGGTTCATTAATTTTATTTAGCGTTTTTTCATCAGGGGAACGATTTCTTTTTTGTTTGGGTATTCGTTGCCACTGAGCATTTGGGTTACGAGAACAAGTATCACTTGATTCCATTTCTTTTTGTGTAGAATGTTGTGTTTCAATAATGTGTTTTTGTTTTAGTTCACTGGTATCACTTAGCGATGCCGATCTTTGACGGTTGAAGAAACCCGGGTATAGTATTTGTTGGGTCAGCATTTTGGATGGTTTTGACATAGGTAGCACTACTTTGCCCCCCCAGAATACGTGGGGCTGCCCGAGCTGTGCTCAGGGAGGGATTCTCCGGCTTCGCCGGTACCCTCCTGGGGTAGATTCTCTTTGAGTCTTGCTTCCATGTGAGTTAGTTATTTTTGTCTCGGGGTTTTCTTCCCCTAGCCAGAAGGTTCGGTTAAAGCGCCGAAAACTCGCTTTCGCACTTCATATTTAGCTGCTATGGTCCCGAGGTAGGTGGATTGAGAGGAACTCGTTATGGAACATAGCATTGCCCGGAGGGGACGACCCGCAAGATTGCGAGTCGGTCACAAAACTGCGATGGCAGTCTAGTGACGGCGTGGACGTATATGAAGCACTTGTCAGTGCGCGTCAGATAGCCTAGCTCCGCTCACCTAGACGTACGCTACTGGTAACTTAGTATTTTATAGGTGTGAATTCCCTGGCAGAACCCACCCCACTAAGACCAAACACCGACTCCCCCCCTAAATGTTATATCATATGTTTATATCTAAATATATTTATATGATTGCTTTTTCTTTCTTAAATTGCAGACTTAAAAGTTATCGAGGGCAAACTTTAAGCCGTATAATAGTGTAGTTAAGGAACCTATGATTAGAACATTAGAATGAGTTAGAGATCTCCGATTCGATACAATCTCTTATTGTCGATTCCCCTTATTTAGCTCAAACTGTGTCATTATATTCTGCGATTAGGAATAGATAGTGGCCATATTATTTGTAACTTACTATTACTTAATTATTGAGTTGGAAAGTTGCTATGATTAATAGTGAATGTTTTATATACAAATGGGCAGATATTACAAATATCGGTTCGTAGACTCGACAAAGAACATGCGAATGCCTACATGTAGGTGTATTATAATATTTTATTTAATTATAATAAATAAAATAGGTATAAGCTACTTTTTATGGGTTTTTTCTTTCAATTGAATGGAAATGACTGAATTATAAATAAAATAATAAGTCAACCAAAGAGCACAACAAACAAACAAACCCGAAAATTCGAAAATAAAGAAATTTTATTTTACATTTTATTTAATAAGGCACACAAAGCAGGACACTGACATTGAATATATGGTGTAGATATAATTACATCGAAATGAGCTCAACGAAGACAGCAACCCAAAACATGTCAGCCTGTTCAAACAAAATAAGTGTTGCTTCGCTTACAGAAACAAAACAACAGAAGAAAACAGAAGAAAGACGCAATTTCCTCCAAAAGCAAGCTAAAAAGATTGAAAAAGATGATAAAAAGCATCTCAGATTAGTTATCTGAGATGAAAGCATATTCAATCATATGAAACACTCAACTAAATGCGATCAAATTATGTGAATGCATCTATTTGAAATTACTTAATAAGAAGTTTGTAGTTTGTGGAAAACAAAATACTTCGCCAGAAAAGGTTTCGACCCTCCCACATATCACATAACGTTGGCACAACGTCAGACAAATTCAAAAATCGTGAAACGGATCGCAACGAAAGTCACGATTGTTAAGTCAAAAATTCAAAAGTGCATATTAAGCCGAACTGCTAACCTAGCCCTCGAAATGATAGCCTAAACTCATAATTTTAACTTATAATGGCCGCCTCTCACACCGTCACGTAACCCGATCTTGAATATTAGATGTACGTTTTCGATTTGTTAATTAATATTTAGATTATTAATGAATGGTTAGGTTCATCATCATCATCATCATCTCAACCGCAGGGCGTCTACTGCTGGACTTAGGCCTCCCCCATAATTTTCCAATAGGATCGGTCAGAAGCAGCCTGGATCCATCTTTGATCCGCGGCCCTTATCGGTCGTCTGTCTACGACATTATTAGTTTATATTTTTTAATTTATTCAAAATCCACAGCTTTTAACTTGTAGGCTCCAGCCTCTGGTTCGATTATTATTATCTATTCCCGGCAGAGTCAATTTTAATAATAAAAATTAAAAATATTTTTCCTATTACCTCCCAACCATTTTTCCTTAATCACACTAAGGTCGGCAGCGCAGTTGCTACACCTGTGGCGTTGTTCGCGTTATAGGAGAGGGTAGCCATCTATCAAATAGGCCATCAGCCTGTCTGACGAGTTTAATATAAAAATAAATGTTTGTGTATTATATAAATAAAACACGGAAAAAGGGATTTCATCACGGTATAAATGCATCCAATATTGAGACTTATTAGCGCATTCTTAAAAGAATCGTTGCAATTTGTCATAATGTTTAGGGAATTAGGGCTCAGTTCCCATAGGAACCGATGCTGCGCTTGATTCTGGAAATGTTTTGTCACGCGATCCAAGTAACCTACCCACTTACTCTGTGAATGCGGCCTCCGAATAAGGTGACAATGAATCTGGCGCTTTAACTTTTAATACTTTATACTGAAACACGATGCAAGAAAGTGCATAGTTGTACTTACATGTTTGTAACTATATATTTCGGTACATAAAGGTTTCAAAGAAATAAGTAGGTATCCTTTTTGACAAGTTGATTACCTTAATTAATTGCCGATAATTAATTATAGGGTGATATTATAATTTACACAAAACTTCCCCGTTTATCACTATTTCCAGTAGTAAAAACCGTATCAAAACCGTTCTGTGGTTTAGACGTAGCGGATAAACAGACGGAGTCGGACAACGATTTTACTATACAACATATGTATACAGATATAGATATAGATACAAGTATATGCCAATATATCTACACAAACAAAGCAGAGCCCCGTCCCTAGCAGTGAAATATACAGGCTGTCACAAAATAAAAAAATGTCTCAAAGCGAACCAAACTTATGGCAACAGTTAAATGTTTGGGAGCCACTGCCCGCGGCTGTCACATTATTTCATGCATTTCGGAGGTATTTTAATAAGTGACCTGCAGATAAAACTATTTTAACACGTATATTTAATAAAATAACAATGATTACCTTATCAAGTTTATATAATTTCAAATGAGTGTACACGCAATGCTACTAATAGAGAGACATGAAGATTGAAGAAGTCTCACAGATACCACGATTTATTTATCAGTCAGGAGTGTACGACTAATTATACTAAAACTAGACGCGACTTCGAAATATATGAGTATAACGCTTGACATGTCTTTACCCTTGTTTTGACGTTGACGCCGCCCGATTTTTTATATTTATAGACGATCCCTCGGGAATCTAACATTTTTTCAGTATAAAAGTACCTAATCTATATGTTAATCCAGGTAATAAACTATCTGTGTGCCAATTTTCATTCAAAATCTATTGGAATTTCATATATTTCTGTCAGGCGTTGATGATTCGTATTGTCTCCGACGGTTGCCACCTGCCATCAAGTGGATCATCAGCATGGTTGCCACCTACCTATCGGCCGTCTGATTGTCTGCCACAATATTTTATATAAAAATCTCAAATCTCTATTCATCGGGTGTTTGTTAGAATTTTCGAACTGCTAAGCAAATTCGCCTCTTATTCAGGTCGGTCATGATATCAGACGTTTTAATCTAGAGGGCTATGCTCGGGGTTACACTACGAGATCGAATCAGGAATGAGATCTGTAGACGTATGAAAGTTACCGACATAAGGCGGTGGATCAGTAAGTTGAAGTGGCAGTGGGCAGGACACATAGACCGGCAAGCGCAGCGCAGGACGTCCACCCACAAGGTAGACAGACGACCTGATAAGGGCCGCGGGTCGACCTTGGATCAAAGCTGCTTCTGACCGGTCCTATTGGAAAGTTATGAGGGAGGCCTATGTCCAGCAAAGGACGTCCTGTGACTGAGATGATGATTTGGGCGAGTAGTCCAATAACTCAATCTATATACCGGAATTTTGTATATAATTTTTATAAGATATTGAATGGTAGCGTTTAACATATGGCTATCAATATGTCGTACACTTTATACCATTTTTACTCAACAACAGTATTTATGTGATGTGATATAATAAATAAAAAAATAACTGAATTTTAGCGCTTGAAAAGGGTAGACTTATGTGCCTTTTTGTGAGTGCAAGCGAGACACATTTATAATCTTACTCAATGTGAAATACGGTGTAATGTTGCTATTAATATTCGAAAATAAAGAATTGTGCCATTTGCCTGTAGGGTTGGGAAGTTTAAAATATGTAGGGATTTTATTTTCATTGTTACTATCGATTAAAACATAAATATGATGTAATTGTTATTCAGAAAAAATATTCCAAAATAAATAGGTACCTAAATAAATACTAAATACATTATTCATATATTATAATTATTAATTAGAGCGATTTGGTGAAAATGACTATTGAAATGTATATTAATATACAGACTAAAAATTAGCACAGGATTTTTTTTTATATGTAAAGGTGGTCATATATGTATGATATTTTTAGTTAAGGGATCACTTCCTATACAATTATTTAATCTTAAATTGAGGTTCAGATTAAAAACAAAATAAGTACACATAATTTCATAAAAAAGAAAATGGGTTCTTTTACATGATTCCTATTGATGTTAAGGTCGTCAGACAAGCTGACGGTCTACTTGATGGTAGGTGTCTCCTATTACTGTCGCCTATTACACAAGCAACTCCACAGATGCTGCAAATACGCTGTCGAGCATAGTTGATAAGGACGGGATAGCGTAAGAGGCCTCCGGCTTCAAGGCATGGGCTCCACTCACCGAATCACAACAGCTCACATGCTGTTATTTCACAGTAGTCTTCTGTAAGAGGCCCAAATGACAGCCGCCAGACGGGCGGCCCAAATGACTGCGAAACGCAGTGTGTCCTGCGACTACTTGCCAGATCCAGATTAGAGCCAACTAAGAAAAGTTCATTTCCAAAGTTGGCCATGTCAGGAATGGAACCCGGGATAATTTAAATAATTCGACTGTATTATATGTTTCAGTAATTAAATAACATAAAATTATTCTATAAAAAAGGGGGCATACAAGAAGGTGAGTTTTATCGATAAATACTTAGATATAGGTGCATCACTACGGTAGCGGAGTGGATGGTGAGCGATAGTAGTGGTCGCGCCTCGGGCAGTCTGTGCGCCACCCTTTCATTTTCTAATTATATAACAGGCAACACAGGCCCGTGCGCGACCGCTGATCGTAACTTCTTCAATTTTGAATTTAGAATTGCCGCGCACATTAGGCCTACGACGGCGGCCGTGGACGGACGTGTGTGTCTTTAAATCATTATCGTTTCAGGGTCAAGTTTTTTTTTTTAATTTGCAACGATATCCTTCTTACAGAGAAATACCCTCTAAAGTCTAATAGAATCATACGCTGCCGTCCTCTGTTTTTTTTCTTTATAGGATATCCTACTATTCATTTTTTTATCTATTTATTTCCCTTTCCTCTCATCACTAATTGAAAGGCCAATTTCCACTTCAATTTTCATAATTTCTCCATTAATCTCTGTTTCATCTCACCTCTGATCACTTTTAATTTTGTCAGTCTCTCTTTTATCTGTTCAAACAGTGATTTTGATATAGTTTTCACTAACAGAAACAACGATAAACGAAGAAGGTTTGTCTATATAACAGATAGGGTTACTAGCGTTTCATAAACGTCGTTTATGAAACTTTTGCGGCTTTTCACTAACGAAAAAAGGAATCTGTGTGCTATCTGCATATCTTGAAAACGTATAAGCTTCGAATTTCCAGATTCAGATTCACCTATTAGAACGGTGCATTTTTTCCTTATCAAAATATTCTATGTAAACTTTGCCTTATAAACTGTCTAAACAAAATCATGGCACCCTCGTCGCCACCCATAGATATTCACCGCACGTATAAAAAATAAAGATTCGTATACAACTTTTTGTATGTGTAATTATTACTCCCTTACAAACTCTTAAGATTGTTATCGTTATGGGTAGGTATTCATGTGCATACTTATATTCACAAGTAACAGATTGAGGGACTCACATATGTAAAAAGCAATATTGCGAACAACCTGTAGGTCATATGGATTTTTAATTCCAAATTTTCAGTCAGTAAATTTTCAGCTATAATTAATTGAAATTAACTTTTTTAAACAATATATAGCTTATTTCTTCAAGGATTTCTGTCAACTTTAACACATAAATTTTATTTCAATTTCTTCACTTTGCCTTTTGTGGACTTTGGACATAATTTTTTTGTATTTACAAAAATCTTTTTTATAGAAAAATGTATGACGTCACAACTGGAAAACGCAAGTTTAAAAAACTTACTAAGATTCCTATTAAACTTTCCTGAAAAACAAAACCATGCGCGAATGGTCCCACAGGACTACAGTCAGGTCCAGGACTAATAAGTAGGTACTTACGTAAATTATGTCTTTTTTGTGCGGAATAATGAAATCTGTATCACTGACTATTTAGTACAGGCGAACTAGTATTTTATTGTATATGTATATTGTATACCTATAATGTATATTGTATACTTATATGTATATACATGTGTATGTAGATGTCAAATGGATATTATGGTATACCGTGGAAATGGATAATCGAATGATATTATTCAAATTGCAGGCCCGGGGCGCACGGGTGGCGTCGTACAAACGCTACGTACAGTGAGTGGGTAGAAAGTTTGTATACAGCCAGCTATACATACTTAAATTTTCCAAGTATTGGAGAACAAATGAAAAAAAAAAAGTACTAGAAAAGTAAGTCTCGGGACCCATTTATATTAAAAAAACTAAAACTCTATCGTTTCTCAGCCATTTCGGCTTCCAGTCTATCGGCAGTTACTACGCCTTTGCAGAAGACTGCATGACATCTGAATTACTTTAAATGAAATATTCCTTTATAGCCAGGAATATTTATTACGAGTTACCCTATGTAAGTTCTTGACTGCTAAGTACAAAGTGGCTGGCAAGTTGATGTTAATAAAGGGCGGATGTCTATGTAAACATGATCACGTGACCCGCCTGCCGACCCGCGGGCGGCGAGCGGCAGGCAGGCGGACGCGTGACCAAACCACAGAGGAGATTTGATAGGGATCGCTGGCGCGCGAAATTGTCTGTGGCACATATATTGACACACACACACACATTTGACACTTTTCGAAATAAATTAAAAAAAGATCAACAAGCCGTATTTCTTCGTATGTGTATTAGGTTATAAATAAGTTTTACTTTTAAGTAATGCTAATATCGTAGAAATAATTTTTAATGTAAGTAGGTAAATATTTAGTAGACCCGAAATAATAACATTATTAAGATTTGCCCTAATAAAAATAAAATAAAATAAATTTACTTAAATAAATCTATATATACTAATATTATAAGGGGAGAAAATTTGTACTTTTGTATGTTTTTATTTTTATTTCAGTAATAAATAAACTACGACTACTGGACCGATTTTAAAAATTATTTCACCTATTACAATTATCTGCGAGTAGTTTTTGAGTTTATTCATTACAAAATACAAATCTTCTCTCTTTATAATATTAGTATAGAAGTATATATTATAAGTACCAAATTAATAAATCTATTGCGTCATATTTACAATTACAGTATCTATCTTTAGTAATCTAATATGTAGGTACCTATACTTACCTTAATTTGTTACCTGTATTTGTTTATTTACATGCACAAAACTGTGTAACGTAACAGGTAGGTAGATCGCCTATTTATTTTGACCTTTCAATTGAATGAGACCAATAAATTTATTAATCATTTACAAGAACTGTAATTAACTATTTAATCACAATCTAAACGATTATAGATTATATTGTTAGCCAGTCACACAGCTGACAAGAGGCAGCCCGAAGGTAAATAAAAATGAATTGCTTCGAAATCGGTCAAGAACTTTGAAGGTAATTAAGACTGTAATACCAAATTATAATGTGGAAGCCAGTACTTACGTTTGAGACGGAAAAAATATTTCTTGAGGTATTCTTAAGTCAGATTACACTAAAAAAAGTACCTAATGGGAAAGATACTTACAAAATGCAAATTGTTATTTTTTTAAGAACTGACATTCCACTTTATGGTCTATGGCTATGGCTACTGACGCTAATATAGCACAAGCGAAGCCACAGATGCTGCAATGGCCCTGCCCATGTTAGTAGGATTAAAAAAGAATAAGGAAATAATGGGGAAAAGAGGCTCTGGCATCTCTTACTCACTCACTGTAACACAACAGCACATTTATGCTGTTATTTTACGGTTGTCTTCTTTAAGGGGTGGTTACTGTCGCGAGTGGGGCTGCCCAAATAACTGCGAAACGCAGTATGGCATTGCCGCCACTAAAAATGTTGAAAAATCTAATTACTGGTAAATTAACTCATAGAATATTATGTCAATAAAAGTTATACCATAATTTACCAATGAGCCGTTATCATTATCTACGGCTTATCAGCCGTTAGTACCTATCATATTTTAAAATTTTAGTACTAATCACAAGATAGTTATTATTATTTTTTGGATACAAGGTATAGAATATTTAAATTACATAAAAATATATGCCTAATTTAGACATTCCGGTTTAATTGTCGTTGTCGATTTTATTTCGTACGAATGTGCGAAATGCCAACTTTATTCCGAATAATTGAGTCTCCACTAGAATTACTATCTAAAAGTATACGAGTCACACTTGTCAGCAATAACTCGCTACATTTTCTCATTGAACGACTAAAATAATTTGTACGAGGAATTTTTCCCCAGCACCTATTTGTAAATAAACTGTATGTGTTTCTAAGAACAAAATATCACATATTATAATATTGTCTAGAAATAAATAATAATATAAGTAGGCAACACTCGGGTCATTCGCCATAATCTGTTGTGTCAACATTTCCCGCCAATTTTGAGTGACACTTGACGTTCGTGAGCAGTAATCCAGTGCAAAATCAAAAAGCTACGAATTGACTGGATACGGCATAAGAAGAAGTGCACTCTATTATTTTACTTTTTCTTTTGAGATCTCAATTTTTTTCTCATTAATGCATGTTTCTATAAGTAAAAGAATTTTTAAAATCAATTAATTTTTTTTAGTTTATCCATTACAATCATACAAAATAATCAAATTTGTCTCTGTATATTACTACTGTATTTTTATGATATAGTACAATGAAAAAAAAAAAAAACGCAAATTTCGTAGGTATTTAATTTTTTTAATGATCGGATTGTTTTCCGTGCCTCTCGACTTCTTTTGAAAACAGACTATATAAATTCTAACAGTATTATACGAATGTGACATTATTTGTTTATGTGGCTTCGCAATGATGCAATTTGTTCCGCAAATTATATACACAAACCTTCCTCACTTATAGCTTCATTAGTAAAATTAATTTCAAAAGAAGAAGTTAAAGGAGAAACAGACGGAAGCGAACAGCAACTTTATTTTATAATATGTATTGATTGATATAGATAGATATAGATTATCCAGCATTTATTTATTTATTTATTTATTTATTAAGGTACACCAACAGAAAACACAAGAATACAACACAATAATACAATTTTTACATATGGTCATGGTCTGATGTGAATTCCAATAACAGGTATACACAACATTAGGTATCATTATCTACCCTTAAGACTTATATAGAAGCACTTATATTAATCATATTAATCACACTCAAATCACATATAGATGACATATAAGATATTATAAAATATTATACTATACATATCTACACACACACACACACACACATATACAGCAATGTTGTAACTGATAGGCCATTTTGTTATTTAAGCCAGTAAAAGATGATTTAATATTTCATAAAAGACACATATAAGATTTGTATGAAATAAGTAAACAATATATCATTATCGACCCTTAAAGCTTACAGAAGCACTTATATTAAATTCCAAAAAATATAGTTAACTACTACAAATTCAAAGTAGTTTATTACATAATTTGATTTAGCTAAATACTTAATTATCCTATTTTAATCTACTAATTTACTAACTAACAATTAAACTACTACATATATTCACAAACACACTCAAATAATGACATATAGATGACATATACGATTGACATACTTATAAGACAACATATAAGATTTGTATGAAATAAGTAAACAATGCTGACACGATAGCCATTCATAACTTAGTAAGCACCTCATATAGCCGAAATAGCTCAGTTGGGAGAGCGTTAGACTGAAGATCTAAAGGTCCCCGGTTCAATCCCGGGTTTCGGCAATTGCAGTTTCTCAAAGCATTTTTTACTCCCTTTTTTTATTTATTTCTTTATTTTAACAATAATTCGATAGCCGAAAATTAAAAACTTGAACAAATTGAACCAAAAATTGTAGCCTTTATAGTATTGGTATCCACTAATAAAAATATTAATCCATAGACATTATAAAGTCGCTGTCCGTCTGTCTATTTCTCTGCTAACTTATTCTAACGGATTTTGATACAGTCTTCACTAACAGAAGAAGAGATCTACGAGAAACCATTGATTGCAGAAAAGATTGCAACCGTGCGAATGGACAGGTCGCTAGTCCTAACTGATATTATTAACATATCATAAGTTTCAAACACACCATAGTAAGTCCGCAGATACGTCGTGTTCATTTTTTGTCATATAAAAATAAGAATAAGAATAAATTTTATTTGTAGCAAAGGACATATAAAAACATACATAGATAACATATAGAAAGACAAACAAAAACGTCCCCCGCCACAAACCGGTTCTAACACAGCATAACCACAGTATTACAATATAATAACATTAATAACGCAGGTTGTAAAAACCTGCGCTGGTCTTCCGTTAGAGCCACAGGTTAGAGCCGATAGTGACATATATATTTTTCATACAATAAAATTTGTTAAATGTCTGTTCATGTGTAGGTATATTACATACCAATAGACTAGATACCATAGCTAGAATAGCTGGAATTAGTTGAAATAAAAATACAAAAACTAAAAACCAAGCCATAACATGATGCGTCTATTTTCATTCAAATTCATCAAACATCTATGTTAGCATGGATGTTAGCACAGTTACGAATTGAATTGCCATATCCATTATTTTTCATAAATCCATGTTAAAATGAACAATACTGTTGGTACGAACTCAATAGTGAGTGTTGATTTTTGTTATCAACTCAATAGGGGTTCATCGTCTATACGTAATTCATGACGCGCTTTCCCAGGGACTAGACTGAATAAAATTGCGATTCTCTTGGGAGATGCGTGGACATTTTGGCCTAATAGTAAGCTTGTTATGACCCCACTTATATTGAAATGTACCTATGTCCGAATTGACGACAATATCTGTGGGAATACGGCTTAAAATGAGCAAATTACACCATCCCTTCCCAATCCCTTATCCTTAATTTTATCCTTAAGCTACTGTGGCATGTGCACCTGTGGTTTGTGTTATAGGCGAGAGTAGCCCCTACCATCAAGTGGGACCTTCAGCCTGTCCGTCGAACTTAACATTTAAAAAATTGGCTGATGGTAAGTATCTAAAACTTGCTGAACGTGAAATTAGTTTCATCAGGAATTTCTTCCGTCCGTTTGGAAATAACGAGTATGAAAAGCCATTATACACTTTTCTCTTTAACGTCATGACGGGTCTGTATACCTGTATAAAAGGCCTAGACCTAGACCCGTCATGACGTAGGATTTGTCATTGAAAATAATAAGTGTATACTCATCTTAATCACAAAATAAAAGTACCTACCTACTTTTTCTTGTCAAAAAGTTCTTACGAACTTTGAATATTAACTGACTGTCGTATTTTCAGATTCCAGATCTACTTCGTATTTGGTAATTTTCAATTATTTCTTAAAATATTTCCCACGAATCTCACGTGTGAAATTCTACCTTGAAAACGAAATTTTTATATTTGTCTTTGAGACGGTAAGGCAAGGCAACATTTTTTTGCATCGCGCTTTCTTCTGTCTTCTGAATCTGATCTGGGATCTGCACAAGAAATCTTGCAAATATTTATGATTTTAAGAAATTGCATTACGTAGGCAACATGACATGTCATCCCAAGGTGCAGTATTAAGGAGTGTTTTTTTAAAATTAGTCTTACTAACGACACGCTTCTGGCTTCGAAATTTTTTCCTGCAAATTATATAGGTACTTATTCCTCGTTTGTAGCTCTTTCAATTAGTAAAAATCGACACTAAAATCACACTGATTTAGAAGAAGTTACAGGAGAAACAGAGTATCTGTATATCTAACTGTTATATTTAAGACACAATACCTAAAAGTTTTATGTTCAAATATTTAAAAAATATACCCGGACGAAGTCATGTGCAACAGCTAGTATAGAACAATAAAAGCGCACAACATCATCAAAACGAAACAACCGGCATCATTACAAAATCTGCATAACTGCATTCCGTGTGCGGTATTGTCGCGGATTCGACTCCCCAAGGGCGCTGTAGTGGTATCGTAATGCCCGGCGAATAAAAAAGTCTTATAACATCACTATTAACACAAGTTAAATTCAACTTTAAACACTACACGGGAAGGTTCACTTTTAAATGTATTTTATTTGGCTGTTAAGTTACAAAACGGGTGCGTAGCAATATGTCGACCCTACAGTTATTATATGCAAATAGTACGCATAATTTAGGGTATACCCTATTTCGTGTTTTATCTACTTATCTGTGAAATGGCTCAATTAGTGATGCGTGCTTAAGCAGGTCCGAGGGATGCAAATGACGCCCGCTATCTAAAGTTGTATGAAATATGTTCAAATGATTTATGGAGACGATAAATCTTGATAAATTGGTATCTGATCGAGAGATTATTCATTGGAATTTAGCTTCTAGAATAATTATTAAAGGAGTTAAAAACGGCTCGCGATTGTAAATTTTAATACCTTCGAATCTGTCGATAAGCCTGCTTGTCACCTTTTCTATACCAATATTATAAAGGTTTGGAACTCCTTGCTCTGTGTCTGTGTTTTTGAGCTCATATAACACATTTGGGTTCAAAGTTCGAGTGAATAGTCATCATCTGGGTGAGCTCGCTCCATCATAGGCCTCATCTTCGCTATACCAGCCAGCCCATGTTTAATGTAATTTATTAATTGAATGAATTGGTTTTGTTCAAAGTTATGAATTTCTGATCAATTTCCTTTCGACACGACGTGGATGACCACGTTTTTTTTTTTTTAATTTTAAAAAGCAAGTATTTCTTTCACGTAACCATGTGTCTTACTCACTTTGAAAATGATAGTCACTGGTTGGCGATACTATTTACATCCGTGATACTATACATTTCATCCATTCAGTTTAAATTAAATCTAACTCTTGTTGTGGCAATTTAATTAATTGCGCCAATTAGGTTCGATGAAATGTAATCAAAACCCCAAATTCAACGTAACCATGCCAAAAATTATAGAAAAAAAAAAACTGATTTTTTTTCTCAATGAAATGACTTTTTAATGGCTCGGTCACACACATTTATAACCATTAGCGGTTCCATAAAAACTTTGGTAACCTCTAATTTCAACGAATCTATAAAATTAATAAATCAAGAAAAAAGCAAACACACACACATCTATTAATATCTCTATCCGTATACTTAAATTCGGAAACGCGATGATAATTACAGTACAGAAACGTTGGGCTGTAACGTTTAGAAATTAAAAGTTTCTTTAGTAAACTTTATACAGTCAGACTCGTATATAAGGCTAAAAAATACCTCACAGTTCATATATTTTGTAGGTGAATTCGTTGATTTTACGAATGATTTTATTTAATAATAAATATAATACGAAACAAATATTTTTTAGTTTTATTTGTAAAATATAAAAACATGTAAAATTATTTTAAAAATAAAGGATCATTAAAACAAAGAACGAATTTTATTGTTACAATAATTTATCAGTTTGTTTGATAATTTTATGGTAGTATTATGCTCATAATTTTGTAAACTAAGTAATAAATATACAAGTTCATTATCAAAGTAGGCCCTAGCCGTGATTTGAACAAGACACCTGAGATAGAGCGCTAAGCTAAAGTAAGCACCTTAATCACCGGACCAATGGGCTCGTCAAATCTTAATTACAAGTATCTTCAATGTGGTGTTCTCACTAAAAATTTATGTAGTTATTGACCTTACTTTTGACATGTCAATTTTCACCGCGACAGGTCTTATTGATTTCAATTTCAGTGTATATTTTAATACCATCGTCTACTTATATTTTTTTTATTTAACTGATTTCGCTTGAACGGTACCTACGAGTTTGGCTAATCTTAAATTTTAAATATAATAAAAGTCCTTTAAAAAATTCCCTGTTCTTGGTTAATCCTTGTTCTACTGTACTTGTGTTTGGATTATTTTGTTTTTATTTTGACGCGACCCGAGGTTAAGTTCAGGTCACGTATCTCCAATTAGGGGGTGATTAGGTGGTATAATTTATTGAGTGCGTTCGTAAACGCGTTGTGGCACCGCGGCGGTCTTAATGGTGCGGTGTCGTGGCGCCAAACTGTGTGCTTACCTAACTTGTCTTTTTGTTGGTGTTGATTTGCGAACGCTTCTCGAAATTTGTGATAAATGCAAAAAGGTTGGTGACCTATGACTTCACGTCGACGTTTGTAAGTTAGAGTGTATTTAATTGCTCTGTGGTATTTTGTCTTTTACCCAATCAAGAGTAATCGTTGACCAAAATTCATCAGTAAACTTGTTGACCGAGTCAACTGTTAAATATTTGGTCGTGTAAATACAAATCACCTCCATGATTTGCCATAACTTTTAGTTATTAGCAGTCATCTTAGTTATCATTTCGTGAGCATAATTGAGCATTACGATCTCATCAGCAAAAAGGTTTGTGACCTATGGCTTGATGCCAACTTTTTTAATCTTTTTTTTTATTTGACTGTTCTGTGGTATTTTCTCTTTTATCAGTCAAGTAAACCTTGACAAAAATTTATCAATAAATTTGTAAACCGAGTCTACTGTTGAATATTTGGTCGTGTACAATGCTAGACACAGATCCACCATAGTTTGTCATAACTGTTAGTTATTAGCAGTCATCTTAGTTGTCATTTCGTTAGCATTATTAAGTATTACCTACCATTTCAGCAGCAAAAAGAGTTGTGGTCAAAAAGCAAAAATGTGGTTCTCTTAAAAGATTTTGCTACATTTATTACTGCTGCTTGGCTTTTACCTACATATTACATTGATATGCTGGGTGTACTGAAGTTTTACTTAGACTTTTGGGTAGCTCCAAAATGGTTCGATAACTACTAAGTAGATACTTTTTAGTAAATACTTTGAAGACATATATCGTCTTTATGTTTGTCTAATAACTAAGCAGTATTCAACAGGGAATATAATACCGAAATTTAGAGATTGTTCACAGAACTAAATAAAGTAATGTGAGTCAAATTTTTCGTCGAAACTCTAAAAGTTTGTGAGTGAACACCGCCCTGTCATTAACCGCCCATCCACGATTCACGCACTTAAACGCCGGGTTTATGTTTGCTCTTGTTTATACTTAACATTAATTTTTTTGTTATTATTGTTTAAAAGAAGAATTAAACACATCTTCGTTCAGTACATTTGGGTTTTGTTATGACTAAAGTAAAATTTTTAGGGTGTTAGAAAAAAATCACGTTCAAATCATGATTCCATAAGATCATGATCAACAAGATGGCGTCATTGAATTTGAGGAGCCCATTGGTTAAGTATCAGGTGTTTGCCTTAGCGCTCTGTCCCAACTTTGGAAATGAACTTTTCAAATTTGGCTCTGATCTGGATTTTGCAAGTAGTGGCAGGGCATTCTGTGTTTCGCAGTCATTTTTAGCTGCCCGTTTGGCGGCAGTAACCATCCTGACACACAAAATAACATGTAATTAAATTATGGTCTTGAAAGTGCATTCTTTTTATAATCACTTAAGTGATTGTGTCATCTTGATGTATCGATTGTATAGAATAACGGGTTGATCAGGCGTGTGGGCATAATTATAATGCTCTCTGTCCGTTACAGTTATTATTAGATATTGCCCGTCAAGAGCGCGTGCGCACCAGCCAAAGGCTATGTTTCATAACACTACGAAAACTGTGGACTCGTTCTAAAAACAATATATTTAACATGAAAAAAATCTTATAACGTTACTAGCTGAGCCCCTCGACATCGCCCGGCTTGAAATTTGATATCTAGTATAAAATTCTTCTCCGTTAAAAATATACACATATTTGCCAAACGTAAAACGTCAAAGGTTTTTAGATTTTGGGACGTTGAAATTTTGTTACCCTATCGCAGCGCCACCTATTGTATCTAATTGTTAATCTAAACTATCCAGAGAACCTACTCAGACGCATTTTAGGGAACAGACATAGATTACTTTTATTTCAATAAAGCCCATCTAACCATGTTGGGGATATAAGTTTGATCTGATGCGATCGTTACCACTGGATGGCCAGATACAATAGTGATATCTGATTATTAAAATAAAAATAAAACCAAGCACTACGTATTATGCAGTGACCATTTATTTTAAACTATTAACATTTTTTATACATACCGCGGAATTAACATTATATTGGTTACGTATTGGTACATTATCGGAAAACTTCTTTAGGCCTGTTGGGTATTTTTGAGATGGAGAAAAAACCATTGAACTCGCGACAGTGTTACCGTAACCGATACCTCTTTTATAAGTAAGTACATATATTGTAAAATATTTCCTAACGATTCAAAAAATACACACGTAATTGTTCAAGTTTTCACTTCTGTCAGCACTCCCGGAGTGCCACTGTTTTTTCATTTTTTTTTCTGCAAAGTATTGAAAGACAGCTACTGTTATACAATATTTTCTATGTAAACTTAGTTTTTATTTCCAAATTCAAGATTATCAATTCAAATTTAAAGTTAAAAGTTCCAAGTTACAGTGGTCGTATTTGCTTAGATTGTGGAACAACTACCTATCTATCAGATCGCTCCAAACTACCGAGTGAAATGGTAATACGGAATCTTCTATAATACGGAAATTCTATAATGCACAATTATTGAGATATATAAGAAAATAAAAATAAAATCGTGCCACTAAATTCAACTAACTGCTCAAGGAATTTTAAAATAGTCTCCGATATTACGATTTTAAAATTACAAGGCGTAGGCACTATTAAGTAATTACGCAAACATGTTATTTCAAATTTAACCCCGTCGACTTAATTTTCATACGGTATAATAACACAAGAAATCAATGACCCACGTAACACTAATTACAACAATAACAGTTGGGTCTTCATAAAATTGACAGTAATTGTAACAAATTAGAGACCTTTTATTTTTAAAGAGCGACTAAAAAAAGTACTCTATGAAAGAAATCACATAGAGTACTTTTTTCACAAAGAAAAATGCATTGTTTAAAATAGCAAAATATCTGTTTTCGTCAATCAATCTATCTATAAAATCTGTACAAATATTATAAGAGAGATAATTTGTATTTTTGTTTGTAATGAATACAATTAAAAACGAATGAACCAATTTTGAAAATTCCTTCACACATAGAAAGTTATATTATCAGAAGTTAGGCTATATTTATAGGATATATTTTATAAAGTTAGGCGGACCAAGTCGCGTGCAACAGCTACTTTTATAATATGTAACTACTAGTGACTTTTTTTTAATGAAAATCATACATATACAAAAAACTTACTCGTTAGTTTGGTAGGTACCTTTAGTGAAAACCGTATTAAAATCAGTTATGTATGTAGTTCAGAAGAAGTTACCGAAAAAACAGACAGAGGCGGACAGCGACTTTACTTTACTGGTATAATATAGTAAAGTCTACTTAGCTAGCTAGATATAAAAAAATATATTACTACTGTAGATAGTTTTTAATTAATTTGTCAAACATTCACTCAAAACTTTATGTCAAAAAAATCATCGAAGTACTACAACTATGGAATTTGCGTCACATGCGCTACACATATGTCACATTTAAATGTTCCATAAAGTTCGTATAAAATTGTATGAATGCTTACCTTACTGATGTTTTGTTGGCTGCAGTTACAGAGAAAGCCAAGCAACGGCCTGTAATAACAGCGTTGTAAATCAAACTTCTATCTTATCTTTGTATCGTATTAACTATCAATAAAATTGTTGAAAAATGACGCGTGGGCTCGTGGGTATAATGGCCGCGAAGCAGTTACAAGGTATACTATATATATTTTCGTAGTATGATTTTTAATGTGAATCATAATTTTAGTAATTAAGTCTCACTAAGAATATGTTAAGTATATTTTGAGCAATAATTGTTACCTAACGGTTAATGGCATCTTTATTTAACCCCCACGACGCCCGACGCAAAAACGGGGCCTGCTAATACTCTACTCCATTACCCATCCCTTCCTTATCCCTTATCCTTAATCCTTCTATGGTTGGCAGCGCCTTGTACAAAATTTTGTTATAGGTGACGGTAGACACCTTCAAGTGAACCGTCAGCCTGTCTGTCGAGTTTAATATTAAAAAAAAAATCCTTTCCCACTCTAATAAAATACCTCATAAAATATTCACAAAATGAAGAAACGTAGAGAAATATACTAAAATTATTTGTATGCAGAAATCAATATACATAGCAACCCTCGGGCGAAAGGGAGTCAAATAAACAATGGTTTTATCATTTCACATCTATCGTACACGAAGCTCGTGTCGTTATAACGCACCCCTAGAACGCAGCTAAAGATAATTTTGCCAATCGACAACCCACTGTGCGGTCGCCTTAATACAATTACCCATTGAATTTGTATCAACGATTTTCTCCACCTATTTCGATGTACTTATAAAAGTATTTAATGCAAAAAAAAATACTATTTAAAAACCAATAAATTGGTTAAAATAAAACAGTGTTAATGAACCCTCGAACTTCATAACGCCACGAAAAGCTATTTCATACAAAATGAATTTTGTCGTGAGTCTGCGATGTGGCGATAAGTAAGCGTAGGTGATAATTGTTTGTAGTGTACAATATGTTTTAGTAGGTATAGTATCGAATTAAGATTAGGAAGTAAAGATAATTAAATGTTACATTACATAAGTATAAACCTAGTACAAAATTCATAGCCATATAATAATATATTTATTTCGGATAATTTACAATCCATATAAAAAAATTAACTTAATTTAGAAATATTAACAAAAACAAATATTTGCAATCTTAATTTAGTAAAATTGAGCAAAATTATTATCTATAGCCAAGTCTCCCTGTAGTTACGAATGACATTTCTTAGCAAACAAGAGTGTCCACTAAAATTCACGTGTACAACTGTTTTCTCTCATATATAGACAAATAAATAATAATTGCAAATACCCATTAGTATTATGTCCCCTCAAAATTTTATACTAGTGATCCTTTTTGTACGAATCGTTAAATAACCACTCTATTAGCTGTTAGCGAGGGGTCATTTGTCCCTTACGATTTGCGTTCACAATACTTTTTTAAGCTGGACTAGTGTTGGCAAAAAGTTATCGAAGAAATACTATCGAAATATTTTAATGAAAATTTAGATGTGAAGTTTACTCACATCTTTGGGGTCGAATTTTATTAGATTTTGTTGGTAATTTTAATTAAATTATTTAAAAAAAATACCATAGGATTTTAACAGAAACTTTAATATCTTACCGATTGCAAACGATCTCGGACGCATACCTATATAGTGTATGCCTTTCAATACCAAATAAATCACACATTGGTATGTACAAAATTACCGGATACCATAATTGGCCATAATAAAGAGATGCAAAAAACATACAGCAATTTTATATACAGCAAAATATAATAAGGTTGTTTGTTTTTTTTTGTAAGATTTGTTCCAGACAACAAACAACCTAATAAAAAAAACATGTCTTACCGTATGTAAATAGAGTCAATAAATTCATACTGAAATGATGTAGACAAAATGATACTTACCTACTCATGTTACTCAGCAATACTCATACATACTACTCACCCAAAGTCTTCTGTAAAAAGGTAGCTGCTGACGCCAGAAGGAAATAAGTTGATTAGGTATAATTATTATCGATAAAAACATGTATTTTGGACAACTCTTAAGTAGTCAATTCATTTTTATAATTGTTGTAGGGTTGTCAATTCATGTTCTTTTTTTTCACAGGATTTGTTAAATTAAAATAAAGGACTACGGATTAAACTGAAGGGTATCGTGTTTATTTTAATCAAATTCTGTGTTACGGTATTTGTTAAGGAGTAATTTTAAAAAATCTTCACAAAAAAAATGTTGATGTTCGATTTAATCAGTAGTTGCGGTTGTACTGTGTGAACATATATATTTTTGCGTTTTTGATCCACACATTCGTAAACAAGAAATAAATCTTTTCATTAACACGTAAACATTACACCTAAACTTATTTTTACTCATACACGTTTCTGTGTGTTATTTTTTCCTAAAATAATAAACAAAATGTTATCTATTTTAATTATAGGTAAAGGACAATACCTGTTTTGGGGGCCAATAATCAATACGTTCATTTTATAATATTATAAAAAGGGACATTTGGCAACCCTACTTGTCCGTAACTGTTTCGAAAGAAATAAGTTTGTTTGATGTTCAAAGAGAAATGTGTTTCGTTAGTTAATTGTCAAATTTGACATAAAGTTAAGATGACTTAATTTTACATTAAGATAAGATATTCTATATTTTTTTAATTTTTATTTTAAGTTAAATGTAACTTTTTTATGTTAAGGTCGTCAGACAGTGTGATGGTCAAATTGATAGTGGGTGGTAACCGTCGCCTAAAACACAAGCAACGCCACAGGTACTGTGTCCTTAGTATGCAAGTGTAAGTGAGCTGTAGTGCAATAATCTTGTCGACTTTAGTAGGATAAAGATGAATCTAGGTACTCATAGAAAACAGTGAGCCAATACTCGCACTACAGTCCAATCGATCGCAGTACCGGATCAAATATTATTTTTTGGGGGCGCTAGGAGTACTGACTTATATGACAATCAAACTGAAGAAATGGTCTTCTCCAACAATAAAAAAGTGGCCACAATGGCGCTAGTGTAGCATATCTTCTATCTATCTTTGTTTAATTTACTCGAAAAGGCTACAAGGCTAAGCCATCTTAATTTACTAGTATTCTGGGACCACTTTTTAATACATAGAGTCGGTCCTCCTTACCTCTACCCACCATAGTCGGCGCTTACAATTACTATTATACTATTGGTCATAGAGTAAATATTACTTAACCAGTATTATTTACTCTATGTTATTAGTTAGTAGCCATGTAAGCCCTAAGCTATAATAGACTAGATAGACTTGTAGTTTGAAACAATGGAGTCGAGAAATTTCAATACACCCAAGGAAGTGAGGAAAACTGGCCACGGTTTAGTTTATTATAAGTATCGGCTTGTTATAGTTTCATGAATCTTAGGGTTTAAGAAAACTTGTAAGTTAATAATACCCAGCTTCGAGATCTTTTACAGTGTAATAGTAATTTATTAATTAAATAAGTTTTAAAGAAACATTTTTATTGTCACTTTATTTTTACTAGGGTTTCGGAAATAAATTGCTAAAACGATGACAATCCTGAAAGAAACACCGTAAGAAAAAAAATGTAGGTACCATTCGTTTCGACAACAATTAAATTACCTACAATCATATTATACAAATATGTAAGTAATCTTCTCAGCATAATAATATTTTTAAAATAAATTTAAGCAACATTTTTTGAAATCCTTAGTAGTATCGAAATCCGCTCTGTGTTATTATAAATTTTGATTTGAAACTTGATATAGATATCTAATATTTTGAAGTAAAATAACAAAGTTTTAATGGTAACATTGATGTAAATAACTTTTAAATCTATATTTACATTTAATTACCAATTTGTTCAAGAAATGTATAAAATCTTTCTAGAACATTAGAATAGAATTTCAAAATGCCCTATTTATAACCAGCATCTAAAAATAAAGATGACTTAAAAATGACTTAAAGATGACAAAAAAATAAAATCAGGCGTCAATGTATGACAGGCTATTGCTTTACATGTTTTTTCAGGCGTTACTTATTTTATTTTTCAACGCGGACGAAGATATTTTAGAGAAATCAAGGCATAAATAAACGAATTTAATTGTATTTTCTGCCATATTATGATATTTTTTAGCCTATGGCCATACTTTGATTACCTATAGTTTTTATTTAGGAACTTTAAAATCTGATTTGAATCCTTTCTTCTTATTCATTGTCATGTTGTTTGAAGATAACTGTTTTTGTTATTTTCATTTATGCAATTACATTTGTAACTGTAAATTAAATTTATCAATGAAGAATTGATATTAAAATTTTTATTTTTATCCTATGTAGGTAACTATAGTAAAGGAATCCAAAAATATATACCAGGACTGCTGATCAAAATCACAACAAATCAAATTTATTTCTAAGAGTAGAACGTTCCCTTTACATATAATTTCTTGAAGACCACACCGCAGCTAGTCATTATATTGTCAAAGATCAATTTTTAATCCATCAAATACTGGCCTAATTTAAAAGGGGTTAAGAAGAACAAATTCGATAACGACATGTTCGAAATTCAAAATGCGAAGGATCAGTTCATAATTGAGTATCAACCGTCATTACCCGACGTGTACATCACATTTGAACACCCATAAGGAAACGGGGATTATTATGGTGATAGTGACGCGCGTTTGCCTCAATTGAGGTATTCGAGAGTATAAATCAATACTATCTGTAAATTTTGTATTTTTTATTTGTTTTATATTGGTATGGTCAAAGCTGTGTATGCTTATTATTGGTACGCACTAATCTAAATTTAAGATATAAAACTTACATAGTAATTTTTAATTTTTAAATAAATAATATTCGCTCATATTTTACTAACTTAGAGTTTAAAAGTAGTAGTGTTACAAACTTTAATAACTTTAAACAGGATATTTAATTTTAGAATTCAAATTAAGAAATAAGTACCTATTAAAAATAGGAGACAAAGGAAATATTTAATTAATAACAATAATAGAAATAATAATAATAGCTAATAATGCATTTATTAGCTCCACATCATTAAATTTAACTTCAATTCAAAACAGTCAAATTTAACTTAATTGTTACATACAAAATGGTGGTAACTGTATGTGAGCCTAGTGCTCGTGGTAGGTATTGAAAAATACCTTTGTTACAGGTCACCAGGTCCCACTCTTCGAGAGTCAATTGATAGTAACTCTTTCAAAATTTTAACTCATAATATTGCGCAACACTATAGCGAAATACTTAAAATTTCCGAATACAACCAAATTACCTGGCCGTATGCAAGGAATGCCTTTAACAGCGGATTTAAAAAGAAAGGAGTATTTGGAGCGAAAAAGTCGTGATAGTTATTCAAAAAAGGAACTCTTAGCAATTACTGGCACGCGAGCGGGCAGTCGCGCGCCTCATTCGGCCTTGTTCACAATGATCGCAATTCCAATATATTTTTTGTAGGTAAAATTGTTCATGATTGATTATCTATGCTTGCTTATATATATAGTCTGTGACATCCAATAATTTTGAAGATGCCTTCATCTTCAGTGGTTATTTTCGTAATAGTAAAAGATTGGTTAAATTTATTAATTACAATAATTCACTACTGTGTTTTCGGTGAAAGTCAAGCAAAAGTAATAAATAACTTTGCCCGATATTTTTTGGTAACTAAAATACACAGAGATGTTATTGCTTGTTTAGTAGTTTCCACGAAAGAAATCACTATTCATCAGCTTAACAAATGGGATATACCTACCTATATTTTATAAAGCTACGCCGACGAAGTAGCGGGCAAAAACTTCTTATTAACCCGAGTTGGTTGGTGGCTACTGCCTATAATACAATCAATACAATCAACGCCATAGGTGTTGCATGTGCGCTGCCAATCATAGGAGGATTAAGTACGAAGGGAGAAGGGAAATAAAGGGAGGAGGGGAAGCACACACGTTTTCATGGTGGTCTTCTGTAAGGGGGTGGTTACTGCCACCAGACGGGTTGCCCAAAAGACTGAGAAACGCAGTGCGCCCAGCCACCACTTTAAAACCATCTAAATCCAAAAGGGAGAATTTAATTGTCAGATCTCAAACTTTTTTCAGCTACCTAACTCCACACTAGGCATTCATGCCTAAGATGCTTAAAAAAACAGTTCTAGTTAGTTAGCTCTATTGTAGTCTGAACCTTAAGGAAGTCGTGATCGCCGCGAGCCGCTGACGGATCGGGTCTCCTCCTCCACCCCTCTGCCCGCGCACCCGTCGCGCCGGCCCCGCCTCTTGTGCACCGGTTCAACCTCCTTGTAGATCTGTTAGCCTGGTACTCGCAAGCCTGCAGGATAACTTTGCCTACTTGTGACATTCCGTTTTTTTTTATGTTAAAAAAGCATTTCGTTAAAAAAGCTATTTCGCCTGCTTAGTTAGTTTAGTAATTATTGAAGTAATTTTATGGATATGCCTAATAAAAAAATATAGGATGATCTTCGAAAATATTAGCTTTTCCAATATGCATTTTTCTATCGTCACATTTTTCTACCACAGTCATCGCCTCACTTTAAATTACTCATTTTCATTTTGACTTTTTTCAAAGCTTGAAAATGAAAAAAAAAGTAATGACATTTTTTTTTGTCATTTAAGACGTCAGTCACATTAATTATCTTAGGAGTCGCTAACCGTTTATCCACTTAATTTTCTAACTAAACCATGCAACATATTTGATTGTTTTGTTTTACCCAACAATTGTTTCATTGCGAAATCCCTTTACTATCTTCAAGTTATTTATTACTATATACTAATACTAATCTTGTAGATTCTATATATATGATCTACCCAAAGATTGGAGGAGAGCTGCTCCGTATTATAGACACATGGAGAGAGGCCTATGTCAAGGGACAGCCTGACTTACAGATTGCCGATGTCATTATTTAAAATTAATTTAAAAAGTGTATATTGTCAGTGAATAAAGTCTATTTTCATTTTTGTTTTATTTTTATTGTCTTGTAGATTTACATACAACTACAGAGCTGTCAGTAAGTACTGAATTTTATATCACAACGACAGTTCTTTTGTCTGTACGAAACTCGTTAAAAACGAAACATTTCATATCCACAAGAATTCATAAAGCGAAACTTGAAATCCATTGTCAGTAAGTTATTATTATAGGGGGAAAGTTGTCTTATACCAATAAGCCTACGCAGCGCCCAAACTAAATACCTCCAGGCTACGTACACCCTATTTTAACAACCCCAAGTTTTCTAAATAAAAAAAAATCTAACAACACTGGCTGACGCACGATTGATCGTAAATATGTTCCAATTAAAAAAATAAAATCTTTTTTAAGCCTTTCAACAAGGAGGTTGCGTAACAGCGGGAGGTTCGCAGAAACAAAACGTTCAACTCTCCTTTCACACGTACACTATTAAAACTACAACCATTAAAACATTTCAATTAAACTTCTAAAATATCTTCGAATATCTACATTCTAAAATTCTAAAAATAATTTTTTATCTGTATTAAAAATTTTGGCATTATGGTGTGTATATTATTGGCATACGTGTCGGAAGGCAAGCTGAAGTTTCACTTGATTGCCACAAGCAACGCCACAGATGCTGCAAGCGCGAAGGGATAGATAGGCGAATGGGTTGCATGCTGTTCTTTCACGATGTTCTCCTTCTGTAAGGCGTTGCCCAAATGACTGCGAAAAGCGCCCTGTCACTATTTGCCATATCTAGAGCAGAGTTAGTTCATTTCCAAAGTTGGCCCTACCGGGATTCGAAACCGAGACTTCTGAGACAGAGCTTTAAAGCTTAACCTTAACCATGGGGTTTGTGATACAAGTACTTGTACATACCTATCTATACTAATATGAATATACTCAAAAACTACTGTACCGATTTTAAAAAATTCTTTCATCTAACAATAAGTATAGAAAGCTACGTTATCAGCGAGTAACATACTGCTATATTTTATAAAGTTACGCTGAAGTAGTCTCGTGCAACAGCTAGTATATAATAAAATCATTGTTTGTCTGTGCATTTGTGCTCAGTGAAAACCACATCTAAATCGGTTAAGCTCCAAAATAGCTTAACCGGTTCAGATGCGGTTTTCACTGATGTATAGAAGCAAGCTTCCTGTAACTTTTAGTATTTGTTTTAATCCAGTCGGTTTACAAATAAAAAAGAACGAGCTATTTCGAATCCACGCGTACGAAGTCGCAGGCACATCTAGTATACAATAAATAAATGTTCACATATTTCAAAATCGTAGATTTTTTTATCGGCCAAGATAATGGCATTGATTTTCGAGTCTATTTATAAAAAGGGATTCAAAATGAAATCCTTACTGCAAATTCTATATGTTCTGAGTTGGAAATCATGGCCGCGGGTTATTTACATTGCTCTAACTAAAGCATCGAGTCGAGTGCATCTGCAACGTTGGGATTATACCCGAATCTCAATTACCCATTGGCATATGAAGGGGAGACAGGGTTTAAACTCGAATGTAGCACTTTGGATACGTCCCCCCTATAATGTTCATGTGTGGTTAAAATTGTAAGAACACTTAAAATGACCACGGTCAATTTACACAAAATAAAGTTTTGTTAATTTTTTTTTCCAATTTGTATTGGCAATGATGACATAAGTTGCTGAAAGGTGGTCTAACTATGGGCCTTTGTAAAGAAAGCTCAAGTTCGGAGTTACACTGCGAGATCGAATCTCGAATGAGGAATAAAAGGCAGGACACATAGGAAGGTTCTCGAGTGGAGGCCACGTACCGGCAAGTACAGCCAGGCTGGCGCAACTCAAAGGAAAGAAAATGATGTATGAAACAGGTGGATTGGGTAATGCCGGAATAACCCGACTAAGTCAAGGCGATTGCGAAACCCATTAAGTTATTAGACATCACCGATTCTCTAATTTGGCCGTATTATACATCAAAACCACAATAAACCTGTATGTATAAGTTACTCTATGCAATAAACCATCGGCGGCCATATTGATGTGTTGCAATATGGCGTCTTTCATTTCAACTGCTTTGTTTGTTTGTTGTTTATTTTCGGATTTTTCGGCAAGCAGAGTATTGATTTTTATAAAACTTGCCAAAATTTTAGTGTTTAAATACTCTTTCTTCGTAGTGTTATATTTGGTGTATCGTGTTTAGTATTCTAGATGCCGAAAGTAAGCTGCGAAATATGTGGCCTAAGAACGAGTCGCATTGATAATAAAAAACGAATATTTTTGGCCCAATTCCCGCTGGATGAAGATAGGTTAGTACATATTATATCTTGCTGCTGTTCTAAAACCACGTATAATATAGTTTATTGGGAGTTTAGTTCAAATTTTCGAATAAAATTGTGTTGCATATGTGTTGCATGTAAAATGTAAACAATAGTGCAGTGCCATTTTTTATCGACAATCGGCAAAAATTTCTTTTTGATTTTATTGCACTGAATGATAAAAAATGAACACATGCATACACCCCAATGTACCAATTGGTTTGTTTTAGTTTTATTTTGCCTTTCTTTTTTATTTATATGTATATTTAACTAAAAAATAACATTTATTATTCATTTACTTTCTAGGTGCAGGCAAGACTTTGAAAAGAAAAAAACAACAAATGAAATGCTGTTCCATGTATCGGAATCTCTGCCAATCCATTGAACGATGAAGTTTTCAGTGAACTCCCTCTCCATATTGCTAAAAATCCTGTACAAACAACAAATGAAATGCTGTTCCATGTATCGTTCCAATCCATTGAATTACTTTATGAAATTATTATTACGTTATACATGACATAATCCAATTTTTATGTGTGTTACAGAACCTTCAACGTCGACCTTGGATACTGCCGTAATTAACTTAAAAAATAAATAGATCCTGCAGTCCTCAAAGATTTTATGTGAAGTTACTCTTGTGGCTAGGGACCTGGGTGCCAAAATTTCTATATGATTTGTTCGTGTTAGGATGATGTACCATAAAAAAACATTAAGGACCGCGTCTGCCACCATGACAGCCCTGCGTTGTCAATTGAACGACGAACTAATCTCCTGGTATCAGTAATCCGGTTGTTCACGTCACTCGAACTGTTGAGCCTCCTCTTGTATCAGTAGTTCGGCGCTGGTGCTTTGTTTTCTAAGGTACTGTATGTACACATAAGGCTCTTATAATAATATCAAGGAACTTCAATAAGTGTCCATTATTCAACCTCTTTATTTAATTAGCCACTTGTTATCAATGTATTTTGTAGAGATTCCTTGTGCATCAAATGCTCTAAGTATGGCCATATCGATTGACAGTGTAACTCTTCCTAGCATTTGATTTACAATTTGATATATCTTTTTTATATTTTTAAAGTTATTATTAATATACATATTTATTCCTCTTATCTTACTTCGAAATGTAAAACAATCGTCATGAGTTTACATACATCAGTACTTTAGAAAACAAAAGTTTTTCACCAGCGCCGAACTACTGATACAAAAGGGGGCTCAACAGTCCGGGTGAGGTGTACAACCGTACTACTGATACCAGGCGGAACAAATCATATACCAAAATGGCACCCAGCTAACCATTGTTTTTTTCGTTCACTGCTTCTCTGCTACTCCGTCAGTCGGCGATAACCGTAAACTGTATGATAGTAATAAAGCGATGATTGTAATTATTTGTTTTTTTATTTGTCAATAAATAATATTTAAAATTATGTAAGGTCTTTTTTTGGGATTTTCATAAAACCATAGACTATAGAGTCAATTATACTATCGACCTTTTTATCGTAACAATAGCACATCCTTATTTTTATGTTCGTTATGTTGGCAGCATCGTACTTGTTAATTTTGGTTAGGTTGGTATTGGAGCAGTCCATCTTTGTCATAGAACAGTGGATTTCATTTTCATTGTATGGGAGTCCCGTCTCTTAAAACGTAGTGATTATATACTCTTTGAGTACAGCGTAGGCAGTCCAAGATACACTGACGACCTAATAAGGGCCTATAGTGTATCCAGGCTGCTTCTGACAGGTCCAAATAAAAAAAATGTAGAAAATTATGGCTTATAACCAGCTGTGGACGTTCTACTATAGTTAGATGGTAAAAATGTTAAAAAAATTGTTTCAAAATAGTGGGATTATTTTCTCTGCTTCCAAGCTGTTACCCATATCACAATAAAAAAAATGCATTCTATAATTTAAAGCTAGAATGCTAGAAGACCGAATGTCTTACTTTTATTTTTTATTTGCAAAAAAATATATATTACAACATACATACTCGTAGACCTTTTTTTCAGGTTGATAGTCTGCAGGAAGGCTGAAGGTGCAATTGATACTAGGTCACTACCGTCGCCTATAAACATACAAAAACAGTGAAATCCGAGTATTCCATACGTAGGAATTTTTAGTGTATATAATTAGCAGAAAAAAAGCATCCGTGCAAAGCGGGGCCTGTTAGTTTATTAATTATAAGGTACCATAACTTCAGTGCGACATAATATCAAATTATTATTAATAGGTTTTCCGTTTTGTTACATATTGATTTTTTTTATTGTATTTAATTTTTTATAGCATAAAAATTATGCTTGGCGCTACCAATTAAAAGCATTTACAAGTTTTATTAAAGTTGGTCGCTTGCACAACGGGCGGGCCGGGCGTCCCACCGAGAGGGCATGACCGCACGCTACCGCGCGTCCCAACTTCTTCACAACTTACTTTTACCCGGGTCTTCGATCGTGAGTGTCCTTCTATTTCAAAGAAAGTTTTGAGGGTGGGATTTTATATTTCACTAGCTGGCCAGGCGAATTTCGTACCGTCACAGAATAAAAACTCGTTCTATGAAAATGTATAAAAAAATGAATTTTCTTCATATTTTTAAAGTGAAAACTACCCTAGGCGCGTTGGGCACTTTTTATATAGGAAAAAAAAAACGCTAAACTCGCGATACTGACATGTTTTGATATATTGTATATTAGATGTGTGTATTTAGGCGATAGGCTAGGTTATACCACCTCTGGAAAAAAAATCCAGGTCACTTGGTTAGGTGATAATTGAAAATGGGGAAAACCGACACCCTGGACGACATTTTTAGGTATGTGATCACAAATTTTCCAATCTTGCAGTTATTGCTATGCTCTTGATTGCAGTAATAAATTCAATATTTGATTCTGTACGATTTGTATAAAAAAAAATAATTGAGAAATGTGTGTTGTAGTACCATTTTAAATCTTGATTAAATAGGCATTTTTTTTTAATAACTTGCCAAGGGAGATATAACAAAAACATTCACTAAAATTGTTTTTTTAAAGAATATCCTACTAATATTATAAATATGACAGTTTGTGATGATGGATGGATGTGTACGGTATGGATAAGTATAAATGTTTGTTACTATTTCAAGTAAAAACTACTTAATAGATTTGGATTAAATTTGGCACATAGATAGTTTATTACCTGGATTAACATATAGGTTACTTTTTATTATGTAAAAACTTTTTACCGAGGGATTGTCTAAAAATATAAATTATGTCGCTACTGTCGCCACCGTCGTCACAGCGATAAAGATGTCAGGCGTTACATATTACTCATATAGTATTTTCTATTTCAACGCAGATAAAGTCGCGGACACCAGCTAGTAAAATATAAATTTAATTATTTAATACAAGGGACCTCAATTGGTCAAAATTGAGTTGACAATAAGTAATTACACTTATTAATTAGACGTGCGACTAACGTATTAAAGAACACATTGTATTACAAGTATTAAAACATTCATGAGTATCTCATTAAATGTAGTTAATAGTCATGGAATACAATTGGTTATGAGTGGCTCGCTTTTATGTAACATTCACTTGCCGCTCGTTGGCTCGCGGCCATATGTCAACTTTTCAAGAAGCGTTACTAGGGATGTGTCATCGTTGCCTGTCAGTTATATCGACATCGATGAAAATCATTATTAGTTTAGTAGTTTCTTCTAAAAAGTCTTCAAAATTAAAAAGTTTTTTAAATGAAAACAATCAAAAACCTTTTAAATTTTGAAGAGTTTTCACAATAGAATTTTTCTCTTCCCATATTTTTTATGCGTGATAATATCTTAATTAACATTAAGAAAAAAGTACCTCCCCAAGGGGCATCTAAAAATTAAAATAAAAAATTTAACCCCTGACAAAAATATATGAGCAATAAAGATTGAATAAATGTTTTAACACATAAGAAAAAGGGGCACGGACGAAATCGCGGACAAAAGTTAATTGACTATATATTTTTAATGAAAATGTCAGCAGACAGGCTGACGTTCCATTGGTGGTAGATGACTACCATCGCAAAATCAATGCCAAAGGGGTTTTAAATGTGCTGCCTAACTTGATAGGATTAATAATAAGTATCTAAAAGGCGAACGAACTCTGGCAACGCTATAGATTCACGGTGGTCTTCTGTGAAGAGGTGGATGCTGTCGCCAGCCAGGCTGTCCAATTTTTGACTGCTGAATTCAGTGTCCCATAATATACCAACATATATATTAGGATATTAGGAATTGTGTTATATTAGGATTTCACGTGAGAGAATGACTACTAGTGTAATAAGACTCATCCTAAAAAATGTCATAAATGCGAAAATGAGTTTGTTAACCTTTCACGGTTTGACTACTCATCCTAAGTACCTACTCTATACTTACGTTCATCTAGAAAAAGTATTGTACCAAAAGGAAGGGAACGAAGTCGCGGGCAAAAGCTAGTCACTAAATAAAAATCTCTGTCTGAAGCTATTAAAATAAAAAATAATAATAAAATACCTGTGTACCAAACTTTCACTCGATTAGTCCCAACACTAGTGAGTGTAAGGAAACTAATGAATAATTCATGGCAATGTAGTTTTTTACTCATCATTTAGTACTCATCACACGACAACAGATGGCAGTGTTTGCTAAAAATTAGCTGTCAATTGAGCGAAACATGTTTAGGGGCTCATCGTATGACAAGTTATTTGTACATAAAAACCTATTAACTTGTGTTTTTTAAGTACTTGTTATTAAAAGTGTTTCACATTTTTCATATGAATAATATTTTTAAAATTTTTAGATATTTGGTCTTAAATTTCCTTTGGGTCAAAAACTTTATGAATCAAATAATCCATGTTTGAAATCTTTCTTCTTAAAGTGCCTCTTCTCTACGAGGGATCATGGCAATGTTAACCTTGGAAGAAGCTTGCACGGAAGTAGGGAGCGAGTGCTCATACCAAACCACTCTCGTAAATTCCTCAAACAGAATGTCTCTCCTGCATCTGCTACCTTTGCCCTGTATCTTTCCTTGCATCACTAGTTGAAGAATACGGTATCCTTTGCTCCTTATTACGTGCAAGAAATATTGCAAATCCCTCTCTTTTATCGTTCTTAGCATTTCTATTCCTTTTCTTATTCGTCGCCAAACTGAAATCCAGAAAGGGACAATATATTAATTATTAGAGATTAATTTATAATGGAACTATAGGTTTCATTAAGCCACTTTGTCCCTGTATCTTTATAAATTATATATTATGTACTTTTAGGTACCTACACATTATTCTGTTTTATCTCATCCCGACAGTGGCGTAGCGTACCTTGGAGGGGCCCTATATCAAAATTAGTTGGGGGGCCCAAATGAAGGGTAAAGATTTCTCACAAAAGAAACAAAAATGCTTGCATTAAATTAAAATAAATATTTATTGATTATTAGTTATCACTTCTTCTTTGAAATTGAGCTAGCCAAACAATTCAAATTAAATATACACTTTTCTTGCCTTTTTTTCGGCAAATTGATTTATTAAATCATCATTATCTGAAGTTTTTTTACTTATATGTTTTTTTTTCGGGAGCACGAGATTAAGTGACATTGTAGATAACATTTTACTAATTATTGCTTACACACGTTAGGGGACCCTGTATCCCGGGGCCCCCGTATCATTGATACGGCTGATACGGCGGTAGCTACGCCCCTGTCATCCCGACTAATATTATTAATAAGAAAGTGAGTTTGTGTGTTTGTTACGACTAACAACAAAGTAATAATATGGCAGAATGGAACTTAATTTTACTCACATTTAACGTAAATATATATTTATTTCTTCTTTGCTGTCTTTCTTATATTGTGTAAGTTTATATTACATATTATGTAATACATAATACTATATAACCACATATCACTGGCTACAGCCCAAAGAGAGGCCAGGCAGGCCAGGCCATGCCAGGTGTATGCCAGGCCTCTCTTTGGAGTTAGGTATATCGGAGTTGTAATGATAGTTTTTTACTTGATTGCATTGCAATGTAGGCGTTTTGTATGTATTTTGTATGTACCTATGCCGCCGTATGCGATCGCCGTACCAACCTATGTCTATGTTAGCAATTCGTTGCTACGCGCAGAACAGTCATTTGAATTGCAGCACCTGTGACTTTGCTTGCGTTATAGGCGACGGTAGCCACCTACCATCAAGTAGACCGTCAGCCTGTCTGCCAACTTTGACATTAAAAAAAAAGTTAATTTAATTTTTTTAAATTCTAATACCAACTTACTAATTACTTTTAAACAAAGTAAACGTTGGTAAGTTAATTAAAATATTAAATT
Source organism: Synanthedon andrenaeformis (assembly GCA_936446665.2). Taxonomy (NCBI): domain Eukaryota; kingdom Metazoa; phylum Arthropoda; class Insecta; order Lepidoptera; family Sesiidae; genus Synanthedon; species Synanthedon andrenaeformis. Next base: position 2,979,873 of record OW387798.2, read on the forward strand.
AGATTATTGATTAAGGCATACTTTTCAAGGTAGATCTAATATAGATTTGAAATAGTGGGTTGAAAATAAGTGAATTGCGTGTACTGTATCGGGAATAGTAAGCATAATTGAATTATAAGGTGGCTATTTCTGCGAACATTGGTATGCCGTGTCAGCGTCGCATATATCAAGTGTTGCCCACTCAGCGTGGCGCTGGACAGGTTTAGCTACCTCGTACACTCGCCCAAAACTTACTTCTTTATTGCGAAAATATTTTGTAACCCCTTAAAAAAAACACATAATTCTTTGATGGTTAGACTATTCCTGAAGAAATAATGTATTATATTTTCATACTTAATACGACAAATTGAAAACGTGACATATATTATAGATTATAAAATAAAACCTCGCAAACTGTTTCTCAGAAACATTTTTCATGGTTTTTTTTAATTATGTGATAACTAGGTTAATTTTTGTACTTTAAAGTATATGTTTTCGTGTATTATTCTCATATTTACTTTAATTTGGGTTAGAAATATAAGCAAAATGTTTATTAGTTTTGATCTTTATATTAAATGATGAAAGACAAAGTTTAACTTTAATCATATATAGGTAGGTACTAATAGTTGTCTTTAGGCGTGTACGACGCCAGCGAAAAAAAAACACCTTCTGTCAGCAGGATATTGACAGAAAATGGTCCACAATACTGGTATTCTGTCAGGAAGTTAAGTTGAATGATGATAAAAGTTATACAAAAAATAGATAGGCCACTGGGGCCGGAATGTCAACACACAAGGTGGACAGATGACCTGATAAGGGCCCAAGGCTTGAAGGTGGATTCTGACCTTCAAGCCTTGGGCCCTTGTCAGGGCCTGTCCAAGCTGCTTCTGACCGGTCCTATTGGAAAGTTATGGGGGAGGCCTATGTCCAGCAGTTAATATCCTGCGGCTGAGATGATGATGATAAATAGATCTATCTGACCAACCCTGGTCTGGAATCGAATCGAATCGAGAACTATTATCATAAAAATCATATTTAATTTCTTTTCTAACTCTCATATATGTAAGTTATGTATCTGTGGACACTCTTTAGGAAGGTTTGGTCCCATCTCGTCAGAGTTTCAACTCGTCAGACTTAATATGTGTTAATTTTTTGTTTTTTCGTATATTTTTGTTTTTATATCTGTTTGTGTCCTAAAAAAATAATAAAATATAAATAAATAAATAAATATATATATATAATTATGATTTTGTAATAAAAAACTATATAATATGTGATTTGAAAATTGAAATAATTTTCTCATTGACTGTACCAAAAGTCAATAATCGATACAATAAGGTTTGTAGGTATGCGTTCTTTAGTTTGACGATTTTAAATTTTTTAATGTATTTCAATAAGGTATACAAGATAGATGTAGATGCCTATGTACTGCAGACACTTCCTTCTTTATTGCACTTTTCACTTCTGACACCTTGTAACATGTAATATATTATTTTCTCTTACAATTACACACTCTGCACTCCCAATTGTGACCTAAGCGGTAACCACCTACCGTCAAGTGGCTCGTCAGCCTGTCTGCCACTCTTTATAAAAAAAAAATTATATATACGTATACTCACAATAATTATGCTTGAAGCAGTAATCTGTGCTTTATAGTGAACACATTGACATAAACACGAGAAAAGCATTCATGAGCAGGGTTTTATAATCCTACAAAGTGACGTCACTTGCACCCAACACACGGGACCCTTTTGATCCGTAAGGGCTCACGGATTACACGAAACGTAGGTACAAAGCTTAGAATACAATTAAATTAATTGATTTCTTTATTTTTTTTGTTGACAAATTTCAGTTGAACATTAAAAGATGAATATTTAAAGAAAAAGTACCTACCTTACCTACCTACTGTTCTCGAGGGATTATCTAAAAATGAAAATGAAAAATTCAAAGCCTGAGAAAATATGTGTAATAATAGAAAAAAATATTTTAGTAGACTAACGCACGGCGATTTATTTTTATATATGTTTACTAGCTGACCCGGCAAACGTTGTTTTGCCATACAAAAAAATATCACTTAGGGTATGGAAAATAGATGTTGGCCGATTCTCAGACCTACCAGATAAGCACACAAAATTTCATCAAAATCGGTCCAGCCGTTTCGGAGGAGTTTGGCAACAAATACCGCGACACGAGAATTTTATATATTAAGATTATAAAATAAGATATACTAGCTTTCAGCCGCGACTTCGTAAACGTACCTTAGGAAAAATTCTTATTATATGTAATTATTCTATGTCCTCAGTTTTATATCTACAAATTAATAGCAAAATCTACAGGTGTCCAAGTTCAAGTAGGTAACCGATCGATTCAGTTTGCCTCGGAGATTAATGGGAATAATTAATGTTGAAATATTTAAATAAATATTTGAAAATATCCATTAGCAATATTACGTTCGCATCAAAATAAAGAGTGGAGTGCGTGTTAAACACGAGTAATACATGCACAATGCGATGTACCTACACGCGGCGCGTGCGTCCAACATAACGCGCGTCCGACACAGTAGCGAAAACGTGCAGTACGTAAACTGTTTGCATTGTAAAAAAGTGCGGAGTTTCTTTAATATATGTCTGTCTAACTAACTAGAAATGTCATCTATGAAGATATCATCATCTCAACCGCACAACGTCCACTGCTGGAATTAGGCCTCCCCTATAATTTTCTAACAAGACCAATTAGAAGCAGCCTGGATCCAATGCCGACCCGCAACCCTTATCAGATCGTCTGTGTACCTTGTGGGTGGACCCTACGCTGCACTTGCTAGCCCATGGCCTCCATTTTGAGAAATTTCCGGCCCTGGCGATAGTCGGCTCTCTGTACTATATGACCTGCTCACTGCCACTTTGACGTACAAATCCGCCAGCTTATGTCGGTAACTTTCGTATGTCTACAGATCTCCTCATTCCTGATTCGATTAATATCTACCTACTGCTATTTTTCTTTATATGACAATATAAAATCTTTAATACATACAAACAATAGTTTCAAATTTTCAATTAATGTTTATAAACAGAATCTTATTAAATTCTAATGCTTTTATTAAGTTTTCACACTGTTTTCCTCGTCATGTGACCGTAACGGCATAAATTGATTTGTGCTCGTGCGTTCAGTAGAGGTTATAATTTTCGCGCCATGCCGAGCGCTGCGGTCGCGAACCCATGCAGTGCTGCCAACCGTAAGGAACGAATACTTTTTTTTAAATGAATTACAAATTAACTACTTAACTTTTAATATCTTCTAGCACGTAATTGAAATGTTACTTGAATTTATTCTTGTTTTACATCATTTATTTAAGCAGACATTTTAATGAGATTTATTTATACTGATTTCTTATTTAGGTTGATGTTTTTTTTTATGTAAGGCCGTCAGACTGGCTGATGGTGCACTTGATGATAGTGACTACCGTTGTCTCTTACTCTTAATGCAAGCAATGTCACATGTGCTGAAAATACGCTGCGACCTTAGTAGGTTTCCTAATATAAGTAGAGTAAGTATCCTAACTATAATATTTGAATATTTTTTAAGGGCATGGTTCCAATATAATTAACCGAAAAATTCGGTGTTAACTTCACTATATATATAGGTAAAAAGGGTACATACCTAATACATAATAAGTATACAATATAAATTTAAATGTGTATTTTTGTTATTATTTATTAGTTTAATATATATTAATTTTAAATTTTCTATTAATATTAATACTTTAGTAAGTACCTACATTTAAGTGTGTATTGTTCTTATTAAGTTTCATGATAATTAAAAAAAAAAGAAAATTAACTAATAATGTAATTATATTTTACAGTTTCAACATTATATCATTAGTTAAAACGCCAATTCCAGTTATCTTTTAGTTGGACATTTATCAACAAGTATCAGTGCATTTGAAAAGCGCTCTCTGTAGTCTTGAAGAAACAATGGCGTCAACTGTGCGTTTAAAAAGGTCTGCCTAATGAGTGTTGAATATTTTAGTGTTAGGTGCACAGCTCAACTCCACAGCTTTGAAATTCTATAGCACACTTTTTAATACCTAGGCTTATGTCTACCGTACCTTAGTATCTTAGTATTCAATTCGATACGCTATACTTGGAGAAGATGTTACGTTTTCAAGTTTTTTTTTTTTAATATTTTTGATCTTATATAATAGGTATTTCATATTTGATATATACCCAGATAAATGAATAGGAAAATATTTTTTTGGAAATATTAAAAATTAGAAAACTTTTTTTTCATGTTCAGGTCATCAGACAGGCTGACGGTCCACTTGGTGGTAGTGGCTACCGTCTCCTATAACACGAGCAACGCCACAGGTGTTGCGCAAGCGCTTGCACAGTAGAATCGAGGAAAAGGAATTAGGAAGAGAATGGTTTCTTGCATACCTTACCTACTCACTCATCGATACACAACAGCATCGATACTGTTATTCCAAGGCGGTATTCTGTAAAGGGTTATTCTGCCGCCAAACAGGCTGCCCAAGTGATTGCGAAAATTAGTAAAAAAAAATCAAGTGAAATAAAAAATATATATATTTTCTTTTACTTGATTTCTATGGTTGTTTTTTAATAGCCTCAATTATTTCTGTTGTAATTATTTGTGTTTTGTGGTAGATTTTTTAATTTTTAGGTACTATATGGTACTGTTATACGTGCGGGGTTGGCCAGCCTAATCTATACTATACCAGTAACTAGTACTTACCTACTAATCTATCTATACCATCAATCTACTATGCCATACAAAACACTACGAACTTTATGGAACATTTAAAAATGACATTTATGCGTTTATGGATCGATTTTGGAAATTCTTTCACCTACAGAAACAGTGAGTAACATAGGCTATATTTTATAAAGTTATATACGTGGGCGAAGTCGCTTGCAACAGGTAGTGTAAAATGTAAACAAAATTAAGTATTTTTAATTTAGGCCTACTACTTATTAGTACTTTTTTTATAATCTCACGAAGCTATGTAGGTAGGTAAGTTAGTAACTTCGCATACTTAACAAACCCATTATCCACTTCAGAGGTCGCTATTATAAATTAAAACCATATTGAAACCTACACACGAACGGTTCCGTTTTGAAATTTAACTTTTTTAAACCCAATTGTGTCTAAATTACTTTGTGTTATTGAGCCAATATTTCATAATAAAAGGTACCTATAGTAAGTCGAGTGCAAAAATGTTTGAAGGGTTTAATGCCTTTTTTCGGTGTTCAAGTGTATTCAAGTTAAGCCTCCGACAGAAGAGTAAACATTTATTTTTATAATATGATCTCTTCCATTATTGTTCTGTATAAAAAAGTCTAGTGGAGAAAAGTTATTGTACTTACCTAATTTTGTTTATAAAGGCTTTATTTTTAATAATAAAGCTTTTTTGCTCTCGGCCAGCATCTAGCCGTGTAGCGAAGTCGAGGCCGACGATGAATAAACTCAAAAACTACTGGACATTAACAGCGAGTACCATAGGCTATATTTTATGAAGTTACGTAGACGAACTCGCGTGCAACAGCTAGTAGGTAATAAAATCGTAAACAAGCTGAGTCTGTACATTAAATATCTTTAATTTGGACACAGTTTTCAACTTGATAGGCTCTAAGTAGCATGTCATGTTGACAAAAGAAAACTGGCAAGGTTCCTTGTTTAAAAAAAATACAAATGGATTAAAGACATGCTTGTACATCATGGATGATTTGCGAAAGAAGTGTTTGTTCAAATCTGAGATTGAATATCAAAAAACAGCGTAACATATCGATCTCCGTGGAAACGTTTGAAAGGTTTGAATGAATATGTATTCGATTTTGTAACAGGTATAAACAGAATTTGTTGCTCTGTGTATTTTTTTCTTTAATGTGATCTGTGACGGCATTAAACAAGATGTCGCCTGACATAACAGGTGATGTCAAGTTATTACTTGACATCATCTGTTATGTCAGGTAATATATGTTATGTTGTTGGTATGTTACTTTTTCTTCTATAGTTGATGGTATGTTCTGTCTTCTGCTGGAATTCCCCTTCTGTTTGTGATGAAGCATTTTGTTAATACTAAATCAGTTTTAATTATTTTAGCAATTAATTTAATAGTAATACTTTTTCTATACCTACAAAAAGCACTTAATATTTATTTAAATATCTACTTAATAATAAGACTTAAGAATAATAATTTATACGCCAACCTATATACATTATTACTCATTATAATTTTATCTTCTGTTACATAGCTACAAAAACCATCTCATATAATTTTAATATGAAAAATGCATAACCCACCAGACTGGAGTTATCTATTTAAAAAAGACTCACATAGTATAAAAAAAAGTCGCTTCCCACCTATATACCTCTGCGGTATGTAGGTAATGTATGCTTAGATCTTTTAAACAAAGTAAGTAACTACGCAACGGATTTTAATGCGGTTTTCACTAATGAAAAGAGCGTTAAACGAGAAAGCTCTTTATAAATAATTACGGGAACGGCAGGGGTCAAAAAATAATAATTAAAATTTGAAATTCGAATACCTACTTGACAAATTTCAGTGGAATTCTTTTAGTTGCCAGTTCGTATTCGTATGTAACGATAAATAAGCAAGTAGGTACCTACTTAACTGTGTAGGCACCTAGAGATAGGAAAGTTCAACTAAATAAGTAAATACCCTCGCCGAGGGTGGATGAAATCAAAACCAAGTTGTTATTACAAATTACATTTTTCTCAACTTTTAAGGGGGAGGCTGTTTGCGGGGATTCTTAATAGAATGGAAACATTGGGATGAAAGGACCTCTTGCCAGTCGTTTTTCAAAGAATACATGCAAAAATGAACTCTTCATCATTAACAATAAGAGCTGTTTCGATTGCAATAGTAACATTGTACAAATAATGTTTTTTCTTTGAACCTCGAGTTTCGACTCCGACAGGTTTATTAATTCGCGTTTGTCTACATTTCTTTCTTGTAGATATTTTCTTGTCTTTTGTTCGGCGCGTTTTGCCTTCCGGTTTCTTTTTTGTTTTTCTCTCAATGAGTTCCAAATTTAATCAGAAACGTTCTAATTTTTTTTTATTATGGCAATATTTCTAAAATTTTTAGCGATTCTGGAACAAATTTGTCTATTGGTTTGTGTTTCCTTCTCTCTACGACATGCATCTAGGCAAGAGAGGTTTTAAATTAATTATTTTAGAATGCCTAGCCGGATTTGATTCCCTGTCGGGAATCGATATCATTATAAAATTTTCAAATATTCACTAAAATCTTAAGAAAGACTATTATTAAAAGAAAAATTGAAAAAAAACTTGTCTTAGCCCGGAACTGGTCCCTATTTAAAATAAATCATCTTATGTTCCAACAGAAAACAATTTAAGAAAATATTGGAAGAAGGTAGGTATCTAATGATCGTCATTCAGACAGACGGAAACGTCTTAAGGTGGCTTTAATCGCCTTAACACAAGCAAGTGCGCTTTCGACTTTCATTAGGATTAAGGATAATCTAATCTGGTAGGTATTGGGCTTTCATAGATATATAAGTTTGAAAGTAGGTATTAAAAAATCTATTGATTAGCGCGACATTGTACAAGCGTCGAACAATTTTCGAATTTCATTCTTATTTACAAAACCTGAAATATTCAAAGAAAATTACTGAAATTAAGAAAGACTTTTATTATCAAGTTCCCAGTGTAAGATCTGAATATATATTCATACTAGCGAATACTAATAATATAATGATGTAGGTACCTAAGGTTAAAAAAAGTCCTAATTTTTAACGATGTCCGTTAATAATTTTTTAATATGACTAGGTACATACTATAAGCTGTTAGGTTTCCTATTAAATAAATAGGTAAATATGTACCTATAGGTATTTGAAACAGATGCATAATCTAAAAATATGTTATAACAGTAAGTGAGACCAACTGAAAAGGTGCACCCAGAAAGTCCCTTCATCTGACATCAATTCTGTTTTAGCGCTTTAATCCCGACTCTAGTACGAATAAAAGGCATATTTCGTTCGCCGACGCTCGCAAAATTGTCATCGCAAATAGCTTTGGCCCTAGGCAGTAAAAAGGTCTAGCGACAAAACGACATAACTGCCAAATTTCTTCAAAAATAAATAACTTCTGACGGCATAGAGATAAAGTGGAAATTCAGTCGCACGTCAAAGCCCTCTCAGAAGTGTAACAATGAAAATGCCAACACTGCACACTTAAATACGAATGAAAGTGAACATTTACCTATTTTGAATTCAGTCAGTAAAGGAATAAGACTCATAATTACATGAGAGGGAAGTATGAACTTGAAAATCGTCGCCTGACGCTCGATATCAAATAAACATTTTACCAGTTACATTAAGCTTTAAGCGACAGCAGTCTGCGCCTTTAAAAATGGACTTTAATTATTATAACATAGAGTTAAATTTTGTAAGATAGACGAGTGTTCTTGGAATTTTCGCCGGGGGGAGCGAAAAGTGTGACCGGATGGGGCTTTTAGTGTGTGCAAACGGGACAGCGATATAGCTCCGAGCGCTGTGATTGGTCAGGAAGGCCGCAGGCTGTGAACAGTAGCCCGCCCTATGTCTACTGTAAATGGTGACGCTTTTCACGCAAAAAGATGAAACTCAAACTGATTTTTTTTAATAAATAAAAATGTATATTATATTATTAATAGCATTAGCAAATGTTCATGTAACGTCATATACAGAAAATCATTATATTATATGTAGAATCGCTGATTTATTTAAGCGATAATGAATCATGGATTTTGCGGCAATAGGTACGTAATATTTATTTATTTTTAAGATAACAAAAGAGTCTCTTTTTTCATGATTTCTGATACTTAGATGTTTCGAGCTATCTCTCTCACTCTTTTTCATGATGTCTATCAATTTACCTTACTTTATTGACGTACTTAATCATTTTATATTCAACAGACAGGCTGACGCTCCACTTGATGTTAGGTGGCTACCGTCTCCAATAACAAAAGCAAGTGAGCTGCCGACCAAGTAGAATTAAGGATAAGGAATTAGGAAGGGATAGGGTATCGGGCTCTTGCATTCTTTACTCGCTCACCGAAACAACACGGTGTTCGGTGTTATTTTACGGTGGTCTTCCGTAAGGGAGTGGTTACTGCCGCCAGAAGAGCTGACCAAATTACTGCGAAACGCAGTGTGCTCTGCCCCACTGTACTTATATTTTTATGAAATAAATGAATTTGTTAAAAAAAGTCTTTACGTACTTTTCTTTTACAATCCTCGCCAGCGGCTACACCGTAGGGCGCCGCCGTTGTCTTGCTCTGGGGCAAAGAGCTTGGGGCGGGCGGATAACACACACATAGGTACAAACACACACACACACACACACACACACTAAACTTATGTGTCTATACACACACAAACTTTAACACATTATAGGTACATCTCACCCACAGTTGGCAACACTGAAAACACAATTTTGGATCTTAAACATTAAGGTGTAACATAGCTTAACACATGCGTACGAATGTATAGAATTATACTCACACATAAAACTTTTTTTTCTTACATAGGTGCCTCCAACTTTCCTCTTATGCACACTAAGATAATTGAACTTTTTGAGGTTCAGGTATGTAATGCTTATATAATGTTTTCTCCCTACGTGAACCTGTGAACTGATTTAATTGTCGTTTATAAGATTTATTAATGAGTTGTTCCTTTGATAAATAGTAGTTTCCTATCTCTACCTTTTTTTAAACTTGGGAAATCCTGGTGGATTCCCAACGTGGCAGCGTATAGGGGACGTTGCGAGGTTATGCCGCACTCCTACCGGCTAAAACCCAACGATTTTCTAGCGAGGCCGTAGATGGGCGGGGTCGCGGGAATGTCACGACATCCGCTACCCACCACGGTTATCCAGCGCGGGACCCTTTACTTCCAGTATACTTACTCTTTTAGGAAAGAATTGGGAGGCTATTTCTCTATCCTTTCGGATGCGGCTTATAGAAGGTTTTATATTAGAGGCCTTTTTAGCGGTATTTTTTTTGCTCAAATACCTGCTATGTTGCTTATGTTGTGCGGTTGTGGACAAATGACAAATTTTCCGGCAGTTTTGAAAATTGGTGATTTTATAAATTTCGATGAGCTCCTTTCGAATTTCTACTTTGTGGTAAGTAACTCGTAACTTTGCCGCTCGCGCTGCCTTATTAGAAAAACTGGGCCTGAAAAAGTTTTTGACAATATCTCATTTTCAACTCATTTTAAGATACAACAGATTTACAATAAATTAAAGTAGAGAAAATTTTCTATAATAATTTATGTAGGTAAAACCCTTTTCAGAGTACCTACGAGCGCCGCAAAGTCTACCTACTCCAACTCCAATATTATTTACTATTAAAATCCGTTCTTAAATTACACTACTCGTCGACTAATTAAGCTGTAAAACCGAGTAGCCACAACATAAGAAGTACATCCAATCTAATTTAATAAGATAACAAATAAAAGAGAGAGCCGAAAAGCCCTAATCTCGTTAGGGGTGTTTGCGAAAAATATAAAAGTATAATTATTTATAAAACTTCAAACTCTAAGCGTTACAAAGGGGAACGGTTTTCATCTCTTTTACCCTAAAGCATCGTCGAAAGCAGGGGGCACTTAATTCTAATTATTTTTCCCCAAAAACTTTCCTGTAAAAATATTGCTTCAATAAAAATATTTCTCCTCTTCGGTCTGTTTCATTTTTTTCGTACACTGTTTGAATACACTTACTAAGTTTAATAATAAATCTAGTAGGTAAGTAGATATACTTATATATAAGACTTGGCTCACGAGGTTCAACAATCATATAGTCGTCGCCGCGAAAGGTCTGATAGCCAGAGCCTTAAGGCTATATTTCACCGGGACACCATGGCGGCGCAACCAGTCGCCGCTACCAACAAAATGTATACAGCTCTATAGAGAGTTACTCACCTGGTGTCCATTTGGTTGCGCAACCAATTTGGCGGCGCGACACGCTCGGACGCGTGCACAGAATGTTACTGGTCGCGCCGCCACGCTGGTCGCGCCACCACAAGTTACTGTCTCAGTGTGGTGTGGCCACTCTGGTGTCTGTATGGTGTCCCGGTGAAATATAGCCCTTAACCAACACCTCCAGAGGCTCTCACTAGATGGTCGGGTCAAGGGACAGATACAGAAAGCGGTACTTCTTGACACGGCACGAATTGTCAGGAGGTTCCTCACACTGGACCCTAACCACCGGTAGCTTGAGGCCGTGGACTTCTTATACGGCTGAGATTACATTTAATTAGAAAGTAGATCATTAATATTTCTTATTAAAATTATTAAAAGGCTTTGTAAAAATTTTAAATTCTTTTTATGTAAATTTTTTGACGAGCCCGTTGGATGAGTGGTATTTTTCAAAGTTCATGGCTCTGGTCTGGATTTGGAAAGTAGTGGCCTTAATTACTTAATGCTTCTATGGTCGGCAGCGCTATTGCAGTAGGTAGGTACTTATGCACTTGATGGTAGCCACCTACCATCAAGTGGACTGTCAGCCTGTCTGTCACTCTTAACATTAAAAAATGTAAGCTCTTATATGCTGTTAGGTTTGCTATTCAATAAATAAATAAAATAAATGAATAACATTATCACAAATTAAATATTGTTTTCGGACACATTGTATTGCATATACCTATTTACAATTTTGGTGGAAATCTTCTTCTATTTTGCTTTCTATTCTGATCTCAAACTTTATTTCGTATTTACCTAATTCAAATTTCGTCCTAGGCAATAACGTAGACAGACAGTTTTAATTGTTTATAAATCTTCTTACGGGGATATTTGTTTCCAGTTGTTTTATGTTATAACTACTTAGCTGGTGCCCGCGACTTCGTCCGCGTTCAAAATGTTATATAGCCTAAAGCCTTCCTCGATAAATGGACTATCCAACACAAAAAAGAATTTTTCAATTCGAACCAGTAGTTCCTGAGATTAACGCGTTCAACCAAACAAACTCTTCAGCTTTATAATATTAGTAATACGAGGGGCATGCCAAAAGTTTTTAGATATCTTTTTAAAGTATTCACCTTGAGCATGTATACACTTTTCCATGCGTTTAAACCACTTGAAAAATACCTCTGGCAACTCTTTTTCAGATGCCTTAGACATTTCGAAATTATAGACAGCCAGTGCATGTTCCTTGCTCACGTATCTTTTGCCTTTAAATTTTTCTTTGATTTTTGTGAAACAAGTAAAAATCGTAAGATTCTAAGACAAAAGAATATGTTGGGTTAGGAAGGATAGACACGTTTTTTGAATTAAAAAAATATCACGTGTGCGGAGCGGCGCTGTTGTGGTGCTAAAGAAGTTGCCGGATTTGTGATTTCGGTGCTGGGGCACAAACTGTCACAACCCACTCAGAATTGACTGATTTTTGATCCTCTAGTACCAAAGTAGCAATATGATCACTTTTACATAACAAACGTGGCGACCATTTGTTCCTATGTGCTTCGCGCACGGCGAGGTTTCGTTGATGTTGGTCCATTTTCAAAGCACCATATGGTCAATTGACACTTTGTTTTGAGGAGGTAGTTATACAGCCATGTTTCGTCATTGGTAAGTATATCGTATACGTTGTTTTTCTCGCCTCCGTCGAATTTCTATATTATAAATCGGCATCAATTACGCGGCGGTCTTTCTGCTCATCGGTCAGCTTGAGCGGCTCCATCTCGAATAACGCTTAAGGAGTGAAAGGTGGTCGTGAATAATGGTTTTCATCGCTTTTAATTCAATACCCAGTTCTTCATCAAGCTCTAAGTATATAATTTGTAGGTTTAAATGGATAAAATTTTCAACAGTTTGAACATTTTCTTGAGTGACTGCGGTTGGCGGCTGACTCATCTTCAAAGCTTCCCCGTCCTATTTTACACTCAGCAAACTAATTAAAAACTGTTGTTTGTAAACAAGCAGACTCATCAAAATTAGTAACCAAAAATGTAAAACATTCATGGGGCTTTAGACCTTTTTGGAATCATAATAAATCATAGCGCGAAAATCACGTCGACTAAGTTCCATTGTTGCAAGAAAATTCCCTCCAGATTCTTACAAAAATAAGTATTTTAAAGAAAAATATATTTGAATTCAAATATTTTCCTATTTTCAATTAATCACTAAATAGTCAGTGTTTACGATGGTGTATAACTTACCAGTATAAAATTATAAAGTATAAAGAATATCTAAAAACTTTTGGCATTCCCCATGTAGATGTAACCTTTACCATATATTAATGTCAAAAGTTTCGTACAACCATAACCATTTACAAAGTTCACGCAAGGATTTCACCCTCACAAAGGGTGATTCTTTAAAACAAAGTTGCCAATATTGTTCTTGTTGCATCCAACTACCTACCTACATACCTTTTAGCAAAATCTCTAAAAGAGAATTCCTAATACAGAAACAGGTGGATTCCTAACAGACGAAGTTGTTTTAGCATTTATAATGTAAAAAGTTGCTTTTGCAATGTAAGTTTTAATGAATGCATTTATAAAGTAACTGGTGGCCCGCCCCCGTCTTCGCGTCGATTTTCTGCAATATTACATACAAAACTTTCCTCTTTGTAACTCTCTATATTAGTGAAAACCGCATCAAAATGGTGGTCTGCATGGTTTAGGAGGAGTTAGCGGATATAGAAAGGTACAGACCGACAGACGCGGAAGCGACTTCAAATTATGCTATCATGTATGTAAGGATACAGAATAGTGTATTGAATACACTTAACACAAAATAATAGCGATAATGGAAAACCGTTTGAAATTTTCACTTAGGAAACAATCTCAGGTCAATTTTCTAAATAAGATTTCCTCAAGGAGGGAACTTGGGGTAAATAGAATAGTCGGCAGGTGTCCGCGCCGGAACTAGGCTTTATTGGCGGAAATGAAAGCCTTCGACCGGATATAACAATTTACACGGAGTAGTCTGTTAGCTTGTTTATTGGTGGGAACACAGTTTACTTTGCTTGTTATGTTTAGCTTTTAACTTAACTTTATCAAGTTGGTATTTTTGGAGCCATTTAATTATTATTTTTTTAACTTTAAAGCGAGGATTTACTTAACAGTAAAGCGTTATTTTCGTCGCCTAATTTGAGTTTTTAGATTGAAATTAAAACTTGCATAAAAAAATTCTTTGGATTATCCAAGTGCACCTTGAAGTGTCTTGGTCTTGGGCTGGGTCATTAATTGGACTCAGGTGTAAGAAAAAGTGTACTACCTAATTATTAATCCATTGCAATGTTTGATCCATTGCAATGGATTAATTAATACACTTTTTCGGAGTGGACCGAGCGAAAATTACTATGAATATATATAAAAAAAGTTTTTATCGGTTCGATTTATACAAAAAAAATTATTTTTGAGAAAATAAAATAATAAATTACTGCCTGAAAAACCTTTCGTGTAACAGTAATAATTAATAATAGTTTTTAGCTTAAACTAAATACCTACATTGGTTTTTAAGTTATTTAATTAAGTTAAGTCCTGTACTAAAGTTTTAATACTATAAAGTTCAGGTTAGATGAATTTTATTTAGAATAGAATAGAATAGAATAATATTTTATTTGTAACAAAGGACATTGAAAACATACAAATATATAAAAAGACAAACACAAACGTCCCCCGCCACAAATTTAGATCTTATTGCCGTGATTTACTGTATGTTTTTGTCAAAATTACGCATTTATTTGTCTCTTAATATGTCCTTTTCCATGGAGACATATTCCAAGCAATATCAATCCTCACATTTCCACCCTCCTTGGTCGCCATGGTGACGCGTGAAACCTCATTGCATACTCTATTACCACCCTACAGTGAGAGCGAACGAAAATAGGCGGAACAACGCCGCAAAATGAGCGAGAACTCAGTTGATGTTGTGCTAAACAAAACCAGTGTAACAAGACCTTTAGTTTTGATGACGCCAAGGTAAAACTGGTACTATTTTTTATTAAATCAGTGACTATCAATCGTGAATTGAATCATCATGATCATAATTATACGCATATTAACTTGCATATATTTAAACATTGTTTTGGTAATCAAAAAGTAAGTAATTATATTTTATTATAATATTAAAAGCCCTTATTTGGTCCTATTTCATAAAGTTGTTTTCATTGTACAAACCTACCTAGGCTCGCATTGTGAAATGCTATTTAAAAAGATATCGCCCCATACATAAAGACATTTTACATAAATTATTTAAAAATACTGGTAGGTTCTCAAAATTTTCAAATAATTTATTATTTAAAATTAAAAAGCTAAACCTCTTTGTCAGAAAGACACGCACTAAGATTTGGTTTGCCAACTTGGAAAGCTATCTGCGTATTTATTTATATTTATAGTTATATTTACAGTCAAGTTTACATACTTTTTTAATGAGCTCTTTCACCATCTCTGAGTAAAGTGTCAAGTAGGTTAACCGCCATTTAAAGTCACCGGTAAGAAAGCGTACGAGATTCACGATCTCCGAGTAGCATTACTCAAGGGTAATTTCAATGAAATTGATACAAGATACTCAGAACATTTACTCGTTAATTAGCGTTACTTGAAAAGTAACTAATCAACACTACTTGTTATCAATATGCGAAATAATAAAAGTATAAGTTGAAAGGAATGATGGTATCTCCAGAAAAAAATACATGTTAATCTTGTTGGTTAACATATAAATATTACCTAAAATTAAAACTAATTACACGGTAAGAGTAACTTAAACCAATTAAATCAGCATTTTCAACCTAGCTGTGGAAAAATGCAGTCAAAAATGAAATATGACTTCCCTGTAATATAATGAATGCGTCCTCTAAGCCAGCGTAGAGTAACTCCGACAACAGGTCAGGTTATGCTGGTTCATATTTTAAGGCAATTGTCACGGCCTCTGAACAAACTGATGAAACTGTTCAAAATTCTGTGTAACAAAGTTACGTTTAAGTTGTGTTTAAGTTGGTTTACAACATCTTTGCTTTGTGCTCTTACTTGGGGGATATAGTAAGCGTAGTGTACCTAGTCATAAATTTCGTAATACTTAATTATAATTAGTCCATTTACAAACGAGTAGGTACATTTTTGCTAAAACATAAACAACACTTAAACCAGGGATTCCCAAAGTGGTCGATATCGACCCCTTGGGGTCGATATCGGTTTCCTAGGGGTCGACATAAACGAAAAGTGATTTTGGGGGTCGACGAGGTCTAAAAATCGACCCCTATTATATTAACACAAGTTCTTATTTAAAACTTTCAAGATAGGTAAGTAGGTAGTTACTGTATTGTTTATGTTGTGTTACGTGTACTAAGAATAATTAATATTTTTGTAGGAAATAATGTTCCAGGAATGTAAAGTTTCAAGTTCGTACAAGATGAAAAACTCGGCAAGTCTATGTGGACAAGTTTGTGCAAGATTGAGTTGGAGCGTACGTCTTTCAGCGGCGTTTTGACTTGCTCTCTATTTGACGATAAAGTGCTTATCACACTATTCAATTTGAACGATTCCTATTTAGGAATCTAAGTAGTGAGCTCGTGATCACACTACGCTAAATTGATTTCTAAATCGAAGATATAGAGTTGAAAATGGATAAACTCTTAATTGAATCCAATCTGTTCTAACTGCGATCACACCTTCCGATTTCCTAAATTGGAATCGTTCAAATTGAATAGTGTGATAGCGGCTTTACGCGAATTAAGACGAACGAATTCATGATCAAGTCCAAACATGTTCCTGATATTTTACTATTTAACGAGCTTGCATTTAGGTTGAAAGTTCATTTGCGTTTTGAAATTCGTTGGAGCTTGAACGATAAAAACTCATATAGCTAAGTACTCATTTATTTCAAGAGATTACAAACTTATTACAAAGCTAAATTAAGTGAAGTAAAGTGACTGAAAAAGTGTTAAACACAACATACAACATATTTTAAATAGGTATGTATAATTGTATTTGTAAAAATTACTAACACTTAAGTCTTTGGTTTTCGTTCTTATTCTACCTAATTACCTAATACGAAGTTTCTATACCTAATTACCTACTGTAGTTACTTCCCAATATAGGTATCAAAGTTTATCAAAGAGTAAGTCAGTAATACTTAACAAGAATCCATTAACTGAGTGTGATAAAAATAAGATAGTGTGCAAATTTAACAGTTTATTATTGTTTTTTATTTAGGTTCCTTATTTTTTTGTTTGCAGAATTACTGAAAGTTTTATGATGGCGGACACGAAAAAAAAATGCAGACAATACAGTTTGGACTACTTGAAGTTCGGATTTATTGCATCTCCATCAAATCAACACTTCCCGATGTGTCTCATATGTGAAAAAGTATTTAGTAACGATGCCATGAAGCCTTCAAAAATGGATGACCACTTATCAAGAGTACATGCTAACAAAAAAAGTAAGCCCTTGTCATATTTTCAAGCACTGAAAGAAAAACTAGACAAAAGGCCATCCATAGGATCGATGTTTGCGTCATCATCTATTCGAGACAATGATGGTTTACGAGCGTCCTATAATATATCTTTACTAATAGCGAAGTCGGGGAAACCCCATACAATTGGAGAGCAGCTTATCTTACCAGCCATTGCGGAGGTCCTTAACAATGTATTGCACAAACCCGCACATGATATTTTAAAGAGAATACCTTTGAGCAACAACACCGTTCAGAGACGCATAGATGAGATGGGACGCGATGTGGAAAACATTTTATGCAAGTTCTTACAGACCCGCAGATTCTCTCTCCAGTTGGACGAGTCTACATTACCCGGCAATGAAGCTCTATTGTTAGGATATGTTCGATTTATCAAAGATGAAAATATGTGCCAAGAACTGATTTTTGCTGCATATTTAGAGACTGATACTAGAGGAGAATCGATTTTTCAGGCCGTGGAACATTTTTTTACTGATAAAGCTATTTCATGGAAGAATATTGTTTCTGTTGCGACTGATGGTGCACCGTCTATGGTTGGTCGTCATCGTGGCTTTATAGCTCACTTAAAGCGACAACTGCCTGATGTACTGGTTATTCACTGTGTGATTCACAGGCAGCATTTAGCAGCAAAAAAGCTGAGTCCTAGATTGCATAAGTCTTTACAATATGTAATAAATGCTATCAACAAGATTCGAAGCAATTCTTTGAACTCTCGGTTATTTGCTCAACTACGTGACGAAAACGACGAAGTCTTTACTCGGTTACTTCTGCACACTGAAGTTCGCTGGCTATCAAGAGGCTCTTGCTTAGAAAGATTTTCAGCCCTTTTTGAATCTGTGTTGGAGTTTTTACAAGAAAAAGATCCGAATTTGAAAGAAAATCTGAACAATTGTAAAACAGATATTTATTACTTGACTGATATCTTTGGAATGTTCAACAAAGTTAATTTGCAACTACAGGGTGATGATCTTAACTTGATTAAAACAAAATCAATAATATCGGCCTTCGTGGGTAAACTAGTTCTTTATAAACAAAATTTAGGCAGAAAAGAATATTCGCAGTTTCCGCATTTGTCAAAATTACCAAAAATGCTTCAAGATGATGACATTTTATTATATGTTACTCACTTGGACGCATTACACAAGGATTTTACGGAGAGGTTTGATGATCTTTTAAATTTACAAATTCCTCAATGGATAATAAATCCGTATAACACCACAGCCATAGAAGAAGCCAATGTGATAATGCAAGAAGAGTTGATTACCATCAGCACAGACGAAGAGCTTAAGCAAAAGTTCAACCAAGGCTATCAGAAGTTCTGGTTGCAACGCAAAATTGAAACACAGTATCCTACATTGTGGAACATTGCTGAAAAATACCTTATCGCTTTTCCATCATCATATCTAGTTGAAAAAAGCTTCAGTGTGGTAACAAACATTTTGACAAAACAAAGAAACCGTTTGAAAATCAACGAACGTGGAGATTTAAGGCTGCAACTCACTAATATTGAACCGGATGTAGCTAGATTGGTAGATAGTCACCAGGTTCATCCATCGCACTGAATGTTTTATTTTCTCTTTGCGAATTAATAGTTTTTAAAATATAATTTCCTACCAACTTAAGATGCTTTATGTATTAATTTGTAATAATTATAAATTAAACTTGATATTTACTGAATTGGATTGTCTTTTTATTTTGTTAAATTTTGACGAGAAAATGAAATCAACTTCACTCACTTAACCAAGTGCAAAGTTTTCTAATTGGCACCTTAGTACCTAGGTATTTTGTACCAATAGGAAAAAACTAAAGATAGACTAAGATAGATAGCTGCTTTAAGTTAGCGGACCATTATGAATAAGGGGGTTGGTCTTAAAAGTAGGTAATTTGACCATGGGGGTCTGAGGTAACAGTTCATTGTTGAAAAGGGGTCACTTGTCCAAAATAGTTTGGGGAACCCTGACTTAAACGATAGTTGTGAGAAATATGTATGGCTAATGCGTATAATTAAAAATATTTTGTTACAAAAAACACGAAAAAAAGTTTAGTTTAACAAAGAAAACATCTTTTTTCTACTGTATAAGTATAATAGTATTTATATAATCAGTGTGGATAGATCTGATATTCTGTTATTATTATTAAAAAGTGCGTATTGACATTTTACATACGTTGAGTATATTACATATGTAGTGACCGACCTAAGCTTCGTTTTAGTTTGCGTTTCCGGCCATTTTCTGCCAAAAAAATCATGAAGCTTGCTACAATAGATCAGTGAAAACCGCATTCAAATCGGTTAAGCCATTTCTGAGATAAGCGTCAACAAACGCATAGACAAGACAAAAATTCTAAAAACTATTTTTTTGACCTCGCTAATATAAGTAACTACAACGTGTTCAGATTGCTTTTTTGAAAAATATTAAGATTAAGAAAAAATATTACACATTTAAGATTTTTTTATAGCCCCACTACTAGCCAGCTCTGTAGTTCTGTGTTAGGCTTATAAAAGAATTATACGACTAGTTTTCAGCTTGCCTCAAATATCTACCCGGAAATGTCCACCATCTCTTGGGCCAGGATTTATACTCTTTGTACAACGACCTCTATTACCACATTAATTTTTCTTTATTTCATTATAATTTTGTGCGAATTAAAACCAAAATTTCAATAGATTCGTATAAACAGCGAGTCCCTAATGCGGTAGGTACTGCGAATTATTGTTATTTAACCCATCGCCCGCCGCTCCTATTGATCGATCACAAAGACCCGCAGGAGGGTTACCTATTACCCGCCCGTGTAATTCCTACCTACTTTGTTACAGAGCTAGATACATTTTACACACATTTAATCCCGTTGTGCCTACTACACGAGCCAATACATTTACCGAAGTCACTTTCATGATCACAGTTTTCGCACAGTGCGCTCTGTTTAAACAGTTGGCCGATAGTCCACCGACCGTACAGTCTGAAACCTGGCATAGCAGTACCTATAACAACTATTCTGGCGCAGCAGTAATTATTGCACAGCAGTGAAACTTTTAATTCTGATTGTCACAGCAGTTATTCTTGCACAGCAGTATAACTTCTTATTCTGGTACAGCTGTAGTTCTTGCATATCATTAATTCTTATTCTAGCACAGTAGTAATTTTTGCACAGCATTATAAAAAATATTTTGGCATAGCCGTAATTCTTGCACCACAGTATAACTTTTTATTCTAGCACAGAAGTAATTCTTGCACAGGAGTATAACAATTATTCAGGCACGACTGTATATTCTCGCACAGCAGTATAAGTTCTTATTCTGGCACAGTAGTAATTCTTACACAGCAATAAATAAAACGTTTGAAAGTTATACTACCTACTATCCAAATGTTATACTGATATCTAAAATCTTTGTTTCGTTTCAAAGCTTACCTTTTAAAGCCCGAACTTTATACCCGAGGGTATAAAGTTTTGAGTGTTCGGATTATTGAGGCCTGTGGATCTTGTGTGGATATAAATCCAGTAGGTAGGTATATCCAACACACAACCATACAGACCCAAACGTTGATATAGAACCAAATTGGAACCAAACAGACTTAGTAATAGAGACCTGACGAAATCTTGTCTACCTAATACAACACTTCAACTCTGAATTTAACCAATGGAGGGTGCGAGAGAAGTCGAGGGTAAAAGATAGTGTTGCAATAAAGTTAATAGAGACCGGTTCTATTTCATTGTTAGCTCTGTGCAGCAGTAAAGGGTTAAACATCCCCCGTTTTGTCCGCCATTGTGATGAGCGCAAGGTACCCCCGGAATGCTTACACTTTCTGTTTTACTCGTAGAGCCCGTTGAATTAATTCCCAGCACCATTGCTGCCCATTATACCTGAACCAGCGTTGTTTAACTGATGAGCTCATCTTCTAAGGAACCGCTCACCGCTGATGACCATCAGAACACTGTCGTATCTACTGGAAATTTTACTCGAGTAAATCTTTAAAATTGAAAAACGAAATTATTACAGTGCTTAGCCTTAAATATATATCTTCTAATATTATAAAGAGAAAATATATTATTTTGCATACTCTCACAAACTAATGAATCGATTTTAAAAATTATTTCACCTATAGAAAGCTATATTATCAGCGAGTAACACAGGCTATATTTTATAAAGGTTCTAAGTTTCCATATAGCTACATTATAGGTTTCTTTAAGCGAGCAGTAAACACACTTCATCAGTCGGCAGCGTACCCAATGGTTGCTTAGGCGACGATAGCCAACCTACTACTGTCATGTGGGCCGACAGCATGCCTACCACCCTTAATAATTAAAAAAAGTGCAGTATATGTAACAAGTGTTAAAAAGTGAATTTCTCCTTTGTCCCCTTTACGAGGTCCTCCGATAGTTTTTATTTGTGATAGTTTATTTGGTGGCCGGCCGGCAGCTAGCCCGAGGCGCGGATATTTTCAAAATAATAATTAAGCGGATACATTTATTATGCCGAGCGCATATGTAATGCGCTCTGAGATAAGTTTATACAGTAAGCTCTTATTTTGTTTTGAGAATTCATTTTTGTCCTTTTTGCTATCGTCACAGAATAAGTAATAGGTAGGTACTACAAGTAGTATACTAAGTGCTATCGGTTTAAATGTCTTGTTTTTGAAACGATGTTGAGAGCGGAACAAAGCGTTGTGACTATTTATTACATGGGCAACATTCAGTTAATATATCATAAATGTATTATTAAAAATAACACAAATAACATGTTTTGCATGATTAAACAGACGGCTTTTAATGAACGCAGTTTTGACTGCGCCAGAGTGAGTACCAATCTTCACCTAGTAGCTTAGTATTTAGTATACAGCCTCAATTTTCAAATTTGTATTTATTCAGTACCTACTGAAATATTTTAGAAACATGATCAAAAACGTATTAATCTAATAGGTATTGTGATCAGATACGTAGGTGTGCACCTGTTCTATATGTGTTTTGATATTACATTAAGTTAAGTTATTTAGAACACCCTGTAGATAGGAGTGTACCTCCTAACCCGTCAGGCAGCAGTACACAGGGTGCGTTCATTATGTGAGCGCGGCAGCTGCGGCCGGTGTGCGTCGCCGCGGGCTTCTCGATTCGCGCACTGATCCGCAGACGAGTGTATATGGCTCTACGATGAATTACACTTGAGGACAAAATTACTTGTTGGCGAAAAAAAATTTTTTTTATAATACGCTTTGGTTACATCCCAGCAGTGTATTTCACCTTCTAATTTGAAGATATAAAAATAAAATTCTAATGTCAAGAAGGTGAATATTTAGGTAAAAATTGTAACAAAGCGTTACATGTCATAAATAAAAATAATAATAAATTAATTAATAATATTTTTTTAATCTATACCTAAAATAATATTACACCCGGAGTGCATCTGCACCGGTAAGTGGCGGTATATTGAAAATTACGCGCTGGTATTGTTTTTATTTTCTACGACAGGTAGTCGGAGAGAAGCAAAAGCAATAGTCCACGTTCCTCAGCGCATTAGTTGAGTCGTGGGAATTAATTGAAACTAAAAGGCTATATTCGACGTTTTTTTAAATTTAATTGTGAGGCTTAAAATTTGAATCTCCCGCGATAGGGAGTTTTCCACGGGCCGAGTTTTACACGGTCCGAGTTTCCTTCGGGCCAAGTTTTCCACGGGCCGAGTTTCCTTCGGGCCAAGTTTTCCACGGGCCGAGTTTCCTTCGGGCCAAGTCTCCCTCGGGCCGAGTATATCCTGGGTCAAGTATCCCCCGGGTTAAATTACACATCCATCATAGACGGCCAGCTTCGGATTGCACTAGATCCAGCTGCCGGCTGCCATCCAGTCACCGCCACCTATCGTCATCGTGCCTACGCGCATCGGCAGGACACACACCACCACGACATCACGCCACATCTACCACCTTCGTCGGCTGGAACATACAGGGGAGTGCCTGCACTGCGTTGAGGAGACAGATAGGCCGACCACCCACGACCTACACAAATTTGTGTTGCCTACCACCGAGCGTATAATATATTTGTTTATATCAGATCACGCCGTTTTATTTAACGTGGTAGGCTACACTGGCGCCCAACCATCCTAACGCGCGACAAAATTTAGGAGAACCTTAAAACTTATTTTTAGCTATTCGTCGAATGGTTAAATTATTTAGCCTCTCTGAATGACCTCCCGCGAACTAAGTACCAGTCAAAGTTTTTGAGTACTTACTGACTCGTCCCCAGTGAGTTCTGTAGTCCCTACATCCAGTCTAGCGATTATTTGTTTTATAAATATATTTAGTAACATTATTAGAAAATAAACAAGAACTAAGCAGTTCATATGGAATGAACTATAAGTTTAATGAGACAAAAAATATGGTTGTAAAGCGTCACCATTAGAAATATTTCTTTTTTAAAATACATTAATTTTTTTTAACACATAAAATACAACTTCCTTTTAGTTACAAGAAAATTCAATTGGCCCTAGCAAAATAATTCCCATCAGGATAAAAATATTTGGCTTTTTTTGAACTTATGTGTAAACAGGTTTCACGTTATGATGATGCGGGCCTTATTTTGATAGCAATACTGTTTTTATTATTTAGGTCTAACTTTTTAAAAGGAACGTATAGTATATGGCATATTATTATATGGAAAGGTATTTTTCAAGAAGAAATTCTATTGTAATGTTCACAGGTACATGTAAGAATATGAAAAACGTTGAGATAAATTATTAAATTAATATGAGGTTAAACGGCAACTTTGGTCCCATAAGTAAGTCCCATAAGGAGTCCATAATTAAACATGCATTTCATAGTAAGTCTGGCGTGTAGCTGTGTGTTTTACGTAAATATGTTACGTAATGTTTTCTTTGAGTTCTTGAATATAATATTATATATTCAAAGAATTCGAAAATATATCATATATACCAAAAGATTCCTTCATCCTTTAACTATTGAGTGATGTAAATGATTAAATGAATGTGATGTAATGAATGTAAATGATATAATATGTAGCTACAACATCAAACTGTATCCCCAAGTTTTGTGTTAGTAGTCATCTCGCACAACTTTAAATAATAATAATAATAGATATATTTTTAATAGTCCTCTCGCACACATACCTATATTTAGATGCTACTGAAAAAAAAAAGGTTTAGACTTAAAGGTGGCGTTTCGCACAATTCGTACTAAATAAAATTGTGCGAGTAAATAAATAAAAACGTACTAAACCCAAATTTTGTTATCACTTTTCTGAATTGCCTTCCACTTTGGAAGCAAATTTAAAGACGTAATTACATTAAAAAATATCGAAAAGTTTTCTTTATTGGCTCATAGACAAAGATGTATTATAGTCATAATTTAGAAATAACAAGGCAAAGGCTGTCCATAACATTATGCCTGTAATAATGTGCTTATTTATTTGCTAACTCACAATCTATTGTTATCTTGACCTGAATAAAATATGGCAATGGACTTGCGAAGTTTTTCATAAAATATTTTTTCCCTAGCCATTTTGAATTTTGTTACAAGAGACATAAGGTGAATTGCTGTCGAGTTAATATGAAAACAATGTTTGTTTTGCATTATAATGACGCTTCATCAAAGTAATGATAGCAAGTATATGTAATTACGAGTTGACATATTGCAATCACGAGCGTCTCTTGACATTTGTGAGCTATTTAAAATTGCAATTCAATATTTAACCTTATAAAAGCCTGGCCCTTTTATAATATCTAAGAAACATTGTAATCTATCCATAGATGGAATCATATTCATACTTAAATCATACTTAAATCTATCTAATTATGGACGAGTAAATAAAATTTAATCGCTAAATGTGCTGCTAAGCGCAATATTCGAAAATTCTGCAATTTTAATTAAATATTCGTAGAAGTTCAAGAAAGTTTCAAGAAAATTTTGAAAAATTGGACATCGGATGTCGGAAGGATATATTCATTTAAATAGAAATAGGTAGTCTATTTAAATAAAAATATTTTTGAATGTAAATAAAATAGGTAAGTGTGTTGCTAAGCGTACAACTCAAGAACGGCTTTACCAATTCAGCAGTTTTTTTATTTTAAAATTTTCGTCGATGTGTGAGGAAGGTTTTTTATGAAAAGTGAGAAAATTTTAATAATTGGACACCTGTGCGATTCCGGAGGCGGTATGTTAGTCTATTTAAATAAAATCGAATCGGTAAATGTATTGCTAAGCGTACAACTGGAGAAATTCAGCAAATTTTTTTTTGAAATATTCGTTGAAGTCTGAGGAAGGTTTTAATGAAGAGAAGAATTGGCAAATTGGACAAAATTGGACATCCGTGCTAAGCCGGTTTGCTAGTAATAAGTAGGGTAATATTAATGAAAATAATATTAAGGTAAGGCACGAGACGAAATTAAGGAGATTAGGCCCTGTTTGTCACGCCTGAAATCTATGGCAAAGAGTAGGGGTATAAGGTACTGCAGCCAGATTGGCTATTAATTTTTTGTCTGACGGTCCACTTTTGATGGTAGGTGGCCTATATCATAAGAAGCGCTAGGTGCAAGTGCGCTGCCGACAATATGCATCATTTTGCTCGAATATTATTTGAATTTTTCTCACGCCTCATTTCGGGATTCCATGCGTTCCAAATTTGAATTGTCGATAATTTCTCCGGCGCCATCTTGCAAAATTAACGTCAAAAGAACTAGTATCATAATGAGGGGTACAAAGAAACAATTTCAGGCTCGTGTGGATGTTCTACCGTGTGGATGATGCGGTGAACGAAGTAAGTACTGAATGCGACTGCTAATTGTGCATTATTTCGCATTGTCTTCGGGCGGTCATGAACTAGCGGCTTCGGAACGCACACGTTCGACCCCCGGGCTTAAACTAAAAAATACGAACAATCCCTCGCTGCTCCTTTAAAAACGTAATGTCATGGAACCCGCTAATTTATGTAGGGTTTGTAATACGGTGCGTTTCTTGAAATTCCATCTAACACCCCTACTAAGGTTTGCAGTGGGTGCTGGAACACGAAAAACAATCATTAGGTACTTATTTAATGGTATTAATTGACGAGCCCATTGGCAGAGTGGTTAAGGAGCTGGTCTTAGTGCTCTGTCACAGGAGTCCCGGGTTCGATTCCAGGCAGAGCCAACTCTGGAAATTAACTTTCAAATTTTGCTCTGGTTTATATCTGGAAAGTTGTGGGGCCCGTCTGGCGGCAGTAACTATTTAAGCCCTTACAGAAGATCTCCGTGAAATACCAGCACGTGTGCTGTTGTGTTTCGATGATTGAGTAACAGATGGCAGAGCCTATTGCCCTATAAAATTCTAGTCCCTTATGCTTAATTTTACTAAAAAACCTGTGGCTTTGCTTACAGCATCTGTGGTGTTTATATTAATAATATTAATAACTTAATTTCAGACATTGTGTTCATAGCTTTTAAAAAATTATAAACTAAAATATTATGTTAAAATATACACACATATTACACAAAAAAAAACTAAAAGTAAAATAAAAATTAACATAAACTGACGCTACTTATCACTTTTTATTAAGGGTGATGTCACCCTATAATCACCTTCCCTTAATCCCTTCCCAGTAATCACCTTCAAAAGCATAATATTATTAGGGGACGGTAAACAATTACCATCAAGTGGAATTTCAGCCTGTTTGCTTTACATAAAAACTTCACTGTAGTTATAGGTAACTTCACTTCTTATTAAGAAGAAAAAAACCAATGGTAGGAGTGCGAGAAACGAGATGAGTTTGTGTCGTGATGCGTTTGAGATTTTTGGTGTAACTGCGGCCTAAGGCCGTTGCGCAGCGGTCGCAACGCAACGTAATTAGAACCCTACGTTGATTTATTATTACACGTATTGTTTTGAGCGATCTGTTTGGACGTGTGAACTGTTTCCCTTTATAAAGTGGGTTCACGATATTTCGTGACACACATCCTCATCAACGTTTAGTTTAGACGTTGGGAATTAGGGTTCATTTTGAGAGAAATTCTCATCCGAAATGCTCGTGTGTAATTTTGTTTGACTTTTTTCACTGCGGAAACATCTTAGTGTGTTATAGGTTTCTTTATAGTCAACTACTGGTAAACGGAGTAGACGCCCTTTGATTTTAAGGCAACTCATATATCGCTTTGGAGATACATACTTAATATTTCGTTTACTAGACAGTGAATCATGATCACTATTGATACGGTAAAGGTAAACACCAGGGTTGTCGGTAAGCCTAAGAATATGTATTCCTTTTATTAAAAGAAAAAAGAAACGAGAAATTGACGAGCGGTTGGTAAAGTGATTATGGTGCTTGTTTTAACTCTTTATCTCAGGGGTCCCGGGTTCGATTCCGGGCAGGGTAAACTTTGGAATTTTTCAAAGTTGGCTCTGATCTGGATTAGGAAAATAGTACTGTTTCCAACGATTCATCTAAAAATAAGAATTATACACCTGACAGCAATAAAGGTGTCAGGCGTTACATTGTTTTATTTTTCAACGCGAACGTAATTGCGGGTACTAGCTAGTGGATTGTAAAAAGATTGATTTTGCGAAACTAATTCACAATAAGCAATACAATATTATTGAATTTTTATTTTTTACATTCGTAAAATTGCTTCACAAAAATGGCGCTCGACTCATTGTTGAAGAGTTCTTTGTTTGTCTTTTTTAAGGCCGACATATCCGTGTTTCTGTGAGCACAAAGGACTTTCTGAAGGTAACACATATACTTTCAAACATTGTGTTTTATAATTTTACTAGCTGTGCCAGCGACTTCGTACGCGTTGCAGTTCGTTAGGATATCTAGTGCCAAATTACATCCAAATCCGTTCAGCGGTTTTTGTTTGATTGAGTAACAATTATCCATACATACAAACTTTCGCAGTTATAATATTAGTTGTCAAGAAGGCTTCAGTTAAACGTAGTTACCTACATGGTACATATTGAAATATGTTACACAAAAAAGGCCAATGAAACTAGTGCCTGATAGGATGTTGCCACGCCCAGGCAAGGTGTACTTCTAGCCTTTACATACTCACGCCTACAGGCGTTATCTACGTACCTTCATCTTGTAAGTTTATAATCGATAAATTAACCGCCCATATTTCATAATTGCAGTTCCTTTTTTTTCTAACTTCTTATACTACCCTTACAAAAATTTTTACATTTGTGTACTACCCCTTTTTTGGATACCCGGCAGTGATAGGGGTTATGCCGGACTCGCAGCCGTAGATGGGCGAGGTCGCGGAGACGTTATAACACGACCTCGGTGCCCCGCCACGGCTATCTCGGGAGTAGGTACGCCGGCTATCTCGGGAGTTGTACTAACCCTTTTTTTAGGAGGGAAAATAACGTTTACGCACTATCCCTCGTGGACGGGGCAGTAGACGAGGGGGTGTCCGGTGGTTACCGAGAATTACACCCTCCCCCCCCTCCCCTCCCCGTCCCCCCGGATTCCATCAGCGGTGATGTGCGGGTCCGAGTTCATAGCGAGGCCTTATCCTCGGATCCCCACACACCGCTACGTTTCTGGTTGTACTACCCCTACAAAAGATAAACCATTAAACACGTATGTATGCCTTTAGCTTTGTTGTGTAACAAACAAGTTCACTTAATTAGGCTTCAGTTCAAATCACTTTCACTCCGCGAAAAAACTGATAAAAGACTAGACGTTTAGACAACACGTTAAAATAAGATTAAAAGAGAGGTATTGAACATCCGGTACAAAGAGCTGATGGGACGCAACGGCAAGATTCTAATCTACAAAGCAGTCCTTAAACCGGTGTAGATGTACGGTATACAGCTCTAGGGCAGCGCCAGTAACTCAAACATCTCAATACTGCAGAACATCACACCTACTCAGAACAAATTCTTAGGCACCAATGAGATTCATAAATATCTTCCAATGAATACAGTGAAGGAAGAAATCATAGCGACTGTCAGAAAGTACCAACAAAGGCTGTATACTTGCAGAATTCACATACAGTACCAATATACAAAGAAGCTATCCCAAACGGTTAAAACGCAAGGATATCTTGCCTTATTGATCGAGTCAATAATTTATGAGTAGATGTTTTCACTGGAAGGCACACTCTCCACATGCCATACAAAATAACAACAAATCTGCTTGTGGTGGATAGCGATTGCAGATACTAGAACAAGACAAAAAACACTTTCGAATTCATAATATTAGTTTGGATTAGTCTATATAGACGAAGTTGCAAAATGTCCACAAAGATATAAATCAAGTGGGACATTTTCAGAACATTAAAAAAATATATTTTGAAAATTCCTTCAATGTCTCAAATAGGACATTTCGGGTGGGACATAATGGATATAGACGAAACCTACCACCTGTCTCAGCCTATCTGCAGATCTTTATAAACCCTTAGCAGTTGTATTTCAAGTTATCAATATTTCCTTGAAAATTCCAAAGTTATCAATCAAACCTCTTTTGTTCACGGTTGAATGATTTCTAAGTGACAGACTTGAAAAAGTCATCAGCGGGGTCGTGCGCCGTAGCGAGGGGTGGCCGTGTTTGCGAAAGCTTGCACGGTGACATTACTGGCACGACATCAAAGGCTACGTGCGTTGGGGTGGTATTCAATATGCCAGTGCATTGATGCGGCGATAGGGTTGTAACCAGTTGAGACTTATCGATATTTTTATTGATATACCATGTGATTCAACCTGTAGTAAAAACGCTTGCGTTTATAGTTGCATAGATGCGTACCTAAATGAAAGGTTGAGACATGTCATACAGCCCCCTTTAGCCCCAAAATAAGCAGAGATTTTTTATGTTAAGGTCCGTCCGCCTATAACACAAGCAATGTCAGAGGTGCTACAAGTGCGCTGTCGACCAACGCGAGCGGTATTATTAGCGATATTAGGAAACCTCCAGGATCATTCTATATTCGGACTCCTTTGTTGAAATCACTTATTATTTTGCCCCACTTTTGGGCAAAATATGAGTAGGTAATTTCTGGTTTTTTTTTTAAATAATTTATTTAGGAAAACAAAACAACAATATCTCATAAACCACGAAATACTTTCAACGAATAAGTGAGTCAAATATAACTTAGGCTTAAAATATTACGAAAACAGCTATTAACAATTAATATTTCAAATAAAAATTTTAAAAGGAAACGTTTCTTCGAAGCAGATTTACGCTCTTCATTAAGCAAAATATATTTTAATATTAAAAAAAAACCACCAAATTATGAAAAATAAGGGGTGGGAATGTTTAAAACTTTTAATGATGCGATACTGTTAAATGATGCTCGGATACGGAGTTTATACCTACAAACCAGAGTGGGGGTGGGGGGCGGGGTCGTATCATAACGCTCCCGCGACCCGCAACTCGTCACGGATATTCAGAACTGGGAGGGCTACGCTCCCTGTCAGAACCTCGGCGTACCCGAAGGTGGAGGTACGCCGGCTCACGACGGGCGGTAGTCTCCCTTAAGACTACGGAATAACCCTGCTCTTACAGTTTGTAAAATTTTAGAGAAACACAATATTTACTAATGGTCCACGTCAGGCTTCGCACGAATGGATTTTTCTGCAATATATATATATATACAAATCTTCCTTGTTTATCGCTTTTTCCATTAGTGAAAACCGCATGAAAATCCATTGGATGGTTTAAAAGTAGTTAGCGGAGAAACAGACGTGATTTATTTATAATACGTAGAGATTAGGTGTTTTATCGATAAATTTAAGGTGAGTGTGTCACATCACTAATTAAAAAACCAACGCATTCTAATAGAAAATTCGTTTTTAATCGACCACAAATTGGGCGCGAAATGAGTTCTGACCCTCGCGGGGTGCATTCATTTGGGAAAAGATAGCTTTATTTAAATGAAATATTAATCTACTCGACTACGACTTAATCTGTGAAAAATAATGTAGTATTCATTAACATAGAATCGAAGGAGTTAATTTCTTAAATGTCTATAATTACTTGACAAAGAGACTTTTAATAGCAGCTATGTGTGTTTAAAATGGATTTCCACTTTATTTATTATCTACTAGTCCCCGGTTACGCACGGGAGCATTTTGTTCTACAAATTATATATACAATCTTTCTTGTTAATCGCTCTTTTCTCTAATCGAAGTGTATCAAAATCCGTTGTATAGTTCAGAAGTAGTTAATGGAGGAACAAACAGAGGCAGACAGCTAATATCTTTAAATATAGATAATACTGGTAAGAAACCTCCGCAGTTCCTCTTTCAAATGGTATAAGTAAATAAAAAGTAATCAAAACAACTTTTTCCCTCTAAAATCTAACAGCTCAATTACATTCTCTGTTACGGTGTGACATTTGTTCAAATTGTTTATTTATTCTGTGACACGATACAGTTGCGTATTCTATATTCCGCATAGATACTTATAGTCTATGGATTAAGGTATAATTTTGAATAGGAAAAGCAATAATTAGAATTCAGTGATATGCTTTCGTTTTTTACGTCTCATTTCGCGGTTAATTCGGCGTGTAAATGGTCGAGTTCTTTATCGCGGCTTGTTTTAACATCGCATTGTGGGGTAAGGTATAGTTTTAGATAATTATGGGGTGAATATATTAAAAGTCGCCTCGTATGAGGGCGTTAAAACTGAACATGGTTGCTTCCATGAAATCGTGTCACGCTAACAATAGTATAAATCCGAAAGTTTGCGAGGATGTATGGATCTTTGTTACTCTTTCTCGCAAAACCGCATTTTGATGAAATTTGGCACACAAATTTATTATCTCGATTAACATATAGGATATATTTTACCCTGGAAAAATGTTAGTTTCCCAAAGGATCATCTAAAAATATAAAAAATTGGGCCAATTTTGACACTTCGTCTGTAAAAAAAAAACTACTATAATAATTATAATAAAAAAGCCTTTTATTTCCAAATCTCAAGTATTACAAAATAAACAAATATTTAAATTTTGTATTTGGAATTTACAATACATATATTTTTATTTATTATATTATCTATATTACTTCAATAAACTAAGTTTCCTTAATTAAGAAATATGGATCCCTCTTTGGGTGAAAGCCTCCTCCAACTTCTTCCATGACTCCTTTTCCTTTGCCCTGTTTATCCAATTCCTCCCAGCTATTAGTATGATGTCGTCAATTCACCGTGTGTTCGGTCGACCAACATTTTAAACCCCTCTATCACCTTATAGTACCTACGTTTTATGTGAAATCAACTTTTTTTTACATTGCGTAAATATATACCGCTTTTAAAGGCGTAGTGTTCTTTTAAAAGAGCATTTTACTGATCTACCCTCTTACATAGTTACCATAAAGATATTTTGCACTCAATAGGCAGATAGCATAGCACACTCATACACTCTCATCATACACCTGCCATTCAAATTACGCCTACTCAAATTACCAACTTTAAGATTACGATCAAAACTTATCCGTCAAACGATAATGTGCTTTAAATCTTTGCAGGAACGGCTAAAAATTATAAATTATAGCAAAGCATTCGATTGCGGTCGAGGGAATTATGCCATAGATTAATAACATACCTATATGAAACTTTTCAGATGAGACATTCAATTGAAGTGCTTATCAAGTTATTACGAATCCTTTTTTAACCTAAGTCTATTTCAAGTAATAACCTATTATAATTATTTCGAAAGATTCGCACATTTTTAAATTACATTTAAACAAGCTGTTTAAGCTTTATGACCAATCCTACATTTTATGACATTTTGAATATCCGTTCACGCCCCTCAGGGACAGTACTTTTTCTATATGAAAGGTAGGTATACTCTATCTATGTCCTTTTTTGTATCTGTCACAATGTATGCAAAATTTCATAAAAAAATATGGGGTGTTTAACGTGAATACGTGTACGTTACGAGTAATATTTTATTTAAGCGTATTATATTATATGTATATATATCCAATGAATTCGAATAGGATACCATTTATCTACCTATACCAAAAAATTCTTTGATCCTTCAGCTATCAAGTTGTGTTGTTACAGCATCAAACTTTATCCACCGATTTTGTTATCTTCACTTTCCTGAATTGCCTCCTACCATAGAAGCAAATTATTTTTTTTTTTTAAATAATATGATAACAAATTTAGATTCATATATACACTTATTATTTATATAGAATCATTGTTATTTATTATAATGATACTCGATTCTGTAGCTTTTCCAGAGAATAAAGGCTTATTTTATTTTATTTTATTTTATTTTATTTTATTTTATTTTATTATATTTATTTATTTTATTTATAGAAGCAAATTTAAAGTACTATCTACCATCAAGTGTGCCTTCAGCCTTATTCCATCAAGATATTCTGCAATATTAGGGGACGATAGCCACATACCATCCAAGTGGACCGTCAGCCTGTCTGTCGACCTTAAGATAAAAAAATTAAATTTGTCCTCGTGCTCCAGAAGCGTTATGTATCTACCTACCATCTAGTGAGCCTTCCACCTTATTCCATCAAGGTATTCAGCAATAAGTATATGACTGTGTACACTTGGTCATTTCTACGCAATTTTTCTTATAATCTCGAGGCGTTCTGTGGCGTTTAGTTACCGAAGTGGCAGGAACGTAAGTCGGCCGTCGCCCGCAGCCATCACGACGAACGCTGCGCCTTTCTACGCAACACGCTTTTGTTGTGGACCTATACCTATGTATGCGGTACCTTATTGAAATGTTCCAACAGGGCAGGTGCAGTGTGTGACGTCACTGTGACGTCACACACTAATTCTAAATTCGAATTTAAGATCTACTGACAAGTAGTTAGCTATGTTGAAGTTGTAGGGAAATATGTTTGATTCCTTCTAACATTTATCAAGTTACTAGTTCTTATTATAGTTATTTATATTTGCTAGTTCGTAGTAGTGTTCATATTTCTATAACGTTTAACGTATAACGTTTTAAAAAATAATTAATAATTAGAACCACTCAATATAATTTCAGGATGAACATTGACCAAATTTCCAATAGGGCACCTATTATATAGGAAATAAAAATCCATCGCTTGGCAAGAGTATAACGTTAGATTTTTGTGGCATTTCCAAAAAACAAAATACAGCGTAACTAAGCTAAAAAATATAAATTTATCTATAAAGAATATATATACTATTATAAATAACTATTTTGGCGCATTCCTGCTTCGCCCAGGGAGCAATTGGGAGGATTATGATACACTAAGCTTTGCACGCAACTTAGTGCGTGTAACTTTACAAAATATAGCTCATGTTTCTCACTGATAATGTATCTTTCTATAGGTGAAAGAATTTTTAAAATCGGTACAGTAGTTTTTGAGTTTATTTATTACAAACAAAACAAAATTCTCTTTATGGAAAGCAAGAGACAATAAAAAAAAAAGATATATTTTTTAAATCTTTTCATAAATGATCAAAATATAGGAAACACTTGAATAATGTTTAAAAGTGAGACAGTTTATTGTACAGTGCCTAGTGTCCATAATCACTTGATGTTGTACATATAAGGTAAGGTAAGGTCTTGCAGTTAATAGTCCAATAGTCGGGCCGAGTGGCAGTAACCCGCGCGAGCCTTAGGCTGTCACGATAAATGGCCCAGCCCTACGCCCATACACAATTTCACTGGACTGCGCTCTTCAAAAGACCTCTTTTATTCGCTTCATCTTTTCGAAAAAAGAACGCGCCGCGTTTAAACACGCACTCTGATGTTCCATTTTTGCTTTTTTTTTTTTAAATAGACTTCACGTAAAAAGTTCACCTATTTATTTACAAAGTTTCTTTGTATTTGTAAATGACATAATATTATTATTATATATATTCTTATTTTCAGCGTTAGCTTAAGGCGCTTACTGTCGTCAAATGGGTGACTTTCTTAAGCCTACATCTCGTTTTTGGCTTGATCAAAAATCTTGAAAAATATTATATTATGAATTATCAAAGTTTAAACAACATTTGGTACATTTTTTTTTATCACCAAACACAACATAGCATATGTAAATCAATCAACATTTTCATTTATAATATCGAGATATATTAATTCCGGTATGCGACGCGGGTGTAGATGCTACCCCGCGCCCAGACGGTCAATGTCATTGAAAGCGTCTTAAGTTAGTGGTAGGTATTAGATGGCTTATAAGTGACAGGACACACCCTTAAAGACCCTCTTAACTCTTAAGACCACCGTGAAGTAACAGCATTTGTACTGTTGTTTTGGTGAGTGAGCAAGGGATGCCGTGCCTCTTCCCCTATCCCCATCCTGTCTAATTCTCTATTAAGGGCTCGAAGCGTAACTCGCGTCATCCTTAAGGAGTCGGACCCACATACCGACGAAAATATTAATTTAGTTGTAGTAGTTTTTATAGTAGATATAAACAAGTACAACAAAATGAATATTTATAATAAAAAATACTATATACTACCTACTACCAACTACCCCGATTTCGCATGGATGTAACCTTCCTAGTTTATCACTCTTTCCATAAGTGAAAACCGTTTAAAATTATTTAGGTGACTTAGAAAAATTTAGAGCAGACACATACAGAGACGGACAGCGACTATATTTTATATAGGTTCATATATGTATAGTCGTATAACACGACTAATGACCAACAGCTACCTCATTAGGTCACAATAAAGGAGACCTAACAAATGAGATGTAAAAAACATGTTAACGGTGCATTGTCTTTAAACTGGTCAACTTATCGCATTCGAAAACTAGTGAAAAACAAAAAGAAATCAGAAAAAGTTCCCCTCGTATCGTTCGTCGCGCACCCCCATATTACGACACGACCGCCTATAATTACGCGCGGGCTCGGACCGTGGTTGGGGTTTTTTATCGTACCGTTTCGATATCAGCCACAAATCTAATATTAACTAATGACAGGATTCGATGCGGACTGCATAAAGCGCCTATTAGTTATTTTACTGTGACGTTTTTGGTCATAATGCACCAAATAAAAGGACCGCGATGTGTGTTCGAATTTAAATATAGAATACTATTTTGTGTGGCTTGGTTACTTACATACTTAATTATGGCATTTTTGTATATTTTTTTATAACGAAGTAGTGTTTTTGCCCGCGACTTCGTTCGCGTCCGATCGCCACCAAACTTCACAAGAACACCCGCTGCACTAATCTAAAGATTGGCTGAATGTCTCATCAAAATTGGTTCAGCGGTTTTTGGAATCTATAGGAGACAGACGGGGACATACTCGTACATACACACATCACCTTTTATATATATAAGAAAGAAGATAACATAACTGCACCAACCTACGAAAAAAAATGCGTACGCATAAATCTTTTTACTTTGAAACTGTTTTACCGGTCACAATGAAAGAAACGTGATGATTTTTATAAAGCGGACGCTTCCACAAGGCGCAACTAGTGGTATATGAATCATTAAACATATTTTCAACGAATGAATCAGTTAGCAAGACAATGGCATATCCAGAAACCAGTAGGGCTTCAGTGATGGCTCCCCACAGAGTCCCGCTGCGTTTGCGTCGTGGTTGACTCATTAACAAGTGTTGATTGATACGAGTATAAGTTCTGAACAAAGTCGTATACCTACCTGCACCTTTATAACAAATAAAATAAATATTTCAATTTTGTAGTCACATCGCACGATTTTATTTTGTACGTAATGTGCGAAAAACGGACTTAAAATTTAAATATACTTTAGTAGTCATATAGCACACATATTATTTACTTACGTGCGACATGACACCTTCAGCCTCACGTAATCGTAGTAGGCGATTGGCACACTTGAGTTTTATCTATAATATATTTAATATTGTTGCCATATTTATGACATATTTATACGTCAGATTAACTCGATTGCCTACTATTAAAACTTATTAGTTACTAGCGACCTGCAAAATCCGTTGGGTGGTTTAGAAGAAGCTGGCGGAGAAACAGATAGACTATATTATTTATAATGTGTACAAAGATTATTAGAATAAATTACACATTTTTTAATATCAGTTTATTTATATTTAGGAAAACTAGGAAAAAGTTTAAAATATTGTATAACACATTGTGGATTTTTTTGCGAACTAAACGTATATAATGCTTTTGATCTGAAGACCTCTAAAACGAAAGCTCGGTCCTTACAGAAAAGTAACTTAAATTAACTTTTACTTAAACTTAGAAAAGGCCCTTACATAATAACTTATTCTAAGCCACTTTTACTCAAGACCATTCATAAATGATAAGTTACTGGGGGAACTACTTATTTTGGAAATTGAAATAATCTGTAGAATTAAAAAAAAATCTTATGAACTCCTATATATTTTTTATCAATAAACCTATTATAATGTTTTCCGAAATTGATACTCACCCTAATTAACTGGAGTCTTACCTCCGTAACAAGCTAATGCTATAAGGAGCTGTCAGGATTAATAAAATAAAATAGTCATATCAAGTGTCCACACGTGACCGGTGAGTGGGAAATGTTTTTTAGCATGCACACCCCCTAATGGGCGACGCGTGGCGTTCCAAGAGCTCATTGTACGATGCCCTTAAACAACGCGAACTTGTAGATGATTTTTGTTAGTCCATAATACAGTGGTTTCAACACACGTTTCAATAATTTAATTATGTACTTACATATCAAAACAGTGGATATCTTTTAAAGAAGCAGCGTTGTCATGATAATTCTTTATATACCTCTACCTACAGTGTGTCCGCTCATGAATTAGCGATATCCTGTAATTTAATACACAAAATTACACTTTTAATACTGAAGTCAAATCCACTTCTCCTCTATGTGAAAGGCATTTTGTTTTATTTTTTCTTGAGATATTGTCTACGTGTGTACAAAAAAATATATATCATAGCTCTCAAAGTTTTGAGTTCATATCTTATATCAACAATATCGTTTACATTACGAAACAATTGGATTCACATTTTCGTTACATTAAAAAAAATGTTGAACTCCAAAAAATTATTGCAATCAAATGTAAATTACTGCAACAACAAGTTCTATGACCCTTTTTATTTACTATTTTTGTGTATTAAATTAGTTTTAATTTATCTACTTACCTATAATATCGCTAATCCATGACCAGATACACTGTGCTGTATTACCTTTTCTTTTAATTCCTCTCTTCATCATACACTCCTGACGGAGCGGTTGTAGTTATGAAAAGTCTGAAACTGACAAAATCGTATTCAAATCTTTCCATAACTCTAATGGAAAAAACAGTAACAGTGGTTTCCCGTTGCCTTCTGCTCCAGCTCTTTTAGAGATCGTTTGAATCTCAAGGCTACTGTAGCCTCGTCTACTCTAGGTCGCCACTTACTCGGTCGCCAGAGCCTCGTTGGTTAATCAGCAGGAAGTATACTACGGAAGTCGATTGTCTTCCGCCGCCATCCGGTGCGTGCAGTTTAGATTGACATTTGGGATGGTTGATTACCTTACCCC
The DNA here is from genome assembly GCA_936446665.2 of Synanthedon andrenaeformis. Taxonomy (NCBI): domain Eukaryota; kingdom Metazoa; phylum Arthropoda; class Insecta; order Lepidoptera; family Sesiidae; genus Synanthedon; species Synanthedon andrenaeformis. The sequence continues at coordinate 3,018,699 of OW387798.2, forward strand.
CTCACCCCCCAATCCAATTTTAAATTCTACTAATATACCTAAATGCGACATTTTTGAGAATAGTCGTATAGATGTTTGTTACTGTTTCCGAAAAAACGAATCAACAGATTTGGATGAAATTGGGCACACAGATGTTTTATTGGTTAATCACTATATATATATGTAAAGAACTATATTTCTTTAATTAATCTCTTATTTAATGTAAAGTGCTTTAGTAAATCTGTGACCATGTAGTACGTTACGTATTCCATAGATGGCGTGTAGCTAAAGACGGCGATCAGTTGACAAAACAGGATTTGTGGGTAATGAAGAGAACACGCCATTAATAAGAATATTGCATCATTTTCATTGTGTTTTATAAAAGTTTTTAAAAAGGAATTGACAATTTAAATAATAAACTTTAAATGTCGTTTCTTTGTTTTCAGGTAAGATAGGATAATTTAAGTTAAACAGTGTTATTATTAGGTATAAGATGTAGGTTACTAAAATAAAAACTTTCTTTTCAGAGCAACGCAACCGTTTATTAATTTGCAATTCCTAATAAGTTTGGATATATCGTCTTATAAAACGACATTTATAGTAAAAATCAAGAAAAATGGAAAAACTACGATTCAAATTCACGGTATTGGCATCAACGGATGGAAAAACAAATGTGATATGCATAACCTCCATTGAGACACCGACCGGACGTATTTTTGAAGTTCCAGATGAGTTAAAACCTGTAAGTAAACACACTGCCATATTGTCATCAGACGTATTTATGAAAATAAAAAATTCGCTTAAAAAAAGACACCAAACACGTGCAATATGGATCCCTCTAAATACTGATTTGAAAAACATATATCTAGATGAAGGTGAAAATGTACAGTTTGGAGACCAGTATTTAGATGACATTACAGAGACAATGCATTTACAAGTTAATACCAACAACAATGGGCCACAGAAAAAAAATATACCACAAATTGCTGAAGGTTTTTTAATAGAAAAATTTTCAAATAAAACATCAAATGCTGTCCAATGGATTAGTGAATTTGAAACTGAATGTGACCGATTTGAGATCCTACAGGATAAAGAGAAAATCGAGATTTTAAAACATCTCCTAGAAAAACACGGACTAGACTGGTATAGCAGCATGTTAATAAAACTGACAGTAAATTCCGAATGGGCAGTATGGAAAGACAATTTTTGTGAAACATACGGAAATAAAGGTTGGTCTCACGTCAAATATGCATTTACCTTTAGATTTAAAGCTGGATAATTACTGGAATATGCCACAAAAAAGGAAAGATTATTATTAGAGGTCAATAAGCACATAGACACCCAAACAATGATAAATCTAATCGTAATGGGATTACCTGATTATGTAATGGACAAAATTGATAGAGAAACTGTAAAATCAATTACAGGCCTTTACAATGAAATCGGAAAACATGCAGCAAACAAAAATAATTTTAACAAAAGTAAAGGATATACCTATGATAATAAAGGAAAGCCGGAAAAAATGAAACCCTGTAAAACGTGTGAGAGTTTAAATAAAGGTATACGATTTCATCCTGAAGAAAAGTGCTGGTTCAAGCAGACAGAAGGACATAATCATAACAGAAATAATAAAGCGGTAAACAATTCAGTGATTGATGTAGAACTCAATTATAATGATAAAAAAAACGAATAATAACACCATTAATTAAAGTCAAACTATTATTAAATGCAAAATTAGAAACATTTGGAATATATGATTCTGGCTCAAATGTTTCTATAATTAATTCGAAATTAATAAGACTGAAAAAAGAAAGAGAGTATAATTCAACAACTGATAACTTAATCACAATTAATGGTGTTAAAAAGACAATTGGTTTGACAACTATTAAAATAAAAAATTTTGATATTGAAGAAAAAGCTGATGTTTATATAATTGATGGAGAAGAATTTCAATATGATTTTCTAATTGGACTGGATATCATAAAACAATTTAGATTGGTTCAAGATGAGAATTTAATAATCTTTCAAAATAAAAAAGAAAAAATAACAATTGAAGAAAAAAAAAAATCCTATGAATGAGGATAACGATAAAAACAACACTTCTAAGGAAGTGGACAATAAGGCAAACCCATGTTCAATAAATTTTAATGAACATATAAAAGAAGAAAATTTCAAAATAAGTATGAGTAATTTAAATATTCAACAAAAATCAGAAATATACAAAATCATAGACACTTACAAATCAATCTTTGCAAGGGACAAATATGACATTGGCACGGTCAGAGAATATGAAGCACATATTGACCTGCTTGTGGACAAATACTGTAGTAAAAGGCCTTATAGATGTTCACTTGAAGACAAAAAGGAAATTGAAGAACAAATAGCAAAGTTACTTGACAAGAAACTTATAGAGCAATCTTATAGTCCATTTGCAGCACCAGTGACTTTGGCTTTCAAAAAAGAAGACAATAAAAAATCAAGATTGTGTGTAGATTTTAGAGAACTAAATAAAATAGTAGTACCTCAAGCACAACCATTTCCATTGATCGACGACCTGGTAATTAAGACAAGAAACGCAGCATATTTTACAACACTAGACATAAATTCAGCTTTCTGGTCAATCCCACTAAGAATTGAAGATAGGAAGAAAACTGCATTTGTAACACAAGAAGGACATTACCAGTGGACATGTTTACCTTTTGGTTTAAAGACTTCACCAGCTATTTTTCAAAGGATATTAGGTAACATATTAAGAAAATACAAGCTTACTGATTTTGCGTGTAATTTTATAGATGATATCTTATTATTTTCTAAGACTTTTTCTGAGCATATTAACCATCTAACACAATTATTAGAAGCTATAAAAAGAGAGGGCTTTAGACTTAAATTTACAAAATGTACATTTGCTTCAAATTCAGTGAAATATCTCGGTCATATAATACACAATAATACAGTACGACATGTAAGAGATAATTTAGTTGCAATAAAAGAATTTCCAATACCGAAAACTCAGAAAAATGTTAGACAATTTCTTGGAAAAATTAATTTCTATCATGAGTATATACCAAAGAGTGCAATAATTTTGGAACCCCTTCATAATTTACTTAGAAAAAATCAGAATTTTGTTTGGTCTGCAGAGTGTCAAAAATCATTTGAAAACATAAAAAACTTATTGTGCTCACAGCCAATCTTGGAAATATTTGATCAAAATTTGCCGATAAATATTCACACAGATGCGTCTTTAAAAGGTATTGGGGCAGTATTAAAGCAAACACAACCAAATGGAAAAGATAAACCAGTAGCATTTTTCTCAAAAAAACTAAATCAAGCACAAAAGAAAAAAAAAGCAATTTATTTAGAATGTTTAGCTATTAAAGAGGCAATAAGATACTGGCAATACTGGCTAATAGGTAAGCAATTTACAGTATTCTCTGATCATAAACCATTAGAAAATTTAAATATTAAGACTAGGACAGATGAAGAATTAGGAGATTTAACATACTATTTATCACAGTATGATTTTAAAATTAAATACGCTCCGGGAAAAGAAAATATAGAAGCAGATTGTTTAAGTAGAAACCCAGTATTAGATGCAAGGGAGGAAATAGATGAACAATTAAAAATCGTTAACATGATAAAATTAAATGAAATTATTACAGATCAGGAAAATAATGAAGCCATACAAAATAATAAATCAAAATTAATATCAAGGCACAATGTTTATTATAAAAAAACTAGAAAACATGAAAAAATTATTTTGTCAGAAGATTTCAGTAAAAAACTTATTAAAGATGTACACGAAAACATGTGTCATTTAGGTATAAAACAAATGCTAAGCATAATTAGTACGAAATATACAGCAAAAAACTTAACGACAAACATTAAAAGACATTGTAAAATTTGCGAGATATGTATAAAAAATAAAACTAGAGGACAAGATAAGTATGGTCTAATGTCACATTTAGGTCCTGCCACAAAGCCTTATGAAATAGTTTCAATAGACACGATTGGAGGTTTTGGAGGCTCACGATCAACCAAAAGATATTTACACCTTCTAGTTGACCACTTCACACGATATGCTTATATTGTTACCTCTAAAACACAAAGTGCTAAGGATTTTATTAAACTAATCAATAAAGTAACAGACACTGACACAATTGGAATGCTCCTTACAGACCAGTACCCGGGAATTAACTCTAGAGAATTAAAAACATTTTTAAATGAAAAATCAATTCCAGTGATCTTCACCGCTGTAAATGCTCCGTTTTCTAACGGCCTAAATGAAAGACTTAATCAAACACTTGTAAACAAAATCAGATGTAAAATAAACGAAAAAAGTAATACATTTGCATGGACAACCATTGCTCATAACTGTGTAGATAAATATAACAATACAGAACATACAGTTACTGGCTTTGCACCAAAATATCTGTTGGACGGTACAGATGTTTCTTTTGTGCCAAATGAACTAAAAACAGATAAAACAGAAGTGAATGGATTAGAGATAGAAAAATAGCATTTGAAAATTCAATGAACTCACATAGATACAATAAACAAATATTTGATAAAAATAGAACTCAATTTAATTTCAATATAGGGGATATGGTATATATAGAGAATGGAAACAAACTAAATAGAAATAAATTAGATGAGCTAAAGATTGGTCCATTTAAAATTATTGAAAAGATATCAAATTCAATATATAGAATTAATACAGGTCATAGGAAATTAGAGTCTAATCTCTTTCATATTACAAAACTTATACCAATACCTACATAAAAAACAAAATTTTGCTTAATTTTATATAATTTTATTGTAAAATGTAATTAGTTAAGTGTAAATAAGGAAAAATTTTGCTTAATATAATATAGCACTGTAAAATGTATTTTAAATTACTTGAGTATAGATAAGAGAAAATTTCGATTAATTTAAAATTATAAAATAAAATTTACATTACTTAAGTGTACTTAAATGAAAATTTTGGTGAAAATTTTCTTCTGTAGGGAGGGAGATGTAAAGAACTATATTTCTTTAATTAATCTCTTATTTAATGTAAAGTGCTTTAGTAAATCTGTGACCATGTAGTACGTTACGTATTCCATAGATGGCGTGTAGCTAAAGACGGCGATCAGTTGACAAAACAGGATTTGTGGGTAATGAAGAGAACACGCCATTAATAAGAATATTGCATCATTTTCATTGTGTTTTATAAAAGTTTTTAAAAAGGAATTGACAATTTAAATAATAAACTTTAAATGTCGTTTCTTTGTTTTCAGGTAAGATAGGATAATTTAAGTTAAACAGTGTTATTATTAGGTATAAGATGTAGGTTACTAAAATAAAAACTTTGTTTTCAGAGCAACGCAACCGTTTATTAATTTGCAATTCCTAATAAGTTTGGATATATCGTCTTATATATATATCAATACTAATAATAAATCTGTAAGGGTCGGTCATGGAGTAAGTTAGTTTGTACTTACTTTTTCAGAGATTCGTGTTTATAGGCTCTATACATGATACTGAAACTAAATTGACGATTTCTAGAATTTTTTTCTGTATGTATGTATGTATGTTCCTCCATAACTCTGAAACGAATTAACTGATTTTCATGAAACTTGGTAGATAAACATTTGGATGTACGCGACACAGGATAGGCTACTTAATATTTTTCAACGCGGACGAAGTCGTGGGCACCAGCTAGTATTATAATAATATTAAAAAATCGGGGCCACTTCCGTCAACAGCGGCGGCGCCACCGTCGTCAGAGCGATCACTTCTCAAGTGTTATATCGGTACGAAGCTAGTATAATAATAACATATCATAATAACATCCGAAATACCAAAAGGAAAATATACATTACATGACCTGTGTATCTTTATAAGTAAGACGTATAGACACGTGCTTACAAGCTTTCACTGGAGTTGAAAAGCTCTATAATTTTAATTAATGTATCATCGTATAAAGTCGTTATTATTTTGATATCTGCCTATAAAAGGGGGCGGTCAAATGTATTAATAGTTATATAATTACAGTTTTTATTGACCGCTAGCATTTCGCCCGCGGGTTCGTAGAGATTTTTAAATAACACACTACATAGGTACTTACCTACTTAGTTACAAAATACTTACCAAGATAGAGAGCGCCAAATTTCTCGCCATGTTACGGTGAGTCTCGTTTGAAATTCTGTTTGTGAGAAGGAAAATACTTTCAAACGAATTTTTTGCAATAAGAGTTTAATCTGAATATATTTAATCTTCTATTGAAATCTGTACTATTGTATAATTGAAAGTTAACGAAAACTCTATCGTAAATTTCACTAACTCTTTAAAACTTACTTATATAGCCGTAAATCAGAGAAAAGCAAACTTTAAAAGCTAAAAATGGAAATTTATGTGTTTTCGACGAAAAAAAAATTTTTTTTTTGTTGAACTGTAATGGATTTGCTATTGGACAGCATCCTAGCAGTGTAGGAAAAACGAAGCCGACGATGGAGCGAGCTTGACGATTCATTTTTATTAAAGTACATAGAGAGATTTGGAACTCGTTTCCAACAAAAAAAAAATGTTTGACTCGTTTCAAACTTGTTGAAATAATTCGTTAAATTACTGTATTTTCATTTGACATGCATGTTTCAAGTTACTAAGTTGTTGAAGTCGACGAATTTTTAGAGAAAAGGAAAAATAAGAGGCTCACAGAATGTGGCGACCACAGTTGGGTTTATTATTTTAATACATGGTATTATGTTTTTTTATAAATTATATTAAAGTCGATAGGCAGGCTGACGGTCTACTTGATGGTAGGTGGCTACCGTCGCCTAGGTGCTGCAAGTGCTCTACCGACCATAGTAGAGTTAAGGATCAAGGGATTGGGAAGGAATAGAGATTTTTTTTATATAAAAAAAGAGTCCACAGCGACCCATATTAAGCAAAGACTTTGTTAAAATTAAAAAAAAAGTACCTAACATTTGCCATAATTATTTTTTCTAATATTAAGTGTAAAACTATAATAAATGTCAATTTTTTCTAATAGTTTATGATTTATTTTATCCTATAAAAATAATTCCAAATTTATTTATCTATTATTTTGAAAAAAAAAAAACTTATATTAAGTATGGGCGGCAAAATGCTCCTCCGATCACTCGCATTTCATAGAAAGACGTGACTACTCTAGGGTAAATGTTATTTTAATAAGAAGTATTTTTATGTAGTAATTTATTAATGTAGTTAGTGAAAAATTAAATAAATAAAATAAACGATAATATAATAGGTATCTAATGATTTAGTTTCGCCTTCCCCGGGTCACTGACATGCGTGCAAACATTCTTACATTGTACGAATCTTTGCACGCATGTGAAGGAACGTGACATTCATTCGCAAACTCAGCGAGTAGGCAAATGGGTTTGCATACTCATATGCGAACGCGTTGAAGGTGAAGATGATTTTAGTGCAGTTTAGTGTTTGTCCAATCCATGATCAAATTCAATTTACGCCACTCAGTACACGATACGAACTCTAAAAATGGTAAACGAGATGTCCGTTACCTACGCAATCAATACGCAATCGTACGCGAAACTGGTCGCACGAATGTGTGGGAGACTACGCGAAGGTTTGAGGTTCGCGCGCTTTGATGTGCGTTAAAAAACCGACACTGCACGGAAAAGCGCGAATGTAGCAAAAACTTTGCATAGTCATTTGCAAATGTCGTCCTACACTTGTGGGTTCGCGTATTCGCGCGAATGTGAGTGACCGGCATTAGACGAAACATATTAGAATCCAGCTTGACATCGTTCGATACAAAATTGGCGAATCCACAATTCTGTTCTGTGGGATATCTGCACATAAATGTTAATTTTCATGCCAATATGGAGAGTAAATGTGTGGCTTGCGGTGCGCGCGTTCCAATAAATATGGAGGAGTCGTGAGAGAAAAATGAGGGAGTCAATGATTCAAACTGAACTAATGATGCAAACAAGAATTAGTTGTGTAGATTTTTTTATATTGATGATGTATTTTTAGTACCTTTTAGGTAAGAAGAAATTATATATTTTACTGGGAAAATATCGTGTCAATTAGTAGGTAATAGGGTTTCACAGAGATAAAAAGATATGATGGTATAAAAAAAGTCTTTTCAATTTTCGATTGTTATTCCCATTTACAAATCTGAAATATTCACAGGAAATTACTGAAATGAAGACAAGACATTTTTTACCAAATTCTCCAAAGGGTAAGTTAAAAAAAAAACAATGGTCTGCTTTTGAACGATGTCCTTTTTACAGGGTTTATACAAGGTACATCACTAAAAAATATCAAAAGCGACATCGAAATTGTGAATCTATTGAGATGCGATTTTGATACGTTTTCGTTGTCATGAGACTGGCGAGGATGACTGGAATAATTTTTATTTCAGTTTACAATTGGATCACTTTTAAAATACTTTGGCGTATATTGAAACAAATCAATAAATCTCTATTTTAAATAAAAGAATTCGCCAAATGTGTTGCTATGCTGCTACTCACAACTCGAAAACTGTTCGCCTTTTTTAAATATTCGCTGAAATTTCTGAAGTTCTTAAATTGCCCGCAAAAATGTACAAGCGTTATTTATGTTCCTGGCTAACAAACCTGAAATCGCCAAACATGTCGACCAAACATTTTGATACAGTGTTAAAAAAATTAAACGCGTTGGGTTTCACTACAAAAAAATCAATGATGGCAAGAAACAGATGTATAATGTCATTAATGCTGGCGTGCCTTAAAATACAGCCGGCGCTATTAATACAGGAAATTCCGTACCAAGCAGTCGACTCTACCCTTTTATGCTCTACTCTGCTCTTCTATGCTCTTCTATGCTCGTCTCTGCTCTTCTCTTCTCTTCTCTGCTCTTCTCTGCTCTCATTCTGCTCTGCTTCTCTCCACTGCACTCTTTGCTAGATTGGCAGCACTTAGTGGCTTAGCATGGTAGAGCACAAGCCCACTAACTCACCACATATTAAGTAGATTCCTGTGCTCAGCAGTGAGACTGTATACTTAATAATGTGATACAAAATATTAGATCAAATTTAGTATAAGTTAACACTTCCTTATTTGATATTCATCGAAACACCTGCGTTCTGTTCAACTGAATCGAATTTGCATTAAACGTAAATTTAATTCCATCACGCGATGTGCAATATTATTGAGTTAGAACATCTGGTTTATTTAATACTAGGGCTATCGACCTGGCTTCGTACGTATGCAATTTTTTTTACAATTTATTGCTTTTCCATTAGTGAATAGTGTGACAAAATTCGTTGGGTAGTTTAGATGAAATTAGTAGAGAAACAGACAGATGCAGCAGTATCTATGTTTTATACCTATTACTAGCTATACCACTCGGTTTCGCACGAGCGCAATTTTTTATTCAAATTATATAAAAACTAATTTCGTTTTATCGTTCTTTCCATTAGTGAATACAGATGCTTATGAATGGCAAAAATTCGTCTTAATAAAAAAAAAACTGGACCTTTAACCTTAAATTTATTTAAGGGCTTACTTTTTATTTATATACTTTATAAGGTAATATTAGATTTTGTTACATCATTTTCAATTTCAGCATTAATCTCAAAATTTTTTAAATAACTTGCAAGTAAAATATACTTAGTTGAAGTCATAATTTAAAGTTTCACGCGATTCGCGGATTTAGTGAGAGAATTAAGTTTCACCAAAAAAAAAGCGTATAAAATAAAATAGATTGACGGTAAATTATAAAAATATCTCGAAAGCGATAAATCACACAGTTGATGTTGAATCAAGAGTCATTAACTGCGAAATTGAGTTTTTTATGTACAGCCGCTACGTTGGCAATATATCACAATTTAGATTTTCTTCCGAAATGTTGCAAATTGGAAGACAATATATATAACAACACAGTTACGCATGGGTACATGTGTACAGATATCGACGTGAACATCATCATCATCTCGACCGTAGGACGGACGGACACTGCTGGACATAGAACTCCCCCATCATTTTCCAAAAAGACCAGTCAGAAGCAGCCTTGATCCACCGTCGACCCGTGCCGCTTATCAGGTCGTCTGTCGACCTTATAGCTGGCACACACGAACAGTCCAATTGGATCTCAAAAATTGGACTGACCATGAATGGGCACAATGTTTGGCGTCCCTCCATTTGAATTTAAGTCGTTTGGAGTCACGTCAAATGGACAGATCGTGAGTGCCCACATTTAGTAGGGCCTAGTGCGAATTTTACTCGATCAAACGCGACGAACGCGTAAACGTCAATTTGTATGGGAATGAAACAGACCTACACGTTAGCTACTAGGTGGCTCTGCTCCATTCCCATACAAATTGACGTTTACGCGTTCAACGCGTTTGATCGATTAAAACTCGCACTAGGCCTCTTGTGAATGGACGTCCTATGCTGCTCTTGCCGGTCCGTGGCCATGTGTCCTGCCCACTGCCACTTCAACTTACTAACCAGCCGGCTTATATCGGTAACTTTCGTTCGTCTACACATCTCCCTCCTCATGATTCGATCTCGCAGAGTAACCCCCGAACATATGTTGCATTTTTTTTCTGAAAAATATATGTACCTATATCGCTATCGTTAGGTACCCTACCTTCCTTGTTTATCGCTCCTTCCATTAGTGAAAACCATATCAAAATCCGTTTTATGGTAATCGGAGAAACAGATAGAGGCGGACAACGATTTTATTTATACTAACTGGTGCCCGCGACTTCGTTCGCGTTGAAAAATAAGATGTAAACCCCTGACATACCATACACATACATTGACACCTGACATCAATAACATTATAAAATAAATAAATGACATTATACTTTTGATGAGCGTTGGATTTTATTTTTAGATAGCTGTGGTGGCCTATTGGAATATTTAGCTTATGTCCATCCTCAAATTCTATTGATTGGTTCTAATTATTGGTAACTTTTTTACAAATAATTAGAACAAGTATTTTCGAAGATTACCTCCTACATACAGAGAAACAAATAAACTATACCTCTTAACAATATTATGTATAGACATTGAAGTGATTTGCTTTTAGCATCACGAAACATCAAAAGGAGATATGTATGCGCCCTGAATAGCATACCTGAATAATGTAACCAAAAATGTCCATCCAAGTCAAAAATTACCTTGCTTTTACGGACCTACATTCTTACCCATAGTTATTTAGTGAGGGGTATTTCGATCAACTTGATACGGGCCCATTACGTCGCATACAATTGGACTAAAGTTTCGGACAATTTGGGTCGATCTCTCTAAGACAATATAATTTGACTGATTGATTGCCTTTCCCGATGTTGGGTGCACGCGAGACGCGGCCGGAATCTTAAATGGTAACAAAGGCCCTAAACGTTTAATATTAGAGCCATACAACCATTACTACAATGCATTTTTTTATGCATTTATTGATTTATCTAATCAAGACCGTGAGACGTGACAGTACATGAGGAGATTGCATATTTAAATTAATAAGAACTGGTTAAAGATTTGAATTTGATGAAGTCCGAGGAAGGTTCTTATTAAGAGAAAAAAAAATCAATAAAATTTAAAATTAAACTGAACATTCGCGCGAATCCGGACGCAACTCGCTAGTATATAGGTAATATAAATTAAAATATAAAAATGTTATTTCCATGATTTGACCATTTAAACCAGTGTTTCCCAACCTTTTTTAACGTTTCTAAAATTTTTATGCCCCCCATATATAATTTTTAACCTTGACAAGTTTTAGGAAGAAATCACTATGAAATTGTTATCAAAACATTGTAAGTAAAATTTCAAAACATATAATGAAAAACTGAAATTCAAAATAATTTTAATATTGATTTTTCTATATTCATTTAGTAATATTACCCAGTTGATATTTTGGTAACGTCAAAATAAGAATTTGCCTTTTTTGTTAAATTTGTCACCGATATTTAGCATTGCATTTAAATAACCCAAAGCGAAAGGGTTAAAGTCGTGTCGAGTCCATTTTTAAATTGCCCCCCTTAACTATCAAATTGCCCCCCTGTGGGGCGTGGGCCCCACGTTGGGAAACACTGACAAACTATTTCCTCAGTAAACAAAGATTTATATCATTGGTTTGTAAATTTCATTACAGAATTAACATTACATGAATATTATAGCATAGAATTGGACGGTCCCATTGGCCCAGTAGTTAAGTTAAGATGATCTAGGGTTCGATTCCAGGCAGCGCCAACTTTGCAAATTAACTTTTCAACAGCTCTGATTTGAATCTGACAAGTAGTGGCAGAGCACACTGTTGAATTTGGGCAGAGCGTTTGGGCACTCCGTCTTACATAAGACCATAGTAAAATAAGAGAATGTCGTGTGCTTGTCATAAAAAAAAATAGTTTTTTTTTTTCATTATTTTTTTTTTATTTTTTATCCTATCAATTTAAGGGAAGAGGAAACGTGTGATGTTTCCTCACTAAGAAATAACGAATTGAATATTGATTTGCAAGAAAATTTTCCACACGTCCATATGTGCTACAAAATCGAAATCAATCCGTTTCTCCTTTTTAAGTATTCAAACAAAACACCATTCAACACACAAGCCTTCAATCAGCCGATTATCAAATTAGTACAAAGATGATCCTTAACATGAAATTATTGTAATTTGCCGCCATGTTTCAATTTCGTTTTGTTTCCTTTGAGGAATCCTTTTGGAACGTTTCTGAAATTGTGATTGATAGACATGATATTGTATTTTTTATTCAGTATCCAATCTTGCTATTACCTAAATGTTTTTGAAGATTTGCTGTATAAAAAAATATGTATAAAACTTGTTGCACTACGGACTGTCCGTGTTCTTGGATTTAAACATAGATACTCGTACATTATTTATTCCTCTAATAAGTTCCTCATCATCATAAACATCTCAGCCGTGGGAAGTACACCGCTGGACATACGCCTCCCCCCAAAGTTTTCAAGTAGGACCGGTTAGAAGTAACTTGGATTCAGCGTCAACCCGTTGGTTAGGTCGTCGGTCCACCTTGTAGGGTGGATGTCCTACGCTGCGCTTGTCGGTCCGTGGTCTTCACTCGAGAACCTTCCTGTCCCAGCGGCAGTCGACTATCCGTACTATGTGACCTAAGCATTGCATTTATAAGCGAGGCAGTTCTTCTGGCCGCAGTTACTGCCGCAAGACGGGCTGCCCAAATGACTGCGAAACGACGTTCTCGTAAACCATTACATGCATACTACTATACTAAACCATTACATGCGCGAAATGACGTTCTCGTAAAGCACTACCATCACTATAAGCAAGTACACTGCCGACCATCGCGTTCACGACTGCCAGCAGCGAAAGATAAAGCGCTTATCACGAGCGTTGGAGGTATACTTCTTCGCCCATTCGGGATATTCCACCAAAGTGTGCTGCGCAGTGTTATCGGTGCAGTCACAATGGTGACACTCCTTTGTGAACACATAGTAAGGCCTTAGCTAGGTATGGCCTGTTCTTTAGTCTTAGTATATGATTCCGGAAATCCTGTAAAAGCCATCTCTAGTGAAGCTGCACGAGATTTATGTACCGTACCTACTTACACTTCGAAAGTTCACCAAGTCGACTTCGACTTGGTGAACTTTCGAGTTTGTTTAAAAATCTTGTTACAGTTTTTTTTTTTATCGAGAGAGCAAAATATCGTACTATGATTCACACCTGTCTATAAAAAGAAAAACTATTGCCTGTCACTCTTCCTAATAAAGGAACGCTACCAAAACATACTCTGCGCGGCATCCTGAACAACAATAACTTCCTAACCACCAAAAGGATTTTGTTACAGTTTTCAGGTCGGGTCGCTATTATAAGTAACTATAACAATATAAAAGACTATTTTCATAGATAAAAAATAGATTGCTCTTGAAGAGAATGTTACACCATTTGATTGCGAGCTTGGAACTACATAACCTCGTTTTTATAAGTTTTCGGTATAAGTAATTTTTTTTATATATTTTTTTTTTTGGTGATTTGGTTAAGTATAGGTTGTGCTCGCACTAATGTCGTCCGTATCATTACCATGTGGTGATGAGAGTCATCTGCATAATGATTTTGGTCCGATACTGATCTGGGATCTTTCGAGTTCCAAGTATTAGACGAAACTCTTAACATATTTGATGATCATTAATACTTAATAAGACTTAACATTTTAAAGTACTCGTATCTAATTATTGTTATTAAAACTATATATGTACCTAAAATACTTATTATACAAGAATATTAAACTGGCTATAATAGCTTTTGCCATATTAGAATATTTAGCCTATGTCCATCCTGAAATTCTATTCTAACTATTGGTGAAAATTTTTTTTTAATTCGATGAGTAGTTTCGAAGATTACCTCATACATACATATAAACATACAAAATTTACCACTTTATAAATATAATAATAGATAGAAAAACGCTGTCCGCCATTGCCTGTCTACGCTAACTTCGTGTAAACCACACAAAGGATTTTCATACGGTTTTCACTAATAATAGAAAGAACGTTAAAATAAACTATTGTATTATTATTTTATTAATTAACTTTACATACATCAGTTAAATTTAACAAGCCCAATCTATAATATATTGAAACAAGAGTTCCTTTAAGTGTTAGTGTCTTTAAAATTTGCGCCCCCGAAAAGCAAATAGAAATGGGAACTTTGTGGTACCTTTTTTAAATAGATTAGATGGCCTTAATGGTCGTAATTTGACCACATATATTTCGGTGTTATTTTTTTTTAATTAGTAACATTAAAGCCGGTTAATAGCTACTAAACACAGAGTTTGACGAGCCCAATAGATGAGTGGTTAGGGAGCTTTCCTTAACGCTCTGTCTCAGAGATCCCGGGTTCGATTCCCGACTCGGGAATTTTTGAAAATGAACTTTTGAAGTTTTACAAGTTTACTTTTCAATACATTACTTACTGCAGAATTGCGATTCAAATTCGGAATTCAACGGATAAGATTCCAAATCTCAATTAACTCGATTCCACGCCTGAAAAGTTAAAAAGAAATAAATTGTTTTCTTAAAAGTAAAGCAACGACACGAGGCTGGAGTAAAAATAGTAAAAAAAACGATACCTCGTCTGACCTCTTTTTTATTAAAATCAACTTTTAAGAGTCTAAACCATAAAATATATCAAATGAGTGTGTTTGGAGCTACAATTAGAGGTGGGGACCGCTAACAACCACTTTGGTTACGTGGCTTGCAATTATAAAGCATTTTGTAACATACTGAACGCGGTATTATTACGTTAGGTCAGGTCAAAAGGGTGAATTATGGTGCACAAAATGCATGTTCACAGATTTTTTCGACATAATCACTCGGAGAACATTTTTGTGTGGAATTCCTGGTATTCAAATGAACATTTTATCGACTAAGCTATTCATGTTAGTCTTATATCTTAACGGATTAGATTTCTTTCCATACTGTAGTGTTATTTAATTAGACTATTACAGTTTTTAGAAAAGAGTGTATTGATAATTGTGTAACAAGAAAATCAAAACCAAAATTTTTGCCTGCTAAAAAAAGGAGGTACCTATATTTAAATGTGCACAATTGCACATGATCTCGACAATGTAATAAATACTATTCAAACAAATGATGAGTTGTCTTGCTACAAGCTTATCTACTTGGCAAACTTTTGATTTGTTACAATTTTATAATGAACTTATAAGAAAATAATAATCTAGGGTACAGAGCGAGAACCATCAAACCGTGATTTAGATAAGTGGACTCTCGGCCTGTCTGCCGACCTTAACATAAATGTAAATACCTATCTCTGATTTTACACAAATTTGCATTAAAAAGATTAAGCTCTGGAAAGTCAATTAAGCTGGTGGAAGCTGTTATTTCACGCCCCTCCACAGCTTGTTGGACGATATTGGGCTTTCTTACGGGCTACCTATATCATCACTGGCAACACACGTTGGTCGAAAACTTTTTACACTAAGTATGTAATAATGTATCCTCTTTTTGTTTATTATTTACCATTAGAAAGTACTAGTAAGAATAAATATGTCTCCTATGGTCAAATAAAATCTTCAAAGATTAAATGACATCATCGTAATACCACACCGTGACTTTTTCAAGGCTGTGAGGAGACATATAATTTTATAAAAATTTCAAGCATTCCTATGGATATGTTCGACGTCGCGGCTACAATTACACTGGTATTCCGGGACACAATTTGTGAGGCGCGGTCGGCACGCGATGGCCGCCTATTACACCCTATTACGTGTTGGTAATTTAAGACATTCGTCTATCATACTTTACGGTTTGATGGTACGCGATATAGGTGTTTTGGAAACTATGACGCTACACGCCGAAATACAACATCGAGTGTCTGCTAAAAGCATTGCAATAAGGTTAAAAATATTATTTATAGGAAAAAATTATTAGTTGTGACATAGACTGTTAGTCAGCCCTAAATTGATTTTTTTGGACGTTTTTAAAAGATGTATTAATATAAAACCTTTTACTATATAACAGTGAATAGTAAGATTTTTATATTTATCCATTATTTTTAAATATCCTATTCCTACAATAGGATATTTAATATAATATCCTATTGTATAAATATCCTATTCCTACAATAGGATCCTGGGCTGATACAAGAGAATCAGCCCAAATGATAAATGACAAAATTTCACATTGTACGATATTTATGTTATGTCATGCTTGTGTCAGAATGTAAACATTTTATATTTTGTTTATGTCATGTCATTACTGTAATGTTGACATGGCGTGAAATAAAATGTCAAAACAAACCTACAAAATATACATACAATAGAATACAAATACGTGTTAGATAATAAATAAATGAATCACCATTGCTATTAAAATAATCGAGATATTTGAAACGGACAAACCAATGCGAATCGTGCGCCAAAACGAAACTAATCTAATTTTGGAAATTTTAAAGAAACACCGTTACATTGAAAAAAAAAAGTATCCCAAATTCATTTACTTAACATCCATGACCTGTAACGGGACACAATGATAAATGCTGGCGGCTAAAACAAAAAGGTTCTAAGTGATAAATTTATCAAATACCTTCTGACGTTTTGGCTTTAATTTATAATTGATGGGTTAGGTGTGGAGTCGTCGTGTTGAATTAGAAATTAAAAGATCTGCTAATTATGCTGATTTGGATTTTTTTAAATTAAAAAATAAGATATTGATAGATTTAAGGCGAGGACTTAACAGAAGAGCGTTATTTTTGTCGCCTAATTTGACTTCTTAGAGTAAAATTTAAACTTAGATAAAAATACAGTGCATAACTATCAGACAACATTTTAAATATTTCGAATCAGGCAGGTTAATACAAAAAAATCCATTTTTTGAGAAAAAAAAAGTAAATTACGGCCCAAAAGAACCTTTTTCGACACAAAATAATAAAGATTTTTTTAGCGACAACTGTATTTTTTGTTTTTAAGTTTTTATTAATTAACTTAAGTTCTGTTCTAAAGTTTTAATCAGCTACCATTATATATTTTTACATATTTTACCCAATATTTAATAAAAACCTTAAATTTTTTAAATCTCTGGTTATTTCTGTGCAATGTTGCACCTTAAGTCACAGGTTATTTAGGTTCCGTTCACTTTGTCAGTTTGGACGTAAATTTTTTTTTCGGTAACTGCTACAAGTGCGCAAAGAACATAGTATATGTTTAGGGGATTGGGAATGGATAGGGAAAAATTGGTTGTTTCTCCGCTAACTTCTTCAAAACCACCCAAGTCTCCCAACAGACTTTGGTCCGATTTTCAATATTAGAAAGAGTGATTAAACGACAAAGATTCGTGTATAAAATTTTCAGGAAAAAATCGCTTCCGTGCACTTCCAGGGGTGAGTCGCTAGTTTTAAAATGAATCTAATCAACCAATTACACATTTTACTTGATAATTTATTTACTTACCTACAGCTACACAACCGCAAAAGCAACAGGCAATAATTACGTCAGCAAAAACAAAGCCTTAAGGTGAGCCAAATTATATAACTTTCAATTTTATTTGTGCTCCCAAAACTTTTTCAAACGGATCGCGCCGACCAAATGTCCGCCACCTCGGGGTGTTCATTATAATCCAAGGAAATGACACGAGCGTTTCCCACAAGAAACGGAATTAATTGTCGACGGCAAAACGGCGAAAACCGAAAATTGTTCGGTGCTGGTCGCAAACGGACCACACAATGGTTTTGACAGCTGTCATTGGTACCTTTAATGAAACGTAGACGCGCGGTTTACAAAACATGTCGCCGTGTTTACAATATACATATTCGATAATACTTTGTTCTGTTGTTTGTTGGTAGAGGTAGGTACAGGTTAAACATTAATATCAGCACAACCAAACTTTGCTAAGTTACGCCCCCTTTTTAGTATCCGGCTCGAAGGACCATGAAATGTAATCCTACTTACAATATAAATGTAAAAGTTGGTTATAAGTGTGAGGATAGTAGATAGATAAAGTTCTTTAGGTACTCTATCACTTTACGCAAAAAGCTAATGAACTGAAACATTAGAGTAATATACTCGTAAGTAGTTTAAACTACACAATAACAGATAAGCTTCGTACGCGTATCTTTGTAAATACACGCGAACGAAGTCGTGAACAAAAGCTAGTACAATATATAGCTTATTATTATATAAGGAGCCTTCTTATCGTCCTAGTAATAGAGTAATAAAGTAATAGAGTGCTATAGTCTACTGCCTTTAGAGATAGCTTTCGTTATGCTTCGTCTATTTGCTGGAATAATACAAGTATTAATAACTTTATTTTTGATATAAATTAATTAAAAATGTATAGGTACCTACCTACGAACACTAAAAAAGGGAGCAACAACTGTGGAACGACACCAGTGCCTTTTGAATATTTTCTAGTAATATTTTCTTGTTTTGTATATTTAGGCTTTTTTCTAAAATGTGAATTTAATAATTTTATTAAAACCTACAAAAAATTACCCATTCACCCGTCTCTTATTTCATATTCCCCACTTTATATGACTACATTAGTCAATAGTCAATAGCCGCAGTAATAGTTAGTCAATAGTCAATTATTATTTAATGCTGGATCGAGTTTATTCCTTTCGTTCTAGGCTAAGTAGGTATGTGTTGCCTTAAAATGTTACTTAAATTAAAACAAACAAAACTGCAGGCACAATTAGCTAAGAAGCTATACATTTTATTAATAAAATAGACGCAGTCACAGAACAGGTAATATTGTGAAGAGATTAGTAGGAGTTCATTTTTCTTTATAAGTAGGTATAAAGATTTGCAGGCAAGCAGATCAATTTGAAACACTTAGCGACTGGCCGAAGCAAGCTTCTTTTTCGTTTTCGGTTGAAAATCAATTTTCGGTCGGACACTAAAAACACTTTCAAATTCCCTATCCGATGGTTTTTTTTTATGTTACGCTCTACAGACAGGCTGACGGTCCACTTGATGGTCGCTAGGCTGGCTACCGTTGCCTAAAAACACAAGAAATTCTAAAAGTGTTGCAAGTTCGCTGAAGACCTTAGTAAAATTAAGGATAAGGGATATAGAATTGGGTTCTGGCATCCCTTACCTACTCACTCACCGAAACAGAACAGCACACGTGCTGTTTATGATTAATTTGTGACTACGAAATGTCTTGCTACTACTAAATTTTTTCAAAGATTGCTAGTCCTCTAAGACAATTGCTGATTCAAAATCAAAATATTTATTTATCAATTAGGTTCCTCCAAGAAACTCTTATGATCATCATAATAAATTTAAATTTACCACAGGATACCATTGTTTTTGTCATTTTTAAAACAATAAAATAATAACAATTACAATCATTTCAATTAGTTATATAGTACACAAAATCAAAGTATATATATAATACTAAACACAGTATGAGCTTAGAATCGCTTAAATCCAGGATTCATTGTCGCTTAAATAATGAGAGATTTTATAATAGCTTTTCGAAAGGGGTTTGGTTTAGATTACACTTTTGAATTTATTTATAGGTAACGCTCTGATTATCTCAGGTAGTTTGTTAT
Source organism: Synanthedon andrenaeformis (assembly GCA_936446665.2). Taxonomy (NCBI): domain Eukaryota; kingdom Metazoa; phylum Arthropoda; class Insecta; order Lepidoptera; family Sesiidae; genus Synanthedon; species Synanthedon andrenaeformis. The sequence goes on from OW387798.2 coordinate 3,038,715, forward strand.
ACAATAAAACCGTATAAAAGACAATTGACCAATAAAAGATTTATACTTATCTTGTGGAGTCGGGTTTTATGTAAATCTAAATCATTTTTAAACCCAATATTTTTATTGTGTACCTACGTTACAATTTTTTATTAAATTGACTAATATTTTTATACGTATTGCATTACTCTTAGAACAAGTATAATTAATCAATATGATATATTTCAAAAAAAATCTTAATTTGCTGACCGGACCGGGATTCAAACTTGCGTATCGATCGACTAGTCCAAGCTTAAAATCCACTTATCTATAATAGACTTAAAACAACAAACAAAACCAAGTACCTAATAACATACCGTTTATCCTTAAAAAAGTATACTAATCAAACCAATGCATTTTATTAGCCTTTAAAATAAAAATTACAAAACCAACGCTGTCAATACATCGCAGTTTTTATAAAAAAATACAACAGCATATTTTTTTTGCCGAATCAAATCTTTTTCACATTGTTGTTAAAATGTTTACTTAAAATATCAGACAGTACAACATTTTTGGTTTACACAATAAAACACAATATCTACAATAGTGAGAAACAGGTGAATAATGGTACGAAGGCTTTCCTGAGTGTGTAGCGAATCGTTTTACTATGCACTCAAATTTTAAAAAAAGAACACGCTATTACCTACGCGTATAAGGAAATACGCAAGCTTGAAATCACTAAACAAACACTGTGTTGTATCGCGCATTTTTAAACAGATCACTCCAACTTACAATGGCCATAAAGAATTTACAATTAATCGTCGCGACGAGAAATGCCACCGAGCTTTGAAAAAAACGTCAAAATATTGTCTACGGATGAGACAAGGTGCCCCCGGTGGGGTCTGTCGGGTAGCCAATGGGGTGGCTCGGTGGAGGTTAGCTACCACATTTTAGCCAATGGCAACACCTGGGGCGGAGCCTTAAGCTACGCACACCGTTTCGCCCCCAGCGAAAACCTTTTTAGCCTCCAGTCGTTTACAGATAAGCCTGCGGGATGGTCGATTATTATTACATTTTGTACGCGTGATACTGTGATCTACGCTTAGCCCCGGGGCCGTTCTGCGGATCGATATCGGAACAATGTCTGTTTTCGGTACTGTGTTGTTATAGTTGAAGACTTTTACTTTATTAATTACCCGGTTGTTGTGATATTACATGGAAGAGACATCGTGTTTTCTGTGATATGTTTGCCTTAGTATAGATTTCACAGCAATGAATCTTTATATGCAGTGTCATCGCGAGGTATGGATGTATATATTATTTTTTAAAAGATTTTGAAGAGATACAGTGTTATTTATATACTAAGGTGTGCCAGCGATTTCGTACTAGTGGTATTCGGAACAGCGCTTACCTTTTTTGCTTGTAAACTAGGTAATTGGAATGAAACAAATACTTAATTTACGGAAAGTTTGCCACATCAGTGAAAAATGCATTTAAATCAAAAAGTTTTTGAGAATAGCGTGCAGACTATTATATTTTTTTTTATTACATGTAGGTATGATTTTTTTATTGTTTACCAAGAACGTCTTAATGTTGATTTTGTAAATTTACACTGTAAATACCTACTTAAGATATTTATATACCAAAAGTAGAGATAGAACAATCAGACGCATGCACTCTGTTTCCCTCAAGACAAATGTCTAATCCAGGCCAAGTCAGACTAAATATTTCCATTTCCAGAAATAATAAATTACATATATTCATGTAAAATAATTATAAAGATACACGGGCGTCCGAGAAAGAAAACTAGTCATAGATTACCTAAGACGTAAAATTCACAATTTTTCAAGTTAATTCGTCTCCAACTATTAAAGTAGGTATAGCTTGAATTAGTCATAGGTCATAGGTACTTGAACAACAAGAAACTAAGAATCCTTTATATTATGTTAATGCATATTAGGCATTCATAATATAGTCATATTCAAGCCTAGCCATTATAACTATAAATTTAAAACACTGAAAATTTAAAAATAAGTTCTAAAAGTTTAAAAAAAGCAGTTAAAAGTTTAATGTTTTTTTTTTGGATAATAAAACTGCTTGGGATTGATGGCAATTTTTTTAAATTGTATTTTTAGTGCTTGTATCACAAATTTATAATTGAACAGTCATAGAATCTAGACTCCGAAGCGACGGTAGGTAGGTAATTGTAAAGTGTAACAAATTGTACCCTACCTATAAATGCCTGAAATTTAGATAATACTAGCTGACCGCAAACGTTGTTTTGCCATACAAAAAATATCACTTAGGGGTATGGAAAATAGATGTTGGCCTATTCTCAGACCTACCCGATAAGCACACAAAATTTCATCAAAATCGGTCCAGCCGTTTCGGAGGAGTTTGGCAACAAACATCGCTACACGAGAATTTTATATATTAGATATAATTTGGGTACCTAATTATAATTAAATTATTAAAATAATTCAATAATAATTTATTAATTATTATAACTTAGTTTTAGATGAAATAATTGTTATTTTAAGCTTTTATATTATTATCAATAAGTAAAGATTTATATCTATATGTACTAATATCATAAAGAGAGAAAAATATTTATATGTTTACCAAGGAACGAATAAACTCAAAAACTACTGCACCAATTTTAAAAATTCTTTCACTTATAGAAAGCTACATTATCAACGAGTAACATAGGTTATATTATATAATGTTACGCAGACAAAGTCGCGTGCAACAGCTGGTATCTAATAAATATTTAGACCCTATAGATTTGTGTTAAGACACAAATAGAAAATAAACAATTTAATATGGCAAACTCTATCTTATCTATAACATAAAACACTCCAAGCTTCACACTTATAACTATTTTTATCTGCATAGTGAAAACCTTATCAAAATCCATTGGGTTGTTTAGAAGTTAGCGGAGAAATGGACAACCTTCTATGGTCTATCCTTCTATGGTCTATCCTTCCATGGTCTATCATTCTATGGTCGGCAACGCACTTGCAGCATCTATGGCGTTGCTTATGTTATAGGCGACGGTAGCCACCTACCATCAAGTGGACGTCAGCCTGTCTGTCAACCTTAACATAAAAAAGACAAAAGTTGCTGTGACTTTTTTTGTAATACATTACATAAAAATCGATGTATTGTTCTCTATGAACTCCAAAACTTTAGACTTTTTTAAATTTATTAGACAATCTTCCGATTAGCCAAGCGGATGATCCAGTAAATATAAGTTTAGAAAAAAAAAAAGAACGCGGACGAAGTCGCCGGCAAAATCTAGATTTATAATACCTAATTATGTTTAAAATCATATAGATATATATATAAAGAAAACAAAATTTCGTATTAACTTTGCTGTTAGTTTTTTTTTTCTTTTTTTTTTCTTTTTCGAACGTCACTATTAAAAAAAATGTTTTTCACTCACAAGTAAATAGATACAAGTAAATAAGGTTTCGAATTCTAAAATATAAAACTACGAGTCACATATTATATTAAACTGTTTAAGACAAAAGAGGTCCCAGGTCCCTCGCCATGGTCCATTTAAAACATTTCCACAAGGGATATAATTAGATCGTCCGCGTTGTCTGAAATATATTTTTAAATTACTTAATTGATGCTCTTTGGTACTTATTACAAGCGAGACATCCTTTCAAAGTTCCCTATAGGTATAAGTAGGTAAGAATACCTCATGTGTGTTTGTTCTTATTGATATTAAATAATAGGTACAACAAAGTATAGTCTTGCGCTACATTTTACTCTTAAATATTTAATTGTTTCTTTTAATTTCATACAAGTACTTTTACCACCTTATTCAGTTGAGAGTAAGTAGTTGTGTCTATTACTATAAACTAGCTGTGTCACGCGATTTCACCCGATTTATAATTAAATTAACATATAGGCATGCACATGTCATGGCATAAGCACTCAAAATTCTAAGTTTCTTTTTTTTTTTAAATCCGACTATTAGTTCCAGAGTTTAACTCGTTAAACAAACATACTCTTTACCTTCATTATATTAGTATTACATTTGAAATATTAGCTCTATTAGTACAGTCCAGTTTTAAAATAACAGTATCTAATATTGAATAGAAAGGTTTTGAACTATTGAACAAAAGGAAGTTCCTTGTAATCGAATGAGTATAAAATAGGCTTCAATTTTCCTACAGACTTCAATTTTCCATAGTGCAAATAATATCATTATCTTTAGATATATTAAATAAAAGATATGCATGTTATTAACAAAAAAATTCACTCATATTAATGAGAGTTTATATGTGTATACATTTATTATTGAAACGATTCTTTGAATACATATTTATGCACTTAACTCTGTAGTCTACAGACTCTGTGTCTGTAGCACACATGTTATTATTTAACGGTTGTAAGAGGGTGGTTACTGCCACCAGACGGGCTGCACAAATGATTGCAAAGTGCAGCGTGCTCTGCCACTTTTTTCCAAATCCAGACCAGAGCCAACCCTAAATAGTTCGTTTCTAAAGTTAACCCGGGGGGAATCGAACCCGGGACCACCGAGACGGAGCGTTAAGGCAAACAACCTAACCACTTTATCCAAAAGGCTCATCAAAATTTTCCTAGCCATGTTTACTTTCACCATTTCAACAAGTAATTTGATATTACACTTCAATGTTGCAAGCTTGATCGGGTTTCGAACCTATGTTAGCCATTGCAGCAGCTGAACGTTCAACTCACAATTTCATTATTAACGTAAAAAAAATTTTTTTTTTCATCATCGTATAGGTATCAGTTTCGACCTTTTCATTGTCGGCGGTTGTGCAGTAAGTCCAATGACAAACACACCGGTAAAGCGGACGCGCGCTGTAATGAAGCTGTCAAAATATTTAAATGAATGTCGGTTACAGTGTTTACAACACTGCATAAATGAAAACTACTTGGAGATAGTCCGCGTTCAACGTTAAGGACAACACTTATTGAAGGCTAGAAAACTTTCCGGCTCGAAATACATAGTCGTAACGAGTTTTTAAATATAGAATAATAAAATCTGCAGAGCACAAAACTTCCTTATCATTACATCTTCTTCTTTACATATTCATCGATTGTGACTTCAAGTCTGTATATTCCGCTATCATAATCAATAAGCTTGCCACAATCATAATCAAATATTTTTATTTTTTAAATTGAATTTGAAGCGAATGACATTTTGATTTTTCTTCTAGAAAAATATGTGAAAATACTTCAGTAAGTAGTAAGTCGTGTATTATATACGTTATACTTAGTAGGAAAATAAATACTTATTCATACCTTTCTGATTCCGTGTCAATTTTTAGTACCTACACGTCTACAGTAGAAATCTTCCCCATTTGCCACTTGATGTTTAACATCACTTTTAAAAAAATTACTAAAAATTGCACATACAAAACCGTACAACTGAGAAAACCGTAATTAATGTTCTCAGGTAACACACTCGACCATCATTTTCTTTGTGTCTATGGGAAAATCAAATAGATTTAGTAATATCACAAAATAAGTTATTCTAGATGTTTTAATAGTATGTTTTGTTACACAGAAGACTAGGTGATCTAGGCATACATTATTTTATAGAAATTTATTCATCAGCCTCCACAATGTGTAGTTGAAATGAAATAATTAATTTGCCAAAATTACATTCAATAACCGAGACAAAGCGAGGCAACACAGGCCGCCACGAAAAGGGCTTCGTACTGCTGGCAACATCGCTCCCGTTCCAAATTTGAAATTCGAAATTAATGGCGGATTTGACAGGAGCTTTATTGTGCGGCTAATTTAAATCTTATCAACCGAGCGATGACAGCGCCTTAATGGGATCGCTTCGGTTGTTTTTAAGAAATAATCGCTTTTATTTCATTTGATCCACCTCAATGTATTTTTTTATTTTTCTCTTAATAGCAAATTGAATTACTTATTCGTATCATGTTCTCGTGACTTAGAAAAACTTATAAGTTGTATGTCTAAAATAGGCATATTTTTACATACTACTTATGTAAAAATATGTCTCTATTTTTTGACATATCACGCGTGAATACGTCTTTAAATTTGCATGCATTGTGGAAGACAATTCAAAAAATTGATGATAACAAAATCGGGGGATTCAGTTTGACCTATTATCTACATCAAAAATTTAATTACACCACTCGATAGCTGAAGGATCAAAGTATTTTTCGGTATATAATAGTATATTCGAATTGTTTGGATATACATTGCTTATATATAAAATACGCTCAAAGAAAATATTACATATTCACGTAAAACACACGGCCGGGTCTTAAAAATAAAGCTGGTCTAACTGTATATTTTATAGTTTTCCATTGTGTAATAGTAACGGGTCAGAAAAGCACTAAAAATCAATAAATAAACTATAAAATATTGTTGTGACCCACAGTGGGTCAGACGGGCACTTAAAATGGGTCCAAAGGGCACTTTTTTTCAGCGTGTCAGAACTAGTGGGTCCAAAGGGTCCGAAGCCGTGTACACAACACAGCCTCACCAATTTTTTTCGTTGTTGTTTTCATGTGTGTAGTTTTTTTAGTAGCGGAAGACTGCGTTTCGCAGTCTTCCGCTACTAAAAAAAAGTCTTCCCTTATCCTATAGAGTTAGACAACGCATTAGAGTGCGATGTTGAGATTGTTTTTGAGTCCAATAAAACTTGAGCTAACGTCATCTTTATTTTCTCTTTTTATTGTCTTGGCTCCATCAGATCTTCTCCTTTGATTTTACTTGTATCATTTGTAACAGTAGCACTGTAAAAAAGGCAAAATTCAAATTAAAATCCCGTAGCAGATTCCGAGAATAATCAAGTCCACAATTTTTCTTTGAGTTTTCCAAAACAGGTCCGTTTTGGAAAACTCTTGTCCTTGTCTTCATTTAGAAGACAAGTTGTCAACATTACTATTTCACTGTTAGAAATCAATTGTCTGACGCGCACCAGAATGTTCTATAATTAAAATGTCATCGGTCACTTTGTCAATAATTTTAATGACATGTCACAATTGTTACGCCCCCTTGAAGATTACTATTCTGTAAGTATAGCAAAACATTTCTAATTGGCCATTCGGGCATTCGATTTTCAATAAATGCCAGCCTTTAATGGGCCATTAAGAGCAATCGAGAAGCCTTTTTAAAATTAGTTTTAATAAGGGCGAATACACACAGTTGACACGCAACGTGACATTTTATGCTTTAGCAGACAGCACCTAATCATAGAGCGTTTTTCTGTGTTTTCTGGTTTCATGGGGCATTGTACTAACTTAAATTAGTTTTTAAGTTTTTATTAATTAATTGTATGATAAATAAATTAAGTGAAAAAAGTGGCAATAAGTAGCAATAAATGACAAAACAGTAGTCTATAGAAAGCACAAACAACGTAGGTTGTCTGTGATGGAAATTATAAAAGTTTATTTAGTTTGAACTGATTATAAGTTATTTATGTAGACGTAACCGACATCGGTGTGTACCAACCTTTTAAATAATAATTTGCATTTAATAAATATCATTTCGTTTCCTTATTTCTCATAAGGATTTGAATTTTATGTATTTGATTAATTAAATAATAATAATTTTAATTATTATATTATTTTTTTATTCAAATGTCGTCAGACAGTCTGACGGTCTGAACGGTTTTATAATAAACTGCTTGAGATGATAAGAGCCTTATCTATAAGTAAATTTAAAGGTGTCATTAAAACCAAACTCCTCTCGAAAGGCTATGATAAGGTCACTGATTATTTAAGTGACAATGAAGCCTGGATTTAAAGCTTGGATTCGGAGCTCATACTATGTTTAGTACTGTATATGGACTTTGATTTTGTTTGTATTAAGTGTACCTACATAATTGTTGTAATTTTATATTTTAAAGATGACAAAAAGAATAGTATCCTGAGTTTCTTTCGGGGTTTCTTCTCAGGACCGTCATCTTGGCTTTTTTCCGTAACCCTGGTAAATTTAAATTTAAATTTGTAATGACGATCATAAGAGTTTCTTGGAGAAACCTAATTCATAAATAAATATTTTGATTTTGATTTTTGATTTTGGTCCACTGTTGATGGTAGGCAGCATAGGCAGTTACCGTCGCCTATTACACAAACAACGCCATAGGTGTTGAAAGTTCGCCGCCGACCATAAAAGGATTAAGGAATAAGGAAGGGGTAGGGATATGGGGCTGGAACTCCTTAGCCGACTGTTTCAGCACTCACCGAAACATAACAGCACAAATGCTGTTATTTCACGGTGGTCTTCTGTATCCACCAGACGCCCTGCCTAAATGAATGTGGAACGCGGTGTAAACTCTAAACTTTTTTTTTTCGTTATATTATGTTTGTTGTTTCACCTGCTTATAACTCGCAATATAAAAGGTTGTTTCATAATTACTATTAGTTAAAAAAGACTATACCAACTAATTGTCCTTTTTTTTTTCATTGTTTTTTATAATATTTATATAAAATACTCATTTTGTGTTTGTAATACTACTCGGATGACAAATATATTATATAGCAATTAACATACACAAATATTATAGCGTCGTCATCTATAGGTACTATTAATATTATGTATAGATACAATAAAATATTTGTATTTTTGTTTGTAACGAAACAACTCAAAAACTACTAGATCGTTTTCAAAAATTCTTTCACCTATAGAAAGCTACATTATCTTCTTGTAACATAGGCAATATTTTATAGTTACGCAGACGAAGTCGTGTGCAACAGCTAGTCATACATTATTATACACTAGCACTACTTATTTAGCCCGCCACGTTATTTCTCTGACAGTTTTGGGTTTAGTGAATCCAGTTGTGTATTAGAACTTTATAAAATTGTGGTAAAAAAAAGAGAAAATTTGATACATTGTGCTGTTTATGGACCCAATACAGTCTCGAATGCAACAGAAAAGCGGTGATTCCACGCTTCCTTTCTGGTAATATGGACGTCGAAGTTGAGACACCCTCTCTTCGAAAATGTTAATAAAATCGTGGAAATCGTCGAGTCAGATCAGTCAAATGCGTAAACCTATTCCATTTCCAAGAATCTGATGGTTAGCCAGAAAACCGTTTGAACCATTGATATAAAACTGCTTTGTTAATATCATCGTCGAAATAAAGAGAAAAAACTCTCAGAACTTTTACTTCATATACTATTATATGACCCATGTAGGTAGTAATGTAGTGAAAATAATTAAACAATTTTAGAATTTTAGTTATTATAAAATTTTATAATTTCTTAGACGCCCAAGCCACGCGTGCTAAAAGGAGGATTACTTCCACATCATCTATTATCTATGCTTCCATAAACAACGAGCGAATGGGTATACATTAAATGTACTATGGTCCCCTATTAATTCCTGATTTTATGGCCAACCAATAGTTAGTCGTAACCATTGTTTGCAAACTAATAAATCAGTTTATAATACCTAACATATGGCTAGAGGTATTTAAATTATGTAACTCGCATCATAATGGTTAAAGAGCCTTGATTGGTCGAGTGATAGTTAAAACAAGGTAAAAATTATAAACTAACCCCCCGACTTTCTATTGAGCCCAAACTCGCTATATCTGCTGCTGTTGCAGCATCAGATCAAGTTTACCATCAAATTCACATTCCAAATTTCACATTAATCGAACCCTTAAAAGTTAGTGAAATCCTTTTCAAACGCCTGAAAACAGCCAAGATCTTCATAAACTATAGCCAAGAAGCATCTCGATCACGTCAGCTTTCTAACAAAAAATAATGCATAAAAATAATCTGTTTGAGAGATACGATTCCACAGACACAGATGCATAGACACATGTCAAACTTAGAAGACCTCACTTTTGCGTTGGGCGTTTAGGGTTAAACATAAAAATAAAAAATCGCCAAGACTAAACATAACAATTTTGTATGGCCCCCAAAATAAGCACCTATAGCACAGATTAGATAATAGTTACGTAACTTATAGTTGCTTATAGGCCTGTGTTATGGGATCACCATACAACCCCTGCAAACTCAGATCAGAGTCAACTTTGAAAAGTTTATTTCCAAAGTTGGCCCTGCCGGGAATCGAATCAGGACTCCTGAGTCCGGGCGAGTAGTTAAGGCTTAACCGCTTGTTAAGGCCTAAGCTCGTCAAAAGACATCCTACTATGGATCGATTATGAATGTATGAATGTATGTATATGTTTGTTACTCTTTCACGTAAAAACTACTAAAAGGATTTGGATGAAATTTGGATGAATCTGGATTAACATGTAGGATTCTTTTTATCATGTAAAAATGTTAGGTTCAAGTGGGATCGTGTAATAATTAAAAATAAAAATAAATTTTAAAAAATCATCGATAAGGATATCAGGCGTTATATATTTTTAATATTTCAATGCAGACGAAGTCGCGGGACCCAGCTTATATAATTGGTGTGATTCTTTTAAAATTTCTTCTATAGTTTAAAATTCATTTTTTGCCAAGTACCTAAGCTTTATAATGAAATATTTAGATATTAATAATCCCTATTGTGTATGTTTTAAAAAATCAGCATTAGAATTACAATATTTCTACGTCCGTTTTTCTAGAACAACACATTTGTTACGATATAACAAACACCGGCCTATTGTCTACACGATACAGGTCAGCTATCTGTACAAAAGGTTTTTTAGCCATTAAGGGCAGGTCAGACCGGAGGCAACAGCACCGTAGCGTTATGTTCCATCAAGGTAGTAGGTAAAGTATCTACTAAATTTAACTATCGTTATAAAAACAAACATATCATTAATCAACTAACATATCGTTATTATTAATTTAACTAAAATTAAAGAAATTACCTAATAGATAAATGTAAATATGTCTATAGTTTTTATGATTCTTTAGGACTATTTGTATAATCTATAAGATTTTTTTTTAATTTATGGCTGTATGTAATCTTAATAAATAAATAAAAATAAAAATAAATTATTACTAATTTTAGAAAATCTACTCTAAAAAAAATTAGTGAATTTCCTATTTTACTTAATTTACATTAAAATTTACTGAATTTTGTACTAAAAAAAAAATGTAAATTAATTTTGTTTTATACAGTAGACATAAAATACAATAAATAGGTAGGCGTTACCCAAAATTTTACTACGGTTATGCATTAATTATTTAGAAAATATTTTTAAAAAAAGATTATTTACACGATTAATAAATATTAACAATATTAGTTCTTTAGATCCCATATCCACAGTATGCAGAAAAAAGTCCTTACTGTTCCCTAGAGATAATCTAAAAATAAAAACCGAAAAGTAAACGCTTTAACAAAAAATGAATATGAGCTATAAAGATGTGCCTAATTATGTTGATTTTATGGACAAGTTTTTTTATGAACTGTACTGTACTTACCTAACTCTCAAATATGCTAAATAAAATAAGTTTCGTTCTTTTTAATTACTAAATGTTTTTTACACAATTTAAAATTTATTTACCTCTAATTTCTTTTATAACTCAAAAGTAGGCCCCTTACTGTAACGTTCGTCTAGCTACTAGACATTGCTATAATTTCCATGAGTTTTGGGGATCACTGGATTGCGATTGGCATGCGTGGTTCCCCAATGTGTTTAAATTACATATGAAGTAAATATGTAATACTTTAATTACATATAAAGTAGCCGAAAAATTAAAGACCGCGAAATACCAGAGTCTCGGTTCCGGATACATTTTTATGCCGTTCAGAGTCGAGACCCTTGGTCCGTGGGGTCCCAGCGCTCGCCAACTTTTCAAAGACATTTCGAAAAGGCTTACCAACACCACTGGTGACCGACGAGCTGGCAGCTTCCTCGCGCAACGCATTAGCATTGCAATACAGCGAGGAAATGCTGCCAGCATCCTCGGCACCATGCCGCGGGCGCCCAATTTTTTAGATATTTTTTAGGCTTATTTAGTTTTAGATTTTAGTTTAGTTTAGTTTTATTTAGGATTTATATTTAATTTTTATGTTTGATTAATAAACATATGTTTTCTAATTCTTAAAAAAAATAAAAAATATATATTGGTGAATTGCCAATTTTGACATACAATGCCATGTGCATATATAATTACAAAATCGCGTAAGTCATAACTTGCAAGTCACTCAATGACGACAATTACAATGAAGTAAATTACATATGAACATCAATATTTCTCTTAATTCAAAAGAAAGTTTATATAAGGCAGGGTTAATATTGAAGAAGTGCTAAAAGTATGAGGTTGTGATCAGAAGAGCTTGTGATCATTTCAATACTTAGAAAAGAAGCAGAATTTGTTAAGTAGTTAAGGGTGCAGGTGCTCGCATATGAAGTTTTTCGACATGAAGACGTTTTGTATTTTACTACCTACGCCTTAACGAATCTCTACGCAACGATCAAGATTGTCTGTCCGCGCCTTAATAGGAATTTATATCTGACATTACTCATATACACTTCGTTCGGTTGTTTTCTCCTAATTAGAAACCATTCAAACGAACCCCATTAAAACGCGTCTAAATTAAAATTCAAATAACTTACTAACTAGACGTATAAATCACAACCGTACAGAAAGACAATAAAATATATTGTCCAGACAATCCGGGCCTCAATAATTAATACAACAATACGCTCACCGAGTAATTAAAATAAACTAATTTCTGAACGTGAGTGGCCGGCTTTTTATGAATGAATAGTCTATGTCCTTTTTTTACGTTGGCAACATTTCTCATTTTACGTCTCGCGCACTGACAGTTCGGTTGACGGTGTTCCTTTTTTAAAAGCGAGCTGCGACCTCTCACAGCGGGATGCGCGCATCCGTTGGCGCTCGAATTAACTCATTTTAATTTAGTAATCGGCATCGCTTTTGTCTTTAATAGCGTTATTCGACCAATAATTCACCTTAATCATTTATCTTTCACGTGCTATTTCACGCCAGTTAGTAGCAATTTTATTAAACACAAAAGGAAATAGTCGATGAATAATTTACAGTTAATAATTTTAGAAAAAATTGTTAATAACGTATCTTTCTTTCTCACGCTAAACAAAAATGCGACTTCCATGAATCAGTCGAATCTTTCAAACGCTAAAGATTTTTATTTGTGGCAACCTCGGATCGGGATGAGCAAATCGCCCTCGTAATTACAACCTTCATGGTGGAATTTGGAAAAGATTCGGACTCGGACGCATGCACAGTAGCAACAACGTACAATTTAAATGTTTCAAATAACTTTTTTTTTACAAATCAGTGCGGCGTGCGTGCACTTTCGTGGCACAACGTGACCTATTTTTTCGTTTCAATTTTATTTGACAATTTAATGACATTTAACCTAGAAAAAAATTAAATTCGCATTTTAACACAAGACATTAATGGCGTAAGAACATTCAGGCGAATTTTAAAAATAGAATAGAATTGGAAGAATTTTAAAAAAGAATTCACATTTTAACAACGTACGAACAATTTTTAAAAGAATATAAAAATAGAATTCAACATTAAACCATTTAAAAAAAAAATCAAGAAAAAAATATATATTTTATATGTTAGCACTTATTTTACTGGAATTCTCTCCCTTCTATAGAGTTCTCTGAAATATAGGTACAACTTGGGACTCTTCAAGAACAGAGTGAATATAGGCCATTAACAGACAAGCGAACTCCGTCTCCGAGAATCAGATGAGATTGAGGGCAATCGCTATCCCGTATATATACACAATTTAAGAAAAAGTTTTAAAAAACTATAACATACTTTGCGACAGCGTTAAGCTCACCGAATCACTAACAAAAGTCAATAAAAAATAAAATAAAATAACGATATAAAAAAGAAATAAAATCGATCTAATTAAAATCCATCGTGCACTGTTTCTGCGATCACGTCCTGACCAATAACACAGGCACGATGAACTAATAAGACAATTATTGTTCGAAGGCTGTTCCTTTGCAGCAATTTGGGACGATTCACGTCAACAAAAAATTCCAACCCGTTATTACTCAGAATTTCAAAGGAAAAATAGAAAAATGTGGAGTCATATTTATGTGGAATAGTGTTGCCAGTTATGGCTTATTTTTTGGTCACTCGTCACACACACTTATACAGTAATGTCTTTGTATAAATTACATTGTGACTACCTATAATACATTACATCCCTACTATCCTACTAATATTATAAATGCGAAAGTAACTCTGTCTGTCTGTCTGTTACCTTTTCACCCCTCAACTACTAACCGATCACCATAAAATTTTACATATACGTTGTCAAGGATACAGGAAAGGACATAGCATACCGTTCATCGCGAAAAAAGATACCGTTCCCGAAGGATCATTAAAAATATAAAATATTTTGGCGGCGCCACCGTCGTCATAGCAATAAAAATGTTGGGTGTTACATTTTATTTTCTTAGGTGGTTTCTTTTTATTTTTCAACGCGTACGAAGTCGCGGGCACCAGGTACTTATATATAAAGTTTTACAATTCTGGGCATAGTATGAATCTAACTAGGTATAGTCCACTGCCTGTAAATGTAAATAACGTGTATTGAAATATTTCTCACACAAAATCCAATATAGGTATCATCACCATTATCATCGTCATCATCGTCATCATCATTATCATTATCAGCCTGTGTCTCTCCGCTGCTAGATATAGGCCTATCCCAAAACTCGCCACCATGCATGGTCTTCTGCACTTCGCATTCAGCCGCTTCCTGCGAAGCCTTTTAGGTCGTCTGTCCATCTGGCCGCAGGGCGTCTCACGCTGCGCTTTCCAATTCGTGGCCTCCATTCGAGAATTTTTCTACTCCATCTTTTATCCGCTCTGCGAAAGATGTCACCGGCCAGTTGCCGTTTCAACTTGCTTATTCTCTTGGCTATGTGGACAACTTTGGTCCTTCGGCGAATTTGAGAACTTCTGACCCTATCCACCAAAGAAACTCCGAGCATAGCTCGCTTCATAACACGCTGAGCTATGATATACATTAACTTTCTACAAATATTCAAATATTTCAATTTTAATTCAGTGTGTATAGGTACATAATTGTCATAATTTCGTCGGCCTTAGATACTTTTGTAATAGCCATGCATGAATGAATCATTCATACAATACATTAGCTAAAACCAAACCTGTCATCGTGTTAATGAAAAACTTAATGGCTTCGGGGCCCAACGTGGAAGAAAAACGAGTTTATTTTTTCTACCATGCATTTATTAGGATAGTCCACGTTCCAAACGTTCGACATTAACTCTTTAAATTTTTTTCCAATACCGGAAGACATGACACCTATGGATTTACAACCATCAATTATTATAATAGACATGTTGCTATCTCGCTTTGAAAGCTTGTTGTCTCGCTCTTAAATAGAGAATGTTGTGTTTATAAATAACCCGGCTAGTTATACAGTAACTCTTATTTTATCTGTAGTTATACTGCAATGAAACCACAAGTCGTTTAATACGACGAGTTGAAGACGAAATTTTTTAAATATTAAATTGAAAATCAAATTTTAAGAGAGCTTTTTACATTTTTTGTATAGTATTACTAATAAAATAAAAAACAGGCACAATGAAAAATAATGGTAACTACACACATTATCATTTTATCATATACTTAGTAGTGATAAAGTAGTGAAGTTATCTGAATAATATTCTTAAAATTTTTGTTTACTATGAATTTATGAGCGACCGTCTGTCACACGCTGGTGTGATAGTCATGAAATAATTTTAATAACCTTCACACTATTTAAATAACAATAAGTTAACCGATTTAGAAGTAATTTGATAGGAAGAAATCTTGAATTTGGAAAGATTGCGCCTTTTAACGAACGACGCGCATCTTTTATTCTACAAATATTATTAATTAGAAATTTCAAGAGGATAAAACGCTAGCAAGTTCTAAGTTTATATTTTCTTTAAATTCTCATTTTTATAACTTTCATGAAAAAACGTTAAAAAATTATTATTAGTTAGTTGATCACCGTATTACGTATGGGATTACTTCGTAACACAGTGGTCGGTCACGACCCGACCCAAACTACCGAAGAAATTAAAAGTTAAAAAAATAAGATAAAATTTCTTACCAAGCGTTGTAAAGTTACACCTCCTGTAGCCACTAAGTTGGATATGCCCATAAATTTGTTAGTTACTTGTTGACCATAACTAAATAATATATATTTGTAACAAATATTTTGTTTATGCCATCTTCTGGATGGCGGCAGTAACCAACAGAATCTTCATCATCATCAGCCTGTGTCTTTCCACACAGCTGGTTGAAGGTTTCCAAGGCTCGCTAGCACGAACAGTTTTCAGTCTTTCGCTTCCACCATAACTAAATAAATAATAGCATTAAAATAATTTTAATAATTGTCTAATAACTATAATTTAGTCTAATATCCATTCTGTCAGTGTTTATTATGTGCTTTAATTGCCATCACTTAAATATTTATATTATATTATATACCTAGTTCTATAGTCTACACTACATTATGGTCTTTGGAATAAATTACTTTGCCTAGTTATTTTGTACTCGTTTTTCCTGTTCTTTTCTTTTTAATGAAAATTTTATTATCCTAATCGAATAATATTTTAAATGCGAAAGCTTGTATTAAATTTAAATTTACAACGACTATCATAAGAGTTTTTTTGGAGAAACCTAATTGATAAATAAATAAATATTTTAAATTTGATTTGTATTTCTTGTATGTTTGTTACTCAATTACGCAAAAACCGCTGAACGGATTCGAGTGAAATTTGACATACAGATAGTTTATTACTTGGATTAACATTTTTATCCTGGTAAAAGTCAGATTCTCGAGGGATCGTCTAAAAATATTTTTTAAATCTTTATGGTAGACTTTTATATTATAGGTATACATTTTATATTTTTTAACGCGAAGAAGTCGCACTCACCAGCTAGTGTGTTAATCGTAATCAAGTATCCTCTCTTGTTTTATGGACTTACAATAGTATCTTAATATAAATTGATTTATCTTAATAGGTAAACTGAGTGTAAATAAATTTTTCAGAGCGTTAACAAACCATCCACGTCGGCATTACAAATAAAGAAGCCATCGGGGCAACTTAAAAACCACCTGTAATCTTAGTGAACACGAGCCTGGAATGTTGAAACGAAGTGGCTACCAATTTCTGATACGCATACCCGTAATTTACCATTAAAAATTGCACTCTCACCGATAGACAATAAAACACAATGTTCCTTGTGCTGTTTACTATGGGCGGTTTCAAATAAAAAATGATTGACTTCCGTTTTTACGTGGAGTTAAAAAAATGAACGAATTTCTGTAGGATATGTTGAGTTTATTAAAATTTTATAAAGAACTAGCGACCCGCTCCCGGTTTCGGCCTGGAAAAAACTTAATTAGGTTTTATGATATATATGAAATTTCCGTGAAAAATTTATCAAAGAGTAAAGTTTGTATGTATGTAGTGTAGGAGATAGATAATCTTCGAAGCTACTCATTCGATTTAAAAAATTCTTTCACCAAAAGTGGTGAAACATACAAACAAACATTCCATGAAAACCTCCTAGCTATAATGTAAATTTAAAATTGGATTATCAATAGCTGCTGTCATCTATTGTCGCGATTTTTCAATATATAATTGATGCGAATATCTTGAGTCGCCTTTTGTCTTTGGTTTTTGAATACAAGTAAGTTGAGACAACAAATTCTCTCAAAAACTCGTTCGTACAGCCCTAGACAAAATACGTAGATAAAGCCTCAATTATATTTAAAAACCCTCAATGAGGCAAATGGGTTATTTAATTCAATATACGAGTATAGACATTCATACAAATCTTACAATAGGCAATAGGAGTATAGACAATAGGAGCGTTACACGAGAAAGGTGTTTACAGATTTTTTTTTTCAAAAATACGGTAGTCGATCGCTAGTCAATAAATACTAAACTAAATTATTAAATAACACAAGCTATTGCCTAACCGAAAAGCAATTTTGAATTAAGTATTAAAAGTCATATAATTCTTTAATATTTTTAATCATCTCGGAATCGTTGACCGGTGAGGTTAAATGTTTTGTCGAAACTGGCCGCTAGGGGCGTGGCGATATGATGGATGCCAGCGCACGCGCAGGATCGCAATGTCCTACTCATCGTGCGCTTGACTCCCTATTTAAAAACAGCCAGTACTTTCTCACGATTGGCCAAAGCGAAATAGTTCTTATCGCGACGGAATAGAGGCTAAACGGTTTGCAAGTACTATCTTGGCCCAATGAAACTTTTGTTTGATGCTTGACCACTCGGAAAGCGTTTGAATATTTTAACGTGTACGACGCTAATGAAGGAAGTAGTTAAAATGGATTTTTGTTTTAAAAAAAACCTATACACTTAAAAGATTGTATTTTCTGTGGCGTTTGCCTACTTTAAATGTTAACTCGGTGAAGCCCTGAGTGATATATTATAGTGCATTACAAAGATTATTATTGTATTGTATCCTTTTTTCTTCAAGTGCGAACATAGGACTCACTCTCCTGTCTTGAGATTTGAAATTTTTTCGAATTAAAAGAAGTAGGCTACCTATTGATTGCAAATTTCTAACCTAATAATCTGTATTTTTAGATTATTTTATAGTAGCGACCCACAGGGATACATTTTTTAACCTTCCTTGTTTTAAATCACTACTTCCATTAGGGTCACACCGCAGCGTCAGTTGCGGTGCGGTGTCAGTTCACACCGCAGCGTGAATCCGCTGACACCCTTTCGCAAACAAACTGAATTGTACCCTTTTGTGTAGAAAATAAGTTATACTTACATATATTGTATTTCTAACTAAAACCGTTTGCGCCGCGTCGCGGATTTTTATACAGTGAAAACCGTATCAAAATCCGTTGGGTAATTTAGAAGAAGTTAGCGAAGAAACAAACAGAAGCGGACAGCGACTTTACTTTATAATGGGTACACCATAGATATAGATATAAAAGTAGATAAAGATACACAAATTTGTAGTAGGTTTTTGGATCTGTTTAGATTAAGCATGAAAAATTAAGTCTCTAGTTAAAAATTTCATAAGAATAAAAAATTAACAGTCAAAAGTTCAAATTATTCACAAAAGATAAAAAATTTCAAATGAATTATTTCAATTTTACCAAATTTTGTTCCAAATTAGATTTTATTTTTATTTTTCTTAATTGGCATTATTTTGGTATTTTTTGTTTTTGGCGATCGCACAGCCGAAGTAACAAAATCGATTTATTTTATTTTAGAGTATTATTGTGTAAAAGGGCAAGGTCATATATAAAGTACCTATAGGTATTTATCTATTTTTTACTAAGTTGTCTCGTGTCGTTCAAGCTTATAAAGAAGTTGGGATAAAATAGCATATATGTATAAGTAATTCATTCACATGTCATTGAAAATTATGTTTAAAGTTGTATAATTAAAAAAATATTAATAATGATCAAACTTGTGCTTAGAACATTACTGAGAAATTCCTAGATTAAACTTAAAAAAACGGTCAATTTATTAATAAATCAAATCTTTCGTTGCATATGTTAAAATAAATCAAATTTGTTTATGAAGGCAACGGTAATAACATACCGTGCGCGGCCATACAATCTACAATGAGGCATAAAATCTTTCTGTCTGGACCAAAAAGTGCGGCAAAAAAGTGTTTTAAAGGATCTATGTAAAATGAACTTTATTTGTATAAGGATAGAGCTGCTATGTTCGGTTGTATCGATTAATAAAAACACTCGTGCTGATAGCCTCAGGCGTGGCACGGGCCGACGCTGTTTGAGCCGCCGAATGCCTAGAAATTTTCTGTTAGTCAATCAATTTTATAGCTTATTGCGTAGACAAGATAACTCGACGTAGTTTTTTGCATAGACCTTTTGGTAATTTTCTTTTTTATAATTTTCACGATCTCTTTTAGCATAAAAGAAAGAAAAATAAGATGCATTTTTTGCATTTGAACTAAATTTTTAAAAGCAATTCTAATTTAAAAATAAATAATCTAATTGTTTTCAATATTAATGCAGAGTCCATTACCCATCCCACCCTTATCCCTTATCTCTTTCTATTCTTTTTTTATGTAAGTTCGACCTTACATAAAAAAGAATGGAAGGTAAGTAGTAAAAAAATGCAAATTAGTCAGTTTTATTTAAAAGTCAAATATATATTTTTTAGATTTAAAAAAAGATAATATTAACAGTTATATTATTCTATGTACTTTATTATAATGACAATATTTTATACTATGAATATTATGTACGTTATAAAAAGAGCGATATCAGCGCTCGTAGCGGTCAAAAAGAGAACTAATTACTGGTAAATTACTATTAAACAAGCTGACAGGTACTACAATTTCATTTGCGTATAAATTGTAAAATTGAATGTACTAGATGTATACTTAGTAATCAAGTTAGGTTCTAGTGCTCTTAAACGGTAATGGCTACCAGTTTAACTGCTTAATAAACGCTGAACAAGCTTGTAATCATTCGACAATTTGTGTATCGCTAAGTGAGTATTTTGTTTTGTTCTAGGTAAGCTGTGAGAAGTAAATTTAAGAAATTGTCGATGAAAATAAAGACTGAAACGATGACATTTCACTGCGTTCCCACTTTTCAAGCAGTTTCGAACGACACCAACGCCAACTGGGTAAGAAGTTTAGCTACTTGACACTAGGTGGCGCAAAGTTTGTTTGGATTTTGTTTATTGCTTCGTGTTTCCTTTTAATTATATGTTACCATTAATATGACACTTACGAAATATACATTTAAATAAAATAAAATTATTTTTATTCTCTATGGGAATATTTAAACGCATAGATATTGACTATACTCAAATATTCAATTCAATTCATTTATTGCTAAACCATAATGTATATACAAAGATCTTAAAAAATATATAAAAGACCAGTATTATGGACCCTGTCGGGCATGCAACTTAAGGGACTAGGAGAGAGGAAATAGCGCCATCTATTCATTTAGTCGAAATACTGTTTAACTTTCAACGTTTTTAATATTATTGTGTAGATGTCAGCACTATTCACATTCGTTTTAAATTCGACCAATCGAAATAATATATCTTGCAAGGCTCGCTGGCTACACTAAGTAAAATAAACACTTCCATGACTATTTTTTTTTTATTAATATTTTGTAATTGGATTGTTATGATAAGGTTGACAGACAGGCTGACGGTACGCCTATAACACAAGCATAGTGAGACAGAGGATAAGAGATTGGGAGGGAAAAGGCTCTGGCATACCTTACTCAATGCTATAGGTGGGTTTTATGTAAGGGTGTGGTTACGCCGCCAGACGGTCATCCCAAATGACAGTGAAACGTCATTTAGGTCACTTTCTAGATCCAAACCAGAACCAACTTTGAAATGTTCTTTTCCAAAGTAGGACTTACCGGGAATGGAACTCGCTATCAGGGATATTAGACAGAGCGCAAAGGCAAGCACCCAAAACACTCATCCAGCGGGAGGGCTCGTCAAGTCAATTCGTTGAGATTCTATTGTAATGAACACTGTAGGTAAGACGACACAGAATTCTTTTCAGTCAATCAATACTGAATTTACTTAGAGAGCTTTACAGAAATCAAATCCTCAAAATATGGCCTCGAATTTAGTTCATTAACAATGGCCCAACATTCAAACGATAGGTCCGCTACGAACGCCATCTACTTAGTCATCCGAATTAGAAATTCCCATACAAAAATTACCATTTGTGATTTTCCGATTTTTCAACTTCCCTTGGGTTTTTCGTAATACTATTTTTAGCCTAAACCACTCAAGTATTGAGAGGAACAAAACAAAAAAAAAATCAACTTAGTTGCTCATTTTTTAGTTTTTGATTTTTTTTATATAGCTACTTGTATCATTAGTTCATTTATTTATATACTAAGATAAAAATACTAATTTTGCTCTTGAACCATGTCAATTCAAATAATTTGTGTGAATATCTTGGGAACCGGAGTAGCTTAAAACTCTAGTCTCTTGACCTCTTGACACTTAAAATGGACATGTTGACATGTCAATGAGGTAAATCTTTGCCTTTTCGCCTTAAGTATGTTTAAGTAACTATATTGGGCTCTGCTTCTACGCCTACAGCTTCAAATACAGTAAGCGGAAGTTAAATTATAAACTAGTCGTAGATAGGTAGATAGCTAAATGACAACAAAATCTCTTATGTCATTATAATTCAAACAAAATTACTTATTACAAATGAATTTAAATTATACAAGGCCAAGACATTAAATATAAAGTAAAAATTAAAAGTTACCTGACAATTATAAGGATTATATAACAAATTAAATAATTATAAAATGTATAATCTGTATACCTATAGTATATGCAAATAATTAAAAAATGTATGTTACATGTAGGTATCATTGTTCAAAAACTAAGTAGTGACTAGTAATTAAATAATACTAATTAATAGCAGCACTGCTTAGAAACTTAACAAATATTATAATTAACACCTATAGTTGCAATTATTGTTAATACTAATAACAGAACAGAAATCATTTGGTTTCATCAAAGCTTTTGGTGTAGTCCTTTTTGGTAAAATACGTCCTCCAGATTTATGATTTCGTTTAAAAACGGAATAATTTAAAAATATTTTATCATCAAAATGCGCACACGCATGTCGAACCAAAAAATTTTTTATGCACACACACTTAAGATGTGGTGCTGCAATACATACGCGTCCAGTTATGGTCACAATCAAACTGGATATGAAAGGAACAATGTTATAGATTCGCGGTGTAGTGCGAGTAGGAAACGAATTTATAGTATATGTATAATTCTCAGATAAAATATTATTACGTGGTTATTATTTTCAATTTTCAAATATATTTTATTTATCCTATTTTTAGTTACAATATTCAAATCTAATTTTATTGTTAAACACTTAATACTTACGCCGTGACTTCGTCGGCGATGATGCACTCACGCAGTGTACACGGGAATCTAGATTCTCGGCGCGCGTCAGTAGAGTATGTTTCTTCTGCAGCGTCTTTTGTAGGCAAATATAGCGTAGGTATTTTAGCTTTTGTATAGGAGTGATTTATAGGAGTGATAGGAGTAGTAACTATTATCAAATCTGTGCCCCGGGGCTGTTTTATCCAAGTTTTAATTTTGCTCAAAGAAGTCAAATTAGGCGAAGAAAATAACGTTTCTCTGCTTCCTTAAATATCTACCTAATAAAAACAAACACTAAAATTCTAAGTATAAAACAAATTTCCTACTAAACTCATTAGTGAAAGAAAAAAAAAACATGTTTTATCTCCTTTTTGCGTGTTGTCTGTATACTCCCCATCTTTATCATGTCTTGAGGCTTTACGACTGCGCTCGCACCACTCCATGTGATAGCCGCGAGCGACGCGCGCTCACGTGGCGAACGCCTCACCGCGGGAAAAAACGAATTTGAATTTCGAACTTCAGTTACTTTATTAATTCGAATAACTGTGTTGAATAGTTTAATTATAAGAAAGTGTTTCTGTGTTTGTTTCTTAAGTTTTATTACATTATTTGTAAGTTTTAAAATTTTATATTATCACACATTTTTTATTGTTATAAATATTGGTGATTTTATGGTTTGAAAAAAAAATTAATTGAAAAATCATTTTTCAACATAATCTTCAAATGTGTAATCAAATATTTGATGGTCAATAGCAATTTCCTAGAACGTAAAATAACGGGGCGTGTAAACAATAACATTATCTGTAAAAACGGGACGCACATATACAACGAAAAGAGACGGAGACAAAATCTATCGATCTAAAGAAAATAGAATTCTCATACGAATTGTAATGGAGGAACAATAATCTTGTAAAGTTCACGATAGTTGCTCAACGCGGTTCGGTAACAATAAGACGTGACCAGCCTTCGCTGACCTTATACAAATCGGTTTTTGGAAACATGCACTTACTGAATAAGAGGTCAAGTGTAAATAGACACGTTTAGCGGTCATCTCGATAATAATCTGTCGATGATTTACGCCACGTTAAACCGACAATGGCCACGAGATAACCCCCAGCCGTTCATCACAATGTAACCAATTAGATACGTCTTAAAACCTATCTCCAACATGACCAAAATCAACGGAATCAACCTGCCGGACATGACCGAGCATAATTACGTCGAAGACATATTAAATGATGATTTCATTAATAAACGAAAGAAATTGGATTACGAAATCAATGGCGATGTTAAAAAAGCAATTGAATCTCATGAAAAATTTGTAAATAACAATACAATTAAATTCGTAGACAAAACTAATCAAGTAAGAAGAAAATCAAAAGATTTCGAAGATAATGGATATGTTATAGAAAAAATAAACCATGATACAAGTGAAAACGATAAAGAAAGTCACAAAACAATTAGAATAACATTAAGAAACGGGGAAAATTGTTTGGTAACTAATGGTAATATTCCTAGTGTAGAAGGAAGAGATTTGAATGAAGCTGAACCAGTTTTAATGCAAGAAGATGATATAGATAATTATAATATAAAAGAAACAAATAATATTAGGACGAATGAGTGTGAAAAAAATCATAACGATGAAATGCACGTGGAAAATGACGGTGATTACAATATGGCTGCGGAAAATCACGGAAACGAAGTAAGTACTTAGAATATTTGGATTACTTTCAAAACCATTCCTAAAGAAAAAAATAATAATATATAAATTAATGTATATGAAATTAATATGAATCCACTGAGAAGTATACTATTCTTGTATTCTTTGGTAGAATTGCTTGCTAATTTCCTGTGGGTATTAATTTGTAATTTGTTTTAACACAATAATCATTTGCTAAAAGTGCGTCTATATTTATCCAATGACTGATAGTTTTTATCAAATAGTCACAAACATAATTTCAAATCTGTCTGTGCATCCTATAGATAGAGGGTGCAAGAAAAATTTAAGACAGGAAGCTGTTCTTCGTTTACCTGACACCAGCACAATTACATGACAGGTTCTTCCAAGGGTTACTTATCACTTATCATGCATTTGACTGCGAAGATTCTTTGTGACAAAATTCGTAACGAAAGAGGTACACGCCGTAATCGACGTATCCTATAAAATCAACATGCTAAGTTGACAATCTAGATAACTTTCAGAAACTAGAACAGATTGTGTAAAGGTTACGTAGCCCCTAGAAAAGAAGGTTTTTTTATGGAAGGCAACAGAACGTTTAATGTTACTTTGGAGGAAAATAGCTATCTGTTATAGTTATAGTAAATAATATATATGTTTTTATTTTTACTTGTCCTCGAACTGATGTCTACAAGCCAACATGTAAGATACTTTTATTTGTCAGTGAAAAATGTAGTCAACCAAAGATTTTTTAAATCGGACCAGTAGTTCCGGAAATCACCCTCTGCATCGAAACTTTTCAATTAACAATTACCTCATTGAAATATAAATTTGGGTACCACTCTTTCTATATAATAATAAAGATGTCTTAAACATCCATAAAAGTGCGCACATCCCTAAATAGGCGATTGTAAATTCTGCTGTTTCAATTTCCTGCATTTCAACTCATTGTAAATCCGTCGTCATGCTGGATCGTAACTATTTTACAATCGTATCGAAACTCACGATCTAATGACTAGCATATTTCCAAATGCTTCAAGTACAAATAAATTTTATAAATTTTTATTCTGTTAGTTCAGTAACTTCCCCATAATACTTTTTCGTCGTCATCAGGCAGGAATTATATAGCTGAGAACTTCAAATTTTGCTTAACCTGTTGACAGATACTTACTTAGTTTTTTAACTCTTAGGTACTATATAATTTTCTTACCAAATTTTTTTATTACCTACAATATAGAACCAGCTATTATGAGAACCATTATGAGAACTGCATTTTTTACCCTGTAATAGGATAGTGGAATAAAAAATATATAAACAATATAACACTTGACCTCTTGTTGCTATAACAATTTGGCAAGGCGTTAATAGTTTCTTATATTAATTTAGATGGTCCCTCGGGAACAGTACTTTTTTCTGGATGAAAGGTACCCTATGTCTTGATTATCGGTTGAATAGTTAAAGCGTGAAAGGGTAACAGACAGATAATATAGAGACAGACAGACAGAGTTAATTTCACTGGATTTGTGATTACTGCAGTAGGTATGTATATATCGAAATTCCCATCATGTGGTGCTTCCGGCACAGTAACGGCGTTTTTCTTACTGGCTTCATTTACAGATATTTAAATTTCGATCTGTAAACATGCTTTGGTTGGTCTAACAAACAAAATAGCCTATGCTGGGCATAACAAATTTAAGAGACTGGTTTCCAAAGTTAAGATAGCCATGATGGTCGCCAAACTTCGTAGAGAAGCGACAGTGAACTGCCTTAAAAGCAGAAGAAGAACTTACGTAGTCTTAGATTTGGTTCAGTTGTTTTAGAGATTACCAATCACAATCACAGAAATTTTTTGCATCTTTATATGTGTTCCCTTTTCGCCTGTCTGGATTTTTTTATATTAGGTTACCATCGCATATAAACACCAGGCAATGCGATGGGGGAACAGGTGGATGATTTCTGGCATCCCTTGGATACAGAGACAGGCTGACGGTGGCTAACTTGATAGTAGGTGGGTACCGTTGACTATAACACAAGCAACGTCACAGGTGCTGCGAGTGCACTGCAGACCATAGAAGGATTAAGGATATGGAATAGGAAGGGATAAGGAAATGGGCTCTGTCATCCCTTATATACACAACAGCACACATGCTGTTATTTCAAGGTCGACTGCAATGGGTGGTTACTGCCACTTGCAGTCTTGATGGGGTCCGATGACAAAGTTTGATTTCGACAGGGACACGCAGCTATAATACCTTTATAACGTGAAATACTTTGAATCGAAACAATATAAGCAATCATACAAATTTATTGTATGCATGAACATATATTCAATACCCAATGCCGGATTGACTCAAAGGTTGTTTACAAATATGTAGGTTGCGAAAGAAGGCTTGGGGTTCCGCAAGGCTATGCGAACCCTTTTTATTAAAGTACGATGTGGATACAATAATCAAAAACAAATAAATATCTTTTTCGGCAATTTCAGGCTATTTTAGTTGCGAATTTAAAATAAAAGATATCCTTATCTATATCTATTTCTATATCTGTATCTGTATCTATATCTATACATATACATGCGCATCTCTCTTTTTTTTTTGGTTGGTAAACAATAAACAAGAATGGTTGGTGTACATAAAATTTGCATAAAAAAATGCATCCGTTCAAAGCCGGAAATGGGTCGCTAGTTTATTATACAACATTGTACTGGATGTAGATATAATAAGCTTTGCAGAAAAATATATTTCGACGGTCCCTACGTACATAAAGACATGTCTAAAACCGGGGTTTACAGGAGAGCGTAATTTATGTTCAAACCGCTCTAGAAATAATTATATGTATAAGTAATTATAAATTTTGTTTTTTCTAGAATATTTTATTAGCTTTAGGAACTTTCTAATGGTAATCTAAAGACAATAATGCAATAAAAAAAATTGCCATTTTTGACATGTCCTTACATGACACGTAGGGACCGTCGATTTTTCTTATGAAATGTACGGAACCATGTATGGTGGCTTTATAAGCGCGATGTATATTTAATTTCGCAGAAAGCGTCAGGCATTACTTAATTTTTTTAACACACCTGCATACAAATACCTGATTTCCCTTTCCGTTACCCTTTAGTATCGGGTCGTTATCACGGTATTTATTCCTTTGGTCGCGCCGGCGAAAGAAACGATAAAATTTTAGTACACAAAATGTTGACTAGTTCAACTAAATTATAAATTACGTTACCGCAAACTCATTGAACGCTTCTCAAAGTCGCTTCTTGTCGGTTTTTGCCTTCGTAAAAAGTATTTTTTTCTGGATGAAAGGTGCCCCCTATGTCCTTATCTGTATCCCTGAAAACAAGTATGTAAAGTCCGAGTATCAGTTTGAGAGCTATACCACTGGACAGACATACAGCCCATTTTGCTAGATATACAGATACACAGGTCAAACTATACATATTCATGTAAATCAATAAAATAAGTAACAGGTATTGCAGATTATATTTTTCATGGCGATGGTTTAAAAGGTTTTATTGCTGCCAATTTTTGAGGCAGGCGAAGCCACGGGTCTCGGCTAATATATTTTTGTCTAATATATAGAAAAATAAAAAAAATCTCTATTATAAAACACATTTTTTATATTTACTTATTTAAATAGATAACTTAATCTGATTTAATTTCAGATTTAATTTTTCTTTGAAGTTCATTTACTGTCGTACATGTAACCCTATATGTATCGGTACTATGGACCACTATTTTATAGGCAAAATGTTCTTTGGATTTTTTTTTATAAACCAAGTGCAAAAGTCAACTTAAATACAGCCAGAGTTTGTCGACCTCGGTGAATGTGTCAAGCGTATGTTTTACTAACACTTTTTGCCTCTTGTCTCGTTTAATTTAACCAGATTAACAAGAACTCTAATATTCATTGGTATTATTGATGGGATGAGTCACAAAAATCTAATGAAACCAATTTATATTTATGGGCACAGACTAAATTATTTTTCAGTCAAGTGACGTTCAAATTTAAAAAGCTTTAGTCTGTGGAATATTGTGTTCTTACCTTTGAGAAATGACAATACCAGAAATGATAACTTTGATGTCATATACCTATTCGTTAAAATGATGATTTTAGTCCTTCAGCATAGGATTATTTCACCTAGTAGTCCTTTAGAAACTGGTCATACAAAATGTATAGTGATCAGAGTATCGGAGTGCCACCCACGCGTGCGCACGCCTCTACGGTGTAAAATATTTCACAACACTACCAAAAGTCCCTACTATTTGTTACAGCTTAACTTATCACTTTATTATGGCCCGAAAACTTTTAATTACACGTTAGTTTAGACTTCACACAGATAATTCTGAAACTTTGTAATTTAGATTTTAATAGATGGTGAAATAGATTTCCCGCGAATTAATTGAAATATTTTATATTTTTATGCAACTTAATAATATGTATATTTCTTATATTTAACTTACAAAGTAATTCAATATTATGTATAATATGGGAAAAAATTGAATTATTATCCTAAATAAAACTAAACTAAACTAAAATCTAAAACTAACTAAGCCTAAAATTTATATTACTAATTGGATAATATCGCAATCAAATTACTTATTTTATACAATTATTAATCAATAAACTATTACTGTTACGATAAACCAGCATAATGGGAGTCATCTCGCACATCAATGTGACGATACTTATGACGTCACAAAACTGTACAATATTAAAAGTTAAACAACAGAATAAACAATTAAATAGTTATAGGTAGAGATTAATTGGAAAAATAATTCTTTTCATGTTCTACGTTTCTGTATATAATATTAATTTTTAAAAGAAAATACAACAAATAATTATACCGTATTTATTTCGATGGCATGTGACAGACATTTTTAACGTAGCCTTTTATGCTACGTCTGTTATAATATCTTTCAATTAAATTTAGCCAACTTTATTAATGCATTTTTTTTCCAGGTCACATTTCTTTCTACACTTTTCCACTTCAATCACTTAATTTTATACATATTTTACGAATGTTCCAATAAAAAAGTTAGATAGAAAAGTGAAAACTTTCCGAGAACTCGTAGTAGTTGCACCATGTTCAGCAGACCAATGGTCGAATAATAATAATATATTGCTAGTTCATTTGAAATACTTCTATTGTGTTTTTTACATGGCTTTTGATGGATAGCGTGCCTGTAGCACAGTTGGTAGCTTTCCATTACAAAGCTTTTGGGAGCTTACAAAGCTATATACGGTCATGACATGACAATAATTTAACTTTGAAGTCTACAACTCCTATATGGTCTTATCAGATATCGAAAGGCGCAAGTTCAAATCAGTTTAGATACAAAAAAAAATTTTTAATTTATAGTGCGATTGCAACCAGTTTAATTATTTGCAAACGTCGTAGTATTAACATTCTGGGAACAGTGTGTCAGCACTTAGCACCAAAGCGATATTTTCGTCCAGTAATTTTACTTCTTAGAGTAAAATTAATAATTTAGATAAAAATACACTGTATGATAGAGTATATTTAAAAAAAGTTTGAATAGGGCAGATTTATACAAAAAAAAAAACTATTTTCTGACATTTTTCTGACAAAAAAAATCTACATATTTGCCAAAAACACCTTTCGTGTCACAGTAAAAAAAAAAATTCAATGACAATGACATTTGTTTTTAATTAAGTTCTCTACTGATATTTTTATAGGCTAATCTTATTTCTTTTTTCATATTTTACACAATATTTAAGAAAAACCTTTTATATTTAAATCTGTTCAGTTATCACCGAGGAACTACAAAAAAATATTGCGCAATATTGCACCGTAATTAATAGTGTATTAGGTTGTACTCATTTTGTTAAAAATTGCGTTCCGTCTGAAGTTAGTCTTTCTTTTAAAAAGATATTGGTACAATCTTGAAAAATTTTTAGTCTCTATGAGTTAGTTATTTTGATTCTAGATAATAAAAGTGGGTAGATTCAAATCGTGCGTTAAATCCAACCAACTGGCTATTGCTGGCTATTGTGTGTGTTCGGAGGTTGTCGCACATTTTTATCTTTTAATTGAACTCCGCCGAATTGCGATGTCGTAATTACAAGTTATGTGCACGCAGGACTACTTTGAACTTAGGACATTATAATAAAATTAATTTATGAATATATTGATTCTATTGCCCAAGAAGTTTAAAGTTGTTAAGTTTACTTTCGATTAATAATAAAAAAAAAACTAATCAAGATAATATTAAAAATTATAATCTGTTATATAAGCAATTATAAGTATATCTGTTGTAAATTGCTAAGGAGTTGCAACTTACAGCAGAACTCCCAGACTACTTGAAAATACAGCATCAGGTCAAGGTTACCATGACATGGTAATGCCACCGAAATTTACCAAGTTTCACATCAATCGAACATGTGGAAGTCGCTGAAATTCCATCGAGAATTAGGAAATGGGCACATGCATGAACAGATCTTCATAAATTATAGCTAACAACCATCCCGATCACGTCAGCCTTTGAGCAAAAAGACGAATAAAAATCGGTTCATCCGCTTGGGAGCTACGATTTCACATACAGATAGATACACAGACACACACACACGTCAAACTCATAAAAATTCGTTTTTGCGTTGGGCGTCGAGGTTTAAAAAACAAAGCTCTTTATTATTTATCTAAAAAAGACAAAATAATTCAGTGCGTCTTTCTTCTAAGATTGTTAACCTTTCTATTTAAAATCTATTGGCGAGCTTTAGGATAATCGATTTTTTTTTAAATTTAAAAGTTGCTACTTTTTATCACCTTCCAAATATTATTTAGACTAGTAGGCTAACTAGTTATAAAAAGGTCACAAAAAATAAAATAACAAAAAAAAAATCAAAATTTTAGTAAATATTTATGTTCAAAGTTTTAGTAATTGCACAGTATACTTTCGACATTGGTTACGTATCCCCCATACATACTCACATATATAAGTCATACTCGTTTATACTTATAGAAAGTTGCTCCCAAATCAGTCAGCTTGTCAACATTACCCAATACCTTGAACCAAGTGTCGTTTGTAACGACCTTTGTACTCTAAATTCGATCTTTCACTAGTGGCCTTAAGAGTTAAATTCGTTAAGTACAATTGCCAAATTATCTTTGTAATAAATAACGGTTTGATTGGACACTTGCGGTTTTTTGGATTTAATTTGAATACCAAATAATAATTTATGACGATGCAGATTTGTTTTAGCCTATGCATAAAACGAGACAACCTTTCATTAAATATTTAGAAACGTATCATTATTATTAAATGGACATAAAATAATGTGTTTATGCGAAATGAGATTTTTTTTTTATTGTATAAGTCTGACACAGTCTACTTGATAGTAGGTGGCTACCGTCGCCTATTAACCTATACACTGCCAACCTCAGTTGAAAATAAGGGATTAGGAGGGTAAACGGTCTCTAGCAACCCTTACTCACTCACCGAAATACAACAGCATACATGGCTTTTTTTATTATTAAAGATGGGTTTGCTCTTGGCCAGCATTCAGCCGTGTAGCGAAGATGAGGCCTATGATGGAGCGAGCTCACCCAGAAGAAGCCTATTCGACTTATGCTCTACTCGCACGTTCACTCCATCTTTGAAAACATTTGGGTTATATGACAACAGACGCCGGCAGTTATTTCCAAAGTGCGCATTATGGTGTTTTAAGGATATTTTAAAGCATTTCGTCCGAAAAAGAGAGTCCGACAAGATGAGAATGGTAACAGGTGGAAGAAAGGGGAAGGCGGTATGAGCTCATGCAGCTCCTGAACTCTGCCGTCATACGTCTTTATATTTTTTTATAAATGCAGTTATCAGCGAAACACAGTGTGCTCTGCCAATATTAAACACTAAAAATTGGATTTCAAAGTTGGCCTTGCCAAAAATCGAACCTGGAACTTATTTTATTATTTGCTGAGTTATCACGATTTTTGTCAAAGAAGGCGGACGCGCCTCACGTGCACACCGCCGCCGCCGCAGCGAAATTAAAAAAATGTACTTATCTGAAAATTGAATAAAGAAAATCACGCCCGCATTATCTTATGACGTTCATTCAAACATACATAATTTGCTTTATTGAATATAACTTTTTTTTATATTCAACAACATATCTAGGGGCTTGTGCCACAATGGGCGGTGACTGAGGGAATCAATCACATCACAAATTTCCCAGAAAATAACGGTTAGTCCAGCCGCGCGTCAGACCGCGCCTTTTTATTGCGTTCCTTTTTCGAAATTTTTTAATTAACTTCTTTATTGTTTGCCAGTTTCATATTTTCGAATAAAAACTTACAGTCATCATAATATTTATAATAGTATGAATGCCTGTCGTTATTTGAGGCAAATTGTTTTCCTCGGTTTAGCGAAGGTGTTTCTTAGAAGTAATACAAAATAATTCTTAGAACTATTTCTTAAAGTAATTTTAAAACAATTTAATTACTTTTAATTATATTTTAAGGTTTAACATCCCTTATGTCATATAATCGAACGAAATTTTTTTTTATTTTGGGACAGCTTGATTAAAAAATATCAAATTTTCCCTACTACATATTTAGGTATAAAATATAAGGAAACTTTCTACAATTCTCTTAATAACAGTGAAAATCGCATCATAAGCCTTTGAATAATTTTCAACAACCAAATGTGCATAGATCTATCGGGAATAGTAGCTACCTATACAGTTTTTTTTTAGAACGTTGACAATGTATTCAAACACTTTAGTCCTTATTTCTTCATGCACTAAACACTAGACGATCAAATTTGATTTCCTTCATAAAGTATTAACTTTCTTATCATTCTTAACTCAATCACAAGAATTTTTTTTTTAAATTTGCGTTGAACGGTTGACGTTTGCACGTGAAATTTTTGTCACTGACATCTATTTTGTCTCTGAAAGTCAGTGATGTTACGAACTTGATTTCAAGAAATTAAATTAAACTTTCAACTTAATATTTTCCAAATCAAATATTTATATTGTACTAGTGGCCCGCTTCCGGCTTCGCACGGGTTCAAAATAAAAACTATCCTATCTTAAGTTGGACCAAATAACACATAGTTACGAAGTTTTATCAAAATCGGTTCAGTAGTGTAGGAGTTCATTGGCGCCAGATAACGTGACACGTAATTTATATATATATTGTATTGAAAATGTGATATTTTTTATTTTTCATACCTTTAAGCTAAGTTAGAATATTGTGCGTTACGGAATATAATAAGCAGGGCCCGTACCATGAACTTTTAGTAAACCATCATGTTTTAAGGAAGTTTTGTTTCAAGCTTAAAGTAACATTACTCAAATTCGTACCATGACGTCCACAAAACAATATTGTTTTATTCCTGCCGTGAACGAATGATATTTGCATGATTGTCTATTCCCTGCTAAATAATGCCACAGAGTACTAAGTATGACGCCATATCGTATTTGGTATGTTCTGAAACATATTTTATTTCTACGCTACAAAAGCAAGATATCGTAATTTCTTTCTATTTATAATTGTTTCTTATAGCTATAACAAAGAATTGTTGCTGAAACACTGGAATAAAGTTCGAAGTTAATATTGTTAATGTAAATATTGATCAAAAATGCCATATCTTCGCGCGA
Organism: Synanthedon andrenaeformis; assembly: GCA_936446665.2. Taxonomy (NCBI): domain Eukaryota; kingdom Metazoa; phylum Arthropoda; class Insecta; order Lepidoptera; family Sesiidae; genus Synanthedon; species Synanthedon andrenaeformis. The sequence continues at coordinate 3,072,845 of OW387798.2, forward strand.
CATCTATGTTCACTTACTTATTCAGTTTTAGAACGTATCTATCTCTGCTAAGAGTAATAGTGTTCTGTGGTATCTACACTTATCAGTGACCGCCTTTTTTTAAAACGAAATAAGTGATTCGGTTTATAATTTATTTATAATTTAAATTAAAAAATGTCAAATATAAAGTAAGTGAACATTTTATTTTCGTGATTTTGTTTAATTAATAATAGTGTAACAATTTGATTAAAGTGTTAAATGTATTTTCTTAATATGTATTTGCATATTTACACCACATACCTATAACAAATAATGTGATACAGTAAGAGAGATAATCTAGTACAATAGTCAGAAACCTAGTATGTTACGAGTGCGATGTTACATTTTGAAAAATTTAAAGCCATAACTAATTGTAAAAGCAGTAAAGCTATTTTTTTAATTTTCTTTTAAAAAATAATAATATCTTAGAAAACTTCTTAATTAGTACACCAATTGAACATTGAGGGAATGATAATGTTTCCGACAAAAGAAATGTTCCTCATTTATTGTAGGCCCAACTATAGCTACGTGGGTACAGTCTATGCAACCTACAACGCCAGGTATGCCATATATTTATTGTAAAATCTGAAAAGGTAAGTTTAAGTATTCGTTAGTTAAGTGATAATATTTGAAAATTGTGGAAAGTTTTATTTATATCATATACAAAAACTTGCTTACTCTGTTTTTATTTGACGACGGCTTTGCTCATTTTCCGGGAAAACTATATATTTTTGACGCATCTGCGGCGTGTTTTATTAAAAGTAAATAAGTACTAAAAGTAAGCAAATTTAAGCTACCTACCAATTATAATCTTTTGTTTATAAACATTATTATTTAAAATAGCATTATGTTCATTTACCTTCGTTTCTACATCTAAGTCTGCGTTTTGAAGGAGCCTTCATCAATGGTTTTAGCTCATCGATGAGCTCATAAGTGAGCTCTTTTGTAAGTCGATAACGCTTCACAAACTACATCGTCAAACTCGAAAGGATCACTCTCGCTGCGCATTTGTCGTCGTCGATTTCTTCGTATTATATTACTTTGGGCGTTATCGTTTATCAAAAATTCGAAGATTTCGTATTCACTAGCCATCTATAAACACATTTTTTATTACTAAAATGCAATTAATAAAGAAAAATACTTTGTTCACTTAAAGATCGATATAACAATAACATTTACTCACTTTTTAACACAGTAAAATTATTATTTTTTGTCGAAATCACTTTACATTACTAAAACAGTTTTGTAGCAGTTTTGTATCCGTCTTAAAAAGGCAACTTTTTTAAGATTGCTAAATTTGACATTAAAACAATAATGCTTACTGTCAAATGGAACGTCATGGTACGAATTGAGTGAACGAAATAGCGAATGACGTCACAAAACTTCTTAATAGAAACAATATTAAAGTAAGCTTACTTTTAAGGGTTCATGGTACGAAATTTGAAAGTAAGACTAAAATAATATTGCTATAAGAGGTGGTGGTAAGGCCCCAGGACTGAGTACTCGCAGCTAAAAAGCGAGCCGAGCAGGTCATGTAGTAGAGAGGCTGTGTGGCCCTTTAATAGGGTGACAATAAGATTTTTATTATGTGAGACAAAGTTAAATGTTGTAACATATATTATACCTATATATAGTAGTAGTTTCTTATATATATTTTTTCATTTAAATAGGAATTAGCCAACACTTTTACCAGTTGTAATTTTCGCATTGTTCATTTTATTGCTTATAATAGTTTTGCACCAATTGTACATAATCATACATAATCCAATTGTGATAACATATAATACACATAATGATATATGTGGTAAATGTGATAAATGAGGAAGGGAAGATGAAAAATATAAAAGGGCAGATTGACAGGGTTACAGATAGTGTAACAAAGTCATTTATTATAAACGTTGGTGAAACTTCAGACTCTGATAGTTCGTACAATTCAAATAATGAAATTTAATCGTTAATTATTTTTTTCTTTTAAAAGTTTCAATAGTTCCGACCACTAGTTTTCTTAATCCAACCATAGACAAAGCCCAATATGGCGGATTGTTTACATTATCGACAAGTTCTAAAAAAAATCAGTATATGTACCTACTTTATATTTTATTAGTCTTATTAGTGGCAAGGCACACTACGTTTCGAAGTCATCTGAGTAGCCCTTCTGACGGCAGTAACCATCACCTTACAGAAAACCACCTTGAAATAACAGCATTTGTGTTGTGTTTCGATATGTGAGTAAGGGTCCATTTTCCTATCAGAATTTGCAGTACCTATGGCGTTGCTTGTGTTATAATAGCCGCCTACCATCACATGAACTGTCAGCCTGTCTGTCAATCTCAACCTTACAAAAAAATACCAAAAATAGACGCCAACAAAATTTATTTGAAAATTAACAGCACACATATGAATTAAATTGTTGAAATGACATTATATACAAATAGAATTCCAATTTCCGCTCGAGAGACTGGCAACACTTGGCCCCCCGCCATCTTGCCCGAGGCTATACAGCCAATCAGAGTGCGTTCTTTATTCAAAAAAATCATACAACAGCTCCTGTTACAATGAATCTTTATTTTTCTGTTCACTGAGTTAAGTAGCGAATATATTTTATGGAGTTTTACTTTAACTAATTGGATTTAGAGTTCATTATTTAAACAGAAATGAAGTATGCAAACAATATATTTAATGAACTAACTTTTGTATACTTACATAGGTATATAATATTCTGTAAATATGTATACAGAATAAGTCTATATGTATAATATTAGATAGATTCTGTCTTTAATTGATATATTGAATGGAATGTCATTTGTTTTGAGGTGAATATCTAAGTCTTTTTTAATTCTAAATACAGTGGGAGGCAATTCAGGAAAGTCGATGATAACAAAATGGGTGGATACAGTTTAATGCCGTAGCTATATCTATCATCTAGATCCAAAATTTAATACATATAAGTACTGGTACATATATGTATTAAATATAAATGTATGACTAATATGTCATCCAAAATTATTTCTCTAAAATCACAATGAAACATATCAAAATTCATCCAAAGTTTCGCATGCATTTTGCATCATTTTATTTTATAGCTGTCTCACGAATTAAATTATTTTGTAACATTAAAATAAAATGTATATTTAATAGGCCATCAAAACAATTCTCACAGCTGTAGTACGTCCACTGCTGGACATAGACCTCCCTCATAATTTTCTAAAAGGACCCGTCAGAATAGCCTGAATTCACCGACGACCTGTGGCCTTTATCAAATCTAATAATTTAATATTATCTATACTATAATTATAAAGAAAGAAGATTTGTATGTAGGTATGTAATGAATAAACTCAAAAACTACTGGACCGATTTTGAAAATTCTTTCACATATAGAAAGCTACATTGTCAGCGAGTAACATAACAACAGCTAGTAAGTAATATACATACATACAAAAAATCTATCATGTAATCTACACTAAAAAAGAATACATAGGTAAGAAGGGTGACTAATGTAACGGATATGAACACAAGTGAATCCAAATTGGTAATAATTCCCTACACTTGAAGGTCCTGTGACGAGTGTTGCCATAGTGCTAACTCGCCATTAAAATATAATATTTAAATAGTTATGTGTACAAATGGACATTAATATGGATTTATTGATAGGTAGTGCCATTTTAGTGAAAAAAATAAAATAAAAATTATTGCCGTTTGATTTTTGAAGAAAACTTCTTTAGGCACGTTGAGCACTTTTTGTATGGGGAAAAAGCGCTGAAGTCACGCTTTGATTTAAATTTATAGGTAAATGCATATACATCTATATATGTATGTATATGTATGTGTGCTTTTGACAGCTTTTGACTCGCTTTTGACAGAACGTAGTTTGTCGGGTCAGCTAATATTAAAATTATTCGAGTCAAATCTGTCATACTCTGCAGAAGAACTACTTGGATTTTTTTTGTTCAAACTGTTCTATCGTAAAACTAATAGTTGGACTAACCCAAACTTCTTTACAAAGTCGCTTCCCACCGTCTGTCGCTCTGTATTTACGCTTAGATCTTTTAAACTACGCAACGGATTTTAATGCAGCTTTCATACTAGTGGAAAGAACGTTAAACGAGGAAGGTGTTTTTTGTAGATAATTAACAAAAAAATTACAAACGTGCGAAGCCGGGGGCGGGTCGCTAGTTATAAAAATCTATCTCCGTGCGTTAGTAAGTATAGCAGAAACTCAAGAATGGCTATACCGATTTTAATTCGGTTTTCACTTATGGTAAGAGGGATATACGGGAAAAGTTTGTATATATAAAATTGCTCCCCGGGCGAAGCCGAGAGTGAGTCAGTAGTCTGAAATAGAGGAATTAGATTTTTTTTTACTGAACTTATTTACGTAGTTTTATAAACATTCTAAACTCTTGAATAAGCAAAAATATTTTCTTTAAATTGCTACTTGTATAACAGTTTTAATAAAATATGACTTGTAAGTACCAAGTCAGTAAAAATCATGGTGCTAAGGACTAAGGACCATGTGTATGTGTCTGACAGCGTTTATGGTGTAAAATGGGCAGTGAAACATAAATATCTTTATTGGCAGCCAGCTATGAATGTTTATGTACTGATCGTTGCTCACTCGACTGATCACCAATCGGCGTACGTTTGCTATACCTACTAATTAATGTATTGCCCGAGGGTGGGGCGGACCTTTACTACTGTTTCTCGAATAAAAATCGCATGAAATTTTCGCGCTAAGGAAATTACAGTGGATAATGTCATACGAAATATGTTTTTTTTTTTTATTTCGCCAACCAGCCGCGCTGTGACCTGTTGTTATGAAAATATAAGCTTTGTTGTATCTCCATAAACTTGATTTATGAAGAAGCTTTATCGGAATATTTTAAACGCGGTGGCCGTAAGAATTTTTTTCGCTTTCGTCTAACGGCATAGAATGCTATATCGTTTTCAATATCCTTAATTTAAAGTAGAAAATTGTTATTTCTTCATTTTAAAGTACCTAACAATTAATGACCTTTGGAAACACAGTCCCGCAAGTTGCCAGATATCAAAAGTAATTTGAAGGGTATGTTCCCTGTATGTCGATTCCCGTTATGTTGATCCGTGAAGCTTGGTGTCGCTTCTATTCGTTTTACGTCGAGCCTATGATTTTTGTGTCACTTTAGTTTCGTTTACGTCGAGTGCAGTGAGAAAATAGAAGTTAAAAGGAGGTTTTATATCATTATAAGCTGGTGCCCGCGACTTCGTCCGCATTAAAAAATAAAAAATATATAAGCAATATTTTGACCTCTTATTTCTATAACACTTTGGCCAGGCAGTCCTTTTTGTGGATGAAAGGCACTCATGTCCTTTTTTGTATCCCTGACACCGCGTAGTATGCAAAATTTCATGATGATTAATAGAGTATAATAGTTAAGGCGTTAAAAGGTAACAGACAGACAGTTACTTTCACATTTATAATGTTAGTATAGATAATAGAATTTCCGCAAATGGTAACACCGCAGTAGGGTCGCAAGTATAATTTGTCGTAAGGCCAAGAACACACAGTACCCTGAGGGCGGTTCGCCCGCCCTCCGGCAGTTAGCTGTAAGCACGCGGCGCGCGCGATCGTTAAAATTCGATTGCTGATCGTTTTTAATGTATTTACAATTCGAATTGTGACCATTAATCTTTATCTGTTCTATTTATTTAAAATTAGAATTGTTTTGTTTTTTTTTGTTCCTGATCAATGACAGTTTGTATTTATTATATAATAAAAGTTTTTTAAATGTTTCAAATGTTAAATTAATAACTGTTCACGTAGTTCCAAATTAAATGAAAATAGTTTAGTTCCTTTTTTTTTAATTCTGATGAAAGACATTTTGTGTTTATTATTTAAGAAAACTTTTATAAATGTTTCAAATATTGAATTCATAACAAATGAACAACATAACAAATTAATATGAAATCGTTAAGAAACAATTATTTCCATGGTTTCTCAAACTCATTATCAAGAGTGAAGAATTCGTTTTAAACTGCATACATATATTTTAAAATTTTCTAATCATTTTTTTTACGCAACAGCGATACCTGTACCCGTACATTTTGTTGAGGTAGATTTATCACTTCTAATTATAAATTAGTGATGTGACCGTTGAAATGGAAATACCTATTTATCGATAAAGTATTCACTTCATAATTAAATTTCAAGAAGATACTGATTGTTTCATGTTTATTTATTGTAGTCGGTTTTTTTTTATAATTTTTTTGCACCAGTTTCAAAACCATAATCTCTTTGATAATTTCGTATATAATAGGTGTTTTACACTACACATTGGTTTCTCCCTGATAGGGTGACTAATGCGAATTTTACGATTGCTTGACATTAGGGTGGATCTTAGACCAAATAAGAACTATAGACAGAATTTTACGGACAACTTAGTGAAGCTGGTTTTATAAAAATGTGTGCGTAGGCCGTTTACTGTATTAACACTATGTGTTCTAAGCTATAACCTCAATTTTTGTTTATTTTTATACAGGTAGTATAAATTTACATATAAAAAAGTGCAAGAAATACTCAAAATGTTTTGAAAATAAGCATAAGGCTTATTACTATGGTACTACGGCACTATCTGAACTAGAAAGAGTAACTAAAAAATTGTTACCATAGCTCAGATGTCATCCATCTAACTCATAACCAGTGACCACTGGATAAAATAAAAGAATTTTTTTTTTTAAAGGTTAACACGCTAAGGTAAAAACAAAATGAGGAAAAATAACGTTGACATTCGAACAAAGTTTGGATAAACAAGCTGTCAGAGCTTGTGATGGCTAATAAATATACGATAGCTTCAACTGTGTAAGCCTGTCAGTCAGCATACTTTAACTGATATATTTTTAAAAAAAAGTATAATATCGATTTTTATAAAAAAAATATCGATAAATTAATAATATCGAAAACAATATGTCGAGCACAACACTACGAAACACCAGTAGTCGGCCGATCATCGAGACCTCGAGAGCAATTTAAAATATAATCAGTAACTGATCATACCCGGAATCGTTCGCCTTTAAAGGTACCGAATTGACCACAAGATTTACATATTGTTTTTATAGAACCACCTCCCATACCTTTCACTAAGATAATTGCTGTGAAATTAAACTTTGCGGTCTCCTTACCTATATTGGAAATTTTAAATTTTACAAATTTTACATAGACAATTTAAATGTAATTATTATAATTTATGAATCGAGGTACGAGGTAGAAATTTTATCATCACCTATATTACTTTGGACATTTTGGTGCCTATTATCGATAACGATAATTAGCGATATTTAGAGATTATCCTTGTTGTCGACATGCCATGGAAATAAAACATAAGATTTAATGAGATCATATCCTACGAAATAGGTTATTTTATAATCTATTTATGAAATAAATGTAACCTATTTTATATAACCTATTTTTTTTATATGTACTATACTAACCTATTTTTTATTTATTTTTATCGTTACGAAATATATCTATCTAGTCTAATAACTAGTCTAAAAATAGTTCAAAACTGTTCTTTTTCCAGTCTCAACAATGAAGAAAGTGTTTTCTAGTCAATATGAAAAAAATAAACATACTTAATTTTTTAACTATGTATCTATAAGTGAATAAGTGAAAATGTTATAACGGATTCAAATTGTTAAAATTTCTGACACCGATCAGATTATTTAGTCTGTGTGTTCATAAAGTCATCGGAACTGGCGTACGTGGATTTGTCCAGCGTGATCGAGGTGCAGGTAAGGCGAAACTTTTCCATGTAAAGGTCGTCAGACAGGCTGACGATTCACTAGTTGGTCGGTTGCTAACTTAGAAGATTAGTAGGATCCTTAGAAGAATTAGGAAGGGATAGGGAAATGGAAATTATACAAATAAAATTTAAAGTTGGTTTGTGTACGCTTCAAAAACTCGAGAATGGGTAAACTGATTTTAATTAGGTTTTCACATATAGAAGGAAGGATAAACGGGGAGGCTTGTATATATAAAAATAGCACCCCGGGCGAAGCCGGGAGTGGGTCACTTGTATTATATTAAAATGTTAGCTTTCTCCGGTCCTCCTCCATATAAACTTTAATTGTACAAAATTCCACACTACTCCGTCCTCGCAATTTTCTTAAAAAGGGATCTAAAGTTTACATTCACGTATTGTATTTATTATACATTTTAATATTGTAAATAATTAAGTAACAGACCTGGCTGAACTTTCGAATATTTGTTTAAATAAGTAAAAAAGACATTGTAGTTAATAATTAAAAATTACCTCTCCGGCGGGGAATCGAACCCCGGTCTCCCGCGTGACAGGCGGGGATACTGACCACTATACTACCGAAGACTTGATAGCAGCTTGTGAAATTTTACATCATATTATTCCATTTTGTATCAATATGTAAATAGAAAAATAAAGAATATTTTGCAATTAAGTCGCCAAATTACTGAATTGTTTTTTTCTTTTTTATTGATGGAAATGGTTTTATGTATTTGTATTTTTTATATCATTGACATTTGTTGATTCATTCATTAATTTAACTAATTTCTAATAATGCTGTTCTTTCCTATAATTTGAATTCATACTTGTAATGTTTCTTTCTGTGAGGGTTGTATATTGTGATTAAGTATATCTTTAGTTGGTAAGATTATTTTAATAAATAAAAAGAATCCCGGACGAAGCCGGGAGCGGGTCGGTAGTAGTTTATATCGTAATTTAAACATATAATTAATGTTCTCATTTGAAAATATTAATGAGACACACATAGCACATATCGATCAATTTATGGCGTATTGTGATAGAGACGTAGCAAGTACGTACCACCTATTTTGATTGATGATAGCACACTCGCCTAACAGTAAACATGACTCCGTTTGACACTGCTTTTTTATCGATACATCGATGTAAGTAGGTACTTAGACGATTTCGGTAATTGATCGCAATATACCTACATAAGTATTATTATGTAAAACTTGTTAGTTTTTTTTTTAAATTAAAGATAGGTTTGCTCTTGGTCAGCATGTAGCGAAAGTGAGGTCTATTTATGGAGCGAGCTCACCAAGAAGATGCCCATTCACTCCAACTTTGAATAGATTTGGGTTATATGAGCTGGGAAACACAGGGTGTTCTAAACCTTGGCAGTGTGCATTATAAAGGATGTTTTAAAGCGCATGGTCCAAAAAAGAGAAATTTCTAATATTATTTATTGTTAAAATTGTTTTCTCTAGTTGAAAAAATTGTTAGTTTTTTTTCTATTTGTAATTCGAACCTGTGACGTTGATAATTCGGATGAGTTAAGTAGTTATATGTAAATACTAGCTGTTGCAAGCGACTTCATCCGCGTCAATTGTACTCGCTGATAAAGTAGTATAATTGATGCTATAATTGAAAAAATTTTTAAAATAAGTCCAGTAGTTTTTGAGTTTATTCATTACAAACAATAATACAAATAATTTCTCATTATATCTAACATTACTAGTTGTTGCACGCGACTTCGTCCGCGTAACTTAATAGATATTATAGCCTATGTTACCTATTCCCTAATAAATGTAGCTTTCTATAGGTGAAAGAATTTTTAAAATCTTTAATCAGTATTTTTTGAATTTATTCATTACAAACAAAAATACAAATCATTTCTATTTTTAATAATACCTACTAGCTGTTTAAAGAATTTTTCAAATCTGTCTAAGTAGTAAGTTTTTGAATTTATTCACTTACAAATAAAAATACAAATCTTTATAATATTAGTATTATAAAGGCGAGATTAGTATATATTATTATAATATTAATATATAATATTAGATTAGTATTAGTATAGATTTGATGGAATATTAGCAATACGCATGGCTTCTCTATCGCTTTCTATTCGACAAAAGCCTTTCAAGTTTCTGACTGATTGCGGTCTTAAAAAGTTAGGACATTGAGAAGAATAGATACATTTATCAATGGAAATCTGTTACCCACAATACAAGCACATTGTTGACCTCTTATAACCTCGTAACATTCTTATTATTATGACTGTATGTATAATATAATAGGTAGGTATGTTTGCTTTCCACACAAATAAAAATCAACACATTATCAAAAGTAGGGCGAAGAGTTTAGCAATTTTCAAAATTAGAACTTCTGATAGACTTTGATTCTTCTTTAGTTTGACAAACCTGTTGATTGAGTGATTAGGGCGTTTGCCTTGACGCTCTGTTTCAGGGTTCGATTCCCAGCATGGTCAACTTTGGAAATGAACTTTTCCGTTGGTTTGGTTGGTTGGTTGGTTTGTTTGTTTGTTTTGGTCTAAAAAGTAGTGGAAGGGCACACTGCGTTACGCAGTAATCACTGAAATAACATTATGTGTGCTGTTTTATTTCGATGAGTGAGTAAGGGATGCACCCTTATCCTCAATCCCATTATGGGCGGCAGTGGACTTGTGGTACCTACATACCTGTGGCGTTGCTTGTGTTTTAGGCGACGGTAGCCACCTACCATCAAGTGGAACGTCAGCCTGTCTGAAATAATTTTAAAAAAGTATCCGTTAGATTACTTACCTATATTTCAAATAGTATTTAATTATACATTATACGTGTTTTTTTTTCTTTCGTTGTAAACTGATAAGCGAAATGCAAATTATATAAGAAATTAGATTAGGTCTAAGACAGATCAAATTTAACAGTTCAATATTGTTAACACTAACATATTATGTATCTTATCTAATACCTACATATAAAATTATATTTTACTAGCGACCCGTCCGCGGTTCCTCGTTTTTCACTGTTTACATTAGTGAAAACCTTATCAAAATCCATTGTTAGTGACATAGATTATAAAGATTTGACTCTTACTCAAAAGTCGCTTTTATCTTAGGAAAATTATATTGAAATTATTATTTTGTATATAATTATAGGATTTATAATAGATATAGATTAAATGAACGCGGTAATTACCATTAGCACGGTGAACAGGCGGGGTCGGCGCACGCGCATAAATCAATGCGCGGACAAATTCAGAGCACAAGTTACGACACGAGAACTGACCATCAGTAACGTCAGAATATTAATGATTGGATTATTATAGCCCAACCAATATTGATGTGGTTTCGTTTTTTTTTTTAACAAGTTATTTTATTTTTGTGAATACTTATTTTTGTTGTAAATTGTAAGTTTAAATCATTTTTAAAAAGCTACAATGTAGAAAAAAATTAAAGGTTTTTTTTGTAGAAAAATACAAACAATAGTATGTAAATACAATAATAATACAAATAATTGTAATAGTAGGTAATTGGGTTACCTCAATTACCTACTATTACCTATAACCTTTTATTGATATTAACTACTATTATAATTACCTCTTGGCTTTAAAAATACCGAGAATTGCTCTCCTATTCCTAGTTGTAGAAAATCATTGTCAATTCCTCATAATAAACTTTCGGCAAATAATATGGTCTGTGGCATTGGTTAAATGTTGTCTATGCTAACACTACACTTGCTTTAGTTAAATTTCTTTGACTACACTCCACAATTAACAACCGTACCCGCCGTAATATGTCATCGCGCCCGTTTTTACCGTATGTACACTTACATCCGGTGACTCCAGTGCGTAATAGGTAAATTTAAAAAAAAAAAGTTTAAAAAAATTTCAATAGTCAACTGTGCGCTTAGATCTATCTAACGTTCGTCAATTGATCTACTTTTAAAAAGATATTTTTGAAATATACCAGTTTGATTATACAAGAGTAGTTAGGTAAAGTAAAAGTAACTACTCTGTGTCACAACGCACCTACTTTTTAACTATTAAGTATTGCCTCTACTACTTTTTTAATTAAGGTCGTCAGACAGGCTGACTGTCCACTTGATGGTAGGTAGGTGGCTGGCTACAGTCGCCGGTGTACAAGCTACACCACAGGTGCTGCAAGTGCACTGCCTACCATATAGGATTAAGGATAATGGATTAAGAAGGGATAGGAAAATGGGTTCACCGAAACGCTACCGCACACATGCTGTAATTTTTACGGTGGCCTTCTGTAAGGGAGTGGTTACTGCCGCCAGACGGGCTGCCCAAATGTTTTGTGAAACACAGCGTGCCCTGCCACTATAAACTACTATAAAACCAGTGATTTCAATTCAATTTGCACGGATGCAATTTTGCTAGAAATTTTTCCAATTTTTCTCTTGATAAAAAAACCTTTCTCTGACTTCAACGATTAATTTGAAAAAAATAATAAGCCGAACTGGTTGACCAGATCTCGAGTTTTGCTCTTTAGCGACACATTTAACGATTCATTTATATTAGATAGAAAGATTATTACAAATTTTCTTCTTATTATCATTCATTATCATGTTAGCACCCTCTATTTAGAGTACATTAATTAAACCACTTTATTATGTTTAATCCCAATACTAATCGTCCGACCGATATATCCGAACTACAATTCCAACTATAAGGTGTGCGGACATACGGACGCGTTCGTTCAACTGTTCAATACCTTTTTTTAAATATCATGCCACCGAAAGATTCTGTATGAATGCACCTCGTTTTGCAACACCACAGAGCACTTTTCAATCAACTTCAGTCGACATAAATAGCACACAGTAGACACTAACAACCATGATGGTCGATTTTACAAAAGAAGTGATTTAAACTTCTCTCTCTCTCTCCTTGTGCCTCTTCAGTCCTGAAGGTTAGCCGTAAACTTCCTGAACCGGTCCCTGTCAAGAGCCAACTGCAATAGCTGCTCGACCGAAGCAATCGTAGTCCCGGATATTTCTGAGCCACGACATTCTCCTTCTAATTATAAGATTAAAATAACAAGATTATCATAATATATTATTTGGTTTTTTGAAATCAAATTTTACATCTGTTTATTGTGTGTAATATCAAAGTAGTTTGTAATGACTTCAAACCAGTGATATGTTAAAAACATATGAATAGAGATTAAGCTCAGCGATTCATTTCTTTGTCTTATTCGTAGATGGAAGCAAAAAGAAAGATACGGTACCTTCTTGCAAAACATAAACTAAATTCTTAAATATTCATCCCCACAACTACAATTCAAATATCGAACATGTGTGATAATAGAGAGTCTGCAAATATATTAATTTTTTTTCACAAAAACTGTGTTCCGTATTTCAACGTACGGAGGTGTATGCAAGCAAGACATTGTTTTTGAGCGACTGAATGATAATTACTGAATTCATTGGACTCAGTATATAAGGTCCATGCGCGGACAGGGAGTCACTAATCTTTCTTTGTGCTCCCATCTACGGTCTTATTCTAATTTATAAATCGCGTGTCAATCTCAAGAGTATGATTCGACACACCAACTATTACGTTACCCATTTGTAATTAAACTCGTATTATTCACGATGTTAATTTGATGTCTAATATGTTACGTTCAATAGCGTTTTTAGGTGTTAAATTGCTTAAAAGATGTTGATACTTTAATGAGTTAATGACGTTATAATTACTCTCAAATTCATATTAACCCGATGAATGTTTGTAATTTATGATTGATTGTATAGATTCTAAAGCTGGTCTCTGTGTGGAACGATAAGATTAGACTTAGGTGATGATGAACCAACCTCCTTTTGGGCCATTGCTGTAAATACAAGCAAAGTGTATATTAAAAATATGCCAAAAAAATTCTACTTTTATGCTTAATTATCCCACATAAAACTTGGCCTCATTTCAACACATTTTTCACTTCCTTGTCAATAATAATAATATTATAAAGAGATCCCCTTGTTCTAGGAATCACCTTGTCTGATTTGTCTGTTTTTGTTAAGGAGCGGTTGGGCGGCGGTGGGCTAGGTCTTGGAGGTGGCGGCTTCAGAAGTGGCGCTCAACCGTCCCTGGCCGACTTCCAACCACCCTACTTTCCGCCACCCTTCGCGCCGGCACCTCATCCGGGAAGCCCGCACCATCAACAACAGGTAACACTCAACTAAACAAATGCCTTGTCTATGGGCGTTCAGAGTTTATTTAACCCTGAACTCCATGGCTTAGAGTTTAAGGGGAAATAAACAATTTTATTTAAAAGCCTATAATGTTTCTAGCTTTGTTGTATATTTACAAGTTCTTGTTCAAACGTGTAAGGTAAACGGGGGCAATACCGGCCAGTCGGCAATCCCAGCTATTATCGTATCTACCAAAATATCCAATATATATGTCCATGTAAACAACTGAATCTTATATTGGCCCAAGATCCAAGGTTTTCCCGATGTAGATATCTAAGTATCTTTAAATCTAGAAGTGCATTTTGAAAACTTCTAAACACATTACTTTGCTGATAATTCTGCTACTACATGTAAAAATCAGCAGATATCCATTTCGCAGTGATCCTTTTTTGCTTAGGAACCGTAGATAGAAGCAAAAAAAAGGAAGATACAGTACGCTCTTGATATGTTATAGCGTAATAAATGGGCTACATATAACTATGCGTTACAACTCATCCCAACAGTTATAATTTCAATATCGAATATAACTTATAATAGAGAGAGATGGGTAAATATAAATGTGTCATTAGGTACTACGCACACAAATGATTTTCTGTTATTCCCCGTTCGAGTGTTGTTTGAGCAACTGAATGAAAGTGAGACCACTGAACTCAGTTTATAAGGACCACGCGCGGATAGTGAGTAACGTATCTGCCTTTTTCTCCTTCTATATACGTTAGAAACTGATCATTCTGCTTATAGATCATTATGCTTATGACGACACGTTTGGTCTAGTGGTTAGTAACCTAGCTATTAACCAAACGGTCGCGGGTTCGAATCCCGCTAGGGGCAAATGTTTATGTGTTAACATTTACCTTTGTACCTGAGTCATGGATGTTTGTATTTATAATATGTATGTATTTACAAAAAAAAAGTAATGTATGTATTATATCAACTGTCTGGTATCCATAATACAAGCATTAAGTTGCTTAGTGTGGAACTAGATGGTGCTGTGTAGAACGTGTGAAGATATATTATATTATTATAGACTACTGACATAAAACTGCTCTTGACAGAGTCATGGCATGGACTACGGGGGAGGAGGCGGCGGAGGGTCAGAATACGCGCAGCACTACCCCCCACAACAACTCCTGCCTCGACACCATGGTCACCATGAGCCTCACGCTCATCTGCGCCACCATCGGGACCACCATGATGCGTTACACGCACACCATGTAAGTATCCAAAGTCTGATATTCCTTTTTTAGAACCAAGACCTCCCAACACAAAATACCTTCCGAAATAATTTTACAGTTTCGACAGAAAAACAAATATAGTGTTGTTGCTAACCTCTGTTCTCCATGGTCCTACATAATATATCAGATTGTCAGGCGACAGTAACCACCTACCATCAAGTGGAACGTGATCCTGTTTTTCAGCCAGCCATGAAAAGGATATTTATTTTTATGACCTTGACATAAAAACAGATCTCTTCATTCAGTCAGTGTCAAATTCGTTCATTCTTGCGAATGAAAAAGGAAAATATTTGTTTGTTACATTTTATTGTGTAAGGAATTTGATTTTCGATTAACATAACGTCGTATCAGACAAGTATTCGGTTTTCCACCCCTGCGTCCCCCACGCAAATACCTGCACCCCTCGCGAAAGAATCTTTCGCATAGTTTATTCTAACCCCTTCATGTCATGCTAACTAAAATTTCTAATGTTAATATTCAGACGTGATACTCGTATCAAGAGAAACATAACATTGGTTGAATCAAACAACACCTAAGTAAATCAAATGCGTTGTCAATCAGTAAAACCTGTGATCGTTGCCTAAAAAATTATCTTTATTTTATTATCTACTAGCCGTTACACGCGACTTTGTCCGTGTAACTTTATAAAATATGGCCTATGTTACTCGCTGATAATATAGCTTTCAATAGGTGAAAGATTTTTTAAAATTCGGTCCAGTAGTTTTTGAGTTTATACATTACAAACAAAAGTATCAAAATGCCTGGCTACCGTCGCCTATAACACAAGCAACGCCAGGTGCTACAAATTGCGCTGCCGACTACAGTAGAATTAAGGATGAGATTAAGAAGGCATCTTCTGGCATCTGTTATCGAAACACGACATGAACATCATGTTTCATAGTGGTCTTCTGTAAGGTTTTTCACTCTCTTCAATAAAAAGAACTAACGAATCATTTCAAGCATCGAACATCGAACTGTGAAAAATTTTGTCATTGTTAAATGTGGCTATAATTCTGTGTGTCCAGATAATTTGTATCACATAAATATCGAGTATAAGTACACTTTCATAAATCGGGTTTCAATCGTAAAATGATGTGGAGTTTCCCGCTTCAGATCACAAACCATTGTCCGCCTACGTACCGGAACATTACCAGCTGCTAATCTCCTAAAGTGGGGTCACCCTAACGTCTTGTGCACAAAATGCTTTTGTTGGATTAAAAATATAATGTTCAAGATACGTGCCCAATATCATTCGATAGTCTTCGTAAAAATATTGTAGTTACATTTTTTTTTCCATAAAAATGTCAACGTTTGAAAAATATGTATTTGATTCGAATGGACTAACATGGGACTAACATATTATCACATCCATTATTAATTAACTAAAATAATGCCGAGTAATTTAGGAATTGCACTTTGTATTTTCTTGTTTCTATTCTAGTGGTCGAAATTCGACCAAGAACAATATTAAGTATACAAAAATATTAGCTTTCCACAGTCAAATGTATCCCTCGCGTGACTTAGATGCTGGCTATAAATTTGTAGATGAAACCGATATAATAATGTGAATATTTTCAACAGTTATCACATAGCGGGTTCAGTTATGGTGGCGGGGACAGAAGAGCAGACTATGGTGCGAGAGAGCAGCATGAATTGGCACTACACCATGCCCTGCATTCGGCAGAAGAAACGCCGGTAAGAAATCATGTAAATTTTTCTATAGATCCCACCATTCTATAGATCTATAGTAACTAATAAGGCTTTTTCATGTGTTTTCCACGAGGGGATTTACCAATCCAACCAATCGCCTTGCTTGGTAGACTAGTTTTCGAGCGTAGACTCAAGATCTCAAGATCTCAAGAAATGAAGGAATACTCCGTACAACCTTCAGAAGGTCTACTGTTAGTCTGTATGGCCTGTCTTGACATACGTACTGCAGTGAGGCGTGAATATACAGAAATTAATCCGTTTATACATTCCAAATTGGCATTTCTCTGAAGCCTACTGTCCGAAATGGTCCGAAATACAATGGTTGGAGAGCCGATATACTCCGGCCGCACGGGCCCACTCGGCGGTCTCGCTCCCCAAACTTCGATCGGTGTGGACATACCTCAGGGATGCCCCAAGGAGCGTGCCTCGGGCCCGAGCATGCCTCGGAGGTGCCTCGGTGCGCGCTGTGGACGTTGCTGTTTTAGCCCCCGAGCCTATTCAGCTACACGACTGTCTATCTAAATGTTCGAGAGCTTCTGGCTCAGCCTGCCTCAGGATAGTGATTATTTACCCAAGGCTACTAAAGCCATAGATAAAATCGATTAAAATGCCTTCGATTCTACACAACAAGGAGCAGTAGATAGATGTTTTCCTAAAAGATCGAACGACTAAAAAGTTCAACATAATTTAATAAGATGTCTATAATTTCAAATTCACCCTCCGACCTTCGGCGGACATGGATAATGTAGCTAATATTGACTAGAAATATGTCCGCAAATCCAATAGGAATTTAATAAGAGGCAAATTAAAATGTTCCCAACCCAAGTATGTCGGCATTCTTTACTTTTTTTTTACGACTTTACGCAAAGGCAACAAAGTACCTATCAGTCAATAAGGGAAACAGACAATTTGGGATTAGGTTATATTGAATCGGAAGCCTATAATACAGCCTAGTTTCATAATTTTTTTAGAAATAGTTCAAAAAACATATATTTCAAATTCCATATTCAAATGCAATTTTTTTTCATTGCAAACAAATTTCACGTACCAAAGAAGTTATTTTTCTTATATGTAGCTATTAGATTAGTAGCTGACCCAAGGAACTTCGTACCGCCAGAATAAAAACCCATTCCATACAAAATGTATGAGATAATGAATTTTTTTCGTAATTTTTTTTTTTCGTGAATATTTCCGTTGTTTTAAAAGTTATTCTGCTATTTGGGGAGGTAACACGAAACAAATCAAACATCATAAAAATCGGTCCAGCAATTGATGTAATCAACACGACTTTCCTTCATATAATATTAGTAGAAGATAATGCTTTTCTTTACAACTTTTTATCGATTTTTTTTTTATTTTTTTTTTAGAACGCCGGAATGGACGATACAACCGGGTTCATGACGGACCTGCCCTTATTAAAAAGTAAGTAGTTAGGTTTTAAGTTGCACCACAGAATAGATAATTGTATTATACTTACAAGTTGCATTTTTTATAGCCATGGCCATGGGTGATTTCATTAATTACCAGTAGTGTTGCCATTTGATAAATTCTAAAATTTGTTGACCCGATTTCTTTTTTTTTTTTTATTAACAGCCAGTAGCATTTACTAAAGTTACTCTTTTTTTATGTTAAGCTCGACAGACAGGCTGATGGTTCACTTGATGGTAGGTGGCTACCATCGCCTACAGCAAAAGCAAAGAGCCATAAGGGCTGCAAGCAATATAGTAGGATTAAAAAAAGGGATTACGAAGGGATTAGGAAATGAAAAATGGGATAGGGAATTCGTGTAGGTACAAGTTAAGCTGCTTGGAATCATGTTGTAATAGAAAAATTAAAATTATATGTCTATGTCCATACCTGCATAATCTAAAACTAATTTCAAGTAGGTATGTAATTACAAGAAAATTGATGAAGTATATGTAAATGAATAAAAATTAGTTGTTCGTCTCGTCTCTGTTGAGATTTTAGTGTTTCATCATTGCCCGTTTAGGAAAACTTGAAAATTTTAAAAGGAAACGATGACTCGATTGAACTTACCTACCTGCCCGTTGGACATAGATTTCTTAATAGAACTTCAACAAGTCTGACTCCCAAATACGTGTTCGCTATTCAAATATTAGATTGATTGATCGATACATTTATTCGTTTGATATCGATTCATTCTGCCGTTGAATGAGATGAACTTTTTTTTCTCGCATACGATTCATCGATACACCCATTCGATAAGTGCGGCACAAGGTCTAATTACAGTTTTATCTTGGCCAGATCATCGTTCTGAGAGCAACAATGAAATTTGTTTGATATGTTAATAATATACATTATTTATTTTAACCTTAATGCGAATGGTATAGGTACCTATCTAACATAATAATAAAAGAAATTTTTATAGTCAGTTCACAGAAAAAATTGTAGACGTATATAAATGATTTTGTTTATTTCACATTATCCATACATATACTTCCTACTAATATTATAAATGTGAAAGTAACTGTCTGTCTGTCTGTTACTTCGTAACGCCTTAACTACTCAACCAATCATCGTGAAATTTTGTATACACTTTGTCAAGAATACAGGAAAGAACATAGGGTACCGTACCGTGTATCCAGAAAAAATTACCGTTCCCAAATATTTAACATTAAAAAAGCTAACTCCTGGCAAAAGTGTAATAACAATGCAGATGAATATCAGGCATTATATTACTTATTTGTTTTTTTATTTTACAACGCATACTAAATCGCGGGCATCAGCTAGTTTTATTATAACAAACTATAGCCACGTCGTTGGAAGCCAATAAAAAAAATTTTTTTTTTTTAATAAATCGTCAGAACTCAAAATATGTAACCTAAAACTCAAGTAAAAAACATAATTGGCTTTTACATACATGCTCCCCATTTTGAAATTGGAAGTGTTAACAGCCAGTATGGGGCAAAGCTAATGACACGGTTATATTTATTGTATTAGGGTTGCCATAATAAAATATTACAATAAGAATGGTGATCACGCTGGGCTCATGTTTGGGGCGTGGCGGTAATTGTGACTAACGCTATTGTTGGTATTCTGATTTGAGGACTTTGTAATCACCCATATTTTTAACACGTATTTATTCTATTACATTTGTAACGGGCATTGTAGTACTCTTTTTGTAATTCAAAATCATTTGAAATTCATTTCGATACCTATAGTACAGTTAAATACAGGCTTAAATATTGGCTGGTAATCGCGAATCCAAATCATTAGGTATATAAATAATAAATGAATCGCTAAATGTATTGCTAAGGGCAAACCTTTTTTTATGTTATGCTAGACAGGCTGACCGTCCTGTCTATCGAGGTAGGTAGGTGGATGCCTTCGCCTTTAACACAAGCAACGCCATAGGTGCTGCAAGTGTGCTACCGAACATTGTAGGATTAAGGATAGGAATCATAGGAATTAGGAACTCGTCAACCGTTAGTTAGACCAATTCGGCTATTTATTTATTTTTTCAAATATTCCTTGAAGTCCGTGGAAGGTTCTTAGGAAGAGAAAAATTAGAAAAATTGCCTGGAAATAATATATATAACGTGAAATACCCAATGCTCACAATATTGTAAACCTAGGTATAATAGACTAGATAAACTCATTCATACACTTAAAGTATACCTTAGATAAACAGTTTCAAACTATTTCCTACTATTTATGTCAAATGATGGAACCTGTATTCTATCTTTTTTCTAAACACCTTCTTGTTTACAGCAATGAAAGGCCGGGACGGTCTCGCCGCGGGCTCTTGCGCCCCAAACGACGTGTTTTGCTCAGTGCCCGGCAGACTATCGCTGCTGTCATCAACTAGTAAATACAAGGTCACAGTCGCCGAAGTACAGAGGCGGTTGTCGCCTCCAGAATGCCTCAATGCTTCGTTACTTGGTGGAGTTTTAAGAAGGTAAGAATACTGCCTATTTGGGTTCACATACAATCTCGGGATTTTTTTGTCTTTATGTGAAGATTGTAAGACTGGTCAACGGTCCGCTAGATGGTAGTTAGGTATCCTTGTCTATAACACAAGGAAAGCCATAGGTGCTGCAATTAAGAATAAGGAAATGGGCTTTGGGTTCTGGCATCCCTTAGTCCCTCACCGAAACACAACAGCAAACGTGCTGTTATTTCACAGTGGTCTTCTGTAAGGGTGTGGTTACTGTCGCCAGACCGGCTGCACAAATCATTGTGAAACACAGAGTGCCCTGCCAGTACTAAAATACTGGGTTAACAAACAAATGCACAAAAATTCATCCGTAGGTTTAGTATTTATTAAATAGATACCTAGACATTAGGCAATATATGCACATTACGCGGCTGTATTGTCTGGCAATAAATATGGTTTTCTTTCTTACTTACTTGCTTTCTTTCTTTCTACCTCTATATTATATCGAATTCCGAATATAGCGACGGAAATATAGTGTTCCCTTCATCGTCTTTATAATTGAAAACCACTTTATTTATATGCTTACGAATAATCATGAACCAGCTCTTCGCTTTTAATTATTGTGTTTAGATAAAAAAAAATTGTTTAATTAAAAAGCAAATTTGCATTTAATACTATTCGCTGCCATCTTGAATTCGCTCCCGTTTTACAAGTACTAGTGGTTATTTATTGGCTACATTTTTTGCGCTTGCAACACCCGTTGCCACAATTTGCGGTGTGGTTAAAGACATGTTTGAGTTTTATGCGATAGGATCGTTTCGGTCCGTTGTTATTAGACTTGTTTTTTGTTGCGTTCGCTCGTGGTTAGATGTAGGACGGCGGCGGCTTCAAGAAACATTCCCTTTATGTGTTTGTTGAATGTAATTATTGGTTATACATTGTGATCATTTTATTTATCGTTGTCTTACAATTTTAATATTTGCCTTGCACACTTTTAAAAAGCTAGTTGTAAATGTTACTTCTTCTATGTTAAATTATCTACTGATTGAAATTTACAAGTATGATACAAACACTAAAGAATTCATAGTCCTTTTGGAAACTCAAATTCACACCAGATATCCACTGCCGACCATAAACCGGATTAAAGGTAAGAGATTGGGAAGGGATAGGGAAATTGGATCTAGCATCCTTTACTCACTCACTGAAACAGAGCGTTATGTAGAAATACATAAAAAACATGAAGACTCCTATATTAGGCGACCACCCAGCCTTAATTAAATTTATTTCAGTCAGACAAGCCTAATTGCTGTCAATTATTATTTACCTCATACACGCATGCATCGAACGAAACTATTCAAGTAGTGAATATTAATTTATACATAATGGCAACACCGTTATGCGTAATAGCCATGAAACAGCAGCTGGATGATCCTTTTAAAAATTCTACGTTACTCATCCATTTGACAATATATTACCAGTTGATTATACAGCAATTAAACAATTTTAGATGTATCGTACATTTACACGAGAGAAGTGTTGTCTACTGTTTTAGATTAGACGAATTTTAACTATTACTAGAAGTCGCCTAGTGGTTGAAATCTGACCATAAACCTACGTAGTTCAATATTAGATAGATTTCCTATCCGATAGTGTAATTCAAGAATCAATCTATCTATTTATGAAAACCGCATTAAAATCCGTTGCGAGTTTTATGTAGGTAGGTAAACATAGTTTACATAGGTACATAGTTTACCTACTATTACTATGTAAAAAAATCAATAATAAATTTATTTTTGCCACAGAAGCACCAATATACGTGGAATTAAATACTTATATACTCTTCTGCACCTTTTGATATTGTTAATTTATTAATTAGTGAAAGGTCAACAAACAAAAAATTATTCATTATTCACAAAGCCTCACCAATACGTGAAATAATATAAAATAACACAATATCGTGTGTGTCGGTGGATCCATTAATAATCTGCGATTGATTAAATCGAACTGACTTACCTACTTGCAACACAATGAGTTTTTGATATTTCGAAATAATGGCGGTCGTCGAGTACTGTTTTGACAGTGATTCTATTCAAAGGTACTTAGCGGTTTAGAAATTTTTACGAATGATTTATCTTGTTTAGATTCGATTTTGAAATGGACACGTTAATTATCTAAAATCTCACTGTTTCGGTTTTTTTTTTAAATTTAAAAGCAAACATGACAAGGAGTTTTTTAATCCTTCAATTCTATTGAGCTTTATTTTCAATGATGCCCGTTTTTTGTATTGGTTGTCAATTAAAATAATCATTAATTTAGCTGGTAATAGGGGGGGGGGGGGGATACCTGTACATAGGTAATCAATATGAATATCCATAGTATCTATACTATACTTACGTACATAAAAGAAAAAGCGATTTACTTGCAAAGTAACCTGTAGGTACTCCCCAATAACCTTATTTAAGTGCGGTACTTAAAAAAAAAATTAGTTTTTTATTGTGCTAGGTAATTGATGATTTTACCGTCATGAAAATTATTATGTTCAATGTCATAATTAGGACAAAAATCCCAATTATAACTTTACAATACACAGAATTTTCTAAATAATGAAATAGCTCAGTTGTCGAGTTTAGCGCTTAGCGCCACATTTAGCGATAAATTTTTAACTACATACATACATATGTAATGCACGTATTTACCAACAGACACCTAGATAGAGTCATAGAGAAAATAGTACTTTATAGAGTTAATGAACACCTAACTACTATTTAAGCTGGCCATTCACGACAGTCCGGCGCTTGTTGCAAGATTGTGAATGTGACTGCCGTGAGTGGCCGGCCTAAGTACCTAGCAATTATGTTTCCCTAACTCTAGGTGACTGCTGGTGAAAACGGGCCTAAGTATACTAAAAAATTCATGAATATAATTATTATAGTCTATGACATAGTTTGAAACTAATAATTACGCCGAGGAATTCCTTTACCAAAAGTCTCCCCTCCGCAATTTGAAGACGCCGACGTACAAAACTACGCTAATCACGATCCCACAGTTAAGACCCTACAAAATAATTGTCATTGTAAATTTTTAATGATTTTCTCTTAGATTATAATAATAAATTTAAATGAGTTTTTTTATTTGTCGATGCAATTAGTGCCTTTGTTCAAAGTCGTCCCAATCGACCCTAAATGTAGTTCATACTAGCCCCACAAGGGTCCAAGTAATTCTTATTATCTCAGCGGCAGGACGTCCACTGCTGGACGTAACATAGGCCCTAGCTAGTTGAGTGACGTGGAGCTTTCTTACAAAGCCCATAGTTAGAAACCACGTTTCAGCGCCAAATCTCATCACTGGCAACATTGTCAGGAATACAAACACTCAGAATGTAATAAAAACGTTGCAGGATATACTTAACACGTTTCGGTCACCCGAGCGAATTATTAGTGACCGGGGCTCCTGTTTCACTTCTCATTCTTTTCGAAGGTTCTGCTTGGAACGAGGAATTAAACATGTCTTAAATGTGTTTATATTTCTTCGGTTTGTCCTTACAACATACATTGGTCGAAAAGATACTGAAGAAGTTTGGACGAGATGTCTTGGAGCTACCAAGACCAAGAAGTGACCTCCTTCTTGAAGTTGGTTCTACCTAATTTTTTATTCATACAATTCTATATTACAAATAATAAAGCAAGTTTGACCGACGGTCCACTTGATGGTAGATGGCCACCGTCGCCTATAACACAAGCAACGCTACATGCGCTGCAGACCATTGTAGGATTAAAGATAAAGTACTAGGAAGGGAAAGTTAAAATGGACTGTGGCATCTCTACTCATTCACCGACACTACAGCACACATGCCGTTCTAACAGGAGATTGAAATGTCTTTTTATTTCTGTGTGCAATTTGGTATGTCGTTAAACTAATACTTGTTTACTAACCTTTGAGATGTGTCCTAAAAAGAAGTTGTTTTTGCAAATGGCTTGATTTTTTTATTGCTACTTTACCACGAAATTAAAAGCAATTATTGCTCCACATGTTAATTACCGAATTAAGTTGCAAAATATCTGATTGCCTAGTGAAACATATAAAAATAAAGGCGTCGAAGCATTTCCTAATGACATCAAAAATGTCGCCATTAATCATAAAACCTTATAATGAACTGGAGAACAACTGACAAAATTTCACACCCGTCACGAAAGTGGTTGTGGCCTGTCAAACCTGTTAATTAAAAAACCGAAGTAGCCTCTTTTTATATAACGTAAAAAAAGCCAGCGAACATTCTATAAAAAAAATAAAACAATAAATTATTTATATATGGTAAGATTACATTGGCTTTGTACTATAGTTTTCTTGCCATTGAAAATTTAAAAAAAAATGATAATAAACTTTTATTCATCTTTTGTTGAGACTGGTAATTTAGCGTGTAACCGCCTCCGTTCGATTACCAAATTCCAAATTAGTACTGAACAAGTGCATTTTAAATAATTTTCGACTTTATTACAATGCATTACGCTCAAATATACTTTCATTTGTAGTCACCAATGTTGCTTATCCAACTTTCTATACGTCAATCATAGAGTACTAACCGATTACTTTGGCGGTAATCGATAGGTTATCTGTACGTATAAAGGAACTACTACTGGTCATACGTACGCCACGGAACCTGTAAGAATTGACAGCTTGATTTTTTTTTTATTTGCCTAAATGACTGGCAGGTCAATGACATTTAATTATAAATGATTTTGACTCGAGCCACGAATCACTTTGATGTTACGCTAATGACCATCTAATGACTTTAAATTTGCTTTGCATTAATAAGAACTGGAGATGGGCCCCCGCGAATTATTGTTTAGAATTTTTGTTTGATTTAGAATTTAGACTTGACCTAAAAACTAATAATTCTATATCTATTCGAATATTTCGAATATTATCTATTCGAATATGTATTAGGGTAGTACCAAAATTGTCAAAAAAACACTAAAAAGAGTGTGTCGGTGAAGTACCAAGTGACTTGCTATTTGAAAACGACTATATCGCACCTTCGGCAAGACAAGGGCATAACTGCACTTTTTATAATTTTACGGGAGAGCCATTTAAAGTTTATTTTTTTGTATTCAATATCGTATTTTTCTGCTTATATTGCTTTGAAACATCTCTTGTTTTTGCATCAAATAAATCCCCACACTCTTGTGAATATTTTTTTATCTTAATAATGTTTTTAAGACACTTCTGCACATTTAACTTATTTAAAAAAAAATGTAAGTTATGCCCTTGTCTTACCGAAGGTGCGATATATAGGCTGATGGTCCAATGATGGCAGCTATCGTCATTATAAACGCAAGCAACTCACTCACCGTGTGCTCAATAACAGCACACGTGCTGTTATTCTATGATGACCTGCTTCCATATAAGAAAACACTGGTGGTGTAACGTAACCCCTCATACTTACTAGAGAGCCACACTCTATTTGTATATTGACTAAACAAATTGTAGGTATAAGTATAATTTGAAGTAGTGGCAGGGCACGCTGCATTTCGCAGTCATTTGGGCAGCACGTCTGGCGGCTGTAACCACCCCCTTACAGAAGACCACCGTGAAATAATCGCCTGTGAGCTGTTGTATTTCGATGAGTGAGTGAGGGATGTCAAAGCCCATTTCCCTACCTCTTCCTAATCTTTTTGTTTTAGGCGACGGTAGCCACCGTAGCCGTCTGTCGGGCTTAACATAAAAAATAATTAATATTTGGTTTTGAAAGTGTGAAATATTTAGGTATAATTACTATTAATAATGTATCTATGTAATTATAATATTATTATGTTTTTATTACAGAGCGAAAAGCAAAAATGGCGGTCGACTACTACGTGAGAAACTTGAAAAGATTGGCTTGAATTTGCCAGCCGGTCGGCGGAAAGCTGCCAATGTTACGCTACTAACGTCACTAGTTGAAGGTATTTTCCATATTCTATTCCACAGATAGGATAAAATTAGTTCAAAAACATAAACAAAATCAAAATCAACTAAATTACTATTAATTACTCTGCCAGGCCTTGTGCCAGGCCTCCAGTAAATTTTAATATTTCAGTAATTTAAATTTAAAATTTCAGTAATTTAATTTTAATTTAATCAGTGTATTTTATTAGAGTTTCTTCACGTATATATTGTTATTATTTTCAAAAAAAAAATTTAATAAATAATTTTATCTAAATTTTAATTTTACTCCAAGAATTCAAATTAGGCGACGTAAAATAATTCTTTTCTGCTAAGTCCTCGCCTTAAGAAGAACAGACAGATCTAAGGATATAAAGTCTAACATATTTTGTAAGGCAACAATACCTAGTAGTAGCTTTCTAGCTTAAATAATTTCTAACATTTATGTTACAGCCGAAGCAGTCCACTTAGCTCGAGATTTCGGGTACGTTTGCGAAACGGAATTTCCCGCGAGAGCGCTGGCGGAATATTTAGCGAGACAATACGCGGAGCACGACGCAAGGCGACGAAGGGATTTGCTTCAAGCTACCAAACAGGTACTAAAACCACAGATAGTAAGAATGTGCACCACTTTTTTTTTATTACAGATAGGTCTGCTCTTGGCCAGCATCAAGCCGTGTAGTAGAAGATGAGGCCTATGATGGAGCGAGCTCACACAGAAGATGCCTAATTCAATTCAATTATTTATTGCGAAACCGTAATGTATAAAGATGTTATAAAATATATGAGGAACCCTGTCGGGCATGCAACTTTAAGGGACTAGGAGAGAGGAAGCGTAAACTACATACATAAAAATACTTGTGACATATATAAAAAACTACCAAAATGGGAGATCAGGAAATCACAAGTCACGTACTAAGTGTAACCGTTTTTAGGCTGTCGTCCTAACTTGAAATATTTTAATTTACAGGTGACAAAGGAATTAATGGACTTATTAAACCAAGATCGGTCGCCACTGTGCAATACGCGGCCACCGCACCTCTTAGAGCCGGCCATACAGAGACATCTGACACATTTCTCATTAATCTCGCACGGGTTCGGTGGACCAGCCATAGTGGCTGCTCTCACCGCAATACAGGCAAGTATATTTACTACATAGCTAGAATCATATATTTTTATGTTAAACTTGACAGACAGGCTTATGGTCCACTTAGGTGGTGGTAGGTGGCTACGGTCGCCTATAACATAAACAACGCATTGTAGGATTAAGAATATTTCTTACTCACCCACCGAAACACAACAGTTCGGTTTCGGTGAGTAACTAAGAGAGTGTGCTGTTGCACATATGCTATTATTTTACGGTGGTCTGTAAAGGAGTGGTTACTGCCGCCAGACGGACTGCCCAAATGACTGCGTAACGCAAGTGTGCCCAGCAATATTCTGGGAAGCAAAGCATAATCGTTCATATTATAGATGACTGTTAACTTAGGAGAATTTTAAGCATAATATTTGCCTTAGAAATAAGTAAGAAAGGTATTGTCAAAATTGACACAGACAATTCTTGTGTCAAATTTAAATATGGAATTCAAAAATTTTGTTGTTGCAGTACTGTGATCTAATGTTGGTTTTAATAATATATTTAAAAAATGTTCCGAGCTCATCGTGAAAATGTTTTGTCAAAATAGACACATCAAAATATTATGTGTTGGTGCAGTAGTGAGGTTCATTTTTAATCAGTATTGAATTGTGTAAAATTTTACAATGAAAAATTTATATTGTGTTTTCTTCTTTCATTACAGAACTTTCTAAACGAGTCACTAAAGCATTTAGACAAATTATATCCCCAAAGCGGTATGGTCTCGTCGACAATGGACAAAACGAAAATGGATCCGGACATCAAGAAGTAACAAAAACGGAACGACGGTGACGTCGAAAATATTATCAAACATTTGCGCGTAATGAGAACGAATCAGTTTAAAAAAAGAATTGTGTCAGAAACCTTTTTTCAACCAAGTATTGCAGATCCACATTTCTAGAATAGGGTTGCCAACGGAGAACAGAGCCAAGAGTGAATGTTGCCATAATTTAAAATGAATTTCCAACTATACCGTTAATTTGTGTTCTTTCAATTCATGAATTCATGTCTTAATAATGAAACTAATTGAAAATATATATTGAAAATCAGTTATAGCAACCTTCAAGGAACCACAAAAATTGGTCGTAATACACGAATAATCGTTATAAACAATATTTATTCGTTAATGTGATTCGACAGGGACCTTGCCGATCTATCGTTATATCCGGTTTCTAATTGATGACTTAAAAAAAACTAGTTTCGAATTTTAAATTTCGCATAGAAAATAACAATAATTATATTTACATAGAATACTTTCACAGGTTTTAGTTACTTAAACTTTTCATGTTGGCAACCCTGTTTAAGGAAGCGTGTTAGTAAGAACGGCGAAATTGGACCATTAATTATCAAGTACTTGATAACTTTGAAATTTTATAGAATATAATTGTATTATATAAAAAATATCTATGTCTGGTAACAACATGATCATTAAAGGTTTCAAAATGAACATCCAAAGTTATTCAATTCGCCATTATTTTTTTTGGTGACGCGCCATTCTTTTAAAAAAGTACAGTGGGTAATATAATATCGCTCATTTACGAAAACAATAACTTCTAGAAATCGTTACAATTTGCATTCTAGTTACTTCACTTCAGATCATAGAAACTTTACACATTCAAATTTAGAACTTTTTCTATTTAATTCGAGACCCCAGATAAAATAAGAAATAAAGATAGAGATCTATGGACAGCAGAGTATAGCCGGTAAAACTATGCCTTGTCACGGTTACACGCATACGAATGCAATCAAATTACGCCTTGCCTTATTAAAACATTTACCAGTGAAACATTTACCTCTTTCACCATCTGTCAAGTAGGCAAACCGTCATTTAAAGTCACCGGGGATGATGGATCTGGGGCCCTAGCCAAGATACAAACGCAGTGTTTTCTACAGTCGTAAACGCTACGCTACGCTAAGAGAAAGCTTTGTGATTGGTTGTTGTAACGCCCATATAAAATTTTGACCAATCACAAAGTTTTCTCTTAGCCTAGCGTAGCGTTTACGACTGTAGAAAGTACTGCGTTTGCATCTTGGCTAGGGGGCCTGATATACCTTTGTTTGTACAGCAAAAGCCAAAAAAAATTCGCCTGTCGAAGGATGCACTAAACCGAGTGCATAAATTAATAAAACATAAAATTATTTCTAAAAGTAACCTATCAACACTTTACTTGTAGTTGGTGAAAGAGGCCCTTAGTTTCTTATTTATTGTGGTCGTAAATAAGTGATACTTAGCAGTTATACCGCCTATATGGCTCATTTTATTTTTTCAACTAGCAACCCGCATACAAATAAAGTGCAATTAAAATACTCAAGATTGTGAGAATTGTAAATATTAATATTGTTTCCATAGTATTACATATTAAGCATTTATAGCTTGTATTATTTTTAGTTAAGGACTTTTGTTTTATTACCGAATCTATTTTAGGTGCATAATGTTTAAATAAAATGACAAATCACATTACTCTATGAAACACTGCAATAATAACACATATCAAATTTTAGTTTTACATAAAATCGTTTGTAAAAAAATGTAAGGGCATCGCCACACGTGATGCGTAATCGCGTTTAAAGAATATAAGCGCCTCTGGCGGTGATTATGTGAACCATTTCTGTTTTACTATTCAATTTCGTTCTTATCTTAGTCTCTTCCTCTAGGGACGAAAAATGAATCTACAGACAAAATTTTGTCTGTATGTCTGTATGTTTATTATTGCGGAAAAAAGAAGATTTTAAAGCGTATAGTTTCTGTAAAGTATGCTGTGTCATCTCATACAAATCAATGTTTTATGTATTCACGAACAAGATACAGATAAGAAATCAATATTATTTAAACTTTACGCAACGCCATAGCCTAATCGTGCACATAGCTTTGATTTCCTTTAATTTAATGTCCCAAGTATTCATTCTACTTGAATACATCGAAGTAAGTTTTGTAAAAGGAAAATTTTCATTACATTTTATAACTGTTAACTGACTGGGTGGGTGGAATTAAGAGCTCATATCACATAATACACCTAAACTATCTTATTTGAATGACGCTTCCGCGTTCATACAGTGTGGGGTGTCCCTTACTATATAAAAACTTTCAACAAACAAAAATGTAAGTAATGAAGACCTCTTTAGTCATAGTTAGACATAGTTTTGCTAGTGTATCAATGTGAACGTGTGCCAATTAGTTTGTAAATTGGAAATTATAATAAATTTCCATTCGAGTACATTTAATTTATTTAAGTAAGTAATATTTATTATAAAATACAAATGTAAATATTGAAAAAAAAATGAAAATCGTTGTCAACTTGCCAATAGGTATTTAATAATATACATTTTTTTAAATTACTTGCATTCTTTATTTAATTTTTTTTTTAATACAATTTTTCAACAGAAAACTTTTAAACATAACTTAGGTATTGGAATGACTTTGGTCCTATTATACTCTGTCCAACCATTTATTTTACTTATTTTATTTATTTAATCAACAATCGAACTTATTTATGAAGAAGTCTTAATCGATTTATAACATTGATGTTTTATTTTGGCTCAACTCTGTTTTATTTTTATAACCATAACCAGGCGTTTACATAAATTAACTTTATGTATTAATATAAAAGTTTGACAATTTGTTTACTCAAGAAATAATAAAGTTACTCAGGGTTCATTCAAGTATGATCCAAGTTCGTATGGAGAATTCGACTATTCATTATTTAATTATTATTAAAATGACATAAACTATTTTAGTTGTTTTATTTGGTATATACATACATATTACTAGCTGTTGCACGCGAATTCGTCTACGTAACTTTATAAAATATAGTCTAAATTATTCGCCGATAATGTAGCTTTCTATAGGTGAAACAATTTTTGAAATCGGTCCACTAGTTTTAGAGTATTCATTACAAGGAAAATACAAATCTTTTCTCTTTACAATATTAGTATAGATATATTCCATATCGATTCAACTAATAACTTGTAGTCTGTGCTAGTCCGGTAACTTATATTCACAGAACGTCAATCACGACGACCGCAACAATGACATATGACAATTGACATTTTTGTCATATAAATCTTGCTGTCAAAAAACTCATAACTTGATAGGTGCGCAAATTTCAAAATTAAAATAGATGGTTGGACGGAGTTTAGCTTTAGTTTCAAGCATAATCAAATGCAGAATCAGTTTTTTAAAATTGCATACGAAATTTCAAAGTATTTGGTGGACATTTATTTTATTACTTATAGATACAATAATATAATGGTATAACAGCTAGAATATAAAACTTAAAATAAACCGTGTCAAATGTAGAATAAAACTAATGTGCCAACAAATACTGAAAATCGAAATTATCATAATGAAAAATAACGTCAAAATCTATGTTTAAAATTCAAAATGAATCATTTTGAATAAGTTTACTTTCAGATGGTAAAATATTTTTTGCATCATCACTTTCTCTTAAAATTAATAAAATAAGTTTATGTAAATTTAAACAAGCTATTTTCTGTAAATAAAAAAATACTATACTAAAATTAAACATTTGCAAACAATTGCCTTGTTTACTTCTAGTCTATTATTCTTATTATTGAAACTTCTTATATCAATAATTTATTACATTTCTATTTTCATCCTCCATAAGTAATTAACTAAGTAAGGAATAAGTGAAAGCGCTTGGGGGGTGTCCAACTGTCCATTAAGTTAAACATGTTTCTTCACTAAAATATGGCCACAATGCACCAGCGGGCCTAGTGCGAATTTTACTCGATCGAACGCGTCGAACGCGTAAACGTCAATTTGTATGGGAATGAAGCAGCGCCACCTATTGGCTAACGTGTAGCGCTGCTTCATTCCCATACAAATTGACGTTTACGCGTTCGATACGTTTGATCGAGTAAAACTCGCACTAAAGTAGAGCCAAATTGGTGAGATACAAAAGTTTATTCACCTTACTTGAACTGACAATCTATTATCTCTTTCTATGTTGTATCTATTTGACACAAGATAGAAAGAGACAATGTAGCATACGAGCTTCCGTTTGATAATAATATTCAAGGACAACCCGGACATCGCCGCGCTAAAGCCCTGCATAAAAAAAATGACCTTGCGGTAACTTTGTTTACATTTGGTATCGCTTCTCAATGGCCCTAGTATAGGCCCTCAGGTGCGCAAAATGCGACCGTCACAAGACTAGCTGAGCTTCTGCGTACAAGCGACAACGGTTTAAAGTGGCTAAATCATATCAAGGTTGGAAATAGATAATTTTACTGAAAATCACAATTGACTAGTTTTGTAATTTTGTATCCCCCACCAGGGGGGGGAAGGGGTTTTTGAAATTAGCCAAAAACGCCTCACGTAATTAATAGACACCCCCTTAATGGACAAAATGAGCACCTATTACAATTTCACAAAAAACCTTCGAGTAATTCTCTAGAAACATTGTTGATTTTCATTCTTTGTACAGATCAATCGCACAATTTGTACTATACACTTGTTTTACTTATAATCTAAAAATTATAAGTGAAACATATAAAAATTGTTTAATTACATAAGATTGAATTTATATTAAAAAAAGTGAGTATGTCTTCTGAATAATTATCTGAAAAAAGATTAGGTAAATACATCATAGCAATCATAGATAGAAGCAAAAATAGGAAGATACTGTACGTTCTTACATTGCACAATCGATAAATGACGATAAATCGATAAACTAAGTGTATCTACTATTTTTCCAATATTAAACCAAGTAATAATAGAGACAGATAACCATGTGTCACTAAACGAAAGCTATTATATGTATATGAGTGTTATTTAAGCGACATAATGAAACTGAGACCACTGGACTCAGTTCATAAGAACCTTCCTTTTTTTATAAGTATCTTCCTTTTTTTGCGATGCATAATTTGCAAAAAAAAATCCAATATTAAATTTTAATGGCGTCGTAACACTTAGCATTCATACTGTTCAAAAATGGAATTTATAATTATGTATTTAAAATCCAATTAGTACCCTATTTAAATGTTTAGTTTGTATTTGTTCAACTATTTTGTATGATACACAGAGCAAATAATGTGTCATTTATTCAAATCTTTATAGTCTGTGATGGCATTGCATTTTTGTATTATAATCAAGGATATATATATATACTCTCTAGCGAGATAATAATTCTACTAGGAGTTCTATCCACAATATAACTCTTTAGTCCAGGAAAATTTACTAACAAATCAATAAATCCCTCGGGAGCATTTTGTATGTTTCACCCATTGATGTTAATGCACCAACATTAACATCAATGGGTGAAAGCCTTTTTTTGTTTTACCCTGTAGAAGAGGTGGAAAAAAAAAAACAAATCTTTTCCCCAAATTATAAGTTAGTTGTATTTTTTGTAGAAAATTTTCAGATAATTTTTCTTGGCGTACATAGAACTATTAAAAAATTTACCTAATAAATGCGTTTCTTTACCACGAGTTCGATTAAAGCATTATTTATCACAGTAAATTCTTTGTATGGAAGTCAAAGAGTACACGGAAGCCCTAATCATAAATAAATAAACACTACGAAGATGTCAAACCTAGTTGTATGTAAAACTGGAACACAAACATTGTAAAAATCGGTTAAGCGTTAACTTTGAAATGAGTTCTTCCTATATCTATCTCTTTCTAAACTAAATCCTTATGAATTACAAATCTTTTCACCTGTTCACGATTAAACTAATCACAATTAATATTGATTGTAATCTTAGAAAAAGAGAGGATGCACCATGAAGACGTTTGACTGCAAAAGATTCTATAATGTGATCCAATTATACCTATGTATGTACAAGGTACAGTCGGGGTAAGAATAGGCTCGCCACCTTTGTCGCCATTTGCTTGCACCAAGGCAATTATCAGTCTGTTGTCTGCTTAGTGCTTTAGTTTCAAAAGGTACTAAGAGTCTACGACTTTGATAAAGGAATGAATTTGAAAACTGATGAAGGTTTTCTTACCCCGCCTTTACATGCATAGAGAGAAACGCGCGCCTATCCGATCTGTCATTTTAATTTTAAATTCAGAACAATAATGTACTTAATATCTCATTATGTGCCAATAATCTCAATGTGATATACCTAATGTGTACAGAATTAGGTGTCAAAATTCTGAAGTTACATTTATTTTAATATCAGCATAAAAATATGTACTTATGTCCTTTATGTTGCTCTTTTTAGTATGATAAGTTTGTACTTAATTCAATCAGAACCAGAATCCTGATAAAATACTCAGAAACTTAGGATTAATATATACTTATTAAAATTTTAAAGAATATTTATAATAAATCGTAATCTCAAAATATATTATTATATTATCATCTCTCATAAAACAGTTTTTTTGGTTTTTGTAAAAAAAGGAATTCTTCAAAATATGTTTGTATAATTATATTGTAATTTTTTGGATTACCATTATGTATGTTTTATGGTTTTGTTTCGTGGAGTAAAAGAATGAGATGTTACATTGATTTTTTTTTCATTATGTTACCTACCAATGCTGTTTATTATCATTATAATTAAAAAAAAGGAAACATGATAAAATTCAGATTTCAAAAAATATTAAATATAGGTATGTATAAATAAAAAATTAACTTACTCTAATTGGTGTTAGAATAGATGTAGATGGAAACAAAAGAAAGATCAGTGACTCAATATCCGAGCGTGGGCCTTATATACTGAGTCCAATGAACTCGGTATCATTCAGTCGCTCAATGGACACTTGCTTGCATGCTTGCATACACGTGATACTTTAAAAAATAGGAAGGCAGTTTTTGTGAAAATTTCCTATACATTTGTTTACGCTATTTATAATATTGGATATAATATATAATATCTATATATAACACGTGATCTATAATATTGGAATTGTAGTTGTAGGGATCAGTATTTAGCCCATTCATCGATTACGTAATGTAAGAATGTACCGTATCTTTCTGTTTGCTTCCATCTACGAGAACAGAGAACATAATAAAGTGACAATATTTTGTTCGTTCTCTAAATAAAATTATTGGATGAATATAAATGACTATTGAATTTATAATATATTGTCATAACAACATTTGTTTTAACAAAGCTTTCATGAAGGTTACTCCAATGACATGAAGGCTACACAATGAAGGTGACATAAAACATAAGGCCGTTTCCACGACACAGCCAAGTTAACAATAAGCATAGCCAGTCAGAGCATAATGTACAAAAAGCAAAATTTCCGAATATATTTCTATTCATACAGTGCCACCCCAAAAAATCTGCGTCGGCCGATTCTACTCAGCCCCGGAAGCATTTTCTCTGTAATATACTAGTTAAATTAAGTAACTAACTTATAATGTTAATCTCATAACTTTATACCTAATTTGACATCAATGGAACACGTAGAAGTTAGTGATATCCCTTTGTCAACAAATAAGTGGGATGGTGATGATGAGCTAAGAACGATGCCGTCAGCTTTTAAACAACAGAAAAACGGATAAAAATCAATATATCCGTGTGGGAACTACGATTCCACTGACACATACACAGATATGCACTTCAAACTATAACAACTCGTTTTTTCGTCGGGCGTCGCGGGTTATCGTTAAAAAAAAAAACTACACAGGCCAAGTAAAAGTACAATGAGGAAGTCTCCTTCAAAATGATTTCTTCATTTTGTTACCCTTAGCATATTGCTGTAACACGTTGAGTACAAAACTTGAATTATTTCTAAATACCTAATATTGCCGAAGTTACAAGCAATGAATTTATATCTATATATATAAAAATCTCGTGTCACGATGTATGTTCGCGATAAACTCTGAAACTACTGGACCGACTTTGATCAAACTTCATAAGTATCTGTTATTTGGTCCAGCTTAAAAGATAGGATAGTTTATATCTCATTTTGTTTATTATTATTTTTTAAATTATATAATATTATTAACATAGCGCCATATGTTGATACTTATTCAATACAGCAATTACTTATCTGCGAGTTCCATAAGGTTCTGACAGATGGCGGTTTAAAGTAATTTATCGGCTGGATTGCAAAAAAGCACCCCGGGCGAAGCCGGGAGCGGGCCACTATACTCGCCTCAATTTGTCGCTGCAGGTTGAGTCATAAAACGTGTGAGCGGCGCGAGGACTATGCGTTACCATAAGAGCTGTAAGTGCGAGTGAGCGCGCAATACTCGCGCCGCTCACAAGTTTTATGACCCAACCTGCAGCGACAAATTGAGGCGAGTATAGTATACATATATATTTCACGCAGCCGACATATTAACGCGTGCGTCACTAGGCGCCCGTCAGCTACCGCTTCACTGGGCGACTTGTGACGCCATGCGTGTTTTGAGCACTCTTCTATCGCGCGCTCAATTTGACAGCTTGTAACTGTCATTTTTGTTACATTATATTTTAAAAAATTTGACTGTTGCTAAATAAATTTTTAAACAATTTTTTTTTATTCCAAAAAAATTCAGATTTTCTCATTATTCGTGCATTGAGTACCTAAACATAATTGAAGATGGGAGTGGATGAAGGTGATATGTGGCATAATTCCAATTTTGAGTAAATCGAAGTTAAAATTTTACTTTTAATTTTTGAAATAAGTCGTCACGAAACTGATTTTTGTACTAAATTATGATGCAAAGCTGCGTAAACAACCTAAATTATTAATTTTATGATAGCAAGCAAACACTTGTATTATTTTTTAAAATAAAAAGTGAACATAGCTCCTACCATTAATAAAAGAAAACTTTTCTGCACTTTTTGCTTTTTAAAATTAACTGTACAATAACACCCTTTTCAACTTTCTATTTTCCAAAATATGCCTTAAAACGACGATCTTAAGGTCTGTAATCATTTATATGGACATATTACCTTCATCAACGCAAAAAAACGAAAAAACCCAAAAATGCGACATATCACCTTCATCCACTCACGTCTTCAATTATGTTGAAACTTACTTGTCATCATTCAATTGAAAGTCAGTTTTGATCACAGACTGTTCCCCGCGTGAATGCAACCCCTTTACGGACCCTTGAACGTTTTGCCTGGAATATAAAATTTACCAAAATTAAAAAAGGCGATAGTGACGCCTGTTACTGAGAAGATTACAGAGTAAAAGCTAAGGTGGTAAGGTCATGTTACATCGTGAAAGTGTCTATACAAATACATCTTTACATAGTATAAAACAAAGTCGCTTCCCGCATTTCAAAATGACATTCCTGAGTAAATGGAGATTCAGATCTTTCCACTTTGCAGTAAGGGGAACGAACACAAAACTAAATCAAGTATTCGACTACACAAAACTACTTGTACTATTATGGTATTATGTGACAAAACAAAAAAAAAGTATGTACCTTAAATGATCGGTGGGTTGTCCCGTGGACGGCAGATATTCACCCTGTTTGCGATGAAAATACATATGGACACGAAGACACGACGGATTTCTCATATGTTTGTGGCATATTTCACACTTGAGCGTCCATTCTCTGTTGGCGTGCTTGTCCTTTATGTGTACTTTCAAGTTGTAACGGTTCACAAAACTCCGATTGCAAGATGGACACTTCACAACTTTCATCCTGCCTATTTTTAATATAAATCCTTTTTTCAATAAAAAAAAAAATACAACGCGTAAATAACCGAAAACATTTAAAAGTGAAATTAAAAAATAGAGCACCAGGCGAAAAACATATTTCACTTGGTTTGACCTGGTGGATGAGTGAAGGGTTTGTTAAGGGAAGCACTAGAGTTACTTTAGTGCTTGCCTTAACGCTTAGTTGCTTGCAACTTTGGAAATGAACTTTTAAAAAGTTGGCTCTGGTCTGGATTTGGAAAGTAGTGGCCAGGGAACGCTGCATTCCGCGGTCATTAGGGCAACCCGTCTGGCGGCAGTAACCACCCCTTTACAGAATACCACCATTAAGTAATAGCATTTGTGCTGTTGTCTTTGGTGAGTGAGTAAGGGATGCCAGAGCTCATTTCCCTATCCCTTCCTAGTACCTATCCTTAATTCTACTATGGTAGGCAGCACACTTGTAACGCCTGTGGCGTTGCTTCTATTACAGGCGACGGCAGCCACCTACATACCATCAAGTGGACCGTCAGCTTATATATAGTCCAATATAGTCATAGTTTCGTTTCTCAAAAGGAATAAGAGCATTTTCCGAATCATCCTGTAATATAAAAACAAGGAGAAATGGAAGAATGTACAAAAGTGAATAAACTCACCACCGGGAGTGATATATGTGTCATCTGTGGGAAAATTAAAAAAAGCAAATTGAAATGTGAAGAAAAGCAATATATAAGTAACAAAACAAATCGAAAAATCAATCCAAAATTTCATGTAATCTTACCAGTCTCTTTATATGAGGCATTGCCGAGTATTGTGTGACTAACGTTTTTCAAATCATAGTCAATTGGCGGTTCACTAAAAAGTTGGCGGTGAAAATAAAATAAACAATGTTGAAAAAATAACGATACTGTTGATTATACTGTTGATTACAAAAGAAAAAATTACCTATCCAAGCGGCAGCTCTGTATGTGCATAGGGCAAACTTTCATCGGTTGGGACCTTTTCTTCACATTGAGGCTGTTCTTATTCGTAGGGAAAAAAAAACAGTAAGTATGTATGAGTATGAGAACTAATCAAAATGCCATCCTTTTTTTTTTCAATTCTTGTCTTATTTTGTAAACTATCTTCCAGTGTCTATTTAACTAAATTACATATTTAAAAAAAAATAAGAATGCCACTAAGTAAGAAAAAAATAAATAATCATAGATAGATAGATAGATAGATAGATATACTTTATTGTACACAGAGTAACACAATAAAAAAATAAAAAAAAAAGTGCAAAATATGACAATGTACAATGGGCGGTCTTATCGCTAAAAGCGATATCTTCCAGACAACCTTTGATCTGGATCATCTTAGATCTGGAATCAATTTAAGCCACTTTAGGATGAATTAATCTCAGTTAAAATAAGAACTAAGAAAAACCTGTAAACGGCAGAGTGAAGCCAGTAAAACTACTCCTTTGCAGTGTACATGTACACAAAATACAAATGCAATCAAACTACGCCTCGCCTTATTAAAATGTTTACTAGTGAAAATGCTCAATGAGGAGATCTCATTCAAAATGATTTCTTTATTCTTTTACATTTACATCACTTTATGAATTGTTTCAAAATGCCTAATACCGAAGTTACAAGCTACAGTTACCTACAGCTACAGTTTTCTGACAGTAAATAAACATTTTTGTTCTATTTATTTATTTAACAAGCAGTCAAAGTTTTAATATTTCACGCAGCTTGCGTCACGGATCGCCCGTCAGATACCGCCCTAGAGATATAAATGGTAGAAAGCCTGTAAATACATGAAGTGTGTCTATTTGATGTCGAATTTCAGTCAAAACAAATATAAATCCAATTAATTAAGGCCTGACCGCGCGAAACTGAACAGGTCAATACCTGTTTGTAGAACTATTGTACCGCGCGGT
Source organism: Synanthedon andrenaeformis (assembly GCA_936446665.2). Lineage (NCBI taxonomy): Eukaryota > Metazoa > Arthropoda > Insecta > Lepidoptera > Sesiidae > Synanthedon > Synanthedon andrenaeformis. The sequence continues at coordinate 3,113,198 of OW387798.2, forward strand.
ACAATTATAATAATTATTTTTTTAATTAACAAATAAAAACAAAAACACTTGAAGTTAAGGAATTAGGTAACTCAAAATCATAAAATGTTGCTAATAAGCTGTTTTTACTTTTATCAACTGGAATTGCGAGATAACTGAGTTAAATTAAATAAAACATCTTTCTCCACTAAAATATGGCTAAATCCTTCACAATAATATTGTAATAGTTCGATTCCTTAATTTAACTAATAAAACAAACAATAATTGTAGAAATAATCACTATTGAAACCACACACGAGCCCCAGTGATCTGAATTAGAATGAATATTCTTTTAAGAATTTTAGTATAGGGGGGAAGGGGGTCGAGCCAAATCTCACGCCATCTCACCAGGGGGAGAGGGGGGCGTCGAAAAATCGCCAAAATCGCCTCACGCAATTAATGGACGTCCCCTAAGTTGTTGTGTACACACACCTTTTCAAAGGTTTCCTTTTCCTTGGTACATTTACTTTCTTTTTCTTCGAAGGAATCGGCGATGGAGCTAATAAGCCATCTATCTCATCTAGAACTTCAGTCACTAGCGTTTTTTCACAGCCGGGGATCCATTCAAGGTTGTCATCACTTAAGTCAAAAGGTTGCTGCTGATCATGTTGAACTTGAGTCTGTTGGGTGGGTGGCGATTCACTTCGCTGTAACATTTAAGTAATTTTACTCTAATAATACGAATAATTATTTTTAAGTGAAAACTCTTTTAGACGCTGTAGGGCACTTTGTATGGGGAATTTGGTAGGGTGTAAAACAGTGAATTCAGTCGGACCGTCACGGTCACGCTCACGGAGCGTCACGGTGTCACGGTGGTTTTTTTTATACAGAATAAACACAAGCAACACCAGAGGGTTTCTCTGGGCTTATAGAAGCGAAAATGGAAATCTTGTATGCAGTATAGGTTGCGTTGAGGAACGGAACGATAGCGCGTTATAACCTGCCGGCGCTGATTAATGAATGATATAACAAAACAATCTAAGGTTTATTTCTCTTTTATAGGTCTACAAAAAAGTCCACGATAGCATGTGTCTATCTTTTAAGGATAGCTTACTATACCCATTCTAACTTCTAAAGAAATGATCACATATAATGTATATATATAGTATTTGGAAAATTAAATAAGTTAGTTACCTTATACATTTGATACACATTATAATAGCCTAATACACCATACAATTTAAGTTAATATTTTGGGAGTCATTTTAAATTAAAAACTATGCGCGAAAAAATTAACTCGCTTGATACTTAAGCAAGAACTCGCTTGCTACTTAAGCAAGAATTCGCTTGATACTTAAGCAAGAACTCGCTTGCTACTTAAGCAAGAACTCGCTTGATACTTAAGCAAGAACTCGCTTGTTACTTATGCAAGAACTCGCTTGATACTTAAGCAAGAACTCGCTTGCTACTTAAGCAAGAACTCGCTTGCTACTTAAGCAAGAACTCGCTTGATACTTAAGCAAGAACTCGCTTGTTACTTATGCAAGAACTCGCTTGATACTTAAGCAAGAACTCGCTTGATGCAGCTCCACCACCCACTGTCGTGCAAAATTGCACCCGTGCGAAGCCGGGAGCGGATCGCTAATTTATACTAATACTAGTATTTGTCCGCGACTTCGTCCGCGTCCGATCGCTATTTGAAGGTTGTCTCAAGGTGCATCAAAGAAACTTTTATAAACGTGATGTATATCATATTAATTAAAGAGTATGAAATAAGGAAATTATTAACAAGTTTGGAAAAACTAAATATCAATATAATTGAACTTTGAAAATTATTTTAGTACAATGCAAGAGAAAGTTACGTAGATTTTTTTTAATTGCTATTTAAATATGTAGTTATTGTTTGTTATTTCAAGTACCTACATACATTTAAGTCAGAAATAAAACACGTTTTAGACTGATATCTTAATTAGCAAAAAAGTTATTAATACTTAAGAGCAGGCTCCACGAATAAAATTCCTACGCTCGCTCCGCCCACGTCCCGCCACCCGAGAGTCACAAGTTGCTCGGCGGCTCTCTAGGATTTTTTTTAATATATCGCAAGATACAGCTTACGTAAGGTTGAATATTGCGTACATTATTTGAAGCATGATTTGGTATGCACTAGCTCGGAACTAAACAACGTAAGTCTCAAAATTGTTTTCGTTAATTATAGGAGTAAAAATAAACCTAAGTTTATTTTATTTTGACAATCACTGGTAAACAATGTTTCCTTGCTACGAGAAGTTTTTTGGCGATATAACTCAAGCCGTTTAGTAGAAAAATGTAATATTCTCCGGAAAAGGCGTCGATTTCGATAAAAAAATGTATCGAATGAAAATCACCTAATTATGTTTCTGACTTGATAATCTACAGATAAAGGTCTCAAAATATATATAAGTAAATTCCACATTGATCAGATATGTGGTTGACTCAGCACATTTATTTAAAGTTCCCTTAGTTTCATAGAGCCTGGCCTTAATAGTCTATTTTTGGGGTAAAATAAAAAATATAGAAAAAATTAAATATTTCAAAAACCGTTAGATTTTTTGCTGGGACAATTATTTTGGTCATAATTGTTGCAAATGACCTCAGCTATGACTCACTGAAAAGTTTACATCGTTGTGACAAACACGTTGTATATCAAAATTATAAATGTGAAAGTAACTGTATGTCTGTTATTTTTTCACACTATAACTACTCAACCGATCATCATGAAATTTTGCGTACACGTTGTCAGTGATACAGGAAAAGACATAGATAACTTTTATTATAATTTTAATTATAGCTTATTGTACTCACATCGCGAATAGTTGTCAATCCTTTCACTTGTAGCATTTCCGCCGTATGCAGGAAAGCAGACAACTCCTGTCTACGGATGCGCACCTCGCCGCTGTACATAAACAGGAGAATCTGCTGCAACTTCTGATGGGGTACGTCCAACACCACTATTGGATGTTCACATGGATTCATCTGTTGACAGAACGAAAGGTATGCAGTCATCGTCATCATCATCTCAGCCGCAGGACGTCCTCTGCTGGACATAGGCCTCCCCCATAACTTTCCCATAGGACTGCTCAGAAGCAGCTTGGATCTACCGTCGACGCGCGGCTTTATCAGGTCGTCAATCCACCTTGTCGATGGACGTCCTGCGCTGCTCTTACCAGTCCGTGGCCCAACTCGAGAACCTTCCGGTCCCAACAGTCCAAGGCTCTCCGTACTATGTGTCCTGCCCACTGCCACTTCAACTTCTGATCCGCAGGCTTATGTCGGTAGCTTTCGTACGTCTACGGTTCTCTTCATTTCCGATTCTATCTCGCAGTGTAACCCTTTCCATAGCTCGTTGAGCGACGTCGAGCTTTCTTACGAATGCCATAGTTAGAGACCACGTTTCAGCGCCATATGTCACCATTGGCAACACACATTGGACGAAAACTTTTGTTTTGGGACACTGAAGAATTTTGGTCGAGATGTCTCAGAGCTTCCTGAATGATGCCCATCCGAGCTGGATTCGACAATATGCTTGCATATACATACATATAATATGAAGGTATGTAGTGCTATACAATATTTTCAATTTAAAAATTATTTCTCTGTATTTGTTTCACACGTAATATTAGTAAACGTTTTCCTCACCTTAACACGGTTTTGAAGACGGTCCACTTGATAGTACCTGACACGAAAAGTTTTTTTACAGTAATTTACTTTTTTTTCTCAGAAAACAGTTTTTTTTTTTAAATAAATCTGTCCGATTCAAAGTTTTTTTTTTAAATATAGAAGACGAAAATAATACTTTCCTGCTAAGTCCTCGCATTTAGTCTTTTTAAAAAATACAAAATTAAAACATGGAACTTCATTTAGTTCTTATTCATTTAACAGCTATGTGACTAATGTGACTAATGAGTCGAGTTAAAAGACGGTTAATTCTATAATGCAGACACATAACAAGCGCTTATCGGTGCTACGTTTGCACATTCACGCGGTCGTCCGGCGGCGGCGGCGGCGCGCTGAAGAGCAGGCTCCACGAATAAAATTCCTACGCTCGCTCCGCCCACGTCCCGCCACCCGAGAGTTACAAGTTGCTCGGCGGCTCTCTAGGATTTTTTTTAATATATCGCAAGATACAGCTTACGTAAGGTTGAATATTGCGTACATTATTTGAAGCATGATTTGGTATGCACTAGCTCGGAACTAAACAACGTAAGTCTCAAAATTGTTTTCGTTAATTATAGGAGTAAAAATAAACCTAAGTTTATTTTATTTTGACAATCACTGGTAAACAATGTTTCCTTGCTACGAGAAGTTTTTTGGCGATATAACTCAAGCCGTTTAGTAGAAAAATGTAATATTCTCCGGAAAAGGCGTCGATTTCGATAAAAAAATGTATCGAATGAAAATCACCTAATTATGTTTCTGACTTGATAATCTACAGATAAAGGTCTCAAAATATATATATGTAAATTCCACATTGATCAGATATGTGGTTGACTCAGCACATTTATTTAAAGTTCCCTTAGTTTCATAGAGCCTGGCCTTAAGGCTTATCCTTCCAAAAAATTAAATTTTTGCAACATTTTGTAACAGAATTATTCATTATATATACGCCTTTTCTTCAGCGAAAAAAATATATGTTTATCTACAAGATATGAGGAATGATTTGTTGGGATTAAAAATTTTATTTTATTGAAATTGATTCAGGAAAAAAATTCTAAACTCACCCCTTTTATTTTCAGTTATAACAATCTCACTTCTACAATATTTATCAAAAGATTATGAAATTTTGTACACTTATGAAGATAACAATGTAGCATGATTTGTTGAGAGCGCTTTTTGAAAATTCGTAAAATTGAATTTTATATAATGTTTTTATCAAAAATATTTCCCCACTTACTCAGCGCTAGCCCGTTCTCGTCCATAAAATCAGTGCGGGGCGAGTCGTGATGCTAGACGGACCTGTGTCGCGTTGCGCTTCATCAAATTATTAATTTTTACATAATAAACAAAGAATAAACATTTTAGTGGCAGAACAGACAGTGCATGATAGTGTATATAATACTTTAATAGGTTTTTTTTTTGTCTTTTTAATTAAGTCTTTAAAAAACTAAATATAAATTATGTTGTAATATAATATTCAATTAATAATTCATCTGTATATATACTTGTTATCTAAATTTAATAAAGATAGGAAGTAAGCAAAGGAGGCAAAAGCGTAATATATCAAAAATAAACCAAACGAGGAAGGAAAGTTTTCATGAATTTTAATTAATTAATTAAATTAATTAATATTAATAATAATTAATTATTAATTAATACATATAAATTAATAAGCATAATAAATAAATAATAAATAAAGCCACTATAAAGCCGGATTCCCACTCACGTATCTAGTGACTCATCAAATTGTTCTCCTAGAAGGAGCGGTGGGGGGTTTCCCTATTGTAGGTGGTCGCGTAGGGGACGCCCCCGTGACCTCCAGAAAAATCCGATATCCTCGGTACACCGTTCTGGTAAAAAGTTGGTGAGCGGTTCTCGGAAACTATGAGGGATAGAAGGGTGGCGTTTGCAGAAGGTCATAGAGGGTGATCGGTAGTCACCAAAGAAAGTGTCATCCGGTCATAACTCGGAAACGGCGCGTCACAGCCGTGTCGTGTTTGGGCTCATCGGGAACGTCTCGACGAGATAAAAAATTTGACGCCCCCCTCGGACCCCCCCGACCGTAACTCGGAAACAGCGCGTCACAGCCGGGTCGTGTTTGGGTTCATCGGGGACGTCTCGACGAGATAAAAAATTTGACGCCCCCCTCGGACCCCCCCGGCCGAAACTCGGAAACGGCGCGTCACAGCCGGATCGTATTTGGGCTCATCGGGGACCTCTCGACGAGATAAAAAATTTGACGTAACCATGGTCAACGGTTACAAATAGACCCCCCATGTTAGGTATCATTTCAAAGGATGAGGGTAATCTATCAACACCATCCTCCCAGCCCCCCTCCGCTCCCCCCTTACTCCCCCCCCTTTAAAATTACACAATTAACAATAATAAGCCCCAAAACCAAACCAAAACAATTAGACATGGCAAAAGACAAGACAAAACGAAAACAAAATGAAAACGTGAATAAATTTTCTACAAGCATTTGTTTTTTTTTTTTAATTCTATTGACATGAATTTTAAAAATTATAAAAAAGGGCTTTTGATAGCTTTTAGAAAAATCAAGCTCTGAATCAAAAATATGGAGAAAATAATAAATGTTAAGTGTGCCTTTTACAGTTCAATATATCCTAAAAAGCCCCACAGAGTTTCCATTTAATCCACTTAGCTGCTTTTTTGTCCCACTCGATAGATTTTTTGAAAAAATTGAAGAAGCAAGATTCTCGCTCTAAAAAGTTCGTAATCTTTATCAAAATGGAAAAAAAAAACACTTTTTGTCTCAATTTATTGTCACTTCACTCACTTGGTGAATTTGAAAAAAAATATCAAAATTAAAAAAAAATTATTACCGCCGGCATTAGCGTTACCCAAACAAAACGTACCACGCGAAGTTTGCACGGTTGGTGCAAAAACTCAATTGTTTTTACTGAAAATTAAAAAATTTGTTAGTTTTGATAAAAACTTTTGTTTGGCTCTTTTACCATATATTTTATATTCGTATAAAGAAATATACATACATCTATACATATAAATAAAATTGGAGTGTCTGTTTGTAATATTGAAATAACCGTTTTTTACTACATGCATATGAATATATATACGTACATACACCATATATGAGTACATACACCAAAATAAACCAACCACATAACCAAACCAAATTTTTGTCTGTCTGGGTGTCTGTTTGTTCCGGCTAATCTCTGAAATGGCTGGACTGATTTTGACGGGACTTTCATTGGCAGGTAGTTGATGTAATAAGGAGTAACTTAGGCTAAGTTTATTTTAGAAAAAATACACCCCGGGCCAAGCCGGGAGCGCGCCGCTATACACTAAAAACATAACCCTCGTTGTGGCACAGACGGGTAAAAATTTTTACTAGGTAACATAATTTACTACCTAAATAACAAAACACGCTTCATTGTTACTGAATTATCCCTCTACATTGTAAATAATTATAAATTTGTAGTATGTATTTGCAGTAAAGTAGGCTCAGTCGACTATGTCGTGCCTTTGTCGTCTAGTCTCCATACTACTCTTTGCCATCTCTGTGCGGTCGATCTCTTGTAGAGGGTGGCGCGGGGAAATTAGCCTAATAATTCAAGGCCAAATCGGCGTTATACACCTTAATGGGCATATTCATAATAAGTACATGAAGATAGTTACCTTCTTATTAACTACTTTGTTTTCTTATATCTACATTTGTTGTTTTTTTATAGGTACTTGTAGTACTTAGTTATACAATAGTATAAAAGGAAGCAGCTTTCCGCCGTCTGTCCCTCTATATGAGCTTTTAAACTACGCAACGGATTTTAACGCGGTTTTCACTAAAAACAGCGTTAAACGAGGAAGGTTTCTATAAATAATTCAACGGGGACGAAGTTGTGGGCACCAGCTAGTGTTATAAGTCATATAAGAGTATAAGACACGCGTACCTACGTGATATAAGACAATGAACATCCGAGGGCCGCCCGCTAGTACAAAATATTTAATATCCAATAATAAGTAATCATTTAATTCATTTTTTAACCCTACACCCGACGCAAAAACGTTAGGTTGACGACTGACGTGTGTGTGTGTATGTGTGTCTGGTGCAATTGTAATAAATAAACAATTAATTAATTGTTGCAATTCTTTTCTCCCATTTGTTGAAAAATATTATTGAAAAAATGAAATAAAAACAATACATTTAAAAGAGTGTAAATTTAATACAGGGACTACCTATTTATTATGAAAAATATATTACATACACACTAGCACCTACAATTGAATTAAAAAATACTGTTTGGAATTTATAGTCATTTATGATCAGGTACCTATTTTTCTGTTAGAACTGTATCTGTTATTATTCTTTATTAGACAAAAACTTGGTAGACACAGATAGGTATGTATTCAATTTTGTGGAAACAAAGGACAGAAGGATAAGAAATTAAAGAAAGAAATTAGTCATTTGTGAACAGGTACCTACCTGTTTTTTAACATATAAATAGGTTACCTATACTTTTATTTTGTTAGAACTGTATCTGTTATTATTCTTTATTAGACAAAAACTTGGTAGACACAGATAGGTATGTATTCAATTTTGTGGAAACAAAGGACAGAAGGATAAGAAATTAAAGAAAGAAATTAGTCATTTGTGAACAGGTACCTACCTCTTTTTTAACATATAAATAGGTACCTATACTTTTTTTTTGTTAGAACTGTATCTGTTATTATTCTTTATTAGACAAAAACTTGGAATAGGAATGAATGAAAGTCAAAAGTCAAAGGAATGAACAAGTAAATTGAAATTACAACTGGTAAAGTCACTGGCAAAGAGTAGGCATGTATGTCTAAAAGTATCAATGCAGAAAAAGCATCCATTTAAGACTGTAAATAGGTAAATAATAAAATAGCTTTAATAAATTGAAAATAAATTGAGCACAAAAATAGGTGATTTTTTTGTGCAAGGTAGAAAAAATAAATAAGTTATTTATTTTATAACTGATATCTATTTTATTAAAAGGTTTTTATAAATAAAACTACAGCAAATAAAATATGACATTTCAGTTCAATTATATCAACATAGTAAGAACATTGGTAAGTATATAAAATATTAATTTATTTTCAATGCTGCATTGGTCAGTCATTAATATATCCGACAAAAAATAATTATTTAGTTTTATTTAAATTACTTTTGTAATTTGGAATATTTTTGAAGAATAATTGTAGAATAAACCATTTTTCTTTCATTTTACTAACTTTTTTATAGACTGTACAATAATTGCAATTTGTGTTAACTTATTTAATTGTTGTTACTTTTGATTTATTTATGTCAAACCATAAAAAAAAAAAAAAAAAAAAAAAAAAAAAAAAAAAAAAAAAAAAAAAAAAAAAAAAAAAAAAAAAAAAAAAAAAAAACTGGCAGCACTAGTAAAGAGATGCATTATAATATAACATTACCTACTTCACGAACATAAGTATTAATGTATTTGTACTGAAATTAGCAATGGAAAAAATAGTCATACCTTGAAAAGTTCCTTGAAGTAAGAGCTGCAGCTGGAGAGAATAAGTTTATGTGCTTTAACATACATCCCACCCGCTACCAAAGTCACGTCAACCAGATCCTCGCCTTCCAGTAAAGATTGAAATGATTGCGTTAGGTTCGAATGAAAATCATTCCATCGTAAGAAAAACTGCTCCGCCAATGCCATGGTCAACTAAAAACACAAAGCCGTTGATAGCAGATGGATTCTCTGAAGTATTATAGATGTTTCAGATGCACCTTTCGCGGCCATACAATGAAACAACAAATTATGTTTACTTACACACTGAAGAAATTCTCAATCGGTTCAAGTACACGTTAAATAGGTAGTCCAAGCCGATCAACTATACCTCACTGAAATTATCGCAAGTTGAGTCGCAACCAACGCATTATAGCAAATGAGCAAAAAAGGTATCAGCGGAACCGCTTGCGCATGCAGCAATGCGAACCCCGTGCACCCGTCCGACGTCCGTACATCACACTTCCAGTTGACTTCCAGCCAACTTCTAGTTGTCTTCTAGTCCAGCCGTGCAGCGCTTGCGCCCTGCGCTGCTACTTCTAGCAGTTACCAGATTGGGTTTTTTATCGCAATTCTGGGGAAAAAATTAACTTGGGATTCCATTTCTAAGAAACAAACCTTTTCGACTAAAATGCAAGAATCCAGAGCAATTTAAAAAAGTAACTGAAAGTAACAACTCTATTCTAGCTAGTCTATGACTGTTTTATGACACACAAAAATTATGTAGGTAATACTGTTGGGCTCCGTCTACGGTAGGACCACTACTTTTTAATTAAAAAAAGAGCTTAATTAAAAAAAACAAAGCTTAATCAAATACTTCATTCACTTTTTCTTTAAATTCATTTAAAAAGCTTTCTGGTTTTCTTGTTTCTGGTTAAAAGATGTATCATTTTATGGAAATCATAAATTGCGTCATTTCCTACCTATATACATACACACACATATATATATATATTACTTTACTCTATGGTGCACGTTTACCGCGTTATTTGTTTACGATTGTAATGGTCTATGCGTTATTGTTTTTTTTTTAAACTATTATACTGATTTTTCTTTTGATACATTTGCGTTTTTTATCAGATACTTTCACGTGTTTATTGGTAATTTGTTGTTATTAGTTATAGACCTAATTACTACATATTTTGTTATTTTTATTACCTACTGTGTACTTTCATTGAAACAATCTGTGATTGAAACTGAATAATATGCCTAGACGAAATAAAGTATTACAAATACTGGCCAGAAAAATCTATTTTACACATATAATAAAATCGGAAATTTATTGGATTTATTGGCCTACATGGAGAGTGTTATTGGCGGTTGAGGGTTGAATTGGCTTAAACGTCTAGTTACCAGGCCATAAAATTAAAATTTTATGTACAAATTATATTACATAAATCATAAAAGTCACAATATCACATAATTACTATGAAAGATTTAAATCAATTACCATAATATTATACTATTCGTACAACGCATCCATGACCATAAAACATACTTACTGTACGATTTTTTCACAAACTTGGCTGTTGCTGATAATCCTATAGATTAATATAATAATCAATATAACCCGTTATGGTTTGTTATACCATGGTTATACCTATAATATTCTTTCAATAAAAATAAATCTGTGAAATTTCTTGTACTATGTCTATTTCATTGAATATTTTTTTCTTCTGTAATATTTTCGGTTTCCCGGTCTTATTTGTTTCCATTTCTTTATTTCTTTGAGAAAAGTGCTCAAAAGCTCAAAAGTGTGTTGTGTATTTACTTTGTGATTGTCGTTAAACGTATGGAAACTTAGCACAATGGAAATAGATGCTCTAAGTGAGAGCTCTTCGAGTAGCGACGATTCAATTAATAGCGGTTGTTTTTATTTCGACCCCGTATCATTTGAGAATTTTAACGTGACGTATGATCCTACAAAAGGTTTAATATTTTTATGGAACAATTATCAAATTTTCGTTGCGGATCCTAATGATCTGTTTACATCCAAAGACGCCGTATCATTAATATTTGATTTTGAGATATGCGATTTCATATCTACAGGGAACTTTATAGTTTGTTTAGATTACAATGGCAGTGTCTATACTGCCTTATTGATGAATAAAAATTGTGCTGCCTCCCTGGTCCGTAGACACACAAATATTATAAAAATTAGAAAGCTTACGGAAGAGTGCTTTCTTAGTTTGAAATTAAAATCAAACAGAATTTATCTTTGCCTACATCGAAGCAATGAAGAATTCTCTTTATATAACGAATTTCTTTTGGAAAACGCTTGTGGCGATGCTCATAACATAACACCGAAAAAATCTTTATTGACTTCTTACTTTTTACATGAACAGGGTTTAATATCAAACAAAATATTTAAGTATTTAACAGACTGCGAAGGCTGCCATATCATTTTGATTTCTTTTGACAAATTGACTGTTTATGCTTGTGTATTTAATTCAACAACGCCACCTAATGAATCCAACAATAGTCTTACAATTAAAAAGATATATACAAGTCCAACAGAAATATGCAATTTTGAAATTTTTTCTAATGAGAATATAGTATATGTTGTATTGACACTTAACATAGGAACAGTTGTAAAAATTTCTTTACACGACGAACTGATACCTCCGAAAATAGTCCATTTGAACGCCTCTATACAAAAATCCATAATAGAAAAAGACTCTATATATTACACGGATTATCACTCTCTTTGGAAAGTTGAGAACCCATTTTTGGATAAACAAATACAATTCAAAATATTCTTTCCCAAGTTGGTCAAAGATTTTACATTATTTAAAAATTACATTGTTTGTACGACATTCAACAGATTCATTCGTATTTTCACAACGTCGAATGAGCAAACTTTTGTCAAAATACCCTCCACGGAGACGTGTCTGTTGTCAGAAAATTTGTTAAATAAATCTGATATTTTAGAAGAAATTCTAAATGAGAACATTAAAAATACAGAAATAACAGAGAAAGCAATAATGGAGAGTTATTATATAACTGCTTTAGCTTTGACAAAGAGACCAAACATAATGCACAAAGTAATCCAAGCAACGGTCATTGTATATGAAAATTACCAACAAATTTTAAACAATGTCGAAGGTTCTGTGATATTGTGCGATAATTTCACAGATTATTTCAAACCTAATCACTATTTCTTCCTAATAAAACTGTCCGTTGTCGATTTGGAACATACTTTCGCCAATATATTACATAATTTATTTGAAGACTTAAAACTACATGTGACCATATCCGGCAAGAGGAAAGTTTTAAAAACTGTTAGCATAAAAATTAATCAAGAGTTAAATGATTTGAATATTTTAACTTGCTGCAGTGAAGAGGTACTCAGAGATAGAATCCCAATAGATGTATGCGTTAGATTGATAACTATCATTCCTGGCGCTTATACGATAAAGGAAGGCACTTGGGCAACCATCTACAGTACTATTATAAAACTTGGTTATAAAAATTTCATTAGGACAAATTATAACGTACAATTATGCATTAAAATATTGCCCGAATTGGAAATACAAAATTCAATCTATGACTTTGCGTACAAGAACCACAATGATTTATTTGAGATCACAGATATAACTAGGATTAGAAATCCAAAAAAATATAGCGTTTATTTAAAACTACCCAACAATTATAGACAAGAACTGGACAGTTCCAATTATTTGGATGATTTAAATAGAGAAGCGAAAACTAGATTGATTGACGGGATTTCTTCGAGTTCATTGGAGAAGCTTAATGGAGAATATCCTTATTTAGTTTTCAGACACATAGTAATGAGTAAATTTCATAATGAATTCAGCCCACTAATGAGTTTTACATGTACAAACGTTGAAGTCGCATTCGACATAAGAATGTGTTTCTCGATTATATATTATAGTAGATATAACCGATTTAGACCCAGAACAGAATATGTTCATTACAATTTTTACACCAATGTTGTTGTAAGTAAATAGTAGCTTTATTTTTATTATTATTTTATTTATGTTAAAACTCCTCCGAAACAGTTTGACCAATTTATGAAATTTTTGTGTATATTCGGTAGGTCTGAGAATAGTAAGTCCTGGGTTAGTTTATGGTTTTCAACAATATAGCTTTTATCTGTTAAAAACATAAAGGATTTTTGAAAATTTCAATTCCTCGCAAATTGGGGGACGCGTAGTTAGTATATAATAAGGATTTTCTTTTAGGTAAAAACTTTGATAATACTAGAGCAATATCACATTGTGAAATTCTCTTACCATGTATGTAATAATTTCTTTAAACCCTTTTTTGCTATTTGTACATTTCTTTCTGCAAAACAATTACTTTCAGGGTAATAATGAGAGGACTTACATAAAAATCTTTGTCTACACAATTAACTCGATAGCATTTCTTTTATTACAGAATTTTCAAAAATCATTAAAAGATGTATTGAATGCAGGATTGAAAACAGACGAATTCGAGTCCCTAGCCGAATGGTTTAACAAGAATGTGATCGGTGTGCTGCCTCTTTAAATAATTTATAGGTTTTTTTTTAAATACACAATTATAAATACCTACTATCTGGTTTTATTTTTAATACATTCTGACATTTATTTTTTGTCTGCAGATAGGGTAACGGTACACTTGAAGCTCGGTGGCTACCGTCGCCTGTTACACAGGCAACGCCACAGGTGTGTTAGTGAACTGCCAACTAAAGTAAGATTAAAGCAGTTATTACATTATTCAATTTGTAGGAAACCAATTTAGGAAATCGGAAGGAGTAATCGCAGTTAGAACAGATTGAAAACAATTTAGATTTTATCTACTTTCAATTCTATGTCTTCGATATAGAAATCAATTTAGTGTAGTGTGATCACTAGTTCACTAATTAGGTTCCTAAATTGGTTTTCTACAAATTGAAAAGTGTAACTGCTTTAGGATAACGACAAGGATTTCCAAAGCGACGTTTTCACTAACGAGCTTTATGCAGAAAAAAATTGCACTTGCAAAGTCGGGAGCTGTTCGCTAGTATTTGATATGTAGAAAATAAAAACTAAATTATTATAAACAAAAGTTGCGTAAGAAATATGAGAAAAATTGTAATTTTACTATCCTTTAGCCGCTAGTCGGATTTATCCGACAATTATTTTCGCGTCCATTTCACCAGAGTCGTATATATACGACAAATACCTCTACTTGCATGTTTATTGCGTTGCTATCTTCAAAAAAAAATTACGAGTCCAAGCACTAGGGGGGCTCTTACAAAACTAAGCGGTTAAAGGGTTAAACACCCTTACAGTGCCCTTACATAAAGAACTGGGGGTTTATATAAAGAAAAAATAAAATTTACTAGGCTATACGAAATAAAAGACGCTTTTAAATTAAACTTTAACTTTTTATTTAGACCATTCTCCTGAGAAGCTCATTGATCTTGTCTTCGCGGTTACCGAAGTCCCCTCCGTCCACATAGTGGATGGTCTTCTTGCGCCATCCTCCCGTCGGGTTGTTCAGCTTGAAGGGCCACAGGAAGTTGCTAGCGTACTGTAACAATCATATCATACATAACCTCAGACTGGCGACAATTTTCACTCTAATAACCCATGAAATAAGATGCAATATTGCACAACAAACTTTTTAGCTTCTCATAATATACATACCCCGTTTACATTCAGCCATTGCCATTACTGCTCGCATTGCTGTATTTATTTCCCTAAATACTGCTCTGGCAACGTCTATCTAAGGCAATATGTGTTTACATTGCCGCTTCACATTTCTTTCCAATTCGATTCTTGGCAATGGAGCACGTGGAAATTATTGTCCTATTGGAAAACTATGGGGGCGGAGGCCTATGTCCGGCATTGGACGTCTTGCAGCTTAGATTATGATTGTTTAAAATATCTATCAATTAGGAACCAAACAGCAATTATTAATCAATTTTTTTAAACTTTTTTTATACAAAATTTACAGAATCTGAACTTATTGAATTTATGACTGCCACCAATAGCATAGTTATTTATGATTACATGAAAAAAAAGCTGCAAAATTTGTAAATTTCAAATAATCTCTATTATCTCTTAACCAAGTGATCTGGATATTTTTTTTCCAGAGCTGGTATAACCTCGTTGAGTTTCGGGATGCTCCCAAAAAGAGTAACCCATCTTATCTCACCTTGAACTTATCACCGACTGTGAAGATCTCGTGGATGAGGTCCTCAACGCAGATGATGTTGTTCTTGCCGAGGCGTTCCTCGATGATGGTGTTGGAGGTGATGGGGACTCGCTGGCCCTTCACCTTGGCGAAACCGCGTTTGTACACCAACTGGACACAAAACACATTATATGTATGTATTTATTGCTATCACTCCCGTATGTAGTATCAGGGCACACTGCGTTTCGCAGTCCGTATGGCGGCAGTAACCATCCCCTTACAGATCACAAGCTCTCCTAATCGCACGTGCTGCCAACTCCAGTAGGATTAAAGATAACCTTAATCCTACTAGAGTTGTCAGCGCCTGTGGCGTTGCTTGTGTTTTAGGCGACGGTAGCCACCTACTATTAAGTGAATGGCATATTTATAAGGTCTGCCGATTTTAAAATTTAAAAAAAATGCTTTTATAAAGTCAATACAAGTCTTTTTTCTCTGTATATTATATTATGATATGGATAAATAAAAAGCTTTTTATTATTATATTACAAAAAGAAATTGCACCCGTGCAAAGCCGAGAGCAGTTCGATAGTAACAAATATGTATACCTTAAAAAACTGATGTGATATGGTAATAAAAATGAGATACAACATGATATTGCCCAAAGGCAACTAACTATGACTAGCATAATTTATGATAGATATGACACTCACCTCCCGGACGCTCTTCAGGTTGGGGTAGCCCCAGGTGATGTAAGGTTCAGCGATGCGCAACATGTTCACTGTCGCCTTGTTCAAGCGGACGAACACACCGTTGTTGATCTGACGCAGTCTGAACAGTTGCAGCACTTTGCGGACCTATATTCAAAATAAAACTCACACTCTTCGAGTCAAGTCTTTCAATTCAATTGAACGAGCTCGAGCGAATCAATCAATCAGGAAACATTTGACAGCACGGTATCGTCAGTTGAACTATGCCTTGTAATTTTCTATTCATCATTTATACTTTTGTATTTTTGTTTGCAATGAACAAACTCAAAAATTATATGAAAAGTTACATTACATATAAGCTAGTAATACAGGGTGGAAAGATAAGTCGGGCCCTGGAGGGAAACTACCTTAAATCCTTAAGTTAGCTTATTTTACATAAAGGAAACATTCCTTTATTTTTAAAAAGAAACAAAACTGCATTTAAAGATTTTCTAAAACTCGCTTGGCTCGCCCGGGAGGGACTCGAACCAACTAAAATTTAAAAAAATAAACACTCACTATTTTATTATACTTATCGATAGGATTATTATTCAGGATAAAATTTCTCTAACAAACATTTGGTCTTAAAAATAAAAATGATCGTAAAATCTAACATTAACTTTATTTTGTTAACAATTTGTTATACTTAAATTATTTAACTGATAAATTGTTCGAAATGAGCCCCCTCGTTCTGGATACACAAATTTAGTCTCCGTTGAAATTCATTTCTTGTAGCCTTCAGCAAAGTGTTGTGGTGTATGCCCCTAATA
Organism: Synanthedon andrenaeformis; assembly: GCA_936446665.2. NCBI lineage: Eukaryota > Metazoa > Arthropoda > Insecta > Lepidoptera > Sesiidae > Synanthedon > Synanthedon andrenaeformis. The sequence continues at coordinate 3,130,025 of OW387798.2, forward strand.
ACATTTTCTTTTTAAACAAGGCCCCCAACGAGGCAGGCATCAAATTAAAACACGTTGTTCAGAATAATTGGCACTAGGCGGATGCTGCCGCAATTATAGGAGGCTCAACATGCACCAGTAAGAGCTCCAAGCAACATCCCATGTACTAAACCTAAATCTAATCTAAACTATAATACTAATGATAATAAAAAAAAAATTTTAAATAATTGAAATAAATAATAATAATTTCCTACAACCCTTAGCTCTTGCACGGTGTCATAACAGGTTTCATAAATAACATTTTTTACATTACGTTCATTAAAGAACTTGTGTACTAAATAGGTATTCTTTATGGATATCTTGTACGACAGACGAGAGTAAGACCAAATGTTTGTTAGAGACATTTTATCCTGAATAATAATCCTATCGATTAGTATAATAAAATAGCGAGTGTTTGTTTTTTTAATTTTAGTTGGTTCGAGTCCCGGGCGAGCCAAGCGAGTTTTAGAAAATCTTTGAATGCAGTTTTGTTTCTTTTTAAAAATAAAGGAATGTTTCCTTTATGTAAAATGAGCTAACTTAAGGATTTAAGGTAGTTTCCCTCCAGGGCCCGACTTATCTTTCCACCCTGTATAGGCTATATTATAAAAGAGAGAGATTTGTACGTTTGTAATGAATGAATAAACTAAAAAACTACTGCATCGATTTTCAAAATTCTTTCACATATAGAAAGCTACGTTATCAGCGAGTAACATAGGCTATATTTTATAAAGTTACGCGGACAAAGTCGCGTGCAACAAAGCTAATGTCCAATAAAGTAAACTAATTTTTCACTTAAAATTCAATTTTTATAAACTACCCTATCTATAATAATAGGTGTTATAAAAATAAATCAACAATAAAATTACCTTCGGTGAGACTTGGTTGATACCACGGATTCTCATGACAAACGCCAATTTAGCTTCACCGGGTACGTAGTAGTTGCCGCGGTTGCGAGCCTGAAAACAAGTTAGTTATTATTAATTCATTTGACGACACATTTGGTCTAGTGGCTAATAACCCTAGCTGTTAACAAAACGGTCGCGAGTTCGGATCCCGCTAGGGGGGCAAATGTTTATGTGTTAACATTTTACCTTTGCACCTGTCATAGTTGTTTTGTATTTATAATATGTATGTAAGGGATGCCAGAGCCCCCATTACCCCATCCCTTTATAAACTTTCTATGATTGCAGCACACTTGCAGCACCTATGACGTTGCTTGTGTTATAGGCGACGGTAGCCACCTACCATGAAGTGGACAGTCAGCCTCTCTGATCTTAACATATAAAAAAATTGAACACTAAAAAGAGAAATACATATTCACCTGTCTAACGAGCCTGATCTCATCGCGTTCCTTAATGCGATATTCCTTAACGTACTGTTCTGCTCTCTTGAAGATTTCCTTCTTCTTCTTTATGGCGGCCGTACGCCTCTTGAGAGTAACCTGTTAAAATACAAATCATTACTTATATATTTCTATACAGATAAAATTGATTTCTTTAGAATTTTTAGAATATGATTCAGTCTAAAACAATGAACATCATCTTTTAATCAGATGAACTATGCCTTTGAATTTGATAATCATCATGTAACACAAGCGCTAAACTAATTCACACTTTTTTTTCTCTCTTTTGTTTACACTGTAACTTGGCAATATGTCAGGAGTAACAATGACCCAATCATTAGTGTAGTTTATTTTTTTGGTATTAAAAATTATATAATATATTCTATGAATCGTCCATCAGGAAACTCAAACGGTGGGACTGCAGTAATAATCAAAGAAAACATAAAACACTATTCCTCTGGAAGAATATAATACTGCTAAAGTTCTGAAAATAATAGAAAAAGAATCCGAGACCACATTATCGTCCTCTCGGACCAAGATTTTAAGAAATATTTCACCAGCCTTGGAAATAGAGGCTGGAATTCTAAGTACAGTCGAAACCGATTATAACGACATCGTTTACAACGACCGATCGGTTATTACAGCCAGATTGTAAGGTCCCGCCCAAATCTCTAGTAAACTATTCAGTAAACATACCGCCTATAACAACATCGGATACAGCGACATATCGCTTACAACGACGAAACTTTATCGATATTCATCGACTATAACGACCAACCGCTTATTGTCCTAGCAAAACAAAACAATACGAACGATTTTAAATCTTATTGATAAACATTGAAGGAATATTTAGGCGTATTATTACCTACGCACTTTCTCCCACCTCATCCGAACCTCTTCCCGGCCATTTGACCTTGCATATTTTGCACCAATTGTTTAGTGCGCTAAATGCGCTAATAAAGTGACAGCTTGATTTATAAGTGTTGGTTTTGATTAGGCCGTGCATTTATGCGTTATCATGTTGCAAAAAAAGAGGAAAGTGTTTTCTATTGAAAAAAAATCTCATGTCATATGGAAATTAGAAAATGGCGAGTCGATTAGTGAAATTGCAAAGGAATGTGGAGTTTCGCACTCTACGATATCAACGATGTGGAAGAATAGAGATAAAATAAAAGTTCTTTTCGAAAACAACTCTTTAAAACTTAAACGAGCGAGGACAAGTGAACATAAAGTTATAGAAGATGCTTTATTAACATGGTTTAAACATCAGAGGACAAACAACGTCCCAAACGCTATAACAGTTTTGCAAAAATTTGTTGCCTTTAACGATCAGTTTAATACTGATGATATACCTTGAGGAGTATGAAACGTAAAATGCAAAAAATATTTGAGACTGGGCTAAAAAAAACGGACTAAAATGACTGATTACTTTAAGAACTAGTGTAGTCTTATACCTCGCTAAGTACATTTTGTATTCTAATTACATATTTCTTAATAAATATTTTTATTTCTTTTCTGACATTTCATTTGACAACAAGTTCACATACATAACCTATACCTATACTAGATATATATCTATGATAATATAACTACACAACTAATATAACTACTGTACTTGTGTATATGTATTGCTTATAACAACTATAGGATATAACGTCGGCAACTATACGGTCCCTTCAATGTCGCTATATCAGGTTTTGACTGTATACATATTGGGGTTCCAGACTCATTTCACTAATTCATACTAACACTAAAACATTTTTTGAAATAAAGTCAAAATAAAAGATGTTATTTATGTACCAATAAAGAAATCTATCAAGGACTTCAAGGCCATAGGTCATAACACAGAACCATCAAATAAGTCAATGTCTTTAGATATTCCTGCATTCGGCTTCTGCAAATACATTTCAGAACACCAAGCTTTTTTTATAGGAATTTGGTTCCAATTTATTTCAATAAGAAAAACACTTCCAAAGCTAAAGAAATTTTTAAAAATATCGAAATAAATACCTGTAGACGTCTTGCACGAAGGTTGTCCCTCCGTTTGCGGTGCTTAAGCACAGATTCTGGTACAGCAGGCAGTTTTTTGCTGTCCTCCTTACCCTTGACAACTTTCTTTTCGGCCGGAGCCTTCTTTTCTGTTGTAGCCACCATCGTGCTGAAATAAGGAACAATGACTATTAATGTAAGAGCCCACTAAAAAGAGTTTGTATACATATGCAGATCAACTAAACAACGCAATCAATGAATAATATTTATATATTCAGAATATTAGTGCCACAAAAAGGCAACCATGATTACAATGTGACAGAATATAGGTTAGGATTTGATAATTTGTAATTGGTTAAAATTTAATATAATCATGTTTCATAAGACTCAATTTATGCAAAACTTTTATAAAGAAATAAATCATAAAAATAAGTTTTTAGTGTGAAATATAAAACAAATGATGCAAAGGGTGGCGGCATGCAGCCTCGATGAAAATAGTTGTAAACTGAATCGATTTACCAGCACTTTTCACAAATTTCACAATAAATATGTCTAATTTAACACTGCAGTTATGTTTGTTCTAAAAATCTAGTTAAAAATCACCTGTTGAGAGAAAAATAACAAAATTATTAACAACCTGCGAGTCAAAACTCCACGCGGCACGTGTGTCAAATTATCAAAAGAAAGAGAGAAAAACAGCTTCCGGTAATCGCCATTTTGAACATTATTTTTCAATATTGCAACACTTAATATTTTAAAATACAGCTTGACAAAATAATCAAGAAATAAGAAATTAATTTATTAAGAAATAAGTGGCAATGTAGTGTTGTTTCTTTTAACCATTGAATTGATAAGAAAGGGACGGCACTAAAGTATAGCCACTTTTTAATTTTTTAACTACCTTTTTTGTTTTAGATCACACAAATAATATGTACGTTATCTACAAACTTATTATAGAATCGACTACATTTTTTTTATAAATGTTTATTAAAAAAATTCATATTTCATTTATTTCATGTGGCGCGAAATTCAAATGAGATTTCTGTTACCATAGTAACTTGACATATTTTTAATTATTTCACATCGCCTCGAAATCGATCCAACTCTTATTATTTATTATTATTATTACCTTTTGATTAAATAATTGAAGAAAATACAGTAGAGATGGTTGAAAAAGATCCTCAACTTCGGGCTCTTGACATAGGTGAATTAGATTTATTTGTAGACAGTATGGAACCGTCTTCTATAGAAAAAATTGGCAGCCAAGTGTAAGTGAAAGACTTTCTAATAAAATCTCTATTTCACATATTCTTATTTATTTATATAAATTCGTTGCTTCCAGGTGGGTAGACTGGCATATTAGGTTGCAAAAATTGAATCAGCAAGCTGTTCTGGAAGCATCTTCTATGCAAGAAGAACTTACAAAGGAAACTCTTATTTCTTCAGGAAAGGTTGTTTTTAGATTTAGTAACGTAGTACTGGTTGAAGTTTGTACTGATACCCAAATAATTAAATTTATGTGTATTTACAGTTACCTGTGTTAGTCCATGAGGCAATCTGCATTCAAGTATGGCGCCTAAAAATATACCCGCAAATCATAAAACTTGAACCTGCACCTGGTAACACTTTTGGGATCTATATGGTGGCAAGTAATTCTTATAAGTTTAAATCATTTCTATAATAAATAAATAATGAGATTTCTGAATATATAATTAATTATTATCATCGTAATATATATTATGTCGTAATATCATTTCACTATTCCATCTTGTGAATAGTGAAATGATACCGCTGCTGTAGATTTTTTGATAAAAAAATTACAAGCAGTCTTTTAAAGAATTCTGCACTTAATGTATCAGTACAAAATACAAAGGCATTATCCCCGAGCTATTACAACAGTAGGTTCGACAATTCTAGCTTTACCACGAAGCTGCGGCTGTAGGTTTGCTTGAAACAGTTTTATTCCACGAAGACGGGGCTTTGTGTGTAAGCGACGTCACAATGGACTTACTTAACTACGCCATCGAACAACTCACCACCTTGCTTGCTCTAGTGAAGTATGAATTCTATGTTTATTTGGATTCTGTATGAAAAATTTACCCTGTTTCATTCAAATAATCATGAAATAATCTGTTTTCAAGTGACGGATATTTGAAGCCTGCAACTGTCAAGGACACAGAGTGTGAAACTGCCGCAGAAGAAATAGAAAGACAAAAGCGTGAATTGCAATTCGATATTAGCATGAGATGCATCTCGCTCATTCGGTTAGTATTTTAGTGATTTTAGTTTTATTTATTTATTTTAACAGAAACATATACATAAATTTTAATGGCCACGAAAAACACACACTAGGCTTGCAAGACACATACACACACACACTTGAAAAGCAACAATTGAAATTGAAAATAAGATCACCTACACCCATAGACTCCTATAATGTGCTTTGATTGCTTATTGCTATTCTAATAACATTTTTTCAGATATTTGACGGAGCACATGGAAGCAGCCGGTGTTGGTGCTTCTATAGCCACGAATCTCTATAAAATAAATGATATGCCTTCTCTTATGGGACACTTAATTGAAGTGGAGCCATGGAAAAGATATAAAGAAAATGGGGACTTGGAGATTTTTAATTGTAAGGAATTAAACTATACTATACCCAGCTGTCACTAAAAGAAGTTTTAAACAGTGACCTATTTATTAATTTTTTCAGTTGGAAGATGGTCGAAGCCTACAGCAGAAGAATCTCTGAAACTCCATCGTAGTGAGGCGCAACTGTGGCTTTGTCTTCGCCAATTACTGCTAGAACCAAGACTTAATCACTATTATACCATAGATGACTGCAGACGCAATGCTTTTTGCAGGGTAAACATTTTTAAATATGGCAACTTCGCGTAATTAATATTTTTAGCGGGAATGCGAACATATTGTTAACAATTGTTTAGACCCTACGCTATAACTCAATGTTAGACCCACATTTCTTTCTCAGTTTCTTGAATATAAACAAGTTTATGAACAAAAAAGAATACAAAATTTATATCTGTCTAATTTTATTATAATAGTATATTACTAATCTCTCGAATGTTAATAGATCTAAGTACTTATCTATTTAATAATGAAATCTATTTAGAAATTTTTCACTATCTTAGTTGCAGTCGAAAATGTCCGATGTAATGTTGGACCAAATCCCACCGCTGGGTGAAATGAAGATGTTCCTGTGTCAGCTATCAGTCGGAAACTATTCCGGCGTTCACAATAAAGTGAATGGCGTCAAGAATCCTGGTTGCACGCTGATAGAAGTTGTTCCGAAGGTAATTTTTATAAAGTATGCATACATTACCCCTTACAGGGTTTCATTATGTAGTACTGAAATATATTAATTCTAAACCATGGGGAAGGATCTGGGCAACGTGTATAATATTAGTGCGCGCGCGCATGAGTGCGTGCGTTTCTATTTATTAATAAGATTACTTATTTATTTGATCACTGTCGCGACATCTTTCCTGTTTTTTTATTTATTTCTATCTTGTGTGGTTCTTGTTTTATGTCTTTGCGTTGCGTGCAGTGAATAAATGTCTTTCTTTCTTTGATCAGATAAAAGAAGCTTATATGAAACAAGTGCACAAACGCACAAAAAGTCTCGCCAAAGTCCAATTGGAGTTGTTCAACATGGACGGCTCCGACGAGTCGAGGAGTAGAGCGAGACAGCTGTTGGATTCTTATGCGTCGGACGCTGCTCTGGCGTTGGACGGAAGCGGAGCCAAGTGCGCAAAGTGCGGGGACCAAGCGAGCAAGAAATGTTCAAGGTGTAAGACGGAATGGTATTGTGGAAGGTAATTAAAATCTCAATTTAGTACTAAAAGGTACATACGACGATAGAGAAATTAATTTAAAAACTGACCAAGGTTTTCGTACTACGATTGTACCTAGCTAAAACAACGGAGTATTCCCATTTGTAATTATTATTTGCTTCTATAAGTAGTACAAAGGGGATTTTTTTTTTCCTCCACTTGGTTGATTGATAGATAGAACTGATGGGAATTTAGATTCTGTGTAAAATTTTTAAAATCTTTTAGTATTTTCTATCTAGCGCCAGTTATATATAATAACTAGCTGGAAAAAAAACTGCCCATAATTTCTCCCTACACGTGTGAAATTGTTTTAAAACCCAAACTCTGCCTAATAATAATAAAAAAAATACCAAATTTGGTAATAAAATTACTTGTAATCACACAAGATTTCTTCTAGAAAAACGAAGACTATCGCTAAAAAAATATAAATTGGCTTTGCCGTTCCCTCAGATTCTTATTTTAGTTTAGACTAAAATATAATAAGAAATATTGCAACCCCCTCACTGCATTACGTACGATTTAATTATTTTTAATAAAAGTTTTAATCTCAATTTTGCTTAGCTAACTAAATATGTATAATTATTTCTATTTTGCTCTGCAACATTTGATTTTATTTCATTCGCAGGGAATGCCAAGTACAAGCGTGGCCGAAGCACAAAGATATTTGTGACCAAATGGCTAAACTTTGTATTTAAAATGTCTTAAAATTTAATTTAAATAAATAATACTGCACTATTTTTTTGGATTTTTATTAATTCTTACACCTAGAAGTTAGCTCGAAGACTTCAGGTAGTCCTTGAGTACGTCCAGCGCTGGTGTCTCCTCACCAAAGTCCTGTAAATAATAAATTCTTTTATATGGATTTCTGTGAAAATTAGGATTCAGTTGGAATGTAATATATGTAAAAGCCCCTTCTTGGGGGCTTTCCATATATTACATCCATCCTCACACTATTTAGCATTTATCCGTAATCTCACTGCAGTCGACATCTGTGGCGTTGCTTGTGTTATAGGCGACGGTAGCCACCTACAATCAAGTGGACCGTCAGCCTGTTTGCCAGACCTTAACATTAAAAATAATAATATTAGGCCGTAGACACTGGATAAAAGCAAGATCTTAAAACCAATAAATAATAATAAAAAGTTTTAAACTCACTTTGATTACGACGCAAGAGCAGCCGACAATTTTTCTCGCCTTGCCGTCTTTGTCGATTTTGCATAGACCCGCCCACTCCCCAAGTTTCTTATTATTATCAACCTACAATATACAGTACAATTATTAAATTTTCATCTATACTTCTATACTAATATTATAAAGCTGAACAGTTTGTTTGGTTGAACTCGTTAATCTCAGGAAATACTGGTTCGAATTGAAAAATTATTTTTGTGTTTGATAGTCCATTTATCGAGGAAGGCTTTAGGCTTATATAACGTTTTGAACGCAGACGAAGTCGCGGGCGCCAGCTAGTTTTAAACATAATTCAATATTTTAATTCAAGAGTTGTCACAGCTTAGTATATGATGTACAATATTTGTCCGAGTGCTAGGAAAGTTATCTCATCATGTTGTGAGTAACCATAGGGGCACACAATTCAATCTGCGCTCCTTTGGCCTTTCGCTACATAAAGGCAACGAAGGCTCGTGCGGAGCGCATATCATTACTATACTCTGATTCATGGAAAATAGAGCTACTTAAGAGGACCAAGTCGATACATTAGGCAGTTAGAAAGTGTCCATCGACCACCTGTAGTAGCATTGGGGCGTGGCGCTCTACGAAACCAACCAATAATATCAATTCACCAATGCTACATAAGCGCCGCCTAATTAAGGGCATTCAACGGACACTTTTTCATGTACAGTAGGTCCTCTTTTACCCTCCATGCTTTGATTTTTAATTAGCTGGACTAAGCTAGAATTTACCTTTTTTATTTTAATGTTGCAAGCATTAAGCATAGACAACACTAATGACTCGTTGATAAGTGATTCAATTAAGTCGGTGCTATTTTGAAAACATGTATAGTTATAACAGAATCCGATGGTATCAAAAATAAATAAATAAAATGTTTGAAATCATTTATGATCCCAAATAAATACATAAATAATGAAAAAAAGAAAACATGTCTACACCTCGTATAATACCTACTTAATATTATGAGAAACTTAGACAACGACATATACAATATTAAAAAATTACCTTTACGAGTGGAATCTGATGTTCATTGCAGAGGGCTTGGACCAGCTTCTTATATTCAGCTTCATCGCAGTTTTCAGCTAAAACACACAAAACCGCTTGTCTCCTACGAAAACAATATATCACTTCATTATATATATAATTTTCCTAGGCGTTGGATTCTTATTTTTATGTGCCCTCGGGAATAGTGATTTCTTTTTTAATGAAAAGTACCCTATGTCCTATACTTTATATATCCCTGACAATGTGTATACAAAATTTCATGATGATTGGTTAAGTATGAAGTTAAAGCATGAAAGAAAGAAAGAAAAAAATGTTTATTTTGTACTTTCACATTTAAAAAAACAAATTAGGTTTTTCATATAATTTAAGATTTTGCACTAAGGAGTTTTTAAGCTCTCTTATAAATACGGAGTGAACTAAAAAAAAACTGATGGGGTATTTCATGATACTATGCTATGATAAACTTTGGTATATAATAACAAAAAAAAAACATAAATTTGTTGCACAATTGGGAGGCCACAAGTTTGAAAATTCAAGTTTTTGTGGTACTATGTATGCGCCGATTCATATTGGCAATAGTTTTAAATCAGTAATGATATAAAAAAATCATAACAGATATTTCCACTCGGTATATGACTAAAACAGCCACATATCAAGTGAATATTGGTAATGAGAACCACTGCCACTTTAAAACAATTAGAAAAAAATTCTTATGTGTAAATATAATATCTTGTTATAAATTTAAAAAACAAAAAAAAAAAACTATAGGCTGTTTAAAAAATGTAAATTTCCATTCAAGAACAGTGCGATTTTATTTGGAATCATTTGGAACCTAACTTTAGCACTCAGCCCTTCGCAGATTAAATTACTCAAGAGTGACTGGTAGGATATGTGAGTCTCGAGGTTGAGTTTCCGCAGTCTCCAACGACTATTGTCAATATGGTAGCAGAATAAGAACTTAATATTAAATTTGTACAGAAAATTGAAAATATTCCATGTTAATAGAATTACAAACTTCTACAATATCCATTATTTTCTTTTCTTTCAGTCTTCTTCTGTTTCAATAAAATAGAAAGACCGCAAGTGTTTCTTCATCACTAGAGTCATTCGACATAAAGTAGGTTCAATTTCAGTAAATGTACGAACCTCAAGTCGCAAACAAGTACGCAACTGGTGTCATACTGGAGTAATGTATGTAATGAATATAGTAATGTGTGAAGGACCTACATCAAAAATCTGTCTTTATGGTAAATCTACCTGGTTAGGTATCGTCGTTATAACCGAAATCCACTGAAAGTCAGAGGGAAAATGAATAAAAATAGTTGAAACTCACTTGTCCAATGCCTTCGCGGCTTCATGTAAACCATGGACTAGACCGCCATGTATGAGGGCAGTCTTCAAGACCTCTTGCAGAGCGGTGTTCACATCCATAGCACCACCGCTCAACACGGGGTTAGCCGGTACTTCACTGTTATCAAAAACTTTCATTACACATACACCACGTTTGAGATGACTTCTTATTTAGATTGAAGACTTATACTTGTGTAACTGTGACCATAGCCACATACCATCAAACGGGCCGTCAACCTCTTACCACTTTTTAAATAAAAGCAATCTAACCTATAAATTAAATTGTAAACATAAAAAAAACTATATTTAAACATGAAACAAATGATTGCAACTAGAAAATTGTAATAGGTCGAAAATAATGCTTGTATGTATTATTTTACTGTTACGTTGGAAAAGTAATAAACGGAAAATAATAATAAATCCAACTTACACTTCAACTTCACCCATGATTTGAATTTAACTGTAGTCCTGAAATAGGAAATGGATTGTGATAAATGATGCTCCGACATATTTTACAAATATTCACATTCACTTTATTTATAAAGATTTCGTTATTATGTTAAGATTATGAAAATACCACAACGTTCATGTTGACACTTTACCTTTGGAACCGGAAAAAGAAACGGTTCGGTTCAGTGTTGCCAGTGCCCTGTACTCAAAAGTTACCTAAGGGCATTCAAAAAGTTACGTTATCCCAAGAAAAGTAACGCTTTATGTAATTTTTATATTTCAATATAATAAACACAATTTTAATGGTATTCAAAGGTTCCAACCATTATTTAAAAGTTTCTTAAATCCTTAAACCAAATCGACGGGTGTAAAATCTGCAAAAGAAGATCAATGCTGCAATAAAACAGTTAATCATTGTTACTTACGTGATCATAATCCTATACATACTTACGATGCGTATACAAAATGTAGGTAATAATTCTTGGGTTATATTTTTATCTTAATTACCATCTGAAATGTAAAGAAAAGTTTTTTAAGTACAAAAACATTTCAGACTTTAACTTTACATTTGTACATTAAATAAAATATTAAGCTATTTTCACCTTCACCTTTTTTACCGTATTTTATTTTTGCCAACAACAAGGCTTTTGATGGCTCAAATTTTGTAGCATCTCTGATGCTTCTTTTAGTTGCCATCAAAGCTGAAATGGTTTCCGTGTTAAGTTTGTTTCTATTGTCACATTTTATTAATTTTAATTGACTGAAAACGCGCTCTACGCTGGCGTTTGAATAAAGCAACACGAGCAAAAGCATTATAACTTTTTTTAAATTAGGAAACACTGGTTCCTCTGCTATATTTTTCATCTTTAAAACATTCCTCCAGTATTCCTCCACGGGCAAGTTTATATTCGGGAATAATTCGCTGTGTTCTAAGAAGGCATGCTTCCTCCACTCTTTATGTAGCTCTTCGACGTTAATATAACTTTTAATATTTGGAAATCTTGTAATTACATTTGATAGATCTTTTACTTCGAATTTTTGAGCTCTGTTGTAATCGACGACTTCTCCTATTATATTAAAGATTGGGTCAGAGAAATCGAAGCGTTGTCTTATTTGTTTCAGAGTTTCTATGTAAAATGACAAGCATGTTTTTTTAAAATCAATAAGTTGAGTTTTAGGTTCTGGAATTTCTTTAGCTAATTCATCCATTGATTCCTTTGCTAGTATACCCAAATATAATTTCTCTAATGGCACAAAGAATCGTGGATTGGCAAACTCAATTTTGTAGGCATCCGTAGTTTTGACATAATTGAATTACATGTAACTGCTGGCTAGCGTTTTTATTAATTTGTGAACCTCAGGTTTTAACTGATACAACAATGGTTTTTCAGACTGAAATAATTTGTTAAAATTATTAAACTCTTCCAGAACATATGACATGAATTCTAAATAAATTTTTGTGAATTTATTATTAAGTGTTATTAGTATGTCTTCTGTAACTTTACTAGGGTCTTCAAAAACCTCGACTTTGAAGTATTCTTGAAGAACATCATATTGCTCTAAAGTTCTTTTTACACATGCCTCTAAAGATAGCCATCTTGTTGTAGCTGGACTTAAAATTTTATGTATTTCAACTTTAAAAAATGCTTGAAAGTCCCTCAGCTTTTCCTGTCTTAAAGAGCTGCGACTGAAATGGGAACCCACACTTCTCAATAAATCTTCAATAGATCTTGGCAACTTGAGACACGATTTGGAAGCAACAAGGTGTATCATATGACAGCTACATTTTATGCACAATATGTGTGGTACTTTCTCTGTTAAATGGGTAAATACAGAATTGTGTGGGCCGACCATGCTGTTTGTTGTATCTGAAGCAAATCCTACAAAGTTTTTTAAAGGAATTTGCCTGTTTTCAAGCCAAGTTAGTAAACCATTTGTAAGATCTTCGGCTTTCCCGGATTTTACTTCATACATATCAAGAAACTGGGTGCGAACTATTAAGTCATCCTCCTCACAAAAAATTACTGCCAAGGCACACTGCTTCTTTACACTAATATCCGTTGTTTCGTCCATTATTATACTAAATGGTGTTGCTTTTAGTTTTGATACAAGTTCCTGTGTTGTCATCGGTCCAAGTACACTTTTTATTGTATTAGTTGTTTTTGTCCTCCCCAAACAAACCGATTTTAAAATTCCAGAATCAGGAAAAGTATTCTTCAAAAAAGGTATCAAATCATCTGACAAGGAAAGTGTCAAATTATGTTGGGCAATGAAAGCGCATAATTTTAACTCCGCTCTTTTCTGCAGTTCTTCTTCTTTTTTTGGTTTAAACGATTGCTCTATATGTGGTGTATTACTTATGGAATTAGCAATTTGCTTGTGTTTCGAAGTCATCATATGTTTAACAAGAGCCGGTCTATGGTTTAATACAATACAATTGCACAAATTACAAAAGGCAGTAACTGAACCATTTTCTTGATCTTTCCTTGAAATCCAAGTTTTGAACTCTTTGTCGACGAGCCATTTATCGCTAAACTTGTATGTTCTTTTTTGTTTTTTTCGAGGAGGTATCTCCTTACTACTACAACTATCGACATTGTCGATAGTCGATGTCGCTTCGAGATCGTCATTCTTATCGCTATCTTCTTTTTCTTCCCTTGAAGTAGATGCCTTGGATTTAGCTTTAGGCGCCACATTCAAATACTTGTACATTTTAGTCTACTACTAGTACCTACATCATGCATTTGCATATAACACATCAGCACCACAACCATGTAATATCAGCACCAAAAACATGCAAGAAAGAAATTAAATAATGTTAGGGTCGAACGTAAATAAATGTTAGGGTCGAATGTCTTTAATTAAAATTAAAGTCGATGCGCATCGAAGCAGCAGAATTTTACATGGCTTATGAACCCCTATCTCCACAATTTGGGGCAAAAAAGGGGCTGACACGGAAAAAAATAATATTAATAGTAATATTAATAATTATTATTGATTAATAATAAATAAATAATCAATAATTAACGAGATAATAGAATATTTAGGTGCACCCCCCACCTCCTTTCGGGTCTAAATCGAAAAACATTGATCCTCGGGAAAAATTGATAATTCCTAAAATTGTAGGAAATTTAATTCCAAGCAACTCCGGTATTAACAATTTTTCGTGTAAAATTGAAAATAAACGCGTTATTCAATAAATGAAAAATTCACCCCCTCTTTTCGAGTCTAAATCGAAAAATATTGAAATTCTAATTCGACTGAGCTAATATTTCTATGGCGATAAACTGATGAAATGAGGGGTGACTGAGAGTCCGCGCTTTTGCGCGTCTGCGCGGGCCTTTTTTTGTCATGATAGAAATTTGACGAGCCCGTTGGATGAGTGGTTAGGGTGTTAGCCTAACGCTCCAGGGTTTCCGGGTTCGAGTCAACTTTGGAAATGAACTTTTGAAAGTTGGCTCTGGTCTGGTATTGGAAAGCAGTGGCAGAACACACTGCGTTTCGCAGTCATTTGGGCAGCCCATCTGGCGGCAGCAACCACCCCCTCACAGAAGACCACCGTGAAATAACAGCACGTGTGCAGTGTGCTGTTGTGTTTCGGTGAGTGAGTAAGGGATGCCAGAGCCCATTTCCCTATCCCTTGTCCTTAATCTTACTGTAATCGGCAGCGCACTTGCAGCACCTGTGGCGTTGCTTGTGTTATAGGCGACGGTAGCCACCTACCATCAAGTGGACCGTCAGCCTGTCTGCCGACCTTGACATAAAAAAATGTACCGTAAAATGTGGAGATAGGGGTTCATATGCCATGTAAATTTTTAGATTGACGCTTCGATGCGCTTCGACTCTGCGCTAGTAGAGTGAATTCAAGCGCTATGAATGTGGTTTCTATGTCGGTCGGTACCAATAAACGCAATACCTGACCTACTGGAAACTAAAAAATAAACTAGGTATATGTGCGGTTTAGTAAGAGACTGAGTGTCGCCTGAATATTGTTACTTATAGCTTACCTTATCGATAAGAAAGGGCTTTTTTGCTTTGATCCTTTAAATTTTTAACATCTACTTGCACTCCAATAAAACACAATAGAACTAGCAAAAGAAAACTTGAATGAATAATAAATAAACAACAAAACACCTAAATAATCACTGTTGCTGCTCCGGCTCAATTTAATTCAAATTCAAATTTCAAATCTCGTTACGTTACGAGCGGTATTGTATAATCAACCACACTTACAACTTGCTCTTTCTATTTGCCCATTCCAGATAACTGTGCGATAGAGACATGAATATAGGATATAAAAAAATTACTTTAGTAAGTTGGCAATACAATGCCAACATTACGCAGATTACGTTCGATACGAACACAGATATCTCTCTTGGAGTAATTAATAGTGTTCTGTGACTGTGACAGATATACACAAGCGCCTGAGCCTGAGTTGTTTCACTTATTTTATTGAAATTTCAAGTCTAAAATTTTTTGTTGTATAAGTCCATTATTCCGAAATGTAACGCAAAAGTAACGTTTTGACTCGTGTAACTTAAATGTAACGTGAAGGGGTCAATAAGTAACGTAAAACGTTACAAAAGTAACGTTCTGGCAACGCTGGTTCGGTTACAGACAATTTTAAACCTAGTTGATTTGACCACAGACTAACTAATAACAAATAATAGGTAACAAAACAAACTAGTAGTTAAAACTTATTGTTATGCCGGTCACTCACATTCGCGCGAATACGCGAACCCACAAGTGTAGGACGACATTTGCAAATGACTATGCGAAGTTTTTGCTACATTCGCGCTTTTCCGTGCAGTGTCGGTTTTTAACGCACATCAAAGTGCGCGAACCTCAAACCTTCGCGTAGTCTCCCACACATTCGTGCAAGCATTCGTGCGACCAGTTTCGCGTACGATTGCGTATTGATTGCGTAGGTAACGGACATCTCGTTTACCATTTTCAGAGTTCGTATCGTGTACTGAGTGGCGTAAATTGAATTTGATCATGGATTGGACAAACACTAAACTGCACTAAAATAATCTTCACCTTCAACGCATTCGCAAATGAGTATGCGAACCCATTCGCATACTCGCTGAGTTTGCGAATGAATGTCACGTTCCTTCACATGCGTGCAAAGATTCGTACAATGTAAGAATGTTTGCACGCATGTCAGTGACCGGGGTTAGAATAATGAAGCTAGGTATTATAACGAGCGTTCAATAAAAATTGCATATCATCACGCCACTGTGGTAACATAGTAGCGGTAAATATTCATGATTTTGTCCACTTGCTATAATTTAAACGTATATTGCACAAACTAAATAGTTACGATACAAACCCTCATGCGCGATTTGTGTTCTGTGTGCGCGGGTGGGATATCTCAACGATATTTATAACATTTAAAACAAAAGAGCGCCAATATCAATCAATGTCATTAAATTTCCTATCAACTTATTTATATTTTGTATTTGTAAGACTGTAAAAAATATTTGCAGGATGAAATCGTAGTGTTATGTTTTTTTACAGACGGAGTTTTTTTTACTTGTTTCATAGAAGTAATACATATAATATTTAAAAATGTATTCTCGTAAGACAGGGTGTATGGTATAATGGCACGATGTCCTGATATTTTGTGGACAACTGAATATATCAAACATGTGTTATATTTTTCAATAGTGAAAGAGGGAAAAACTATAAGAAACACTTCAGATGTACACTATTTTTCAATCGATAACGAACTGGTGTATGAAAATTATTATTGCGATTTCGGGCCACTAAATCTCGGGTGCGTGTATATGTATTGCAAAATATTAAATGACAAACTCAAGCAATACTTAAATAAACAAACCATCGTCCACTATACATCTAACAATCCCAAGAAAAAAGCGAATGCTGCTTTCCTTTTGGGGTGTTACGGTGTTTTATATTTAAGTCTAACACCAAAGGACGCCATAAAACCGTTATTAGCACAGAGACAGTGTTATCGGTGAGTGAACCAGTAGCAATATTCAAATATTAGTTTTAATATAGACTGTGGATACCTAATAATTTTGTTTCAACATGAATTTATATTAATGCAGGTCTTTTCAAGATGCAACTCAAGGTGATCCGACTTTTACAATATCTATTTTAGATTGTTTGCAAGGTATAAAGAAAGCGCATGAAAGGGGTCTTTTTAGTTTTCAAGATTTCGATTATGAGGAATATCAAAGACTGGACAAAATACAAGGGGGTGACCTAAATTGGATTGTTCCTGGTAAATATTTACGAAATTATCTTTAAGTTTCAATGTACAACTGTTGCAGTGATTATAGTCTTGGTACGGCGTTACATGTAACAGTGTAGATTAAAAATTTGATGTTATTCTCAATAAAATAGTCCAATGTGAAATGATATATTTTTTATTTGTTTTAATACATTTTGCATTTATTCCAACTAAAATAATGCCAGTATCACTGAAACTTCTTTGGTTATTCTTTTTCACAAAATATTGTCCCTTTTTATAGACACACACGCAAACACATGTACCTATCGACCTCTGAAGTTTTAGCACGTTACATCGCAATAGCTAAAAATATTTATAAGCTAATCAGCAGGAACGTGAGTCCTGTCTGTTCTGTACTTGCGCGAACTAACGCAGGAACCAAATTCAAAATCGCGGCTGCGCGTAAAGCTTGTAATTTTAGAGTGCGTTTGCAGACATATCTTCAATTTAGTGCAAAATTCGATGTAAAACAACTTAAAATCCTGTTCATTCCCAGGTAAATTCCTTGCTTTTATTGGACCAGTTGATTTAAATTTGTCATTATATCATCCACCTGAAATGTATATTGACTATTTTCTGGAAAATGATGTCCAAATTGTTATGAGGTTGAATAAAAAACAATACAATGCTAACGTGTAAGTATGTGTACGAACATATACTGTTATAATTTCTTGTCAATGCTTTAAAGTCACCTTTTGTATAAATGTAATTGGTAATTTTCTCTTTAGATTTACCGTGGCTGGAATAACACACTACGATTTATATTTCGCCGACGGCTCGTGTCCACCGCGTCACATATTGATGAAGTTTTTGGCTATAAGCGAAGATTGTACTCGTGGGGCGATTGCAGTTCATTGTAAGGTTGTTATCTCTATCTTTATCATAGGACTGCACAAATTTTGATGTTTTTTTTTGAGTGGGTGGTTTAGAGATTCATCATACATTTTAAATCTTCTTTCTTCAAATATTTTCAAATTTTGTAACAATGCCTCGGTTCATACTGCAGTTACCACTGAAAAACTATAATGCCGTGAAAGCCTTGGCACGCTGGTGAATTGAAGTCGAGAGGAGAGATGCTTTGTTAACATTTTTCACAGTATTTTATTATGGCCTTATTTTATTATAACTTTTTTTGTATTAAATATGAACTTTAATATCATACTTGCGTTTAGGCAGGTTTAGGGCGCACTGGTTCGCTAATCGGCTGTTACTTGATAAAACATTATCGGATGTCAGCTCGTGAAGCCATAAGTTGGATGAGGATATGCAGACCAGGCTCTGTTATAGGTCAACAACAGGTACAACTTTTGTTTCAATTCTGTAAAATTTCCAAGGTCTCTTATTTCATTATAAAATTTTAAATCTGTTGAAGGCTTGGCTGGAACAACTGGAGCCTTGGCTTTTAAAACAGGGAAATCTTTACAGGTGAACAGTAATTACTAAATCATAAAATTCATAACTCTTATATAGATTTTAGTATTTTAATTAATAATTTTATGAAAATTTCCTATTCTTCCAAATGATTAACATTTTTAAAGTTTGGCAGAAAACGAATACAAGGCGATATGGACAAAATGCCGATGCATAAATTCGGAATTTACTCTGTAGCCGAAAAAAACTTAAAACATAGACCTGTATTATATAAAAAGTCACCATCTCCTCCACCGCCAATGCAAAGAAAAGAACAGTTACTGCTATCGCCTGCTATGAGACCACACGCATCAAAAGTTAGAGAAGGTATCTACTCACAAATATATTAACAATTGATTTGGTGGATAAATTTAATTAAATTATAGTAAGTATTTCAAAAGATCATTCATAATTCATTTCAAACAGTGTTATTTTTTCACTTAAAATATTTGAAAGTTAGTGTGGGCAGAAGTTATACTCATTGCTGATATATCTACATAATTGTCTAGCTTTTAACTTTTGGAAAAACTTGCATGTATGCTATATTCGATGCTTTTATATGAAAAATATTTGACACCAAAATGACTAGTATTGTTGTTTCGATTTATAATAACACTGTTTGTTTTGCATTTATTTTTAGAACAGTATGCGCAACGCACCGCACCTTCAAATCGAAATTTCCCAAATATGTATATTTTTGTAACAGTGTTATTTTAAATCGATAACGAATTATAACCATAATACTGAATGCGTACAATTTCATTTAAACGCAGAATCGGAAATCGAAGATGAGATATTCCTCACCTCATGTGATTTAACTGTCAAGCCCAAAGTACCACAGACAAAGTTAAAAGGATGTATAATAAAAAATAACGCCGTTTACGAAGACAATGAGGAAGGCTATTCCAATAGCGATCAGGAGAACGAAAGAATGTCGTTTTGGAAGAAGTATATACTACATTGTTACCCCTGTAAAAATACTTGCAATGACCGTTTATGGATGTGTGCGGTGCGTTGCACAAATATAATGCCGACTTTATGTCGCACTTCTAAATTATGTGCATTTCTAGATATGGTTAGTACTTTGAGAAAAACTTAAATAGTGGTTGCTTATTTAATTGATATATTAGTCATTGCTTTTGTAATGTTGCATGCAGCTCCTAGTAAGGCGTCCGAAAACGACCAAAGCGAGTGGAACATGAGCACTCTACGAAATACTGTTAAACGAAACATGCAAATACAAAATTGGTTGGTATATTACGTCATAAATCATAAGATTAATCTTAAGTTTATGAAGAGAAACCTACCATTCTAGGCTTAGCGTTGCTTATTATGTATGTTGGTTTGGTTTTTGAGGCTCAATTAACATAACTACAGGACGGAATGAAACAAAGGGAGTTTACGTGTCCTGCAGCCACACACCAGACAAACGGAATGGCGCAAGAAGGACGCCAAAATGTGACGGCATTGATCGTTTTTAGTGCGCGAGTAAAAGTACGGAAATAGGGTTCAGAGGACGTAGCGAGGAAAAGTCCGAACAACGCGAGTAGGCGCAAAAACATTGCGGCAGCGCATTGAGCAGCGCGAGTGTGGCTGCGGGGTTGCAATAATAAACATCGTATAAGCTGTGTAAAATGCAAACTAGATACGAGTGGAAAAGTAGGCCGCCCTTTGGAATTTCGGAGACTCGGAACGCTCGCGCATTCTCTTGACTTCATTGCTATCATCGGCAATTGTTAAGGAATTCATGGAAAGAGACGCGTGAATGGAATCCCAATGCGATATCAATCATCTACGAAGTAGGTTGTAATATCCTTTAAAAAATATAGATCCAATGGCTTGAATTCGCGTGTGTTCTCGCGTTCAGAAGTAAAATCGGCACTTTAATTCCATTCCATTCAAGAGTAAAATATGTATATTGAGCCTCAGACTTAAACTTTTATTGTGAATCGAAAATAATTTTGTTCTTATTGGGAAACTATGGAGAAGGCCTATGTCCAGCAGTGGACGTCCTGCGGTTGAGATGATGACAGTGATGAAAGTAATTGTTAACTTTAAATTTTTTTGGATATGTTCTTATTAAAATCAAATTGTTCGTAAAGTGAAAGGGCTAACAGCAGCAGTGGAACGTCGCGGCGAAGTAGTGGTGCTGGCGATTTAAGCTTACCGAGTACGCCTCAAAATGAATCACGTACACATATTACCCCACATACATCCACCATTAAGGTAATTACGAAAATTTCATTATTTTATTTTCATAAGTTTAAAAACTAATCTGTGTCGCTATTTAATCTCAACACATTAAGGAGTTTCAGCGTTCCCAATTTTCGTACTGAACTAGCTAACTGAAAATATTACAAATTTATAATAGACATATACCTAAAAATAATGATTAGATTCGTCAATTCACCAGCTAAGTAAACATGATTAAAATTGTTTTTCTGAATGAATTGTTGTTGTAGTCGTAACAACAACAGGGCAATAGGCTACAGGTTTACGAATTAGCCAGCAATTCAGCGAGTCATATTGAATATTTTGTACTAATTTATATTTTCACGTAATGTTTTCAACTCTAATCGACTTTATCATTTCGTAGAATTCAAAAACGAAAGCTATCGTCAATTATCCTTCAATAACAATTTTCACAACATCTCAAGGTCCAACAATAAAAACGATTAGCGACGCAAAGGTATATTTGCACATTTTTCTTTTTCTTTTTTTTTGCTGTGATATTTTAATATAGTTTGTTTATTGTATGAAAAAAAAGATCTAAAGAGATGACAAAATATAATTAACAAAATAGAGAATACGTAATTAACATTTTCAAATTATTATACAAATGCAGAAGTTCTTACTGAAGACAAGTACATATGCAGAACAAAAACAAAAACAATTCAAATTAAACACCGAGTGCCCACAATATTTATTTGGTGTGCCTAAGTATAATGCAAAAAGTTCAACGAGCGAAAATGCTAATAATTCCGGATACAACACAGGAAATGTTGCCTATATGAATTATTCTGGTTGCATTACAGGTTAGTTTGAAATAGTAATTGTTTTATTTGTTTGTACAAGAACATTGTGACGTTTAAAAACTCTTGGTTCACTTTGAACTGCTAGAAGCTTTATTTTAATATCTAGATGCTAAAAAATAGAGTGAGAATTTTGTAGCGTGGGTTTATGAGCACCCCTTACGTGTATCTTTTGCGAGTTGCCATATTTTTTGGTATAGCTTGTAACATTTTAAAAGTAACGAAAACACCTTTTAAAAATCACGAAAACCTCACTTCAAATATAAAAATTAAAACATTATAAGTAATAAATATTATAAATGGTAAGAAGTGCCAAAACCACGCCTACAACTTATGATACAAACAACAACTTTATGATAACCATGGTATCAATCAATACCTACATTGGGATTCAGGTACGAAGTCATACAATATTTTGTTACGTTTATAGCACCCGTTGAAGAGTTCTTCCCACTTTCACTTTTTACCAACTATACGCTGAATTTCACCTGTTAATACGCAACAATTAGTTTAGAATGAATATTTTCCAGTGACTTGATTTTATAAATTCGTTACGTATGAATTTTAATTTTCACTGAATCAGTAAATGCGTTTCAGAATTATAAATAAAATTATAATACCATATATCACAATTTTTTTAGGAAAACGAGATGTTAATCGTCGTCGGTTAGGACGTAGTCCGAGCCCGGCGCATCAAATGCGCTCAGTAGTAGTGGCAGAGCAATCTCGAGCAACTAACACTCCATCGGGACGTGAGAGGAATTTCAATAAAATCCCCTCTAAAATGGTGCTGAAAGAAGAACACTCGAGGCTGAAGGGTAAGTTATTCATTGAATATTATTTTCATTATGATTTTTTTTGTTACATAAAGAATAGTAGTTACCTCAAGGTATACAGTTTTTCCTTTCATAATGTGTAAAAATTTGAATTTAGGTTCTGGGTTTATTGTGAAATTGAAGATATTCTTATAAAAACATTTGATTTAAATGCACTCGAACTTTAAAAAAAAATGTTTTCTAGATAGAATACGAATAAAGATTTATTTGTTTAAAACATTTTTAAATGCTACGCAATCATTTACATTTTGAGATTGTCCTTTTGATTTGGAATGTTATTGAAAACATTTGTTTATTTGGAATTAATTGCCTAGTTCCTAAATTATATTTCATAAATTAAAACTGTAGGTTTTTATTTATTTAAATGTTAATCTAATGCATAACGCTGTCCTCGAGTATTTACGTTTTTCATGACTGGCAACTTGCTCCGCGTTCGAAAAATGAAATTGTTATATGTCAAATTTGAAATTTGTTAAACGTCAATCAAATATATCAAATGTAAATCATGATGAAAATATAACCTCAAAAAGTGAACCAAAAGAACGGTATCTAAATGTTTTCCTACGTTAAGAGATAATATTCACGTGGAAGTTGGTATATTATAAATATAATTTTTCACGCTAACGCCACCTGAGATGGGTGTTTTAGCGTCGAGAGCTCTAAGACCTCTGAAGTCTTTCAACATTGAAAATCGTGCCGAGCGTATAATTTCAAGAGAAAAACCAACACCGGCACCGAAATATCCTTCCAACATTGAAGATCTAAAGAGAACTATTGAAGCTGTGCCGGATTTAGATGAAAAATTGGATAAAAAAGATCCGGCACTCGATGCGAGACTGAAAGATGTTTATGTAACTTCGTACGGGCGTCCCGAAAATGACATTACTAAGGAGCGTATAGAGAATAATCCTAATAGACCGTTACCTCAAGATAGAAAAACTGTAGAAGACTTCGAACTTGGGTTTAAGGAGCCAGATAAAGTGCCATATGGACGCGTGACGTTGAGGAATGTTGTCGGTATGTAAATTTTTGTTTTCAAATTATCGCATATTTATGTACTTTGTACATATTTATGTCTCTTTAAATTTTCTTAATAAATAAGAAATTATCTCCTGACGCAGTACATTATCTCTTCCATACATCTATTACAATGATGTCTTCAAAATGATAAGCTTAATATAACATAATGAAGAATGGTTAGGTTGCTTGCCTTAATGCTCTTTTCCAGGGGTTCTGAGTTTCCTTCCTGGCAGGGTTAACTTTGGAAATGATCTTTTTAAAGTTGGCTTTGGCTAGAATCTGAAAAGTAGTCGCAGAGTACTGTGTGCTGTTGTGTTTAGGTGAGTGAGTAAGTAACGCCAGACCCAATCCCTTATCCCGAATCCCACTATGGTCGGCAGCACCGGTGGCGTTGTTTGTGTGACAGGCGATGGTAACCACCTACCATCAAGCGGACCGTCAGGCTGTCTGTCTAAACATATATTAGAAAACTGTAATGTGTCTAAAAGAGAAATTATTTTAGTATGATTCTTATTGAAATCATATACAAAATTCTTATTGAAACCCAATAGTCGTCCTGTCAGTTTCATATAAAAACACCATTTATTTATTTGTACTTTTCCTGACAACTGCATATACTACAAAAAAAAAAATAGGAAAATCAGCAAAAATCTATTTTGTACATTGTTGTTTTATATTTTCCAGTTCTGTGTATTTTTATTTTTTTTGTTCCTATTTTTAGATTTCATCACGGCTCATCAAGTCAACCCTGAAGAGGTGACGGCTGCAAAAATTGCATTAGAATATAACCTAAAGGAGAGTGATGTCGCCGACGTATTGAAGTATTATAAAACTTATGAATTATTTTTGCCGGAAACAAAAACATCAAAGGCTCTGATTGCCGGTGCGGCTAACTTGAGGAAACAGATGGAAGAAAATAAGCTAAAACAGTTGGAAGCTAAAAAAGAAGCGGATAAGTATAATGAAGGTGGTCCGTTTTATAGGTTAAGAAAGTTTTAAAAGCGAACTAAAAGGTTTTTTAAGAGGTTTTTTGAAATAATATAAAATTAAATAAAATATGGCTCATGTTTGCGGTAGCCTCTTGAGTTTTTGAGTATTCACGATAAAAAAAAAATTTGCAAAAACAAGAGTATTTTTTTAATAAATCGTTGAGTTTTGGGACACCTGTATATACTAAAACAAATGTTTGGTTTGCGTGTTTTTTATAAACCTGCTGGCTCAGGATTTATTCACTTAAAGAAATCAATTTTTTTTTACATTTTTCATCTCCATTGATTTAAATTGCTAGATTTTTTTTTTGGTAATTTATTCTCGCTTGTCTGTGGCGTTAGCGTTTTACGCCCATGTATGTTTGTAGGTACAAAACATAGTTTTCTAAGTACTCTACAGTAGGTAAATAATACTTTATTGTTAGATAATAAAATAATAATATTGTGATTTAGAAGTAGTAAATGAATTGAATGAGAATTAAATTTTTTTTTTTGTTGAGAATGTTTTATTTTATTTAAAGCTTCCCCAATCCATAATAAATTTTACAAGTTAGTTGCAAAATTGCATTGTGGGTGAGGTTTTAGCGCAATAATATTACTGAAGGTAACTACAGACTATAGACGGCAGCGCCTGTGGCGTTGCTTGTGTTATAGGTTATAGGCGACGGTAGCCACCTATACTATCAACTGAATTGTCAGCCTTTGTAATAATTTTTTTTGTCTTGGTGTTTAGTTTCTGTTCATATGTAAGTTATCTCTCTGTGCACATGGTTGTGGAATATATATATGTGATAATTTTTTTCTCTTTTTTTCTATATACATATTTGTTTTTATTTCTGTTTGTGTCCCAAAAATTAATAAAACAAAATTTTAATAATTTTAACAATATGTAATTTTAAAACTTTTAAAATAGAAGTTTTCACTTCTATCATATTCGGACATTTCTTTAAATTGAGACACAAGTGTCGGACACTTACTTGTCTTGTATTCGGCGTCGAATGATGGTATAGTATAGTGTGACTGCGAGGAATTGAATAAAATTCTTGGGTGTCACACTGGTGTGATAGTCTGCCCTGCCCCCTCATGGACATACGGGGTGTATGTCCCTTTTTTTTAGAAAATATGGATTAATTAACACTAAATTGCCACCTACAATTTGATAGTGGGTCCACTGCGCGAGAATAGTGTTGGAGCGGCGTCTCTCGGCGCAAGACGGGCTGCGCCCGCGCCACATGTCCTTCGAGCCCCAACTGTCCGCTCAGACGAGAGACCGGTGGCCACACAGGGCGATTTACTCAACAGTGTCAAGGTTATCATAATTATTATACTTATTTATTACCTAAAATGAGCACATATTTTAAGGAACATTTCAATTTTAATACCAATTAAATGTTACCTTTGTTTCCAGTTTCAACGAAGACTCCTCAATACTAAGGATTTGCATAAATTCAATGTTCCATCAAATAATAGCAAGCCCAGGTGGTTTTTTTTTAATTTCATAGCACTTGTTAAGGCGCTTGGTGCTGTCAAATTGGTCAAATACTCTCTTAAGCCTACTTTTCGTTTATAAAGCTTGAAAAAATATAAATGAATTATCAAAGTTTCTAACATTTGGTAAATAATATATATTATTTCGTATCACCAAAACATCTAATATATATTTAAAAAATATCAACAAAAAAATAGGTAAGTACACGTTAAAAATAAAGAATCTATTGTACTTTAAACACAACATATCATAATTATATGTAAATCAGTCAATATTTTCATTTCAAAATATAGAGATATACTAATTCCGGTATGCGACGCGTTGGTCGACGCCATTGACGACTCCAAGCGCCTTAAATTACATAAAATCACTGCCCTAGTTTTTATTTTTGCGAAATAATAAAATTATGCTATATTTTTTTTTACAAGTTTAACGCCCAAAGAGAAGATGAGTATTAAGACTCTAAACTCAAGAAAGATCAATAAACCGAGAGTCGGCTTACAAGTTTATACTACGTGAGTTAACTCTTTTGTTTTTTAATTTTTTCTCACTGCTCTATAATATTTTTTTGTTGTTTTATATTACGTACATATTTATATAATAAATGTTAAAGTAACTGTCTGTCTGTTACCTTTTCACGAAATTTGGCATACACGTTGTCAGGGATACGAGAAAGGACATAGGGCACCTTTAATACAGAAAAAAAAGTACTGTTTCCAAGGGATCATCTAAAATAAAAAATAAAAAACAAACGCCTGGCCAAAGTATTATAGCAACAAGAGGTCAAGCGTTATGTTGCTAATGCATTTTTATTATACAACGCAGACGAAGTCGCGGGCACCAGCTAGTTTTTATACATCTATGTTTTGTTTTTTATTAAATTTGTCTAAGTTTAACTGACAGAGCGTAACACATACGTTTGCTTTCGCTTCGACCCGCCCTCGGCTTTTGCATGGATGCAATAAAAAAAATTCTGCAAATTATAAACACAAACCTTCCTCTTTTATCGCTCTATCCGTTAGTGAAAACCGTATTAAAATCCGCTAAGTGTCTTTAGAAGATGTTAGAGGAAAAACAGATAGAGAACAGGTGGACGGAATAAGTCTACTGTACTAATATAATAAAGAGAGAAGATTTTTATGTTTGTAATGAATAAACTCAAAAACCACTGGCCCGTTTTAGAAAATTCTTTCAAATATAGAAAGCTACATTATCAGCGCGTAAAATAGGCTACATTTTATAAAGTTGCGCGTGCGAAGTCGCGTGCAACAGCTAGTATGTTATATTTCTATTACAGAGTCAACGATAAAATGCCGAGCAACTCATCAAGGGCCGCATTCAGTCCTTTGCGCCCATCTTCGCCCAGAGGTCGAAGGACTCCCTCGTTTAATTAATTTTATGAAAATTCACTAGTAGTTTACAGTAAGCGATTTTTTTTCTTATATAAATATCTTGTGTTAATTTGTATTTTTTTTCACAATTTTTTTTTTAATATTGTTCGTTTTGTATATAAAATATATACCACATTATAACTATCATCGAATAAAAAAAGACTCTGCCTGGATATACGAAGCCAAAACATGAGAAAATCTTTAAAGCAAGTATTTATTAAGAAATCGAGATTTATGTGCCACATATTAATTTTGACGATTTTTATTAAAGAATGCATCGATGGCTTAGAACACGGATGTGGTATGTGCGGAAAAGTAAATTTTACATTAAAAAGATTTTAAACCAGTTTATGAAAAAAAAAACCACATCAGTGTACCTACTTATGCCATCGGCATGTTATATTTCTGATATATTATGTTATATTCTGTATTTTTCTATGTATATTGTACTAAATTAAAGTTTTATGAGGTTAACGTATTGTTGACAATAAAACACAGTGAAAAAAATTGTATAGTGATTATTTATTTATTTACAATTTCTTCAACTTAAATAATTGAAATACTCCTACTTAATAAACTTATCTTACATAACACATATGTTTTCGAAACATTCCATTCTTTTTATCGATGCAATCTATAGATTAATTAAAAATTAACTAGATAGTTGTCACGAGAAGTCACATCACTAATAGTCTAGTCCTGAATAGTCCTAGCTTAGTCTAGGCAAGCGCCGGATCCGTTTGTGGGGGCGCCATGCAATTGCCATCGGGATAACGTTTCTTGAAGGCCGCTATTAAATCGGGATCGACGAGCCTCACACCGTCCACTTGGTTACCGAGTGTTATCCTACAAATAAACTCGACATCATCCAGATATTCCTTCATAGGACAAAAGGGCTCGAGTTCAGAATGTCCAGTGTCAGAATGTCCAAAGTGTCAGAATGTTCATTCTAATATATGGAGAGTAGAGGTAAAGGAGGAGCAACTTACATGGGTGTTAAACTGAGAAAGTGGCAAGCTAAAAGCATTAAATAGTGGTTCATTAATTGACCAGAATGGCGCTAGTGTAGCATTGGTGTTTGATATGATTCGTTGGTTGCGTAGTTCATGATATAACCGCAAATAAAATGCACTACTAGTGCGTCACGCCCCAATGCTACTACAGCGCCACCTAATTAATTGTGGCCGACGGACACTTTCTCATGTATAGAGTTGGGCCCTCCTTACCTCTAGTCTCCATGGTTCTAGAAAGGGGAGTTAAAGTAACCCTTGAACCTAGAGGGTGATAATAGGATATTTAAAGCGCTTGGTCCGAAAATGAGGAATTTTGACAGAAAGATGAGAATGGTAACCAGCCGTGAGTGAGTCTGAATGTCTGATGGAAGACGGAATGAGCTCATGCAGCTTCCTGACCACACTCTCCGAAGTATGTATTATATACATCTTATAAAATACAATTAAAAAACATATAAAAAAAAACAACATACCAATTGGGTTGAACATTGTGAGGTCGACCGAACAATTCTATTTTCCTAGTGCCAGGACTGAGTCTTTCTGAAAAGTTAAGAAAACATATGTTTAATCGACACCATGGCAATTTTGAAACTGTATTCTAAGAATTTGTTTCTTAATTATTATTTTTTAATTTTTTTAATTATTTAATTTGGGTTTTTTTAAACATTTAAATTAAGGTCCCCCATCTCTTATACTCACCTATTATGCCGTATATCTCGTCGGGTTTGTGTGAGGTCGCTCTTACTTCAGCCACTATAACGTCACAGTCGAGACCTCGATTTAAACTTTCCGGACGTCCCTTCATACCCACCTTGAAGGGAAACGATTAACATTTAAATTTTTTACGTACTTTACGTTGCAAAACTAGCCGTCGCACGCGACTTCGCCCGCGTGACTTTATAAAATATAGCCTGCGTTACTCACTGATAATAACGTAGCTTTCTATAGGTGAAAATTTTTTCAAAATCGATCCATTCGTTATTGAGTTTATTCATTACAAACATACAATTCTTCTCTCTTTATAATATTAGTATAGATCTTCCCCTTTTATTCCTCTTCCCGTGTGTGAAAACCGAATTAAAATCGGTCCACCAGTTCTCGAGTTTTTGAAGCGTACACAAACCAACTTAACATTTTTCATATATAAACATATATTAATCTTTTAAATTAAGAAAGATATTGGGTGTACACTCACCAAACAATGTTCCTTGCCATGGTTGAGCCAATGGCCTGTCCTTCCTGTGCGTATGATTCTCTGGAGCTGATTAGTTTTCACCCAAATAAGTTCATCCACTCGCTCGTAGCCCCACAACTTTAGACATTCACGACCGAGTTCCATTGCTCTGGAATATTACAAACTATATATTATCACCTTTGGTTCACAAGCGGCTTAAAATGCGATTCGCAATCATATTAGGGCAGCCCGTGTGGCGGCAGTGATCACCTCCCTTAAAAAACACCACCTCAAATCCCTTCCGTCAACTAGGAAACGGGCTGATTGTCTTTAAATATCAACGTGAGGACCATCAATCCACTGCAACTATAGATTTCGCATGCCATACAAACTTATGGACATTTAAAAATTACATAATTGCGTAGAGCATAAACTCTGTTCATCTGTCATTTAAATAAAACCAAACATCTGTCATTTCAAGAAAATGTGACTTTACGTCAACACAATGGAGTTTAAAATGTAGTTGTAGTAGACTCCGCCATGATTCCGTTTTAGGCGTACTTTTTATGTGCCGGTTTGTCATTTGTGACTAAAAATCTATTTTTGTAGTAGATTGATGGTGTCTGTCAACTTTGATATCTATATACAAGAATTGCTCGTTTTAAAGTTACAATATACATATTGAAGACCACACTCACCTACCGGTGACCCATAGGAATATGAGCCCACTGTCCTGCAGTTGGGGCACGCCCAGGCAACGCATCTCATCGTCGGACATCGTGCCGTATGGCAACTCCATGTGGATATCCCACGGAGGGTCGGCCATTATAACAGCAAACTTACCTTCGGTGGACAATAAAAAAAATATATATATTAATCTTAGGGGGCGTTCAAGTGTTACGTGACGCAATTTTCGAAGAACGTTATGTTTAGTTACCAAGTTTACCAAGTGACCATTTTTACCAATGAAAAGGGTTGCCAACTTGTGAGTAAATAAAATAATAATGACGTACAATACACTCGAGGGATTCCCCTCCGACCCCTGTAACGCATCGTAACGTTTTACAAAACTCCCCCCCCCCCCCCCCCAAATTACGTTACGTAATACTTGAACGTCCCCTTAACCAAATTACATTTTGTTTAGCGTCTGATATTTAATTCATGTCGGCTGAAGTTAATTAATTAAGGCAGAAAGTGTAGTATAAAATACTCAGCGATGTTACAATATACAGGACTCTGTGGCATGACATTAAAAAGGTAATCTGACATTTTAACGAATGAGTCCGCGAAGGGAGGTCGTTGTCGTATGTCAACGACCTCTTATAAGAGATCTTATAGTTGGAATTGTAGTTCTTATATATATGTATATATATCGGTCGGACATTAAAAGTATTGGGACTTAACATAAAGTGGTTTAAGTTTATGTAAGTACCCGAAGTAGAGAGATTGCAAATATTTTTTAAAAATAATCATTATACGAGTGATAGACGTAAAAGTTGAATTTGATCATCACCTAAAAATGTCATGTCCAGATATCTCAAGTCGCACTGTATCCATTGCGAAGGCGTCAACGTCAACACGCCATCTGGTTTGGGCACGGCCGAACCTGAAAAATCATTTTTTTTCTTTTTTTACATATATATATGTCAGTATATGGAGAAACAATAATAAAAATAGATAAATAAATTAAAATAATATTATATAATAATCAATTTAGATTAATAAATACACTTATTATTTATATAGAAGCATTATTATTTATTATACTGTTATTCGAATCTGTAACTTTTTCAGAGAATAAACGCTTATTTTATTTATTTATTTAGTCTTTAGGATTAACAAAAGTTGACTAGTTCGTTTTGTTACGCAGGGGTGGCGAACCTTTATGGAATGTGCCATTTTTTCTATAAAAAAAAAATGTTCAATGATACTTACCATTATGCGAACTCTTCTGAACCAATTCCGTTATCTGCTTGTTAGTGGTGTTTGCGCTGGGATCGGCATTATCCACTTCGTAGTGAACGTATCTTTAATGGGATAAAACATTAATTAAATTAATATTTGGTCTCTGGTTACTGTGCTATGCTCGAGGTTACTCTGCGAGATCGAATCAGTAATGAGGTGATCCGTATAACAAAGGTAGAGACGTCTACCAGAATCTCACGGCAAATGGGGAAATAAAAAATTGTAGAAACCAACATGCGAACTGGACTATCTTTATACTGTTTAATTTTTATTTGTCTTTACCTAAGCTGAAGCATCAGTCGGACACTACTTGCAGGTGTTGATATGACTGTATGTATGAAAACTCACTTGCAGGTGTCAATATGACAAGTGTATGATATGAGAACTCACTTGCAGGTGTCGATATTACAGTGTATGTATGAAAACTCACTTGCAGGTGTTGATATGACAAGTGTATGTATGAGAACTCACTTGCAGGTGTCGATATGACAAGTGTATGATATGAGAACTCACTTGCAGGTGTTGATATTACAGTATATGTATGAAAACTCACTTGCAGGTGTTGATATGACAGTGCATGATATGAGAACTCACTTGCAGGTGTTGATATTACAGTATATGTACGAAAACTCACTTGCAGGTGTTGATATGACAGTGCATGATATGAGAACTCACTTGCAGGTGTTGATATTACAGTATATGTACGAAAACTCACTTGCAGGTGTTGATATGACAGTGCATGATATGAGAACTCACTTGCAGGTGTTGATATTACAGTATATGTACGAAAACTCACTTGCAGGTGTTGATATGACAGTGCATGATATGAGAACTCACTTGCAGGTGTTGATATTACAGTATATGTACGAAAACTCACTTGCAGGTGTTGATATGACAAGTGTATGATATGAGAACTCACTTGCAGGTGTCCATGTGAAAGCAGGTGTTGAGGAAGGAGCAGTCGCCCAGAGCTTCGTCGGTGTGTGGCTGGATGATCTTCTTGAAGTGTAGCTTCGAGCATCTACTCGACGTGGAACTACGGAGACATTCAGCGCGAGTTCCGTGCGCGCAAAACTCCTGCACTTGCGCTCCTAATAACAAGAAATTAAAAGAGTAAATTTAGGGTTTTATAAAGACTAGATTTTAAGTTGTAAAATGTGTATGTAGACAAAACTTCTAGATTGTAATAAGTCAAGTCCGACAATGTATCAGATGTAAGTCGCGCGTCTCTGTCGCTAAGAACCGAAGTCCACGTTCAGTGTTTCATATTAATTCATACGAACACAAGAGCAGACATGCTGTTATTTCACGATCATCTTTTGCAACGGGTTGGTTACTGTCTAGTCAGGCTGCCCAAGCCCCAAACGACTGTGAAACGCCAGTTTGTCCTGCCACTATTTCAGCTAAGCTACTTAAGCTGTCTTCGAGTTTGAAGGCTTAAAGCTAAAAATAACGAGTTCTATTTTCAACTAAAAAGTTAATCCTCACCTCCTTGACTTTTGAACTTGTCCGCCAAAGACTTCTCCTTGGCGGTGGGTTTACTCAGTAAATCCATTATCTCTTCACCGACCATCTTCACGGCTTTCTCGCGACTCGAAGGCATTGCAAGCAGAGACTGTAATTATACATAAATGCAAACATACATTAGGGTCATTACTTCTCAACCTTTTTAGTATCGGCATCCCAGAAAACAGCCAAAAAGTTAAGATAAGCCATGATATTATAAGTCCATGAAGTAAAAAATTAAGTAGAGGCAGGGAACACGCAACCATCGAAGACAAGTTTGGTCTAGTGGCTGGTAACCCTAGCTGTTAACCAAACGGTCGCGGGTTCGAAACCCGCTAGGGGCAAATGTTTATGTGTTAACATTTTACCTTTGTATCTGTCATGGATGTTTTGTATTTATAATATCTATGTAGTATATCAACTGTCTGGTATCCATAGTACAAGTGTGTCAAGACATTTATTTGGGCAGCCAGTCTGGCGACAGTAACCACCCTCTTACAGAAGACCACCGTGAAGTGAAAGCATGTGTGCCCTTGTTTCGGTGAGTGAGTAAGGAATGCCAGAGTCCATTAATTTCCTTAATCCTACTGTGGCGTTGCTTGTGTTAAGGACGGTAGCCTGTAGTCACTTACCATCAAGTGGATAGACAGCCTGTCTGCAGGCCTAAACATTAAAAAAAGCGCTGTGTGGCTTGTAGCACACACATGCTGAATTGGCACTATTGCGTGCACTGGTAAGTCTGATATTTTTGGAATTTAAATGTTAAAAAAAAAATTAACATTCTCTAAAATATTTGTCTTTTTTGTAAATCTTACCATTTTTGTATAATTTGAGGATTTTTTTTCCAACCCTTCTACAAGTTGGATTCGAAAATTTCTTTCACCATAGATCTAGAAACTTACTCTAGAAAGTTTCATATGGATTATCATATCAAACTTTGCTAAATTAATATCTTTTTACAAGTTTTTTTATTTAGCTTCACCTGTTCCGGTGGCCTTATGTAGGTCGATGTAGGTCTTACAAGTTTTTGACTCACTTATCAGTGTTCAATTGCTTTAAATTTCACATAATATGTATTTTGGATGACAATACAATATTATGAATCCGATGATGGAGCCAGAAGGTGGTCACCGGAACTCAATAATAAAAATATATTATTTTATTAGTTCTTGAGATAAAATATTTATACGGTTTCTAGTTAAATAACATTTCTCTCCTGAAACGTCTGTGGCTGAATGTATGTATAGATTAGTTTTGTCATTTTTTCATTCTCAGCTGGTATATTAACTTCTAGATTGATTGCGACGAGTTGAAACTTTATGGCCATTTCTCAAGATATGGATTATCAAGAAGAAAACGATCAATTGTGTTCATTATTTTGCGTCTTATACTTTCTTGATTCTTGATATCGCGAAATATTTTCCATATAAATCGCACTCATCATCCTCTTTTCTCATCAATACACTGTTTAAAGTGACAATACTGTCATTAATTTTAGTTAGAACTTCGACAAGACTAGATGATGGTCAACATTTTTAGATCTTAAAATCGTCTTCTTTCTTAGAGGAATTGATTTCTTACAAGAATTTATTTTGGTTGCTATGTTAGGATAAGTTTTCTGTGAATGTACTGTCTGTGAAGGCGGTGCTGAAGCTGAACTGACGATTGCGATGTAGGTGACATTATTTTATCACTACGTTGAAGCTGAAAACATAAATATTAAAAGCTGATAAAATATTTTCTTTGTTTCAGTTACCACGAACCACCAAGTAAGTGTAAGTATATTTAGTATACGTACGTAACGTATTAATACATGTTACTACTTATTGTTATAGTATTAGCATTATTGTTGACTAGGAAATTGTTGGCTACATTAACGCCGTCTCAATCCGCTGGGTGCACGCACAAAGCAAGGACGTATCTATTTTGTTTTTAAGCGGAAACTGCATTAATATATTATGAGTACGATAATGGAGTGGCCGAATGAGAAAGCATTAGAGTTTTTAGAGTTTCTACAATCAGAACCATTTCGTTGGAATACACAGCTGTAATCACATAAAAATAAAATTCAACCTCCATTTTGTTTCAGCTTCAATCTCCATTTTGTGTTAGCTTCAATCTCAACTTTGTATCAGCTTCAATCTCAACTTTGTGTTTAGCTTCAACCTCCATTTTTAGTCGGCTTCAAACTCCATTTTGCGTCGGCTTCAACCTCCATTTTGCGTCAGCTTCAACCTCCATTTTGTGTCAGCTTCAACCTCCATTTAGCGTCAGCTTCAACCTCCATATCGCGTCAGCTTAAACCTCCATTTTGTATCAGCTTCAATCTCAATTTTGTGCCAGCTTCAATCTCAATTTTGTGTCAGCTTCAATCTCAATTTTGTGTCTGCTTCAACCTCCATTTTGTGTCAGCTTCAATTTCAATTTTGTGTCAGCTTCAATCTCAATTTTGTGTCAGCTTCAATCTCAATTTTGTGTCTGCTTCAAACTCCATTTTTTGTCAGCTTCAACCTCCATTTTGTGTCAGAATCAACCTTTTTGTATCTAAGCTGTTTTCACAAAGTGGAAGTTGGTTTCAGCTTCAACCTCCATTTTGTATTAACGAGTTACTTCACTAGGAATTAAGTGTTAATGGCGTTGTAACCTAAATGTAGCCAATAAGCATTTCTAATGCCTTAATTGACGCGTAGTTGGACATTAACATCAACGCAGATAGAGCAGTAGTATAATAACCAAATAATTATGTATTTATCAATCTGTGTCACTTACCATTATATCAGTGTCATTTTTTGTAGTTTTCTTATCTTCGGTTTGAGTTTTTACCATCTTGGCACTTGTGGTCTCTTCAGCTTCATTGTCACCTAAAAATATCAAAGTATTAAATGTAAACTATGGACGTTAGATGACTCTAGGTGTAGGTTAAAATGTTTTGTTGAAACCATAGACTATAGACAGAATGGACTATACAATACCCGCATGAAATTGTCCACTGTAGAAAGAGAGAAAGCGATCGTGCAGCCATTATTTATATCTTTCCTGTAGCTCTATATTAACTTCGAGAACCAATCAAGACAACCATCGCATGATCGCTTTGTCTCTTCCACTTTTCTGACTGTATTTACTTCACAGCTGGATATGGAACGCTCAGTCCCTTCTTTTTGGTTAAAAGGAATATTTGGTGACGTCATAACAGGAAAATGTACCAGGTGGCGAACACTCACCCAGTCTCAACTCCCAGCAAAGACTCCTACTAAACTTTCCTGAAAAAGTTTTAACTTACCCTTTCTCTTTTTATTAGTAGACTGCTCTTCTATGAGCGCCGCTAAAACTGCGCCGAGTCTAACAGATTCAGCGTTTATGACCTCTATATCTTCTGTACTGCCCTCCGTTCGTTCACCAATGCTGAAATTATTCAATGAATAGATATTTCCATACAAGGGCTTAGCAGATACAATGCAGTAACAGATATTCTTGTGATCTGTTACTGTCTGACTGTCGCACTTTATCTCATTATCATTTTTTTACATTAAATGTGGCAGTCGAGCTGATGGTCCACAAGTAACTAAGGGCCATCCATAAATTATGTCAAACGTAAAGGAGAGGGGAGGGGGTCAATGAAGTGTGACATTGTGTAACAAGAGGTCGTAAGTTTCGTGACATCACATGTTAAAATTTAAAGTATTCAAACACAAAACTTAAACTGTAAAGAAAAAAACTTTAAAAAATATTTTATTTTTAGTCTATAACAAACTTTATTTTACATATTGATTTGTTGGCGAGTTCTCGCTTGCAACGTACTGTATCAAAATTGCAAATTTGATTTTAATATTTAGATATTTGGACAGTTCTTAAAACATTTAGCAATACAACTATATAATATTTATTGAATTTGCGAATAGTATCGCAAATAGTATAGCGAATAGTTAGGAAAATTATCCTTACTGGTAGGATAAAGAAAAAAAAAAGGGGGGATACTTGGTGAAACAAGTGACGTCACACCATGTTTTCCAAATGTGACAAGGACAGGGAAGGGGTCAAAAAACCATTACATTTATGTGATGGAAACATGATTTTATATAAAATACTATAAATTATATAAATTATATAAATCTATTCATATAAGCAGGAGGGGTTCTTGGATTGGAAATTGGATAAATGAGAATAGTATAAGAAATCGCAAATGTAAACATAATAAGTTTCTTACGTGATGAGTTTCTGTGTGGCAAACTTCTGTAATAAACTGGCAACAATCCCAGAGTCTACATCACCGAGACCTGGCAGCAATGCACCCGCAGTAGCCGGCAGTTGCAATTGCATGTCTGACAGGACTTGTAGAAGACGAACCTCTAAAGAAGCTGATGGCACCAACTTTGGCTTCTCTGTTGGTTCTGAAATGTATTAAAGTAGTATTTTTTTAACATTAATTACAAACTAAATTAATCAGGCTAATCTGAGTAAAATGATAAAAGAAGATTTACGGTCAGTTTTCTGGTGAAGAGATGAATTTTGACGATCCCTTTTTCCATCACTAGAACTTGGCGATCCTTCAGATTTATCTGTTCCACCACTCCCACTGATTAATGTCGCTCCTAAAATATTTTGCCGTTCTTTTTTCCTCTTTTCTAACTTCTCCCGCAAGCTGTTTCTCTTACTCTTTACAGCCTGGATTTCTTCCCAGGCGTCTGACATTTTGAATAACTATTTAATGGAAAAATGTTTTTATAAGATATTGAGAACGTGATAACAATGTATCTATCTATATTAAATGGCTAAAGAAATTATATTTAAAATATTTATAACATTGATAGATTAAATTTTCATTTCAAAATATTATTTATTTACAGTAGAACGGAGCCGGTCTCCAAATAAAATAATCCCAATACAATTGCAAAAGGTGCAAAATATCTTTGACAAACAGTTGACAGATCTTACAAATCAATGTCTTTACTTACAGATCTTACAGATACATGTCAAATACGACAGTGAATATGAGTCAAATTGATTGACTTGACATCAAATAAATCTGTGTGAAGAATACTATATACTCACAAGGAGGTAAGACATAGATTAATTAATTAATTTACTATAAGATCTTATGTAACATTGATAAATAATTGACACTGTTAATTTTACTTTGAACTTTTATTGGTGCATGCTGTTGTCTACTATAATTACGGCTGCATCTTTTCTTTTCGTTTATATTCATGATTTTGTTTGATGCCTATCTCATTGGAGACCATGTAATCTTCTTAATATACAAAAAAAGGCGATGTATATGTATATTTTCCCTATGGACTTCAAAACCGCTAAACCGATTTTGATGAAATTTTCAGACAATCTTCAGATTAGTCCAGCGGGTAATCCTGTGAAGTTTGGCAGCGATCGGATGCGGACCAAGTCGCGGGCAAAACCTAGTAATAAATAAATAAACATTTTTGTTCACCTTGTATAAATTTAGTATAATATGTTCCTATCAATAATGTAATTGCATACTATTAGTATTCTGCAGTTCCCATTCCTTTGGCTTAAAAGTCTGGTTACCAGGCCATACTTAAGAATAAAATAATATTGTTATCTATGATGGCCCCTATGTATGCCATGCTTTTTGCCATTTTTGCTTAAGATCTTTTGACAGCCGCTGTCATTGCAGGTGGACCATGTGTTGTATTGATATCGTTTATTTATTTTCCGTTTTCTCACTTACTAGTAATATTTAGTTTCGAATTGCCTTAAAATGGAAACAGAAAATATAGATGTGGATGAATTCCTACCTGCGAAGAACCCTATCAAGCTTAACAAAGCCAATAAACGAAAGGCAGTTTCGGAATCTGGCGATGTTATGGAAGTGGACACACAAACTCAAACACAGGAAACAGTTAAACGCAAGAAGCGCAGGTCAAAGAAAAGTAAAAAGTTACTTGATCCCAATGAAAGTAAAGAAAACATGAGAAAAATCGCTGTCCCAGCGCACAGGTATATAACCAGTAACTTAATTAACCTATTTTCGTAATATTGAAATTTGCTAGATTCTAGATACTTTTAACTTGTGGACCTATCCTGCCGCGAGAGGCCAGGCCACGTTTCAGCACCATACGTCATTACTGGCAGGACACTGATTATAGACCTTGGTTAGCTGAAAGTATAAGGCGTTGGAAAACGATAGGCAAAATTATCAGAAGTAGGTAGTATGATGATAAGCTTCTCTTACCCAAACTATGTAAATTGACACGAATGTCATATGGTAATAATTTGTTTTGTCATCTATATTAATATTATAAAGAGAAAATATTTGTATTTTTGTTTGTAATGAATAAACTAAAAAACTACTGGACCGATTTTAAAAAGCGATTTTTATCAGCGAGTAACAGATTATATTTTATAAAGTTACACAGACGAAGTCACGTGCAGCAGCTAGTGTAAAATATATTTTGGCTCACATTTCCTTTAATGTTTTCAGATACACACCACTAAAAGACAGTTGGTTGAAAATATTCACACCAATAGTGGAACATCTATTACTCCAGATAAGATTTAACACAAAAACTAGGAATGTGGAGATCAAAGTAGGTCCCGAGACAAAGGATGTAGCCAACCTACAAAAAGCTGCAGACTTTGTGAAGGTAATAATAATAATCTTTACTTGTACAAAACACATGTTTACACTTACTAGAGTTCTTGTAAATCAAATTCACCATTTAGCACTACCAGTAGTCTACAGTTCCTAATTAGCAGTACTGATTTTTCTGTATCCCTTACTCACTAATCTAAACACCAAAGCACTCATGCTGTAATTTCACGGTGGTATTATGTAAGGGGGTGGTTACTGCCGCCAGAAGGGGTGCCCAAATAACTGCGAAACACAGTGTGCGCTGCCACTACTAAGATTGCAATATATATATATAACCTAGGTTGTTTCAAAGTTTATTTAAGGTTTTAAAGTACAAAATTATTTAAAAAGATATTCGAATTCTTTTTTTTTATTTGTTTTCCAGTTTTCCCTTTAATAAAAAGACATGATAAGATTGTTTAAAAATATTATTTCAGGCATTCATCTATGGTTTTGAAGTTGAAGACGCACTAGCCCTACTGCGTCTCGATGATCTATTTGTTGAGTCCTTTGAAATTAAAGACGTGAAGACATTGCAAGGAGACCATTTGAGTAGAGCCATCGGTCGATTGGCAGGCAAAGCGGGAAGGACTAAGTTCACCATAGAGAATGTGACTAAGACTAGAATTGTGTTGGCCGACTCAAAAATACACATTCTAGGCAGTTTCCAAAATATAGCGTTGGCAAGAAGGGCTATTTGCAACCTCATCATGGGTTCACCGCCGTCCAAGGTCTATGGTAACTTGAGAAATGTCGCTAACAGAATGGCAGAGAGGATTTAAATAAATTATTGTTTGAAGTTTTCCAAAGTGTTTTATTTAATAAATATTTTATACATTTTTTAATCAATTATAAAAATTCAAATGTTAAGGAATGTTCACATTTATCTTTACATAATACGAATTTAATATATTACATCAAATTCGTTATAACCTTATACTTAATTAATATCATATCAATACTAATAATAAATCTGTAAGTGTAGTTAGGTATTGTATGTATATATGTATGTTCCTCCATAACTGATTAACTGAATTAACTGATTTTTATGAAACTTGGTAGATAAACATTTGGACGTATGGGACACAGGATAGGCTACTTAATATTTTTCAACGCGGAAGAAGTCGTGGGCCCCAGCTAGTTATAAATAAAATTGTGAAATTATTTAACTACTACTAAATACGGGCAGTTTTATTTAAAAAACATATATTTTTATTTTAGTATATATTACTAATTTTCTGACTATAAAATATAAAAAAACAGGTTTTTTAAATACTAGCTGTATCTGCGACTTTATATGCGCTATAGTTCGTTTTTTGAAAGTCAAATAGGATACTAACAATTTTCCACATAACAATATAATTATGTTAATCTAGGTAATAAACTATCAAATTTTCAACTAAATCCGTTAAGCCGTTTTTGCGTAAAAGATTAACAAAAATCCTCGTAAACATTCGCATTTTTAATATTACTATGATATACCAAACATATTTTACTTCATATATATTACAGATGTACACAATACTCGACAGTTGGGTGTTCCTCTTAACCAAAGTTGAATTATTCTCAAACATACGACTCTCTAAGTAAGATTGTTTTTCGGACCACGCGCAGCGGACTCGAGGGAGGGGACACATTTCATTATAACAATATTTTGTATTTAAAGTGCCTGGGGACGCGGGACAACACTAGTCTCGCGTCGTAACTGAGCGAAGCGAAAGTCCAAGGCTCGGATGCGCTCCATTCCACGCAATACACCGAGTCTTCGTGTTGCTCGTACGATTGTAGTACGCCATCTTCTAAACTGCGTACAACCAATAATATTTTTTATAAATTTATAAGTATTGAAAATCCTGATGAAAATTTTAATAAAGAGGACATCGTTCAAAGCCGGGCAATGTTCTTTTTAACTTACTCTAGAGAATTTGGTGTAATTCAAATTCGTTTATTTTCAGGTAACTGAAGACCCATATTTTAAATTTTTATACATTAGTTATTAATATTTATCTAATCTTTCTTAGTTTCAAT
The DNA here is from genome assembly GCA_936446665.2 of Synanthedon andrenaeformis. Lineage (NCBI taxonomy): Eukaryota > Metazoa > Arthropoda > Insecta > Lepidoptera > Sesiidae > Synanthedon > Synanthedon andrenaeformis. The sequence continues at coordinate 3,171,940 of OW387798.2, forward strand.
AATTTTATGTGAATATTTCACATTTTGTAAATGGGGATAAATAACGTACGAAAACTTTTTTAAAACTTTCAAATTTAAATATCCATGAAACCCCATTACCAAATTACACAATATTTTCCCATTTAAATCTATAATTTCTTCTTACCTAATGGTAGGTACAAGTTTCGATTGTTAAAACGAAAATTGAAAATATGGCCTGATCTCAATACACAACTGATTGATCTCCTTTGTATATTTGATATATTTTTTATCAAATATACAAAGGAGACGCAAAACACATACGTTTGTTTCATCCAATACATACACTCCATCCTTAAAAACTTTCGCATTTATAATATTACTCACGGCTGATGAGAGCTGTCCTCGTCTAGAACTATACTGGCAGCGGCAGTGAGCAACGCTCTGGCATCTGAGCTGCCTGTCAACAACAGCTGCTCGTGGTATGTGTTGTAACGGACTGTCCACACCCTGAAATATCATTTTACTATATTTATATTCTAAAATGGGACAAACGTTCCAACTAGGCATAGCCAACATCGAGAAAGTGGTCAATCGTCAATCCTTCTCGGGAAGCTCAGAGACAATTACTCATCCAAAATTCCGCAGTGTCTCAAAACAAATTTTTTCGACCGATGTGTGTCGCCAGTGATGACATATGGCGCTGAAATGTGGTCTCTATGGGCCTTGTAACAAAGCTCAACGTCGCTCAACAAGCTATGGAGAGGGCTATGCGAGGGAGATGAGGAGATCCGTAGTCGAACAAGTTACCCACATAAGCCTGCGGATCAGTAAGTCGAAGTGTTTGTGGGCAGGACACAAATAGTACTGACCGGCAAGCACAGTGTAGGATGTCCACCCACAAGGTTGACTAGACTAAAACACTAGACCTGATAAGGGCCAAAGGTCGAAGGTGGATCTAGGCTGCTTCTGACCGGTCCTAATAGAAAATTATGGAGGATTTCCAGGAACAGAAGCAGTAGTGGACACAACGACTTATGGAGAGGGCTTACTCTGCGAGATAGATTCAACATTTGAAAAACACCCCAATGAACCTAATTGATTGGAAAATTTGTACGATTAAATAGAATAATTATGATAAAAAGTATCACCAGTGTGAGTGATCTGTTCTGCTGAATATTGGCTCCTTGCTGTTCCTGTAGTCCCATATGTTTAAGGCGGCGTCGTCTCCGGCAGTCGCCACGTGGAATTGTCTGGAACAAATGTTGAAACTCTTCTGTAATTCTTTAACAAAGTATTTAAATAAATAAAATACCTATTTTTTTTTTTTTTGGTGGCGAGTAATTGTTCCATAATATTTTTTATAAATATATATTCTGACAAATTATTTATATATTATGTATTATTTATATATTATAGTATTGATATCTTATCGCGCGCTGGAATATATCTGCTAACTCCTCATACCTGTTGGGATTGAAGTCCAAATCCCTCGCTAGTTGTCTGTGCGCGTTGTCTATGGTCCAAGATGGTTTACTGCTGTCAGTGCGCGTGTCGTAGCACTTTACGTGCGTATCTTGTAACACCGCGAACTGTCAAATTAATTTTTTTTGTATATATACAGCGGATTTATATATTTAACGGATTTGGATGAAATTTGGCACACATTTAGTTTATTATCTGGATTAACATACAGGATACTTTGTATCTTGAAAACAATTTTGGGTTCCCGAGGGATCGTCTAAAAATATAAAAAATTGGGCGCCATAAAGATATAATATATTTTCTAAGGTGTTATATTATTATTTTTTCAATTTTCAACGCGGACGGTGTTTGGTTTTGATTACACTTTTTTAAAAATTATTTCTAGGTAAGGTAGTTTATTATACCATTTTTCGGTCAATTTCAACCGTTTCCCAAGCATTTTCAACATTTTCTCAGGCTATTTCAAAATTTCCCAAGCATTTTCAACAATTTCCCAGGCTATTTCAACAATTTCCCAAGCATTTTCTTTCAACATTTTCCTTAGGAATTTGTTTAGGAAAATGTTGAATTTGCTTAGGAAAATGTTGAAATTAACCGACAAATGGTATAAAACACTTATGTGTAGTCGCGTTTTATGTAATCATCTAAAGAGTTCCATACCTGAGTGTGTCCCTGGTGTGGGTTCCACTTGCCTCCGGTGAACTTGAGCCGGGTTCGACCCTCGGGCGCCGCAGCCGTAATGGCGGCGCCACTGTTCACGTCATGAACACACACACTGTTCTCGTACACGACTCCTATGCGATTGGGATCGGTCGGGTGCCACTCTGCACAGCGGATCTCCTCTTCTGCTTTCTTTAACACAAATTAATCTTTAAACAGCGGCAGTCATTTGGCAGTCCTGACGGCAGTAACCACCCCCTTACAGAAGACTACCATGAAGTGACAGCATTTATGTGCTCTTGTGTTTCGGTGAGTGAGTTTAGATACTCGCTGTGCAACATCCGGACAAGGGTCAGTACATCAAATTTCTAGTCAATCAAATGTGGAAGTTAGTGATATCACTTCGTCGACTAGGAAATGAGCTGATGATATTCGAACGCCTAAACGAATCTTCATAAGCTATAGCTAAGAACCATCACGATCACGTCATCTTTCAAACAAAATAAACCTAATCAAAATCGGTCCATCCTTTTGGGAGTAATGATGTCACAGACAGACACACAGATACACAGGTCAAACTTATACCACCCGTCTATTGCGTCGGGCGTTAAAAAGAATACTCTACCTCTGGCTTTATCGTTTTAAGAAGCTCCAAATCTTCAGCATTTCTGTTCTGTATTGCGTTTAATTCGTCCAAATCCTTCGGTATTACCTGAAAATATGAAATGGTTTTATATTATTTATATTTTATATATATTTATGTTATATTTAGTTTATATTTATGTTTTATATTTTGAATTTTATGTTAAGGTCGACAGACAGGCTGGCTGGCGGTTCACTGGATGGTGGGTGGCTACAGTCGCCTATAAAACTGTCTGTCTGTCTATAAACTATAGAGTATCCATGGAAATATTTTATTTTCCTTTCTCTGTTTAATGGATAATTGAAGCAGTGAATTGTGTAAATACAAGTATTTTGTTATAAGTTTTTTTTTAAATATTTTTTATCTATTTATTTAATTTTTTAATTTATTTACATATCTATGTCAAATCTATATCGAAGTAATTTATAAGATATGTTTTTATAGTGTTCCGTGAGTCACAAATGGTGTTGGCTGAAAATCAGCACCTGTGTTTGTCTAGCATCTCAGCACAATGCAATTTTATTAATTTCTGTCTTGTTTTTGTATTATGTCTTTGTGTTAAAATTCTTTCTTTCTTTCTTACTTTCAAACTAAGAAGTGTTGACCTTAAATAATAATTACCTCGACAGTGGGCAGCTTGTAAATAGACACCCCCATACTGCACTGTGAAGTAGCAGAGTCGTATGTGTTGTGCGTTGTCAATAATGTAGCCACATCGTGCGGGGAACAACGCATATGCCATATTTCACCTACATTATGTTTGAATACCTAGAAAACAAATCATTTTATGATATATTGGTATTCAGTTATAACGACAATGAAGGTACAACTATAATTTCCATCGCTATATAAATAGACAGAAAGCATGGCAGAAAATCATATTTTATTGCCAGACAATACAGCCGCGCAGTACACATCACCTATATCAAACTTAATTTATGATTCTACAAATGAACCTTTGTGTATTTGTGTACCTATAAAGTGTACACACTTTCGACTTAACCAAGTCAAAGTCGAAAGTGTGTACGAGTTGCGAGCACTGCTAGTATTACTATAGATTTAATTTACCTTTGTATGTAAAGCGCCTGTATCTTCCTCTAATTCCACAACATGGACCTGGTTTGAGTTTTCTTTTAGACTTTGTGTACCAATCAAGAATCTTATTGCGTCATTTTCACCATACTGCGGAGATAAAGCTCGGGTCTGAAATTATATATAATATTAATAATTTTGAATTTGTATTTTGGTTTGAAATGAATAAACCAAAAAACTACTGAACCATTTTTAAAAATTACTTCACCTATAGAAAGCTACATTATCAGCGAGTAATACTGTTACGCAGACGCTAGCAAAGAAATATAATATGTATTGATATACCTATTAGTTTACAAGAGAGAAAACTTCAAATATAAGTTTAATTAAGGCCAATGTTCACAACATAACGTACCTGATGTTCCAGACCATATATTATTGAATTTCCTTCGTCCATATTTGTATTAAAATAGAAGAAAAATTAAAGCGGCACATACGTGAGTTTTTGGTAAAATGTTTCGATTTTATTTATGACAAATTACCTTCATAAAAACCACATAAAAATGAAAACTGCGGATGAAAATACACATTTATTATTAAAATTAATACTGTTTAGATTATGGCAATTGGCAAAGAGGATTATGGTATGTATGTATGCAAAATACAAATCTGACTTTATTGAAGTTGACATTGATTGACGTTTAAAAAATGACACCTGACAGTATAGGCTATAGCACTTGTCTATGGAAACCAAAGATATATTTTAAATTTTTTTATCCGCCTCTGGCTTCGCATGGATGCTATTTTCTATACATACTATACGAATTTATAATATTAGTATAGATTAGCAGAAAAAAATTGCATCCGTGCATATCCGGAGGGTGTCGCTAGTTTCAAAATAAAAACAAAGTCTCGTCTGTTAGCGTTATCCTAAAATCATTAAGATTAAATCGGCAATGGCTTTGTGTTATGTTATGACTAATAAGTTTTAAAACTGCGACAATCATTTTTGTTAATCGTTTTGTTATCTTTACGACAGAACATTTAAATATCTTTTGATATTTTTTCCCATTACCAGGTGTTTAAATGCTTGTAAATTATAAGGTAACTATGTAGGTCCCTAAGTAGTGAACTCACCTAAGTGCTTCCACTATCAGTTGGTGCATGGTAAATTGTAATAAATTTTTTAAGAACTGTCAACTTCAAGGAAATTTAAATTGAAAATAGAAAAATACTTGACAGTCCCTAATACGTATCACCACATTTTTTTCCACTCATCCCTACCAGTAGGATACTTTTCCACATATAACCACTGTGAGAAAATTCTAGTGCAAGTGAGCTGCCGACCTTTGTAGGTTAAAGATAAAGGATTGGGAAGCGATAGGGAAATGAGCTCTGGCATCTTCTACTCACTAATTGAAACACAAAAGCACAAATGCTGAGTTATTTCGAGTTGGTCTTCTGTCAAGTGGCGGTTCCTGCCGCCAGACTGGCTGGCCAAATGACTCCGAAATGCACTACCTAATTGCCGAATCCAGAATAGAATTTTCAAAGTTGGCCCTGCCGAGCATCGAATCCCTGAGAGAGAGCGTTAAAACAAACACTCAACCAAGAGGTCTTCAAAATAATACGTATGGCGAAAGGACTACCGCTTACATTGTCCCACACCTTATCAACAGCCTACCTTCAGATCTATGTAACAATATACTTATCGATTAAAAATATTCAATTTAAATTAAAGCAATATTTTTTAAATTGTAATTAATAGTATATAGTTAGAATTATTAATAATTACAAATGATAACTCTAGATTCTAGATGAAACCTCAGTGGTTTTTAGTGTTATCATTTAACGTTATTTTATATATTAGCCCTTAAAATTGTTAAAAATATAAATAAAAGAAATAAAAAAAAGGATGCGATAGTTAATAGAAATTGACTTCCCAATTTTAAATGTATATTATAGCTGTTTTAATGGCAAAACATTATTGGCTTTTAGTTAGTAATTACAAGAATTCAACACGCGAAAATGACACAAATTCTTTATATTTTAGTTTTTTTTTATGTGACGGTCGACAGGCTGACGGTCCACTTGATGGTAGGTGCACACAAGCAAACCCCCCCTAGGTGGGCCACGACCTTGACGTGGTGGGGGGGCTTAACCCTCGCCAGTTCTTGGCGAGGGGCCAAGAAGGCCCACACCGTGCGCTCCGAGCGGGTTTGAGATACCAAGCCCGTAGCGGAGCGCACATCGGAGGTTCCCCTGGCAGCTTGCTGCCAGGGTTTTTGTTGAGGGTGGGCGGAACTTGTTCCGTCCTCTTCGGCGTTCTCCTGGCGACAGGGGCGGGATTGGTATCTCTCCCTCTGCCTTCTCGCCTCTGTCGCCAGGGGTTTTTTTGTTGTTTTTATTTTTTAGTTGGAGTTCAGGGGAACAGGGAGGCCATGGAGGGTGGCCCCTGGTCCCCTGCTCTACTTGGCGGTCGGGCGGGACTTGTCCCGCCCTCTTTTTTGACGGTGGGGGAGCCAATGGACATTGCGGTGTCCATTGAGTCCCCCATTAACATCTCGTAGACGGCCGGGCAGGAGAGGGCGGGCACCAGCCCGTCTTCAAATGTCCTAGGGGACCTGCGCACACAGTTGCTAGCTGTGTGTGCCTGCACGGGTCCCCTACGTCTGGGGATTGCTCGGGTGTCTCCGGGCAATCCCCCCAGTTGGCGTTACCCTAGCCAGAAATGGCTAGGTTGCCCGAGGGGGGTGGGTCGGAGCAGTTGGTTCGCCAGAGCCCGTCCACCCCTCACTCACGGGCGAGGAGACACCGGGGAGTTTTAGTGGGTAGGGGCAGTTCCGCCTGCCCCTACCCACTAAAAAAAAAAAAAAAAAGGTGCACACAAGCAACGGTGCAAGTGCGCTGCCGACCATAGGATAGATATGCCAACCATAAAAGGGATGGGGTAAATGGGCTTTGACATTCTTTAGTCACTCACCGAAACACAACAGCACATAATATATGCTGTTAATTCACGATGGTCTTCTGTAAGGGGGTGGTTACTGTCGCCAGACGGGCTGCCCAAATGAATGAGAAACGCAGTCTGCCCTGCCACTACTAAACTTAAATTTTCGTTTGCAAGTGAGCTCTTAAATGTATGGAATGTTATAATAGCCTAAATTCGAACCGAGAGTTGAAAAAGGAACAAAACTCGAGTTAGCAACAGTTCTTCGTCGATGGAATAAAAAATAACGGAAAAATGCGAACTCTAAATTCGTACGCGTAAATATTCCAAAGAGAAACAAGACTTTGTCGGAATTTTAGATGTACGCCATTAAAATGCAGTAAACAGAGCCTTTGACGCAGGCCGGCAACGATATTAAATTCGTTTTCGGGACGCGATGGGACATAAAAACTGATCGCGAATTCTTTAAAGCCCACACAGACGATTTAAAAATCATTGTTAGTTTAAACAATAAAATACGAATGCCTTTTCCCCAGTTCCAGTTATGTACAGACGCGACCACAAGTGTCTATACCTAGACTTTTAGTAAATGAATTAATTTGGAAATTGATGACATAAATGAGCAATAACGATTAAATTGATGATTGAATAAATACACATAAGTACAAGCTATTATTAAAATTATAAACTAACCCCCAATTTTCTTTTGAGCCCAAACACGCTATATCTGCTGTAAGTTGCTAAGGAGTTGGGGATTCCACAGATCACTTGATTTGATTTTTTTTTTCACTATTTCAAAATAGTTTAGTGTTAGTGTGGTTTAGTGTTCAATGAAGTTCAACAATATATATTTTCTCGTGGTTTTAACGTTTTCAGTGTTAATAATAGTTTTGTGATCGCGACTGTACCTCCGCGGAGGTTGCCGCGCTTTTAAGATCTCGAATGACGGTAAAAAAAAAACACCACGCGCTCCCCTATATCGGCGGCGAATTGCTGCAAGTTTATCAGTAAAAAAGCGTACCAATACCAAATGTTATCTAAACGCCACGCACCAAACGGAAGGTCATCAAACCGAGAGATCATACAGAAGATTTATTAATTCATAATTTCGTGACGAATTAATTGTTGAAGCAAAATTACGCATGCGTCGGTTAAAACATTATCATTGGCGAATGTGAACTCTAAACGCATTCGAAATTGTGCGCTAGCGTCGAATATTTAATGACCAGATTAAGTTTGCGCGCGAGTATATCAGAGAGCGTTTAGTACGAGAAAAAATCAGTAGTGATCTAACCACGGACGGAGTGAGGTGGTCGCGCGCCAAGAGCTTGTTAGTTATTTTTCGTGCTGTGTTCAAAAAGGGATAATAGTGATGAGGTGTCTAATATATGCCGTGTTCCTGGTCACGTTAGGCAGGATTGTTGAGAGCGGTATGTGTAATTTAGATTTTTTTTTTATTCTACTACCTGTTAACATTAAATAACATGTTGGTCCTGAAAATTTGGAGGTAGATTTTATTTTTGACAAATATATTTTTTAAATATCGAACTTTTATTCGTTGAATTGTGTTCGCATGTGGAAATTTAACCACAAATTTAAAACTAATGTCCTCCTTGATAGAACTATTTCATTCATTCTAAAAGGATCGTAATTGAAATATATTATTTTCTTTAAACCACTTATTTATGGAGAATTGTAGTAGGTAAAATTTCTGTACTTATACATGCTAGGTTTGTGAATTTTCGAACCAACCCTAATATTATTTAAGATGGAGAAATCGATATAAAAACCAGTTAAGTATATCTTCTTTTATACATAAAACCTCTCAACCGCTTTTGATGAAATATTCAAGAAATTTCAGATTAGCTCAGCGGGTGATCCTGTGAAGTTTAGTAGCAATTGGAGAAACAGTTGTTTTTTGTTTTTTGTAATTTTGTGTCATGTTTATCCTACAAATTAATATTAAAAATTAAAAAATAGATTAGATTAAGTAATAAATTAGATTTTTCTTGCCTGATAAACATAAATGAGCAATTAAGACTGAATAAACGCTTTAACACTTAAGAAACAGTGGCAAGGCCGAAATCGGGGGAAAAACTATAGTTTAAAATAAAATATGTAATTAAAATTTAAAATATTATAAAACTAAATATTATAAAATTAGCCGACACTTCGTCCGCGCTCCTTTTTCTTTGGTGTTTAACATTTATTTAATTATTATTGCTCATTTAGTTATTTTTGTCAGAAGTTGAATTTTTTTATTTTATTTTTAAATGTACCCTCAAGAACAGTACTTTTCCGGATTAAAAATACCCTTACGTATTTTTAATCCACAATTGTTATTTATCTACCTTATAAATTATTTATTTATCTACCCACTTATGTTATTATTATATAATCTACTTATAATTAACTTGGCGACCCGTCCCCAGCTATTCTTCTGAATTTTCTTCCACAATTTAAATCGTTAAAATACACAGACTATAAAAGTACATAGTATTATGTATAAGTACTACATAGAAAGGATATAGTTCAAAACCAGGCCTTTGTTTATTTTTATCTTGCACTTTGGAGAATAAGTCTTTTTTAATGTCAGATTTTGTAAATTATGTAAATTGTAATGTAATAACAAGACTTTTATACTTTCAAACTTTTTGTATTTTCTATTTTTTTTTTAATACTTTCAGTCTTAAATTTCTATGAAACCCCATTACTAAATTACACGATATTTTTCCAATAAAAATATGATCCTGAATCTAGTGGACATCCGACAAAAAAAGGTTTGCCTAGGGATATGTAGAGAAAAAATAGTTACTGCAAATGTTAAAAATGCATGTTGTTCGTTGACTCGACTTCATGTTTTTAATGTAAAAATAAATAAATTGATAAATATTTTTTTATAATCAAAAATAATTTTGTATTAGCGATCTTATTAGATCTCTAAGGTTATTGAATTATTAAAAAAAAATATTTCGACTTACTTATATTAGTAACTATAAATCGACTCTTTAAATGTCTTTTTTTTAATTTTTGAAATTTATTTTAGATTTTTTGATATCTACATGAAAAATCACTTAAAATAAATTTTAAAAAAGAAATTTAAAGATTTTTTCAAAATCTACATGTAGGTATTTAAATTTTTTGATTTAAGTATATCGTATCCGCAATCAAAAAAAATTGAAAATTGAACTACATTTAAAAAGTCGATTTATAATTACTATAAGTAAATCGAAATTGATTTTTAATAATTTAATAATCTTAGAGAGCTAATACAAAAAATTTTTAATTATAAAAAATTATTAGAAAAAAAAAATTGAAATTAACCACATGAAGTTGTCGAGTCAACGAACAACATCCATTTTTAACATTTGCAGTAACTTATTTTTTTCTCTAGATATCCCTAAGCAAATTTTTTTTGTCCGATGTCCGCCACATTCAGGGTCATGTAAAAATCTATAATTTTTTCTTGCCTAAGGCTAAGTAAGCCTACAAGTTTCAACCTATAAAACCAAAATTAACTGATTGCCTAATCTGCATATAAATCTGATTGTTATTATGGACTTCTTTTTTTATAAACAATCATCGCCTTGACATTTCCTCATTGTAAATTATATTGCTAGGCTTTTAAAAACAGAAAATCATTTTCCTGTATTAGTTTTATACCTATTTTAGCACTTTTTAGATTAGTATCTAAAACTGTTATTCACTTTTAGACTAACAGCGCAATTCCTAGTTAACGAAGGGATTTCATTAACTTTCACAGTTTCGTTTGGTTTCAAATTTGATGTACTGTTACTTCGATGATATTTCCATGACATGGTAACATTGACCAGATGTTGCAGCATCAAGTGGTCTGCGGGATAGCCCAAGTCCACAGCAAATGTTGTTTAGACTCATTAGAATGTCGGGGGTTAGTTTATAATTTTTAATTATAGCTAGCTGTTGCAACTGACTTCCCCCGCGTTACCTTATAAAATATATACTATGTTACTCTCTGATAATGTAACTTTCTATAGGTGAAATAATTTGTATTTTAAAAACATACAAATATTCTCTCTTTATAACCCGTACTATGTATAATATTATAAATGAGTTGTTATAATTAAAGTTTGTTTAGATGTATGGATGTTTGTTACTCTTTCACGCAAAAACTACTGAACCGATCACCATGAAATTTTGCATACACGTTGTCTGGGACACCAGAAAGGACATAGGTCATTTTCATCCAGAAAAAAGGACTATTATCGAGGGATCATCTAAAATTAAGGAAACTAACTCCTGGCTAAGTGTTATAGCAATAACGATGTCAGGCGATATATTGCTTTTTCAACGCGGGCGAAGTCGCGGGCACCATCTAGTATTAGTACAAATATAGATATGCAGGTAAATAAAAATAGACCTTACATTTTCTGTTTATTTAATGTTTCAAAATATGCCACGTTCATTATCGTAGCTTAAGACTATAAAAATTAAAGTCATAGATATTGTAAATGTATCATAGATATTGTAATTACTACGACGTAACAGTGTCAATGCCGAATGGAAATATTGTAAATTTGTTTACAATCTGACTCATAATAATCGATTCAGATCAACTCTTGTCTTCTATAGTTTTTATCAGACGCGTAGTTGTAAACCTAGATTGGTAGTAAAATTTACGTATAGGAAAACAAGATTTTTTTGAATACAAAAATTGAAACATGATAATAGGGACCTTAGGCAGGGACCCTGTCTAGGAGACCTAAGCTTAATCAATACTAATAATAAATCTGTAAGGGTTAGTAATGGAGTAAGTTACTTTGTTTTCAGATATATCGTGTTTATAGGCTCTATACATGATACTGAAACTAAATTGACGATTTTTACAATTTTTTTCTGTATGTATGTATGTTCCTCCATAACTGAAACGAATTAACTGATTTACATGAAACTTGGTAGATAAACATTTGGACGTACGGGACACATGATAGGCTACTTAATATTTTTCAATGCGGACGAAGTCGTGGGCACCAGCTAGTATTATATAAAATTTGTAAATATAGGTATAACTTAGTTTGAAATAAGATATTTATTTATCCTCCGCTTATCCTACTGTAAATTTTAATTGTGTTATTTGGATATATAATTAAAGTTAAATGTTATTTTTTCATGTTAAGGTCCGGAGACATACTGATGGTCTATTTGATGGTAGGTGGCTACCGTAGCCTATAACACAAGCAATATTAAAGATCCTTGAAGTCGCGGCCGACTAATTAGGATTAGGGATAAGAGACCCATCCTGGGTGGGACAGGGAAATGGGCTCTGTAATAATACTGAAACACATCAGCATACATGCTGTTATTTCTCGGTGGTCTATGTTGTTGGCAGAGACGGGATGCCCCCCTTTATATATTTTGTGATAATTGTATTGTTTTTAATGTTTAAATTGTACCTTGATAATAGTATCTAACTTTTTAGGGGGTTTAATTTTTACGTCGCTGCGTCCCGAAACTTAACAAAATTACTAATGATTGTTGTGAGTAACTACACTGAAAACTTTATCTCTATATCTATTATCAAGTAAACTGGATATTTTTTGTAATCGTCATTATCATTAGCCTGTGTCCGTCCACTGCTGGATGTAGGCCTTTCCCAAGGCCTTCTGAAGACCGTGTGTGGCCTTTCACCACACACGGTCTTTTGTACTTCCCATCCAGCCGCTTCTCGCGCAGCCTTTTAGGTTGTCTGCCCACCTGGCCGCAAGACGTCCCACGCTGCCTCCATTCGAGAACTCTTCGAACCCATCGGTTGTAGCTCTGCGACGGATGTGTCCTTTTTTAACTTTGGGAAATTCTCTGGATACCACCCGGCAGTGTAAGGGACTCTGCGGGGTTATGCCGGATTCGTGCCGGCTAAAACTCAACAACTTGGGCGACGGTCTTGGGGGAAACTGCCGCACGTCCTAAGGTCCCCCGAGATGGCCGGCGTACCTCCACTTTCGGGTACGCCGAGGTTCTGACAGCGAGAGTAGCTCTCCGCGCTGGATAACCGTGGCGAAAGATATTTCCTGCCTATTGTCACTTCAACTTGCTAATTCTCTTGGCTATGCCGACAACTTTAGTTCTTAACTATTCTTCAGATCTTAACCACCAAAGAAACTCTGAACATAGTTAGTTTGCTGAGACTTTAAACTTGTGGATCAGTCCAGCCGTAAGTGGCCACATTTTTTTTAAACATACTTTTTTTTTCAAATTTTTCTTATCAAGTTGCAGTTTACATTTTGAACTAAATTTGAGCTTACTGTCGAAGGATAAACACAAATATCGTATTTATGGGCATTACTAAAATAGACTTGTACAGAAATATAGGCAATGGAATAGTGTATTTCTATTTTTAGAATGAACCGGTACAGCGGGGTTCAATACCACGATATCTCGAACTTAAAATAGCAGAGAAATATATATCTACCTATGTAGTTATGTATGTACATGTAATTTGAAACGATAAGGGTTGTGAACTTGTTAGAGTGCCAGTGACAGCCGTGTGATTCTTTAAGATAATAGTAGCAGGGCACATACTGCAGGCGACTATAGTGTACATTAGCGAACATTGTCATCTTTTTTTAATGTTAAGGTCGACAGACAGGCTGACGGTCGCCTGTAACATAAGCAACGTCGTAGGTACTGCAAGTGGACTGCCGACCATAGAAGTATTAATGCTAAGGGATAAGGAAGGGATGGGGTAATGCGTTCTGACATACCTTATTCTCTCACCGAAACACAACAGCACAAATGCTGTTATTTCACGGTGGTCTTTTGTAAGGGGGTGGTTACTGCCGCCGGACGGGCTGCCCAAATGCTGACTGCAAAATTTTCCAAATCTAGATCAGAGCCAACTTTGAAAAGTTCATTTCCAAAGTTGACCCCGCCGGGATTCGAACCCGCTGCTGTTGGCATCTCTAAAATAAAAAATAAAAATAGCGTCTAAGGCTTTCTATGTTCTATGTAGCAGTAATTGTAAAAAATAACAAGATATCTAAAGATTTTCTTCATAAACTTAGAAATAACATTACAATTTATATTAACGATTTGTAAAGCGATTAACGAGACGAAATGTATCACTGTCTGCCGTCTAATAACTTTGAAAAGTTCGAGTAATTACTAGAACACACAGTTGGTTTTCCTGCTTATTCATGAACCTATTATTTATTTCTTAAAACTTTTCCTTATTCCATGGATATTGTGTTCTTAATAATAACTCTTATTCATATCGTGACTGTAATTTTTAATATAAATTGACTTAATCATTTAAAAGGTTTAAAACCGAGTATAATTTATATAAAATTACTAGTGGCCCGCTCCCGGCTTCGCACGGGTGCAATTTTTTACTCAATCCAGCTGATAAAATTACCTTACATCGCCATCTGTTAGAATCTTTTGGAACTCACAGATAAATTGAATAGGTATCAACAGATGGCGCTATGTTAATAATATTATATAATTTGCAAAAAAATAATAAACAAAATGAGATATAAACTGTCTTTTAAGTTGAACCAAATTACATATACAGTAGAAACCGGATATAACGACTTCGCTTACAACAACATATCGGTTACAACGAATAAATGGCAACGTCCCTGTTGAATGCCTATAAAGATTTAATATTGCTTATAATGACTATCCGTTTGTTATGACCAAATTTTGTGATCCCATGGAAGGTCGCTATATCCGATTTTCACTGTAGTTACGAAATTTTATCAAAATCGGTTCAGTAGTTTGGGAGTTCATCGCGGACAAACAACGTGACACGTAATTTTTATATATATGAGGATTTCTTCTACTTCCTAATTTATACTTTTATACTAATACTCGTATTATAAATGTGAAAGTGACTCTGTCTGTCTGTTACATTTTTACGCCGTAACTACTTAACCGATCACCTTGAAATTTTGCATACACGTTGTCAGGGTTACGAAAGGACAAAAAGGTACCAACCATTCATCCAAAAAAAAAAACTGTTCCCAAGGGATCATCTAAAATAAAATAAAAAACTAACGCCTGGCCAATGTCATGTCAGCAACAGGAGGTCAAGCGTTAGAGGTTATATTGCTTATTATTTTTTTAATTTTGAACGCGGACAAAGTCGCGGGCACCGGCTAGTATTATTATAAATGCGAAACTTTGTGAGGATATATGTTTGTTACTCTTTCACGTAAAAACTACTGAACGAATTTGGATGTAATTTGGCACACAGATAGTTTATTAACCGGATTAACAACCCCTTAATCCTTTTAATCCTGGGATGATGTTAGGTTCCCAAGTATGGTCTGAAAATTTAAAAAAAAATTGGCGTCGTGTCACAGCGATAAGGATGTCAGACGTTATTTAGGTACTTATTAAATTTTTCATTTTCAATGCAGATGAAGTCGTCGGCACCAGCTAGTATTTTATATATATTGTTAAAGGCGTAACAAACATACAAATAAACTCACTTCTGCATTTATAATATTACTTAGGATATTATTTTTGCAATTTCCTTTAGAATAAATCCAACATGGCCCCAGGTGAAATTGTATTGCTTTCTTTCAACCGGATCAAGTCCGTCTGATCTAAGCAAATGTGGAACATAACCACGAAGGACAATCAAGGGTATTGCCCTCAGACTTTCTCGTCTAACAGGTAGATCCTGTATTTGCACCTTTCTCGTACATTGGCGGACAAAATTTTGGTGTAAAATTTTTGCAAAAAAAAAATTATAGTAATTATTATAGCATACTAGCGGCCTGTTCCCGGCTTCGCCCGGGGTCCATTTTTTTACGTAAAAACCTTCCCTGATTATCCCTCTATCCATGAGTGAAGACAGAATTAAAATCGGCCCAGCCGTTCTCGAGTTTTGCGCTTAGCAACACATTTAGGGATTCATTATTATATTATAGATTTAAGTCAATACTAATTATGCTAAACTATTTTCCTCTGACTAATAAACACAATTAAGTAATATAGTAAGTATGCGTTTCCACGAAGTGTCTTGTTTGTCTTTAATTTTATCGTGTTCCGAAGTCGAAGAATCGTTTTACAGGAATTAAACAATAAATTAAAAAATCAATAAATAGTTATGTAGATATATAAAAATATTGGGCTAAAAATAAAATAGACATAATCGAGGAAGGCATTGGCCGAAAGTGTATCTACAAGCATTATGTGCTAAGCAACTGTGCCGGTCTGGGCCGATTTCACGTTCTTAAACTAACGGTTTCACGATACAAAATAATTGTTATATTAAGACAAGAACTAACCTCAGACCGAACACATTTTTTAACCTATGCATTAAGGTGCAATATTGTACAACAAATTTTTGTATTGGAGATAACCAATCATCCTTAAAATTGGAAGGTTCTTCTTAAGTATTGTGTAAAATATGAAAAAAGAAATAAAATTTACTTTTAACTTGTAGGTACTATACCCGTATAATATTTAAAATATTAATAAGCTTAAAAACAAACATTTAAGTTGTCGTTGAAGATTTTTATTACTGTGACACGAAAGGTTTTTTTGGGCAATAAGTAATTTAAATTTTTTTTTTTATAAAATATATCTTTTTGTATAAATCTGCCCGATTCAAACTTTTTTTAGTGTACCTACTCTGTACCTATTTTATGCACTGTATTTTTACTCTAAGAAGTCAAATTCTATTTCTTAATTTTACTCTAAGAAGTCAAATTAGGCGACGAAAATACCTAACACTTTTCTGCTCGCCTTAAGGTGATCTGCTGCCCATCATGATCTTAACTACAAGATCAAGCAACAATAGACAAGGTATGATAAATTCGTTGCCAACCTTGCTAGCATTAATTAAATGTAAGACAAAAAACCTTAGACCTTATCATGTGTATCGTACTTGTCATGAACGACCTGTCAAATTCTGGACCAGAAAATTAATTTAAAATAACTAGAACACGTATTAATTAATAAAAAAACAATATTTAAGTTATAATGTTGACAGTTGTGGCGTCTGATTGGCTACGTTATATTGATAACGGGGTGTGAGGTCGCATTCATTCATACAGCTGCGGCTATCTCGAGTGATGTCATTATGTGTATCTGGTTCTGGTCCCTGTATGTTAGTCTCTCAGGGCCTTTGGACTTTTACGTTACGCGGTATCATCCCCTCGTCTGGAATATAATAATATTTTATAGTAGGGGAGCCCAAGAGGGGATTTTGGGATTTACTCAAGCGCGTCAGATTAAGGTATGGTAGATTAATTACACGCTGAAAAGTGTGCATTTAAATAATTTGACGATTTGAGCGTGACATAAGGGTGTACGAGGGTCACAAAGTTGCAAAAATGCGTTACCTTGACATTCTTGAGCGCGGTCAAATTTTATTTTATTTTAAAGGAAATAAATAATAATGCAAGGAAAACAAGAAATAAGGTTTGTGTTTGTTTTTATGATATTTTCCGAGAACATTCAGTGATTAAAAAGACATGAAAAAGAAATGTATTTTTAATATCAGATTTTTACTGTCAGATTAAGAATCAGCACAATCAGGAATTTAATCTGAACCGTCTGTATGAAAATCTGAGGTGCTTTAGTATGTCAACATGGCGATTTATTTTGCATTTTCAAAAAGTTGCCACGAGCTTTCTTCGCATCCGAATCGTCAGTCTTTTGAATGGGAGCTTAGTTTGAGTTCACTTAACATCCCCTCTGAATATATGACGCGCTCTAGTGAATTTTTCTTTTTCCATTTTTAACGCTTCCGTACGGGAGATCCCATCATCCAAATCGGCAGATTTATATCCGTCATCAGGGACATCAGGGACATATACATTATCAATATCTGACGCGCTCGAGTATGTCCATATAACTGATTTTTTTACATTTTTGAAATCCTCTAGATCTAGACACTAACCCCACCGTTGAAATGAAAAACTTAATATAACCTTTTTTCTTCTTTCCTGGATGGAAAGAAGAAAAAAGGTTATATTCAAAATTCAATAGGTACCCACGACGCGGACGCTCGAGTAACTAACTCCACATTTAGCATCGTGGGCTCCCCTATTATTAGCGCTTCTGTATTTTAGCGCATTCCATTTTTTGTTTGATCATTGGTTTCTAAGATATCGATGATCAAAGACAAAAGGGTCCTTTTTAATTAAAGTTCGGATGTCTCAGCAAAAAATCAAAAATCAACGCAGAGAAAACTAAAACAGCAAATTGAAGGTTTAACCGGAAATTTTTTTTCAATCTCGTTGACCTAAAAATAGTTATGAACCATTTAGCAATTTTTTTCGCACTATTTCTTAGGATTGCGTGCGTAACTAAGCTGGTAAAAAATTTTGGGCAAAAAATTTGAAAACTGGAATCTTAAAACTTCAAAATACTTTCTTTACCACGATACGACCATTTTTCACTGAAATACAGAATTTCAAATGACACTAAAAAAAATTAAGATTTTTTTTAATTCCTTAATTATTTCCATTATATCGATCCATTTAAGTCACTCCCGCTCTAAAAGCCTCGTACACACAAACAAACAAAAATACAAACTTCACCTCTTTGTAGTATTAGTATAAGTAACTTATTTTAGTCTAGTCTTGACTAAGACTAACTGTCTTTAGTTACCTAAATGTGGTGTTATCTCAACAATACAAGGAAAGAAAATATTCCCACGTTATAAATTGCTTTATTGTGCTAATTAATTCAGTTAACCGCACAAAGTTGCGCAATTCGCTCAGAGGACAATAAAATATTATGTACTTACTCAATTGTTTTATGTGTTGTCAACAAGGAGTAACTATTTTTAGTTGTAATCTAATTACAATGATATCATCTTAGAAAAAAAGTGTGAAGTAGTTAAAGGGGAAAAAATTTGTTATTCGTGTGGAAGCGTATGCGGTAACCTCTTGATGATAATTATATCTAAATTTATATATTTTTATAGTCCTGATCTTCTATTTATTTCATAGGCCTCATTGTGTTAATATAAATAAAACTTTTATGTTGTTTTGCTCACATTATGCTTATTTATTTCAACTTTCCACATTAACACCAATCCATACATTAAAACATAAAAATAGCTTATAAAATCAAAACAATACTCAATGTTTCCTTTCTAAAATTTCTCTGTAAACTGTATTGAAAATTTTCCATTGACATGGAAAATTCTTTTATTCTTTTCCTAATTTAAAATCTACAATACATAATAATATATTGTCTTTTAAAATCACCCAGCAATTTAAAATTCAATTACTCAATGTCCATATCTGTCGGTAGTCCATACTTTTTTTTTCGTTTTTTTTTTATGTTACGGTCGACAGACAGACAGACAGACAGACTGCAAGTACCAACTTGCAAGTGCAAGTGCCAAGGATAAGGTTAAGGGATGAAGAAAAGATAGAAAGGATGGGCTCTGGGCTATGACATCCCTTATTCACTCACTGAAACACAACACTTACTAAAGTCGCTTAACCGATACTTAGTTGCTTAGAAGTCGCTTTCCGCGTTTTAGAAGAAGTTAACAGAGTCCTTTCCTGTACCCCTAATAACTTGTATGTGACATTTCACTCACTTTTGCTATTGTAATATTTTTATGAATAAAACTTTAGAAAAGAAAAATATACCTAAATAGCTAGGTCTATTCAGCGATTTAAGACAAGCACTAACCTCAGATAGAACACAATTTTACCTAAATGAGTGCAACCTAATACCCTATGAATTAAGGCACAATATTGACAACAAGCTTTGTAGGTTTTTAGGAAATAACTGAATAGATTTAAAATTGAAAGGTTTTTCCTAAAATATGGCAAAAGAAATAAAAGTAGCCGCTTAAAACTTGAATACAGAACTTGTTAATTTTTTTTTAATTAATAAGCTTAAAAACAAAATGTAATTGCTGCTGAATATTTTTGTTACTGTGAGGAGAAAGGTTTTTTGGGCAATAATTTTTTTTTATAGATTTTTTTTTGGTTAGATCTGCCCTTTTTAAACTTTTGTTAATACAGTCTATTATGCACTGTATTTTTATCTAAGTTTAATTTTACTCTAAGCTTTTCTGCCAAGTCCTCAAGACAAGCCAAGCTTTTCTGTAACAATAAAATTCTCTCTCTCACTTACACCGTTTCAAGTATAAATACATTTGGATATAATAAAAAACATGAATTGATTAATAATTAATTACATTATTATTAAGTACGTGTAATTAAACGACAAACGTTTAAAGGTTATCTGCAATACTGTAATTTTATGTAGAATTAATTCATTTTGCGTTCGATAAAGTTTTTGAATGCTACGATAAAATATTAATTACCAAGTAATATTAGCCCGGAAAATGTACTTTCATTCTTTCTGGACTTTCTTTGGACCATTTGCAATGTGGACTATATGTGAGTTAATCATCCTATGTCCTATTAAAAAAAAATCATTTATTTTCAGGCAACTAGACCCATATTTTACATTTTTATAAATTAGTTATTAATATTTATCTAGATTCTGTATCTCTGACAACGTGTATGCAAAATTTCATGATGATTGACTTTGGCTTGGTTTTGGCACCGCTTTATATATCCTATCTTTTAAGTTGGACCAAATTACACATGTACGAAATTTTATCAAAATCGGTTCAGTAGTTTAGGAGTTCATCGCGAACAAACATGTGACACCTAATTTTTATATATATGAGGATAACAGGATTAGATTTTATTTTTAAATAAGATTGATAAACATTTAAAAAAAAGCTAGTAATAAATCATTCACCAGAAACCAAAATGTCAAGTCACTAGAGGGTTTCGATTTAAAGAAGGCTGGAGATGTAAATACAGTCATTGAATAACTGAATGTAGTTAATTACGCAACGAATTTCGACTGTCTCCCAAGTCATACCTTCGTCAGTAGCATTACATAAGCATAAGGGATTTGGAAGGAACAGGGAAAAGGGCTATGGCATCCCTTACACACAAATGCTGTTATATCACGGTGTCCCTAAAGTTGAAATTTAAAAAATATATATACAGCGATGGAACTACTTGAATGACTGAAAGTAATTCCGTATCGAATTTCGAATTTCGACCGTCTCCAAAGCTATCTTCGTCGGTAAGTAATTATTGAGACAATTGTTGGTAGCTATTAATAGGACTGCAATAATTGCGAAGGTTAAAGGGCAAATTGTGGAGCGGCGAGCGCTGCGTCCGCGGACGTCACTTTCGGCGGCCATCTTACCGAATGCCGCCTGTGGGAATTTCAAATTAATTTTCCAAATTGGTCTATGGTATTAGTCTAGACTTTCCGTTAGTCTATGATAGATGTGATCCGATAGGAAATTAACTATATTGATTTATACCTTGCTAGCTGGCGCCCGGGACTTCGTACGTGTTGAAAAATGAAAAAACACCTGAGAAAATAAAATAAATTATTTGTTATAAAATAAATTGTAAAATTTATATCAATTATATCATTCTTACAAAAACTTAAAAATTTTATACAAATTGTATCATCCTAACTAATAATGCTTTGGGCTCCCAAGTGTCTGCTAGTTTGACGAGATTAACATTAAAAAAATCCAGTGACAGACAGATTTCATTTTAAAAATCGAATTATCCACACTTTTATTTTGATACTGGTTAAGTACTATTTACTCTATGGTTTTGATTTTCAGGTTTCCTTACACTTCCACATTCACTAAGGCCAGATATAAATGGGAAGATATGCGAACCAGGAACTCAGTGGCGCAGTCGGTGCAACGATTGCTCATGCACCCAAGACGGTCGTCCGCTATGTGAACAGAACACTTGTCCGGGACAGGACGGATGTGAGTTGCTTTATTATTTAGACAGCTCGTCTCGCGGCAGTAACCATCCCCTTACAGAAGACCACAGTGAAATAATAATATATATGTATACTTAAGTCTAGTACGATATTTAATCCTGTAATTTGTATGAAACAACCGACAGATTTTGGTCGCGAAAAATCGCCAAAATCGCCTCACATAATTAATGGACGTCCCCTAATCGCTTAGTTTTAGTGGTGAAACAAAGACTAAATACTAAAAATGTGCATTGTTTAATGAAGAATTTACAAGAAATAAACAACTCAATTGCTTTGAGAAAAATATATATTAATAATGTGAAAGACAACTTGTATTGTTTAGAATTTTCGTTCAATTCTAAAGAAAAAATTAAAATTAGACGCATTGAAAAATATTTATAAAACGGCTTATTGCGCGCATAGAATTCCCTCATTTACTAATCTATGTATTTTATAATCGTTCGTTCGTAAGGAGTAAACTCCAATCGTGCGTCGGAGCTGACACACACACTTTTTTTTTCTACTCAGAAGATGTTGAAAAGGAAATAATATCTGTGTTATTTTCAGATCCAGACCTGAATTGTTCACCAGGAAGCCGGTGGATGAATGGCTGCAACTCCTGCTGGTGTACCGCTGCAGGGAAAGCGGTGTGCACCAGAATAGGGTGTGACCAAGAAGGTAAATTTAAATTCATGAAAATATTTAAAAAAAAGTTGTGTAACTTCATTTAAAACATTATTAATTACCTACGTAATATCTTTACAAAATGCTTATAGGACGACACGTTTGGTCTAGTGGCTAGTAACTCTAGCTGTTAAATAAACGGTCGCGGGTTCGAATCCCGCTAGAGGCAAATGTTTATGTGTTAGCTTTAGCAGTTGATACATTTTAGCTTAGTACCTGAGTCATAGATGTTTTGTATTTATAATATGTATGTATTTACAAAAAAAGTATATGTATCCATAATTCAAGCATTAGTTTGTTAGTGTGGAACTAAGTGGTGCTGTGTGGAATGTGTGCAGATATTTATTTATATATTTTTTTTAATTCGAATTTTTAAAAAAGTAGGCATTTGATGTCAGTTACAAAATTTCTCGTGATGTCTTCTATACTAATATTTTAAAGAAAATTGTATTTTTGTTTGTAATAAACAAACTTAAAAACTACTTGGCCGATTTTAAAAATTATTTCGCCTATAGCAAGCTACACTATAGCGAGTAACATAGGCTATACTTTATTAATTTACTTGGCCAAAGTCGCGTGTAAAACCTAGTAATTCGATAAAATTGATCTAGAATTTTTTGATAAACTCCAAAATAATGATACGAATTGTTTTTTTTTAATTGGGAAAAAAATGTAAATTCTTTAAAATAAACTTGTTTAAGTTTATTTTTTTATAACATAGAGAAAAAAACAATAATCTTTACAAATGGTATTCGCAATCAGTATTGAGAAGTCTTCAATAGTACCTAGTTTGCTATAATTTAGTCTAACAATGGAGTTAGATAATGAAATTCGACATTTAAGAGTGACGTCTGTAAATGTATAACCATAGAGTAAATATATAACATAGATAGATCCGATAGTGAAGCCATCGCTTTAAATATAAATCCGTTTATATTTAAAGGTTATAAATTAAACATAAACCAGTTAGTAATATATCTTTGAAAGTTGCTAAAAATTATATTTTTATCTTCACAGTAACTATGGACTTCGCAGCGTCAGAAGAAAAAGAGCTTGAAACTAAATTATTTGAAGCTGGAAGTAAAATAAAGTCTCACATTGAAGTAAGTCATTATTTAATTGTTTGGGAACCATGTTAATAATAATAATATGCAAATGTAAACATGCTCTTTGACAGCAGAATTTGACAGTTGTAAATAACATATCGGTGATTATTTTAAAATTAGAACGTGCGTAGTTGAACAATGCAGGGTTGTTGCGGATACTCGTTCCCGCAACGGCTAATGCGGTACTTCCGCATCGATTTAGACATCCGCAACCGTATCCGCATCCGCAATAAATTAATGTAAATCTTTTGCGGATGCGGACTTGGCGCTAGTGTAAAATCTGGAAAATTTCCCCAGGACGAATTATGAAATTGTTTCAATTTTCTAGCTTGATTACTTAATAAAAATTTGTTAATATGAAAGGTATATTTTAATCATTTATTTCTACATTAAAAATTTAACCGTGCACACTTCATTACCATAGAGCACTTATTTGTTTAATTTTGTGACATCGGTGGACGGTTTGAGAGATTTCCATTGCAAGGTAAGTAATGTTAAATAACATTATTTTATTTATCATATCAATGCCTACACACCTACTTGATTTATATACGTATATAAATCAACCATCGATCGTTCGCATCGTTTTTTATAAATAGTCAATCAACATATGTCAATCAATAAGTAATTAGGTAGTTGTGATATGAAAATCAACAAAAGAAAAAGAATATTTAAATGTCTACTTAGAAAGCGAATCATGCTTAAGTAAAGTAACTTAAATATGTCCTAGTTTGTGTTAGATTAGAAATAATTAATGTTTTAGTATCCAGAACTCCAAGAAGACAATGAGAATAGAATTGAACTAGACGACAATATAAAAGAATCGAGGGTAGTTTTTGAAGAACCAAGAGGCGAGAAACATCGCTTTGCTAAGAGATCAGTGTGTAAACCCTTCGAACAGTTTCTAGATGATTGTAATACCTGCGAATGTGCTGGGAACGGTCAGAGCTATATTTGCTCACAGAACGAATGTATGGATGGCAAAAATGTCGATAAGGAAGTTGAAGTGTTTATGGAAAACGAGGTAAGTAGTTTAAATTTTTTTGCCTATGTAATCTTTAGAACTGTACAAAACCAGTGGAGTCGATCATGGCACATTCAAGAAATGTATAGAGGAAATAGAATAAAAATATGACAATAATAAGATGACCTTGACATTCTTAATATACACAGAACAACGCACATGCAGTTATTTTGTGGTGCTGTTCTTAAGAAGAGAGTGGTTACTATCGCCAAAAGGAATACCGGGTTTTGTGGTTGCTAAACGCGGTATGTTTGTCAACAATGAGTGAAGAATATTTTCTAAATCTTTTTTTTAGATCTGTTGTTGTAAATTATTCATTAGACCTTTGTGCCTGGACTACCATTTAGGATTCCTTTTATCCTGGAAAAATGTTAGCTTTCTGTGCAATTTTCAAAATACCAACTACGGCTCGTTCGAAGTTACGGCCGCAGCTAGTCTAGTCATAAATAAAAACTAAAAGCTAAATTTTTAATCGCTTCATTTCTATCATTAATATTTCTTAATTGTTTTCAAGGGTGTGGATCATATAGAGCGACACTCGGTGTGCAAGCCACGTGCTACTTTCTACATCGGATGTAATACTTGTAATTGCAACTATTATGGATCTGACTACACTTGCACCAACAAGCCTTGCCCTCTCCCCGAAGACGTGGAGGTGTTTCACGAATTGAAGGTCTGGAGTTTTTTATTTCTTTCTCCATAAAATAGAGGGTAATTTAAAAAAATGCCTTTATTATGCAAAGGTGGGTAGACGGACTGGCGGTTCACTTGATGGTTGGTGGCTTCCGTCGCCTATAAATCATAAGCAACACCAAGAGGAAATAATAGGGGTTAAAGTATGAAATTGCCGTTTCATTGTAATAGGTACTTCGAATTGACATAGAACCTTCATGGTTTGAGATTTTTGAGTGAAAATTTTTTCATACGGTACCTATGTAGTTCTTCTTTTAAAAAATGTGCAACATTCGATTATCAACTTTCAGTTGTTTTTTTTATTCAGCTTAGACAATAAAGATGGATACTTCGAAAATTCGTGTGATTTTTGAATACGAGTTCCGACGCGGAACTAACGCGGCAGAAACAGCTCGCAATATTAATGTTGCGTTTGGAGAGGGGACTGCTAATGAACGCACTGTGCGATTTTGGTTTAAACGCTTTCGTGATGGAAACTTCGATTTGAAGAACGAACCACGTGGAAGACCGCCCACACAGGTGAATAACAATGATTTGAAAGAGATGGTGGAAGCCGATCCGAGCCAAACTACCCAGGAATTAGCGGCATGGTTTAACGTTACCTTACCAACAATATTGACTCATTTGCGTCAAATCAATAAAATAAAAAAATATGAAAAATGGGTGCCTCATGATTTGACTGATCTGCAGAAAGAAACGCGTGTTGAAACTTGCGTTGCCTTGTTGAATCGATACAGAAATGAAGGAATATTGGATCGAATTGTGACATGTGATGAAAAATGGATTCTTTACGATAATCGTAAGCGGAAAATGCAATGGCTGACCCCAGGTCAAACGCCGCAACAGTGTCCTAAAGCAAAGCTTACCAATAAAAAGGTAATGGTAACTGTTTGCTGGTCTCAGCGTGGTGTTATTCACTATAACTTTCTCCGATCTGGTCAAGCAATAACGGCAGATGTCTACTGCGCCGAACTCCGAACAATGATAGCGAAACTAGCAGTGAAACAGCCCCGACTTATGAATCGATCTTCACCATTATTGCTCCATGATAACGCGAGACCTCATACAGCACGAGAAACCGTTTTAACTCTACAGGAACTGCAATTAGAAACCATTCGTCACCCTCCGTATTCGCCAGACCTTGCTCCAACGGACTACCATTTTTTTCGTGATTTGGACAATTTTCTGCGTGATAAAAAGTTTTCTTCTCAGGAGGCAGTGCAAAATGCTTTCACACAGTTTGTCGAATCTAGATCACCAGAGTTCTATCGCAAAGGCATAAATGAGCTTCCTATTAGATCGCAGCAATGTATAGATAATAATGGTAATTATTTTGATTAAATAAATATGTTAAATTAAAAAAAAAACGAATTTTTATTTTTCAGTACAAATCGGCAATTTCATACTTTAACCCCTAATATATGTAAGCTGACGATCATTGTCGTATTTCACTGTTACTTCCTAATCTCTTATCTTTAATCATGTTAAGGTCGGCAGCGCACTTGTAGCACCTGTGGCAACGGTAGCCACCTACCATAAAGTGGACCGCCAGCCAGTCTGACGACCTTTACATATAAAAAAAAGATTTATGTCCCTTCCTGCAGTGTGTGACTGCACTCAGTATAATATTTATTATCTTCTGTTTTAGGACATGAAACCTATAGTGCCATATGCAGTAGGATCCCCGGAAATTATCTCCGTCGAATCTGAGAAGTCCACGCAGCTTAGAAAAATGTCACGTCTTTGAAATATCACCACTTATTAAAACATTTAACTAAAAAATATTTGATTCATTTAACAAAAAAGAAATTTATATACCTACATACCTACCTACACCTTCGTCACGACCGGCAACAATTTATATGTATAGACTGTGGTTTCAAATTAAGTCCAACTGGACCCATACGTTGTACATTATTGTAAAGTTGCATATTGCACAGGCTACCGCTTAAAAGGAGTCTTGAATCATGATTATTGTAAAAATCTATTAACAAAATCATAAGTGAATGCCTAAGAATTACCGTTACATGTCTATTACACCGGTTATATAAACAAGCCAGAATATCAGCGATTATCGATAGAACTTTGTTAGAGCAAAGATGTAAACGTTTCGTTTGCGTACTTCGGAAACGAAGAAAGAACGCTAAGAGAAAGCTTGGTGATTAGTTTTTGTAACGCCCATATAAAATTTTGACCAATCACAAAGCTTTCTCTTAACGTTCTCTCTTCGTTTCTGAAATATGCAGCGAAGCGTTTGCATCTTGCCCATTTTTTACGTATGTTTGCAAAGAAACAATCAGTGCTCGTCATTGCAAACGTCCCCGAAGCACTACAGAAGCGGGGCAGCCCCAACATCGCTCTGAATGCGTTGTTAAATTCTTGGTTTTTTTTGTCCAAACCAATATAATTTTTCATTTATGTACCGTGATACTAATTTTAGGAGAACAAATCTAACAAAACAGTCGTTTGCGTTGCGAACCGCATGTTCATTAGAGATTGCAACACTTGCTGGTGCAATGAGGATGGCACCAGTTATTTCTGCACCAGGAAAGTTTGCGTACCAGAACTGCCCGATGAGTCTGCCGCCGAAGAAGGGAAACACGAGGTTCGAAGAGTTTCTTTGAGTATTCTAGTCGTCGTTGTTTTACTTTGGTGTTGGCCTTAGTCTAATCTTTAAACTCTTTTCTTTTTTAAAATTATTCTTTAGAAACGAATCTGTTATTTTGGCTTTGGTTTTTTTCTATATGGTTGGGACTACGATTTTAGTTTATTATCATGTCTTCAATTCCTTATACTTACGTCATGCATCTTTTAATGTTTTCTTCTTTTCTATCTTCTCGTAGTTTATTCTTAACGAATTTCTGATATGAAAGTTGCGTTTTCTAATTTTTAAATCTAATTTTTGTGCTTTATTTTATAGGTTATGGGTTTGTTGCAAAGTCAATCATCTTATCTAGCTTCGGCTACATGTACTGATATCTATACGCTACAAAATGAGCTTTTGAATACTCAAAGGTTATACCAGCTTTTTCGCTTCTTTTTAGCCGTTTCTTTTTATTCAAAATTAATGTACCTAAGTCCTATCAATGCCAGTGTGTCATCATCCTCAATTGATGCCATCGCTAAAAGAAATGAAGACCGCTCCGATACACTGGAACTTCCCCATACACACTATCGACGTGCGGTTGACCTGCCCAGGCACATCGTAGCGTGTATGGCTGGACCGTAGCGAATTTAGGCAGTCTACTTTGTTGTGTTTTCTCAATATTTTTGTCGAATTAGGAACTACGATTGATCCAGAAAGAGTGTCGACCAGATGAAGTATTCGAAATTGATTGCAACATGTGCCGGTGTAATCCCGATGGGAAATCATTCTCCTGTACTAGAAGAGCTTGCGTCGAACAACCAGAGGACGATAATAAGGTCATTGTTATATTATTATCTTTTAAAGGTTGGCGTTCTTTAACATCGGTTTTGGGCTTTTGCTTTCCTAATCAGAGCCAACTGCAGGTTGCAGGTTTTGTCGTTAGATAGAGAAATTTTATCGTACATATATAAAAATCGATTTTTTTGTTTTTTTGCAGAACGTGAACACAGCATCAAGAAAAACGCGGGGAGCACAGTTGAACCAAAAGGTATATTTTTGTCTACCATACTTTTACGATAAACTTCTTTAATATGTTGACTGTATTAAAATAAATATATAATTTTTGCCGCGAAACGGTAATTTTCATAATTATCTATAATAATCTATAATCTATAATAATACATTAAAACATTTTTCTTTCCTTTATTTTAAAGGAATTTAATTTTTATTTAATAGTGAAAATGTAATTAAATCACTCTAGTCACGTGACAACGAGCAACAATCAAAGCGCATGACGTCACTTGTTCCCAAACATCACCGTCACCCACATCACCCAACAACCCAAAATCTTGGTTTTGCTTGTGTTAATGGCTGACGGTAGCCACCTAAGACCGTCATCTGCCGATGCTAACATGAGAGAGTTAGGTATCCAATTAATAGAAATTACATTGTTGACTTTCAGGAGTTGCCGAAGAATTGTCAACCAGGACAAGAGTTCCGCATGGATTGTAACAAATGTCTGTGCGACAACGAAGGACAGGACTTCTCTTGCACTCGCATTGACTGCAATGCACTCAACAATAACAACAACGGAGGCACCAGGAGAAAGAGAGGTGACGAGGAGATTCTTTTCCTTTTAACCCTATTTTTGACAACAGTCCATTTAGTAAGCTCTTGACAGTGAATTATTATTCATAAACTAGTTGGCGCCCGCGACTTCGTTTGCGTTGTAAAATAAAATAACAATTGATAGCGCCCATCTATCTATGGTAGTTTAAAAAAGAATTAGGTTAAGGGAGAGAGAGAGGGTCACGCGACATCTATCGGATTTGCGTAGAACTGCTTGGTGATATTTTTAGCGACCCGTTACAGGCTAAAAGAAGTTAGTAGCGAAACAGACAGAAGCGTACTGTGAGAATAGAAAGAAAGTATAGATCTATTTATTTCACCTAAGAGACGTCATCAAACAATCCGTAAAAGCTCAATTATATGATGCTTGGCACTATACTAATTCATGATCAAATATAAATAATATCTTTGACAGATGCCACAGAACAAGTGAACTCCGAATGCACTCCGGGTAGCGTTTTTGAGCGCGGTTGCAACGTGTGTCGGTGCAAAAGCGACGGACTTAGTGCGGATTGCACGACACATACTTGCGACTCAACATCACACAGCACCAATGCGCTCAACAACGACGTCAATGCACCAGGTCGGTCGACAACAATGCTTTAATTTCGGTATACCGGAGGTATACTTTTCCATTTTACGTTCTAATTATTGGTATACTTTTTGAAGTCCTATCAAAAAAACAAAAAAGTTTCGAACTAAAACGAGACTTGTTAGGTATTTTTAGATTTATTTTGTTACGTATTTTTATAATAAACTGTGATATTTATTTCATTTTATTACTCAAAAGGGCTAATTCAGCCATTTGCACATGAGCAAATCTCATAAATAGTACCTACATGAACTCCGTGTTTTGCGTTAAGATTTCATTCTATTTTACCTATTAAGAAAAGGTGATGTTAAGGTTTAGGAAAGGCTGACAGTCCACTTGATGGTAGGCTTTGCCTATAAAACAAGCAACGCCACACATTTTGCACATGAAACAAATCTCGTCGCACGTTATCCCCGCTTTGTGCAATTTAGTTTTAATTAGTTTTTACCTATTAAGAAAAGTAGGGGAGAGTGGGGGTATGGCGAACGGCTAAGGGAAAACTGAAATAACAGTGCAGGTTTTTGAGGTAGAAATTTTTTTAATGCTTAATCATTCGGTCCATTTAGTTACTTTCTTAAATTTAGTTCAACATTATTATATTATTACAAACAAAAAAATATAAGAAAAACAAAACCCTTGGTGTTCGATATTACCCGACACGCGGCGGGTAAATCCGAACACTCAAATTTAAAAGTATTAAAAAAATATTGAGGTTAGATTTATGTACGTCGCTACTAAGGAGCCTCTTCCTAACCTACAGTAATTACTGCGTTCGGGATTTCCCCGCGTTCGCCGTTCCCCACTCTCCCCTAAATACATCTTTTTGCCCCATTGCAGCACCAGAATCGGAATCCGGCTTCAGATGCAATCCCGGAGAGCAGTTCAAGCGCAGTTGCAACGACTGCACTTGCTCAGCGGACGGCCGAAGCGTGTTTTGTACGTTGCGTCTTTGCGACAAAGACTTAGTGCCAAGCATCTAGGTAACATCGTGTGCCACACACCATCGAAGAACCCATTACAGTGAATCCGTGTTAACAAGCCCATCGGTTTAACCCAACCACGATAGTTATTAAAATACAGTTAGTCGAAGAAAATATGTAGTTGCCAGTTGCCACAGACTAGTGCCAAATGTTCATAAAAATGTGCCAAATCCAAAACGTGGTAATCTCGTAAATTATACATTGTTTTTGTCATTAGAATTTCACTATTTGATTACAATTAAAATAATTGACTTAAAATTACTTACCAGAGCGCGTCAATAAATTATTCTCGATATTTTTTAGTATAAAAAGTAATTCATGGTTATACCTACTAGCGGAACCAGAAGACGTTGTCCTAACGAACCCGAAAAAAATCTGTGACCTGATTGCAACGCCACCTATCTGTTGCAATTTTGAATTTTGAATGCAAGGGACCTAATACAAAAAGCTATGTGACGTGACGAAAGAATTCTGTATACCTCCTATAGTTTGTTTCCGTGTATAATAATAATGCAAAAAAAATTTAAATTAAGTTTGAAATCGAAACAGCGCCATCTTTTACTTAAACCAAGACAACAAAATATGTTGAAGTCTTGTATCAATAACTTACACCGCCATCTGTTAGAATCTTACGGAACTTAGAGCCCTTAGTCCAATTAAAAACAAGTACGGCACGTAGTAATAATATAACTTAGAAATGTGTTGAATCTATGACGGACGAGTTATGTATGGATGAAAACAATGTATTATTTACGAGAATAATCCCGGCCTTTGTTTATTGCAACGACACTGTGGCTTTGGAGTTTACGATAAATTGATTTTTTTTAAATTTCATGTAATTATGATAAAGTAGAATATTTTTCATTATGTGTACTAACCAAACGGCGGTCTTGGTGAATTATAGTATCTTTTCTAACTTTTAAGTGTTTGTGATCATAAACGATCAATTGCATACAGAGCAAATAATGTGCATATGAGTAAAAAAATATAGACATTAAAAGTGGGCGTCCATTCACCAAGAAAGCCATGATAAGACAAGCAATCATGACATTGTGCTATGACAAGCCCATGACAAAGCGAAACGGCAACTCGTTCCAAGCTCGTCTTCTACGAATCGATATAAAAATGCTATATTCAAAATTTCCAATTAAGAACTCTTGTTTGACAGATGTCATATTCATGACAGATGACAGCTTTTTGAATAAATTACAAGAAATACATTTTCTTCAAGTTTTCGTTGATTTGTTCGCCCAGTTCGCGATTGTTTGTCAAATTGTAACCGTTAAAAAAGACTTGTATTGCCAGAGCTCATTTCCCTATCCCTTATCCTTAACAATACTGTAGTTGGCAACGCGCTTTCAGCACCTATGACGTTGCTTGTGTTATAGGCGACGGTAGCCACCTACCATCAAGAGGACCGTCAGCCTGCCTGCCGACCTTAACTTAAAAAAAAAAACGTAATAATGCAATACTTGTCCGTTTAAGGATATAATTTGACAGATTCATAAATAAATAAAGATAAAGGTATTTTGTATTGATGCTTAGCCGCTGTATGGATGCAGTACGTCATTATTATGAATAAGAGGCGCCATTTTTCGGCAACTTCGAAATGCATTTCATTTTTTTATATAATTTAGACTAAGGCTAAGCTGTTTACAATTATTATTAGATTTTTAACTGAATAGGTAAATAATTATAGTGTAATAAAAATAATATGTTGCCCTGTCGCTATTATTTAGGTGTTGTGATTTAGTCTGTGCGTGAGTGAAATTTTCAGTCATTTTTTTTGGCTATATCTACTTATTGGGAACCAGTGTATTGTATTTTTTCTTTTTTCAAGATAAATGTAATTCAAGCCTAATGTTACGAAAGTTATGTAAAATAAAGAAAGATTCGTTCTGTATTAGTGGATTTTTTTGTCCCTTACCAATAAATTCCCATGAGACGGTATCAATGAAATATAAAATTGTTAAATTTTGATGAAAGAATTCTAGTTTTTTTAATACCTACTAGATTAAACAAAGCTATACCGAAAGTTTTAACACAAGCAAGTCAAATGCAAGGCTAAATTTTAACTTGACACCTCTATTTTATGCCTTACTAAAACTTATTATTAATTAGGAAACAGTCAAGTCTCTGCTTGAGATTTTCCGAATGTAAGTATCCCATACTAAATAACGCCATCTAATTCAATAGTAATGAACGACAATCTAATAGATGCAAAACGTATTCATTTAGTTTTAAAACCAAAGTTTTAATGGCTACTAAGTACGAGTATGTCATGAGAATTTTGTGTAGGGATAATAAATTCTATATTCATGATAATTATTTGTATAACAACAAATAGTTCTAAATAAGGGAATCGCTGATAAAACTTCGATAAGTTAGACAGACACTATTTTTTTTAGTAATGTTTCATCACCACCATCATCTGGCTACGAGAAAGACTACTCGGAGAAGGTTTTTTTTTGTTGCATTTTGCAACAAAATATTTCCTTAGTGCTTTTCTAGATATACTAATACATACTTAGAACATACACAACTGATGCCTATTGATAACGTTTCTTGCTAATTAAAAAAATAATTAGCAATAAACGTAATTACTAAAACGTAGCAATAAATCAAAAGAGATTAATGGGAAATCATGTATTCTTAAATCAATTAATTCGTAATTAGTGTTCTACTAAAAAGAAAATTATGATGGCACTCACGCTGCTTGTGTGTTTAATCTTTTTAATAAGCAGTGCAAATTGTATCTTTCACTGTGAGTATTTGATTAATTCTTTTATGTTATTAGGTATTCATATGCGAGCAGTCTTCAGGTTTATCAGCGGATGCGTTAAGAGAGAAATTGTTATTGATTTCAGATAACTTAAATCACACGATGAATTATAAGCTGCCAAACATAAAGGAGGGAGACATCTGTGTCCAGGGTCACATGTACAAGATAGATTGCAACACCTGCAGTTGCGGTGCTAACAATAGACTGTATTGCACGAAAATGGTGTGTCTACACGACCAAGAGATGGCGGATTTGTTTCCAAACCAGAAGAGCAATGTTCGGAGACAACGCAACACTGATTACCCTACATTGCCGGAAGGAGAGTGCGTTCCGGGAATGATATACAGGAAGGGATTCTGTCATAAGTGTTTTTGCGATGACCACAAGAAAGTAATATGTAGGATCACACCGTGTCAAATGGACAGTCGCGGTAAGATTCCGAATCTTCATGATACCAAGTTGAACCCATCAATTCATCAATGCAGCGGGAAGAGAATTCCCTTTCCCAGCCAATCCTCAAGGCTTGGGCGCAGGCGGCAGGCCTATGTCCGCCGCCTTCCCCCCTGACCAGACCCGGGCGGTGGTCTTTGGAGAGACTGCCGCCGGTCGTAAGGGCCCCCAAGATGGCCGGCGTACGCCGAGGTTCTGTTAGGGAGCGTAGCCTTCCCCCTTTCTGGATAGCCACGGCGGGGCACCGAAGTCGTGTCATAACGTCCCCGTGACCCTGCCCATCAACGGCCGCGCTAGAATGTCGTTGGGTTTTAGCCGGTACGAATCCGGCATAACCCCGAAGTCTCCCCTACACTAATGCAGTCGACTTTTAGGCTGTCTGTTACCTTATTGTGAAAAGCGTATATTTCTTTTAGATGATGTTATAATACCGGAGGACGTTCGGCCAACATTTACTGAAGAGGAAATCAAAAGTTTAACAGTTCTTCCTCACTCGGCCGCGGAATGTGTCCCAGGGAAATCGTACAAGCTGGATTGCAACCCGTGTTTATGTCTCAATAATGGCAATTTGTTGTGTAGCAATAAGCTTTGTTTAAATTACGACGCAATAAACAAAGCAGAAGCCCTGAAATTGTCAGGTAAGCTACAAAAGCATCAATTTAATAAGGTTATATCTCTACTAGTGGCCCGCTCCCGGCTTCGCCCAGGTTCAAAATAAAAACTATCCTATCTTTTAAGTTGGACCAAATTACACATAGTTACGAAGTTTTGTCAAAATCGGTTCACTAGTTTCTTCCTTCCAGAGCTGGTACCTATAACCTAGCATATCGCCTAAACACACACAAATATCTACATATAAATATCAAAGCACATCGCTCCAGAGAGTTTAGTGTTTTTTCCCCATACGAGTACAAAAAGTGACCAAAGCGTTTTTCACTTTCCCCATTGGATCTGTGCTCTAGTCTAAGCGTATATATGTTTTAGGTAAAAATTGCACACGTAACGACAACGAATGTATAAATTGCACGTGCATACAGAATGTTATGAACTGTAAAGCAATAAAAGGTTGCACATCTTTCGCAAGTAAATCACGTCGCCGGGGACACAAAGCAAGGCCGTACATTGATCCTGCAGTTGATGAATGCGAACCAAATAAAATATACAAGTTAGTATAATAATAATCATATCATAATTAAAAGTATTTAACATTATGTTAACATTGTTAACATTTTACCTTTGTACCTGAGTCATGGATGTTTGTATTTATAATATGTATTTATTTACAAAAAATATGTATTAATATATCAACTGTCTGGTATCCACAACACAAGCAATTAGTTGCTTACTCTGGAACTAGATGGTGCTGTGTGGAATGTGTGAAGATATTTTCCTCCTTTAGTTTTTTCTTTATTAATTTTGTATTTGAAATCAGTCATCAGAAATTTCGACCTTTCTTATTTTCTTATTCTTCTAGCTAGACCGACCTCCTGCAATAAATGTGGAGGAATTAAAGATTATCTATGTAGACGTTAATATAAATTTTGTGTTACAGAAATGACTGCAACAAATGTATGTGCTCTAGTGAAGCTCTCCTGATATGCACCAATAAAGTGTGCATAAATCGCGTACTAGCTCTCAAACTGAAAGAGGAAAAACTATTGGAAGATTAATATTGTATTAGAAAAGACGTAAATACTTTTTTGGCGTGATGTTTTTGGTAATAAAGAGACAAGCCACAGTTTTGTGAAAATTTAATTGTTTCATTTGAATAACCTTACTAGCTGTAGAGAACCTGAGGAATTCTTAAACTTTGGAAATTTAATTGAATTCCGACCTTAAGTAATAGAGAGTTGATTTTGTCGGTCCACTTGATGGTATGTGGGTTAAGGATAAGGAAGGAATGGGGTAATGGGCTCTGGCATGGCATACCTTACTCACTCACACCACTGCACTTATGTTGTTATTTCACGGTGGTCTTTATGTAAGCGGGTGGTTACTGCCGCCAAATGCCAAAGTGACTGCGAAACACAGTGTGCCCTTTTATGCCTGGGAAATCTTATCATCTGCTAAATAAATAAATAATAAATATCTACACACATTCCACACAGCACCATCTAGTTTCACATTAAGCAACTAATGCTTGTATTATAGATACCAGACAGTTGATATACTACACAGATTATTTATTTTTTGTAAATACATAAATATTATAAATACAAAACATCCATGACTCAGGTACAACGGTAAAATGTTAACACATAAACATTTGCCCCTAGCGGGATTCGAACCCGGGACCGTTTGATTAACAGCTAGGGTTACTAGGTACTAGACCAAACGTGTCATAAAAAATTCCATTCCATTTTAAAATCGGAATCAGTATCTGAAGAAGACTGGACCAATTATTCTGTTATATTATCAATGGAAAGAAGTATCAAAACCTCTAGAAACGGTTTTAATGCTTATGTTTAAACATTATAATACTCTCCACAAACATTATGATAACCATGGCATTCAGCTAAGAAAACACTCAACTTTTTGTTTGTTAATAGGACCCCGTTTAAGTGTTTTCGTTACTTTTAAAATGATGCAAACTATAAATCGCCATATTTGTGCTATAGGTAATCAGTATTTAATTTCTTTAAATTTTACTACATTGCCTTTACTTTTCAGGCGTGAAATTAAGTACTACGTCAAACATAAACTTTTAAGACGTGTAGCAATTTTCCGGTCTATCCTGCGATTGAAAATAAACATGAAATTCCTATAAATTTTAATTATGTTCGTGTCTGTGACATTTTTGATTTTATTCATACAAATCGAGAATGGGGTTTCGGTTCGTAAGTAATCCTTATCCGTAATACTACAAAACTCTGCAACGCACAGTGCCCTGATATTGGACATCTGTGGCACAAGTGACCGTTCACACCGAAACGCAACGCGACGCTGCGTACACGTTTTAAGGTAGCAATACCTAAAACTTAAGGTTTTGAGATAGATATACACAAAAAGGTAGATGTACAAGGGCCTTAGTCAAAGTAACATTTTAAAAACGATAACGAAGTTCGAAAGAATAAAATGTATGGGATGTATCACGTGATTAGCGACGGCATATGTCAATCCCATACATTTTATTATTTTCGAACTTCGTTATCGTTTTAAATTGTTACTTTGACTAGGGCCCCAGTTCACTGAGTACGCGAAAGTTGTGTCAGCAGCTTCACTCTATGCTGCAGTGCAACACGTAATGTCGTGAATGCAGTGCGACGTCGCAGTCGAGAGATGCAGCGCGGACGTTAGGGACTACGCTCAATCCTTTTAGTCGTCTCCGCTCTTATGCAGTGCACCCTATGATAACATATAAAATATAGGCAAGTTGTCTGGCGACGAGTAGAGAGTGCGCCGCTCGCCGTGTACCGGACTCGACTCCGTCTCCACTCTTGCAAGGAGCGGACTCTTTTCCAGTGAGCGGAGTTCCTTACTTTACTTACATCTCCAAGAATCTTGCCTCTTCAAGCATCTTGGCGTGTCATCGCGTTTCGGTGTAAACTGGCCCTAATTGTAAATTTTGATAAGCAGCGTAGTACATAATAATTGTTATCTCAACAGGCGGTTGTATCCCTAATTCCAAGTTCTATGTGAATGGTAAGATTTGCCAATGCGACAAAATCGGTCGATGGGATGAGAATAGTTGCAACTACTTAACTTACCAAAGTAATTGCTATTACGGACAAATAATATGGCGTGGTTGCATGCGGTGTGTGTGTCAGATGAATGGACAGCTAGTGTGTTCTAACCACAACTGCTCTGAAACAAAATTTAACATAAGACCTCTTGAGAGATCCGGAAATAGTTCAGCGATGAAATTGTTTTCTTTGTACGGCCCAAGATGCAGTCCGCTAAGATCTTTCTCAATTGATTGCCAAATATGTATGTGTCCAGCATCAGGCAGAACATTGGGCATTCGATGTATTTTAAAGCCAGGTTGTTTATCCGAAAAAGGATTATCTATTTCTGATATACGAACATCCGACAAAAGATCCTGTTTGCCAAATGTCATATATATTTTTCAATGTCTTCACTGTTCATGTTCTGAACAAGGACACTTTACCAGAGAAAGGTGTATCGATATGTGTAAAACAAATAACCTCGTTACATCTAAATGTAAG
This sequence comes from Synanthedon andrenaeformis, assembly GCA_936446665.2. NCBI lineage: Eukaryota > Metazoa > Arthropoda > Insecta > Lepidoptera > Sesiidae > Synanthedon > Synanthedon andrenaeformis. Next base: position 3,210,145 of record OW387798.2, read on the forward strand.
CCACAAAGCTTTTATAAGAATCAATGCAATGTTTGCTACTGTCCTAACGATGGGATCCCTAATAGTAAACTCTGCACAAATTCTAGTTGTAATGGCTCAAAATTAAATAAGTATTCAGAGATTGTTAGCATGAAATGCAATCACTACACATTTACAAAGCAAAAGTGTATATATTGCGAATGCAATACAGATGGCTCTGTCAATGAAGATAACTGCCTAGAAGCAGCTTGTTTACCAACTCATCCTACTTATCACACAACAGTCAAAAACAATTGTAGTCCTGGAGAAATCGTACAAATTTGTGTCGAATGCATCTGTCCAAAAAGTGAATACACGCTCGAGAAATTTTGCACAAAGACTTGTGACATTCAAAGTAAAAATGCTGTGCTAGAAAATATATTAAAAAATAATACAAATGATTTAATAGATTTGACAGAAATACCGAAAGAATGTTTAGACAACTCAATATGCGTGGACAATGGAAAGATATGTTTTAGTTTCAATTCAGATACAAAACTGTGTACGACTCATACTGTTAATCTGACAATGTCCAGAAAACACGTTGAAAATATCAAAGGACATGATTCGGACGTAAAGAATAATGGCATAAATATAAGTGCTTTGTGTGAGCCGAACACTTTCGTTGATTTCGATTGCAACACTTGTTTTTGCTCCGAATTTGGAACTATTGACCCTAAATGGTGCACTTACGATAACTGCGAAAAAAAGAAATACATTCAAAGATCCAACAGACAAGAAAGACACGCCGATACGTGCAAACCGGGCTCAATTTCTCAAGAAAACTGTAGCTTTTGTATTTGCCCTGAAAGCGGAATTAGCAAAGACAGAAAATGTACTGTAAGCAATAATCACACAAACGAATGCCCAACCCGAACATTTTCATGCACGCCATTAAGCTACTACGTAGTGGATTGTAACGTTTGCTATTGTCCTCACGACGGTTTAAAAAATGTCGCACAATGCACTAAGAAGTTTTGCGAAAAGAACTTCTTAAAGACCAAAGCCTGTATTCCTGGACAGTTGTTTAGCGAAGAATGCAACATTTGCATATGTCCGTCTAACGGTATAAAAGGTTACGAAGCCTGTACGAATCATTCGTGTTTTGAATCCGCTAACAGGAAGATATTTGACGCGGAGAATTCGGACGGAAACGAAATAAAATACGAATCTCAAACGTTGGGCCACTGTTTCCCGGGTGAAGAGTTCGAAGTTGGTTGTAAGCTTTGTATTTGTCCAGACATGGGATTAAAAGAGTTTGCGACTTGCGTGCCAGAAAATTGTCCGGAAGAGGAAGATCGCAATTATGTAAGCAATTAATTATACGATAGGTATTCTATAAATACTTAAGAACAACAAATTGTATCTCATTAACTTGCAGGTAACCGTTTCCTTTGCCTGAAAAGTAATGTATGCTATGTATTATATATTTTCCCAGCATGCTATCTTACAAATTCCAACAGATTCAGTCAGTCATGAAAACGTAAGGACGTATAGCTTAAATTGCTCACAGTGTCTAGATACGAATTAAACTCATTTAATTTAAGTTAAATGGACTTAGTTTTTATAGCAAATCTATATGAATAAATTTAAAGAAGTTTATCAAATAATAAATAATACAAAAACGGAAACGATGCATTTTGAAATGTAACGTCGATATTCTCAATTGTTGGTTGTGGTTTTTTTCAGAATTTCCGTAGAAATTTAATGGATCCTATTAACACTTCGTCGGTCATCGAGAGCATAGAAACGATAGAAACATTGTCCATACTTCCCCTGTACAGAAGGACCATTATGGAATCGTGCAAAACATACAATATTACCCTTCCACCGGAGAGAGTCGAGTGTACGCCAGGAACAATGTATTTCATTAGGTAGGTGCCTACCCTCACCTGCTTTTTATTTTGACAGACTTGAAGACTATTTTTACTTTTAACTCCAGACGCAAATATATGAGAGTGTTACTATACAACTTAAAACCTATTATGTCTTCTTGAATGGGCCAACTTATTCAAATGTTCTAAATAAAAAGTTAAGTGGATTTATACTTGAAATCATGTTGTTTATATGTTGCTTTTAAGGTGTCGGATGTGTATTTGTCCGTATATGGGAAATATAAATAACTTTTGTCGTCCTCTTCCGGAAGGGGTATACTGTGAACAAGCTTACCCTAATTTCAACTTTTTACCAATGGGAAGGAGAAACAATAGTTAGTATTAAAACATTTGATTTTGAGTTTTACATATATTTGAATATACGATAAATTGACCCTGCTGATCGAATCTGGGACCCCTTGGGAAAGTGAAGACCTGGGAATAAAGGCCTTGAAACAGAGCGCTAAGGCAAGCACACTAACCACTCATTCAAAGGGTCGTCAAAATGAAGAACTCTTAAAGAAAGGACACTACAATTAATATAATTTGGACCCATCACTGTTGACGACAATAGTACCGATTCTTTTTTAGAGGATCCCTTGGCAACCTAACATTTTTTCAGGAAAAAAAGTAATAAAATATCTGTGTGCCAAATTTCATCCAAATCCGTTCATCTGTTTTTGCGTGATTGATTAACAAACATCTGAACGATCAAACAACTTTCACATTTATAATATTACTAGCTGGTGCTTGCGACTTCGTCCACATTTAAAAATTAAAAAAAATGTATATAAACAATATAACGCCTTGAGCTCTTGTTGCTGTAACACTTTGACCAGGCGTTATTTTTTTTATATTTTATTTTAGATGATCCCTGGGTAACAGTACTTTTTTCTGGATGCGTACACTATGTCCATTCTTGTATCCCTGACTATGTGTATGCAAAATTTAATGATGATGGGTTAAGTAATTAAGGCGTGAAAAGATAACAGACAGACAGACGGACAGATGGATATGAACTAAGTATGGATTAGGATTAGAAAATAATTACTTTTTGCAGCACAACTCGAAGCGAATAAGAAGACTCAAGAATACCAAGGACCAACGACTATGAAAACTACGAACATAATAACAGAACATTTCCATACGAAATACACATGTACTAGACGGGGATTTTTACTTGACGCGTGCTTTATATGTGAATGCGACGAAAATTATTTCGTCATAGAAGAACATTGCTTCAAGAGTGACGCTAAGGAATGTATTCATGAAGAGAAAGCGAAGTTTTTGGGTAAAGCCTAACATCATGGCTATATTCACTTTTGAAGTTTCAACAGACTAGGAAGACCTTAGATTTTACCTTACGTTCTACGGCGGAATCCATTTCCCTATCCCTTAATTCTACTGTAGTCGGCATTGCATTTTCAGAACCTGCGACAGTAGCCACCATCAAGTGGACCGTCAGCTTGTCTGCCGACCTTAACATAAAGAAAATTACCTAAGTACATGTATTTTCTTCCCAAATGTTCTAATGGCTGCAGCTTCCTATCTTTTAGCGCCTGCGCAGATGAGGAACAGTCATCGGGATACTTTTTGTCCCTCAAAAAAAGGTCGCTTATAACTGCATCACACATCAAAATTTATAAATTTCGCGTATTTCGGAAACGGCTCTAACGATTTGGATTTAGTTAAGGTCTACCTTTTCAAAGTATTTCTTGCAAAATAGCAAATTTTTACACGAATTTTTTTTATAATAATATAATTAATAACTACAGCGTCATCTCGGAAATTTATTTGGTACTTGTATTGTTGACGATGGATGATAATCGACTGTTTCCTCAAAATTTTGTGAGATGGCGCTATGTTAGACTTACATCCAACACTCATAATGCGATTATTGTGTAAACCAGCGTCTGTTGCGAGGCAATTATTGTGACGATCTTAAGTCAATGTCAACGTTTTGAAAAAATATAAAATAAAATTTATTAGGTGTTCAAAAGTGAGTGTGTGTGAATGAGAAATTATGTAAGTATATAAAATGGAAAAGGTATATGAATAAAACAGTTTTTTTTTTGCAAATAATTTAATAAAAAACATTTGTGAACACGCATTTTTATTACTACTTATAATTCTAAAATAATATTTTAAAAACTATACTTAAGTAAATTCAATTAATAAAAATGTCACATAATTAATTCATTAATAAAAAATACATTTAATATAAGAAAACTAATTTGTGCCTTTTATCTTTCTTAAAATTAAGCAAAATAATTAAGTTTACTTTTAACTATTACACAACTATAAATAAGAGAGGTAAGCGTGTTCTTTTTTTAATTCCTAAATATTGACGTTATTTTTTTTTATCTAAAGCAAGTGCACTTTTATTCTTTAGGCGTTTTTATTCATTTTTGAAAAGGACAAATGCAAAAATATTTATTTACTATACTAATTGTGAATTTTAATGGATTTCGCTTATTATTATTATTATTATTGGATTTTTATTTTTATTTTTATTGTAAAGGGCAACACACAAACTGACTACCTTGCAATATTCCCTTTATGTCGAGCCGTAACTTGGTCTCGACTTAATTCCCTTGGTACAGTGAGAAATAAAAGTTAAACTAGTTAAGTTAGTTAAAAGTTATGTGGGGACAGGGAAATGGAAACTGTCATATATTACATACACATAGTGTCTCTTCTGTGACTTTTTCTCTCATCATTTCAACAATCAATTAATAGGACCTTAATGAACTTCAAAATGGTTATTAAATGTGGCTTTAAATTGATAGTCATTGGCCATAATTTGATTCAAATTTAATGTGAAACAATGAATATGATTAAAAAAATTGCCAACTAGATATTTATTTAAGGGTAGGTATTTATTTCGATTTATGTTACTTTTTAATACTAGGTGAGTATTTTTTTTTTCAACAAGAATTGGGATATAAAGTTTATTTAATAATATTTTATTTAAAAAAACTATCTATTTAGACAGACAGACAGACAGAAGTAGGATTTCAGAATGGTTATATTGATGAAATATAGCATTACCTACAAGAGTTATAATCTATTTTTTTTGAGATATCAAATTATTTCTATAAAATCAACTGTATCTTTTATAGCACTATTTTTTTTTAAATCGAGCATCTATTTTTTTAATATAGCACCAGACAACGGATACGGATAAATACGTACTACGTACTTTGAGATTGTTTGCGCATAAAAGTTTTTAAGTGAAGGCGTCTTAAAAATAAATTTCACGTCTAATCAACATTATTTATGATAATTAACGTTTGAAAAAGACGGGGAAGTCCCGCAAATCGAATTTTCATATTCGATTCATATGTTAGTCACAAATTTACAGTGTCAAAACAAACAAGGCTACTAATGTATGCCATTCCTGTTCTTATAGTTACATCTCAATCGTGGTTTTTGTTACCATTAAGAAGATAATATATTCTGTCGTTTATTTTGCCTAACTCGACACATTTTGTCGAAAGTAAGTATCAAGTCGACGATAAATTGATAATTTGACTTGAAAACTTTTGTTTCACTCTAATGTAAACATTTAAAACATCATAAACTTTACAGATCTAAAACAGCAATTGACTAAATATTACAATTTAGATAAAGATTAAGCCGTAAGAATAATAAATAGTTAATCTTACGGTAAGCTAGCTGCTGTGGTTCCCATACAAATTTATTTTCTCAAGCATTTCAAGTCGCGTAATTCGAGTCATGTATATAGTAGGAAGAAGAAGGTTCTTAAGGCTACGTTTTTTTAATGTTAAGGTCGGCAGACAGGCTGACTGTCCACTCATTGGTAGGTGGCTACCGTCGCCTATCACACAAGCAACACCACTAGTCCTGCAAGTGTGCTACCAACCATATGGGATTGGCAAGGGATGGGATAATGGGCTCTAGCATCTTTATTCACTCACAGGCAGGCTGGTTACTGCTGCCAGACGGGCTGCCCAAATGACTGCGAAACGCAGTGTGCTTTACCACTACTTAATAGGAAGGAGATGGTTGTTACGGCTACGTTTTTTAATGTTAAGTTCGGCAGACAGGCTGACTGTCCACTTGATGGTAGGTGGCTACCGTCGCCTATAAGGCTTTAACACAAGCAACGCCAAAGGTCTTGCAAGTGTACTGCCGACCATATTAGGGTTAAGGTCAATGGCAATGAGATAGGCAACAGCTGATCGAGGAGATTCTTTTAAAAAGGCAAAATAACAAGAATAAAATTAAAAAAATATATTTTTTTAATAATAAAAAATAAATAAAATATTTTTCAATATTTAAATTTATATTTTAAATAATAGGATTATTATTTAATTATTTATATTGCTCAAAATAAGTTTGTAAAGGAACACATTCATCAGCATAAAGTACTAGGCTCGCATGAGTTAAGAGAAGACCTCATTGGCTTGTCTACAGCACCGTATGAAGGTAGCCCTTCTAGGCAACTCCCTTAGCCTCGAGGCCCCAACGTAAGTACACGCTGAACGCAGTCCACCTAATATATTTCTCACGGTATCACCCACGTCGCCCCTGTATACAACCTCCACTGTTTTTCCTAAAAATAACATTAACAAGCTATATTTTCTATATTAATATTGTAAAGAGGAAAGATTTGATTGTTTGCATTGAATAGGCTCCGAAACTACTTGAGCGATTTGAAAAAATTTTCAATGTTTGGAAGCTATATTATCAGCGAGTAACATATTGTCAAACGGGGTTACTTTGACTTCCAGGGGAACATTGACACATTTTGGGGCTAAACTGACAGTGTGTTAAAACCTGTGGTTAAAACAGGTCTGTTGGTTGGTGTCTTTATAACGTTTCAGAGGCGCGGGAAGTCCCGGCAAATCACAGCGATGCATCCACTGTGTTGCCATAAAGATGTGGAGGGGGGAAGAGTACAAAAAAATAATAATAAAGAAATGTTGATTATTTTGGTCTTTTTTATTCAATCTTCATAAAATTTTCACTCAAAATGATGAATATTGATTCTTATATTTGTAGAGAGCTTATTAATGTAAGCTTTTAAGCGATTACTTTGACTTTCAATGCATTTTAATGCTATTGTCAAAATAGCCCCTCACTCTGGGTAACTTTGACACCTACAAAAAATATAAAAAAACTTTAGAATAATTTTTTTTTCCCTATTTGAGCATTGGACTGTATAGCCAAAGGACTAATTGTATTATAAGAGATAACAATAATAATCAAATATCGCAGAAACACGTTGTAGGTCAAAAAAAAAACCCTCAAAACTCTGTCAAATTAACCCCGTTTGACGATAGGCTATATTTTATATAGTTACTCGGACGAAGTCACGTGCAACAGCTAGTAAATTATAAACAAAACCCCCCCTCTCCTTAGCAACTTGCTAAGGAGTTCGGTGTCCCGCAGATGACTTGATGCTGCAGCATCAGATCAAGGTTACCATGTTATGGAAACACCACCGAAGTAACAGTGTAGCAAATTTCATATCAATAGAACCTGTGCAAGTTAGTGAAATCCCTTGGTCCCTAACAAATCGGCTGATGGTCTTCAAACGCCTCAACAGATATACCTAACTGTTGGTGTATCTTAAAAAAATAGATCTTTAGTAGCTACGATTCCACAGACAGATACACAGAGACACACATGTCAAACTTATAACACCCCGTTTTTGCGTCTGCGCCGAGGGTTAAATATAATAATAATATATATAAAAATGAATATTGGAGAATATTTTTTAGAAATTATTCTTGAAATATTTTTTTAAAATATAACTAATAAAGGTTCTATGTAAGCAGTGGGATCCTAAATAAGTAATAAAGGTCCAAAATAACTAACCTTCGGCGGCTCTATATTGTGCGACCCCGCCTGAGTGCTTCAACATGGCCGTTTCCGAAGACATTCCGTAGAACAACTTCACCTTCTTACCGTCCGGCTTTGTGACCACCTCTCCCCCGCACTGGTCGTGACCAGCAAACATACCACCCGCCATCACGAAGTCCGCTCCAGCGCCGAAAGCCTTAGCCACATCTCCGGGACAGGTGCAACCGCCGTCCTGTTCAACAATGATGATTCGCAATCTCCCAACAAAGATTTCATCATCATCATCATCAGCCTGTGTCTGTCCACTTCTGAATGTAGGCTTCGCCCAAGGTTCGCCACCACGCACTGTCTTCAGGGGCCCTAGCCAAGAACCAAACCAATGCAAACGTTTCGTTGCGTTCTTACGAAACGAAAGAAATAAAGCCCGATGATTGGTTGTTTTAACGCCCACATAAAATTTTGACCAATCACAAAGCTTTCTCCGAGCGTAGCGTAGCCTGAGCGTAGCGTTTACGGCTGTACGTTTGCTGTTGGCTAGGGCCCCTGTACTTTGCATCCAGCCGCTTTTATGAAGCCTTTCAAGTCTTTCAAGAGCGTCCCACGCTGCTCTTTCCAATAAAATCCGCCTCCTTTCTTCGAGAACTTTTCGACCACATCGCTTATCTACTTTGCGACATATGTGACTTGCTAATTCTCTTGGCTATGTCGACAACATTCTTCGGTGAATTTTAGAATTTTTGATCATATCATCATTTTGAGATATTCCAAAGAAATTCCAAATATAGCTCGCTCTATAGCCCGTTATAGTCCCGCTGTGAGAGGCCACGTAGACGTACCGGGCTCTAAAGAATAAGGAACTTACAGATATGATATGTCCCTTGAGTCCGTGTGCCGCGTCTGCGCACTCGATGACGGCGGACAACTGCGGGTAGCCGACGCCAGTCTTGATGCGAGTCGTGCACACAGAGCCTGGCCCTATGCCAACCTGGAATACAATTTAAATTGCATTTTAAATTGCTATCCTTACTTGATTTGTTTACCGGACGAAAACTATATTTTATCAACTGTTACATATGAGAAAATTAATCGGGATTGGGTTTTGCCAATAAACTGGATGGTAAATGCTAATGGATATTCTTTATTTAAAAAAAATTCGAGATTGTCTCGGAACACAAAACCTCAACAGTGCGTAAGCCGTGTAGTAAGCTTAAAAGTCAGAAAGAACGATAAGAGAAAACGAAGTAATAGGCATAGCGTCTGAGGGCGATGAGATGCAACGTATTGTATAAGGGGCCGAGGAGAAACGAATATTACCGAGAAGGGAAAACATGTACATGCTTTGAGTTAAAACGCGGGTGAAACCGCGGGACTCGGGTAGTTAATTCATAAAACTTTATGTTTTTTATACGTACCTTTATAATATCCGCTCCTGAAAGAATCAGCTCCTCTACCATTTCCCCGGTGACAACGTTGCCGGCCTGAAACGCGGACAAAATAAATGAGAAAAAAAGTTTCTGAAAATACACATTCTTAATAATCCTACTATTATTATAAATGTGTAAGTTAAGTTTGTAAGTGAATGTTGTTTGTTAATCTTTCACGCAAAAACGAATCAACGGATTTAGATCAAATTTGGGACACAGATACATATATTTTATTACCTAGATTAAGGATAGGATATGGGATAATTTTTATCTTAGAAAAATGTTGGGCTCATGAGGTTCATCGTCAAAAATATAACCGTAGTCGCGTCGCCATCACAGTCCATCACAGGCTGCAAAGCGACAGATTTGTTCCCGTAATACTTACAATTATTGTGTGCCTCGGGAAAGCCGCCCGCACCCGTCTCAAATACTCCACAAAGTGTTGCGTGTAGCCATTGGCGACGTCCAGACATATGAACTGAATGTCCTGCGCTGTGTTCAGGATTTCTGATAGACGCGTGAAGTCCGCTTCCGCTGTGCCCGAACTTGCAGCTGAAAAAATCATACATACATAAATATAAACATCACTTTAATTAAATTATTATGACATGGCGTGTTGCTTTTAATTAATAAAATAATACGAATCTGCAAACAACAATATTTGGCTCCTTCCACTTGGATCCATTTCAGTCATATGTAATATCGACGGCTCCACCTGGTGGATAGAAGAGGAAAAAGAAGTATCCATGGATCCACACATGGATTTAAGAGTAGATAAAGGTATCCATGGATCCACACGTGGATTTAAGAGGAGATAAAGGTATCCGCGGATCCACATGTGGAGCCAAGCTGTGGATCCAAGTGGAAGGAGCCCCTTATATCACCTAAAAAAACGATTTTATTCTGTTCTGTTACCGTATGACAGAACAGAATATCTCATAAATTGCCCAGACTTTTATGTCTTTAGATCTCCATATTCAAATATCAGCATTTTATAAATTAAAAAAAAAACAATGTTCTTACTGGTGAAGCAAATTTAAAATGCCTTATACATAAGGCGCATTATAAGTTTGGGACTAGTTTTGTATTATGTGGTTTGTAGAATAATCGTTTCCTTTATATCGTCTTAAGTAATATATGTCCTTTAAGTCCCGTTACGTCGAGCCTTAAATTATTATTTTTTACACTTTATGTTTATATCTGAGCTTAAAGCCGTACTAGAGTTGCGGTTATAAAATAACACGTGGGAGTTAATAGCTTGAGCCTGGTTAAGGATTAAACATGTCCTCATAAATGTGAAGTAATACACAATTTACTCTAGAAATATACATAGATGAATTTATTGTGGCCTTGTCTATAAAATTTTGCATGAGAATCATAAAAATTATAATGTGCTCTTATGAATAACTTTATTATTAATTAAAAAGTCTGTTTACCCATATGCTTGAGACACTCCGGATGCTGTTCAGCGAAAGCACTCCACTCGCCCACAGTGTAATACTTATGAATGCATGTAAACAATCCGTGCTGGAATAAAAATATTTGTTTTAACAAACAACTTTTTTCGTCAAATATTCCACTATAAAAGTTTTAATAAAGGCTGCAAATTCGACAAATCTTTGATAGAGGCTACATATTCGACAAAAGTTTTGATAGAAGTTATAAATTCGACAAAAGTTCTGATAAGGGCTACAGATTCGACAAAAGTTCTGATAAGGGCTACAAATTCTACAAAAGTTTTGATAAAGGCAACAATTTCGACAAGTTTGATAAAGGCTATAAATTCGACAAAAGTTTTGATCAAGGTTACAAATTCGCTCCAATATTGTTGGAGACGCAATGGTACTTCTGACCGGTCAATAGTTTGACAAGACATTAATAATTAGAATCACCTTGGAGAGTTCAGTGGCCATCTCAAAAGTGCCGACGGTATCCATATTGCTAGCCATCACTGGTACACCGCGGTACGTCTGTCCGGAGTTTCTGAAAGTTATCTCCCGAAACAAATCTACCTGAAACACAGAGAAAAATGCGTAAGAAATAAGGAGGGGCGATGGGTTCAGACTTTTTTGGAAGATAATTTAAATACCTACAATTAGATTGAAAAAAGTTACAAATCAGTAACTTCAGTTTCTCATGTGTGTCAATTTTTGTTAACAGACTCTTTTAAATGTGGATTTTGTGTGTATTACGAGTAATTATACAAAAAAAATAAACATTAAATAAAATACAGAATAATAGTTGAATAAATGTTTCAACGAGTCGCGGCCAAATGTTAGTTGGTACGACTTCGTCCGCATAACTTTATAAAGATATAGCATATGTTACTCTGTGATAATGTAGCTTTCTATATGTGAAATAATTTTTCAAATCGATCCAATACTTTTTAATTCATTGCAAACAATAATACAAATATCTGTATTTATATCGTAATATTAGTATAGACTACACAACAAAGTATAAAGGCCATAGAATCGCTTCCTATGAATCATTCTAGAACTCGTAATTAATTCGCTGAACAATATGCGAACAGTAACATTGAAACTGTCAACTACCTATGCCTCTAGCTCAAAATTCTTAGAACACCACTTATCTCGATTCCGTTTATTATAACAATGAAACAATATATCTACAAAAACAATAACAAACATACATTGTAACATAACATTCAATGGCAGTGACTCAAACAAACTTTGTTGTTTGAGTTAATCTTAGAACTTTGTTATAAGTTTATAAAAAAATTGAGTTAAGTGTAATGGTTTTGAAATAACCTTGCAATGATCGAACTTTAGAGAAACGTTTTAGAAAATATTTATTTTATTTCAATTGTTCGATTATTGGCTCTTATATTTTGTCATTAATTTGGCCTCGATTTCTTCGTCTTTCTGTGGACGGTAACGTTAGCAAACGAATTTGAGAAAAAATATTGCAAAACAAATAAGCAGTTTATTATTTTACTGGCTGTTGCCCGCGACTTCGTCCGTGTTGTAAAATGAAAAATATAACGCCTTTGCGGCGTGGCGCCGATTTTTTAATATTTTTAAACTATGTGTCCGGAACCTAACATTTTTCAGAATAAAAAGTATTCTATATGTTAATCTAGGTAATAAGCTATATGTGTGTTAAATTTCATCTAAATTCGTTCAGCCGTTTTTGTGTTATTGAGGAACAAACATCCAAACATACCACTTTTCGCATTTAAAATATTAATAGTATTAATAGTACCTAGATAATAATATCAATATTAAAAGTACATAGGGCACCCAGAAAAAAAGTCCATAGAAAAACAAAAACCAAAGCTTGTCAAAACTATAACATCAATAAAGATTGAAGCGGTTCAGCGCAGATAGCCATACGCGGCTGATAGAAGCCGAAAACTAATGCAGCTGAATAATAAGTGTAAGCTTAAAACTTACAATTAACCCTATATACAATATCTATAAGGTTCATAATACAAGGCAGCTTTTAGTTTTGTCGCACTCGCACGAGCGTAATATGACAAGCGGCGCACGCTAAGATGGCGGCGGGAGCTGGCGATAAATAACGGTATGGGAAAAAGCCGCGAAGTGTGTGGATTGGTCGATAAATAGCATTTCCCCACGCTTTAAAAATTCGTCTTCTGCGCAGGTACATCGTTGAGCCATATCAGTTGGGTACTACTGTAACTCCCTATAAGCACTATAATTAGTATTAAACGAAAAGGCGTGTCTCTTGTATCTACGTATGCTACTCGTCACGTTCAGATAAGATGATTAGCGGCATTATCGCTTTATGAGTAAATGCACTCGTACTCAAATTACGCTGTATACTTACTGATAAATTTAAATGTTATAGAGATAAACTGTGTAACCCTGGTCTACACTCGCCTTAATTTACAGCAATAAAAAACTATAAAAGCGTAAATAAAAATGGATTTTAAAAAAGTTAATTTTAAACCTTATGTAATGCTTATATAACCAATGGTATGCACTGTTTGAAAACTCAATATTCGCACATCTCGGTGCTTGGTCCCGATAGAAACTGAAACATTTTTGTTATAAATTAAGCAAGGTTATTTTGTAATAACGCCCCTTTGTATCTTTAAAAAAACTATTTCGTGATACAATTCAATAAAACATTGGCTTTGTATTGATTTAATAATATTTTTAAAGACTGTCGTGCAATATACAGATACGATCAGATTTATCGATACAAATATTAGATTTAGTGGCAGCAGGGCACACTGCGTTTCGATGTCATAAATCGGGCAGACTGTCTGGTGATAGTAACCATCCCCATACATAAGCATGTGTGCTGTTTTTTTTTTCGGTGAGTGAGTTACGAATATCTATTACCCCATGCTTTCCTAATACCTTAGTTAACATTTAGTGAAAATCGCATTAAAAATCCGTTGCGTAGTTCAAAAGATCTAAGCGTACATACAGAGGGACAGACGGCGGAAAGGACATAGGGTACCTGGATGAACGGTACCCTATGTCCTTTCCTGTATCCCTGACAAAGTGTATGCAAAATTTCATGATCATCTCTTGAGTAATTAAGGCGTGAAAACAGACAGACAGACAGTTACTTTCACATTTATAATATTAAAGTATGGATATTAGTACTAATATAAGATAAAATATCACTGATTAGTATTTAAAAGCATTGAAATCATCAAGAAGTCAATGAGAAACGACAGATTTTTCCATAGTAAATCGATGACCTTGCGTTATGCAATCGTTTCCAGCGTAACGTAGTTTGTTGATTAGAAACATTATTGGTTTTCAATTGTCTATGATTAAGTAACAAAATCATATACGTACCTACAATAAAATATACATTGAGATTGACATTGTTACAAAAATCTATGAAATCCCTTACTTACTTACAGTAAAACTTTCTTTTTAACTCCCAATGCTCGACGCCAAAACGGGATGTTACAAGTTTGATAATTTTAATTATACCTTGTTCTATTCTATATATATAATATATATTATACCTATCTATAATATAAAAATGAATCCCTAAATGTGTTGCTAAGCGCAAAACTCGAGAACGGCTGGGCCGATTTTAATTCTGTCTTCACTCATGGATAGAGGGATAATCAGGGAAGGTTTTTACGTAAAAAAATGCACCCGAGCGAAGCAGGGAACGAGTCGCTAGTATCATAATATAAACACAAGAGCACATAATAATATTCTGTTATTTTAAGATAGAGTTTTTTATATGAGAGTGGTTACCTGGTTAATGCTGCTAGAAAAGCTATCTGGACAATGTGACCTAATAACAGGCCTAATTTTTTAGCGAATGACGTCATTCAATTGAATTGAATTAAGGGTCGGCGCACATTGGAGGACGGCACGGCATAGTGGGTGAGTATTTAATTTTTTCATATAATTTTGTGTCTAGTGAAAACCGCATTCAAATCGGTTATGCCGTTTCTGAGATTAGCGTGCACAAACAGACAACAGAATATTTTTTGGCCTCGGCAATGTAAGTACAACGTGTACAATTTTTTTTTTTTTTTTTAATATAATGTACAGATACGGCGCGTTTACGAATTTAAAAAAATATATATGTAAGGATAAAGCTGCTGTCCGTTTCTGCTTGTGTCTCCGCTAATTCATTCTAGCATAAACTATCCAACAAATTTTGATGCGGTTTCCACCATAGGAAAAAGCGATAATCGAGGAGGGTTTGTGTGTATAATTTCCAGAAAAAATTGCATCCGTGCGAAGCCGAGAGCGGATCACTAGTGAGATATAGGTAAATAAATTTTATATGACCACCATTTTCTCCCATCAATTGCTCTTGCTAATTAATATTGTGAAATAATAATGCTTATCTTAATACCATAAACTTGTAAGTTGGTTTGTATATGTTTCGAAAGTTCGAGAATGGGTAGACCGATTTTAATCCGGTTTTCACACATGGAAAGAGGGATAAACGGAGAAGATTTTAATAATAAGCGAAGCCGGAAGCTGGTCGCTACTTTTTTAATATTCCATGCAATTTTTCAAGATCTCCTTCGTTAATTTTAAAAATATTCTATCAGCTAACCTTAGATAAAGATTTTTTTAAATTAGAATTAGTGCGGGATAAAATATTTATAAATATAGAATATCTGGGGTATATAAAGATCGAGTTATAATCGGCTAGAATAATATCGATTTAGATATTAGAATTGCAAATCAAGTACTCAACGGAATTAATATAGTACCTAGGTAAGTATTAAATTTCGTAAAAAAAATAACAAATAATATTTTTTTATAGATTCTTACCTATAAATAACTTTTGCTTGTTTAAATAATTAAAGGTTGAACGGCTATAAATAAAAAAAATGCATCACCGAGACATAATATGTAGGAAGAGAAAAAAAACCTTCAGAACGGCCGTTTCAGGCCTTGATCTTAAAGCCAAAATAGTTTCAGAGATCAATTTATAATTTCAAATTTATACTTACTTCATTTCTACTGGCCAGAGTGCTCCTTTTGGGCCGTAACAAAACGTCTTTAAAGTCCAATTTCACTTCATTTATAATATTAGGCATTATCTAAACACTGCTTTTGTCAAACAATTAAAAAAACATTAATATTTTTCAAGATGGCGTCTAGTCTTTCAGCGCGCACTATATCGACTACTTCGTATTCGTATCGCGATCAGCGATCAGCGAGCAGCTGAAAATTGTTAGTGTTGTCATTAAATAAAAGAAAATTCCCCATCGTCATAATATTTATTGAAAGCTGTTCACAATACAATCTTAGGTTTGTGTGTTGTACTGTAACATATTATATTTCATAGTTATGTAAAATATAGTTTGTTAATTTTAATAAAAAATATTTGTACGCCATTATTGATGGCAGTTTAAGAACTAAATATTACATTTTACATAACCAGGGTGATATAAATCCAAATGGGTCAGTGACGTCAAATATAAAACCATAAGAGATAGGGAAATTTGTTCTAGGAAGTAAAGCTTCAATTTTTTAATTAAGAACAATTATCCCATTTAAACTTTTTTAAACCCTACGTTTATACGCAACCAGAGGTCGTGAAAAATTACAAACAAAAAAACCAGTGAAATATCTGTAAATTAATAAAATTTGAATATTTTGATTCGTCAATTAATTTATGTTAAATTGATGTTAACATTTATGTTTGATTGTACTCTGACGAGTTGAAACTCTGACGAGTTGGGACCAAACCATTTTTATTACCATAGTAATAAAAGAAACATTGCAAAAATCGAAAATGAAGATTGAAAAATCATTACATTCAGGATAATATAATATGCCATTTAACATATTATGAAACGCACATCAATAATTTTTATTATTTCCAATTAATATTTTAATTCTAAAGATCTTCTGTAAAGATCTTGTAGATCTTTGTTAATTCTTTGTAGACCTACAAAGAAAATCAAGTTTTGGAAATCGTATGGAATTTTTTTTATTGTTTGATAAAAATGTGAGTAAAAAATGAGTAAAAAATGACGATGTTTTACTCATTGTGGCAACACCGGCAGTGCCGGAGCCGAGCGTGTGTGACACGTGACGTAACAAGGCCGCCAGAAATACTCTCTTTCAGCGTTAGGTGAAGGTTACGAAATTTCCCATTAAAATAGTTCAAAATCATTAACATTTTCAATTAAATTTAGCTTTTTTCAACTTCGTTTCAATTGTATTATTACGTAACTTTAATATAAAATGACGCACTACAATACTGTTTCCACTAAATCAGAATCGTAGTTAAATTTATTGATATAACAGTCAGCTGTTAAGTGGAAATTATCGCGCATGCGTGACCCGTGTCATCTGTGAATGACAGTGACGAATAATGAGCGTTTATCTTTGATATAATACTACTTAAATTATCTTTTTTTGTATTGAATGGTATTGCTCATTACTCATTATTATTATTGTAAAGCGATATGAGAAAAAATCAGCACAAATACAAGCTTCGTTTTGTATTTCCATACATTGAAAGTAAACTGACCACAAGTCTCTTTTTTATATTACTATTGCAGAAAGTAGTGTCAGCAAGCAATATATAATACTAATATTATAAAGAGAGAAGATTTGTAATTTTGTATGTATGTAAAGAATACTGAATCGATTTTAAAAATTCTTTCACCTATATAAAGTTACATTATCAGCGATTACTTAGTTTGTTATAAATGCGAATATATTTTTTTATATAAGATTCGACGAGAGATCGTCCTTCACCCATTCTTTATCAGACAAAAAGTATATTTTATCAATTGTTATCAATTAGAAAATAAAACATGAATATCCTTAATTAAAAAAACAAACTAGCTGCCATGCTGCGTCTGCAATACTAAGTAGGTAGTTTCAAAGCCTTACAATAGTAATTAATGATGAGATTTTCTCAGCCAACTAGGTATAGAACATAGGTATTTTAATAGGCAACACAATCGCGATTAATTTATTTTCTCATATAATAGATAACAATTAATTTTAAATCCATGACTATAGAAAACAGTACAGGCCACTACTATTTTTCATTCGACCAAAGAAAGAAGACAAAAAGACAACTCTGTCTTCAACGTCAGTCAAATGGTTTACTTCACACCTTCATAATGAAATATTCTTGTGAACGCCCTGTGATAATGAACAGAAAAATTGTATTAATTATTCAACTATTCATTTGCGACTACATCTTGGGAGAAATAGAAGTGCCAATATTAACATTAAATCCTAAACGTATATTGGCAAACAAAACTACTAAGCCGTTGAAGGTATTCTCTCCTTTGAACGCTTAAATCTTATCTTCGTGTGTACAATGTGTTATGGTTTAGAAGTTAGCGGAGAAACAGACGCCATTATCTACATGCAAGCGCACACTGTCCGAAACTATGCATTGGCATGCTGGAACATCCTTAGGGATGCCGAGGCGTCCTTAAGCATGCCGAAGCGTCCAACATCGTATTTGTAGCTTGCGTCTCTTCGCGTTCTCGTCAGAGCAAGCTATCCCCGGCCGAAGGATGCCGAAACATCCCGAAGCTTCCTCAAGATTGCCGGCGCGGTAACCTCAAGCATACCAAAGCGGTATTTTTGATACTACGAAAATATATATTGGAAATTTCTGCTTGATTGCCATGACGTTAATGTATATTTGCCACCTAAAATCCTCAGCCGTGCCGATGCCGGTAATGGGCGCCGAGCCTTAATCCCTTAATCTCTTCCCGAGCGTACTCCAGCATGATCGAATTGCTATCCCAATTTAAAAGCTGTTTACTTGTTTTTACAGTATCTCCCCTTTATAACGTTGATTGACTTAGACAAGGACACGAGCGACTATTGGCGTGAGACAGAGATAGTGTCAATAGTTCGAAAGAAAGAGATGGATATAGACTACGAAAAATGCGAACATAGTCGTCCTTCGAGTTCGTTTATACGCTTTCCTAGCAGACGTACAGTGAGACCGGTTTGCAGAAATGAAATCGGTAATTAAAAAAATATTTATAAGGGTTGGTGGTATAGGACGATTCATCGCCGCCGATTCATCGCCAAGCCATTTCAGGGCCGCCCTTTTCACCGCCGTTCATTGTGATGTTTTGTTTATCATGCGCGTGCGCTAATGCTTGTAACAAACGAAACATTCAGTAAAATTATATGGTATAGAATATAAAGTAAAATATATAGTCGTAAGTTAGGTTTGGTTATATTTAAAAGTAACAAAAAAAAAAATGCGCAAAAACTGAAATAAACGGCGTCGAAATGGCCGGTGTCGAATAGGCAGGCGATGAAACGGCCGACGATGAAATAGCGGCGATGAATCGGCGGCGATGAATTCCCATGGCAGGATTTATTTATTTATGTATTTTTTCATATAATATTCTCTGAACGTAGATAATATTTAAATGCGAGATGCAAGTATCAAACAAGGCTTTTCCGCATTCACCTCAGAATACAGAAAAGACAAAATATCGCTTATAAATCTAGGAATTTCCTTATTAGCGAATAGTCTTTGAGTAGGTTGCATGCGCTCATATTACACCATTTATCAAATACGTGATGAAAAGTTGTTTTCAATTATCAAGTTATATATCTTAAATTATTAATCGATTTGCGTTTCAATCAGATTACTTGGAATTATTTTTTAAACAAATGGTTCTTTTTTCGTTTATTTAATCTTACTCTCAATACTCGGTCTTTCTTTCATAACCAATATTTGCGAGTTTTCATTTATAATAAAACTATCTGTGTCCCCGACTTCGTACGCGCTGTAGTTCGTTTTTTTGAAAATCCCAAAGGAACCTAACATTTTTGCAGGACAAAGAGTATGTTAAATATTAATCCAGGTAATAAACTATCTGTGTGGCAAATTTCGTCTAAATCCGTTCAGCCGTTTTTGCGTGATCGTGTAACAAACATCCAAACTTACAAACTAAGATAATATTTATATGATTAGGACATGCGACCGACCTCGAATTCGCACGGTTGTAATTTTATCGCCTCGTTAACTTACTCAACTTTCCTCCTTACTCGTTTATCGCACATTCCAATAGTGAAAAGCGTGAGAAAATTCTTTGCGCGTTTTAGAAGATGTTTGCGGAGAAACAGACAGGCGGACAGCGAATTCATTATATGATATTCATTTTATGAATAACAAGAGACTAGAGATATATGTACCTAATAATATGTAATTACCTAAGTTTCTTGAAATGTTTTAGATTTTCAATTGTGCCCGCAATGTCCTCACTATGACAACGTCACCGAGTGTGAACTGTTTCGGTATTCTTGCAAGTAATGTTGCCATTTTATTTAATAATTATACTATTTTCTAAGTAATTTGTATTTTTTTAATTAGTCACTTGTAGCTTATAGCTTGTCTGTTGTGGCTGTATTCTGGGCATTGATTTTACATTAATTTAGGGTTGATTTAGCCCCACTACTCCCAAGCCAGGTCAGTAATTCTGTGTTAGGGTATTATAGAAGAGTTATAGTACAAGTTTTCAGCTTGCCTCAAATATCTACACGGAAATGTGTACCATCTTTCAGAATATACGTTTTATTTATTTTTCTGGAGAATGTGTATTTTATTTTTCTAAAATTCTCAACAACACCATTGCGGCAACTCCTTATTGATAATAAATTCGTTGTAAAATTTGCTAAAATATCAAACTTTGTTGATTTTTTTTGTAGTAGGTATGCTAATAATCGCTATTATTTTGTTTCTTAGGGAGAGAAAAGTGTTTCCGTCCGAGTATCGTTCTTACTGCGATCGTAAATATGGAAGATGGCGAGCGATGTTTATACCGTCTGACTACAGACAGTGTCGGTGCTGTGACGAATGCATCTTTTACAGAGGCAAGATTATAGTTAACTTCTTGTGAGAAATGAAGACTCATTAATTTTCATTATTCTAGTTTGAATAAATGTTATATAAAACGGGCGCAAACAAGCGCGACCCAAGTGACTGCCAAAAAAAAACCGTCTAAACTAAGTTAGACTTAGTTTGCTAATGATTGTTCTATTTAATTTAATTACAGTTTAATTATTATTAAAATATCATTTAGAATTATTTATTAAAATATAATCGATTATAAAAGTGGCCTATGTCCAGCAGTGGACATCCTCCGTCTGAATTGATGATATTGAATACTTTTTATTGAAAGTAATTTTTGTTATCCAAAATTTATCAATTAATTCATCATCGTCATCTCAGCTGCAGGAAATTTAGTTATTTTGATGATAATAACAAAAATTATTTTCAATAAAATTTTAATAAGTATTCAATATCATCAATTCAGACGGAGGACGTCCAGTCCACTGGGTTACGTCGGTGACTTTCTTACGTCTACTACCTTTACCATGAGTTATAATGACCGCATTCGCTAGCGAGAGCGTAAAATATTTATATAGAATTGTAAACTCGAGTGCGGTCATTGTAAACTCATGGTAGAGGTATTGTAGACGTACGAAAGTTAGCGACGTAACCCAGGGGACTGGACGTCCTCCGTCTGAATTGATGATATTAAAATACTTATTAAGTTTTTATTGAAAATAATTTTTGTTATTTTCATCAAAAATAACTAAATTTCCTGCGGCTCAGATGATGACGATGAATTAATTGATAAATTGATCTCAGGTACTGATCTCATTTCTGATTAGATCTTCTAGTGAAGTGAAATCCTGAGCATAGCCCTCTTGTCATAGCTCATTGTCCAAAATTAAATATTAACAAAGATTCGCAATGTGTAAAAGAGTCTTTACGCTTTATTTGAAAACACTTTCAGAATTAGATCAGTCCTGCATGCACGATGAATATATATTTGATGCTGACGAATTCTTACCAGTCACCACTGTGGGTATGTATTTTTTTAAATGTCTTACTAGCGACTGCAAACCTTTCTCGTTTATCACTTTTTCCATTAGTGAAAACCGTATCACAATTCGTTGGGTCGCGATATACGTAAGTTTGACGTGTGTATCTGTGTATCTATCTGTTGCATCGTAGCTCTCAAACGGATGAACCAATTTTGATCCGTTTTTTTAAAGTGTACGTGTTTGTAATGGTTGCTAGCTATAATTTATGAAGGTCTGTTTTGTTTTGTAGGTTTTGCATTGACGAATGCATCTCACTTACTTCCACAGGTTCTATTGATGTAAAACTTGTTAGTTATACTATTACTTCGCTGGTATATTTTCATGACATGGTAACCTTGACCCTATGCTTCAGGCTGTATGTAGGCTGTATAATATCAAACTCTTCAGCAACTTGCAGCAAATATAGCGTGTGTTTGCTCAATAGAAAGTCGGTGGTTAGTTCATAATTTTTGATTACAGCTTGTTATAATATCAGCTTAGAAAAGTTCACTTCCCAAGTTACAGCAATCGAACCCGGGACAACTCGACCAATGGGCTCGTAAATTTTTGTATTATTCGCAATTCGCGTGTATAAAAAAATGATAAGAAAAATTATGACTGTAATATATTTAAGATTTCAGAGCTGGTTGCAATCCTTACTGGGGACACCCTGAACAGGAGTCGAGAGCTCTACGATGCGATGCAATATTAAGAAGATGTGAGTATATTATATGCTGAAGTTCTCTTGACCATTTTATAGGTAACTAGCGACACGCTCCCGACTTCGCCCATGAAATTTTTTAATTAATTTGTACTGAACAAAATGGATTTGTCTGTAATTACAATTTTTCAGGCGTTCCTGTGTCGGTGCCACCGTTGCCGAATGAATCACTACATTTGTAAGTATTTGGAGATGGATACGCAGATTTGTAAAAATATATCCCATTGCATACCTATGTACTTTGAAGACATACATTTGAGTTATATAATAAAATATATATATATTTGAATACCGTCCAGATTTCATCAGAAATCTCAGAATGAACAATATCTCAAAAAATTCTCTGACATCTGTAGTTCTCCGTAATTCAAGAATATCTTCACAAGGTATCAAAAAACACTGATGATGAAGGTAATTCAAATGGCAGCCATTAGAGGTACTTTACATTAGAGCTTGGGGACCAATTTAGTATTACGTGGTCTATTTTAAATTGTTGTTTTTGTATGTCTGAGCTGAGGACCGGCTAGGGTTATGAAAATCATATAAAGTCTTAGCCTAGTTAGGGGTTCAAAGTACCAAAAATACAAGCAAATGAGATTAGTGGACAGATTAATAGGTTTAAAAATGTTTGTATAAAATGTTGGTAAGGCGTAGAAGCTTTCGCTACGAACCAGTAGACTACGAGGACTGTCCAATGTCGTGCCGTGGATACGAATGTACCGGTGGTTTGATGAAGGAGTCTCAGTGCGCACCCGGAGCGTTTCTACCAGAGAAGGGACAGTGCAACTGCTGCGGGAAATGCAGCGTTTACCAACGTTAGTGATTTAAAGTCTACAACTTCGCTCACTACAAGAGTCGAGGCGGAGGTGGCGGAGGTGCGGTCTGTCTGTCACTTTAAACGAGTCGTTCAAGCGAGGCTGTAAGTTGCCCTGGTAACGAGTATAAAGCGAACCGCGCGCTCCGTCTCGACTCCGTCATATCACGCCTCCGCCTCGACTCTTGCAGTTAGCGGAAGCCCATTTGATTACAAAGAAAATATAGAACAGATGCGCCTCCAACGCGACACCACCACCTCAAGCCGCCTCGACTCTTCTTTAGTGAGTGGAGTCCGTTAGTCTAAAAGACTAGCGATCGAGTGTCTAGCTATAGAGAGAGTAATTAAAAGGGCTCATGTCCAACAGTGTACGCTTTTGTGCTAATGGTGAGGATAATGATGAAGTAACAATATCTGTAACGGTTTGCACTATAGTGGTGGTGGTTTCCGTTTGGTTAGAAAAGGCCGTAGTATGATCTGGCTCGAAGGACCATGTAACGGTTTGCACTCTATGGTGCTGTTTTCCATTATATAGGTCGCTTTTCCACCTTTTCCATAGAAAATGCTTACTTATACACAAAGATATGCTTACTTTTACACAAAGATAAAAAATTATCAAACTTTTTATATAAACATTCACTTTTAAGAATATATTTTACTAACTTTTGCTTGCGGCTTTGACCGCGCCCCTCTTTCTTAGGTGTTAACACATTTATTTAAAATTTGTTGCTGTTATATACATTTTTTCAGGCGCTGCATTTTTTTCATTTTATCTTTAGTAGATCCCTCGGAAACGGTACCTTTTTAGTATGAAAGATACCCTATTGTAATTTTCTGTATTCGTGACAGCGTGTATACAAAATTTCATGATGATCACCTAAAGCGTGAAAGCATAACAAACAAACATTTATTTATACATTTTAATATTTAGAAGTTCAACTTTATGATTTGACAGAACTGAACGAGAAATGTGCAGAATTCAAAAGGACCGAATACAAGGTGAACGGCACTAAAGAGATTGAGGTGAGTTTCTGAATATTCTTCGCACATACTCATTTAGATACGATACTCCAGTAGAATAACAGTAGATTATCTGCTCGTTCGCAACTCCAGATTTGTATATATACTCCTGAAAATTAACTAAATTGTAGTATCATTTCTCTCCAGTTATAAAACACAACATTTTTAACTCCTTCATATTTTTAATTGCGTCGAATGACTGAAGAAGATATAAGAAAAAAGAAAAAGAAACTGAACCCCTCAAGCATAACAATAAAATAATAAAAAATAGAAAATGATAAAAAGTTGTACACACAGGCTGACGGGTTTTGAATTTGAAATTTTGAACACAAAAAAAATGATTCAGGTAGAAGAGGAGTTCCTAGAGCCTGGCTGCGATGATGGACTAGTGTGTCGTCAAGGTAGATGCCAAGATATACACACGCTTCAGATATTCCCAGCCGGAAGAAAGAAGAGAGACGAAGGAATTGCAAACGCTTACGGTAAGTACCATCATAGGGAATAAATATTTGATGGGATTGATAATACGTAATGAGAGACAACGTCCTGTAGGAATATCCAGAGTCCATCATCACCCTGTTACCTTAAAGGCCGGCGCTAACTTAACTTTACAGAAGGAATCAGAACCTTTTAGTGTCCTGTCCACCACCACCCACAATCAAGTTGACCGTCAGCCTGTCTGCTGCTGACCTTAACGTAAATAAAAACTCATATTTGTGTCGATATTATTACAGAACCGTGCAAGAAAGAGTTGAAGTTTTTTAAAAAGAAATACGGCGCAAACGGCCACTTACATTATGATGCGCCGCAGTGCTCTCCGCTTTGGCTCTATGCGCCAGTTCAAGTGAGTTTACTAGCTGTTGCACGCGACTTCGCCCGCGTAACTTTATAAAATATAGCCATATTTTGGCTACTCATAATATAATCTGTGAAATAAAAATGTAATAAATCACAATATTTTCCGATTCAGAAACACGCTTTTTACAGTGTTTTTAAAAACAATTCTGCTTTACATCGATTACATATTCTTTTTTTTTTTTTTTTATTTACACAACATATAATATATTTAGTGATATAACCACTACTAGGTAAAATAAAAAACAACAAATATTTACAATCTTAACACAAAAACTTAAAAAAAACTAACTAATTATTTCCAAAAAATACTTATAAATAATTTAATCCTATTAAGCCTTTGGTAGACGGAAAAGTGGCGAGAATGCTGGCGGCATTGCCCCGTTGAATGCATATGCTTATCTTCTGGGCAAAGTAAGAGCCAGCATTCTTGTCACCCGACGCGTCTACCAACCGTTTTGCCAGCTCCTTGTAAAGTTCATGAAAGGCTGGCCCCCACGGACCCATGGTCTCTACCGCAAGCGGCACAAACATGTAACCTCTATCTAAGTTTACATATTTGCGCCGCTTGAGATTTTCGGCTTTATAAGCGGCAGCACCAGCCTGTGACGTGCTTCCTGAAAGATGAGAAGGAGCCAGGGTGTCTACACATGTGGCATCCCACACCAGGGGTCTTCCCAGTTTCCAGGGAACAAGAGTCATGCCGTCGGGTCTCTTGCCGTCGTCTCTCATTAGTCCGTTAGGTTCTAAAACTGATGGGACGGCGGCACTAACAAACGCCCGACGAATGATGTCGTTTAGACTGGCGTGTCGCGGTATGCGTCCTGCGCTCTTGATACAGGATAATCCGTGGTGGCCGAACCGATCTACTGATTCTCCACAATTACAGTGGTGAGGAACTGTACAAGGAGCGCCAACTCGTAGGGATGCTGCCAATCTAAAAGTATTATTGTCTAAAAGATTGCCAATGTTACGGGACGGTAAAGCATGTAGCCAGAGGCCTGATTCCCATCGCGATACGGCAAGTAGACGAGCACTCTCTGTATTAGAAATTGTTGAATTTATCAGATTGTTAAATTCCAAAACACAGAGAGGATCGTCCCATTGCCTTTGGCGAATAGGGGATTTGGGCAGAAATTTTGTCAAACAGGCTTTTTTCCAACTTTCTGTAGCTTCTGCAAAATAGCATATTTGGCAATTAGGAATTGATTGAGCTAAAATAGAGTGCACCAATTTAGAAGTGCTGTATATAGAAGAACAGAAAGCTGGCAATGAAACACTAGAAATTTTGCGAAATCTACAGGGTAGGCAGCGCACTAGCGCTCCCCTTGGTGTTGCTTGTGTCCTTAGGCGGCGGTAACCACCTACCATCAAGTGGGCCGCCTGCCTGTCTGCACCTTTATAATATATATATAAATAAGTCGCATAAATATGGCATAATCAATCATTTCTTTGTTAATTTGTAATTCCAGTGTCGTCGTTTCATATGTTACTGCGCTTTGGAAGACGGTACGCCAATTCAAGGAATTAAGGTACCACGTATTGAGGTGTCAAACATGAACTGTGGTTAGTACCTAGGTACTTAAAAATATCTACATTTCTAGCTGATAGCTCCTCTCACATCTGTTTGGTCGTCTACCCAACTTACATAAGTTCAAAATACACACACTCATGTGGGGGGCATTTTGTCGTTTAGAAAATAAGTTATGTCTTGTGGCCCAGGGGACCCAATGCAAACGTTTCGTTCGTTGCATTCGGTTCTTACGAAACGAAAGAAATAAAACCCGGTGATTGGTTGTTGTAACGCCCACATAAAATTTTGACCAATCGCAAAGCTTTCTCCCAGCGTAGCGTAGCCTGAGCGTAGCGTTTACGACTGTACGTTTGCTCTTGACTAGAGCCCCTGGAATCTTACTCTATGACTCTATGTTGTAGATTGTGCTCGCGACAAATGTCGCACCGGATCTGACGCTGAGTGCGACGGCTATGGAAACTATAAGGAGATGGTTTTCACTACGCACGTCACCGAATGGCACGAACCAGACTATGAGTAAGGTCAGTGATTATGTATTAGCTTTCGGACAGATAATATTGAACTGAGGCCCTAGTGCGAATTTTACTTGATCAAATGCATCGAACGCGTAAACGTGAATTTGTATAGGAATGAAGCAGCGTCTACACGTTAACCACTAGGTGGCGCTGCTACGTTCCCATACAAATCGACAATTACGCGTTCGACGCGTTTGATCGACTAAAACTCGCACTAGGCACTGCTAGACACAGTCTTCAAACTGCGTGAGGAAAAGTACTGACTATATGATCCAAAACACTTGCCCTGGCGCATTGTTAAAACTACATATTCCAAATTCAAATTTCCTTAGTAACTTATACCTACCTAATATGTTTTAGTAATTTTTGAATGCTTTGCTGTTTTCTGTTTTCCTTGTAGGAATAAAAATAAGGGATATGGAAATAGATTCTGGCATCCCTTACTCACTCATCAAAACATAACAACACACATTCTGTTTTTCCACTATTTACTCTATGATAATACTTAAGCCCTACCTATTCAATGTTGAAGTTATAGTGATGCCAGAAATGGCACTAGAAGTTATAGTAACACTTGAATGAACAAGTATCTACTTGCCACTTGCCAGTATTGTTCACCTAATAACTAATATTTTATTTTACAGACTCAAGAGACGATTCTGATGAAAAGACCGACACGACACCAGCATATAAATATAACAATTTTTCTTAATAAGCTTTTGGTATTAAATTGTATTAAATTTTGTTTTTCTTTATTATGTCGTCTTTTATTTGATACCGAAATAATTAATTCGTGACTTAGGCTTTAATGGCTCCATACAATTGACTCGGAAATATGTACCTACGTTATGTACTCAGAATACTTTGAGTACACAATTTGGATTGTCAAATGGAAAAATTTCTCAAATTATATAAAAATTGAGAATTTTTTTTTTGCTAAAATTAAAATTAACAGCGTTATATAGGGCTTCTCACCAACTACAAGTGTTGATTAGTTACTTTTCAAGTAACGCTAATTGGCGAGTAAACGTTACGACCATCTTGTTTCAATTTCATTGAAATTACCCTTGAGTAATGCTACTCGAAGATGGTGAAACTTGTAGGCTTTCTTACCGGTGACTTTAAATGGCGGTTAGCCTACTTGACACTTTACTCAGAGATGGCGAAAGAGGTCCTTAGGGAGGCTAGAAGATGAAGAATTGATAGGTAAATTTTAAAAAAATCACAGTGAGCCAAAGAGAATCCTTTATTCAGTATGTAAAATTGGTACAAAAGTGTCAAAACAAACCTTATTAGCTACAAATATCATTGTGAAAATTAATACAACTAATTAATTATAAATTCACGAGTATTTAAATTTTTACATTTAACTTTTAACTAAGGGCTTTAAATATAATTCAAATTTCACCTTGTTATGCTACAGCGTTATTCTGCTATGCTAATTGTTGCTGTTGCATAACACAATGAGATTTGAATTATATTAAAAGAGCTTAAGGTATAAAATTGTATGAAAAAATTTAAATACTTCGCCATGTCATCCTCCAATTTGCGCCGTCTTAGCGGCCAGGTCACGTGCGCACTTAGCGGCCAGGTCACATGTGCACTTAGCGGCCAGGTCACGTGTGCACTTAGCGGCCAGGTCATGTGCGCCCTTAGCGGCCACATCACCGCGGCCAGGCCTAAAGGCCTCATTGAGCCGATAACTTCTCACATTGGCCGCCGCGACCTGGCCGCTAAGTGCGCATGTAGCATTTTAACTGTTCAATTCCCTTTGTACAAAAGTATTTAGCGTACATGACTCAGCGGCCAGGTCGCCGCGGCCAAGCCTCGTTGGCCTCTTGTTAGTCTCATTGGCCGACTGACTAAACTAAACTGACTAATTGACTAATTATCTAATTAACTGTAAATTACTTTAGTTTTATGATTGAATTCTAATATGCGCCCATGTACGGGCAAATAAAAGATTTGATTTGAATTTTAAAGCCGCGACCCGGCCGCTGTTCGCATGCAGTGAGCATTGTACGCTTAAAGCGCTTAAGACAGACCCAATAAATCCGCTGATATGGGATCAATTATGCCAATTTTGAAACTTATTTATTATAGGTAAACTATTATTAATTGCTCAAATTGTGTTACAAAATTACTTTGCACCGTAGACTGTTCTGAAATATATTTTCACAATATAAAAGTGGTATTGTGAATCGTTGAGAAAAATATTCCCAATGAGTCCCTTACATGTTTATGTATGAAATATTTCTAATTTAGTGTTACGTGGAATTAATTCCTTTTCTTATAAAATTTGATGAGACTGAGTTGGAGTTTGCTAAACAGCCTAGTTTGTACGTTAAACTTTAACATCATTGCGTGCTCCTATCGAAAGCTATAACGCCTCATCCATTAAGTATAGTGTCCATTGAGTATATTTGTCTTTTATTCAATGACACTATATTGCAAAAAAATAGTAAATATGCATCATGTCCCGCATTCATGCATGCATTTATTTGCTTTTTAGTTTGACTGCAAAGTGGTATTTTCAGTCGTAGACAAAGTGGGATAATACCGAATTCAATAATTTTCCTGCTCAAAATATATTCAGTAACATATACTCGTATTATTGTAACATTGATGTATAATTTTAATTAGATCTATTTTTGTGAGCAATTTATTTATGTAAAAGTTTAGCACAACTTTTCATGTAAGTAAATTTATTCGTGTACATACTATAAAAAAGAGAATCGTTTTGAAATGACTATATTTCATTCGAATAATTTCTTTGTAACTGGCAGTGAAGAACTGAGAACAGAAGGGGATATAAAACATTTAATTTCCATCCTTTTCAATTGCGTATCTAAATTTTATATCTATTTCTCATATATAATAAATAAGTGTCTTATTGTCCTATGTTACAAACGAAACATAACGACATTATTTTAATAAAATATCAAATTAAATATTTCTATTCGCTCTATATACCTACATATTGCATCGGTGACTAGAATTTTGTGCTAATTTCATTATGATCTATGAATTAAAAAACTTTAAAAAAAATGTCTTATCGCGTCGTCTATTCAAATTCGTTTGAAGGCACAAAAACC
Source organism: Synanthedon andrenaeformis (assembly GCA_936446665.2). Lineage (NCBI taxonomy): Eukaryota > Metazoa > Arthropoda > Insecta > Lepidoptera > Sesiidae > Synanthedon > Synanthedon andrenaeformis. The sequence goes on from OW387798.2 coordinate 3,240,158, forward strand.
TTTGGCTAAAATGTTTGGAAACCAAGTCAAGAATTATAATTTAAAAAAAAATCAACGTATGCTCGTGCGCAGATCTAAAAGAGCACTGGCAGTTATGACTCCGTGTCTCTGGTTCAGCGACTTTCCCAGGCCGTAGTCTATGTCTCCAACGGTGATCGTTGAGAAAGATGTAGAATTTCTCCTGTGCTGTAATGGGGCTTTGGTCGATGGACTCTGTCTAGTCACCGGTTGAAAGAAATCGCCGTGACATTTTGAAATGTTAGCCACGGTTTCCATCCACGGTGTGCTATCGAACCTTTTTGGGCGCATTGGCTTGTGTAGAGTCTGATCGGATTCGTACTCTTTGATTTGTCTATGGTCAATGTTGGAAGACGCCTTCACTAGCCTTGGCCTGGTCTTCTGGTCGGCTGAGGCGCTGTTCTTCTTAGTCTTTGTTTCCGAGTCGTACGAGTAACGGCTTTTCGTTGTGGAAGATGATTTACTACTGTAATAGAACATTACTAATTTTTGCAATCATACTTTAGTGTCAGTTAAAACTGATCGGTTGTACTGATGTAAATCCAAAAACAGTGATTGTAAAATCTGTTGAAATTTTTCGGGCACACCGTAAATCCGTTTTTATAATTGATCAACCTTTAAGTCACATTTAAGTAGTGGCAGGGCACACTGCGTTTCATAGTCATTTTGGCAACCATTCTGTGAGGTAACCACCCCCTCACAGAAGACCACCATGAAATAACAGCGGGTGTGCTGTTGTATTTTCGTGTGTGATATGCTTGAGTCTATTTCCCTGTCCCTTCCCAACTCCTTATACTTAAGCCTACTATTGTCGGCAGTGTACCTACTTGCAGCGCATTTGTTGCTTGTGTCAAGGGCGACGGTAGCCACCTATCATCTAGTGGAGCGTCAGTCTGTCTGACACCTTCAACTTAAAAAAAAAACATTCTCGACGATAACTGGCGTACACCTACGTCAGTCGTCAGAAATGCTTATCGGTTAATGGCTACGCCAAAATAAAACATTTGATTTACCCACCTCGAGTTACTCTTCTTGGTTGCCGAGTTTGAACTCTTGGCCATAATGCTGTACAGCTTATTGCGGTAATCGTCAATAGACATCTGTCGATCGTCGCGCAGTGGCAACACCACGTCGCAAGCCAGGCTCGGTTCGTCGCGTTCGCGGTGGAATCTTAGGGTGTTTTACACAATGATAACATTATTTAATACTAGCTCGTGCCCGTGACTTCGTCCGCGTTGAAAGATTAAAAATATGACACCTGCGAAAATATCTGATATCTTTATCGATGTGACAACGGTGGCGCCGCTAAAAATTGCATTTGATTACCTGCTTATTTGTGATATAATACACCTCAATTTTGCTTATTTACGTTTTTACTTTGATTATACATGAAAACTGCCTCCATAAAGAGGCAATACATAGAACTGCCTCCATAAAGAGGCAATTCTATCGCATTTTTGGACAATGTTTTCACCACAAGGTGCAAATAGAAACTGGCGGTCAAATTCGCCCGGAGTTGCGCTTAGCGCAATTGCTTGGCATAAATATTATAATTACTGCCGTCTCTAATAGCGCAAGATCTTGCGTCGCGCAGTTTCTTGTGTCGGCCCCACGGAATGCAGTGTGCCTTAGATAGAAACACACTTACTTAGAAACATATTCGTGATCGAGAGCCTTCTCTGCACTGAGCCGCTTGATGGGGTTGAAGACCAGCAGTTGTTGCACCATTTCGGCGGCGTCCCTCGGAGCGCAAGCCAGCTGTGACGTCAGCGTGGAGCCCCCACTGTTGGCTGCCTGTTCCCTTATCAGGGCGGAGCCGTAACCGCTGCACACTGCTGCTATATCTGAACAAACTCAATCTTATTGAGATAATTTCTAATTTAGTCATACCTCATCACTTCATCAGCCTGTATATATACGATATTATAATATAGTTTTTTTTTAATACAAGTTTTACTCAAAAAAGAAATGGCGGAATCAATCTGGAGCATGCAGTGCCCCCAAATCAAGTCGAGCCAAACGCCAGCTCGTCGTACCATCTTTTCTCGAAGCGACTCACGCCACATTAAATATTACATTAATAAGTATATAAAACAAATGCCACATACCATCAGAAGATGGTCTCGGCAGAGCAGCCATGATTCTTTCAATCTGATTGACGGTGGACGTGCCGGGAAACAAAGGCTTCCCAGTCAACATTTCGCCAAGAATGCACCCCAGAGACCACATGTCTATTCCTTTTGTATAGCTGTACAAAACAAAACAATACCGGATAAGTATGTGTAAATGTTTCTTTTATTATATGTAAAAGTTGTCAGACAGGCCAGACGATCCACTTGAATATAACATAACACAAGTAACGCCAGGTGTGTTGCAAGTACGCTGCCGAACATAGTTAGGTTATGTCCCATGGATTAGGAATCCATGAGAAATGGTATGTGTCATCCCTTACCGCACACATGCTATCATTTCACGGTGGTCTTTTGTAAGAGAGATTTTACTGCCGCCAGACGGGCTGTCCACATGACTGCGACTATTTTGAAAATAAATGAAAATTTTATTTCCAAAGTTGTGGGATTCGAATCCGAGACACCTGAGACAGATGAGTTAAAGCAAGCACCTTAACAACTCTACCAGGAGGGTCATCAAAACACATAAAATTAAACTCATCAGAAATTAAGAATGCTATGAAGACATGCCTTTTGCTGGCGATGAGTATTTCAGGTGCCCTATACCACCTGGTGGCCACGTAGTCTGTCAGACAAGGATCTGCTCCGCCTTCTCCGCCCGAGTATAGGCTTGAAACAGACCGTGCCAGTCCAAAATCTGCAAGCTTCACCCTAAACAAAGAATTGGGTAAGTTTTATTGCAAACATTGTTTTGTATTGGTATGTGTTTTAAGACCAGCAGTACAGGCGTAGCTGATAGCTTAAGTATATTGAGGTATATAGAGAGAAGATTTGTATTTTCGTTTCTAATGAATAAACTCAAAAACTACTGGACCGATTTTAAAAATCTTTCCACCTATAGAAAGTTATATTATCATCGATATAGTAACATAGGCTATATTTTATAAAGTTACACAGACGAAATCGCCGGCAACAACTAGTACATTATATTATAACAACGCATATTACGAGTGAGTTTGTTTTTTATGATTTCGCATTAATTATTCATAACAATTAATCATCAAATAATTAGGTATATTATAACATCGAGAAATTTTGCTTACACGTTGTCAGTGATTCAGAAAAAGACGTAGGGAATCTTTCGGCCAGAAAATAGTAACTGTTCATTAAAATAATACCTGGTGGATAAAATAAATACTCAAACAGTACTAAAATAGTAGAAAATAGTACTGAGTGAAACGGACGAAGTCACGTGTAAAAGCTAGGCAAAAAAGCGCAAAGAAAATTATGTTATCAGGATAAAGATACCTGCAGGCGCTATCGATGAGAACATTGCTGGGCTTCTGATCTCTGTGAATGACGTTTCCAGAATGAATGTACTTTGTAGCCTTGAGCATTTGATACATTATGTATCTTTTGTGGATATCCTTCAATATATTTCCCCTCTTGATGACATTGTGCAAATCAGTCTCCATGTATTCGAAGCCGAGGTAGATGTCGCGGTTGTTGAAAGCCCTACGGGTAAAAACGATACATGTTACTTAACAAATACTTAGTATATATTTAATACTAGCGACCCGCTCTCGACTTCGCCCGGAATGCAATTTTTTTTATACCTTCCTCGTTTATCCCTCTTTCCATAAGTGAAAACCGTATTAAAATCTGTTGGGTTGTATAGCCTTAGTTAGTAGGTAGTTAGCTTAGTGGAGAAACAGACATGACGGATTTATAATATGTGGAGATTAAGTTTTAATGAAAGAAATTGTTACTGTGAGTCAACCGTAACAGATCTTTATGGCACTGGGGAGTTTTCTTTAGGATTTTAGAAGAACTACAATTCTCTAGTACATAATTTTTATGTATCTCTTAAGATTTGGCCTACGTAAGCCAGGTAAAATGTAAATTTATTTTTCGGCGACTTGGTTGCAAATTTTTTTTTTTTTTTTTTTTTTTTTTTTTTTTTTTTTTTTTTTTTTTTCGAGTTACGAGTACATAAAAACTTAATTAGGTTTTATTATATATGTATATCTTCCGTGAAAAATTATCTAACTGGTGGTGAAATCCGGATCAAAATCCGTTGTGTGATTGAGGAGGAGTTAACTGATATACGCGGAAATTCATACTATGAAAAGATTTAGTACCAACGTACTCCTTCTGGTCAAGCTTTATTTTATTTGATATATCAAGTCTTTTTTTATTAGAGATGGGTTTGCTTTTGGATAGCATCTAGCCGTGTAGCGAAGATGAGGCCTATGATGGAGCGAGAACACCCAGAAGATGCCTATAATCACTCCAACTTTTAAAACATTTGGGTTATATGAGCCCGGAAACACAGACGCCGGCAGGGAGTTCCAAACCTTGGCAGTGCGTCTGCGCACTGTTTTAAAGCGTTTTAAAGCGCTTGGTCTGAAAAAGAGGAGTTTCAACAAGATGAGAACGGTAACCAGCCGTACGTATTATGTCCGATGGAAGAAAGAAGAAGGCGGTATGAGTTCATGCAGCTCCTGAGCACACTCTCCGAAGTGAAATCTTATAAAAGACACATAGACAGGCGATTTTGCGTGTATGTGCCATACTCTGCAACTTGGTTTTTAAAAGCGTTATGCCGCCAATTCAATCTAATTTTTACAATTTTAAGCTTACCTGTGTATACTGTGTAACTTCACAATGTTTGGATGATTCCTGAACGATTGAAGAAAAATAATTTCCCTAAACGTCCTCTGTGCGTCAGTCTGATTTCGGAAAGCATCGAATATCTTCTTTATGGCCACTACATCCTTAGTCTTCTTATCTATGGCCTTCCATACAATACCGTAAGCGCCTTTGCCCAGTCTCTTTTTAATTTCGAACCTTTTCTGTATGTGCTCATCGATTTCAGACATATTTTTATCGGGGCTCTTCTTTTGAACGTGATTGTGCCCGTCTTTCTTCTTCTGTTCATCTTTCTTGTGATTCTGTTGACTCATATTTCCTACTTCTTTTCTGTAATTCTCTTTTTATCGGTTGAATCAGTAAAATGGAAGCTGAAAGTAGATCAATCAGTATGGAGATCAGTTTATTATTATTATTGTTTTAACGGTTGAAACTTATACCATTAAAAATTATAGATTTTACTGAGAAAATATTGTACTTATAGTTTAGTGGTGGGATTTCATATTATATATAAGTTCGAAAGTATTAAAAATGTTTAAAAGTATAAAAAGTCTTTTTAATGTTAACCCAATTTACAAAATCTGAAATGTTCACAGGAAATTACTGAATTTATGAAAGAATTTTAATACCAAATTGATTAACAAAAAACAACGGGCCTGGTTTTGAACAATATCCCTTGGTATTGCGAATAAGAATTTGTAGAATACGCGTATGACTGCAATGTTCGCGAGGTTAGTTGTAATGTAATGGAAACGGAAAATTCACTTAATTTGAATACATTGATCACGAGATCGTGACGCGAGGCATTAACAAAAGCGACGTCTACTATGCAAATCACAACAACTTCAAAAGAAACATTTTTTAAACTTTCTTTTTCTTATATCATATTATGTTAATATTACGACGACCAGTTTTTAATGTTACATGAGAGTTAAGGGTGATTGCTTTAACGCTCTGTTCCGGGGGATCGGCTATGATTCCCGGCAGGGTAAACCTTGGAAATAAACTTTTTAAAGTTGACTCTGGTCTGGATCTGGAAAGTGGCAGGGCACACTGTGTTTCCCAGTCATTTAGACAGCCAGTCTGGCGGCAGTAACCACCCCCTTACAAAAGCCCATCGTGAAATAACAGTATGTGCGCTGTTGTGTTTCGGTGAGTGAGTATAAGGGATCACCTTATCTTTAATCCCAATATGCAGAGCACTTGTATAACTGTGGCGTTGCTTGAGGTATAGGCGACGGTAGCCATCACCTACCATTAAATGGATCGCCTATTTATATAAATACATGCTAATTAGAAGTCGGCAGCGTATTGCTTCTTTCCTAGTGTTATTGATGACAATAACTAACATATTATCAATAGGACTGTCACCTTGTCTGCCGTCATTCATCTACTAATTTTATTGAAACAAAAATGCCTCCGTATGCCTCAACAATTTGTCGGTATAAAACAAAATTTGAAACTTCAAAAATATGTAAAATACTCCATGAAGTGGTGTTTAAAATCAACAATAAAACGGAGGTTTTCAAGATGTGACATTTTAAATTAGCAGTCGCTATCGAAGTTCAACTCTAAGCAACCGAAAATAAATCAATACAGTAATTGGGAACTGTTTAAACTCATTGACATGACATCGTTTGCAAAACCTATAGGCGAGAATACAATCCAACTATTCTTTTTATTATGTACAAAATATATCAAAAAATCACTCACATAACCGGCGATACTTCTTAAGAATGCCATTTTATTAGTTTCGTCGCTTTTAGGGTTTTTTTTTTATAAATGAATATAAGCGATGTATAATGTGTCACGTCAAGAGGCTACGTCGGACGGAATTCATTTGTTTATGGGGCAAAACAAGTGTCAGTTGTCATGGCAACCGCAATGGTAAACTATAGTTACGGGACGTGACACGAGCGAAGAAATAATTTACCTAATCGATACATACTCGTACACATCCGATTAATATTCGTTAAAAAAAAGTACCTATCTATACATTACATAATAAAATTGTAAACGAGCCGTAGGTATCTGTACTTTAAATATTTTTTCAAAAAAACAATTTGTAACTTGTATTTATGTTAACGAGGTCAAAAAATAAATTTCAATTTTTTTTGTCTATTTGTCTATGCGTTTGTGCTTACTAATCTCAGAAACTACTCCAAATAAGAGCAGTTTAAATTAAACTACTCCAAATAAGAGCAGTTTAAATTAAACTACTCCAAATAAGAGTAAACTACTCCAAATAAGAGTAGTTTATTTTAAACTACTCTAGTACTTCAATAAAAGATACAAAATATTTTTTAAACAATTTATTTGTAACATGAACACAATTATTATGCTTGCGAATACATAGAGTTATTTGTCTTTTAATACTTAGCATATTATTGTTAGGAATTTTGACTATTAAACGACTTAAATCTATACTACGATTATTAATTGTAGTAGAATTAATTACTTAATATCATTATACTTGTCGGAGAGTCCTCGAGTGGCACTACAAGAGTAGGGTTTGAGAATTGGTTCCTGAAGCATAGAACGCCATCTAGCTACTATCTTTGGAAACGTCAAGCAAGAGGCTTTGTTTGGTGCGGTCGAGGCGGAATTAGCAACGGTTTTTCAACTATCTATGCGAGGGAAAATTATGAGGCTCGCTATTAGTAGTGGGAGACTTTCATCGATAATAGGAAAAGGACTTTGAAATTGACGAGTATTCTTGAAAGAGCGTTCGAAGCAGAGACATGTCGAGCTAGTTCCGCGACGAACACAACCCGTTTCCAGTTAAATCCATTTAAATCTGTGTAATCGTTCACTAATACATTGTAACTTCGATTATTATAGGAATATACGATCTTGTACTACAATCATAGTGTCTTATTTCGTGTATTCAACTATTCCTAATCCTAAGCCTGAAACCAGTAAATACCTACAGGAGGACCAGCCACATACTTAATAACCTAGTGCTTGCATAATTTTAATGTTTAATTTGAGATTTATTTTTAATATACCAACAAACGTTATATCAATTATTTTTATTAAATAAAATGTAACATGTTAAGTTTAAAATTATCTACATTAAAAATCTTATTTTTTTTTAGTACCTAGTTAACAATAAAAAAAATCAATTCAACAAATAAAAAAATCTATAAAAACATAAACTTAAAACATTTTGTAAATCTATTAAAAAAATAATAGTGAGGAATAATTCGGAAAAAAAAATCGTAAAAAATATCTATTTGCAAAATATCACAACGTAATAAGAATATATTTGAATAAAATATAAAATTGTAAAAATTATCACATCAAAAATTTATTTTATTTTTTAATTTGTCTTAACAACACAGAAAAGACATTAAAAAGATTACTATAAAACATTACTTAAAATAAATCTAATAAATCCCTTAGCTAATAAATGATACAATAAAAAAATATATAAAAATTAAGCTTTCAGCGATTTAGTGATAGTTGAAAAATTTAACTTAGTCAACTTAAGTAACGTAAAAATGCAACTTAATTCGCTTATAGACGGCGCTGAACGAATAACATGGTTACTTCACTAGAAGTAATTTTAGAAATAAAACAGACAACTCATGTAATTTTTTGAACTTTCTTGCAAAAATCTAGTAATCATATTCGAACTAGAATTAGGTATTGAAATTTTATATTTTTTAATTTAACATTATATGAATTAAATTTTACTATTAAATACATAATTCTAAGTACTCTTGCATATATCAATTGTGTCATTTAAAAAAAATTTAATTATAGAGATTCATAAGAAAACATTTTTTCTTCATACTAATATATATTATAATAATAATATACTTACTAAATATGTGCTATAATGTTTTCTATAGAATTGGTATATACCATATACATATACCAGAAAAATTAAAAAAAAAATTTTTTTTTGGATGTATATATATATGTAGCCCCTGGTTTTATTATTATAACTTTTCTGAATTGCTTCCCACCAAGGAAGCCATTTAAAAGACCCATTGACGACAAAAAGGCATTATTTCAAGGATCCTGGTTCCTAATTCTTCTCTAGGACAAGCACAAAAACTACATTCTCGAAAACTAGCAGCATCACTAATGTTCCAGCCAAACGTCTCTACTTAAGCAGCAAAGGCACCCATTTGAACGTATTATTAAAAAATATTATATCCCATAGCGATTCCAGTCAGTCAGTACAGTACACACCTAAAATTGAACTGGCTCGTATACGAGGTTTGATTGCAGATAAAAAAGAATTTCATATTGATTAAAATTTTTACAGTTGATGGCTAAAAATATAGAGATGGTCTCTACAAATTAACGCTTAAGATCGTTACAGAGTCAGAATCAGAAATTTATGATTCTGCAGATTGCAGATAAGATATTAACGTCATATTATTTGTAGTTTAATCTGGATAATTGTCGAAAAATATTTTAAAATATTGGGATACTTTTCTCATTATAACAGTTCTTAATCAACCCTTTTTTTAAACTAGCGGTCGGTCGACGCAGAAGCGAGATATTAGTAAGATTATATGCGATGCGTCACTTTTAGTAATTTTTCGTGATATTAAACGTGTTATTTTAGGATCAAATTTGAGATATTCCTGTTTTTTCTTGGACCTAGTATGTGGTCATTAATGTTCTAAAAGATTGTGATATAATTTTTATAATAACTTGTATTATTATAAAAATTATAACACAATCTTACGTAGGCCGTCGACCGCTAGTTTAAAAAAAGTGCTGTTTAAAAATGTTCTAATGAAAATTCCCTTTAAAATATTTTTCAGCTATTTACTAGATTATACAACTAATTATACAGCGTGATTCTAATTGATGTATGCTTTTAAGTAGAATTCCATAAATATTTTAGGCAATATATTTTCTTTGGATGCTGGCTGGCTGGGTTAAAGTTGAAATAGTTTAAGAGATCGCTATAGATCCCCACATCTAGAATTCATCAGACCTTTATTTATTCCCACAGACTTAAACAATAACAGACTATCTTTAAAATGTTTTCGTTTCATTCCACCATCTTTTGAATTGAAATTGAATTGCTATGAGCTCCTGCTTATTTATATATATACATCCTACGTGGCCATATAAGCCACAAGGACAGGAAACATATGCAGGTCGATCATAACATTTATAAATCAGTCAACTTATTATAGAGCCTGGCCACCATTTTGCCGACGTAATGTCGTGACACAATCAGTACCGTCTGAGTAAGGTTTTTATGAAATTGCCTGGAAACGTAGCGCGGCGTCGTAACGTCCCAAGAGGTAGTGCGGCGTGCCAAGACTTAGCGAGGTGTACTAACGTCCCAAGACAAAGCGCGGTGTCGTACGTCCCCGAGATGTATCGCGACATCGTAGCATCCCGAAACGTAGCGCAACGTCGTAGCGTCTTGAAACGTAGCGGTGTCGTAACGCCCCGAGACGTAGCGCGGCGTCGTAGCGTCCCAGAATGTAGTGCGACGGCGTAATGTCCCGAAATTTAGCGGTGTTATAAACCCCTAAACGTAGCGCGACGTCCTACGTTCCGAGACGTAACGCGGCGTCGTACGTCCCGAGAAGGAATACGACGTCGTACGAGCCGAGACATAGCGAGGCGTTCTAGCGTCCGAAGTGGTAGCGCGGTGTCGTACGTCCCGAGTCGTAGCGCGGCGTCTCGAAACGTAGCGGTGTCGTAGCGCGGCGTCGTGGCGTCCCGGAACGTAGCGCGACACGTGTCTCGAAACTTAGCGGTGTAGTAACGCCCCGAAGAGGTACCGCGGCGTCATAGCGTTCTGGAACGTAGTGCGACGACGTACCGTCTCGTAACGTGGCGGTGTCGTAGCGCCCCGAAATCTTCGAGTCGGGTCGCGTTTCAGACTGAACTGACTGACCCGTAAGTGACTAACGATAGCTTTGTAATGGTTTCCTATCACAAAGTTCCATTCTGTGTTTACCTATCACAATTTCGCTATTATGTTTCGTCTGCTATTTTAATTCTGTGGACTTTATTTTAAGTATCCATTTCGGAGGATTTCATTTAAATAAAAGATTTAAAGGGAAATTTAACAGGACAAACTTATTTAAAGCAGTGGCGGATGAATCTTCTTCTTCTCCTCAACGTCAAAACGTCCGAGGTCTATGGAGGATGCAGTTGGAAGGCCGCAGGGCCATTCCAGAGAATCCGCTTCATGGGTCATTACGTGTTCTGCTTCCACTGAAAAGAAAAAAGAAAAATCTATTTATTAATTGATTATACTTATCTTGCATCTTAGCTAGGCCCCCCGGTTGTTATATTTTTCATTTTTCAATGTGGACGAAGTCCTGTTCCTATCCATCAGATGGATGAGGAAAGCATGTTTTCATATAAGCTCATATTTCAATAAACAGTGAAAGACATGTTTTTAGTATATTATAATAACTTTTGCTAGTGACCTTACATATAAAGATTATTTGGTATTTGCCTTTAATCTTGATAGTAATAAGGTCTAATTTAGTTTCAACAATCACTCACTTCTGATCCTATGTATTTTGTTGCCATATGCAAGGTCCCAGTAGTAAAGTGTAATGAAGGTTAGGGGGAGAAGCGGCATCAGCAGATACTGTCTCTTCGTTCTACGAAAGCTGGAAGCAAATCAATCCATATTAATTTCCTGTAAATATTTCAATACATCATTATCTGGCTTACAACTTTGGGGCTATGCATGTGACTCAAGTATCAAAATTACTCAGAAGGCTGAAGACGTATTGCTCCCACCTTTGCAATGGCTCAGCCAAATACCAACATGCCACACTCAACTCAGTGGAACGCAGAGCTCATTACTCATTAGCGACAGGACTCATTGGCGACAGTACCTGGCCTTGGCATTGGCCTGGCACATAGACATAAAATTGCCAGTCTATGTGTCTTTTATAAGATTTTTTGTGTTCCTCGCTACACAGCTGGATGTTGGCCAAGAGCAAACCCATCTCTAATAAAAAAGACCCTATTTTTAAAGGCATAAGCAATGCTCCCTGTTTTATTCCAAATTCAGAGGTCTAAATGTAATTTCACCACCTAAATTTAATTTCTGTGAAGGAGGAAATAAGACACTTCCAAAAATTATAAATGTCGTCTCCTGAGACATCTTAACCAACTTGCTGTGCAGCTCACTATGGCTGACACAATTAAACTTCTCAAGAGACGTAAAATTCAAGATCTGGACTCTATAGTAGATTGAGGATCTGGCTACATTAGGAGTTGATCCCAGTGGGGAATTGGCTTTTCACACTCTGAAATATCTTTTACAAATCTGATCATAGTTTTAGTACTGATCGCAACAATACAGATTTAAAAAAATATATCTTTATCATCTCAGTCATAGGATCGCCACTGTTAGACATAGGCCTACCCCATAATTTTCCAATAAGACCGATCAGAAGCAGCCTGGATCCACTTTTTAGATGGACATCCTACGCTGCGCTTGCCCGTTCATGGCCTCCACATGAGAATCTTCCGGCCCAAGCGGCCCATATGTGTCCTGCCCTTTGCCACTAGAAACTTAGTGTTTCTAAATTTCTACTGATACCATTTCTATCAACAGTAGTATTAAGACATACATACCCAGTGAATAAGCCGACGGCAGTAGAAATAGAAAAAGCCGTAAGCCACAAACATGTATCCCTATTCTTGGCTATTTCCATCGCAACCTGTCTCTCCTGCATTTGATATTGTAGCTGAATTTGTCTCTCCATCTAAAATAAAATATCACAGATATTACGTTGAGTATAAATTTATGCATAGAATTGAGACAAGAAAATCAATGTTACTTGCTTTTATCTTGTTAATAGTTTGAATAAATTCTTGATTGTTTTTAAAATTCTCTTCCATGTTGACAGTGAAATAATTGCCGATTAGATTTCCCATTTTAAATCTTTTCAATTCAATTTTATGAAAACAAAAGAACAGTTAACTCTGGTTAACTCGTCTTAATTCTATATTCAAACAGCTGATTATTTATTTTCAAATAAGTCAAATTGACAGAATCGTCACTTGGGAGGTACTGTCAGTCAACTGTCAGTCAACAACAGTCAATAGGTGGTCAATAAGGAAGGCACCTTTTAAATAAAAATTGTGACAACTTCTGAACATATTAAACTGAATTTTTTTAAAAGTATTTGTTAATTTACGAAACGGTATTTAATGGTCATAGCTAGACAGCTTTTCAGTTTAAGACCCGTATAAGAGCCGTTTTTACCTCTAGCCTATAGAACACAGACTATACTCACAAGGAGACTGGGTCCAAAAGTAATGTCAAGCCCTTATTTATTTTCCCGCCAACTGTCAAAATCTCTATGTTTATCATACTTCACCGGTTTATTAAGATTCAATCAAGCTACGTTTTGTTTTGTATTGTTTATAAAATAAACGTACATTTATAAAATATAACATATTTATTTAGTAAAAGCAATTTTACAAAGAATATTATTTGACAGTTCCGTGAAATTTTGTATTTATGGTGCATTTTTTCTCTTTCGCGTCTTCTTATTCATTACTTTACATTGTTATTCGTTTATGTTACATATTGAATTCTTTTATCTTCTAATAATAAATCCAATTAGAAAATGGGTATTTTAGGCTTGTCTAAATTAATCGCCGATATAGCACCACAGGCTGTTAAGGAGATGGAAATAAAGAACTTTTTTGGTTGGTACCTACCAAACAATTTTGTCTTTGTTTATCTTATAATTTTATTAATTTTTGATTTTCATTTTTTTTTAGGTCGAAAAGTGGCAATAGACGCCTCTATGAGCTTGTATCAGTTTTTAATTGCAGTTAGAAGTGAAGGTTAGTAAATAATAATAATACATCATAAACTTGGACACAATGAATGAAATTGTATAGTATAAATAAATTTTGTATACACTTGTTTATTTTTTTGGTATAATTTAATGCTTTATTTAGGTGCTCAACTGACTTCCGTTGACGGAGAGACCACATCGCACCTTATGGGAACGTTCTATCGTACCATACGTCTGGTAGAAAATGGTATAAAGCCGGTTTATGTTTTTGATGGCAAACCACCTGAAATGAAGGCTCACCAGTTAAACAAACGAGCCGAGAGACGGGAGGAAGCTGAAAAAGAGTTGCAGAAAGCTACTGAAGCTGGTGAGATATTTATTTTTATGTTAAAGTCGGCAGACAGGCTGACGGTCCACTTTTTTTTTCTTTTTTTTAATTTTTTAATTACTAAAATCCCTCCAGCACTATGCTGAAGCCTATTTTTACTACTCATTCATACCAGTTCTCGCTCGCTTTCCTCTCGCACATTCATTCTACATACTTGATCTTTCTTTCATCCATCCTCATTCGTTTTCCATTGCGGGTGGGATTCCCGCCTATAATTCTCCTATTCTGTCCTTTATTACTAATACTATTTTTATTTTTTTTCACTTGATGGTAGGTGGCTACCATCGCCTATAACACAAGCGACGCCACAGGTGCTGCAAGTGAACAGCCAATTATTGTAGGATAAAGAATTGGGATTGGATAGGGAAATGGGCTCTGGCACCCCTTACCGAAACACAACAGCACACATGCAATTATTTCATGGTGGTCTTCTATAAGGGGGTGGTTACTGCAACCAGTTGGACTGCAAAACATTGTCACTACTGCCACTACTTCTGAAATGTTCATTTTTCTTAAATTAACATTCCTTGTTAACACTCTTTCCATTAGCGAAAACTGCATAAAAATGTGTTCAGTAGTTTTTTGAGATAATCGCGAACGTGTAATACAGACATGTTGTTTTATATAATAATATGTAAGGAAATATTTTGACCCCTGAACAATCAAAGCTTGGTGTGAATATTTCTCAATGAATCTTTTAGGCGATCAAGCCCAAATGGAGAAATTCAACCGTCGCCTTGTGAAGGTGACAAAACAGCACGGCGAGGAAGCGAGACAGCTCCTCAAACTGATGGGTATACCTGTTGTGGAAGCACCCTGCGAAGCGGAGGCCCAGTGCGCTGCGTTGGTAACTATAACATACTCTCTTCCGAAAGCCCATCATCCCATCCCTTCCTTATCCCTTATCCTTAATCCTTCTATAGTATAGTTGGCAGCACACTTGCAGTACCTGTGGAGTTGCTCGTGTTACAGGCGACGGTATCCACCTACCTTCAAGTGGACCGTCCGGTGACCTTAATATTAAAAATAAAATACACTTGCAGGTGAAAGCTGGAAAAGTGTACGCAACTGCCACAGAGGACATGGACGCTTTGACGTTCGGAGCGAAGGTCTTGCTCAGACATTTGACTTTCTCCGAAGCCAGAAAAATGCCAGTACAGGAGTTCCACTTGAACCAAGTGCTCGATGGGCTTAACTTGAAACACGACGAGGCAAGTAATAGTATGTCTAGATTTATCTTTAAGACAGTACTCTGTACTAAAAGTCGTTTGGAGTTGTTTATATTGTTCTGTTTACTTTTCAGTTCATAGATCTGTGCATTCTCCTCGGTTGCGACTACTGTGGGACGATTCGAGGAATCGGCCCCAAGCGGGCCATAGAGCTCATCAGACAGCACAGAACCCTCGACAACGTTTTGAAGAACATAGACACAAGTAAATATCCTCCACCGGAGAATTGGAACTACGAGGAGGCCAGGGAGCTCTTCATCAATCCGGAAGTTCAAGATCCTAGTGAGTTAGAGGTAGGACGTTTTGCTATATCTTCACTGCCAAACCAAAATCTGCTATTTGCACTTTTTTTAAAACTAAGGACATTTTGACTTTAGTAAATAGTACACTCACTATCTTATCTATTGTATAAAAAAAATATCCTCAAGAGTTTATGTCAACATATTGCAACTGAAAAGAAATATCTCCAACTAAATTTCAATAATTTCGTAAAAAATGTGCCAAAAAGTTTTCAGAAATATGAAGTTTTGTTTGAATGAGTGTATTCATCTCCGCTGAAAATATTTAATTTTAATTATTTTTAACAATAACTCTATTTTACTTTGCAATAAAATTAATTGGAAAAAATGAACAAGCTTTTTAATATTTAATTTTAGTTGAAAATTATTTCGCGGACACCCTTTATATAGCGACGGAAATACAATAGTCCCTTCATCGTCCTTATGACCGAAATCCACTGTAATAAATGAGTAAATTACAGTTGACATGGACCGACCCAGACGAGGACGGCTTGGTTAAGTTCCTCTGCGGAGACAAACAGTTCAACGAGGACCGAGTGAGGAACGGTGCCAAGAAACTGATGAAGGCCCGGACGGGCACCACACAGGGCAGGCTCGATGGATTCTTCACCGTGAGTATATTTTGCTAAGGAAAAGTTTCTCCGGACGTATTTAAGTAAAATTATGTAGGTCTAAAGTTTATTTCTATATGTATAACAGGTATATGTAGATTAATTAGGTATATGCTTATGTATTTGCAATAGACCCCAAGATAGATAACTTTTGGCCTCTGTAATTTAATTGTTTGGAAATAAATAATTATTATATTAAGGTTGACAGACAAACTGACGGTCGACTTGATGGTAAGTGGCTACCGTCGCCTATTACACAAGCAACGTCACAGGATAAAGGATAAGGGATTACTCACCCACAATAGAACAGAATTTACAGTACGATTATTTCATGATGATAATCTGTGTGGGTGTGGTTGCTGCCGCCAAACGAGCTGCCCAGTGCACCCTGCCACTGCTTTCCAAATCTAGACCTTCTTTGTTTTTTCAAAGTTGAAGTTGCCGGGAATCGAACCCGGGACCCCTGAGACAAAACGTAAAGGCAAGCACCCGAACCACTCATCAAAGGGGCTTGATGTACGCCTTTAGTAATTGAATAACTCGTATAAGTGCGCAAGCGCAACTATTGCTTTACATACTTTACATCAGGCGTAATACATTTAATTTTTGTAACGCAGACAAAGTCGCGTACACCAGCCAGTGTAATTTATATGTAAAATTATAGATATCAACAACACCAAACCCGAAACGCAAGGCGGAAGAAGACAAGAAGAATTTTGCCAACAAAAAGGCCAAAAAGACAGGTGGCGGGCGAGGGAGAAAGCCCAAATAGATTATCTACATTTGGCATTAATTAATTGTTTTTTTTTTTAAGTAAAATTAAGTAATTACAAATTAAATAATATTGAATGTGAAATAAATACAAAATTACGAGTATGTTTAATTTAATAATAAAAGAGACCTTTACATAAACATTTAACTACCCCCTTACAAAAGACCACCGTGAAATAATAGCATGTGTGCTGTTGTGTATCGTTGAGTGAGTAAGGGATGCCAATGCCCATATCCCTATCCCTATCCTTAATTCTACAATGGTCGCACTAGCAGCACACCAG
This sequence comes from Synanthedon andrenaeformis, assembly GCA_936446665.2. Lineage (NCBI taxonomy): Eukaryota > Metazoa > Arthropoda > Insecta > Lepidoptera > Sesiidae > Synanthedon > Synanthedon andrenaeformis. The sequence goes on from OW387798.2 coordinate 3,257,310, forward strand.
TAGCGTTACTCGAGTTATAGGCGACGGTAGCCATCTACCATTAACAGGACAGTCAGCCTCTGAAAAAAAAAGATACAAAGAACTAGTGATGTGCCAGATCGTTAAAAATGTATATCCGCGGATACGGATCTTAACTTGTTACTCAATCTTTGTCGGTGAGCGTGACCTTGAAATTGACGCATTATAAAGGTGCCAAATGTTTGATTTTAAAAAATAAATATAATCTGAATGTAAATAGTATTTCATCGCTACCTAATCACCTATATATGGAATTTCATTTATGAATTAAAAATTAATAAGGTTTTTACCTTATTTATCCGCGAAAAAGTAACTGATATCGGATATCCGCGGATACGGATACGAATATCCGGCACATCACTACAAAGAACACAGGAGTCTGACAAATACCAAGAAAATTGTTAAAAAGTTTGCTGAATTGACTAAAAAAGTCACAGCTTTCTATGTTTTTCTTATAATTTTCTAAATCACAGGACAAAATATTTTTTAATTTAACCCCTGACGCCCGAACCAAAAACGGGTTGCTATAAGTTTGACGTATGCTCCAAAACAGATGGATCAATTTTGATCCGGTTTTTTGTATTGTTTTGAAAGCTGAAGTGATCGGAAATGTTCTTAGTTTGAAGACCATCAGCCCATTTCCTAGTTAACGAAGGGATTTCATTAACTTACACATGTTTGATTGATGTGAAATTTGGTATACTGTTACTTCGGTGGTATTTCCATGACATTAACCTTGATCTGATGCTGCAGCATCAAGAGGTTTGCGTGACACTCAACTCCTCAGCAACTTACAGCAGATATGACTGGGTTGGGCTCAATAGATAGTCGAGGGTTTGTTTATATTTTTTTAATAAAAAAACAATGTGAGAAATAAATAAATTTATTCATAATATATAACATAAAATATATTTTTATGACTATATGATCTAAACATCAACTTTTTAATTAAATAGTAAATAACACTAATTACATAAATATTAGGTTGTTATGAAGCATGCATACATTTAAACACTTATTTATGAGGAATTTTTAATTTTATTTAAAATCCGCTTTAAACGCTGTTTATTTTAATCTATTAAAATGTTTTGTACTGAAATTTAAGATATATTGTTTTTAAGACTTCATTATCGCCAAACCAAATAAAGCTTTAAGTACTTATTAATCTAAAAAAAAAACTATATTGTATTGTTTATTTACTGGCAGTAAATAAAAAAAGAATATTCGTGTAAATTTGATTTTACAAAAAAGCCGTCGCAATAGTTTTAACTTAAGATATTAAGTATGCGTAACAAACAAAATAATATTCATATAAAATTCCAAATAAGTCATTCATGAGAGCTACAAAAATATTATCCAAAAAAAACTATGTAAGAGTTTTCCAAAGAGGTAAGTACTATTTTAAATTTAGAGGTTTTTAAGTTTTAGAGGTTACCTTTTGGGTAACATTTGTGGTCCGCCATTTACGTTATTGACATAACAGAAAATAGAGTAATAGAAAATATAAATAGTTAACATTCGCTTTCAAAATGGTTGACTTATTATTTGTATTTCCTGGTAAACCTTTAAGCCAAAGATGTCTATCAAGTTAACAAAGTTATTCGTTTGTACACAGAATACATTTAATATACTCTGTACCAACCATGTACAGTCGGCGTACGAAAACCTTCGTCAATTTTCAAATTCATTCATCAAGTAGTAGTAGGACTCTTAGTACCTTTTGAAACTAAAGCACTAAGCAGACAAATGACATTACGTTTGAAATGAAATTTTGGCATGACTGATAACTGCAAGAAAATGTCGACCTTAAGGTGACGAACCTTTTCTTACCCTGACTGTACTTGGCATACGATTAATTTGTTCCTGAAAATTACTTTTTTTTTAAATAATTCCTCCTAAGACATCTATCTAAACAATAGCAGAACAACACTTTCATTGCTATGAGCTTTTGCTCGCATATTCCGTTAAGACAAGCATGGAGTGGGCTTTTTTTTTGCGCCCAATATACCTACTAAAGTGCTCATTGTTTAACTACAAACAATTTGTGTCTTAAAGTGTTCACAGCATCATATCACTCATCATCATCATATGAAAACTTGTGATCAAAATTAACATTTTTTTTAAATTTGACTTCATTGATCATTAGATTTGTATTCATATAAGCTACAAACAAGATAGTGCGAAATTTTTAAGAAGATGCAATGTAGTTAGCATGACGGAATGTATGTATGTATTTTATCTTTATTTTCATAGTTTTTATTTAATTTTAATAGTTTGAGATGTGATCCGTAACTGTATGCCTTAAGCCTCTTCAGGGCTCTTGAAGAGGCTTAAGGTTGCTCAGTGTGGAATGAAAATACTGTATGGATAAATGAGAGCATTTCCCATGGGAGACAGAATTCAAAAAAGGAAAACTATAAACTCAGAAAGAGCCTTTTAGAGTTAGCAAACTGGAGTTGCAAGGTTTTATATAGCCTCCCACAGAAAAAGTCTTTTGAGGTAGACCTTGATCAATGATGATGATGAATGCTAGCACATTTTCATCTTAAACTAAAGCCCCGGCCGGTTAATATTGTTCAGATTGGATTTTAAATTTAAAAGTTTTCCTTGAGGAAGTTAATGAGTCCGTTGGTGGACTGATCGTGCGAGTTGACAGGCTTATTGTCCTGCAATTCAGGCTCTATGGCCTTGGCCAACTGTTTCCCCAACTCAACGCCCCATTGGTCGAAGGAGTTTATGTCCCACATCACACCCTGGGTGAATATTTTGTGCTCGTACATCGCTGGAAAAAAATTGCATTCAATAAATCAGTAGTTATATAATTGTAGGGACCGAAATGAGGGTTCGCACTGGGCTAGTAATTTAGTCGAGTAGCAAAGTGATTTAGTAACTAAACGTGTCTGATCACTTAAAAATATAAATCAGTAGTTATATAATTGTAGGGACCGAAATGACGGTTCGTACTGTGCCAGTAATTTAGTCGAGTAGCAAAGTAATTTAGTAACTAAACATGTCTGATCACTTAAAAATATAAATCAGTAGTTATATAATTGTAGGGACCGAAATGACGGTTCGTACTGTGCCAGTAATTTAGTCGAGTAGCAAAGTAATTTAGTAACTAAACATGTCTGATCACTTAAAAATATAAATCAGTAGTTATATAATTGTAGGGACCGAAATGACGGTTCGTAATTTAGTTGAGTAGCAAAGTAATTTAGTAACTAAACATGTCTGATCACTTAAAAATATAAATCAGTAGTTATATAATTGTAGGGACCGAAATGACGGTTCGCACTGGGCTAGTAATTTAGTCGAGTAGCAAAGTGATTTAGTAACTAAACGTGTCTGATCACTTAAAAATATAAATCAGTAGTTATATAATTGTAGGGACCGAAATGACGGTTCGTACTGTGCCAGTAATTTAGTCGAGTAGCAAAGTGATTTAGTAACTAAACGTGTTTGATCAACTAAAAATATAAATCAGTAGTTATATGACTGTAGGGACCGAAATGACGGTTCGCGCTGGGCTAGTAATTTAGTCGAGTAGCAAAGTGATTTAGTAACTAAACGTGTCTTATCAACTAAAAATATAAATCAGTAGTTACATAATTGTAGGGACCGAAATGACGGTTCGCGCTGGGCTAGTAATTTAGTCGAGTAGCAAAATAATTTAGTAACTAAACATGTATGATCACTTAAAAATATAAATCAGTAGTTATATAATTCGATGAACCAAAATGAATGTTCTCACTAGGCTAGTAATTTAGTCTAGTAGCAGACTAAACTTGTCTGAACATCTAAAAATTAGTCGAGTAGATTAGTAAGTTTAGTCAATTCATTTTCTTCTATTTTTCGAGCGAGTAGCGCACGCGGTGGACTTGTTTAGCCGGTAGCAGATTAGTATTTAGTCAAGTTCATTAGTTGCAGTCCGAACAAGCATTAGAAGGCCCTGTAATTTTTCATATACATACACACTTACTTATCTTTTTTAGTAGATAAAACTGTGACAGAGGAAATGAAGAACTCACCGATGAGGGCTCCGAGGGTGAAGGGAGTTATCTTCTTGACAACAATAGAATTTGTCGGTCTGTTCCCTTTGAAAACTTTGTGGGGCAGGATTTTCGCGATAGCTTCGGGAGCCATACCAGACTTCTCCAGCTCAACTTTTGCCTAAATTAACATACATAAATAAACTAGTAGGTTGCTCGATGCCGCGGGCTTGATAAATAAATATCTTCACACATTCCACACAACACCATCTAGTTCCACACTAAGCAACTTAATGCTTGTATTATGGATACCAGACAGTTGATATAATACATAGATTACTTTTTTTTTGTAAATACATACATATTATAAATACAAACATCCATGACTCAGGTACAAAGGTAAATGTTAACACATAAACACTTTGCCCCTAGTGGGATTCGAACCCGCGACCGTTTGGTTAACAGCTAGGGTTACTAGCCACTAGACCAAACATGTCGTCATATGATATATTTTGATTAGAAAGTCGTATGTTCGTCGTTTCACTCAACACAATGATTATAAATAAATTTAAAAATGTTATTAAAACCAATCGAAATGATATTATAAAATCATTGATCATTTAAGCGACAATGAAGCCTGGATTTAAACGATTTGGAGCTCATACTATGTTTAGTATTGTATATATATACTTTGATTTGTTTATATTAATAAATTAGTGTAATTGTTGTAATTTTATATTTTAAAGATGACAAAAAGAATAGTATCCTGAGTTCCTTTCGGGGTTTCTTCTCAGGATCGTCATCTTGGCTTTTTTTCCCAAAACCCTGGTAAATTTATATTTATAATAACGATCATAAGAGTTTTTTGGAGAAACCTAATTGATGAATAAATATTTTGATTTTGATTCAATAATTTTGGTGCTGTAATTCGTTTTGAATAAGTGGTTAGGTTGCCTTAAGGTGGCGCTTTCCGAATGTGGGATCTCAGTAATAGTTATTTGGGAGAAATTTTTGTTTCAACTCGCTATAATGGCTTAGATGGGACATAAATACTCACTTCCTGCGCGGTTTTCCCCTTCATAAGCGCCTCGGTCTGTGCCAGGTAGTTCGCCAGAAGGATCTTGTGGTGAATCCCCCCGGAAATTGGGTTGTGCGTCTGCGCAGGCGCAATGAAGTCGCACGGGATCAGTCTATTAGAACAAGTTGTCGTATTAGCTCAATTATTAATATAGGGATATTGACAAGATTCATGAAAAGAGAAATTAAGTAAAGCAATTAGATTTGAAATTTCAATAATAATTGTGATATATTTTTTTAATAGAATTCCATTTTTATTGTTACTATATATAGATGCTGTAATTGTCCCGTTAAATAGGATAAATAATAAAAGAAATAAAAATTAATGGACAGAGAAAAAAAAACGAGGAATATATGCTTGTATATGATTTTAAAAAAAATTGCATCCGTGCGAAGCTGGGATTGGTTCGCTAGTTAGCATATTATAATGTACAATTTTGTTGTTAAAGAAGTAATTGAATTTAAAATTATACTAAAAAGAAAAAAAACAGACTCAAAAAAATTAAGCTCGAAGGACCAAAAAAAAAGGATCTATAACTGAGCAGAGAACCGCTTCTCTGATTCTAGATTTCATATGCAAATTGACTATTATCGCTCAAAAGGTTTAGTAGTGGCAGGGCACACTGCGTTTCTCAGTCATTCGGGCAGCCCAGCTGGCGGCAGTAACCACTGCATTACAGAGGACCACCGTGAAGTGCTGTTACGGTGAGCGAGTAAGGGATACCAGAGCACATTACCCTATCTCTTCCTTATCCTTATTCCTACTGTTGTAAATATAAACTTAGAACTTCTTAGAGCCCATTTCCCCTTTTTTTTCCACAATCCATAAGTCACTTGCAGAACCTATGGCGTTGCTTGTGTTATTGGCGACGGTAGCCATCTACCATCAAGTGGTCCGTCAGCCTATCTTTTTTTTATTGTCCTACCGGCTAGGGTTCCTCTGACATAGGTCAGAGAACTTATGTAGCTAGTAGAGTAAGCGAACTATTGTATGTATGTTCACTTGCTCTGTGGTACTGTAATTGTACAGAGTACTGAACGGCCACTTTTTTTATCATAATTTTTTATTTATTTGTAAGCAATTTAAAAAAAAAATACATTACTAGGTCACATAGAAATGCGAAGCTGCTAATTAATGAGGACACTGAGCCAAAACACGATACCTGGTGCCCTGGTGTATGAGCTGGTAGAAGGCGTGCTGGCCATTAGTCCCCGGCTCCCCCCAAACGATGGGCCCGGTGTTGTATTGGACCTGTTGCCCCCCGCGGGTCACATACTTGCCATTGCTCTCCATGTCACCTTGTTGGAAGTACGCAGCGAATCTATTCAAAAGTGAAAGTTGCAAGACAATTTTTTTTAATGTAACAACTGTCTTAACTTTTCTATTAACTTGCCCATACCCTACCCCTAATCCCTCCTCCAGGGTTTAGACATGTTATTTAAATTAAGTGATATCTATTTAAGGGTATAAATAAAACGCTGTAAGTGGCAATGTAAGTAGTAATGTTGTATCTATTGTGTGTTATTTTGTTTTGCTGTAGTTTTTGTTTAAAATAAAATAAATACAAATTAAGACCAAGGATTGACATCAGATCGAACATAATTTTTACTCGAAAAAATCTGAGAAAATAACACTTCAAAGTCTGAAAATTGAGGAATAAATATTTTTAACCTGAAAAATGGGAATGAAAAATAAAAATGGGAACAAATGGAAATAGAAAAAAGGTTTTTTTTTCATGCAAGCAGTAAGAGTTCCTTACCTGTGCAAATATTGGTCGTACGGTAGAAGTGCATGTGTTTCAGCACCGTGGAAATTATGGTACCAGATGCCAAGTAGAGCCAGGATTACAGGCGCCTGGAAATTAAAGTATCAATGATTTATATTTACTCGACAGACAGGCTGATGGTCCACTCGATGGCAGGTGGCTACCGTCGCCTATAACATAGTAACGCCACATAGTAGAATTAAGAATAAGGAAGTAACGAGGCAATGGGCTCTGGCATCTGTTACTTACTACTTACTGTGTTATACACGGCTGTTTATGGTTTTCTGTAAGGATGGGTGGTTACTGCCGCCAGACGGGTTGCCCAAATGACTGTGAAACGCAGTGTGCTTTGCCACTACTTTCCAAATCCAGACCAGAGCCTTTGAAAAGTTCATTTTTGCGAGTACTATGAACGCGTTAGCCTTAGTTATAACAATGCTTCCTCTATGGCATTAATGGTCCTTAATTGTATTTCTTAAAACACTAGCACTTCTTTAAAAATATATATTAATATACCTCGTGATCGACGGCTCAGTAAGGACCCTAGGTGTGTCTAGAATTTTTTAATACCTTTTATAAAGTTTCTTATTGAGACACGAAGCAACAAAATACGATCTAGATATATGTTTTAGATTCCACCGAGGGTCTTTATTGAGCCGATATTCATAGTTCTAAGTCACATGATATTTTTAAAGCTATTAAATATTAATTATAAATATTTATATATTAAAAAAATAGTACATTTTGATTAGATATTTAAAGAAGCACTAACATTTTTGTCCAACGGCGCTGTAGTGAAGTGTTCGTCCATGAAACTAGCGCCTTCTAGAAGTTTCTCAAAGTTATCGAATCCGATGTGCAAAACGATCGACAGACCGATGGCGGACCAAAGGGAATATCTTGAAAGAAAAGATATTGTAAAAACAAATGTACCACAAATCAAAATTACACTTTTAAAACAGAGGCTAATCTAAAAAAAAATTTGTCTATTTTTTTCCTATTAGATATACCTATATGAAATATATATGCACATTATACATAGTTAGAAGCGTATTTTTAATTAGAATTAAATGTTTTAAGTACTTTTATAATAAACTGAATACTAGAGGAGATATAAGCATATATGTATATGTTACTTCTGAATATATAAAAAAAAGTTATCAAAATATACTTACTAAATATAAATAAAACAACCATAAGCCTCTTTTTGCAAGATACAATATAAAGGATTGCGATTGTATTTTTGCAATAAAAATATTTTTGAATTTTTTTTTGATTTGTTGTTTTCTTGGGCAGTAATTTAAAATATTTTTTTAAACAAATGTATATTACTTAGTTATGGCTGAATTTTTTTATTACTGTGACACGAAAGGTTTTTTATTTCGACAATAATTTACTATTTTTTCTCATAAAATAGATTTTTTTTTAAAATAAATCTGCCCTAAACTAAACTTTTTTTTTTAAATATAAAAATATAGTCTTTTATACACTGTTTTTTTTTTAATCTGAATTCTAAATTTACTGTAAGAAGTCCTCGCCTTAAACTAAAACTCTTTTGCGTCGTGGGTTAAATATAAATGAAAATGTTCCATAGTACCGACCTGCCGCCAACCCAGTCCCAGAAGCCAAACATATTGTTGGAGTCGATGCCAAAAGCGGTCACTTTCTCGGCGTTAGTCGACAACGCGACGAAATGCTTTGCAACAGCCGACGGCTGGTATGGAAAAAAAAAATCCATCAGATGATCATACTACTAAGTAGCTGTGTCCACGACTAACATTCTTCCAGGATAAAAAGTATCCTTAACAATTTAACATTGCGTGTGCGTAACATTTAACGAGTGCGTGCGTGTGCGTGCGTGTGTGTGTGTGTGTGTGTGTGTGTGTGTGTGTGTGTGTGTGTGTGTGTGTGTGTGTGTGTGTGTGTGTGTGTGTGTGTGTGTGTGTGTGTGTGTGTGTGTGAGAGAGAGAGAGTGTGTGTGACTTGCATTTATCATATTGTATTTTCTCAGGTGTTATTCTCAGGTGCCGGCACCAACTTTTTACTTTATATGTGTACATAATTGTATGTTTAATGTGTTGTGTGTAAGTAGTTGCCGTTTTTTTTTTTGAAATTTCCATTAGCTTCCATTTAGTACCATTTACTAGTATAAGAAGTATAAGAAAATTTATGTAAGACCGGCTTAGTAATGCTGCAATGGAGAGACACAGGCTGATCATAATGATAATGATGATGATGATGATGATGATGTAAGAAAGAACTTACGTCTTTGGCGACGTCAAGGAACCAGTTCTTTGCTGAGGTGGCGTTGGTGATGGTCTCCTGGGTGGTGAAGGTTTTGGAGGCGATGATGAAAAGGGCCGTCTCCGGATTCAGTTTCTTCAGAACCTCGGCCAAATGGGTGCCATCAATGTTCGAGACGAAGTGGACCTGTGGAACCATTTCTAAACTTTCTACAACCATTAAGGTGTAAACGCACTCAACGGAGTTCTACCGCAATATTATATATCTATATAAGATACTAGCTGTTGCACGCGACTTCGCCCGCTTGACTTTATAAAATATAGCCTATGTCACTTGCTGATAATGTACCTTTCTATAGGGGAAAGAATTTTCAAAAACGGTCCAATAGTTTTTGGGTTTATTTATTACAAACATACAAAAAATACAAAAAATGCTCTCTTTATAATATTATTGATATATCTATATATGTATAAGTACATAAAAATAAAAAATGAAAACAATTGCCACATGTATGACTGAGCATCACTTGAGAACGGCATGTTTGAATTTTGTGGTTTTTAACTCCCGACGCAAAAGTGTGGTTTTATAAGTTTGAGCTGTGTGTTTGTCTGTGGCATCATAGCTCCCAAACGGAAGGACCGATTTGAACACTTTTTTGTTTGTTTGAAAGCTGACGTGATCTAGATGGTTCCTAGCTATATTTTATGAAGATCTGATCAGGCATTTGAAGATCATCAGCTCATTTCCTAGTCGACGAAGGGATTTCTCTAACTTCCACATGTTCGATTGATGTGAAATTTAGTATATACTGTTACTTCGGTGGCATTTCCATGGTAACCTTGATAGAATTTATTTGAAATCTTGGTAACTAACCTTGAGGTGGTTAGCGTAGGGCTTCAACGCTTCAGTGACCATCAATGGACCAAGATCGGAGCCTCCGATGCCAATATTAATAACATCAGTTATGCTTTTACCGGTGTACCTATACCACAAACATGGTTAAATAAATCTTACCAAACCATGTCAATTAAAATAAATAAATAATAAATAAATTTTTGTAGTCATTTTTATTTAACAAATTATAATTATGTCAATTGAACTTACTAAGACCTTTTTTAGTTTCGATAGTTCAATTAATTAATTAATGTAATTGAACTACTGAGACTAAAAAGTCCGAATAGTCCCAATTGAACTAGTAAATAGATCAATTTCTGTGTTCTATAATTATATATTAGCTTATCATTTTAAATATTTTTAAACATATAAATGTATACATTTATATGAAAAATATAAATATTATTTTAAACATATAAATGTATGTTTTTAAATGTCCTTTGCTACAAATAAAATCTTATTCTATTCTATAAATTACTTAAAATCTACTTAAAATATATTTCCCAATAGCTGGTGCCCAAGACTTTGTACTGGAAAATGAAAAATATAACACCTGAGAAAATATCTGAGATCTTTATCGCTGTGAAGACGCTGGCGCCCTATTTGTTTATATTTTTCCACGATCCCTCGGGAACCTAACATTTTTCCTTGATAAAAAGGTATCCTAAGTCCTTTCTTGAATCGCTGACAAAATTTCATAATGAATGGTTGAGTAGTTAAGGCGTGAAAGGGTAACAAACAGACAGTTACTTTCACATTTATAATATTTGTAGGATAATAACACAACATACCCCTTCCAGTCTCCCCCGATGACTTGAGCAGCGAACTCCTTCATGTGATCCAATACTGCATTGACATCCGGAGTGACATCTTTACCGTTCACCATAATTGGTCTATTCTTACGGTTGCGGAGCGCTATATGAAGCACAGCTCGGTCTTCGGTGAAGTTTATTTTTTCACCTATAAACAATTCAATTAAGATTTTTTATTTACTTTATTTTTTATTTTATTTTTTTCTAAATATATCAACAATCAGCCTCCAGAGCTATAATCTGATGTGCTATTTTGTTTTGATGTATATATATATTTTTTAATAAACATTAAAAACAAGAAACATAGAAAGAGACATACCTGAAAACATAGCATCTCTTGCTTTCTCCACTCCTCTGCACTTGGCGAGGTTGACAAGGAGAGCCATCACTGCACTATCAATCCGGTTCTTGGAGTAGTCCAGCAAGATATCACCATCATTTGGAGTCGGAATGCGGAGGCTAACAAATAAGAACATTTATATCAAGGTTACACTCAGTTTTTATATATAATAACAACACAAGATAAAAATAAAATTTAAAGAATAATTATTTTTTCTATTAATTTTATTATTTACTTGAAAATTTTTTTTCTATAATTAGTTTTTGAAGAGATAAATGATCGTTGGATGAGTGCTTAATTTTCTGTCTCACGGAAGGGCTAATTTTGGAAATAAACTTTTCATAGTTGGCTCTGATCTTGATCTGGCCAGTAGTAGCAGGTCACACTTAGTTCCAGGTGAGCCCATTTCCCTAACCCCTATGCTTAATATAATCTTATATGCTTTATAATCTTACCATACACTTGCAGAACCTGCGGCATTACTTATTTTATAGGCGATGGTAGCCTTATACCATCAAGAAGACCGTCAACCTGTCTGTCGAACTTAATATTTAAAAAAATACAATATATACTAATATAATTTATTTATTATAAAGAGTGAAGATTTGTAATATATGTTTTTAATGAATAAACTCAAAAACTACTAGACCAATTTTAAAAATTCTCTCACCTATAGAAAGCTTTTATTATGAGGAACGGGGAAATCAAGCGAGTAACATAGACTATACTTTATAAAGTTACGCGGGCGAAGTCGCGTGCAACTGCTAGTTGTAAATAATTTATATTAATAAATCATTTTTTTATAAACTTCATGAACTAAAATGAAATACCTATAATCCCAATTAATCCAATTACATATTATTTTATAATGTATTATTTTTTTACTTTCATATAATTAAGTTATGTATTTTTTACTTATATTATTGTTACTTTCATTTCAGATTAAATAATAGTAACTATTATTAATCCCTTATAGTGTATTAAATAAAACCAAATAAGATAAGTAATAATGAAATAATGTTTTACTTCATAATAATAATGTTTTAATAAATAAAGTTATATTTCATAACAATTATCACAATTACTTAATTCAACATTGTTCCGTATGGTAAGATATCAGTTTTTTTATACCCTATTCAGATTCTTCTAATTAAACCCAATTAACCTCTCTACATTGTTGCAAAAGAGAAGGAAGTTTATCAGTCCCGCCTGCCTGAGTTGATTGATCTCTCCTAAACGACCTTTCTAGTGTTCCAAGTTCAAACAGTAAAAAGGTTGTATAACAAAAAAAAAACGAAAACTTGCGTTCCGATATAAAAATTCGTATATGTATTTCGAGAAATAAATTTAATTTTATTACATAAAGAAATAAATATAATCGTGATGATACATAATAACATTTTAAAAACATTACCTGAACTTATTGAAGCGATCTTTGTCTTGTTGAAACAGTTGTAAGATATTAATTTTATCGGAGTTCAAATTGTAGAACTCTTGGAGTTTTTGGTAGGAAGGTTCCTCTCTCAAATTAATTTTCGGCTCCATTTTTTTAAGTGAAAGTAAACGGGCACTCTGATAATATTGTCGCCGAAACTGTATCAAAAGCAGCGCGCCAGTCGCTGCTGATAATGCACGTCGCTTTGACATTCCAATGGCATTTGAAGGTTACGCACGTTTCGATCCTCGCATAATTGTTAGTTCCATGACATATTTTTTGTACGAAATTCCATTATGAAGATAAATCTAATGATTAAACGATTAAAGTAAATTGTTCATTATAGCCATTTATATCAGAATTTGCTATGGAGATATTATGAAAAATAATTTTGTTATTCCATTTTACTGTAAGTCTTCCTATTTGTGAAATATTTACACAGACTACATAAACCAGACACGGACAGTCACAGACTCACAGAGCCAAAGACAAAAAATTGCTCATCCATTTGTTTTTGTCAGTCAATCGGATCGGACGGAGTTCGATTTTGCTGTTTTGCTTCGCATTTAATTTTTGCAGTGTAAATTGTTTAATTTTCAAAAAAATATTTCAGAAGTTTAAATGTTTTAGTTTAGTACCCAATAAGAATGTCTTTTAAAACGTTCGAGAACATGGGCTCGTTCATTCGAGATTGCAACGGGACCACTTTGATATACGACCAAGCGTGTTTACAAATTATAACATCTGAAGAAATCATTTTTTGGAGTCAATACGAGGAGTGCGAAGGTTGTAAATTGCTAAAGACGGCTACGTTGCCTTCTTCGGGAGCAGTTATTTTGGATACTTTCTCCCCACTTCGATATGCAGTGCAAAATAACGATAAACAAATCTGCAATGGTACGTAGCTATTCAACTGATTACTCATCCTCGTATTGGATTACTTACATTTGACACAATAACACGAAAACTTCTGCTAAACACGTCATAACATTAATAAAATTATATATTTGCATGTTGCAAGGAAACATAATATGAGATTTATAGGATTGTGCTATATCTTTAAATTAAATTACTTCTGTTATAACATATGTACCTACTAGACTGTTATGTATACAAAGAATTCATGTGTGACTCATTGACATAAATTTAATATCAGTTTACAAACAACAATGTTCACTTTCATTAGATATCTGTTTCTAATTAATTTTATTAAAGGTTTTGGAAACATACCTAAATATAATATAAATTAAGACTAAATATGTGGTTTAACTTCTTAAAAATTTATTATAAGACTAAGTATTAATAAAGATATGATTATTTTTTCTGTTAACGTTCACAGACAGGCTGTCTGTCTACTTGATTATACTATCATGATAGTTATCATCATATCTCAGAACACTTAACACAAATTAACTTATGTTTCTTCTCAGTCACTTGTTGAAATATATGTACATTTCATTTAAAAGTAAATTAGTGTCAAGGAGAACAAGTGATTCAAAATAAACAAGTCTTAAAGCAAGCAACTCCAAATGTAATCAGACTACAAATTCATTAACTTTCTAACGCTCAATACAAAAATGGGGTGTTATAAGTTTGGCTTGTGTGTCTGTGGCATCGTATCTCCTAAACTGATGGACCACTTTTTTTTGCTGGGGGGGGGGGGGGAATACTTACTTAACTCCTGTCCAGGTGTTTGAAGACCATCACCCCATTTCACTAACTTCCATGTGTTCCATTGATGTGAAATTTGTTATACCGTTACTTTGGTGGTATAAGTAGTCTGCAGGATGCCCACAGCTCCTTAGCAATTTACAGTAGATATATTGAGTTTGGTCTCAATTGAAGGTCAGGGATTCATTTGTTCTTGTAAAACAACTTTTTTTTAGGTACATATCAATTTGAAGAGTTTGGACAGTACAGTCTCAATCTCACTCAAGTGGTCAAGGACGAATGTCAGCCCAAGATGACAGCGGAGCCGGACGCCGCCTACCTCCCGATCTTGACAGCAGTAGTCATTCTATTGTCAATGGCGACTCTGTGGTATATTGTTAAGGGTATTGGCAAGAGGATTGTTGCGGGAAGATTTTATGCCAGATACTTTGCAAGGTAAGTTTGTACTGAGATTTCACTTGATGCTTCGCTCGACTGAAAACTAGATAAATTAAGCAGTGATTTATTGCAAAGACCATAATGTAGACTAGAACTATCCATACTATTATTATAAATGTAAAAGTAGCTCTGTCTGTCTGTTACCTTTACATGCCCTAAAAATATTGCATACATGTCAGCGATACAAGAAAAGAAAGGCAATATTCAATATTGCCTTATAAGGAAAGTCTTATTTATTGAACACATCGTGACCCCAAGGTGAAAGTACTATGCTCAAAAACTAAAGATTGATGATGATGAATGATCTTTCAGGTCCACAATGTTGAATGTTGAATAATTTTATGGATCGTTGACTTAGAAATGTGCATAACATTGTCTTAGATAATTTAGAAAGGCAATGAACACTACGCTATTTCCTTTCTTTGTAAAATGTTATTATGTCTGAACTTACTTAATTTTGGTCATTAATTAGTTTTGGCCATTTTTAATCCCTTCTTACGTAGGATTTTAATCTTCTTTTTGAAAAGGATCAATTGCACTAAAACTCATAATTTGATCATCACATATTTTTTATTCATATTCAGATATAGAAGTCGTAATGCCGACTTCGTTCGTAATTAGGGAACCTCCTTTCCCCTCGGAACCTATGTTAATGAATGATTAGTTAGTTTATTATTATTAATGATTTAGTAATTTTTATTATTATTAATTAGTAATTTTAAAAGAAAAATTTTGATCATTCTCATTCATCAACAGACAAAACTTATAGAACAAAAATCACGACCCTCAAACAGATTTCACCTCATTAAGGTTTGCGAAATATATATTTTTTTTGTAGGGAGGATAACGAACTCGGTTCGGAAACGCGCGTGTTAACGACAGAAGCGAGTATACCTCGCTCTCCAACACGTTCGCGTCTCCGTTCCTTGGACATATTCAGAGGGATCACGATTGCACTCATGGTGAGCATACGTTATATAGGTACTAGCTGTTGCTAGACTAATAACATATCGCTGCTTAAATTCAAAAGTGCCACAAATCAAAATTACACTTTTTTACAGGAGTGCTAATCGAAAAGAAAATTAAATTATTTTTTGTCTTTTTTTTCTTTAAGTACTTTTATAATAAACTTATTACTAGAGGAGATATAAGCATATGTTACTTTTGGATATAAAAAAATAAGTCTTTTTGCAACATACAATATGAAGGATTGTTATTGTTATTTTTGAATTTTTTGATTTGTGGTACTTTTGAATTTAAGCACCGATATATATATGTGTGTGTGTGTATGTGCGTGCGTGCGCGTGTGTTATAAACTAAACTAGTAAAATGTGCATCGTTTTTTATTTCTTGAAGCGTTTGGGAACTTTTAGCTTGTCACCCTCAGTGACGTTCAATTGTATGAAATAAGCGCCATCTACCCGAAATAGTATGTACTTCATGGTCCATAATAAGCTTAACTTCATCAATAGTTTTATTTTATAACATTCCTTCCACTCTGTCTTATTTAAATTATATTAAATAATTATCCTTATTTCGAACAGATTTTCGTGAATGCCGGTGGCGGAGGTTACGACATATTCTCGCATTCAACGTGGAATGGATTGACAGTGGCCGATGTGGTTTTCCCATGGTTTGCCTTCGCAATGGGAGAAGCACTAGTGCTGTCTCTAAACGCCAGACTGCGCACTTCATTGCCAAGATCAAGTGCTTTCTATCAGGTTAGTTTTTTGTAAATTAGCATACCTATTAAGTTTCATTGATCATTCAACTTTTCGAATTTTTATCAAAATATTTAGCCTGTATGTTAAGATAAGACTAAGACTATAATTATAAGATGCTTATACGATCGAAGATGGCCACTCTCGTTAAACGCTGAAGGTCATAGGTTCCTTAAATGGTTCTACGTAGACCTCTAAGAGGTCATATTCATACGATGTCCATAGAAATATAAAAATTTCAATAAAAATATAAAGTTGGCAATAGTAATCACAATGTCACATGTGTCAAAATTAGTTTTTAGAATTCTTGATCTGTTTGTCTGTGCGTTTGTCTCAGAAATGGCTTAAGAGCATTCATCCATTAGAATCACGCTTAACCAATTTTAATGCGGTTTTCACCGATGCATGATACTTTTTATCATGGAAAAAATGTTAGGTTCCTGTGGGATTTAAAAAAAAACTACGGCGCGTAAGAATTTGCGGGCACGAGCTAGTTTTTGCGTCGGGTGTAATATAACGGAGTAATATAACAAAAAGATTTTTTTTTTTTCATCTCAAACCAGCTTTAATAATATAATATGTTTCGTCCGGGTGAAAGGTGGCACTCCGCTCGCTGCTGCTGTCTCTGATAGGCATCTGTCTGGGATCGGTGAAAGTGTCTTGGAGCAACGTCCGTCTGCCCGGAGTCTTACAGCGGCTGGCTGCCATGTACTTGATCGTTGGAGCCCTGGAGTGCGCTTTCATGAGGACCAGTCACAACATTACACATGGTGAGATGTTAATTATATGGATCTAGATTAGATTCGATTTTTAATAAAGACTTTAGTCGCAATTATCATATTAGTTAACTGAATTAATGCTGTTTTCTTTTCTTTTTTTTTCAGAAATTTTGTTGAAATTATCTATACAAAATAATAAAAATTGAAGCGTCCATTTGTAATGTTAAAATAACTGATTTAATTTTGGAAAAAAAAATACAACTGCTTTTTATGTACAATATTTGATTTTATTTCACAGGTCGTTCATTGTTTCGGGATATTTCCGCCGGATGGCAGCAGTGGCTCGCTACGCTCGTTTTCGTTGCTATACAGGTAGGTGAAGTCTTTTATTTTTTATATATATACATGTATATATAGATCGTCAGACAAGCTGACGGTCCACTTGATGGTAGGTGGCTACCGTCGCCTATATATAACACAAGCAACGCCTCATTTGCTGCAAGTGCGCTGCCGACCACAGGGATAAAGGATAGAGAAATGGGCTCTGGCATCCTTACTCACCGAAACACAACAGCATACGGTCTGTTTTTTCGCGATTGTCTTATGTCTTTTGGTCACCGCCGCCAGACGGGCTGTCCAAAATGACTGCGAAACGTGCCACTGCTTAAAACAAAACCTTTTTATTTTAAGATATGCATAACGCTACTAGTGGCAGCGCCCGGATGTCCCCGCGGCTACATGGGACCTGGTGGTCTACATAACACCCTGAATGGAGACACTTCCCTGCGCAACTGTACCGGCGGCATCGCTGGATACATTGACAGGTGTGTACTGTTGATGAAGTTGCGCGGACGAAGTCGCGTGAAACAGCTAGCGGTAAACGTGGTGTGTTGTATGCAATATTTCAGATTGATTCTCGGATCGGAGCACTTGTACCAGCGCGGTTCGTTCAAGAAGGTTTACCAGACGACGGTGCCCCACGACCCCGAGGGGCTACTGGGAATTTTGTCTGGAGTGCTGGTGGTGCAAGCGGGGGCGCACGCCACCAGGATTATGCTAGCCTACAACCACGCCAGGTAACACATTTTTAACCCCCGACGCACGACGTTAAAAGTTGCTAACTGTCAAGGCTGCGAAATAACAATGTTGTGAAATGACAAGATCACAAAATGACGGTTGTAAAATGACAATATCGCAAAGTGAAAAATATTGTAAATTTTTTAAAGAAAGTACACTAATTGATGAGAAGTTGCATAATTCTAAATGCCACAATAGCTTTCCGTGTTAAGCTAATGCAGAAATTTGTTTTTCTTTTCCAGGGCCCGCATAATGCGTTGGGTGTTCTGGTCGATGATGTTTGGTCTCATCGGTGGTGGTCTTTGCATGTTCTCCAAGAACGGTGGACCGATACCCTTGAACAAGAATCTGTGGTCCGTATCGTACTGCCTAGTGACTGCCTCCATGGCTTTCTTCATACAGGCCGTTCTATACTTCATAGTCGACTTGAAGACCAAATGGGGTGGAAGACCGTTCTATTATGCTGGTGAGTTTTTATTATATGTTTTATAACTCATTCCTAACAATTTTTCTAAGATGTCTAAAAGTGACTTGATAGTAAAATGTAGGAAAATACGAGTCGCTAAAAATACAATAGAATTTGTATTTTCTTTGTTTTGTTTGTATTATTCTTACGTGAACTGTTATAGCCTCTCGAATTGTGAAGTGACATGTAATATTCGTTTGAATGTCAGGCCAAAACGCGCTGTTCCTGTACGTGGGCAGCGTGTTGCTCCACGCTCACTTCCCGTTCTCGTTGTGGAGCTCAGCGTCGAACCACGCTCAGCTGCTCACCGCCCACGCGGCCGCCGCCCTCATGTGGCTGGCCGTCGCCATAGCGCTGCACAGGAAGAGGATCTTTATTACCTTGTAATTAAGTCTATTATTTACCCATCTCATAAAATTATGTTAACATTTTTCTATATAAAGCGTGTACTATCAGTTATTTTTGTCTTTTATTGTGGTGAGTGGTTAGGGTGCTTGACGCTCTGTCACATGGAAATGACTTTTCAGTTGGCTCTAGTATGGATGTGACAGTAGTGGCAGGGCACATCTAGACCAGTCACTGGGCTGGTACACTGCGTTGCGCAGTCATTTGAATGATTAGAATTGCTGTGCTACCTCTAGCAGGAGGTAGCACAGCAATTCTAAGCTCTGTGAAAGACATAAATAAAACCATTATTTTATTATTTATTCGAACATTTTTATTCAATACAAAAATATTTTCATTTAGTAAACAAGAACAAGAATTAAAGAATTCGTTTGGATTATATTATTAAATTGAAAATAATTTAGTAGAAATGTCTTGTCATATATATCATATAATATGATACGATGAAATAGGTTAACCATTAGAAAAAAAATCTCCTGAAGTAATAACTTACAAGTTACATCTTATCGAACAATAACTTAAAACAGAAGTTGTTTAAGAAAAAAAAAAGCTTTTGGTAAATCCTTCCAACCAAATTAACATTTAAGTTGTCTCAAGCACGAGTTCTTTAGAAATAATATATTTTTAAATAGAAAAAGGCAAAAAAAATCTTTTCATACATATTAAACTAAATACTGTTAGGTATATTTTTTTTAACATTTGTTATTTTTTTTAAATAAATTATCACGTGTGTTGCCGTTTCGAATGGGTTTACAAAAAACAAATAATGATCTAAAACTAAATAAAAATTAAATCAATTAAGATGCAAACGTTCCAATATCTTTGGTCCCAAGTCAATGTCTTCTATTTCATTTGTGACTGGATTTTTCGTCCACAAAATGAAACCCTTTTGTTTCAAATCTGTAAATAAAAAATAATAAGTACTACTTAATCCACAGCGCAAAATATTCAGAAAAAAAAACAAAATAAAATATGCATGCATACGTATTGTTGAATAAATCTTAATAATATAATATTATAAATGCGAGTTTGTGAGGATGTATGGATGTTTGTTACTCTTTCAAACAAAAACGGCTCAACGGATTTAGATTAAATTTGGCACACAGATAGTTTATTACCTGAATTAACATACAAAAGATACTTGTTATCCTGGAAAAAATGTAAGGTTTCCGAAGTGTAAAAATATAAAAAACGATTCCACAGACGTTAAACTTTATACACCCCATTTTTGTGTCGGGCGTTAAAAAATACACAATATTTCATTCGAAATATGGCCAAATGTTGGCGTCGCCACGTCAACAGCCGGTTTCACCCAAGCAAAAGATGTTTCACAGTAAAGTAGTGGCAGGACAGTCATTTGGACAACCCGTCTGGCGGCAGTAACCACCGTGAAACAACATTATGTGCTGTGAGCGAGTAAGCGCCTATTTCCCTATGCCTTATCCTTAATCCTAGTATGGTTGGCAGTGCAATTGCAGCACATGTGGCGTTGCTTGCGTTATAGGCGACGGTAGCCACCTACCATCTAGTGTACCATCAGTCTGTCTGCCGACCTTAACATAAAGAGATTTATTTCAGAATAATAACACAGAATAATGTCCTATGTCTAATAAAATAATAAAAAAAGTGTATGACCCCTAGACGGTGTAAAAAAGTGCATGGATATTGAAAATAGAACTCACGAAGAATAGAATTGAAACAAAAAGCCACCGCAATCCTATTGCGATCTGGTCGCGGCGAACCACTTTCTACGATTCGTCTCAGTGTGAGTGGCTTCACATCGTTACTAAGGTTTAATACGATCTTCCTCAAGGTGCCCTCCAAACCCCATTCATTCCTGGAATAAATACAACCCCATCAATCCAGCTCGGATGACACTGACAAGGTGGACTGTGGTCAAGAAAAATGCCCGTAGTCCACTTGGGTTAACATAGGCGGACTATGGGCAAGAAAAATACCCGTAGTCCACTTGGGTTAACATAGGCGGACTATGGGCAAGAAAAATGCCCGTAGTCCACCTGGGTGAACATAGGCGGACTACGGGCATGAAAAATGAACGTAGTCCATCAGGATGAACATAGGTGAACTACGGGCAAGTAAAATTTTCCGTGGATGGACCAGGTGGACTAAGACCAATACCCGGTTCGGGAACATTTTTCTCGTACAAAATTCCTCTGTGTACCCCAACCCCTTACAGAAGACTACCGTGTAATATCAGCTTGTGTTTCGGTGAGTGAGTAGGGATATTTTCCCCCCTACTGACCAACAATATTGTCATTACGAAACATTGGGTTCTCATTTTCGACTAACTATAAAAAATATATTGTACTCTTTTTTTTAATAATAATGGGTTGGCCAGCATCAAAGATGAGGCCGATTTGGGTTATATGAGCTCGGAAACACAGAAGGGATTTCCAATTCTTGGCAGTGATGCAGTGAGTGTGTGTTTTTAAAACGTTTGGCACGTAAAAGAGAAATTTTGACAAGAGGAGGATGGAACCTAAAGTTACGCGGGCGAAGTCGCGTGCAATAGCTAGTATGGTTACATTTTTCTATTGAAACTTACTTGAGCGAGATTTGGAATTCGGTTAGTTCCTCAGGCTCTCCTAGTGACACCTTGGTTCTGTCCAAACTGCCCAACGGAGTTTCCGAGCTTGAGTGACTGATTTCCCTTCTCACTGGTTGTCCATTCTTTACTGGACCAACTTCTAGTCCATTCTTATCTGTGTCTCGATTATGTCCATCTTTTACTTGTACCACTTCTAGTCCATTCTTATTATTTGCCTCTGTATTGGCGGTACTTCTCAATGATCGTCTATCTTTTACCACTTCGATGCCATCTCCATTGTTTGCCTCTCGATTGGCGACCGTTTCCAGCCCCGTTCCGTTCTTTTGAACCGGTGAACTCGTTTTATCGAGTGCATTGGATTTCCTGATTACATCAAGCAATTCTTCGTTCAACATTTCGCCTTCAATTTGCTTTTCAATTGGACGTTGCGGTTCAATGATAAGCGGTTGTTCAATATCAAGTTGCATAGATTCTATAGGAACTGTGGCTTCGTTTAAACCGGCGTCGGTACCTTTCAATAACATTGTATTTAGTTAAATTGACATATATATTTTTGTAATTTTTGTAGTGCAAACTTCTTTAATGCCCTTCGCACTTTACGATACTAAGATTATGTTCGTACATTATGCGACTGAAAAAAACCTAACTTCCTGGTACCTACTAGCAGAATTTACAATGAGACTAAAATAATGAATGTCAATCATACATATATATATTTTACTTGTCTATTAATTCGGAAAATACTTAATAAAGAAATATTTACACATATTAGTTTTACAAAAAAAGGAAGTGTACAAAAAATTAAATTGAGAAATGCGGATAAACTGACCTTGCGAATACCTAGAACTAATTATGGAAAGAAATGTATACTTTATGGGGGCGCGCAGCTGTACAACAAACTTCCTAAAAATATAAAAGATGCTAAATCAACCAATACTTTCAAAAAACTTATTAAAAGACACCTTCTAAAATAATATCAATATATATATGTTTGTGTATGTGTGTGTATGTGTATATATGCGCATGTGTATATATATATTAAAAAGCAAATAAAAAATAATTTTCTATTACACGATGTGATGTCCCTTCCAGTGCCGTATATCAGTGTTTTCGTTCTTGTTTCATTTGTTTGTCATGCATTTGCTCTCTTTGTAAGTTCTACCCACTTTTTAAATTATGTATTTTATTTAGTAAGTTGTAGGTATTAAGCGTTTTTCGTGTTTTTGTTGTTTTAGGTGTCTACTATTTGTATGCTTGCAATGTGAATTATTGTTTTGTAACTATTAGTTTTAAGTTTCTCACGTAAGTGAATTTGTAATTCTTTGTGAGAATAAATATATTTCTAAACCTAAACCTAATTTTAACATTACTATATAAACAAAACAAAATATTTTGACGTCTTTCATATTTTTAATTATATCAAATGACTCCAGTCAGACGATTTCGAATTAAAAAAAAGAAGAAAATACTGGATATCTCATGTAGTCTGGATGTTTATGATTGTATAAACATGGAATATTTTTAATTTCCTGCACAAATTTAATATTAAGTTCTTATTTCGCCGCCATTTTGAGGATAGTTAGAGACGATACTAGTCGCGTACGCATTTTCTTTTCTTTTCTTAATATACTTCTGATATTGTGAGAATCTGATTTACTGGGAATCTGGTACTTTATATGCATGTGGAGATGTATTTCGCGGAAAGTCAACCTTAGGTATACTTACCAAGTCGCTTTTGAATATCGTAACGTGGGAAGGACCAAATTATTTTTACATTTTTTTTTTTTTTTGGAAAAATCTACTCGGGCATTTCATTATTTCTCTATCGTAAATTTTACCAATAACCATTTATTAAATCTCTTAATAAAGAAATGTGTTAGCCGTGTGACTGTCACGCCATCTAGTTGCATTCCTCGATTATACCAACTTGTACACAAAGAATATTTTTACTTTACCATTATTTGTTGGTTCTCCCCCGATTGATTTTGAAATATCGCCAACAAGCGATCTCTTTGCCTGTAAATTAAGTTTCATCATAATTATCATCGATAACTGCCTTTTTTTTACGCGGATAGGATAATATCATTAAAATTTTCAATATCAATTCATTTGAATGTAATTATTAGGTCAAGAGGGCTGACGGTCCACTTGATGGTAGGTGGTTACCGTCGCCTCTAGCACAAGCAACGCCACAGCTGTTGTAATTGTAAAGCCGACTACATTGCCTATTAAATTGTTTACTAAAAACGTCATATTTTGATCGCTGACTTATGCAATGTCGTTTAGTGCAGGAAATTTAGTGTTTGTTTCATTGCAATCGTAGTGACAGAGCACAATGCGTTTGGGCAGCCCGTCTGGCGGCAGTGACCACCCATCCTTACAGAGTACCACCGTGAAATAACAGCATATATTATGTGCTGTTGTGTTTCGATGAGTGTGTAAGGGATGCCAGAGTCCATTACTCCATCCATTACTCTATCCTTAATCCTTTTATGGTGCCGACCATCCACTTGATGGTAGGTGGCCACCGTCGGCCTGTCTGTCGACCTTAACTTGTCGCACCTTCGGTAAGACAAGGGCATAACTGCACTTTTTGTAATTTTACAGGAAAGCCATTTAAAGTTTTTTTTTTGCATTCAATATCGTATTTTTCTGCTTATATTGCTTTGAAACAATTCTTGTTTTTGCATCAAATAAGAATGTTTTTTTAACTTAATAATGTTTTTAAGACACTTCTGCATATTTAACTCTTTTTTTTTGTAAGTTATCGTCTTACCGAAGGTGCGATATAAAAAAAAAGAAAAAAAAATTCTAGGAAACAGGCGTACAAAGTCGTTGGCACCTGCTAGTCTGTACCAATATTATAAAGAGGAAATATTTGATTGTTTGTTTGCATTGAATAGGCTCCGAAACTACTGGACCGATTTGAAAAATTCTTCCACCCACTGAAAGCTACATTATCAGCGTGTAACATAGGCTGTATTTTGTAAAGTTACGCGGGCGAAAAACAGAATAAACCTGCGAACACACACCGGTGGCGCTTGGTCGTCATCTAGACGAGGTTGCTTCGGGGACGACGGTTGCGGTAGTATTTGCGTTAGGGCCTCTTGGGCGGCACGTCGAACTGCTGAGGCGCGTCTCTGTACAAGGCGAAATGAATAAAAACTCTACATCTGCTGCAAGTTGCTGAGGAGTTGAGTGTCTTGCAGACTACTTGATGATGCACCGTCAGGTCAAGGTTAATGTCATGGAAATACCACTGAAGTAAGCACTAAAATTTCGTTCAGATCTTCATAAATTATGGCTAAGAACAATCACGATCATGTCAGCTATCAAACAAATAAAAACGGATCAAAATCGGTGTATCCGTTTGGGAGCTACGATGCCACAGACAGATACATAGATACACAGATTAAACTTATAAGACCCCTTAGAAATTGGTTTTGTTAGCTATTATGATTTTTGCATATTTTGTGCTACAAGAGAAACCCAACACTATATTACGTTTGAATATCAATATCTTGGACACACTGTACTACAAAGATAGAAATAGACACTATAGAGTAAGATCGAAGATCTGCAAGACATAACTTATTTCCTAAAGAACAAAATTTACCTACCTTTATCACCAGATAGCTCTAAACTGGCCCTCTACCCAACTTAGCAGATACCAACACTTTCAAAGTACATAGAATAGAAACACAACTACCCACATTTTTTCTTTAGAAAATAAGTTACGCCTGGGGGGTAAACTAGACAAAAAATACTCACCTCAGCCTCCATTCTATTTGAAGTTTCAGTCTTGGTCGTTATGCAATTACGTGTGAACAACTTGGCAAGCCGCGGCGAGAAATTCGTGCGAACGTTAAGACCCGCGCGCGCCGGACGATACATCAACATTTTCTCCGGTACCAATTTTATGTCAATTATGTCACACTGCCGAACAAGTTTTGTGTCAATCATACTAATAGTATTTTTAATAAGCACACAGCTAGTCGGTTGAATTATGTTACGGTCCACTTGATGGTAGGTAACTACCGTCGCCTCATAACATAAGCAACGTCACAGGCGCTGCAAATTGGGACTATTCGGGACTAAGGGAAGACTATTGACGATTGGGAAGGGAAAGGGAAATGGGCTCTTGCAACCATTGCTCACTCACCGAAACAAAACACCCAACAAATTGAAATTAAGAGTAAATAAGTGACAAAAAACTTACAGATGCAGTTTTTAAAAACTTTTTAAATCATCTATCTAGTAACATATTCAGCAAAATTTCACATCAATCGAACATTTGTGAAAGTTAGTGAAATCCCTTCGTTGAATAGGAAATTGATGATGGTCTTCAAACGTCCAAACAGATCTTCATAAATTATAGCTAAGAAAAATACAGATCACGTTAGCTTTCAAACAAAAAAAAAACGGACCAAAATCCATTTGATCCATTTGGAAGCTACGATGTCACAGACAGATACACAGACATCCCGTTTTTGCGTCGGGCGTTAAATGGTGGCACTTCACATGGCTATTTGTGTTTGTTGTATGTGGCAAAATATTTGAGGTTCTGGTAATCATACAAATAACGGCAAATACCACCATCCACACATGGCAGTCAAATAACAAACACACAAACATTTGGCAGCAGAACGCAAGGTGTTTACCAACACTATGGACGCGTTTCAACTTGCAGCGGGATTTTCTTATTTAAATGCATGTTACTATTACATGCTATGCGTTAGAAAACACATTTGGTACAATTCCAAAAATTTTAGCACTGTTTCATTGTCCCAATTCATTTTCAAGAATAATTATTTTCTTGCTAACAGCACAAACACAAAAATACTGCACGTCCGTACAGGTTCACGGCCCACGCGCTTCTGAATATGGCCATTGTGTGGACGGTTTATTTGCGTATCTGCCTATTTGACCCCTTTGATGTGTCTCGAAAAACCGACAAGTGCACGGATCCGCGTATTTGGTATATATTGTCAAATAAACTGTCCACATATGCCAAATACACAAATATAAATAGCCATGTGAAGTGCCACCAAAAGACACTACTTACCGTGGGAGTGATTTTTGTTCTACCCTCTATGAGCGCGATCCATTCTGCGGTAGGCGCAAGTTTAGTTTCCTTGTCAACTATGAGTTTTCCATACTTGCGTCTCTTTCGCGGCGGCAGCGCGATATTCGATATATTCTGTTCACACAAATACCTATCAATAATCATTCTAAGCACAATATTTCAAAATATCAATCTGAACTCTCAAGAACTCATCTTTTACGAAAGGCTAATAGCATATGTAGAGCGTAAAACTAAATTTAATTAAAAGAAAAAACAATTATTAAGATATAACTTTTTATATTTTTCACATTAAGTAAAAACTTTCGCAAAAATGTGAATAAATATCTATGAATAAATACATTCTAAATAGAATCTGCACTTTCAAGGGACATGCATCTTCTACGAAAAGTTGGTAGCATAGAGCACAAAACAAAATTTAATGTAAAAAACTGTCAATTACCTAAGATTACAGAAATATATGTATACAGATGTAACATTCGCAGTTAAAGTTTAACCTAAAAACTCACATATACACATACACATTCACACACCCATACACTTACACTTTTTTTTCTACGGATCGTTTAACAACTTTAATACTTAATACGAGTGGCCTCTACAATGCTAACTCGTACGTAGGTTTAATTAATATAGAGATATAAACTATTTGTATTTTTCAATATTCAATATTTCAATTATTTTTCAATAATTTTTATGGAACATTTAAAAGTGACATATGCGTAGAAAAACAAACCAAACATGTGTCATTTAAAGAAAATGTGACTTTAAGTCAACACATTGGAGCTTAAAATGAACAGTAGAACTTGGTCGTTACTACCTTTTACCATTGACTCCGCCGTGATTCTGTTTTTACTTTTTGTTTTTTCGTTTTACGCTTTGGCATTTGTGACGAAAAATCCATAGTTGCAGTAGATTGATGGTACATATTTTTTGTATTTACTAGCAAATTACGTTTGCGTGACAAATAATGGAGGCAGTGTAGTGTACTGACGCATGAATCTGTATGGGGTTGCCAGAGTAGAAAAAAAATATTCAACCTTATTTTTAAAAAACAATTTTTAAATACCATGTCTTTCAGAAACAATTATGAAATTGAAACTATATACATATAAATAGTTCTGTTTAATGTGTTTTTTTGTAAGTCAAAGTATTTCGTATTTCAATCTAGGCATATGAATATTATAAAGAGAGAAGATTTAATAATAAATAAAGAAATTTATTTCAGAATTACAACTTTTTGTATTTCTGTAATGTAACTCAAAAACTATTGGACCGATTTTGAAAATTCTTTCACCTAAACAAAGCTACATTATCGGCGAGTAATATGGACTATATTTTATAAAGTTACGCGGTCGAAGTCGCGTGCAACAGCTAGTATAAAACAAAGTCGCTTCTCGCCGTCTATCCCTCTGTCTGTATTTACGCTTATATCTTTCAAACTGAGCAACGGATTTTAATGCGGTTTTCACTATTGAAAAGAGCGTTAAACGAGGAAGGTTTCTATAGATAAGGTTGTACCCGTGAGAAGCCG
The DNA here is from genome assembly GCA_936446665.2 of Synanthedon andrenaeformis. Taxonomy (NCBI): domain Eukaryota; kingdom Metazoa; phylum Arthropoda; class Insecta; order Lepidoptera; family Sesiidae; genus Synanthedon; species Synanthedon andrenaeformis. The sequence goes on from OW387798.2 coordinate 3,285,568, forward strand.
GGAGCGGGTCGCTAGTGTAATATTAAAATCAAACTCACCTCCAATACGAATCCATCATCTTCCATGGCTCTTTCTTGTTCGGTCAACCTGAAATTGGTTTGCTTTATATTTATTTATTTATTTGTTTGTACGTCAGAAACCTGACGTGAATATTAAAACCTATATCTAGCTACTTATAAAATACTAAGTCTAGAAAGCCGACTTTATAAAGTACTTAAGCATCGTCTGAGAAAATATTTTTGAAAATTTCTACTCAGTTCGAAGCCGAACTCTTTCTTTTCATTTTTCTACTTCAAAAAAGTGATCTATCTTGCTATCCTATTTTTGAGAAATAAACAATTTGATTTGATCTTTAAAGTTCTACAGAACTTAAAAAAAAAAGTACTATAAAATGCATCAAACAAACTAACCCATTTTCTTTCGACGTCGAAGCAGGAACTGGGAGAGATTTTTCGGGAATGGGAATTTCGGGAATTTTTGGTATTTCTGGAAACATGGACACACAAAATTTTATTGGACATTGAACAGTTGGATGGGTATGAATTAATGTTGAATTTGGTGGATCATTTTTGGCTTTGGATATAATGTTATTGATGGCAAGGGATCCCAGACCACAGAATGGGTGATTGGCCATTTCTTACCGCTATACAATACATATAATATATTACCATATGTAGAGATATAGACCAGCTAGTTAGGAATACATATAATATATTACCATATGTAGAGATATAGACCAGCTAGTTAGGAATAAAACGACTTATGAATGAACAGAGAGCCTATAATATAGAATTTTCACAAACACTCACCCCTTTCAATGTCTTCTCCTGGAATCGGTTCCTCAACACGAGCTATAAAAAAATTAACGTTTATATTATTAAATGAACACGTTGTACTTGTGTTATCGAAGTCAAAAAAATAGATTTTAGAATTTTTGTCTGTTCATCTGTTTGTGCGTTTGTGCACGCTAATCTCAGAAACGGCTTGACGGATTCGAATGCGAATTCCACTTATGTATTGATGATTACTTGGATTAAGCTGTAGCATACTTTTTACCCTGAAAAAAATGTTAGATTTGTAGCGTCAGTGATGCTATATCACTGACACCACGACACTGACGCTACGTTACGTCACTGACGCCACGACACTGACGCTACGTTACGTCACTGACGCCACGACTCTGAGGCTACGTTACGTTACTGACGCCATATATTATATGGCATAGCTTAGCTTGGGTCCAAGCCTTGTATGGATGCAGACACTCACTTGCGTCGCGAAGCGTGATGTTAAACTCTGTTAGCCTCTCCATGTGACCCGGCATAGGGGACAAACGGCTGCGGTCCAAACGCTCGTTTGTGCGCTCGGCGTCCAAAACGCTCAGTGCTGACGGATCTCCCGCAGTCAACATCATCTCAGCCATTTTATCCAACCCCAAATCCTGTTCACCCAGTTCGCCGAAATCATCCTAAATAATAAAAACAAGCCTTTATTCTCTCAAGTTACAGAATTGAGCACTAGTATAATATGCTTCTATATAAATCTTCTATAAGTGTATATGTTATATATCTCTATCTATCTATCTATATAAAAATCTCGTGTCGTGACACGATTTTAATCAAATTTTGCACATTGTGTGCAGTTTGATGCAACTTGAGAGATAGGATATATTTTATAAAGTTTATTATATAAAAATCTCGTGTCACGATGTATGTTCGGGATAAACTCCGAAACTACTGAACCGATTTTGATCAAATCTCGTAACTATCTGTAATTTGGTTAAACTCAAAAGATATCATAAAAGTTCGTCTATTTTTTAAAGTGATATTCAATAGCTTAGAAATTTAGAATGAAAAGAAAAATTTATTTGTTTACACTGTTTCTAAATGCTTGATAAAAATATCACGTTAGATTATTTTATTAACATTGAAGAATTTTATTGAACTACTATCTACACAACTTACTAATCTTTTCTAAAATGGTATGCAAACAAAATACAAAATAATGACTTAAAATAGATGTAGAAACTTTAATGATGAAATGGTATTCTCTATTCTACGTTCTACAATGAATCTATGGAAAAATCTACGAGTGGAAATATTTTGATATATTATATTAAACGTTTGAAACTAACTCTTGGTGGTATCAAGTGATCGGGAAGAACTGGATCCCTTAAGGTAATATCTTCAATACGAGCCACCGTATTGCTAGGAAACTGAAATCACAAGAAACTACCTGTCACATCACAATCGACCAACTGTTTCTTTGTGAAATTACTATTTCTATTTATTTATACGTTTTCAAATTTTCTTCTATAGTCAGTCACGAGAAGCTATAAAGTTTGATTTCCACGTAGGCTATTTTTGTGGGCGCTATGTTATGTTCAAGCAACAATAATCCCTAAAGTAATAGACATACGGTTGTAAATTTAATATCTAGTAAAAAATATAAAAAGAGTTTTGCAGAATTTACAATAATTTGTCAATTTATTTAATTTTTTGATATTGTTTCGTAATGTAAAATATAAACAGAGAAACATACAGTAATAAATTGTATTCATACATTTAGCAAACGATTTAAAGGGACACACCTCGATTCGCACATTTAGCAAAGGGACATTTTAAGGGACAAAGTTCGTATTTAAGGGACAGTCGGTACCTCTTCAATGTTGACTTGTTCACCATCGTCCTGTACGTCTGTTGTGAACAATTTCAAACGAATCGCCCTCTTTCTTGGCCTCCTTGGCTGGAGAGCTTGGAGTTCGGAAGGCGCCATCCATCTATGGCAACATATTCATTCATTTCTTATCTTTATCTTCTATATAATTAGCTGTTGCACGTGACTTCGCCCGCGTAACTTTATAAAATATAGCCTATGTTACTCGCCGATAATGTAGCTTTCTAATAGGTAAGAGCATTTTCAAAATAGGTCCACTATTTTTTGAGTTTATTCATTACAAACATACAAATCTTCCCTTATTATATTAGTATAGAGGTATAGACTAGCTGGTGTGTGCGACTTCGTCCGTGTTGTAAAATTAAAAATATAACACCTGAGTAAATATCTCACATGATGTTTATCGCTGCAACGACGGTGGCGCCGCTATGGCGAGTTTTTTTATATTATTAGACGATCCCTCGGGAGCCTAGCTATTTTTCAGGATAAAAAGTGTTGTATATGTTAATCCAGTTAATAAACTATTTGTTTGACAAATTTCAACCAAATCCGTTCGGCCGTTTTTTCGTTATTGAGTATATGTTCTCTTTAAAAATATTAAGTACAGATTATTTAAACTTATGTAAAGATGTGTTTTTCTGCAAAATAAATGAGTTCCAATACTTACTAGTTCACTCAATTTCCCCCTACCAGTGTTTAAGAGGTAAAATGTAAAAAAAAAAAAATTATTATCTTTCAAGTAAAAGAAATATTAATGAATTATTATTGACTAGCTGGTGTGCCCAACTACGTACGCGTTGTAGTTTCTTTTTTTTTTTTTTTGAAAATTCCACAGAAACTTAACATTTTTCCCGGATGAAAAGTGTCATATAGTTAAATACAGAGTTAATTATTAATACATCAGTGAAAATTGCATTCAAATCGGTTAAGCCGTTTCTGAGATTAGTGTGCAACTGTGCACAAACGAACAAACAGACAAAAATTTTAAAAACTATTTTTTTGACCTCTGTAACATAAGTACAACATGTAGGTACAGATTGATATTTTTTTTAAATATTTAATGTACAAACACGGTTTGTTTACGTTTTTATTATATGTATATACTCGTATTAATAAATATTATTGATGGAAAGGGCGGAAAAATCAAATATGATACTTACTTTATATTGATTTGATGATTTATTTTGGCGTTCAGGTTGTACAAGTGAACTGAAATTACATAAATGTATTATTATTATTACTTTTAATTAAAAATTTGTATTAAACCAGCTTTAATTTAAAAAATAAAATAAAAAAGCTATACTGATGTATTTATTCCGCAGACTAGGTTTTCATGGAGCGGATTCATACATACATTTTTGTATGTATGAATACCAGGCTCCATACATTTTTGCCTATCTTCCTTTGATGACGTAGGATCTGGTTCAATGTGAACACCTATGTCCGGGCACGAGAACGACGAGAACATACTCTATGTTATTTTTAATGTCCAACCGAAGTTTGGCTTCGGCTTTGGCCACCTTTGGTCAAAAAAACAACCTTTGGTGAACCTTCGGCTTCTGCTCAAAATCCCTTCGGCTTCTGCTCAAAATCCGGCAAAAGCCGAAGGTTCCTGAATAAATGTTAAAATTCACATTATTTCAAAATGTTATTATTTTTGATAAATAAATTGCAAGGTAATCCTCTACATTTTAGATCAACTTCTAGACATGATTTAAATTACCTTTCTATATTATACAGTCGATATAAACCTTCAATATTATAGTTTTAAAATCATTTATATTATTAACTAGCTGGTGCCCACGACTTCGTCCGCGTTGAAAAATATTAAGTAGCCTATCCTGTGTCCCGTACGTCCAAATGTTTATCTACCAAGTTTCATGAAAATCAGTTAATTCGTTTCAGAGTTATGGAGGAACATACATACATACATACAATACCTACACTTACAGATTTATTATTAGTATTGATTGTAGCTTGTAGCTAAACTTAAACAAAATTTCTTAGAGCTTTTAAGCCTTCAGCTCTGGCTGAAGGTTGTGGCAATAGGCATTAATTGGCTTCGGCAAGAATTAACCTTCGGTTGGACACTAGTTATTTTATATTTGTTAAAATTTACTCACAGATCAAAAGAGAGCACTTTTTAGCATATAATTTTATGAGACCGCTCAACAGCTTTGAACTCAGTCTCAGGGAGAACCGTTTTTGGACGATGCCACTCTCTGTCGACACCCATTTTTGCAGATCATCACTGAAAATATAAGCATTACAAGCTTAATAGAGATTAATCTCTGACTTTTAGCTATTTATGTACATGAATACAGTCTACCTAGGCTAGATAATCTATACATCTATACTAATATTATAAAGAGAGAAAATTTGTATGTTTGTAAGGAATAGACTCAAAAACTACTGGACCTATTTTGTAAATTCTTTCACATATAGAAAGCTACATTATCAGCGAGTAAGATAGACTATATTATATAAAGTTACGCGGGCAAAGTCGCGTGCAACAGCTAGTCTCTTACAAAGATCAAACCACTAAGGCAGTTGTTCCACTGCCGGCGAGCAAGTGACTTACAATACGATATACATTCCATATGAACAAAAGAGATGCATATATTAATAGTTGATCGCTGACTGTTTACACTGTTGGAGAGGACTCGCTACACTAGTTCATCTCTGAGCGACAAGAACTGTCAAAGACAGTGTACTTGCTCAGCGAAGCTTGCTTGGAGATCATGACTCGCCGAGATACTAACAAATGCAGCCATTATATCATCCTAGCTGCGTCTTTCACATCTAATTGTTTATAGGAAGGTAGTTTTGTGTCCTAATAAAAAACTCATCCATTAAAACAAAAAACCCCGCTTTATTTCGTTGAGAACACGTACGTAGCTCGTGCAGGACTAACCGGCTAGCCGCCCCGAGCGAGTGGTGCAAGTAATAGCCCGTCGCACAAGAACACTTGTTTATAGCTGAGCGACAAAACTATCAAAAATACACACTCGCTTCTCGCTGCTCGCCAACTCGTTTCTAGCTATAATCACTACTCGATCATCGTCGGCGGTGGGACATAAGCCTTAAGAATAACAGAAGAATAGCTAATGGATGGAAGAAGCGATAGGGTCCTTGCCTTAACAATGTCTCAGGAGTTGGCTCTGATCAGAATTTGAAAGTTGCAGAGCACGCTGCATTTTGCAGTCATTTTGGGGAGCTCGTCTGGCGACAATAACCGTCTCACAAAAGAAGACCACAGTGAAATAACAGTATGTATTGTTTTGGTGAGTGAGTAAGAGATGCTAGACTATCCTTTATCCTACTGTAGTTGGCAGCGCACTTGCAGAACCTGTGGCGATGCTTGTGTTATAGGCGACAGTAGCCATCTACCATCGAGAAGACCGTCAGCCTGTCTGCCAACCTTAAGATAAAAGAAAGTTACATACCTTAACTCCCTAATATCTGTTGATAGCAATTGACGAATAAGTGAGCCCTTCAAACGTTCTGGATATAAATCGGCTAGCCAACATAAATAAAATCGGCCCCCTTTCTTCAACCAGATGTCGGAAAAAAACATTTTTATTAAAAAATTAATAAAATTGAAGCCGAAAAAGTAAAATCGAGATGATTTGTGAACTAAAGATCATGAAACAATGAGGAAACCGCGCCAAAACCACGATGTTACGCATAAAAAACCCGCTAAAATAAACTATACGTCACTGTCATAATAAACAAAAAGGCGCTTTTATATTTTAATTATTCGCGGTCTTTAATAATAATAATAATCTTTATTTTTACGATCTATGATTTTGCCACTGTCAGTTGTAAAAATAGCAATATATAAAACGCAAAATTCAAATCAAATTCAAAAGTATAAAACACATTAGATAGTATTATATTTTCTGTTAAGAATCTTTAATATAATAATTCATAAAAAACATAAATAAATAACAAAAAAGCTAATTTTTTTTTTACATATCTATGACTTGGTTTCAACTCAACTTTGACATGCCTGTTAATGTCAAGTAGGTACAGGACAATTTTTAAAAAATAATTTTAATTTACTCGTTTCGTAGGATAAATTTTAATTATCAAAAAAATACGACACGAGTGAATGATTTATTAGCATTGATTATTATTTATTACTATTTCAATATTTAATGTTAAAAACTGAAGAAAAATTAAAAACAATAAAAGTTTAATGTATACTCTAGGGTTGCCACAAATTTTAATTTGCGAGTGAAGCATTATGCCGGTCACTCACATTCGCGCGAATATGCGAACCCACAAGTGTAGGACGACATTTGCAAATGACTATGCAAAGTTTTTGCTACATTCGCGCTTTTCCGTGCAGTGTCGGTTTTTTAACGCACATCAAAGCGCGCGAACCTCAAACCTTCGCGTAGTCTCCCACACATTCGTGCGACCAGTTGCGCGTACGATTGCGTATTGATTGCGTAGGTAACGGACATCGTTTACCATTTTCAGAGTTCGTATCGTGTACTGAGTGGCGTAAATTGAATTTGATCATGGATTGGACAAACACTAAACTGCACTAAAATCATCTTCACCTTCAATACATTCGCATATGAGTATGCAAACCCATTTGCGAGTAGCTGAGTTTGCGAATGAATGTCACGTTCCTTCACATGCGTGCAAAGATTCGTACAATGTAAGAATGTTTGCACGCATGTCAGTGACCGGGGTTAGAACCAAATTAGAACGTAATTTATGGCGAAGGTGCTTTGAAGATAATTTTATCTGGGGCACCTTTATTCCCAATTTGGATTGCCCCCAAAATATCGTTTCATATTTTTTATTGAAAACTTCATTCGATTATTTGTTAAATATCGCAGAAGTTGCATTTTCTATTCCTATATCACTAACAATAACATAGAGTAATATACATTGATTCTATAAATCATTACGTGTCTGATCACAGCTTTACTCTTATATTTTGCTTATATCTAGGTATATACTTGACTATAACGCAGTGATTACATACTCTTTGTACTTGACTAGCTGTTGAACGCGACTTCTTCCGCGTAACTTTATAAAATATAGCCTATTTAATCGATGATAATGTAGCTTTCTATAAGTGAACGAATTTTTAAAATCGGTTTAGTAGTTTTTGAGTTTCTTCATTACAAACATACAAATCTCTCTTTCTTTATAATATTATTATAGATAAGTAAGCAGTCAACTGTCTAGTCAACTGCGCATTATTCACCTATGTGACTTAACTGTACTACATTATAATTAGTATACTTAATTCATATAGGCGAATTAACTCTTCTAATTAATATACCCACTTAAATTCACCTGGGTGAATTAAGTCTGATTCCTCAAATAAAACAATAATAAACTATCTATGGCATTTTATTTATTACAATATATCTACATAGAATATACTTTATTTATACATTATTCCTTCTATTTACAAGCCAAATGATGAAGGTTCTAATTTGAGTTGGTCGCAATGTGATCATGTTATCATCCAGTTGTTCGCTTAAGTCCGACTTCTCAGTATGAGTATACTCTTTATCTGTAGTTCTAAAAATCGTAATAAAACTTGTATTGTAGGAGAAATAAACAATATTTTTAAGTTGATTATTGTATAAACTTTTAAATAAATAAATCCAGCAATTGTATGGCCCTTAAAGTAAGCACAATAGTGCTCAAAGTAATACAAGCCTAATGGGATTACCATACAACAAACAGAGGGCGAAAGCTGGCTAAGATTTCGTTCACATTTATGAAATACTAGCTTTCACGCGCGAGTTCGCCCGCGTAACTTTATAAAACATAGCCTATGTTATTCGGTAATAATGTAGCTTTCTATAGGTGAAAGAATTTTTAAAATCGGTTCAATATTTTTTGAGTTTATTCATTACAAACATACAAATCTTCTCTCTTTACAATATTAGTATAGAAGTAAAGACTAGCTGGTGTGTGCGACTTCGTCCGTGTTGTAAAATTAAAAATATAACACCTGAGTATATCTGACATGTTTATCGCTGCAACGACGGTGGCGCCGCTATGGCGTTTTTTTATATTATTAGACGATCCCTCGGGAGCCTAGCTATTTTTCAGGATAAAAAGTGTTGTATATGTTAATCGAGGTAATAAACTATTTGTTTGCCAAATTTCAACTAACTATTCAGTCTTTTTTTTTTGTTATTGAGTAACAAACATACAAACTTTCGCATTTATAACATTAATTAACAGGATTAGGATAAAATGTGAGGGTAAATAGTTATCAGAGGTAACAAACCTTTTATTTCTTTTAAGCATTTCTTTCACTCCTTCATCGGGATTATCATTGTTCCATTTGGCTCGGAATTTTGATCTACTATTATCTGAAATAAATATTATTGAATTCTCATTATTAGCATGGGTTTTAGGTAATAAACGCCAAAGAGAATTAAGCAATTGAACAAATTTTGCTAAGGAGTACGCTCATACGACAATCAAACTGAAAAAATGATCCTCTCCAACAATAAAATAAGAATTCTAAAAGTGGCCAGAATGGCGCTAGTATAGTATATCGCTGCTTAAATTCAAAAGTAGCACAAATCAAAATTACACTTTTTTACAGAAGAGCTTTTTTTTTCTTATTAGATATATATCAAATATATGCATATTATACATCGTTAGAAGCGTATTTTTAAGTAGCATTAAATGTTTTAAGTACTTTTATAATAAACTGAATACTAGAGATATAAGCATATGAATTACTTTTGAATATATATAAAAAATATCAAAATATGCTAACTATGGAATAAAACAACTATGAAGGATTGTGATTGTATTTTTGCAATAAAAATTGTTTTTGGAATTTTTTGATATGTGATACTTTTGAATTTAAGCAGCGATACCTTCTATCTACCTTCACACCAACAATAATATAAGGATTCTAAAGGTGGCCAGAATGGCGCTAGTGTAGTATAACTTCTATCGTATTTTCTATCCAACAATAAAATTAGGGTTCTAAAAGTGGCTAGAAAGACGCTAGTGTAGTTTATCTTCCATCTGTTTTCTCTCCAACAATAAAATAAGGATTCTAAAAGTGGCCAGGATGGCGCTAGTGTAGTATATCTTCTATCTGTTTTCTCTCCAACAATAAAATAAGGATTCTAAAGGTGGCCAGAATGGCGCTAGTGTAATATAACTTCTACCGTATTTTCTATCCAACAATAAAATTAGGGTTCTAAAAGTGGCTAGAATGACGCTAGTGTAGTATCTTCTATCTGTTTTCTCACCAACAACAATATAAGGATTCTAAAAGTGGCCAGGATGGCGCTAGTGTAGTATATCTTCTATCTATTTTCTCTCCAACATTAAAATAAGGATTCTAAAAGTGGCCAGGATGGCGCTAGTGTAGTATATCTTCTATCTGTTTTCTCTCCAACAATAAAATAAGGATTCTAAAGGTGGCCAGAATGGCGCTAGTGTAATATAACTTCTACCGTATTTTCTATCCAACAATAAAATTAGGGTTCTAAAAGTGGCTAGAATGACGCTAGTGTAGTATCTTCTATCTGTTTTCTCACCAACAACAATATAAGGATTCTAAAAGTGGCCAGGATGGCGCTAGTGTAGTATATCTTCTATCTATTTTCTCTCCAACATTAAAATAAGGATTCTAAAAGTGGCCAGAATGGCGCTAGTGTAGTATATCTTCTATCTATTTTCTTTCCATCAATAAAATAAAAGTTCTAAAAGTGGCCAGATGGCGCTAGTATAGTATATCTTCTATCTATATTCTCTCCAACAATAATGTAAGTATTCTAAAAGTGACCAGAATGGCGCTAGTGTAGAATATCTTCTATCTATTTTCTCTTCAACAAAAATAAGTATTCTAAAAGTGTCCAGAATGGCGCTAGTGTCGCATATATTCTATCTATCTTTGTCAAATTTACTCGACAATGCTACACTAGCGCCATCTTAATTTACTTGTATTCTGGGACCACTTTTTAATACATAAATAGATAGATTCGGTCCTCTTTACCTCTACCCTCCATGGACCAATCGAATGGCGAAACAGATTTAGTATCTTTCAATTTAGTTTTATCTAAGTAAGTCTGCACCTTCCTTTTTGCCGATTTCGCATTGTTGAAAATAGATTTCTTCTTATGCACTTCTGTTTGTTTGCTTTCGGTCACTGCATTTGTTTCTGTTCCAAATTCAATTTTGAGGCTTTCACTAATTGCGTTTGTTTGTGGCGCAAACTGTTCACTTGTATCGGAATTTTTATTGACATTCAACCCAATGTCTGAGTGTAAATTGGCATTTCTTTTACGTCTATCATATTCGTAAGGGAGTGTACTACTTTTTGTACGGTAATATTTATTTTTTGATCGACCTTTGGGTCCACCGTTGTACTGTTCTTCGTCGGAGTATGGATCTGAAATTTTAAGTGTTCTTTTTAAATTATTATCAAAATTTCACATCTGTCTTGAGACATTTATAGTACTCTAACGATGGAAAATTAAAACTGCATTTACGTTTATATGCGAAGGGAACTGAATAACTGTAATGTGGGAGATATATATATATATAAACAATAAAATAATAATAAAAACCACCATAAATAAGAAAACATAGTAAAAAAACAAACAAACCATGACCTTAACAAAACCTTAGCTCACTTGATGTATCGCAAACATACATCCAGACAGACAGACTGTTTTAATATTGGATTATTAATTTCAAAAATCTTTTTTATTTTTTATATTTTCTTCATATAACTGCTTTTGTACTTTTGTATAAATACTTATATAAGTAGGTACTTTTGGACATAGCTTTTTATGGTAAGTTCATAATATGTTTTTTATATATATTCTTACTTCTCTCACTTGAATCCGCATAATCATCTTGTGATCTGACACTTCTATTGCCATCCGTATATTCTTCGTCATTGGAGGACACTCCTTCATCACCTCCTGCGTATACATATCTGAAAATAATAATAAAAAAATGAGTAAGTAGTCTTTGTTTGGCTCTAAAAGTGAAAGTTCAAGTCGACCTGGTGCTCCAGTCCATTTGCCTCGCCTCTTCCAACCATTGGTTGGCAGCTAGAGTTGTTTCTTTGGCAGATTTAACTTCCAAATGAACAAAGAGTTTCCTTAAATCGACGGTAACATCGGCAGAAGTGTCTTCTAGCGTTGATCTGTTCAATTTGCGACCTGAAATTTGGTAACAATCATAAGAATTGGTATACCAAGTAGCTTTAAGGCTCATCTGCCTAAACAACAGAAGCAAGATCGGTTTTCTTTAAGTTTTTATATGTAAAATCTGTCATGTTTAGTTCCTTTGGGTTAGAAATATACCATTTATGTTATAAAATATAATATAAATATAGTATAGTAAGGTAAGCAATAGTTTAAGCAATATAACTGAACCAAACCAGCAATTTGCTTTTCGTAATTTTTCACTACGTCGTCCACGTAACTTTTAATAAAATATAGCCTTTGTTACTCGCCCATTATATATCTTTCAATAGGTGATAGAATTTTAAAATCGGTCCACTATTTTTTGGGTTTATTCATTAACATCATATCAATATTTTAGCCATAAATTTACTTATATGAAAAATAAATTTTGGTCCCGATCTTGAAAACAAGTCTTAAATTAGATCCACTTTCACGTTATTGTTATCAGGCTAATCAATACTAATAATAAATCTGTAAGGGTCGGTCATGGAGTAAGTAACTTTGTTTTCAGAGATATCGTGTTTATAGGCTCTATACATGATACTGAAACTAAATTGACCATTTTTAGAATTTTTTTTCTGTATGTATGTATATTCCTCCATAACTGAAACGAATTAACTGATTTTTATGAAACTTGGTAGATAAACATTTGGACGGACGTGACATAGGATAGGCTACTTAATATTTTTCAACGCGGACGAAGTCGTGGGCACCAGCTAGTATAAAAGAAATTACCCATTTTTCCAAGCCCTGTATCTTCCAAGGTGTTTTCGAGTCTGAGAAGAATGCTTCCAGTTTTCCAAGGCTCCAAGGTGAGTATCTGAATGTTACGAGGCGGACTGTTTAGACGTAACGCTGAAAACTAAAACAATCTTGGTGATAAATCTCTACGTCATAGCTTAACCCTAGTTCATGGGCTTAACCATTATTATTCATTATTAAGAGCATTTGTTGGCTAAATACTCCACAGCACTTTAATTAAACTTAAGTTGAATTTTATACTGGTGTAAAATTTTAAGAAACATAATTTTGATTGTGATTTAAAAAACAGATTAAGAGTTTTTTTCACAATGCATGTCAGTTGCTTTTAAGATTTTAGTAGAGAATTTTCTTTAGAAATTATATTAAAATGTTTGTTTATTAAATTTTGATAAAGATATTTTACATAGCTATCTATGTACAAGGAAATTATTGTGAATAAATTGAAGATAGGAAGCAATATAGGAAGTCTTGTCTTGGAAGTCAAAGTTAGAAGAGTAATGAAGCCCCGACAAACGAAAATGAATTTTTTTTAACAAAGGCAGGCGAAGACAATGAGCATAGTATTGTTTATTAAAACGCGATTGTTAGTGGTTCAATCGCCCAAAATGTCTTGTCGAAATCCCTCTTTTTCGGAGTAACCGCTTTAAAACATCCTTTATAATGCGCAGACGCACTGCCAAGGTCTGTGTTACCGAGATCATATAACCCAAATCTTTTCAAAGTTCGAGTGAATAGGCATCATCTAGGTGAACCCATCTCTCATGGTAATTATAAAACAGTCAATAGGTAAACTTTTTAATTACCCGTTTACTCCTACCATGTGACCATTTCCTTCGACTGATTTTCTCACCGGGAGTGAAGAAAAGCCAAGGCTCCCATTTCCACCTTCTAACAGCCTGATCACACCTTTCAGAGAAGGTGAGGCCGTCGACTAAACCAGACAAAATGAGTTCAAATATCAAGAATGGCCATCAAAATTTAATCAATGCTAAGAAGCATAAATCTTCTTTATTTATAACAATGTTATTACCGAGTCTAATATCTCCAAAGACAATCCTGTGTTTGCCTCTAACAACATGACCTCCCCCAAACGACTCTTCGTTGAGATTTTCATCCAGACCAAAGCCGTCATCTGTTAGCAATCTCCTATGAACCTAGTGATCAAATAGTGTGTGTGTGTTAGTGAATAAAATATAGCCTATTTTACTCGGTGCTAATGTAGCTTTCTATAGGTTACCATCAACTCGATTTCTCCATAGTTATAACTTGTGCCGCCCTGAGTTCTGTCCGATAGTACACATAAGCCAACGCTTCTCTTCAGGGAATGAATGCATATTCGAGATGTGATGGGATAATAACAGGCCGATATCGGTTTCTTTTCAGGTTTATCTGGGATAAATAACAATAATACTTAGTCACTAACTATGGAGGGTAGAGGTAAGGATGATCAACTTTATGCAAATAACAAAGTTGGCTCTGTTATTGCAATAACAATAACAAAATTTGAAGTTTGAAAAATATTTCAGGAAATTTGGCACTAGGGCATTTCGGATTTCAGTCATTCTGGGATTAAGACATTTTAATATTTAGTTGTATTGGGAAAGGTGATTTGCATTTCAGTCAAAATGGCAAAGATACAATTTGGGACGTTAATATATCGAATAAATAATTTGCTGACCTATTTATTTCCATTGGACGAAATTCAACTTACTTGTACTAGAATTCCAACAGGTTCTCTTCAACATTTGCCTTGAATTTGAATCAGTAAAGAATTCTCCATTGTTAGTGATATTAGTTGCGAATACGCTCACCACTTCCTTACCCATATCATCACTGAAAACAAGTTAGCATTGTAAGTTAACATAAACTTATTTATTCAATATCACGTTAAGACATGTTGAAAGTTTGAAATTGGAACGGAGTTTGAAATCTCAGGAACGGCTTGGCCGATTTGAATGCGGTTTCCACTGATGTATAATAAAAAAATATATTATAATACGACAAGAAACCCCCTAGTTTCTCTTTTCATAAATGACAAATTACATAATTTTGTAACAAAACACAACCATTTAAGTATATAACATTGTAATACCACAAATCAATTCTAAGGATGTTCATCATTTTATATATTTTATAATAAATCTCACCTTTTTGCAAAGGTTTTTCTTAATATAAACCTTAAATTTATTTATTAATAGCTCCTGTATACTAACAGGGAGCCTTTTGATTAGATGAAACTATAATATACGATACTTTTTATCCTGGAAAAAATTTAGACTCGAAATTGCGAGCACCAGCTAGTTTTTTTATACAGGTTGTGTCCTTTAATAAGAGCAATAAATTTAAACGATGATTCTATTGAGTATACAGTTACCTTAACCTAATGATAATGCTCCAAAGTGCTTATACTCAGAGATATAGCAATCCAAAGTTACAACATATAATCAATGAATTTTATGATCGCTAAATTGTCGGTTATCACTCTTTAGATGTCTTGGTACAGGGTACTGGGGCGAGAACGATCGTAAATGTCAATTAATTAATTTTTTTAGAAAATAACAGCAAATTTGTATTTCATTTTAATTAATTGAAACCATTTGGAACTAATTACTGATTCATTATTTTAATTTATTGCTCTTATTACAGGCCACACCCTGTATAATCTGAAAATTCCTACGAAAATATTTCGTATTTAATCTTGGACATTTTGACATTAATTCCAACACATACCCAACTGGTATTGGTCCTATAACCCATTCGAGTTCCACAAATTCTTCCCCTCTATATATCCTGATGATCTGTGTTGCCCAATCGCTAAATTTCTGTCTGATTTCCTTGACGAGGTTTCCCCGAATTGTGTTATATGTGACACTTTCAGATATCTACGAATCAAAAGAGTTTTGTCATCTAATTTTTTTTTTCATCTTAAATATCTGTTTTAATTTTTGTTGTAATATTTTTTGTTCTTTTTTTTGTCTTGATGTTTAGTTCCTGTTCTCTTATATCACGCTTGTGGAATATGTGTTAATTTTTTTTTGTCTTTTTTACTAAATTTTAATATATTTCTGCTTGTGTTACAAAAGATTAATAAAATAAAATAAATTAATCAATAACTCTTTTGACTATAAAAATGTGCCTTTGACAGGCTTGTTGGATGAGTGGTTAGAGTGCTTGCCTTAACGCTCTGTCTCATGGGTTCCGGGTTCGATTTTGTTTATTTTATTAAACAGATACCGGCAGGGAGAACTTTGTAAATAAACTTTTCAAAGTTGGCTTTGGTTTAGATCTGGAAAGTAGTGGCAAGACACACTGAGTTTCGCCTTCATTTGGGCAGCCAGTCTGGCGGCAGTAACCACCCCGTTACGGTAGACCACCGTAAAATAACAGCACGTGTGCTTTTATGTTTCCGTGAGTGATTAAATGATGCCAGAGCCCATTTTCCTATCTCTTATCATTAATCCCAACATAATCGACAGTGCGTTTACAACACTTATGGCGTTGCTTGTGTTACAGGCGACGATAGCCACCTACCATCAAGTGGACTGTGAGCCTGTCTACCAACGTTAACATTAAAAAAATGTATAGTCATATAACTTAATTCACTTACAGGCGTAGGTGTGTTATTAGTGGGTCTAAAGCTGTAAGCGCCCGAATGAAGTGTTTGTGATTGTTGACTGTAGTAATAGAAGTTCTGTTTCAATTCAATTTTTATTCCATCAACGTGATTGATCGACTCCAATAGGCCTGTGTCCTTATTTACAGACACCTTCAGATACTATGTAAATGTAAATATAGGAACATTATTACATTGTATTATGCTATCTATACGTACCTGTATATAAAAATGTTGGTTTGTGTATGACTCAAAAACTCGAAAACTAGCCGACAGATTGACTTGAATTTTTTACACAATATGCAATCAGTTTCAAGGAGTAATCATATTTATTTTTCGCGTAATAATATAATCTCGATTGCGAGAAAAATTAACTTTTTTACGGCGCCATCTGCCGATCTAGCCGTTGTTGTGGCAGTTGAGTCAATATAAGTAAAACTGAGTCACAGCGAAGTCTGGAAGCTAGTGTGTTGTAATATGCTACATTTTACTTGTTAAATGTAGGTAACATGTAGCGAAATTGCTAATTCGCAGGCTAATTTTATGTAATATATATAAAAAATAAACATATATTATAAAAACATTAAAAAATATAGGTTATACAATATATGTATGTTGACTTACTTCGTTAGATATTTGCGAAACGACTTCTAGTTCACTCTCTATATATACTTGTGACGATTTCTTTGCGTTTTTTTCCTGTCAATGATCACATTGTCTACTTTTATTTATTTATTTATTTAAACTAAACTATCTTAGATATAAAAAAATTGGTTCAAGTATTATGTAATGCAATTTTGACCACAAAGCATGTAACGTTACGTTTAGTGTCAAGTTTACCAAGTGATCATTTTTACCAACGAAAAGGGTTGCCAACTTGGGAGAACAAAATAAAAATGACGTAAAAATTGTACGATTGTACGATTATGACGGCAGGCCGACTATCATGCTATGCTAATACGCACCAGCGTAGCGGTGGGGCATGCTGGGGCCTGACGGGAGGTGGGGAGGTAAAGAGGCGCTCAGTCGAGTTGATAATATATTCTAATTTTACTATATTTTCCATTTTTCTTATCTTAAAAAAAAGCAATTGTAATACCTAGTAAATTTAATACTTTTTTCATCGTCCATTCTCCAGTAGTTAAAGTTAGAACTTACACCCCCTTTGTAACCTCAGAAATGTCCCGGAAGAGATGAACCTGTATCTGGTAACCCTACGTACAATACAATCGAGGGATTCCCTCCCCTCCCGCCCTTGTAACGTATCGTAACGTTTTACAAGACGTAACGTTTTACCCCCTTCCCCTTTAATTGAACGTCCCCAAAGATGCAATTATAAAAAAAAATTAAAAACTACATATACATAGATAATCCCATTGCCTATTGGGCAAAAGCTGTCCTCTCTTCTTCGAGCCATCTTTATTTGTAGCGAAACACTTCGAGTTTTAGGAATTTACTTATGTTTTTACAATTTTCTTTCTTGACTTATAAGAAAAAGTAATTAGTTTAATAATAAATAAATTATATTTTTATATAGTGATTTAAAATATTTGCATGCCCTTATAGGGTGCATTATTGTTATAATATAACCAAAACCATTGTAACCTATGTTCAGCAAATAAATAAATAATTATTATTATTATTAAAAATAAATAATAATGATTACCAGTTGATCTTTAACAGCAGTAATAAAGTAGGACGTATATCCCAATGGTGGTATGTTTTCGGCTTCAAAGCACAATTCTTGACCAGCTTGAGAGTTGCGACCTGGCAGCTTGATGACGGCTGATGGTAACGGCACTAATTGATGTTCAACTTCTTCATCTGAAAAAAAAAAGATCTATTCCTATCACTTAGGACTTTTTAGTGTCAGTAGTTCAATTGCATTAATTAATTGAACCACCAAGCAATTGATTTCCGTATGCAGCAAAAAAATAAATCATATTTCTGGATCTATTGGAAATTGAAAAGTTTTATTGAACTTTTCAAAGTTGGCTCTGATTTGGAGGTGAAAGTGCTGGCAGCCCTGCCACCATTGCGTTTCGCAGTCATTTGGGCAGCCCGTCTGGCGGCAGTAACCACCCCCTTACAGAAGACCACCGTTATATAATAGAACGTGTGCTTTTGTGTTTCGCTGAGTGAGTAGGGATGCCATAGTCCATCTCCTATCCTTACTTAATCGGCTATGGACTTACTTACTTAGTAGGCTAAAGTAATTCTACTTTTTATTCGGCAGTGCACCTGTGTCGTTGCTTGTGTTATAGGCGACGGTAGCCAGCTACCGTATCAGGTATAGGTATCAAGGTTGATACCGTATTAGGTATCAAGGTTAATATCCTGATGCGTTACCAATTCGATGTCTTGTAAAAATCGATTTTATTTATGAAGAAGTTTTAATAGGTTTAACTTTATTTTGTAATATTTTCTACGATTGAACGAAGTATATTTACCATATTTCGCCGACAGGCTTTTACGAATGAGAGCCATTACTTGAATGATTTTTGCGTGGTAAAATCTATATTTGTAATTTTTTTTACTAAAATAAAAGACCCTAACAGTGATTTATTAACTAATCTAAAAAGGCAAAATGTAATATGTACTTATTTTCTAATTAAATATTGAATATTGGCGGCCATTGTACTTTATTTACATAATTACCATTTGTATCTCTAACGGAGTAATGCATCGCTGTCACTGGTATCCTTATGTATTGATAAGTTTTCGTGCTCGATGGATTGTACACCAGTAGGAGAATGGATTGTTGAGTTTCTGTGAACTGAATGCATATTTCATCAAGCGAATATTTACAGTGTTTGTGACGAGCCTCGCTATTCGTCGTTCAATAATAAAACGGTTGAATGCGATATAAGTATATTGCCGGTTTCATAATACACTGCGGGGAATCCCCGCCTGTTGTCTGACCCTTTATTTAAAGAAAAACGGGAATTCCGTTGCCTTTTTTCGTTTTTTCTGATTAACATTGGTTCAGATTGTAGCCGTTTTCAAACACCGATTGAAAATACATAGTGCCCGTCCACAATATTTATAATAATAATATTTTATTTATTAACAAATCTATAAACATATTCAAAAAGTATTTAACATGGTAGGTGTCTTAGACGCTGATTTCTGCCATTGACAACAATTTTATTTTATTTTTACGTAAGTAGGTACACACCATTGTTGAGTTTACAAATTCATCCTCCTCTACTCGAGAACCTCCGAACTATGTGTCCTGTCCACTGGCACCTAAACCTACCCTTTAACCGCTTGGTTTTGTAGGACCCATAATATATATAGCACATATAACCTGAATCTATTCAAAGTTCGAGTGAATAGGCACCTTCTGGGTGAGCTCGCTCCATCATAGGCCTCATCTTCGCTACACACCTGGATGTTGGCCAAGAGCAAACCCATCTCTACTTAAAAAAAAAAAAAGACCCCTAACGCCTAACTCGTAATTTTTTTAAGAGAAAGCAACTCAATGATTTAAAAATAAACAATATACAGGTAGAAGAATTTGTCGTATATATCCTGCTCTGGTGAAATGGACACGAAAATAATTGTCGGATAAATCCGACTCTGGCGGCTAAAGGGTTAACTTTTGTACGTCTACGGATCTATTCGTTTTTGATACCCCGATGTAACCCCGAACAACACCTCGTTGAGAAATGAGTATAAAAATTTCGAATATATGGTAGTGTTATATGGATTTGTATGAATCGCTTTTTAAAAAAAAGGATTATTTATTTTAATATGAGAAACACTTTATTTAACACTAAAACTTAGGTAAAAACACAATTAATATAAAAGGAATGAGGAACGGTCAATGGATAAGGTCTGACCCGTCCGGTTGAGCTCTCGAAGAAGACTGACTTGTAACATGGCCGCCGGACAGAGCTTGGAAATGTTGGGTCAGCTAAATAAGGAGTGAGTCAGGGATTATAGGAACATAGGAGGGTTATAACAGCCCCCCGGAGAAGACTAAACTTCAGGGTTGATGATTGAAGTTTAGGTAGGGCGGAGACGAGGATGTGGTATAGGTTGGCATTCCAAGGATATAGATTCGGATTCCGTAGGAGGATTACCAGGGTTTGGCGGTCTACGGAAGGGATGTAGGATTTGGTCACACAGTTTATAATTTTTATAAAGATATAAGAATACAGTAATAATGAACATGATCAAAATTACATAAATTAAAGCACTATATGTGTCGGAGTATTTTAACATATGAGGTTTTTCTATAGCCTCATCTAATTTTTTTAAAATATTATTATCAATTTTATTTTGTTCGGATAAAGTTCTTAAATCTATGTTTCTGAGTTTGACAGGTGATATTTTTATTTTAGTCTTTTGAAATTGTGCAAAATTACAACAAGAATCATTTATTAAATGGAAATCCGATTGGATTATTTTTGGTTTAATACTAAATTCATCGTTTTGGATCAGGTAAACATCGTTAGAGGAAGCGGTACAATTTTTTGGTAATTTTAGCATACCAGAACCAATTATTTTTAATTCTTGAATTTGTGATAATTTACAATCAATGGATAACTTAATTTCTTTAGAAAGTACATATATCCATGAACCGGAGTAGAGTTTTTGCCAAATGGTGAGATCACCATATAGAAGTTTCATGCTAGAACTGTGTTTGCATATGTAGTTTACATTATTTAATATCGACTTGGTATTTTCTATATGCATTTGTAAATGGGAAGTGTCGATGGGAATAATAATATCGAGGTGTCCATTTTTAATTTTCAATTTCCCAACATAGTCGAAAAATAGGCCGGGACTTGATGTTATTGGTTGGACTAACTGTGGGTGTGCATATGACGCAGCACTGAAAGAGAATAACATAACTGTATTAAGAAACTTATAAAGATAATAATGAACTAATGAAGAAATAACTTAGGACTAGCGAAATTATTTTCTATGAATAGGAACTATAAAAGATACTTGGAATATAATACCTACATAGGATACTAACTAATTACATACTAGGACTAAATTATAATAGTTATGTGGATTGATTGGTCGCGATTTTTATCTGGTCGACATGGT
Source organism: Synanthedon andrenaeformis (assembly GCA_936446665.2). Classification (NCBI taxonomy): domain Eukaryota; kingdom Metazoa; phylum Arthropoda; class Insecta; order Lepidoptera; family Sesiidae; genus Synanthedon; species Synanthedon andrenaeformis. The sequence goes on from OW387798.2 coordinate 3,306,895, forward strand.
GTTGACTGGTCACATGGTGTCGCCTGTTTATGAGGAGTGTAACTGTATTATTATTGTGAACCTTGATAATTTTATAAGGTCCTTTCCATGTGGGGGAAAGAGCTTTTCTTAACCTAAGGTGATTTTTGATATAGACATAATCGTTAACACGGTAAGTGACGGGTTTTGTGCGTGTATCGTAATATTTTTTAGAGTTTCCTTTGGATTTCGTTATGTTTTCGATAGCTTTCGCTCTAGAATGTTTAAATCGATGTTGGAGTCTACGAATATAATCAGGGTATGTGATTTCAGGGATAGTGTCATATAATGAATTGGGAATGAATGGTTTGTGTCCGTAGAGTAACTCATATGGGGTGTAGTTCGTTGTGCTATGAACGGTTGTGTTATAGGTTAATATTGCAGTGTACACATAACGGGGCCAATCCGTTTGTTCGGGATTTACGAAGGATTTTAGGTATTCCTTAAGTGTGGAATGGCTACGTTCAAGTGCACCTTGCGTTTGAGGATGACAAGGACTTGACCATAGTTGTTTTATTTTAAGAAAGGAACATGTCTGTTTAAAGAGTTCTGAAGTGAAGTTTGTTCCTTGATCAGTGAGAATAAATTTAGGAAGACCGAATAAGGAAATAAAATGGAGTAGGCACTCACTTGTTTCTTCGGCAGTGGTGCTTCGGATAGGATAGGCAATAGAGAATTTTGTTAAGTCGTCCTGCATTGTTAAAATGTATTTAAGTTTTGCTGGACCGGATTCGGGAAGAGGTCCCACGATGTCGAAGGAAACGCGTTGAAATGGTTCAGTGGATGTTGAGGTGATCTCCATTGGAGCACGGTTAAGTTTTCTTAAAGCTTTGTTTGTTTGACACGATGTACAGTTTTTAACATAAGTTTCGATGTCAGTTCTCATATTTTTCCAATTGTACTGTTCTTTTATTCTATTAAACATACGAGAGGATCCTAAATGACCAGCAATTGGTATATCATGATTTTCTTTAAGTATTTTGGGAATTTCACTAAGGGAAGGATAGATAATTTTATCGTGATATATGTGTATATGTATTCCGGTTTCGTTAAAAAGGTAAGATATCATATTATAGATTTTTGTGAAAGAATGTCTGTCGAATGGGTTTTTAAAGTCGGATATACTTATTTCATTTAAAGGGTTATCGTTGGTTGCTGTTAGGGTAAGATGGTTCCTAAGGTTTTTAAGGGATTGGAAAATATCGGCATAAGGGCAGTCATCAAAATGATGGACCTTAATAAATAAGAATATAGGTTTTATCATTATAATTTAAGGTTTGAAAGGAATATAATATTCTTTCATTTTGGAGAATTTGTTCCGAGTTTGGTATGTTATTAATTATTTCTTGTACATAAGGTACAGATTCATCTAAGTCAATAGAGGCTGGAATGATAATAGTTTTGTTAGGAGTTTTGAGGAGGTTGTTATTGTGTTCAGTAATTTGGGTATTGAATAAAACATTCGGAGGGGATTTTAAAAATTTGGAATAGGAGTCTTCGATTGTCGTTTGAGGTGTAATAGGATTATCAGTTGTGTCAGTTGGTTGCATTTCAGTTGGTTCGACTCTTGATGGAGAAGGTTCCATTTGAGGTAAGTTGTCGATTATTGAGTCGAGGTTTATAGGAGAAAATTCAGGATTAGGAGATATTGATGGGATGTCACCGAGTAGGCAGGGATCGAGATATTCCTCGTTAGGTTGGGAGTGTGAGGTTCCAGGTATTGGATTATCAAATGGGTTTTGAACGGGAGCAGGATTATCGACAGGTGTTGTCGTAGGGTTTTCATTGGATTGTGGATTAGTGGCGTTTATGGGTATGATTTTGTCTTTTGAAATGGGATATCGAGAAAGAGCGTCAGCTGCGGAGTTTAATTTGCCTTTACGGTAAACTATCTCATATTCATATTCCTCTAACTTTAATCTCCATCTCTGGAGTTTGCTGCTAGGATCTTTGTGATTGAACAGCCACTTAAGTGGACGGTGGTCGGTGATAATTTCGAATTTGTGCCCATATAAATATGGTCTGAATGTTTTGCATCCGAATATAATAGCGAGTAGTTCTTTTTCTGTAGTGCTGTAGTTACTTTCGCTTTTATTTAATGTACGAGATGCGAAGGCTATTGGTTTATCTTTTCCGACAGGACCTTGTGATAGTATAGCACTTACTGCGTAATTGGATGCGTCACAGGTTAGAAGAAAAGGTTTAGTAAAATCTGGATAGCTGAGGATAGGAGCAGAGGTAAGTTTGAATTTTAGTTCATCGAAGGCTACTTGTTGTTGATTTTCCCATTTAAAAGGATTATCCTTTTTTAATAGACTAGTTAAGGGTTTAGAAATTTTTGAGAATTCAGGGATGAAACGTCTGTAATAGGAAACAAGACCTAAGAATGATTTGATGTCTTTAGGCGATTCTGGAATTGGGAATTCAATGACTGACTTTATTTTATCAGGATTAGGTTTTACACCTTCTTCAGTAATTATGTAACCAAGATAGGAGACCTCTTTACGAAGGAATTCGCATTTATCAGGTTGGAGTTTGAGGTTAGATTCTCTGAGTCGTTTGAATACTACTTCAAGATTTTTGATGTGTGAGTTCAGATCATAGGAATAAATGACAATGTCATCGAGATAGACGAAGCAGTGAATGCCTTGTAGGCCTGAGAGAACAGTATTCATGATACGTTGAAAGGTTGAAGGGGCATTTTTTAATCCGAATGGCATGCGTTTGAATTCGAAGTGTCCTTGAGGGACGCTGAAGGCTGTCTTGGGTGCATCTTGTGCTGACATTTTTATTTGATGGAACCCGGATGCTAAATCCAGGGTAGAGAAGTATCTAGATTTACCTAGTTGGTCTAATATTTCGTTGATATTTGGTATGGGATATGAATCGCCAACGGTGATGTCGTTTAATTTCCTATAGTCGATTACAATTCTCCACTTACGTTGTCCAGAAGCATCTAATTTCTTTGGGACTACCCAAATGGGTGCGGACCAGGGAGATGAGGATGGTTGGAGTCGTTATTAAGCATTTCATTTATTTGTTTTTGAACTTCTTGTTTATGGCATTCGGGGAATCGGTATGATTTTGCATTGATGGGTTGATCAGAGGATGTTTTTATTTCATGAGTTAAGGCTGTTGTGGATGTCAGTGGTTCGCCTGGCAAATGAAAAATATCGGAATAGTAAGAACATATGTCATAAATGGAATTTGATTCTTCAGTATTTAAATGTGAAGTTCTTAATTGGTTGAGTACTTCTTGAGTATGGTCATATGACGATTGAGTTCGTAATGTGTTTATTCGGAAGTTTTCTGACTTTTTTTCAAGTACAGAGGATTGGATAGGGTCTATAGGAATGAGTGTTAGATTTAGATTAGAACTGAGGGATTTGGGAATTTCAGAGATGTTCACAATAGTTATATTAATTCTGTTATTGGTTTTTACTTTTACTAGACAATTTGCTATGAGTATATCTTTAATTTGGGTCTGGTCTAGTATAAGACCTTCTTTCATCTCAGGATTAGAGACGGAACATTCAATGACCATTTCCGTTCGAGCTGGTATAAGGTAGGTCGGATTACTAAAAAGGAGTTTCAATTTATCTTTACCGATATGCAAGAGGTCCTTGCTATAATCTATGTTACAACCAAATGCATTCAGTAAGTCGGTACCAATCATACCGTCGTAGGGTAAGTCGATGTTTTCAATAACATGGAATCTGTGGTGTAAATGTCTATTGGATGAATCGGAGGTTTTTATTTTGAGGGGAAAGTGGCCAGAGGTTTTTGTTGCCTCTTCCCCTGGGTCTATGCCCTTTATTTTAATAATCTCATTAGTTAAAATTTGATTTTTTTGAATGCTGGAGCGTTTCAGTAAACTTACAGAAGATCCCGAGTCGACTAGTAAAGATAAAGGAATATTCGAAACAGAGGTGTTTACTAGGACATGAGGTAAAAGGATCTTTGAAGGGTCACATTTAATTTCGTATACTTCGAGGATTTTTGGTTTTTCAGGATTTAGAGGTAAATCGGATATTAACGAATTTGTGTCAACACATTCAGTTTGGGGCTGGATACCCTGTCGGTTAGTGTGATCGGATACAGAAGTTTTTTTTATTGCTGCGACACTGTCAGTTTGGGGCTGGTTACCCTGTCGGTTAGTGTGCGCGGATACAGAGGATTTTGTTATGGCTACAACACCTTCAGTTTGGGGCTGATTACCCTGTCGGTGGGTGTGTGCGGATACAGAGGAATTTGTTAAGGTTACAACACCTTCAGTTTGGGGCTGGTTACCCTGTCGGTGGGTGTGTACGGATACAGAGGTTTTTTTATAATAATTGGTGTCTTTTGTTTTAATACTATTTACGGTTGGCCTCACGTGACACCGTCGCGAGACCTCTAAGCATTTAAATTTTGATCACCAAAGGAGTTGTTGTTGTTATAAGGGGTGGAAAAGTTTTCCTCCTCTTCTTCGTTTTGGACGTGGTGTACTCTTTGTTGGTACTGAAATTTATTGGGCGGTTTTGAATCTCTGAAACGATTGTTGTTTTGTTCCCTTTTCTTACAATATTCTATACTATGGCCTTCTGCCTTACAGTACCTGCAGAAGAGCTTATTATTATATGTAGGACGATTTTGAGGCTGATTTGAGGTTGAGTGTTGAGGAGAACTTTGGATTCGACCTTTAGGTGAAAATTTGGACTGGTGTTGAGTTTGTCTGAAGTTTGATTCATTTCTTTTCTGAAACATTAGTTGAATCTTTTCTTCAGACGTTGCCATGTTAATGGCTTCGTTGAGGTTTTTAGGATCTTTACAACGAACTAAATTGGATATGCGTGGTGTAAGACCCAATAGAAATGTATGTAGGGCCAAGTCCTCCATTGCTCCAACTCGACCCTGTAATTCACTTTTGTTTTTAGGTTCGACGGTTAATTTCAGTTCTGTGAGTAGGCGGGAAAGACACGTTTCCACGCGGAGTGAGAATTGGTTGACTGACTCTTTGGATTGTTGACAACATTCCTGAAGGTCAGCTAGGAGATGAGTGTAATGTTTCCTTTCACCGAACTGTGTTGTGAGGAAGTCCGACAACTGTTCCCAGTCATCGAACTCTTTTATGCTGCATGCGGTTTCGGCTTTACCTTCGAGCTGGCTTAGTATATACTTGAATAGTATTGGCTTTTGACTAGTTGTAGCTAACGAATATGCGTTATCGCAATTAGATATAAACGGATTTAGTTTTTCCCTACTTCCGTCGAATGGTTTGATGAATTTAAATAGTATGTTAATTTCCAATTTATCTGATTCAGATCTAACTTTAATCTTATCGTCTCTCGACATGTTGTAAAAATAATGTAATAGAATTATAGAGGTAAAATAAGAGGTATGATTATACAGAGAGTCGGGGATTTGTTTACAAAGCTTTAACGATAACAATGAATTCTGAGAAGGTCTGGCTGAGTAATAGTATTGTACGGGTTAGCTTATACAATGGAATGCAGTTTATGTATAAGGTACAATGATTAAGTATTAGTTGAAATTTCAGTTCGTATTTGAAGCACTTTTAATGATTTTAGTTGATGGTTGGGTGAACACGACACGATGTCACGATGTTGAAGTGTTGAGGTATGAGTACTCACAGGAGTAGCACGCTGATGACGGTGAGCATCATGATGGTGTTGATATGGGGACTGATGTCCGGCCTCTTTTCAACGGCAGTTAATTCACTTGTAAACAAAGCACTTGGAAACACAATTTTCGATTTGATTTATCACTTTTATTTCACCTTTGTCTCACTTTTATTTCACGTTATTTCGCGGAGACGGACCTGGGATTTGTAATTTTGAATCCCTTTGCGCTGCCACCAAAATGTTATATGGATTTGTATGAATCGCTTTTTAAAAAAAAGGATTATTTATTTTAATATGAGAAACACTTTATTTAACACTAAAACTTAGGTAAAAACACAATTAATATAAAAGGAATGAGGAACGGTCAATGGATAAGGTCTGACCCGTCCGGTTGAGCTCTCGAAGAAGACTGACTTGTAACATGGCCGCCGGACAGAGCTTGGAAATGTTGGGTCAGCTAAATAAGGAGTGAGTCAGGGATTATAGGAACATAGGAGGGTTATAACAGTAGGTATAAAGAATTAATAAGTATTTTTTTAGTAAGTATTTAGTCCCTAAGTACTCACCATACATTCAGACACGTTTAGAAGATGGCAAACGACGAACTGCTGATTTGTCTTCGACCTTCTACCGCCTCCCCAAGTCCGTGTCATGTGGCTGAAAATCCATTATGGAAGATATTAATTAGTCAGTGATAAATCTTTACAACAGAATGGATGCGGTGATACTTGATTATTTAAAATAATTACCTACATCCATATTTACAATAAACTCGTAAACGAGTCGTGTCTGTACATTAAATGTAAAAAAAAAAAACAATTTGTAGGGACTTTATACTTATGTTATTCAGGTCAAAAAAATAATTTTTAGAATTTTTGTTTGTTTTTCTGTGTACGCTAATCTCAGAAACTGCTTAACGGATGTGGATTTGGATTTGGATGAGATTTGGCACACAGATAGCTTATTAGGATAATTTTTAGGAAAAAAATCGACGATGTTGCGGGCACCGCTAGTCCTAAATAAATATTAAAAGAAAATTGTCCTAACTAGTAATATTATAAATGCAAGGGGTGAGTTTGTTTGCTTGTAACGATTTCACGCCTTAATTACTCAAGTGATGATCATTATGAAATTTTGCGTAGGTATACACACTGTCAGGGATATGGAAAAGGAGATATAACCTATTATACACAACACTTTTGCCGAGGGACAATTATTTAGAGGCAAATAGGAGCAACCTATTTTTAATTCTATTCTTTATTTGACTGGGTTATAAACTTAAAAATACATGTCATTTAATTTAATGTAATTTCAAGGTAATTATATACCTTAATATTACCTTAATATATTGGAAGCCTTTTTGGTGCAAGCCTCAATCGCTTCACTTAAAATTTGTACATGATAGTTGGCTACGTGTTTTTGACTTGTGCCTGAAAAATAGATAAGTATAAAAGAAAGAACACAATTGATTTATACAAAGTATATCTAAGAACTATATAAAACAAAGTCGCTTTCCGCCGTCTGTCCCTCTGTATTTACGCTTAGATAGGTTTTCACTAATGGAAAGAGCGTTAAACGAGGAAGGTTTATATATAATTATAGTTATAAAATAAAGTAGCTGTCCGTCTGTCTGTTTGTCTGCTAATTTCATATAAACCATACAACGGAATTTTATAAGGTAAATTTACCCACATGTGTACTTTTTAAGGCAAGTGCAACAGACAGGCTGACGGTCCACTTGATGATAGGTGGCTACCGTCACCTATAACACACGCAACGCCACAGGTGTTGCAAGTGTGCTGCCGACCATAGTGGGATAAACGATAAGGGATTAGGAAAGAATAGGGAAAAATTGGCTCTGGCAGTCTTTACTCACTAACAGAAACACAACACCACACGTGTTGTTATTTCACGGTGGTCTTCCGTAAGGGGGTGGTTACTGTCGCCAGACGGACTGCCCAAATGACTGCTAAACGCAGTGTGCCCTACTGCTAGAAAATCATGTCGGACGTTGGTCATATTATATGTCAGTGATGACAATATGACATATTTTGGGCACTAACCCTTTAACCACTTGGTTTTCTAGCACTTGATTCGTAATTATTTTTTTTAAGAGAAAGCAACGCAATGATTTAAAAATAAACATTATACAAGTCGAAGAATTAGTCGTATACGGCTCTGGCGACTAAAGGATTAATAATTACAAGATTTGCTAACCAGTAATAGCGTCATGGTGAAGTACAAGATTTGCAGCGTGCCTAAGGAAATGCAACTCGTACGAGTCGCTTGTTCTTGAGATCACCGTTAGTTGTTTTACCACCTACAAATAAAAACAATGTTTTAAATTAAAAAAAAAAATTGTTTTTAAATTTTTAAAAATGCATACTTACTAGATAAAACGGTGATAACATATTATATATCAAAGTTAGCGTTTGCAAAGGGTAAGAAGGTAGATAGAAATTCCGCCGAATTTTCAAGATTTTATTTTTACAATGAAACACGCATCATTGCCTTTTGTGCCTACCAGCCGGGAAACAAATAGGTATATACAAATATTTCATTTTTTGGAGACGATACATTTCAACAGTTGTATAGTATAATACATACATGACGATGTGGATTCTTCTATAAATAGCATAAACATAGTCAGTCCCATTAATCTGCATATTTAGGTCAGACCAAAAACTGAAAGCTATGTATTAGAAATGATTAAATCCCAGAAATCAAGATTCAACCCAAGTCATTTTATGATAGAGTACGAGGCTGCAACATTGAAAGCTATAAAAAAAGTTTTCCCGCAGGTTGTTTTTACCATTATGCTAAAGTAGTTTGGAGATATTTTTTTCTTAATACTTTATATTCTTAAGCTTAGTATCAACATTTTGTACCAACCTGTAGAAACATATGCGCTCTCCTAGCGAGGTACTTAAAACTGGGCCGTGAAGTATAAAATCCAGTCCAGTAGGTAGACGAATCACTCCCATATGGTACAAAGTCAAACTAAAAATTCAAAAACTGTCAAAAACGAAAATCAAAAAAACAAAAAACAAAAGGACTAGGTATAGTTGCAACTGGCCAACTTTGGAAATGAACTTTTCAAAGTTGGCTTTTATCTGAATCTGGCAAAGTGACCTTTGCAGGTGAAGAGGTGGTTACTGAACCACCTCTTGACCTGCACAGGTGGAAGACCACCTTGATGATGGAGTGTTTTGATGAGAGAAATGCCAGAGCTCATTTCCCTATCCCTTCTTAATCCCTTATCCTTAATCTGTGATGTTCCTTGTATCATAAGCTACCGTAGCACAATCGGAGTGGACCACCATAAAAAAGTTGTCAACCCATTTCATCGTATTAAATATATGTCCTACTAGGTGGTGCCCGTGACACCGTCCGCGTTGAAAAATATAAGTCCTCATATAACGCCTTTATCGCTGTGACGATAGTGGCGCCAAATATATGGATGGGAAATGACTTTTACGCACTATCCTTCGTCGACAGGACAGTCGACGAGGGGGAGTGTGGGACTCGCCCGGCGAAGTCTTATCCTCAGGAATACCCACTAAAAACTCCCCGCATTCCACCATCAGCGGCGATGTGTGGGTCCGAGATCACAGCGAGGCCTTGTTCTCGGATCCCTACCAAAGGCGGATCCAGGGGGGGGGGGGGGGGGGCTAGGGGGCCATGCCCCCCCCCAAAGGGCCGGTTACCTTTGCACATTGCATTGAATTTTGAGGCTGAGTAATGAGCTCATGCTATCCTGCTGACCGTCGAACGAATTTGGAACAGTTATTATGTTGTAAAATATTTTTCTTGAGGTATGAGTAAAATTGCTATAATCGGCTAAAACGGTTAAATAGGCACACTGTAAAATATTAAATGACTATTTAAAACATAATAATAAAAAATATCAATAACTATTCTTTATTGTTTTAATGTTCTATGAATGTAATTATAAAAGTCTAGGGTCAGTGAGTTTAATTTTTTAAATCTTAAAACGTGGCCTGTGGCGCCGAGGCCCCCCCCAATCTGAAATCCTGGATCCGCCCTTGATCCCTACACACCGCTTCGTCCTCAGCGGACCCAACTCAGGCGAACATTTTTCGCCTCGCCTTTGTTTGTGGCGGTCCACTGGAATGCTGTGAGCCACCACGCGTCTTTATTGGGTATATCAGGACGTCAGATGTCCCTTCCTGACGCCCTGACGACCCTCTGGAACCTAACATTTTTCCAGGATAAAAGTATCCTATACGTTAATCCTGGTAATAAACTATCTGTGTACCAAATTTCATCCGAATCCATTAAGCCGTTTTTGCGTGAAAGAGTAACATACATCCATACATCCAACCTCACAACTATAGCATTTATAATAATAGATTGAATTGTTTACCTTTTCAGAGTGAATCGTTTTGTCTCTTTTCCCATACAAATAAATAGCTTTCAAATAGCAAGATGGCGTCGAATAGATTATATTAATATCGGATAAATTCGATTGATGTGTGCTCACGTGACTGTAAAGTTAATTATTTAGTAGGACAATAATTTATTCATAATTGCAGTGCGAAATATTGCTTCTATACAATAAACTAGCTGTTGCACACGACTTCGTCCGCGTAGCTTTTTATAAAATATAGACTATGTTACTCGCTGATAATATATCATTCTATATGTAGTTAAAAGAATTTTAAAATCTGATCAAGTAGTTTTTGAGTTTATTCAATACAAACACACAACAAAATACAAATCTTCTCTCTATAAGTAGTTACATACCTACTATTAATTTTTGGCTAAGGTTTAAATAAATAGATGAGACTTACTTAATTAGTCTGTCCAAGTTAACAAACCAAGTGGCCGCATTCTGGTAAGTGAAGTCACCTCCCATTGTCACCATAATATTGTCGTGCTCATAATACTTCGCTTGACGTTCAAGTTGACTTATGAATTCATTCACCTGTAATATTTTTATGATAAAGAAGGTACGCAGGCTGACTATTCTCCTGATGGTGTGTGGATCTATATGTCGGGGTGCTCACTACATTTCTTACCTATAATCGTAAATATTTCTGGCTCAAAACATTGAAAGTACCAACTTCTGAATGTTGCTTGTTGAATTTGGAAAAACACGCATATCTATTATTTTTTTCTACAGGGTGGAAATTTTTTTCATCCATCGACATTTTATATCTTCTAAAAACTTATCAAAAATGCCCTCAAATTTTGGTTTGTTAGTTAAATTTTTCTGAAAAAATTTGGTGCTTACGCTTGACTATGCTAAGCTATTTGCTCTAAATTTTTATTGATGAATGCTGTTGTCTCCTATGATTACGATGAAATCTGCCATCTGTTACTTTTGATTCAAGCAAAAAAAAAAACTGATGTCTGCCTCATTGCAGGCCATGTAAATATAAATCCTACATCGTGCATCTGTGATCCAGGCATAGAAGAAGTGTTTTAGAATGCCCAGTTTTTACTTTGGAGAAACTAGACATTGAATGCAGAATCGATACCACGATGACAGTTGAAAATGTCAAAAATATTATGGAGACATAAGGAAGCGTTTTTAAATTATATTATATCTAACCTTAATTCCAAGGTTTTGTTTTATTATTTCTATTTAATAAGCAAATATATGAATATAACAATTTAATGTATAAAATTCTTAGAGCCGAACGGCGCTACGCCGACCGCACCAATTGTAACGTTGCCAAAGAGTGGGAGCATTGGAGAAGAACTTTCCAAAACTTTTTCAACTTCGGAGCTAAAAGAAACTCCGCCGCCCTCATTCTGGACACTGGTGGTACTTATTAATTATGTAACACCAGGACTGGCACATAACGTATCGCTCTGGCAGAACAGAGGTAACGTTGCCACCATAATAGGGTCCATGCCGCAGGCGGACCTGTTAGACGGGGTGTTCTTTTTATAATTGAGTTGAGGTAAATTTACTTTTGTACTTACTCTTACTATTTGTATAATTTAATTAATTTAAAATTATTATTGATTGTAATTAATATAACGTTAATAAAAAAACTTACATGTACCATGTACATTAGTGAGACTACTACGTACGAGGAAGCAATGACATACTACATTGAACTCATTGTTCATCAAACTGAAGCAAGTGGGTTGACGATAGAAACGAAGTGTATTATTGATTCTTTATTTTTAGCAATCAATTACACGCAGTGATTACATACTCTTTTATCAATTCTTGATTTTTAACAATATGGCGCGTGCAGCCGTTTTTCTCTCAACAAAAAATATTCCCCCCAATTCCATAAGATATGAGAGACACACGCTGTCCTCCGATTGGTGGACGACAACTATTGGCTGGCTGGCTGGCTTGGCTATTGGCTGGCTGGCTGGCTGGCTGGCGAATTGGAGGCTGGCTATTGGCAGACTGGCTAGAGACTGACTTCTTATTGGTATTTGTTTGCGAACCATTGGCTGGCGCCAGTGCCCGCGACTTCGTCCGCGTTCAAAATGTTATATAGCCTAAAGCCTTCCTCGATAAATGGACTATCCAACACAAAAAGATTTTTTCAATTCGAACCAATAGTTTCTGAGATTAACGCGTTCAACCACACAGACTCTTCAGCTTTATAATATTATTATAGTAAGTAAGTATATATATTACTACTGTAGCGGTGCTGACGCGGCACGTTACAGCGTAGCCATACACACAAGTCGGACCAATGTAGCCGGCCGGCAGTGTTCTGGCGGTCCCCGCACGCGTAACACTTATTATAATAAACAGTGCACATAAGATCTCTCCTATTATTCCACTACCACCTTAGTGACCATATAGCCAGCCACTCCACAACTACCACACAGGTTACGGCTATATTGCCGGAGGATACTAGAAAAATAATAATAACATAAGCCTACTAATGTTGGCAGCGCTTTTGCAGCATAATTGGGCCTGTAGGTCATTAAAGCCTAGTCTTAATGGGTGACGGTAGCCGCATACCATTAAGTGGACTTTCTGAAGACGTAACTTAAAAGAAATTCTTACTCTTTTATCAACGTTGTACACGTTACTGTCGGGTTCGTCTACAATTGGTTCATCGTTGCATAAGAAGTCAAAGCAGAACCCATCTGGCGCATTGTACAAGTTGAACAACACGTGCGTCATTATATCCGACATTTTGCCTAGAAAAAAAAACCTTTGTTATATTTATTTCTTAATTGAAAGGTACTCCTTTCAATTAAGCGTGATTAATATTATTGGCAACACCGGTCGCGCCATGAAGTCAGGGCCGATTGACAAAGATGTGGTAGCTGGCACACAAAAAAAGAAAAGAAGAAGTGTTAAGAATAGGAAGCTAGCAACGAAAAAACAAACTTGAATTTTGTCTGAGTATACATATATTTTATTTTAGGAATAATTTGAACAATTGTGAAAAACAGATGTGTACATCATTAAATAATAATTATTCCATTGTATTTTATATTAATTAGTACATTTTTGTTAGAGGTTGAATTTTGTAGTTATCTATGGTGTGTTCGAAATTCAAAAAATATTTTAAAAGATAAAATACAATTTAAAAAAAGTGAAGTAACATTTGATTTGGATTTTGATGTCATTTATAGAGTATTGTTTTGGACACGCATTGAAAAAGATGTATTTATAAGAAGGTTTGTTAATTTTTAATTATGTATTGAGATTTGGAAAGTGAAATAAAAAAAATCCTATGTGCACATAATACAGTTAACAAGTTATTAGTTTTATTTAAATATCCACGGATCCAGAAGTGTGAAAAATTGAATAGAATTTTCTGGTTTAATTTTTTATCAGAAGTGGGATTCACCACACGCTAATATGGGCCGATAAAAGAGACGTCGTGCTTCGACAAGCTCATCCAGTAGCTCCGCCAGCTCAATCAACAGCGGAGGGACGAAACCTCTACCTTGTAAGAGGAGGAACTTCAGTCGTGTGTCGGACCTGACACTTTTTTAAACGCGATATCAGAATAGACTGCATTATTGATAATATTATTGTAAATCAAGTCGGTGAAGACGATGATGAGACGACAGCGCCTGAAGCTATTCGCTGTCCGATGTCAATAATATATTATGTTTACATTAAAATCAAAATTTTATTTTCTCGAAATTGAAGTGTCTGTTAGTAATGTCAACATTACAGCTATTTAATAAATGTATATGAATGATACTGATTCCAAAATGTGTGTCGATAATGGCACCTAATTTTGTTATACTATGTCCATCACTAGTTATGTCAATCTGCTTAACGTCAAATATGCATTCTTACGGCGGCCGGATTATAGTTGAGATAATATTACCAAGCACTTCACTCCCTCTCCACATGAACTCCATTCTGTCTTCTTCCATCATGGATTCTTTATCTTTATAATCTACACGACCTGTAACAAAGTTTCTTATTCTTAATGTTCTTAGTTAATAGTTCAAATATTAGTTTAAAAAAAGTGCTCATAATAAAATTGAGGCTAATGTCTGGACCGCTCCAACTACGCCAGACCCTCAGAAACAATAGGAATTCTATTGTTAACATATCCCTATATTTTTTGATCCAAAGGTTATGAACCCCTGAATGTGTGTTTACATACTTTATAGCTTCTCATAACGGGGACTATACTTGTTTATAAACTACATACACATAATGCTAACTAATGCCCGAATCATTATCATCACCACGATCAATGCCCGAAAACTACTCTTAGTATATCAGGTATTGTTATTAATTTTTCAAACAAACATTACCAATGAAAGTGCCATCGTAACCCATTTGGGCCAGTAGAGATGCTTGTTCTCTTGTATGGCCATAGCTATCTATTTGCCATGCAGCCTTCGGTCTACCGCAAGGGCCGAGAGTGTCGTTCAGTTTTCTGCAAAAAAAAATCAATAGGAAAACTATAGAAGGGATCAAGGGACCAATTCAGCTTACTTTAAAAAAAAATCATTAAAAATTCCGTGAAAACATATCTCACTGACGCGCATCAAAATCCGTCGCCTCGTTTAGAAGGAGTTAGCTGCCATATAGACAGACAGACGCGACTTCAAATTATACCATCTAAAGAAAGATGTAATATGGAACATTTAACATGAATCTGAGGGTTAAATTTATTTTCACTGTATTATAATGTCAAAAAACGAAAGAATACTAAAAAGGCCAAAATTTTTGATATTTAAAGAGAAAGAAGAGAACGCTCACCTCAATCCCCAAGTGAATTGATCAATAATTTGTAGGTAATCAACGGTGGCTTCATCATTCTGAACCCATCCGCCACCAGCAAACTCAATTCTGCCTTCTTGCACTAAACTCCTGAAGGTGGACCGAGTGACTGGCCTCTGTTCTTTCCACCAACGCCAGAAATAAGCCGTCTCTGAGAATGTGAACCTAAAAAACAGCAGCAGTAGCAGTAAAGTTAAAAAACTCGTTTAAAAAACTTTAAAGTTGGTTTATTTAATGCTGGATCTCTCAGTACGGGACACGATGAGTTGATTGCGACTTTGACCGATAGTGACGCGGATGTCGTGGGGATATGCGAGACATGGCTTAAACCGGGACAGGATGGTCGCGCTCCTCGTATAGCCGGCTTTCGTCTGCGTCACGTCCCGCGACCCGCCGGAGTGCGGGATGGGCGTGGAGGCGGCGTCGGTTTCTACCTGCGTCGGGGCCTCAACGCCCGCACCCTGCCCCACCCCGCAGCTGCACTAGTAGAACAAATGTGGTTAAAAATAAATGTCAATTGTAAACATCTAGTAATAGGTACTGCATACCGACCGCCATGGCTAGACGTTAACGTTTTTTTTGATGCTATTACTGACTCAATTGCGTCTTTTGTGAATTATGACCGACTGATTTTACTTGGTGATTTCAATATAAATTATACGGACAAATCGGACACGAAGTTTAAATGCTTGACACAACACGTAAGTGAACCGACACACTTTACTGAACATAGCGAGACGACTATTGACCTTATTTGCACTGACGCACGAGTTGTGTCTGTGGACGTTAAGCACATCCCGGACCTGGGCAGACACGCCTTTATAACAGCTGAGTTTGACATTAAAAAAAGGAAACCAACACCACGACGTATTACCTACCGACCTCTAAAAGACATAAACTTAGCTCACTTTAACAAGGACGTTGAGGCTACAGATTGGGACCAAATACTTTTACTCGAGAATGTGAGTGATATGGTTCAATTACTTAATGAACTTATACTTAGACTCTTTGATAAACATGCACCTGAAAGGACAACTGTGGTGAAGGAGGCACCCAAACCATGGCTAACAAGTAATGTGAAGCTTATGATGCGCCTCAGGAACAAAGCCTATACTAAATATAAACGTTCAAACAGTGACGTTCATAAACAATACTACCTGGACCTGAAACGCGTTGTGATCGAAGCCATTCATAACGAGAAGCGTGCCTTCTTCAAACACCACATTAACACCGTTACTGACTCAAGGACTCTTTGGAAAAACTTGAAGCGTACTATTCTCCCTGACTCACAGACACAAACTGATTTACCAACAAATCTAAACGATCCTGATTTAATAAACCACCACTTCCTCAATATACCTGGAAAATCGGACGTAGCAATATCTGACATGACGCGTTACGAATTTGACAGATACGGTGACAATAAATTTACTCTCTCGCCCACGAATGTTAAGACTGTTACAAAAATTATTACTTCGATTAGGACAACCGCGAAAGGACTCGACTTGATTGATATTGACATGATAGTACTGACTCTTCCGACAATTTCTTATATTTTGACGTATATAATAAACAAAAGCATAGAGACTATGACTTTCCCAACGATCTGGAAAATCGCTCAAGTGATCCCGCTACCTAAGAAACCTAATCCTAAGAACCTAACCGAACTTCGTCCCATCAGTATCCTTCCTTGTGCGTCAAAGATAATAGAAAGGGTAATGTGCGATCAGCTGTCGGTATACCTGGAGAGAAACGGCATCCTACCTGAAATGCAGTCGGGTTTCCGGAAGGGTCGATCGACAGTTACTGCATTATTGGATGTAGTCGACAACATCTTGCAGGCTCGTGATGCCGGTAAGAGTACTATACTGGTGCTTTTAGACTTCTCCAGGGCTTTCGATTGCATTAGCGTGCCCTTGCTGTTATCCAAGATGTCCTATTACGGATTTGATGTCACTGCGTTGAGGTGGTTTGACAGTTACCTGTCCGGTCGTGCGCAGATGGTTGCGTTGCGAGGGATGGATGGAGCCACTCTGCGGTCCTCCATTTGTCCTGTGACAAGGGGGGTTCCGCAGGGTTCAATCCTGGGTCCCCTGGAGTTTATATTGTATAGAGCTGACATCGTTAACAGTGTAAGGAGTAGCGGATACCATCTATACGCAGACGATTTGCAGCTGTATTTCTCCAGCTCACCATCGGACATGTCTGCTGCAGTGGACAGCATCAACGCGGACCTCGATCGTGTTTCTTCTTGGTCGGAGAAGAACTGTTTGGCTCTCAATCCGGGCAAGTCGAGATACGTGGTTTTCGGTTCTGAGCATCAAATCCGTAATAGCCTAGAAGCTCTAAGCGACAGTGATGTAGCCATCATGGGCGAACCAATAGAGCGGGTGATGGAAGCAAACAATCTCGGCCTCCTCATGGACGGCAAGTTACGCTTTGAGAGTCACATTCTCAAAGTTGTGAGCAACTGCTTCTATCGTCTTAAAGTTTTATATAATGTACGCGATTACCTTAGTGTCGATTTGCGTGTCACGCTTTGCGAGTCGCTTATATTATCTAGATTAAATTATTGTGATGTCGTGTATGATGGCTGCATTACTGGCCGCTCTAAGAGGCTGATACAACGAGTGCAAAACGCATGCACTCGTTTCTGCTTTCACATCCCTCCTCGTTCCCATATCACTCCATACTTGAGCGCCGCTGGTCTGCTAAACATGTCTGCACGCCGGCGCCTGCACCTCGCCACTCTGTTGTTTGGGGTTATACGGTATGAAACACCGTCCTACCTTTTCAGGAAACTGCAGTGGCCGAGACGTGTGCGTAGGTTGGGGACAGTGGCTGTTGTGCCTGTGCACAGAACCGCGGCCTTCCGAGGAAGTTTCAGGTTTGCGGCGTCTAAGTGCTGGAATGATATCCCTCCTCCTATCCAAGGAGCGCTTAGCAGGTACACCTTTAAGCGTAAGCTTAGGGGTTATTTGTTGACGCTCCAAAAATAATAATCCTTTATCCAGCATTCAGATCATGGCACAAGTAAACCAAAATGTGTAAATTTTATTTTTATTTGTTTTTTTCTTTCTTTTTTTTTTTTCATTGTTTTGTTATTAATTGAAGCTATGTATTGTGTATATATATACAGTAGCGCTCAAAAGTATATTGACAACATAATTTTTTTTAATATTTTTTCTAAAATAAAAGCCAATCGGAAAATGTATTGAGTATAAAGTAGAGCAGTGTAACTGCGACTATTTAAGCATATCAAGTTACATCTTATTTGTTTACACACCGCACCGCCGAACGAACTTGACTTACCGTGAGCTCAAAAGTATTTTGACACGCATTTAACTTGACGAACTCTCGCAGATCACTTGTTACTTTGTTTTCATTTCTACGTATATTTACTTATTGTCGTTACTTCAATATGCCTAAGTGTAAGGAATATTCTAGTGACTTTAAAAAAGCCGTTATAAATGCATTAAAACAAGGATTAAAACAAACAGAAGTTGCTCGTACGTTTAATGTGTCTCGGCAGCTAGTAAGCTTATGGAATAAAGTCTATAACAAACGAAAAACCGTTGAAAGTAGGCCTCGAACGGTCCGTCCAAGAAAAACTTCTTCTTATATCGATCATATTATAAAAAAGTTATCTGCAAGTGATATCCGTATGTCCGCTGTAACAATAAAAAATGAATTAAAGGAAAAATATAACGTAGACATTCATGTTTCTACTGTCAAACGACGCTTAAAGGTCCTAGGATTACATGGCCGAAGACCAGCTAAAAAACCTTTAATATCTAAGAAAAACAGGAAGTCCCGTCTTGAGTTCGCGAAACGGTATATATCGTGGTCAAGTTCACAGTGGTCTAAAGTTTTGTGGAGTGATGAAAATAAGTTTAATTTAATCTCATCTGATGGTATCAGATACATTCGGCGTCCAGTAAACAAAAAATACGATTATAGGTATCAAATACCTACAGTTAAACATGGAGGTGGTAGTGTGATGGTTTGTGGATGTTTTTCACGGTCTGGAGTTGGACCGTTAGTTCGAATAGAAGGAAAAATGGATCGGTTCATGTATGCGAATATATTAAAGTCTCAGATGCTACCATATGCTAAACATCACATGCCAGCTAAGTGCGTTTCGGGCCCTTGGCACCACCGGCTTGCACGACTGGTGGTGCAAAAGGTATTTTTTAATACCCATTACACTACCGTAGTGCTGTGCCGCCATTAACTGTAGCCTATTCTTACGTTAGTAGTACGTTTAAGTCATTTTAGGTATTATTACGGTATTATCTATTAATTTTAGTTTTTTGTAGTGAAGAATCACGTAATCTAATTTCGAAAGTTAAAGAATATTTTGGCGACGGCACATTTGCTAGTTGTCCAACCCCATTCAAACAGCTATATACTCTGCACGGTGACATGAATAGTACAATGGATACAACTAAGATTAAACCATTAATTTTTGCTCTTATGTCAAAACGAAAGGAAATTAGTTATTATGTTCTATTTAATTTAATAAAATCACAAATACCACAATTCGCTCCACAAAAATTTCATTGTGATTATGAATTAGGGCCGATGAACGCCATTTTGAAAACATTTCCCGACATTGTTGTCCGGGGGTGTTACTACCATTGGACCCGTAACATCTGGAAAAAAGCCAAAGCCTTTGGATGTTCTGAAACTATGTCTGACAGAAGAGATTTAGCCATGACTGCGGTTTTACCAGTTATTCCAGCGGATAAAGTTTTAAAAGGTTTTGATTACATAAAACAGGAATCTAACAGTAATTGTGCAATTGATAAATTGCTAAAGTATATAGAAAACTATTGGCTCAAAGTGCATACCTGTAACGTATTTAGCGTTTTTGGTGAACGTCACCGTACAACAAATTCTACAGAAGGTTTTCATTGTAAAATAAACAAACTCATAAACAAGAACTCGGTGACAGTCACGCGTTTACTTAACGTTTTACATAATATATCATTTCTATCTTTAAAAACTCCTGCGAAACGAAACAAAAAACAAACCGCAAATGACGAATTTATCTTGAAGGTACAAATGGAGTTGGTGAATGGGGAGATTACTGTAGACCGTGCATTAGATAAATTACGTTATTGATTATTGTATTGGTAATAAATGAATTGTTTGATATTCATAGTTATGTTTTTTTAATATTTAATTTATTGCAATAAAAATAGGCTGCAGTTAATGGCGGCACAGCACTACGGTAGTGTAATGGGTATTAAAAAATACCTTTTGCACCACCAGTCGTGCAAGCCGGTGGTGCCAAGGGCCCGAAACGGAACATCTCTGGGAAGAATTAAAACGTAGAGTAAAAACTCAAAATTACTTAAATAAAAACGCTTTGTTTGAAGCTCTGAAAAATGAATGGGATCAAATTCCAATTAATCGATTACAAAAATTAATCGACTCAATGCCGTCGCGATGTGAGGCTGTCATAAAGGCCAAAGGATATGCTACTAAATACTAATATATTTACTGCTATAATTTATAATTATGTGTTAAATTAGTTTTTTTTCAACAATGTCAAAATACTTTTGAGCCACCATTTTTGTAATATGTTAAAAGTTAAACTTTCTTTTGTTACGAACAAGGACCATTTTGACACTATTCTGCAGGTTATTCGAAAGCTGTTAAAAAAATAAATAAATGATTATTATGTTTCATATTTATTTTTAATTAAACCATTAAATATATTTGTCAAAATACTTTTGAGCGCTACGGTAAGTACTTTGTTATACCTCTTTTTTTTTGTTTGTTTTTTTATTTTCTCTTTTTTTTTAATATTATTTATCTATGTATTTCAGTTGTTTGATTTGTTTGTTTCCGTATATAAATAATGTCTCAGTTGTTTGTTGAATGTGTTTGTGTTTTGTATAAAGTATGTTTGTATAGTGTATAGAATAATTATGTTGTGTAGTGAGTCCCAAACGGTGCTGGCTGAAAATCAGCGCTGCAGGTGCTTATCGGGCACCTCAGCACAATGCTGAGCCAGTAACCGATTCACTGCTGAGAGGACACACACATCTTTTACCTTTATAATAATTTTTGTTTTGTGGTTTTTGTATTATGTTTGTGTCTTTGTGTTGCGTGAATTCTTTCTTTCTTTCTTTCTTTCTTCTTTCTTAAAGCTGACGGTCCACTTGATAGTGGGGAGCTACCATCGGCAACGGATAAAATTTAGATTATGGAGCGTTGAGTTGGCTGACCTTATTATTTTTGTTCCACTCCCTTCTCCCAAAGTAAAAGTATCGAATTGCGAAGCAACGTAGTTTTTTTTAATGGAGATAACGAGAAAGAACACGATCAGCCGCATTCCGAGGCAGTTTCAGATATGCAGCAACTAAGTGCTGGAATAATATTCCACCGCCAATACGGAATCAATGCACTGCTCAGGGATTTAGAGCTAATCTAAAGAAATTTTTATTAAATAGTCAGATAAGAGAGGAGAATTTAAGAGTAGAGAGTAGTTTTTTATAATTTTTAAGACCAACCTCCATGTTTTCTAGACAGTGTTTTAAATTATAATTATTTTTATAACATATGCTCGGTAGGGAACTAGTTCTTTTAAAGTAATGTTGTCATGTTTCCTATTCATGCAAGCAGTTGTGTTTTTGACATATTTTTATTGTATTATTATTATTTTTTATTCTATTTTTATTTTATTTTTATCTGTATTCATTAGATTTTAAGGTATGGTGTATGGCCGTGTGTAACTCTAAGGGTTCCTGCGGAAAATCAGTGCTGGCCTATGCCAGCAAAACACTGAGTAGGGACCTTTTTTGTAACTTGTAACTTTTTATTTTTTATTTCTTACCGTTATTGTTTTTTTTTTCTTTTCTTTGTGTTACTAAGTTGCAAATAAATAAATGATTGATTGATTGATTCCAGCCTGGAGAAAGTACTACAGACACTAAGGGACAACATACTACTTAACGAAGGGAAAAGCATTTTTAAAGCGCAGATTTACACGATTTTCTCGGACATAATCTTAAACCTGACAGCGTTATCCCACTGGACAAGTGTGTAAAGAGTATAATTAGTATAACCCTTTCAGCACAGAATGATACAATAGTGCGTTCAACTTTGAAAAATTCTCGTGAATCAGCCAATCAATTTTACCGCCCCAAAACGTTGTAGATCGATCGTACGTTTCAATTTATTTGCTATTTTAAAGACAAGGTGATTCATCGGCGCTCAGTCAGTGTTGTGTCGAGCGACAAGTATGAACGTGTATTTGACGACGGGAGGAGCTAAAAGTACGTATTTGTTTAAAATACTTATTTCATGGATTTTTATTATACTTTATTTGTATTTATTTCAATTGTATTCTCAAAATGTAGGATTCGTTTTATTTTCAATCAAAATTTTTAAAGATTGGGTACTAGGTACCCATAAAGTTATAAAACACGATCGTGCGTGTCAGGACGGTGTTTGTATTTACGATTATTATATGTAATGTAATCGTTTCGTAACTTTTAGGGCTTTTGACTTCGGATTTGGTCCACGAGCTCATCGGGGATGGTTGTAACTCGGAGTTCGAAGACTCAGATGGCGATGATCTTCTCAATAGAGCAGCTGCAGCGGCAGAAACTTGCTCAGAAAATGAGCTGGACGCAGTTACTGAGTCCACTGTGAAACCTGTGAACGCCAAAACAGGTGTTCTTGTACAAGATCCGAAGTTTTCGATGCCTGAAGCTGAGCGACCATCAAAGCGCCAACGTATTTCCACCCGCAACCGTTCATTAAGTCAATGTTGCATAAGTACAGTTATCATCATCGGTTTGCATTCAATCGCCAACAAATCGTCGACCATATTCAACAACTAGGAGTAGACCACAAACAACTCACGGTCAGGCACCAGTTCAACGTAACCGATCTTCCTCTGCATTTAGTACTCGAGAACCTACCACACAGACAAACCACCGACACAGAAACTGGAGAATAAGGCCGTTTGAAGATAAAGATCACTCTGGATATGTACCTCGCCCGGCAGCTACTCCTCCTACACCTTTGGAGTATTTTTCTTTATATTTTGACGATCAGTTTTTTGAAAACGCTGCTAATTGCACCAATATTTATTATATGACTAAAACTGGCAAGATACTTAATACAACAGCAGCAGAGTTAAAAAAGTTCTATGGAGTTTTATTGGTGATGGGATGCATTAGCTATCCAAGAGTTCATATGTATTGGCGTCAAGGTATGGATCTGCAGCTTATATCTAGTGTTATGACCAGGGATCGCTTCTTCTTGCTCCGCAACAATCTGCATGTCGTCTCTTCAGACACACCACCACCTAATAATTCGAACCCACTCTGGAAAATACAACCAGCGATCCAAGCTGTTCAGAATGCTAGTAAAAAAGTCGAAAGGACGCCAGGCTACTACAGTATCGACGAGCAAATGATTCCTTTTACGGGAAGATGTCGCATTCGTGTATTGGTGCGTAATAAACCGCGACCACTGGGATTAAAAAACTATGTAGTTACTACAAACGAAGGCCTCATGGTTAATTTTGAGATTTATTATCCCCAAAATCCAGCTTTTGATAGAAGTCTTGGAGAAGGGCCTGGCGTCATCTTGTATTTGGCACAAAGCATCCCGGGCGGTAGTTGCATATACTTTGACCGTTATTTTAATACGATTCCACTTTTAGAAAAACTACATCAAATGAACTTGCATGGAACAGGGACCATCATGGCAAATCGCGTTCCCGATGGAAAAAACTAAAACTTTCGGAAAAAGGCGGAATGAAACGAGGTGACATCCTTCAGTATGTCTCTGGGGAAGTATCATTGGTTAAATGGAAGGACAATAATATTGTTTTGATGGCCTCTAATTGCACTGGTGGTGATAATGTCTCTTACGTTCCAAGGTGGGACAAAAAGCAAAAAAGTTATGTGCCTGTGAAAGCGCCTAAAATTGTTTTGAACTATAATAAAAATATGGGCGGAGTGGACGTTTTAGACCAGACTATTGAATATTATCGTACATTCCAAAAAACCAAGAAATGGACGGTGAAGGTATTAATACATTTACTGGATTTGTCAGTTGCTAACGCTTGGCGTCAATTCAAAATCGATTCAGAGTTGACAAATCCTGATAAGAAAAATGTAAAAGACCTTCTTTGGTTCAGGTTGGCTATTGCAGATTCACTGTTGAATAGCCCTGGCAGAAATAGACCTGAAGGAGCCGTTGATGAAAGCCCTAATGAAAGACACGGTGCTGGTCGCTACAAGCCTCCGCCTCCTCCGTCGGTTGACAAGAGGTATGACGGATATGATCATTTACCGATATTTGATACAATAAAAGTCCCAAGAAGCTGCCGGATGGAAGATTGTAAATCTCGGTCGAAAGTGCTGTGTTCAAAGTGTAACATTTACTTGTGCCTTTCTCGAGCTAATAATTGTTTTTTTGACTATCACAAAACAAATTAGGTCTTTTTTATTAATAAGTCGAACTAAAAAATAATTAAATGTTAAAAGCTCAATATTTTTTTATCTCTAGTTATTTAAAAAGTTCAAGACTATAAATGAAGACTGAATATAAATTTTTAAGATACTTACTTTAAGAAATATTAAATAGTTAAGACTAGTACGTTCAATTTATTGTTGATTTTTTGATTTATTGTTGATTGACATTCCTAATTATGTCATGAAGGTGCCATGTTTCTTGCGCTATTGTAATTACAGTTCTTAATATTCAAAATGCCTTTTAATATTCACTTACAACTATACCCTTAATCAAAATACCATTCGCAGGGTTGTGACGGAATGATACGATCGTGTGGGGAGTCTAAGAGGGGTGAAGACCACCCCAGATTTTTTTCTTTATTTACTAAGACCCTAAAGACCCAGGAAATTAGCCAGATTTCTAAGAAATCGATAAAAAAAATTCTCGTGCTGAAAGGGATATGGATTTTCGTGTGCCTAAGACCACAGAGGAACTTCAAAGTTTCTTGGGTCTTCTGAACTATATAAACAAGTGGATTCCTAATTTAGCTACGAGATCAGAACCTTTAAGAGCTGCTCAGGAAAAAACTTGGTTGAGATGTGGTTAAAGGAACAACAAGATTCTTTTGACAATTTGAAGCAATTCTCACAAAAATTCAATCATTGGGGTATCATGACGTCCGCGATAAAACCCAAGTAATAGCTGATGCAAGCCCGATCGGGTTAGGTGCTATCCTTGTCCAAATCGATACCAAGGGACCACGCATAATTGCATACGGAAATCGAACTTACAGATTGCGAAAGGAGATATAGCCGGCTTTGGCTTTAGTTTGGGGTGTTGAACATTTTAATATATTTTTGTTTGGCAAGGAGTTTGACCTCGTTACGGACCATAAACCCTTTGAGGTCCTTTTTGGAAAGAAGTCCAACCATGTCCATAACCAAACGAATAGAGAGTTTGGGTATTGCGCCTTCAATCCTACCAGTGTCAGTCCTGAAAATGTGCGTTAATGATCCTGCAATAACATATCGGGAATGCAGGGTCCTAAATCACCGGATTGATTTGCAAAAAAAATTGCAAAAAGGTGAAAAAATGACTTTTTCTCAAATATCTCGAAAACTATAAGATATGAGAAAAAGTTTCAAGTTGTAGAGGATTTAATGCTCTACAAAAATGATTAGAATGAATTTTTGCGTATCGGGCACCGTTGGCACGGAAATCACGTTTAAAGTATGAAAAATTGAAAAATAATTTTTTTTGGCTCAAAATAAAAAAAAAATTAATTTTCCTAATAGGAATGATTTTTTCTGCATCCCCCGAACATTTCCTAAGAGATTACCCTTTCATTGTTGTACATTTATATTGTTTATAAACAATTAAAAACTTTCAAATTCATCTTTAGCCATAAAAAAATTATTTTTTTTTTATTTCATTTTCACACCAATCGATTTAGAATGAAATTTTCTATAAGATTATTATTTTTTTAGAAAAAAAAAGATTCGAGATTTAGCTTAGAAATGGGTTTTGGGGAACTCTCTCAGGGATCCGACACTGGCGATGAGAGAGAAAGACTATAGTTATGTCTCGCTCGCACTCACACAAAATTTCTGCGCGTGCGCGGCGTACGAAAAGCATGTCTTATTCGAAATAGGATTTACAAAATCGCTTTTTGACGTCAGAGAATGACACGTTACCTCGTCTTATTGACATGTGGTCTATTAACGACGTAGTCTTTTCAAGAACTAGTCGTTTTGCTCCCAGGTCTTTGTGATATGTGGACTATTAACGATGTGGTCTTCTCAAGAACCAGTCGTTTTGCTGCCTAGTCATTCAGAGATATGGGCTTTCTACATAGATGGTCCTTTTGAGATCTAGACCTTATGATGATTTGGTCGTTTTGACAATGTAGTCGTTATGATCCCAACCCCCGGAGGCAGGCTTCAGAGACTTCAGGCAGGCCAGGGTGAGTAATTAGTTGTAAGTTTATGGTTCGCGGCGTATCGCCGTTACGGATAGTCTTGACCATCGGTCAACGCTTCCGCATGTTGCGTACGGCATTTTACAGTGCTAAACGCAACAATTCTCTGGTAGCAGAGCGTGGTTGATGCTCTAATTGTAATATTGTAAATTTAGTGGTCGCCTGAATATTTGCACGGTTTGCAGCAACGCCTTAAGTGGACTGACCCAACCGATCCTCCCCAGATTGGTGACCTCGTTTTGGTTAAGGATGCCAACCTACCGCCACTGCGTTGGCGCCAGGGGTGCATTGCTAACCTTTACCCCGGTAAGGACGGAAACCCAAGGTTGGCCGAGGTCCTGGTTGGAGATTCGGTTCTCAAACGAGCCGTGGCCACATTGTCGCGACTCCCAGTAGGCTAGCAGACAGGTGAGGACCTGTCCAGGGCGGGTGTTTGTTTGGTTCTGTGCCGGAAGCCAGCCAAGCCTCAGATTAAATAAGAGTTACTGTCGTAACAGATGCGTCACTCCCATACTAAAGCTAAAATACCTACGCTATATTAGCCTACAAAAGACGCTGCAAGAAGAAACGTACTCTACGGACGCGCGCCGAGAATCGAGATTCCCGCGTACACAGCGCGATTACGTCATCGAGCGAAAACGTTAGGGTTGTACAAAATCTACAAAGAATATAAATTAAACAAAATGGCTTAGTCTAAGATTTTTAGATAGTCTGCAAAAACTCCTGCTAATTGATTTTTCGATTGGATTATGTCAGAGCCGCAAGCGCAATTAAAGTTGCCGACGGGTAAAGAAAAACAGCGACAGAACTCAGTAACTATTGATTTTACAAAAAAAAAGTTTCATACAAAAATTGTAGAAAATTTCTTGCTCTATTACACTGATTATTACACTTTTTTTTTCGATTTCCAAAAATTATCGAGACATTTCTCAAAAACAAAATTTTGTTTTTTTTTAATCGACTAAGGCTATCGAGAATGTTCCATACTCTGGTCGTAACATTATATTTTTATCTGCATAGGCCGACGACCGCTAGTTTAAAAAAAGGGCTGTTTAAAACTGTTCTAATGATAATTTATTTTAAAAAACATTTCAGCGCTAACATCTTCTGCAAACTAACGTCAGAAACTACTGAATTCATAAGTTTTCACTCCAGCGTGATTCTAATGGGCGAATGCTCTTAATATTTATTAGGTACGTAAGAATCTAAAGGAAAAATGTATACCTACACTACACGTTTGGTTGGTTAAAATTTTTATTTTGGAAAAGAAACAATTTTTGTGTTTTTTATATTTATTTAAACGTTTATTTGTGCCTACAAAGGTACAAGTATTTTTTTTTTGTAAGAAGCAACTTTAGGTAATAACGTAATAAAATTAAATTGCCTATTATATAAATAATTAGCTGGTTATTATAAAAAAAACTAATATAACTTTCTATATTATTTAAATGTGTTATATTTTTTAATTTTTTTTTTCATTAGGTATAACAACAGTTAGATAGTTTAATTAAAAGCCTTATTATAAGGTAGTAAGTTATTTATACTTGTTACGATTTAACTCACTACAATAAAACTCATACAATAAAAACTTTCAATACAAATGTTCAAAACATATAAAAACTATTTTAACGGGATTTCATTGCATTTTATTACTACCTTTACGTATAGGTAAATAATTTATTTACGTAATGAAACTTAATAATGCAAAAGATCCTACAAAGGGTAACACGGGTACAGACCTTTTTTCTTCTTCGGATATCCGGGTATACAGATATCTAGCAAATTAATAGAAAAAACAATTCACCGGATCTAAAACACCCACCGTCCTACGATCTAGGTATTAGGATCTAAATACTTAAAATTAGGTACTTAATTTAAATAACGTAACGTACCTTTCATCATCTTTTGGCAATGAAAAAAAAGACAAATTTTTATTTGTCCTTTTACTAAGACATCCAACAACTTCACAATAGTTAACCATCGTATCGTTAGTCAAAAATTTAATGATAAAGAATGTAAGTATCGCTGCGTTTTGAGCGAGAAACGTGCACGTGCGCACTCAGTCTCGCGGTCGGCAACCTACTGTCGTAATGCCCGGCTACTAGCTACTTAACGGTAGGTATTTAAAACTGTCCTTGGCGCGAGTGACGGGGGCCTGGCCAAGCCTACAATTAGTGATGTTTAATTTACTCTGTGGTTGGCTTCCCGCCTGACACCTTTGACGTTTTGTGTTGTCATTGCCTAAAAATTGCAACAGACGTTGAAGAGAAAAAAAAACGGTGAACGGTAAATTTGTACGGATTTTGATTTTAACTTGTGGCTGGCCGTTTGTTCTGGAAATAGGTTTCTAGCGGTCATTGTTAGCCAATTGTACTTCGGAGAGTGTGTAGATATTGTGTCGTGATAAAGAAGATTGAACTATTGTAAATTTTGTGTGGTGAGTTTGAAGCGGACTGGACGTCATAACCTACGGTGCCAAGTCCTTGGCGGTAATTCCTTGTCGTCCTTTCCCGCCTTATCCATATATATATCCCTACCGCCGGAGGCGTCGACTTCAGGCAGGCCAGGGTGAGTAATTAGTTGTAAGTTTAGGGGAGGGTGAGTACACTTGATCCCTAGGGGACACTTGGTACGTTTATTTTGTGTTTCCCTAGATTCTAATACATTTTTTTAAACTGGCGACACTCATTTGTTGATGGCAAACTTCACTTTATGTCATAGACTTGTTTGACAGCTGTGCATAGTTTTGAAATGGTGGCCGGCGAAAATTTTCTGTTGTGATTTACTTAATTTTTGGTAAGTTTGTACACGATTTTTGCAATTGAAGATTTAAAATGAGATTATTTTCGGTGCGCTTACAGTAGAGAATGTTTGTTTTACTGTAGATTAGTGCTTAATATCTAAGTCTTTGATAATCTGAAGTCCCGAGTCAAACACAATTTATAACCTAACTATATCTGGGGAGACTTGCTCCTTTTCTTTGTGGGTGATTTGATCCCGGATCAACTCTCCCTTGGTGAATATTATCGGTTCACATTTTACAGTATATGTTAACTTGTTGTTTATTTTTCATGCATTTTTAGGACGAAAACATGCCCCGAAAATATAAAACTAAAGATGGGTCGAAGAAAAGAAAGCCAATTGACCCAGAAAAATTAAAAAGGGCTGTAGCTGCAGTTTTGGCTGGAGGAACTTTAAAAGGAAATGCGAAACAGTTCGAGGTACCTCTGATGACTCTAAAAAGGTACGCTAGGCGCCAAAAAGAACAGACAGAAGAAATAAAATACGAGCCGAACTACAAAAAATCGCAAATATTTACGGAAAAAGAGGAAAAAGACTTGGCGAAGTATCTAGAAGTTTCCAGTAAATTATATCACGGCCTTACACCAAAAAATGTTCGTACTATGGCTTATCAGTTTGCTGAAAGAAATGCGAAAAAAATTCCTGATAATTGGAAGGCCAAACAGGAGGTAAGTTATGACTGGTTTTGGGGGTTTATGCAACGGAACAAGGAGTTGTCTCTAAGAAAACCAGAGGCTACAAGCTTGTCCAGGGCGACAAGCTTTAATAAATATAATGTGCAAAAATTCCTCGAGAATTTAAAAAGCCTTATGGAAAGGTACCAATTCAATTTAATTTAATTTAACAGATATATAATGTCGATGAGACGGGAGTAACAACGGTCCACAGACCGAAAAAATTGTAGCTTCTCGTGGTCTGAAACAAGTTTCCAAGGTTACATCTGGAGAAAGAGGGGAACTCGTTACGGTCTGTTCAGCAATTAATGCAATTGGCAATCATTTGCCACCTTTTATGATATTTCCGCGAAAGAATTGGCAAGATAGGATGTTGGCCAATGCTCCTCCGGGTTCTAGTGGTGCTCCAAACCTCACTAGCTGGATGACTGCTCCAACGTTCTTGCGGTTTCTCAAACACTTTTAAAACCACGTCAGATCGTCCAAAGAGAATCCAACCCTCATAATACTTGACAACCATGAGAGCCACATCAGTGTGGATTCAATTCAATATGCCAAAGACCATGACATTCACTTATTAACCATTCCACCGCATACATCGCAAAAACTGCAGCCACTTGACCGCATACCATTTGCGGCGTTTAAGAGTTTTTAAGATACTGCCTGCGATGAATGGATGATGGCCCATCCTGGGACACCCATAACAATTTATGAGGTGAGCGGGTTATTAGGACGGGCGTATCCTAGGGCGATGACACCACATAATATTACCAAAGGTTTTGAAACCACTGGAATTTATCCACTGAATTCAAACATATTTACTGAAGAAGACTTCTTATCTTCATTTGTAACAGATGGACAATCGATCGACAACGAAGAGGGAGATATGGAAGTAAACGAAGACAGAGAATCGGAAGAAAACGAAGATAGAGAATTGGAAGAAAACGAAGGGAAAAATTTGGAAGACAATGAAGAGAGAGAAGAATATGAAGACAATGAAGAGAGAGAATTTTTACATGGGAACACGGCAGACCTTTCCGTTAAAGAAAAAAATGCCTCCACTGATGTGACTAACACCACTACATATAGTTGTGTAACCCTGAGTAATCTAGCTTTTGCTGCTATTAATGAACTGCTCTCTCCTAGGCACCTTGCTGCTAACTATAACTCTGATCGCTCTTCTGATGCTGGTATATCTTCTTTGAAGAAACCGTCTGTCATTGAAAACACACACCTCGGCGTTCCTTCGATATCAGCCTACGTGAGACCAAATATAATAAAACCGTATCCCAAGGCAGCGCCTAGAAAAACCATACAAAAAGGAAGAAAGAAAGGAGCTACAAAAATATTGAGGGATACCCCTGAAAAACAGGCCATAGAAAAAGAGTATCGTGACAGAGAAGAAAAGAAAAAAGAAAGGGAAGAAAAGAAAAAAGAAAGAGAAGAGAAGAAAAGAGAAAAAGAAGAAAAGAAAAATATGGAGTTGATTAATAAAGCTATGGAACTGATTAATAAAGCTAAAAGAAACCTTAGTAAGGAAGAAATCAAGAATACACCAAAAGCTAAAATTGAAAGAAAGGAAGGAAACAAGAATGAACCGAAAGCTAAGGTTCAAAGAAAGAAAGAAAGCAAAAATAGTTCAAAAGTTAAGATACACAAAGAAAATGTGGAGGATACGAGCTCCGACGATGAATCCTTGTCTCCTTCACCAGTCTCCATTGATTATGAGGTTGAAGACGATCTTAGTAAGGAAGTAAGCAAGAATACACCAAAAGCTACGATTCAAAGAAAGGAAGAAAACAA
The DNA here is from genome assembly GCA_936446665.2 of Synanthedon andrenaeformis. Lineage (NCBI taxonomy): Eukaryota > Metazoa > Arthropoda > Insecta > Lepidoptera > Sesiidae > Synanthedon > Synanthedon andrenaeformis. Next base: position 3,338,491 of record OW387798.2, read on the forward strand.
GAATAAACCGAAAGCTAAGATTCAAAGAAAGGGAGAAAACAAGAATAAACCGAAAGCTAATATTCAAAGAAAGAAAGAAAACAAGAATGAACCTACAGCTAAGATTCAAAGAAAGAAAAAGTAAAAATAGATCAAAAGTTAAGATTCAGAGAGAAAATGTCGAGGAAACGAGCTCCGACGATGAATCCTTGCCTCCTTCACCAGTCTCCGTTGATTATAATGTTGAAGACGATGTTCGTCTTTTTGATGAAGACAGCGAGTCCGAAGAAAGTGAAAATGGCGATATAGAAGACGTACAAGAAGGGGATTGGGTTGTAGTCAACTTTTTATCGGAAAAGAATTTGGTGCACCGGTACGTCGGTCAAATTATGAAAGAGAATTTGGCAAGTTTGGAAATGAAGTTCGCTAAAAAAATAAATGAAAAGAAATTCAAGTGGCCCGAAAAAGTATCAGGTAAGTATCAGGTGGTAAAAAAGCTTTCACCTCCCATGTTTAAGTCCACTTCTAGAAGGGTTGGTTCTTTTGAATTCCCCAAATCATTGAGGAAGTTTAAAATTAAAAAGTAAGTGCCTTATTTTCTTATTAATATTATATGGTTAGAGGCTGATTTTTGAGACTGATGAAAGAATTAGAATTTATAAGAATTATTTAACCTAAGTTATGTTGTAGTTTTAAAAGTTAATTTCTAGCTTTGTTAATTTTGGTACTTTTATTTTTTTAGCTGATTTATTTTGATAAGAACTGTTTGTGAATTTAATGTTATTATTTGGTATAATACTCGGTATTCTGTTTATGGAAAATTGTTTTAACCAAGTCTCCCCTATATCCCCTACGATCCGGGTTAAAACGAAAGGAAAAGACTTGCTACACGTACGATTTGCCAGATGACGTAGTAAATATGATTGGGACAATGCAGACATATAATCAACCTTCCACCTCCACAGCTTCTGTAGTGGCCATCACTTCACATAGTGATTGTACTGAAAGTGATGACGATGTCGATTTTGGTGTATAAAAAATTTTTTTGTTCGTATTAAACTAATAAATATATCTCTATTTTATTTTGACGGATTTTCTTGACGGAAATAAATATGACATAACGGATTTTTGACGGAAACTCATAGCAAACTTAACGGAACTTAGAAATAATTATTGGCAACACTGCGCTCCCCCCTTTCATTTTGCGTTGTACTGAGTTGCCGCGTGGTTGTGCGAAAAATTAAAATATCCGACTCCGAGACTTTTGACACGGATATGTTTATTGAGGAGATTCGCAATTTGCCATGCATTTGGGATCAAAGGACAGAGGAGTATTCCAATCGCATATTAAAAAACAAAGCATGGGAAAACCTTTGCATGAAGTTTTATGAAGATTTTGATAATAAGGAAACAAAAGAAAAAAACCAGTGTGGTAAGTTTATTAATTACTATTTATTAAACCGAGTATACCTAACAACACCATTCACGCTTTATTGTACTGCCACGATAATTCACCTTCAGGGCTCACAAAATAGTCGGCAAATTCATTTCTAACAGAATCTGCTCGAATCCCGTCATGACTTTGATCAAAGGAATGCATTCGTAACAAATTTGAAGTTATCGATAGTGTCTTCGAATTTATAGCCATCTCGCTTGCGTACTATATTATGTAATACGACACATGCTTTCACTATGTCTGTTGCAAATCCAACTGACACGTTAATTGGCCTATGCAATATTCGCCATTTGTTAGTCAAAATTCCAAAGGAACATTCCACATATCTTCGTGCACGTGATAATCTATAGTTAAAAACACGTTTTTTCATTGTTAGTTGCTTGCCGCTGTATGGTCGCAGCAAATGTTTGTGTAATCCAAAAGCTTCATCGCCAATGAATACCATAGGCAAGGGCCTACCTACAGGGGTCCAGGTAGATCTAAATCATTTCTTTCCATTGCATCATATAAACTGCAGTCCCTCCAAATAGTTGAATCAGAAGTTTTACCGTAGGCTCCTACATCAACATACACGAATAAATAATCGGCGTCACATACGGCCATTAAAACAATAGAAAAGAAATGTTTATAATTAAAGAATAATGAGCCACTGCGTGGTGGATGAATAATCCTAATATGTTTCCCATCTACAGCCCCTAAGCAGTTTGGAAAATTTGCTTTCTTTTTAAATTTGTTCGCAATATCAAGCCACATTGTTTTATTACATGTTGGTAAATGAATAGGCTGCAATTTATCCCAAATCAGGCGGCACACGTCGTGGACAATTTTGCTAGCAGTTGAAGTACCACATTTAAAAAAATCGGCGAGATCTTCAAACGAACACCCCGTTGCCAAATATCTGTAACAAAAAAATTATATTAAAAACAAATAATAATGAAATGGAATTATACAGGATGTTACAAAAGGTTGAAATAAATAACACTGGGGTCATTGTACTGTACTCATGAATATGAACAACTTTTACTATGAGAACACATACGAAATCGTAAAAAATTATACATTTAGGTCATGTAGGTATATGTGTCCCCATAGTAAAAGTAGCTCGTGTTGAAGAGTACAACGACCCCTTAAAGTATTAGGTATTTCAACCTTTTTTAACACCATTCAATAGGCTGATGACATTTTGGGAAATGATCGATCTTACATTATACTGGACTAATATAAAATAAATCCAGTTAATTTTAATATGGTAAAATTTAAAAATATGTAAAATATTAAATACTACTTATTTATATAATTACATAACGTGTTTCCACGCGGGTAGAAAGCTAGTACATTAAATAATTATATTACGCTTTCAAAAAGCGCTTATGCCACCGGTATAAGAAAAACTAATCATTTATCAAACCATAAAAAGATGCTTGGCTGTCCTGTCATAAATTTAAGAATAACTTGAAACTATTAACATGGATATTTAAATATACAGAAATTAGCTTCAACACTGAGTTCATTATATGATCTGATCACTGTAATTTCGATATTGTAAAATATTATTATTTTATATGTTATTTTCAAATTTAACTACCAACTTACTTTTCTACAAATTTCAATTTAACAATTAATTTTTCAGCTGCCAACTTACAAAGAAAATGGAAAAGCTTAAGAGACTCTTTCAACAGAGACCTTAAAAAACAAAATTCACAGAGAAGCGGTTCAGCAGGTAGTTCAAAGAGATACTACTACTTTAGTCAATTATTATTTTTAAAGCCATTATCTGAAAATCGAAATACAACATCGTCTCTACCAGTACAAAACAAAGACGATGACATCGAACAAATCGATAATGAAGACGATAATACTACTGAAACGAGTGACTCTGAAGTTTGGAAGAGACCAAAAAAATATCCAAAGAAAAAAAGATGATGCAGAATATGGGTTAATAAAAAAAATAACAAGTCAGTGACGATCGATCAAGTAACTGCATATAACACAGGAACCTGACAAGTCCTGTGACAGTGATATGCATTTTTTGCTATCTTTATACGATAGATTTAAGACCATTCGCGATGATTGGAAACTGAATGCTCAGATAGAAATATTGAATGTAATTCAAAAATATCACACACCTACAACTACACGTAATGATAATTACAGTGAATATGGACAGGGGTATACGACACCAGCGTACCAACCGTACGAGCGACCATCAACGTCTAGGTATCGGCCGGATATGGAAACAGGCTCTCCACAGCTTCGCAATTTGCGTACTGCATCCACACCAAGAGATATTTCAGTACCAGAATCTCCACTCAGCGTCTCTTCTCAGGCTTCAAACTATAATGATCCGATTATAACGGATATTTTCGGAGATTAACTGATTAATAACCTACTCTGTTGATTTTTGAATGACAAAATAAATAAAAATATATAAGTACGCTCTTTGTTTTCGCCTTCCTATCCTCCCTACCACAGTTGCAAATTAACTCATTGGCAATAATAAAGGCCTGAGCAGACCGGACCGGATGCGTGGCGTGTGCGTAATGTACAGTCAGCGACACATCGACCTACGAAAATCTGTGAAAAAAACCACAACTGATGTTGATCTCTATGCGTTTGAAATTAGGTTGAAATTCAGTTGCAGAAATTTGACAGAAAAGGGTAGGTCGATATGGCGCTGACTGTACATGCATTGTAATAATAGGAAACTATATGAAACGTGCCCACAATCATAATCTTACTTTTTATTGTTAATGAATTAAGAGGCCGTACTGGTTTTTCTCGCAACACTAGCACCACTTTCATTAAAATAATAATATATTTTTATTTAAGGCATAGATAAAAAATCAGCTACTTTTTAGCTAATTTTTTTTTGCTAAATTTAAAAATTGGCTGAGACAGATTTTTTATCTATGCCTTAAATAAAAAGATATAATTTTTTAATGAAAGTGGCGCTAGTGCCGCGAGCAAAACCAGGTAGGTACGGCCTCTTAATTTGCACCTGTATTTTATATTTTATAAATTAGTTTCATCTGCCTGGTGAGTCTGTCCCGGTAGATGGAACTAATTATATTTTCTAAGTACAACAACAAACAACAAGTAACAAGACAGCTTGGATGACATCGCAGATTTTTGAAGAGGAAGTGAGAAAATGGGATGCTGAATTAAAATCACGGAAAATATTGCTTCTAGTAGACAATTGTCCTGCTCACCCAATCATATCTAATCTTCGAAACATAGAGTTAGCATTTTTCCCAGCTAATACAACCAGTATTTTACAACCAATGGATCAGAGTGTAATTAAAAGCCTAAAGGGCCACTATAGACGGAAAATGTTGATGGATATGATCGAAACTGACGGCAAGGTCAGATCAACATGCTACAAGCAGTGAACTTCTTATCAAAAGCCTGGCAAGAGGTAACAGCAGCCACTATCCAACACTCTTTTCGACATGCTGTATTATGTAGTAGCCAAGAAACGAACCAATTTGACTGGCTTATCCATATAAGCCAGTTCAACATACCAAACAATTTTAACGAAGATCTACAATCGTACGAAAATATAGATGAGGATGTAGCCACAACTGGTACACTTACAGATGAACAAATTGTTGATTTAGTGTCAAAAAGTCAGGAAATACCCGATAATCAAGATGAAGAAGATGATCAAGTGGACAAAGCCGAATCACCACCAACAATTCAACAAGCCCTAGATGCCGCTCAGTTGGTAGAAAATTTTTTGTTGTTTAATCAAGACGATTCCACCACATATCTAGATATGAATAGAATACATAAAATAATACAAAACAAGTACTGGCATAGCAAAAAACGTCAGACAAAGTTATCAGACTATATGTGTAAACAATAATTTATAAGCATTTATTATGTAAGACATACATATTAAAAATTCTTGTTAATTTGGTTGTTTTTTTGTTCACTCCATATAACGATAACTCTCTATAACGACAAAAAATGCTCAGTCCCTTGAGTTTCGTTATAAAGAGTTTACACTGTACTTAAAAATAATTAACTATAAAAAAAATTTACTCACCTCAATGTCATTGCCAGACGTTCAACAGATGGTATGCTTTTTCTCACGGCCGTGTCTTTTTTTTGCAACTCACTATTCAGTTCGTTTAACAAGTAGTCAAATGTATGCTTGTTCATTCTAAATTTTTTATAAAATTTCTTCTTGAACCTTCGAAGATTAGGATAATCAGTACGAAATTGGCTTTGACTTTTGTTTTCCAATAAAGGATGTACCCAATAAATTCTATTTCGACGAATACGCTGATGTCGTCGTCTTCTTCTTATTAATAAAAGCCATAACAAGGATAGCAACAACAATCTTTCCTCCATGACTACGTTCAGTCAAGCCGTGTTTCCTCTACGAAAGCCGGAGTATAACTGCACATGACCACGTGGTTACCACATTGCAACGACAGCGACAACGCAACCACATCGACATTTTGTCGGTACCACAACGCAGCTGCAAAAAGCCGCTGCGACACTATTCACACGTAACCACAGCTTGACCACATTTTGTCGCTGCGACGTGGTGTGGTTGTGGTACGTGTGAATACACGCTACATTGTGTGCTGTGTCGCCGTGCTCGGGGTAAAACATTAAACCCTAAAATGGGTGATCTTCCACCTCAACGCGTAAATCCGAGTTTTCCATTTTATTCTGTCGGTCTAGATTACGCGGGGCCTTTTTATATTTTGAATAGGAAAGGTCGCGGCGCAAGATTAACGAAATGTTATTTGTGTATTTTTATTTGTTTACGGTACAAGTGTGTACATCTCGAAGCTGTAAGCGATTTATCTAAGGACGCGTTCTTAATGACGCTACGTAGATTTATAGCTCGTCGCGGTCGACCTGCTGAATTTTTTTCTGATAATGGACGTAATTTTATTGCCGCCGCTAAAGAACTCAGTAGTTTTTTAAAAAATCAATCTGAGATAATTTTTAATTTTGCCGCTCAAGAAGGATTTAAATTTATTTTTATTCCATCCTATGCTCCTCATTTCGGCGGTATTTGGGAGGCAGGTGTAAAAGCAGCAAAATTTCATGTTAAGCGTGTTATGACTAACTCACATTTAACCTTTGAAGAGATTTTAACTTTATTTGCACAAGTGGAGTCTATCCTAAATAGTCGCCCCTTGTGTCCTTTGTCCTCTTCCCCCGATGACTTCCTGTTCTTGTCCCCAGGGCACTTCCTGATCGGACGACCGCTAAATGCGCTGCCTGCGCCATCTCTCGAGCTCAAAAACGAGACCAGTTTAAGTCGCTACGGCCGTTTGGAAAAAATCCACCAGCACTTCTGGCGGCGGTGGCAAAGGGAATACATCTGTGAGCTTCAAGTTCGCACCAAATGGAAGCAAAATACATAAGATCTCAAAATTGGTGATATGGTGCTTATCCAAGACAACAGTCTTCCGCCCCTTTGCTGGACAGTGGGGCGAGTTTCGAAATTGTTTCCAGGAAAGGACAATATATCACGTGTCGCTGATGTCGTCAGTTCAAAGGGTTGCTACCGACGCCCTCTGGTTCGTCTTTGTCCTCTTCATCCGGAGCAGGAAAAGGTTGAAGAACTTCAATGAAGTTTTCAACGGCGGGGAATATGTTAGCGCCTGGACAATTAGTGTATATTTACGTGTAGTCTCATAATGGTTGCTCTAACCTTTTGATAGGCGTTTTTACGTTCGACAAGAATTTATTCATACAACGTCACTACAAATATAACCTTTGTACTGTAAGCAACGATTTTATTGTCTTCAAAATTATACTAATCACTCAAGGTTTTATGTCTTTTATTGACAAACCTATTTCAAGTTTTCAATGAACCATTTTTCGTAAAGTAGTTATCCATGTGAAAAAATCTTGTTGTTTCTTGAGGTATACATTTATATCAGAACAGCGACTCCATACTTGTTGGTATTGCTCAGTCCATGTCCATGATCAAGCTAGAACGGTTCGGACTGTATCGTTGATGATTAGCAACTGGTCTTCAAATCGTCTTAAGGACAATACGCATTAAGGGATTCTAAATTTAAATGACAGTCGCATTGCAGATAGTTTAAACTATTTAGTTTACTTTACCTCCGCTTTTTGTCATACAATAGTTCAGAAAGAACCGAGTGGTATATGAGCTGCACATTCGCGGAACTCAGCGAAGTCTTTGCTGAAGGAATACAAACAGAGAAATTGTCATTTGCATCTGTTAGAAAGAGAATTGTAAGAAACATTTAACACTAGCTGCCCCGACAGTTAGTTGCCCTGTTAATTTCATTAAAAAAAACACTTAAATTTTGGGCTTTTCCCGTGGATGGACAACAGAAGAAAAATCAGCAAAATCAGTCGTGCCGCACCTTTCTGATGTTTACGAAAATATGATCAGATTTTTAGTTATTACCTGCAACTTCGGTCTGGTGTATTTATAAATTAGCTATAGTTTAAATGTGTGTTTTTCTGATGTAGTTTCATCAAAATCCGTTTAGTAGTTTTTGGATGAAAGAGTAACATTCCATCAATCCTCAAAACCTTTCGCATTCTAAATAATTTTAATATCTCCCCTGAGGGGATTCTGATGAACCAAGGAGGTCACCAGGATCCCCTGGGGAATTCAGTTAGGGGATCCTGGTGAACTCACCCACTTTATAAAGAATATTTAAAAAGATTTAAAAAACTCACTCCCGTAATAGTATTCGTCAAAATTCTTCACCCATCCAGCGTCCATGTGTGAATGTGAAATGATATGCACATTTAGAGCACCCTCTCTGATAATTGGACATTGCTGAAAAAATTAACAATTTTTGCATGACAAACAATGGCGGTAACGCCATCACACTCCCTCACTGTAGTTCCTCTTTTTTGGCCAAAGCGTAATTTTTCATTATGAAGAATAACTCAGAAACAGTGGCTCTTAGGAAAAAAAGTGTTGACAATTTTTATAGATAACTACATGATCTACCATTTGACTTAATTTTATGATAAAACTTACCGTTGGGCTGAAAAACCCATTTATTGATGATCGATGGTACGGGATCGATGGAGAGTTTTACATTTAATTTATAATGGTGTTTCGAACGTTCCTACCTAATTTCAGCTGTATGCGAATTTGTGTAGCTTTACTTTATTACTATTTTTGGGCTAATTTGACCGGACTACAATGAAAAAGGTGGGCGAAGCAGCAGGTAGAAAGGTAGTTTGTAAATTTGTTACCTTGTAACCACATTCCATCTTACTTTTCACATAAAAAACTTGTTCATTTAATAACAAAAACGCAAATAACTTGAACATTTTATGTTGTACGTTTGTCTTTACGGAAAGACTGCATAAAGCGAATGTTGGGTGATGCACTTTGTTTCATAAAATCGCTTTCTCGTGAAAGCTAAAATTTGATACTACCCAGTTAGGCATGGTTCAGACTAGTGTGAAGAATAAAGAAGGAAATTGTTTTTTGCATACCTAATACAATTTACTAGCTATGCTCCGTGATTTCGCCTGGGAAATGCCCATTTTTTACTAATTTTGAAATTGGAAAAATGTAAATATCTTTTCAGAAAAAATCTTAAATTTTCATATAGAAATAAAGATGAACGTTCTGTATATTTTTATGAGGATCTTAACGATTCTTTCAATTTGCATATGGTTTAGTGTTGAGAAATTGAATTTTAAATAACACTGGTGGTTTTTAAAAAGAAATTATATTTGAACTAGAGTTTAAATTGAGAAAATAAAAATAGAAAAGAATTATAATGAAAGGAAAAATTTATCAGTCAGTTTTAAGACATTGTTTTGAGATGTAGCAACAGTGAAAAATGTTTATAGAGTATTATATGTTTTAGATAATATTAAGTTGTAAATTTATTTGAATATATAATGATTACGTGCACAAGAAAGAAAATTTTATTTAACCACCACATGACACCAGATCTAAAGTAAGAGAATGAATAGATAGCACGTAGAATTGATATACTAATATCATTTAGAAACTATACCATTCCAGAGTTGATGTAGCGTCATCTGTTTAACAAAAAAATAAATTAAGTAAAATACCTTTATTTATTAAAAGTTGTTTGCAAAATTTTGCACCTTATGTATAGTGCACACATAGAATTGAGGTGGTGATTATTTACCAACAGATATGATGGAGAGGTTGTGGTGAAAATAATACAGGTGATAATATTTGGAGAATAGGTTGCTGATTACTAACAAAAAAAAATATATATTTAAAAATACAAGACAACCAATTCGGTGGGTAAGGTATTTCAGAGCCCATTCAATCCATACAAATAATATAAATGTGAACTCTGTCTGTCTGTTACCTTGTCACGCTTTAACTACTCAAGCGACCATCATGAAATTTTGCATACACGTTGTTAGGGATACAAGGGGATACAAGAAAGGACATAGAAAGTACTAAGGCTGAAGATAAAGAGAATGAAGCTTATAGTTTCATAAAAAAAGCTGCCGAACAACTAACCCAGAGAGACGATTACACAATTTTTGGACAATTAGTAGGCCATAAAATTCGGAACCTTAATCCCTGCAATCGTCTAATAGCTCAGCAACGTATAAATAATATCCTTTTCGAGCTGGAAATGGAGCAAATGAATACTGCGGCTATATCACTTGAAATAGTTCCATCCGATGGTGGTTGTTCAACGAACCAATTTGTTTCTGAGACGCCGACAGATTCACAAGAAACGAAATTGCAGAATTTAGCGAGTATCTTCTACTTAAAGAAACACCAAAATAATACTTTTATTATAAGGTAATAAAGATAAGACTAAATATAATAATATTATTAAGCCAATTGTTTTTATTTATTTGAATAAAATACTTACTTACCCTGATATAATCTGAAGAACTTCTATTATTGCCGTTAAAACGTGCGGTAGCATAGCCGATATGAATTGTTTGGACACTTTAAATAAATACATAAGGCATGAAGTTGTCACCGGTAGCTAAAAATCTAAGTTATTGCTAACTTCACTTCTGTAGGTACTGCTTCTCGCAAATGAGTTGACTGCTTTGTAATTTTCGGTCCAACTAATTTTAAAAGTAGATTGAAATTCCGTTCGGACATGCGCGTAAAGTTTTTAAAAAGAATATCTTTATCTTCCCTTAGTTCATGCATAATCACATAATTTCGTTTTTTGAAATAGTCCTTCACCCACAGTTTTCGCTGATTTTTATTTTTTTATAATTAAGTAAGCTGCGCATATTCCGGCAAGTAGAATATTCTCGTCACACATCTTCATAATCTGACAGAAACTCGACGACTAATGTGGACAGTTAGTTGCACGCTTTTTAATGCATGCAACAGTTGAATGCGTTAGACGAAAATGACATTAAACGATAAAGATGAAAATTGAAGATGAAATACTAACGCCAGTGTTACAGCAACAAGAGGTCAAGCATTATATTGCTTATTTATTTTTTAATTTTGAACGCGGGGAAGTCGCGGGCACCAGCTAATTATTCATATATACATGTGCACCAGGCGTTACAATGTTGTAATGTAACAACAACAATTTTACAAAACACTGTTCAGTTTTTCATTTTACCTACTCGTATGTTAACATTATTAAGATTCAAGTAAAAAATCGGTTTAGTAAGTGGTTTTGCACAATTTTGTTTCATACGAATTATGCGAAGAACCATCTTTAAAATTAAAAAAATAAATTTTTAGTAGTTGAATTGCACACTTGTAAGTACTGTCGTGTATGACAATGAAATAGGTAAAGTAGGTAAATCGAAATATAAATAAATTACTATTTTAAACATATAAAATTTAGATATTAGATACTAGTTTTTCTTTTTTAAAAATTTATTTATTAATAATAGGTTTGAGCCGGCATCCAGCCGTGCAGGAAAGACGAGGCCTCTGATGGGTCGAGCTAACCCAGAAAATGGCTATTCACTCGAACTCTAAAAATATTTGGGTTAGGTATATCACCTCCGCTCGACGCCGGAGCACCGCGCCGCCGAGACGCCCGCGCTGCATGGTCATACTGTTCCCGTTTTTTCAGAATGCACGAGTTTGACTACTGATAGCGCGAGTTTTATGCAGAGCTCAGGAATGCGATAGTGCTGGACCTAATTAGAATTAATGATGATAATATGTCGATAAATTCCAACATTGTTTTAAGTTTAACATTATAAGTTTTGAAATAAAACAATGTAAAAGGTCCCGTTACAACAAGAAAATAATTTTCACACATTTTTTATTATTTCACACATAGAAATCAAATAAAAAATACTATTTATAATCCAAGAAAATAGGCATCGAAATGCGAATTTTGGGGTAAATACTTGAATTTTTTATACAATTTATTTTGAAAGATATGAAAACGAACTGTAAAAGTTTTTTTCAAAATCACCCCCGAGAAGGGGTTGAAAAAAATTAAAAAAGTCATTTTTTAAAGATTCTAGGAAAACGGTAAAAATTACAAAAAAAAAGTTGTAATAAAAGTTGTATAAAATTAAATTCTATAGAGAAATGATATCTTACTTTTTTTCACTAAAATCAAAATTAACCGAGATATTGTGGTTTAAAGCTGGGGGATGATAGTAACATTTTTAAAAAATCATAAGTTGCTGAAAAATCCACAATTAATTTTTTTTTTCATTTATTCAGCAAAAAATAAACTTTAATTTGAGGGGAAAAAATTTTTATTTTATTTTTTATAACAAAGTTATAACAATTTAAAGTTTTCATTATTGAATTAAAACAGCTTTCCTAGATAAAATTATTATTTTTTTCGCATCAATATTTTTATTATATCTTTAAATGATGATGCCCGTTTGAAATTTATTTTTACCTGTCATTTCCAAGCAGGTATACAAAAAATTTCCTATTGGAATATTTTTCAAGGCGGCGACTTTGCGTTTTCTCTTAAGAGCATTCATCAATTAGAATCACGCTGGAATCAAAATTCCAACGATTGAAGATAATAATCGTGAAAATGTCGAAGAAGAGACAAATGCAGAGGACAAAGAAGAAGAACAAGAAGAGACTAACAGAAGATGAAGAAGAATAACACGAACAAAGCTTGGCTGTTAGACAGCAGTTCATCTGATAAAATAAATATTAATTTTGAGAAATTTTAATATATTTTTTAAAATTTGAAAATTATGGAATTTCAAATTTTAAAAAATATATTAAAACGCGCGCTAACAATATGCTCGCGCTAACAACGCGAGCGCGTGCTGGCGCGCAAGCACGCGCTCCCCTTGCTCGCCTCTTGCGACAAGGGAAGCGCGTGCTTGTGCGCCATTTATAGTCAAACTCGTTAACCCGGTAGCAATGCATTGCATTCTGGGAAAACGGGGAGAGTAGCGAAGTGACTGCGTGATAGACACGACGTAGTGCGGTGCTGTAAATTTATAAGGTAACTTCTATTGTTCTATAAAATATGAGACTATTATATTTTCTTCGAAAATATGTATTGAAGTACTGTACATTGATCTTGCATATTTGTATGCTGTCACGTCAGGAATAGAGCTATATTTTCTGAATTGTAATAAACGTGTTTTTTTTTCGCGCATGCATGATTTTCGTGTTTTTCGCTATATGTGTGAATGGCCAAAAAGTGGCCCTTTTCTGACAGCTAATAGTGAAGATAGACGATTTTCGTCCTTTTTTCCCCACCGGGCCAGAGCATCTTTTTTCTCGCGTGATTTGCTCTCGCTTCGCTCGTGCGACAAACTTCACGCTCATCAAAAAGACGTCTGACCCTAGACGCACAAAATATTATTACTTCGAAGTTTTCTTTTATCTTTTTCAGATCAGTTGATCAGCCATCAAAATGCCTAAGCGTAAATGCTCATTCAACAGCGCGTTGCAAAATAAATTTCCAATGTTGAAAAAAGGACAATAAGACTGGGAGGCTTTTTTAACCATTTGTTCTACGAATATTTAGATTGCAAACAAGGGAGTTACAGACATCAATGAGCATTTGAGTACACAGAAACACAAAACGAATGAAACGAAATGAAAATAAATAAATAAAACAAATTTGAAAAATCAAGCAAGTTCTTCAAATATTGCTACGTATTTTGTGAGATCAAGTTCAGAAGACCTCCTCATTCGAGCAGCTGAAGGCGCACTAGTCTATCATACTGTAAGCCATCACATGTCTTTCAATTCTTTGGATTGCACTTGTGCTCTCAACCGCGAAATATTTTCGGGCCGCAAAAAAGTTTCATACAATCGAACCAAAGCTACTGCAATAGCAACTGGAGTGCTAAGCCATTTGTCGGTTGCTGAACTTAAAAGTGATTTACAAGATGTAGCATTCATCAGCATAGCTACTGATGCAAGTAATCACGGGAGCACGAAATTATTTCCGTTAATAATTCAATATTTCGATGCCAAAAATATGGAATCACTACAAAGCTCCTCGAAATCGAAAGTACAGAAAATGAGACGTCTGACCCAATTACGGAACTGATCATAAAACACCTTCGCCAGCATGATCTCTTGTCTAAGTGTATCGCGTTTGCTGGAGACAACTGTAACACAAACTTCGGTGGAATTAGAACGACGTGGAACCAACAATGTTTTCCATAAGCTCAAACAAAGCCTGAACCCCAACATAATTGGTGTGGGTTGCTCTGCACACGTCATTAACAACGCAGTGCACTACGGATGTGATTTGCTGCCAGTGGACGCTGAATCTATCATCTTAAAAATTTATAATTTTTTTGCTACCTACACAGTACGAACCGAATCCCTTAAATAATTCATTTCATTTGAAAGTGATTTAAAGGCTGGTGAAAATCATACGTGTATATATTGTGATCAAAAGACTAAAAGACACAAACTAAAAAGAATACCATTGCATGCGTCTGATAAAAACGATTTAAAAAAAAATTGAATGAAGAAGAGGAAGACTTTGCGGAATTAATTGAGAAAGTTCAAAATGTTACCGATTCAATATGTTATCAATCATATCAAAATATCATCTAAAAAAAAAACACAAATAAAACATCCTGGCAGATCACTTCGTCAACACCATCAAGCTGTTTTCATGGAAATTTGTAATTTTATACAAGAAAAATGTTATAAATAAAGGTCAGTGTTACTTTCTTACGTATCTACCATAGAGCTCTTTAAAGAGGAAGTAGAAAACTTCGAAGTAACTTCGAACAAAACTTGGAGAGTAAAATTAATAAAGAATTTAAAAAAGAAATAAAAAAAATTATGTGTCAAAATAAGAAGCTATTGGCTCCTAAACAAGTTACTGCTATCGATGAGAACTTGTTAGAAATTTTAAAGGATGAAGATACTCAATAAAGCTGCTTTGATATTAAGAAAATCGATTTTGCAAGTCGAGAAAAAAAAATTGCCGAATAATTTATCAGTACAAGAATTGACAGGAGGACTCTTGTAGCTGGTAGTAACAGCAAAAGGATAAAAAATTCCAAATGTATACGACAAGTTCAATCTTTGAGTGAGGATGTTGTATATGTTAACCTTTAATGGTAAATGTAAAACGTCAAAGCATATTAAACTAGGAATGGTCTTAAAAAGCTTAACAAGTAGTCGTAAAATTATCGACATAATTCATCGATATGGGCATTGCATTAGTTATCCAAGGGTAGAAGAGCTGGAAACTGAATCTACTTATTACACAGTGCAAAAATCATCTATATGTCCTGAAGCTATTGAGAAAAGTCATAATCTGTGTACTGGAGTTGCGTTTGATAATTTTGATCGGTTTGTGGAAACTAAGAGTGGCAAAGACACGTTACATGACACTGTTGGTATAATTTATCAAAAAGAGGACCTAAATACTCCATACCAATCGGGAACTCCAAATTTGCCTTCTGCCACCAGCGAAGAACCTGAAACGTTGGGAAAAAGACGAAGAAGAACGGTTTAAGGAGTCCACAGCGTGGGTTGGTACACGACCCCTTTGGGCCATCTTCGAGCGGGTGCCGAATTAAGAAGAGAACTTGGGCCCGCACTTCAGGCGCTAGTTAATTGGACAGCCGCCCCCTCCGGTCGACCCCCCCCCCCCCCCCCCCCACGAGATTTGAAAGTGCGCGCTACGGTCCACCGCGAGATGATTTGGAGCAGCACCCTAGTCCCGGTGGCGATTGGGCTGCAATGAAGCAGACGCCAACTAGGGGTATAAAACTAGACGTCGTTTGGAACGACGTCCACCTGTAGTTGAACCCAACCCGGGTTATCGACCCCCTGCGAGAGGCAGAGGTCGAGGGGAGTATGAATCTGCTTGGGACCCGCTCGGCCCCTCAGTTACCGGTTATAGGATACTTGTGCGACAGCCTCCCTACCTGAGACGGTTTTGCTGCCAACCGCCTCAGTGCTTGTGTGGGGACCCCTCGGCGCCCGTATTGGGTTCTGGGGCATAAGGCTGTATTGTTTCACGCTGGTTTAAAACAAACTCAAACGTGCTGAGGCTTCGAGTTCTGTTCGGGGCATCGGGGGAGTGAATGGTGACCTGTCTGCTACGCAGGACTTCCGTTGAACTTTGCCCTGACCGAGGCTCCACATCACGACTGCACATCGATGCAATTGTCCTGAAAGATAATGGGCAGCCACCCCGCAAATAAAATTGTCTTCTAACATAGTACGCGACGCTAAGCGTTTGAATTTGGCGGACCCTAAGGGCCCGTTGTTTGATAAATAGTAAAACATGACTGTTAGTCAATTTAACAAATTGTTACATGACTATAGTTAGCGCCTAAACAATTGGTTAAAATTGAAATACGTTGTTTGATGAGTTTTATAACTATAGTTAAATATATAGTCATTTGTGTTGCCACAATAATAAACTGGGGAGAAGGAAAATTTAAGTTGGGAAAGTAATATTGCACTGACAACACAAAGAAATAAAAGTCAAAAATCTTGAAATTGACGTATCGTGACAGCATCGCTTCGCTTGTATTTGGTTATTTTGTTGAATTTCGGACTTTTGTAAAAGAATGGAAAACAAAATGAGCAAGTAAGTACAAGTTTATGTCTCACACAGAGATATCAATTAAACAGCCTACCTAATAAATCAATGTAATCTTAGTTATTTAATTTTGTTTCACACGTGGTTACAATTATTAACATGTACCATTAAAAAATTCAATATAATTCATTTGCAGAGAGGAGTAACAACTTTAGCCGAGAAGAATTACATAAATTGAAGGAGTTACTCGAAAAATATTCAGTCATAATGAATAAAAAGACGGACCATGCCAGTACGAAGCAGAAGGATGAAGCGTGGTGTCAATTAACCGATGAATTTAATTCAAATAAATCTTATTTATAGGACAAAAAAACAATTAATTTATAAGTTCAACAACATGAAAAAAATGCCAGAAAGGTATGCTGCATGCAATGTTCTTTACAAAGTTCAAAAGTTTATACTTATGTTTCACTGCACTTTATGTCCTTGCTAACATAACTGTTCTCTATACTATGGGGCAGATTTTTTAAATTTTACACCTACTAACACCTAACCTATATTAAGATATGTAAGAGGTAAATTGTGTTATTTTAGGAATTATCACAAGAAAAAAAAGAACGCCGCTGTACTGGTGGAGGGCCACCACCACCCAAACCTTCTGATACCAGTGAATGGCTGTGCAGCATAATGGGTGAATCAATAGTGGGTCTTCTATCCACACATGATTCAGATTTAATTTTTGGTACTTATGTCGAGGATGTCTTCTTCATTCGTTTAAGTAAATAAAAATCGTAGATCGTTTTCTTGCGTATATTATAAGTTTACATTATGAAAAAGGATAATTCGTATAGAAGACATTGTAACGTATATAATCGTATTTTAGTTGTAAAATAATAATATGACGGTGGAAGATAGAAATCTTGATTTGCAGTTGCTTTTGGCGGGTAATCTCGGCGACGACGACGTTTGGTTAATGCTTTAACATCTATATTAATATTATAAAGTTGTATTAATATTATAAAGCTGTAGAGTTTGTTTGTTTGTTTGTTTGTTTGTTTGTTTGTTTGTTTGTTTGTTTGTTTGTTTGTTTGTTTGTTTGTTTGTTTGTTTGTTTGTTTGTTTGTTTGTTTGTTTGTTTGTTTGTTTGTTTGTTTGTTTGTTTGTTTGTTTGTTTGTTTGTTTGTTTGTTTGTTTGTTTGTTTGTTTGTTTGTTTGTTTGTTTGTTTGTTTGTTTGTTTGTTTGTTTGTTTGTTTGTTTGTTTGTTTGTTTGTTTGTTTGTTTGTTTGTTTGTTTGTTTGTTTGTTTGTTTGTTTGTTTGTTTGTTTGTTTGTTTGTTTGTTTGTTTGTTTGTTTGTTTGTTTGTTTGTTTGTTTGTTTGTTTGTTTGTTTGTTTGTTTGTTTGTTTGTTTGTTTGTTTGTTTGTTTGTTTGTTTGTTTGTTTGTTTGTTTGTTTGTTTGTTTGTTTGTTTGTTTGTTTGTTTGTTTGTTTGTTTGTTTGTTTGTTTGTTTGTTTGTTTGTTTGTTTGTTTGTTTGTTTGTTTGTTTGTTTGTTTGTTTGTTTGTTTGTTTGTTTGTTTGTTTGTTTGTTTGTTTGTTTGTTTGTTTGTTTGTTTGTTTGTTTGTTTGTTTGTTTGTTTGTTTGTTTGTTTGTTTGTTTGTTTGTTTGTTTGTTTGTTTGTTTGTTTGTTTGTTTGTTTGTTTGTTTGTTTGTTTGTTTGTTTGTTTGTTTGTTTGTTTGTTTGTTTGTTTGTTTGTTTGTTTGTTTGTTTGTTTGTTTGTTTGTTTGTTTGTTTGTTTGTTTGTTTGTTTGTTTGTTTGTTTGTTTGTTTGTTTGTTTGTTTGTTTGTTTGTTTGTTTGTTTGTTTGTTTGTTTGTTTGTTTGTTTGTTTGTTTGTTTGTTTGTTTGTTTGTTTGTTTGTTTGTTTGTTTGTTTGTTTGTTTGTTTGTTTGTTTGTTTGTTTGTTTGTTTGTTTGTTTGTTTGTTTGTTTGAACGCGCTAATCTCAGGAACTACTGGTTCGAATTGAAAAATTCTTTTTGTGTTGGATAGTCCATTCATCAAGGAAGGCTTTAGGCTATATATAATCTTCAGGCCAGAGCGCATTTATCTGCTCCTGGGGGCAGACGGCAGCTTAAGCACGGGGTTAACCTTAAGCACGGGGAAAACCCCCCTCACCGATGGTCTAGTGGCCATACCAACCACTTTGGGACAGGTAATTTTGGGACATGTGTTTGGTTCCCACTGTGGGCCACCAGGGGCCCATCCTCTCGGTCCACTCCGCAGTCTCAGATAGAGTGCAGAAGTTTTGAGAAGTGGAAGAGGTACGGTAGAACGCATTGATCCGGTGCATCATAAATGCGAGTTGTTCTATCAGAAAAACACTGAACGTTTACCAAGTGGGCGGATTTTGACTTTCCTGCCGCTGTTGTCTATTCGACCCACCTTGGGCGAATCGCGGGCTTTGACTGAGAAGCGACTTGTCAATGGAGAGACGTATGGCTCGGGTCCCGGTTCTCCGCGAAAAATATATAGACTACTTCAGGGGCGAGTATGAAGAACTAGGTCATATGTCTATATTTATTTATTTATTTGATGAAGTACACAAACAGAATACAATTATATACATGATAATTATAAATAACAAGTGTATTGACTAATCTAAATTGCACTCCTAAACAGTGTACTTAACATGTTTAAATTAACTTAACTACTAATGGTTATAAAAATATATCTATATCAAAATAAGATTGAAGTTTAGATGAACATTACTTCCTGCCACACCACGCAGTGTTGAAAACGCCCAACGGTAAGATTCGAGTGGTGTTTGATGGCTCCGTGTGAGCCATAAGCTCTGTGCGGCTGCATAGTGACAGCAGCACTCTACTTATGTTGTCTGTGGTTAGACCAGCTAGAGTTCATATAAAAATGGCTTCGCTTGTAATTGTCGTATCCGTATGGTAACTTGTAAAATATATAATGTGTTAAAGTTATACAGATCGGTTCACGAATCATGAACACAAAATCGACGGTCGCGCATGTACATTCACAGAGAAAAGACATAGGCATATCTAAAATTCGACTACTGCGCAGTGTTCATGATTCGTGAACCGATCTATAATAAATGATTAGAAGCAAACTAATAATACGGTAAACAACGTATTACACTCCGCGCCCACCTTGTATGGCGTCTCGTTGAATCAATGCCTACATACAGGCCCAAAGCTGCATCATGACATATCGGATATCTTAACCAATTTTATAAAACACCAGGTCGTGTTTGTTGCGGATATCCGAATGATGTTTCGTCAGACAATTATTCACCCTGACGACCTGAAATTCCAGTTGATATTGTGAAGGAGTCCGCGCGACCCCATGTTGGTGTATGAAAACACGAATACGTACGGCTTGCGCTCAAGCCCGTTTGTTGCGATACGTTCGTTGTTGGAGTTAGCGGAATGTGAGGGCTTTCCGCGTGCAGCCGCTGCGCTCCGCGAGCAGACATATGTGGACGACATCTGTTGCGTTGCGGAGCAGCTAGCGTTGCTGAGGCGTGATGAGCTCATGGAGCTATTGAGGACTGGTGGTTATGAATTCCGCAAATGGATGTCGAACTCCCCTACACTGTTGTTAGATTTGCCAGGGCAGCACCAGCTGGATCCTCATTTGTTTGAAAATGTAGACAATCCGAACCGAACCTCTTGTCAGTTTTGGGAATTCAGTACAGGCCCGTCCAGGATGAATTTACTTCTCCAGTTACCCACAAGTATGTTGTAACGCGCCAGCCAATGGTACGCAAACAAATACCAATAAGGAGTCAGTCTCTAGCCAGTCCGCCAATAGCCAGCCTCTAATTCGCCAGCCAGCCAGCCAGCCAATAGCCAAGCCAGCCAATAGTTGTCGTCCACCAATCGGAGGACAGCCTGCGTCTCTCTGATATCTTATGGAATTGGGGGCCATATTGTTTTTGGAGAGAAAAACGGCTGCACGCGCCATATTGTTAAAAATGGATAATTGATAAAAGAGTATGTAATCACTGCGTGTAATTGATTGCTAAAAATAAAGAATCAATAATACACTTCGTTTCTATCGTCAACCCACTTGCTTCAATGTCCTTGTCTACCGTTGCCCGAACGTTCGATTCCGTCGGATGGATCAGCCCACTCATATTTAATGCGAAATGTTTCTTACAATGTCTCTGGGCTGCCGGGATTTCGTGGGACTCCGGATGGGATTGCGATCCCCAGGCACTTCCTTCCAAAAGGGAAGTGTAAAATAAACCTGCACAGATTTTGTGACACATCCGAACGCGGTTACGCGGCTGCTGTATACTTGCGAACTGAGGACGTCCACGGTTGTACAGACGTAAAGCTGATTACCGCCAAGAGTAAAGTGGATTCCCTTGGGACTCGACTGACGATTCCGAGCTGGAGTTAACTGGCGTTGCCTTGTGTTCGCGGCTCTTAAATCAAGTATGTAGTACTTTGGGGAAATCGCTCAAATTTGATAGGGTCTATGCTTGGACGGATAGTGAGATTGTTCTCTATTGGTTAGCAAAACGCGTCTCACTTAGCACAATATTATTTTTGGCGAGTGGCTCCCCTGATACCTAATTCTAATTTATCTAGTAATTGGTCATGACTTATGAGATCCAAAGCTTTTGTCATGTCTGTGAACAGCGCACATACTGGAATGTGTTTGTCTATATTTATTGTGATATTTTTTACGAAATCATATATGGCCAAGATCAATTTTTTTTACGGAACCCATTTTGTTCTTTTACGAGGATGTTATGTTCTTTCCTGAAAATCTCGGTGCCGTGTCAGATGAGCATGGTGAAAGGTTTCATCAAGATATTATGCAAATTAAAAGACGCTACAATGGGAAATGGTCAGCAGCAATGCTTGCTGATTTCTGTTGGTCGATTCGCCGAGAAATTTCGTTGGAAACAATGAAAAAAAAAAAAAACCTACCAAGTAACTTGAATTTTATCACCACAATGACATAAGTTTACTGATATTTTTCACGTTATTTTTCACAATATTTCAAACAATTCCCTAGTCATCAGAATTTTTCTCCGGCGGAGGAAAAATTCGGGCTGGTCCCCAGGTTCTTCCGCACAATAGGACAGCTGAAGGATACCGTCACACAAAAAAAAAACTAACTAAGATGGACTATTAAAGATTTATTTATTTATTTACACAAACATACATTCTACCATTACAGGTTTTTCACCCAATGCGGTAGTGTAGCAAACAATATGTACAATACTATTATATACAATACAAACCAATTCTAATATTCATAACTAATTATGTGTAGTGCTATTTTTGTGAATTCATTCAGAGTACACCCAAAAACATCCAATTTACTATATATACGGTTGAGGATATGAAATGCGCGCGTCAGAGGAGCCTCCTTTAATAAATTTGTGCGCCCGCGTGGCACCGCCAGCAGCTTAGGTCCGCGCCTACGCCACACATACTTGTCAGGAACGCTAATACTAATTTGTGCTAATATGTCCGCATTATGTATTTTCCCTATTAGTACCTTGGAAATATATGATGTTAGACTAAGATCCCTTCTAACGCGGAGCTCATTATATCCAACCATACCCAAAATGAATAAGGTAGGATACATCAGCGGGTAGTATGGATACACTCACAGCTTCATATAAAGATACCGAATAAATTTATTTTGTACCCGCTCCAACATAAGGTTATATTTCGTCTCATGCGGCGCCCAAATATCTGCGTTGCACTCCAATTTACTCCTAACTAAAGCGTTATATAGTGTAACAATAGCTTTAACATTTGTGAAGCCACGAATCCTCCTGAGAATAAACCCTAAATTTCTGTACCATCTAGGGGAAAGTGGGGGAGATTCAGACAGGGGGCACCGTCATACACCGGGGATATTTTTTGTTTGACTTGCAATAACTAAACGCATTATGCGTGTGTTCGTAGCTTAAGTATGTGTGCGTTGACACATGGAGTTTGACAGTTGTCAGTTAGACGTTCGCGGCAAGGTGAGACGGAACGTGTTTCGGCCTTGTGTAAGTAAATTTTATAACCTCTTTTAAAACTTTTTTTTTAAACGAAACCTTTTCGCTAGATTATTCAGTATTACTTTATTTTAAACACAGTATATCTAAATTTATGAATTGATACGTGAATAGAGATATTTATGGTTGTTTTATTTTTGAGTATATTATAAATCAAATTTCGTGTGATGGGGGAGGTTCATACAGCAGTGAGCGGGGCACATTCATACTGTATGAATGTGCCCCATTTTTTCTAATTTTAGTTTTTTGACTAAGAGTAATGTGAGTATTTGGTTTTTACAGAAAAAAATGGTCAGGAATTATAAAAAAAAGGGGACAAGGAGCGGAGAGGTGGACGAGCAGTCAATGTTCAAAGCAGTTGATGATGTTATGGGAAATATACTATCTTTGAGGAAAGCAGCGGCCAAATACGGAGTCAATGTCCAAACGCTTTATAGCCGTGTAAAAAAATTACGCAAAATACAAGAACATGGTGGCGAAACTCGGGTATTCGAATCTAAATTTGCATCACAGCAGGTTTTTACAGTAACGGAAGAGGCCCATTTAAATAAATATATCTCAGAGTGTGCTAAGATGCAATATGGACTGACATGTGTCCAAGTTAAAAAAATTGCATATGAATTTGCTAAAGCCAATGCAATTAAATTTCCTGCAAGTTGGGATATTAATAAGATGGCAGGAGTAGATTGGCTAGCGAGTTTCCGCACACGCCATAAGAATTTAAGTTTACGCAAACCAGAAAACACCAGTGTGGCCAGATCATTTGGGTTTAATAAAACGGCAGTGAATGAATTCTTCCAGAACCTGGAGAATATATACCGCAAATACAATTTTACTGCCGATCGAATTTTCAACTATGACGAATCTGGTATTTCTACCGTTCTGAACACACCCAAAATTTTTGCTGACAAGGCCCAAAAACAGGTCGGTCAAACAGTGTCTGCCGAAAGAGGAGAACTGGTCACCTTTGGTGGTATTATTTCAGCGAGTGGAAACACCATACCGCCCTTATTCATATTCCCTCGAGTACACTATAGGGACCACTTCATAAATGGTGCTCCAGAAGGCTCTTTGGGCGTAGCCACGAGAAGTGGTTGGTTCCATTAGTAATAAAAAAAAACCTAATAATAAATACAGTATTATAATAATGACGACTGATTAGAAAGACTGTTATTATTTTTATTTGTGTAAGTTTAAGCTCATAGAGCTTTTGTTTTTGATACATTAATTTTTTAATGTTTTTATTTTGATAAATAATTAAACATTTCAGGTTCAAACTGTGTTTATTTCCACATGTACGAATCTGCCCCATAGGCTGTATGAAAGTACCCCACATGCGGGGCACATTCATACGAATTCCCTTTTTTTTAAAAAGTTAAATTGACAGCCGCTTATATGTATTTCAACCGATTACATGTTTTTATTAAAAAGCCAGATAGTTGTACTACTAGTATATGATTAATCGACACAGATATTGGTACCAGAGAGAGTTCTATAAGGCGACATATAAAAACTGTCTGAATCTCCCCCATCTTCCCCTACAATATGATCACGAAAATTCAGTCTTGTATTTAAACGTATCCCTAAATCTGTAACCTCTCCGACTCTGGCCATTGGCATATCCTGTATCTTATAATTTTGCTCAACGGGTGTATGTGTACGAGAGAACGTGATGGCCATACACTTCGAGTTGTTAAATTGTAAGAAGTTGTCTTTGCTCCAGGTGACAACTCTATTTATGTCCCTCTGTAGCCTCACGCAATCTTCAACGGTTCTAATACTAAGACACAATTTAAGATCATCAGCAAATAACAAACACTGCATCTTTTACTACGCTCGGCAAATCGTTTATCATTATTATGAACTCGAGAGGTCCAAGATTACTACCCTGGCTTACGCCAGACCTTGTATAATATGGTTCGGACACATGGCCAGCATATTCCACATACTGCTGTCTGTCTGTCATATAGCTGGCAAAGAAACGCAGTAGATGTGGGGTGAAACCGACATACGCCAACTTTTTAAGCAACACGTCGTTGTCGACCAGATCAAAAGCTTTTTTAAAATCAAAGTATGCGGCATCTATCTGCCCTCTATTGTCTACCACAGGGAGGATTTCAGCCATGTAACTAAGAAGATTACTAGTGGTACTTCTCGCTGGTCGAAATCCGTGTTGCGCATCCGAAAGCTGTGCTTCCACCTGAACAAGTATGATTTTTTGGATCGCAGATACTAGTACCTTGGCCGGGGTCGATAGTACTGCAATCGGTCTGTAGTCATCCACCTTTGCCCCTCCACGACCTTTTGGCACCGGAACTACCCTGGTTAGTTTCCATCTTTCAGGAATTGTAGCCATCTCCAGACATCGGTTATAGATGTAGGTTAATGGTTTAGCTAGTATCAACCGGCAGTCTCTAAAGATAAAAGGCGGTATGCCATCCGGTCCAGCCGATCGCTTTGGCTTAAGTTGTCGGAGCGCAAGCAGTACTTCCTCTAGTTGCAATTTAGAAAAACAAAAAAAAATACCAATTTACCAAAAAGGGAATTGAGAGCTATCGAGTTAAAAAGAAAAGAAAAGAACTGTCCTTGGCTAAAAGGAACTACATAAATAAATAATTATAATCATAAGATATGAGGAGCCAGGTGGGACTTCATCAGTACTCACTCATCTTGTATGAAATATGTGGGTACGCGGGCGTGGACAGATAAATCACAAGTTCTTCTCTATATCAGTTATTTAATCAATACGATCTTCAAATAAGGAACTATTCGATGAAATAAAGAATTCAAATCACAGTAATATAACAATTAACTCGATTAAGCGATCTATTCCACAAAGTTCAACTAGTTGAACTAATTGGACAAAAACATTCCAATTATTTCAACTTTGTCATTTATTTTAAAAGTTGAACTTTCTGGACTAAATTGATCCTATTAGTTCAACTTTCTAATTATTTATTTAATTATTGTGCTAGCATTCAAAAGTAAACATGCAAAGGGCCTTTGTTTGGTACCTATACGGTAGCCCTAAACTGCTGGAACAAAAAGTTACCTAGGTTCGTTATATTATGCACTGGCAGTTAGAAGCCATTAAGACTACCTTCGGATTTATCAATTATACTGCCATTGTATTTCCTGCATGGTTGTTAGAAATTCATTTTGTTTTAAACCAATAATCAATATAAAATGAATAACAACGAATGTGATTTGTTATATTTGAGAAAAGGCAAAAAGAGCCTAATTTTATGTGTGGCTGTTTATACGTATTATCGGATACGACATTATTTAGTTAGATGGATCAATTGTATGGATTTCTAGATAGATTTTATTTATTTATATTATTTTATTTTATATCTAGATGGCATTTCCCCGCAGCATTTGATTGACCTCACCAACTACGGCACAGGTGTGGCTGGTGAACAGCTGACTACCAGCCTCACAAAACTGGTCAATCTCATGCTGCTGGGAGATGTCTGCCCGGACGTGACACCTATCATCTATGGGGCAAGTCTTATCGCCCTGACAAAAAAGGACGGTGGCGTACGACCCATTGCTGTAGGCTTAACATTTCGACGTCTAGCAGCTAAGATCTGCGTCCGGCTCACTCGAAAAAAATTACAGGCCCTTTTTGAACCCACACAAGTTGGCTTTGGCACTCGCGGAGGTTGCGAGGCGGCAGTGCATGCAGTACGCACCTTCGTAAAAAGCGACTCGTGCGAGGTTCTCCTAAAACTAGACATAAAAAACGCATTTAATTCGGTCAATAGGGACACCCTGCTCAACGAAATTAGAATGCATGTCCCGGAAATATATAACTTCCTTCTCCAGTGTTACCACTGCCCGTCAAAGCTACTACACAAATCCAATGAGATTCTGTCGGCCGTTGGTTGTCAGCAGGGTGATCCCCTCGGTCCAGCAATATTCAGTTTGGCTATCAACTCGATTATCCACAATCTAAATTCCAAATTAAATGTTTGGTACCTCGACGATGGGACCTTAGGTGGAGACGCACAGACTGTGCTAGCAGATTTGGTACACGTTAAACAACAGTTCCACAATATAGGTCTGGAATTAAATTTTGATGTGTGAATTATATTTTTCCGATAAAATAGATTCACTCACAGTTTCCCAAATCAGGCAAAATTTCAACAATGTCGCTCCTCACATTAAAATAATATCAAAAGACAGTCTGCACCTCCTAGGCTCCCCCATCATGGAGGAGGCCATCCCTCTCCTCCTAACTAAATCAACTTCAAAATTCAGCAGTTTTTCGGACCGCCTTGTCAAAATTAGTAGCCATTCCGCCTTATTTATTTTAAAATTCTGTTTGTTTGTTCCAAAATTTACTTACCTGCTTCGCTGCTGCCCCATCTGGAAATTTCCTCATTTGATTCAACCTATTGACAGTCTTATGAAATCCCAAATTGAAAATATCCTTAATATCCACATTAGCGAGCAGGCATGGACCCAAGCCGCTTTACCGATAAGGAACGGCGGTTTGGAACCCGCAAAATTTCAAGTATTGCTTTGCCGGCATTCCTGTCCTCCATCCACAGCACGTTAGATCTCGCAGGTAAAATACTTCAAGCCCCAGCGGGCATTAACTGTGACATCGCGTGCTTGGATGAGGCCACGAATGTTTGGCTAGCTGGACCGAGCCCAAATCTTCCACCGATACCCCAAAGACAAAGGGCCTGGGACACAATAGCCTCTGTAGCCACCCTACAATCACTCATAGATTCATCGACAGGCAGAGACCGGGCCAGGCTGCTAGCTGTGTCCAAGCCTGAGTCAGGTCACTGGCTGCATGCCTATCCATCACCCAATACAGGAACCTTCATCGACCCGGACACTTTACGCATATCTGTCGGTCTCCGCCTGGGAGCTGGGATTTGCACTGGCCACAACTGCGCTTCTTGTGGGGCCCCTGTGGACCGACTTGGCAACCATGGCCTCTCTTGCTCCTCGGGCGCCGGTCGCCTGTCCCGCCACGCCGCCCTCAACGACATCCTTAGAAGGGCGCTCGTCAGTGCCAACGTTCCCGCCGCTCTGGAGCCCCAAATTATACGGGGCGATGGCAAGCGCCCTGACGGGATGTCATTGATACCCTGGAGAGTGGGCCGTGCGCTGGTTTGGGACGCGACCTGCACTGACACCCTAGCGGCTTCCTACCTGCCAGCGACCACAAAACGCGCGGGTGCGGCGGCAGATGCCGGGGAGCTCCTCAAGGTCTCTAAATACAGTTGTATCGGCGCCCAATATCAGTTCATACCGTTTGGGGTCGAGACACTGGGGCCTTGGGGTAAGGGTGCGCTCGGGCTCCACAGGAACCTCTGCAAACGTCTGAAGGAGGCAACAGGTGACCCTCGCGCTGGCAGCTTTCTCGCGCAAAGAATTGCAATTGCAATTCAGCGCGGGAATGCTGCCTGCGTGATGGGGACCCTCCCAAGGGGCCCCCAATTAGATTTTAATTTATAGTAGGTTTTTTTTTTGTTTTTAAGCTAGGTTTAGTTTTAATTATTTTATTTTAATAGTAGTTTTATATTCCTTCAATTGACTGTATTTATACATCTTTGTGCGTTTGTAATTTAAATAAAATGATGCAGTATTAATAAATTGTATGGAGATGTTCATCAAAATCGTCAGGAAAGTTTAATTGCACCGGTTCTGTATTAACAAAGGTACGTAGGGCGTTACTATTTATAATCGGGACTGACTAGCTTTTATAAAATTGTGGTCTCTCTCTCGAAAACAATTTTCGAAAGAACGTGCTTTTCGAATCATTTTTTATTGTCAGATAGACTGATCTTATGGACCAACCAAGATTTACTTCCTTGAAAGAAGACTTGGAGAAAGACACCGCTCACAAATAAAAATTTAGAGGGGTGGCATTTAAAGTTAAATAATTCTGTTAAACGAAAGAAAGTAAATATCGTACAGTTACTAAAAGTGCTGCAAGAAGATGCGAAATTATCCCAATTTAAGCGAGGACAAATTGAAAGACAACAGACTTTTAAAAAAAGGAAGCGAGAAAACATAATGCAAATGCAGTTGGTTAATGGCGAGATAACTATACCTGTTTTGGAATGTTTGCGTTTGAGTTATTGATTAAGTTATGTCAGTTTGTTAAGTTATGGTAAAGTTGAAATATCTATGTTTTTTTTTTGTTGGAAGTAAAATTAAATAATACATTTTATGTTTTTTATAGTTGAACTAATTGGACAAAACATTCCAATTATTTCAACTTTGTAACTATTAGGAATGATTACATTAAAGTTGAAATAATTGGAATGTTTTTGTCCAATTAGTTCAACTAGTTGAACTTCCAGTTGAACTTTGTGGAATAGATCCGATTAAGCCACTAAATCGTATGGTGCCACGTATTCGATGCGATTCGTCAAACGCGTGGTCCGCGGGCGCCATCTCGACCGTAAAAAGATCATCACGTCACGCGGGTGGCGTGACTATCGCGCGGGTGATTCTATTGGCCCAGTCCGCCTGTTTCTTTCACAGTGTTCTAGCGTCTGTCAGTGGCTAACGCGTCTGATTCTAAACTTTTTAGATCCACCCGCAGCAACATGGAAATCGATACAGAAGAATTTATATCCGCAGTGCAACGTCGCACTGCTATCTAGCAAAGCAAACATCCACAACACTTAAATAGAGCTGTAATAAGTAAATTATGGGATGAAATAAAAAACCTTTTCCTATTTTAAAAATTTTCCATTAATAAAATCAAATCTTCATCCATATCTTGACGTAGGTAGCGCGAAGTTTAGCGTGCGTCTCAGCCGCTCTGCCACTGTGAACATAAAGACGCCAAGACCCGCGCGCCCGTCCCCGCCCGTGTACTCTGAATAAGCACTAAAAGTATCTATGTTTCTTAACTGTAAGTACTGTTATTGTTTTATTGCTTTATATATTGTTTTGATTATTTTATGTAAATAGCTTAAGATTCTGGACAATATGCAATTTAAAATTTGTAGGTTATGTTTTTCTTTTGGGGCTATTGCGTCCGTCTTGAGGGGGTGATTGCGTCAATTGTCAGAGGTTCTTAACTTTTTATTTTATGGTAATAGTGGTATATACAGGGTGTCCCAAGAAGTAGTGATATAAAAAATCTAGGAGGTAGAGGACCTCGAGGGGTATCCGAATCATCCCCATGTATGTTCTGCGATTTTTCGTATTTTCCGAGTTATGATTTTTTTTTAAATTTTTTACCTAACGCTGAGTACCACGAGGTTTTTAATTATTGTGACATGAATTATTGTGATAGATGCCTGATTTTTTTATTTATAGTAAGCTGATGGACAGGCTAATCCGGCTCAGTAACATTTACTATCATTAGATCTTGGCAAAGGGTCAAAAAAATTGAAATAACAAAAAAAAACAAAATTAACGCAATATTTTGCTCAACTTTAGACTTTTTAAAAAAAAGTGTACATAAAAAAAATTGTCGTACAGATTTCAAAAACTTCCTCTATCTGTGAAGTAGCTATCCTGCAAATTTCATTGGGCTACTCATAAGGCTTCATAAAAAAAAATGAATCTAAATGTAGTGTGAAAAATTCAAATTTTCAGAAATTGACAAAATGTTAGTAAACTGGTCGATAATTTAATCTTTCAACAACCTATTAATGTTTTTCATGCTGGAGCACAGGTCTCTAACCTTGAGTCATAATAATCATTACTTTGGAATTATTTTTGTCGACAGGAGGTAAGGGCAAGTAAGGGGTACCGATATTCTTACCTGCTCGGACCGTTTATTGAACAATGCAATAGGCTTTTGGCTTTTCTCTCGGACTTCGACGTGCTTTACGATTTGTATTAGTGTTGTACTCTGGACTCGACGACTTGGCTTACTTGGACTTGACTTTGGATCATGTTTACTTCACGTGACTACGCAGAAATGCATTACTATTATGGTTATGCGAGGGGGAACGCGGCAGAAGCTGCAAGACTTTACCAGGAACACGTGGAACAAAGAGGAGGACCTCAACCCGAGCGGTTTCCTGACTACCGAATGATCTTAAGAGTACATAATGCGTATATTGAAGGTCGTTCACCAGGAACCAAACCTGGTCGTACGTTTATGATGCCGGATCCTTATGTAGTAGATGCGGTTGTCGAAGACGTAGACAGAGAACCGTCGACTAGTGTAAGACTTGTTGAACAACGTACCGGAATTTCTAAATCGCGGGTACATCGCACACTACGGTGTAACGGTATAAAATCCCGTACATAATTAAATATTGAATTCTTTATAAAATTATAGTAGTTTCGTATATGAAACTCCTATAAAATTATTGTTTTTGTTCAATTACCTTTCGTATAATTATTAATTTAAACGGGAGTCAGGTAGTACGAAGCGCGATGTATTGTCCTACCTTAATTTAAAAATTCATCATGCGCTTCGATATGACCTTATTTGGTAATGTTGGCCTTCATTTCTCATTACCCGCGTAATTAGTTATTTGTTTACCCACAAAAATTATCAAAATCCATATGCGAGGGGGGCGCGTCTCGCCCCACCCCGCGGCCCTTTAAAATACGGAGCACGCCGCGCTCGGCCACACTGGCCACAATGTAGTTACGAGTATCAAATTTGAAATAGTTTGCAGGCTGCGCCTCGCGCCTGTTTTATGATAATTAGCTGTTATAATTTATAATTTAAAATTTAGTTGTTTATCTTAGTGCCACTTATCTACGCCCCAAATTAGGGGTTCGACGTTCGGGTTGAAGTCCAGCTCCAACTTCGACGTTCGGGTTGAAGTCCCGCTCCAACTTCGACTTACGGGTTGACGAGCCAGCCATATTCTAACAAACGGGTTGACGAGCCAGCCACACTCGGAGGTTCTTCTGGAGGTTCCGAGGTTCCGAGCCACACTCGCCGCTTCTTCGTCCCGGCTGAAGACTCCGGGGAAGCAGCTGCTTGGGCTGACGCCGCTCGCCGTCACCCGCTGCTGACCTTCGTAGCCGGACCAACTTACCCACCGGCTCCTGACGTCGTGCGGCACACCAAAGTTAGGTTTCCCCCCCTTTTCGTATCGGGTCAACGAGCGAGCTAGAGGCTGTATCGTGAATTACCGACTTTCAATAATCCACTTCCCTGATCTCTTAACCTATAAGAATGGTACTCTGTGAATTGTATCCCACGTGTAATTTGTAAGTGTTAATTAAATAATTGTTCGCGGAAGAGTCTCATCTTTAATTTATCATCCCGTTTCCCAACGTTATTTATTAACCCCCACCGCGACAACGGAGCGTAGGATATCATCCGTTCCACATAAGAAAAGTGCAACAATTGAAACCAGAAGATTACAACCGACGAATTGAATTCTGTGAAGAAATGCTAAGGAGACAAGCCGAGAATGAAAATTTCTTTAACCAAATTTTGTGGACGGATGAATCTCATTTTAGGCGCAATGGGATTTTTAATATGCACAATTCTCATTCATGGTCAATTGAAAACCCAACTTTAAAAAGAGAATCCACGTTTCAAGAGCAATTTAGTGTAAACCTTTGGTCTGGCATACTTAACGGTCAGCTAATCGGACCCTTTCAGTTGCCAGACCGCTTGAACGGTAATCAATTTTTAAATTTTTTACGCAATGATCTGCCTCTGCTGCTTGAAGACATTGACCTAGAGACGCGCAGAAACATGGTACTGCAGTGTGATGGTGCACCATGCCATTATGCTTTAGAAGTAAGAAACCATTTGAACCGAAAATTCAATCAAAAATGGATTGGTCGTTGCGGCCGCCGTGACGCCTGCCTGATAGCCTGGCCTCCAAGGTCACCCGACCTGAACCCAATAGACTTTTTCGTGTGGGGATACTACAAAAGTATTGTTTACGCAAGAGAATGCCGCAATTTGGAGGAGTTAAGAAGAAAATTGAGAGTAGCAGAAGAAACTGTTAAAAATAATAGGATGGCGTTCAGGCGATTGAAAAACAGCTTCTTCCGGCGATGTCTTTGTGTATTGAGCAACGGGGCGGCCATTTTGAAAACTTTTTATAATAATATTACGTAATAAACACTTTTTGATTTGTTTTGCATTGTTTTAATTACTTTTCAATTTTAATTAAGAAATTTGAATTTTTCACTTACTACATTTAGATTCATTTTTTTTATGAAGCCTTATGAGTAGCCCAATGAAATTTGTAGGATAGCTACTTCACAGATAGAGGAAGTTTTTGAAATCTGTACGACAATTTTTTTTATGTACACTTTTTTTTTAAAGTCTAAAGTTGAGCAAAATATTGCGTTAATTTTGTTTTTTTTTGTTATTTCAATTTTTTTGACCCTTTGCCAAGATCTAATGATAGTAAATGTTACTGAGCCGGATTAGCCTGTCCATCAGCTTACTATAAATAAAAAAATCAGGCATCTATCACAATAATTCATGTCACAATAATTAAAAACCTCGTGGTACTCAGCGTTAGGTAAAAAATTTAAAAAAAAAAAATCATAACTCGGAAAATACGAAAAATCGCAGAACATACATGGGGGTGATTCGGATACCCCTCGAGGTCCTCTACCTCCTAGATTTTTTATATCACTACTTCTTGGGACACCCTGTATATATGTATCTATTTAATTGGGTCGATGAATTGTTTGTTTGTATTTTATAACATAAATTTTTTTGTTAATTAATTAATTTATTTTTTAGGTTTTTCAACATGGTTCGGCACTATAAACGAAAACAACCCCCACATATGATCTTGAAACATTAAAAAAAGCTGTAGATGAAGTACGAACTGGCAAAATAAACTCGTACCAAGCGACAAGAAAATACAATATACCTCGCACGACTATGTGATCGAGTGAATAAAAAAAGAGGTGTAAAAGAGACTCGTGGACCACCTACCGTGATTGACAGAAAAAACGAACCCAAACTAGCTAATGGTCTGCGAGTTATGGAGAAGTACCGGTTTGGACTTACGTCTAAGGAAACACTGGATTTAGTTAGTATACACGTGAGTCACAACAATTACTTAACCCCATTTAAAAACAACCGACCTGGATATGATTGGTTTGTTAGTTTCACAAAGACACAATTTGTCCTTAAAAAAGCCACAAGCAGTGATGTCCAGGAAAATCGCATGTGACCCTTTTATAGTAAACGAGTACTTTGATATCCTTGAAGAGGTTTTGAATCTTGACGAGTCAAGTTTTGGAAATGACCTAGATAAAACAAAAGTTGTTGGCACCCGTGGATTTGCCAGTACAGGAACTATCGCATCATCTGGCAAAGATAACATCACGATCCTATTCACTGCCAGCGCCGCTGGTAATAAATTGCCACCATAATAATCAATCGAGGAAAAATACATGGGACCAATGGATGTCGGAACTAGGTTACGAAAATACATCTTATGTTGCTACGACAAATGGCTGGATAGATTTGAAAATAATTGAAGCGCACTTCAATTACTTTCAATTACGCTGCCGCACTTAAGCGAAAATCCACCACCGTTGTTAACTTTTGACGGTCATTCTACTCACATTCAATTGAAAATTTTGGAAGAAGCACAAAAACGCGGAGTGACGATTTTAAAGTTACCATCGCATGCAAGCCATTTGTTACAACCGTTAGACTTGTCAGTTTCCAAATCGATGAAAAAAAGTTGTGCAATGGCAACAATTAAATATAGGAAAAAAGTTACCGAAAGATGAATTTGGTCGCATTATTGGAGAAGTGTGGCGTGAAACAAAAGAAGTGTGTTGAATACGATGAAGAATCTGAAGATGAAACAGATATTAGTTTAGACGAATCTGATAAAAGTTGTGAAGATTTAGATAGTTATCGTGAACAGTATTTAGCAGAAATGGAAGATTTTGATAATTTGTCGCTGTACACAGGCAATGAAAATGAAACCTATGATTGTTTTTCAAAACACGACGCAAATATAGTAGACGAATTTGAACCACATGTCGGCAGAAGGACTCCAGAAGTTCACGATTGGATACTAGTGCGATTTACAACAAAAAAGTCAGTGAAGTATTTCGTGGGGAACATCATTTCTGTTAATTAAAATAATATACCCAACGTGAAATATTTGAGAAAAATAAAGAACAGTAGGTTTATGTCTTCACTACCCAGACGTGGAGGATATATCAGAAATTAAACATTACGATGATATTGTAATGTTCCTTAAGAAGCCTGATATATCTCGCAGAGGTCATGTTACGTTTAAAGAAAATTTTAATATTTACAATATTCAGTGATGTTTCATGTATGTATTGTTTGATATATGTGGTGGTAATGCTATTTTGATATACTTTTAGAATTACATACATAAATACTTGACTTTCGTTTCTAATTTGAAAAGTTTTGTTAAGTTAAACTTCACTTATTCACTGAAAGTGACAAGATTCCATAATTTAATTAATCTTATGAAAACAGCACTGATTTTTAAGTATTCTAAAAGAGGACTGTGATTTATTGATAATTAACAATATTATAAATGTTGTTAACATATTTTGTTATATGTAAAATAAGCTTTAAGTTGAATTAACAAAAAGATCTCACGCGTTTTTTATAACTATAAATAGTATTGTAATGATCATAAGACTTAGATCATAGTAAGGGCAAAATACCACCAGACTATTATTCTAATAAATGGTCCATAACTTTAAGTTGTGGTTTGATTCCAAATTTAAATAAATAAATACCCGAACCTATTAGAAAAAATAGCCCGAACCTATTAGAGTTAGTCCGGTTCATCCGCTACATTGCAGCACCACTACCACGACTCCACACCACCGGCAGCTTCACAATAGACGAAATCCTGAGACTCTCCGCACGGAGATCCCACTTGTGGGCAAGTGGGAACTTCACTGGTGGGCTGAGCAGTAGCGGCCCATCACTTCACACGACCTGCCGTTTAAACCATCCAAATCGATTCGCTGGTTCCCGAGATATCGCTGAAAGCATTTTTCGGAAACTTTGAGGAGCTCCTCAACCCCTGCTACCACCACCTCGGGACCAGCGCCATAAACACCGGCTCGCCAGGAGCTTTCCAACGAGCCGTCATCCGCTGCGCTGCTACCAGCGGCTCAGAAGATACAGCGTTTTCATCCAATAGGACTTTGGATTCAACACATTACTAGCGGTTTCACCCGGCAGTGACTATTTATTTAATATTTTTCAATTTGTTTTGTTCATAACTCAGTGACGGTTCAAGGTATATTCAAGTGCAATACGATTTTCAAACCAGTAAATTCACAGCTTCCTTATACACACAATAGATATACCAATTCCCCCACCCGACTTCACCTCCCAATTTCCAAAATTACCATACACACACTACACAGCACATATACACATATATAAATATAGGGGAAGGGAGCCCAAAGCGGGTAGGCTTCGTTGTTTACGTATACAATCCGTTAGTGAAAATGTGTATGGCGTAAACACCCGAACACGTGCCGACACGAATCAGTTCGACCGATGCGTCAGTCTCGTGGTTTTGCTGGTTGAGTGGTGTTTTATTTCGTTGGTTTTGCTAAAAAATTTCAAGGTATGTAAATATATATTATTTCAATCTGGTTGTTCCTATAAGTGTTTGTGTGTTATTGTGCATTTAAATAGCTTAGAATTCTCAATAAACGGCAACATTCTTAATTAAGATTTTGAGGTTATTTTAAAATACCTCAAAATCTTAATTAAGAATTCAAAAGTTTTAACGAAGACAGGTAAAAAACAAGTTCAGTGCCAAGTCATATCCAGTGTCGAAAGAGGCAAAGTAACAACAGTTGTATGTTGCTGCAATGCAGCTGGCTCTTTCGTGCCACCGTTCATGATATTCGGCCGTAAACTTATGAATGCCCGACTACTCGATGGATTGCCACCAGGTACAGTATCCGCTTGTTCGGACAATGGATGGATTTCCGGTCCAACTTTTTTTAGTGTCTGCGCCATTTTGTGGCAATGACGAGGCCCACCAGAGACAAGAAAGTAATTCTTGTCATGGACAACCACGTGTCTCACAAGTATCTACAAGCACTGGAATACGCCTCCCAAAACAACGTAATCTTTATTTCATTGGCTCCACATACCACTCACCGAACCCAACCATTAGACAGATGCGTCTATGGACCACTGAAAACGTATTTCGAACGGTCAGTTTCAGTTTTCCAACGAAGCCATGTGGGACGAATCATTTCGCAATTTGAAATTGCGAAGTTGGCGAAGCTTACTTGAAAGCAGCTAGTCCTCAAAATGCTGTAAAAGGATTTCAGTCAACTGGTCTATGGCCAATAAACCGGCATACATATATTTAGTGATGATGAATATCTTCCTTCCACGTTGACCGATAGACCGCAAGGATCTAATGCATGTGACGTTCAAACATCTACCGCTACAGTCACTGAAGATCTCCCAAACACCTCTAGCAACGCCCTTGCTCAACAGAGCCACCTCGACGTCTTAGTCAGCGCTGAATCTGACAATCCTCACGAAGACTCTGTACCTGAAATACCCATAGACTACCCGGAAAGGGTTTTTGTTGACTCCCCACAAATGCCATCTCATTATACTCCTCCTCGCCGTTCTGTAGACTCCGATCTCCTTATACTCCTTGTGACAGTGTCACAGTGTACCCCAATATTGAGTTTAGTAGTTCCATAACATTCTATTTGCTAAATAACCTTTATAGCGTTATTCATCTTCTGTCTGTTCATAAGTCAATGTAATAAATGTGAATATTTGGTAACTAGATGTAAAATGATAACGTTAATTAGATTTTTGTTTGTTTTAGATCCATTTCAAAATGGTTCGAAATCGGGTTCGCAAGACGTCAATGGGCCAGCACAGTGAACAAAATATGCGAGAAGCTATTGCACTCGTCGAAAGTGGTTCGAGCTTGAGAAGTGCCGCTGACCAAAAACATGTAAACTATATGACATTAAGTCACTGTCAAGAAAGTGAAAAGTAATGTTAAATCTGAAATCGTAAATCTCATTCCTAATTCAATTAGGATAATTTTCAAGTGATCAAGAAAAAGGATTAAAAGAATATATTTTAACTTGTTCTAAAATGAGTTATGGTCTCGATACAGTGGAATACCGAAAGCTTGGTTATGAAATGGCTGTCTTTCACCGATTAGAGATGCCTAAAAATTGGGTTGCAAAGAAAATAGCAGGCATTGACTGACTTTATGGTTTTAGACAAAGACATCCGGACCTGACGTTAAGGAAACCAGAACCATGTAGTTTGACAAGGGCTACTTCATTTAATAGAGATAATGTTAATACATTTTTCAATAATTTACAAGAAGTGATGAGTCGTACCCCGAGTTTTTCTGACGGAACAAGACCAAATAAGATACTTTAGAAGTTTAATTTACAATAAACACTAAGTTTTTATTATTTTCTTACAATTAGTAGTGTTTCACAGACCATCCTATGATATGTCACATAGTACCCCAGATACGGGGCTGTCTGTGACAATCGACGGATCTCTTAAATTTGCCATTTAGAAGTATTTTTTGTTATATTTGATACGATTTTTATTTGTTTAATGAGAGTAGAAAAACTGTTGATTATTTTAAGACCAAACAAAAGATAATTTATTAAATATATTTGTCTTTTTTATCACACTGTGCCGCACCTTACCCTACTTCTTTCTTGTATATTTGTTTGTAGCAATATTTCCGTTTATATTTCTGTTATTATGGACAACTCAGGTGTACGATAGAAACTTAATTGAATTTATAGTACACCTAAACTGTGTACCAGTAAATAATAAATAATAATAATAATAAAAAGGAAAGAAAAAATCCATAGTCATAGTGGGATAGTCCAATGGCCACCAAAAAACATTAAAAATCGTTCAAAAGCTATTAAAGACGGAAACTCAAGGCCAGAACCAGGTTGGAACACATTTCAATGTGTGCTGAAAAGAAATAATATCCTACGAAAAAGCGAACGAGGAACTATATAAAATGAAGCTAAACACGAATACTGATTATCAAGACAATGATAAATGTATCGTTCCGCGAATCTTTAGGCCTGATCTATCTCATGAAGATCTTATAAATTTTGATGCAATGGCACAAGATATCGCAGAAAATTTGGTAAGCTTTTTCTTTTTGATGTGTCATTTAAAAAGTACTTTACTTTTCCCACG
This sequence comes from Synanthedon andrenaeformis, assembly GCA_936446665.2. Lineage (NCBI taxonomy): Eukaryota > Metazoa > Arthropoda > Insecta > Lepidoptera > Sesiidae > Synanthedon > Synanthedon andrenaeformis. Next base: position 3,377,056 of record OW387798.2, read on the forward strand.
CATATGATTTGTCGATGTCTACCCTACCTCCTACCCCCGACCACGCTCCGTGTCTGTCAGCTGTATTGAACAGGTTAGCCCAGACAGGAAGTAGGTTGTAGTGGGAGAGGTAGTCATCGGCAAACCTGCGCGCAAATTTGTTTGTTGATACACGGTATAGAAAAAAAATCGACTTCCCATACATATCGGTTTGAATAGCCAACTATTTTGTATTGGAAGCCCAATATTTATATTTTGCTGCACGTGCATTACAAATAAAGATATGTCATGTACTCACTTTATTTTACAGAGTAATTCACAACCGGCCACCAATGTTAGTTGCACTTCAACAACCAATTTATTCTGTTAGCAGCAAGATACTATACAACTATTCACCACTGCAGATATTCAAACCATGATTGCTAATCAAGCTTTGATTTTAGAAAAACTTAATAGTTGTCGAAAATAAAATAAAAAATGCTTTCAAGGTGGCTTCCTTATCTGTGCAATTGGAGGAAATAATTTCTCAAGAAAAAGAAAGACATGTAAATGTAACACTGCTGCAAGACCAAATAGGAAAAGCAGAAAATGAGTTTTTATACATATAACGCCAATTAAAAACCAGCAGCAATTGGAAATGTTTTGAGGCAAATTTAGCTGATAAGGTCCAAAAAAAGAAGTTTTTGAAGCTAGTTTTGAGGAATACCTAAACGTAAAACCATGAAAGGGTTACGACAATCATCAAAACGAACCCGCAAGGGTAGAAATGGTGAAAACGACGTAAAGCGGTTATCACACTTTACAATTTGAAGGAATCCAATTTAGGAAATTGGAAAGTTAGAACAGATTGGATGCAATTTAGATTTTATCTATTAACAATTCTATGTCTTCGATTTAGAAATCAATTTAGTGTAGTGTGATCACTAGGTTCACTACTTAGGTACCTAAATTGGATTCCTTCAAATTGTAAAGTGTGATAACCGCTTTAGCCACGGAGAACAATTACAAGACAGAGTCAATGGCAATGATAATGATAGCGAAGAATCTCAAGCTGGTGAAAATAGACAACAAACTGAAGCTGGTAACAACTACGAATCAATAGACGAAGAGATGCACTTATGCTAAAATCTACACCATTGTACACCAACACACACACACGCACGCACGCACGCACGCACGCACGCACACTTATACACACACACACACACACTTATACACATTTTATTACACACTTACAACATATTCGTTTTACTTTTTTTGTATTACTGTTTGTTTAGGTTTATGTTAAGATTACATAGGAAAGATAACGGATGATTGATCTCATTTGCATAAGTTAACAAGTGTCCCAACACACTACAAAAATGCTGTTTTAGAAAAGAAATTGAAATTGTTCCTATTAGATAGATATGAGTAAGAATGAATAAATAGGTATTGTTATTTTTTATATCTTTTAATACTCTTTCCTCAAATTAATGTTAATAAATAGGTGTCGCAAACGACTACCTGAAGTTTTTTTTAGTTTATTATCATCCATCTCCTTCTGTCGCCTATTACCTACGCGAAGAGTCAAATTCATTCAAACGTATCGCGTATATACGCGATAAGAGTCAAACTCGTGAGTGTGCAAGATTGAAGGACGTGTGGGTTACAATGTAACGAAAATTATTAAAACCGCAATTCATTCAAACGTATTACCTACCCGATAAGATTCAAATCCGAAAGTGTTGGGTTGAATGACGGGTAGGTTGCAATGTATTGGAAATTGTTAAAAGCCTCCGCAACTCATTCAAACTTATCGCGTATTAAAATGTTAGTCACAAGAAGACAGCTGGGATGTTATTGGAAAGTCAATAGGACTCCAGCTAAAGGAATTGTCTGCAGAACAACAACCAATAGCACAAAAATTGATATCTGATGCAATTTTTATGGGAAAATGATGAACCTCACTGAAAATTCAGCTATTAATTTATCGCCAATGCACACTTTTAACAGAGATTAAATATCCACACCTTCTCCACCTACCTCTAGATTTCTACGTAGTCCATCACCAGTTTTCAACAGATATCAGTTATCACAAATACAAAATCACCAGACTGAGTCATTGCAGTCATACAATATTTTCAATAACCAATCGAAACAAAGGAAAATTTTTAACTGCTTCATCACACACCTTCTTATCGCAGCCAATTCAAAGATATCTCTGTTCAGTCTACTCCTATGGAGGTACATATTCTACACACAAACTCATATCTCTGCTGATTCTACTCCAATCGGTGTGCATATTCCAGTATCATATTATCAAGGACCATTTAAAAAATTTGTGATATTGAATAAGAAATGATTCAGCTAATACAATTTATTTACTAAATATTCCTTGTTTTATTTATTACATACTTTTATATTATTCTTTAAACAATGTTTATATAGCAGGTTTCAAGTATTATATTTTGAGATAGGCTATTGCAGCACTAAATATTGCCAAATCCTCATAGGTTCTTCCTGTTGCCAAATATCTCAGCGTGACTATCAATCGTTCCTCAGCACTAATAGCTTCCCTCATTAGTGTATTTTTCTTTTCAATAATAGGTCGAGTCATGTTTACCAAATCAATGAAGCAGACGTAATTCATTCTCATAATCTTTTTAAAATCTTCGCTCTCTAATACTTTTAGGAGTCTTATAAGAGTAAATTCACTTCGTTGTAAATATAACTCTTTACACCAGATTTTCCTCTTTCGTCTTTTGCTTGAAATTATAGTTGATGTCAAAATACTAAGGCCTAATTCGCACGAGAGCTTTTTTAACGTCCGTTAGAAAAGCGTTCCAATAGGACAAATGTATTCTCAAGTACATATTCACACGACAGCGCTTTAAAACCGCGACGCTTTTTTATCGAGGAGTGTTGCATTTTCAACGCTGAGCGTTGGGCGTTGAATGGAATAGATCATATGAAACTTATTATTATTATTCACACTAGGGCTAAAAAAGCGCCGGCGCTGCGTTCATTACGCCCCGCACTCTCGCAGCTGTCAAAGGTGTTTGTTTTGTGGTTACGTTATCAGACGATGTCGTTTATAGATCCCGAAGTACTGATTATTGAAGTGGAATCTCGTCCACTTCTATATGCAAAAACATTGCCAGAATATTCGAATAAAATTATGAAAAATAATGCCTGGGAGGACATAACCAAAAAACTCTCAGATGACTGGGAAACCCTCACGAAGGAGGAAAAAAATAGTCGAAGTAAGTTTATAATGTAATTTTATTTATTTTAATCACATAGTTACATAATTGTTTCTCCTTAGTTACCATTTTGTCTATTGATAACTTTATATTGCCAAGCAACAGAACCTTGTGGCGAAGTAAAATATTTAGCAAAATATTCACGTATTTCCAGACCAGTGTGATTACTTCTTACACCTGTGGGTTGTAAACATTGCATTGTCCTGTCATATAAAATATCATCAAATTGGAATCCGTCTTTAGTTCTTACAAAATTGTGTAAAACACAACAAGCTTCAACTACTGATACCGTGCGATCGGGTTGAAGGTCTATAGCTCTTGTTAAAATCCTCCATTTGTTTGACAGAATACCAAAACTGCATTCAATCATTCTTCGTGCTCGTGTGAGGCGATAATTATAAACACGTTGTCGCACAGTCAAGTTTCGGTTCGGATATGGTCGTAAAACATGTTCAGATAGGGCAAAGGCTTCATCGCCAATTAATACAAATGGCATATTCTTCCCATTCAGATCATTCGGTAGTGTTTTCGGTTCTGGCAAAACGATCTGCCCCGATTCTAATTGCCTGTTAAATGATGTATTTTTAAATACGTTTGAGTCAGTGGAACCGCCGTAGGCTCCTACTTCAATGCAAGTAAAACAATAGTTTGCATCACAAATTGCCATTAAAATTACAGAAAAATAATTTTTATAATTATAGTATAGTGAACCGCTTTGATCGGGCTTTGCTATTTCAATGTGTTTGCCATCGACAGCTCCAATCACATTGGGAAAATTAGTGCGGTGATAAAATTCTTCTGATATTTTTTTAAAGTCATCCTTCGTTTTTTCTGGCATATAGATGGGTCTTAAACATATCCATATCATATCACAGACTTGTTTAATAATGTAATGTATGGTAGACACTCCAAGTAGAAACTGGTAATGTAAATCGTGAAAATTGTTGCCTGATGCTAGGAATCTGTAACAAACGAAATTTGATGCCACATTAAATAATATTTTCTTTTTTAGGCAAATATATACAAGCAAAGTGGAAACGCTTAAGGGACAACTTTCGGCGTGAGTATCAAGCCCAAAGGGATATTACATCAGGACAAGGTTCAAAAAAAAGAAAAAAGTATAGATATTACGACGAGCTACTATTTCTAGTTCCACACGTCAAAGAAGCGAAAACATTAGGAAATTATATCACGCCACTAAATGTATCAGAGCAAAATATTGAAAGCCCGTCAACACCAAATTCTCAAAATTCACCCGCTGGACCATCAACTGCCGCTGGACCATCGACTGCTGAGGTATCAGAGACTCAAAAGAAAAAGAAAACTACATCAGCCTTTGACGATGCGATTCTGAAGGCCATCAACAATGAAATGTCTGAATCGGATGAGGATAAGGCATTCTGTTTGTCCCTAGTTCAGCCACTCAGAAAGATCGACGATGATAACAAAATGTTAGCCAAAATAGAAATATTGAACGTGATTCGTACTTTTACAAATAGGGCGCATAATTGAACCGGTAGTTTGAAGAAGGGAATAAATCCATCCAAAGTGATTTTATAGGAATTAAAAAAAACTGTGTAACCTCTATATTTTACGGTTTTCTGTTGTTTGACCTATAGATGAAATAAAGAAGACTATGCTTTAAGTCCTATGGAGAAAGAAAATAATGTCTAAAGGTTTTCAGTAGTTTGGTATAATCATTCAAATAACTTGGATTTATTTCCCTTCTTCAAACTTATGAAATAAAATTTCAAAATGAAAAAAATATGTAAGTGAAAAAGTACTGTTATTGAAAATTTTAATGAAAATAAACGAAAAATTAAACAGGAAGAGTTACTGTGTTGTATTTAAGACCATCATGCATCATCTTCAACCGTCTCAAGTGCAGTGGTAGGCCACATCATTATGTTCAAGTAGAACTCTTTCTTTTCTTTCTCTGTGTATTGAATGATTTTGCGAACATCTTCCTGCTTCCATCTTTTTGTGGTGTATTGGTATTTTACTACTAGTTATAGGCTTTCGTTGTAGGTAGCGTAGGTTTCGTATGACTTTTCAGGAGTAAGAAAGTGTGTTTTATTAGACCATCGATAAACTCAGGCTTCCAAATAACCCTTTGAATTTGAACTGTAAATAAGGTGTCTGTACTTTGAGATTGCATATGTTGAATCTTTATTTACCGACTTACAGTTCTTCTTATAGTAGTTTGGCCATGACTACTATAAGAAGCCTTATAGTAGTTACAAGTGATACTTGTAACTAAATCCCCCAGTTTTGGCAGCAGAAATCATTAGATTATACTCTTCAGGAGTGTATATTCGGTCTTTCTTTCTGATAAGTCGTTCGATTAAAATAAATCGAAATAAATAAGAAATAAGTCTAATTGTTATTCCCTTCTTCAAAGTAATGGAATTAGTCAGCACTTATATCTTGGTAGCAAAAACGATTTTTGTTGTGTTCTTAAAGCCTATAGATGTGTCTACGTTTAGAGACGACTTTTTCGTCAAAATGTCAAATTAGGATTTTTTGTGATTTATTCCCTTCTTCAAACTACCGGTTCAATTCATATATCAACCAGCCAAATCAATCACAGTTCAATAGACCAATAGTTCAACCATATTTCACTTACACAGATTCTAACCTTTTGGTCCAACAAACACCCGTCTATACTCAAACCACACAACAGCAGCACTCACAGTCGGGGACTACGTTCATCTATACTCAAACCCCACAACATCAGTACTCACAGCCCACATTCGTTAATCCAGCACGACAAACGAAAGCAATAAAGATTTTAGAGAATCGTCAATACCGTCCCGCAAATCCAACTACTCAGAGTTCTAGGCCACACTCAGCACAAGGCTTTTTTACTACTTTCAACACAAGTATTTGCCCGTCGCCATTGAATACCGACAGTTCAACAGGCGTTCAAAGCCCCTCGGTCAATATAAGTTCACCTGAAGAATATTACATGTCTCCAGACGATTGTTAGATTTAATAAGTTTTTAATAAATGTAAGCTAGTTTGTAATTTTGTTACTATTGTTTTATTTACCCCAGTGTAACAGCCAGTCGTTGTACAGGTGGAATCGCCAAACGCATGTTCGTATCTTGAAGTGTTATTCGAGGCCCCACTATTTCCAACAATTTGTCAAATGTGGTTATAGACATTCGAAAATAATTAAAAAATTTACTGGGATATTGCCTCAAATCTTCATACAGTGTCACAAACATCCCTTTTAAGTACCTCTGTTCATTCAGTGGATGTACCCAAATTTTTTTTGTTTTTCTTTTACGTCTTCTAGCAACACAAATCGCTATTGCTAATAATTTAGCAGTAAACATTTCCACGTCTTAGTGAAATGAGAGACGAGACAAGAGTGATTTAAAAGCGTTCGTATGAACAATCTTTACGAGAACGTTATAAAATAGCCAACGTCGTAATTTAACGCAACGCTTTTTTAACTCTCGTGCGAATTAAGCCTAACGCTTAATTCGCACGAGAGCTTTTTTAACGTCCGTTAGAAAAGCGTTCCAATAGGACAAATGTATTCTCAAGTACATATTCACACGACAGCGCTTTAAAACCGAGACGCTTTTTTATCGAGGAGTGTTGCATTTTCAATGCTGAGAGTTGGGCGTTGAATGGAATAGATCAGGGTTTCTCAAAGTGGGGTACGCGAACCCCTAGGGGTTCGCCATTCGACGGTAGGGGGTTCGCGACAAGATTTACGTAATGGCGGCTTGACGACTAACAGGGACGTACGGCACACATGGTGGCGCGCGCGCGACTGAAATCTGAATTCGTCGCTCGTTCGAGTCGTTCGCTCGCTCTCGCACGCCGCGGTCGCCGCGCCGCCCCGCCCCGCCTCGCCGCCGCCCGGCACGTGGCCTGGTCCGCGCTCAGCTCACTCGCTCAGTGTTGTCTTAGTTAGTTTATTGTATGAGCGCGTTTTGATTGGCAGCAAAATAAAAACAAAATACACACATCGGCATATTTAGCGGAACATAAAATAAAGGTTTGATATCATCAGTATCATATAAGGTTGCTGGCTGGTTTATACGTCATTTAATTTAAAAAGAAATATTTTCAAATTAAGAAAACAACTGAACATCACATTTTATGCAATTGTTTTAATTTTATTCAAATACACCTTATCTGGAGCGAACTTCGAGTATTTCTTCCTTCTGAGTTTGATTTAAAATTTCATTGAAATACTGTTTTTTGTTAGTTTTTTTTAATCGCGTATCTTTCTGGAGTTGAGGACTGAATTATGCCTGACTTAGCCCCAACGGAGTTTGCCAGGGCACTCGAAATGCGAAGAAATGGTCAAACCTACAGAGTGATATCCAGATATCTTCGTCGACCAGTTTCAACGATCCATCGCAGTATCCAACGGTTCAGGGAGACCGGTACTTATGTGAGAAGAGCAGGACAAGGCAGAAAAAGACGCACTTCGAGTAGGGATGATCGTTTCCTTCGGCTTCGTGTACGTAGGAACCCCCGTTTGACGGCCGTCCAAGCCCGACATGAGTTAGAAGCAGTGCGGGGTGTAACCGTAAGTGAGCGTACGGTACGAAGAAGGTTCGAAGAAGCTGGTTTGGGTTCATTTGTGCCCGCCAAGGCTCCAAGGCTCGAGGTAAATCATCGTAGAAACAGGTTAACTTTTGCTCAGGAACGTCGACTTTGGAACGCGGTCCAATGGAGTAAGGTATTGTTTAGTGATGAGTGCAGAATTCTCTTAAATCAAATAGACGGCAGGCAAAGAATATACAGACGCAAAGGAGAACGATACATTCAGACAAATTTTGAAACTACAGTTGCATACGGTGGTGGATCAATAATGGTTTGGGAGGGCATTTGTTTGGGAGCTCGCACAGACTTGGTAGTGATTGACAGAGGGAGTCTGACTGCAGACCGCTATATCAGACAAGTTTTAGAAGAAAATGTCGTACCGTTTGCCCCATATATCGGTGACGATTTTGTTTTTATGCAGGATAATGCTCGGTCGCATACCGCTCGGGTAACTCAAGCTTATCTTAATGATATGAATATCACTGTTATGGAGTGGCCGGCGAGATCACCGGATATGAACCCAATAGAGCACGTTTGGGACTTGCTGAAAAGAAAAGTTAAGTCCAGAATTCCAGCTCCTGCCAACGTGGGTGAACTGCGAATCGCCGTAGTTGAGGAATGGCGGAGACTATCCCAGGAGACCATCGATAACATCATTCTCAGTATGCCTAGACGGGTAGAAACTTTAATAAGAGCACGTGGAGGAAATACGCGATATTAATCACCATTTTTCTAATTTAATTAATTGTTATTTTAATTGTGCAAATTTTAGGTTCAACGCGCAGATGAATAACTTATTTTCAATGTCTAAGACATAGTTTCCCAACCAGTGGGGCGCGCCCCACTTCGGGGGCGCAGAATGATTCAAGGGGGGGCGCGGCGGCTTTAGCTATGTTACTTTTCATTTAAAAATTTCATATTCTCGCGGGGCGCGGACTTGTGCAAGCGATGCGAAGTTAGCGACAGATCACAACACGACCTCCGCTCCGCCCCCGCCGCGCGTCGCCGCACTTCGCTCGCTCACTCAGTTACTAGCTGCTGTCTATTCTGGTTGTGAAGTGAGATAGCGACGCTTACGCTCTAGTATACGCACGATATTAATACAAATTTGGCAAATATGAGCACTGCTAGCAAAAAAAGAAAATACTGTGATGATTACATAAAATTTGGTTTCACTGTTACAAATAAAAACGGAATGGCAGGATGTTAAAAAAACTCTCTCGCTTGGTGGCGCTGCTGTAGATGGAGACCTGTCAACCTGTCATGTCAAACCAAACGTTGTTTAGATACATTTCGTTCGTGTGTTATTTCCAAGTTATTTCTTGTATTTTAATTAAAAATGGTTGATAAATATGGAACCTGGACAGTAAACGAATTAAAGATAGAACTGAAAAAAAAGAAAAGCAATATGTGTTGGAAAAAAAGAAACTCTAACGAGAGGTAAGCTATGTATTTGGAACACATATCCCTATCATGTAGTTTCTGAGGTTTACGTGATTTGCTTAATAAAATCAAACAAGTAACAAAAACAGTTATGCTACATTTGTAGTGATTAAAACTTAACCTTAAACATCTATAAATTGCGAAAATTTTTGTTTTTAGATTGGCTGCTTATGACAGAAATAACAACTTCATGGACACTGATGATCACATCACCAAAGATCAAAATGAAGTAGTTGGTTTGGTTTGGCCCTGTGATGAATCATTTCAAAGTGTACAAGAGTCGACAGTTGTACCACAAATGGATATAGTCCATTTAAATCAATATTTTCTTTGGGTCTTTAAAGAGCAGGTTTGATTAAATTTAAACAAATTTTTGCATGCCAGATCCTAGCGAAATATGTGAATCTATTTATACTTTAACATATTGCGTACCATATTCCAAGCAAATAAATTCTTTTTAATTTCAGGAGGGAATGTCCACGTATGAATCAGTTCACAGGAAAGGCTTCAACATGATGAAGGAAGAATTTTTGCTTGCGTTAGTTGTGTCCAACAATAATGACCACTGCTTTTTTCAAGCACAAGTTAATAGTGAAATGACAAAGAGCTTGACATATTTTGTTAAGTTAGCTATTAACCACGAAGGCCGCATAGTTGAAGGCACCTGTGAATGTATTGCTGGCAAAGGTACCAAAGCAGTCTGTAAGCATGTTGCAACAGTTTCTTATGCAATATTACACTTTAGAGAGCACAGAACTTGGTGTATAAGAAAAACATGTACTGACAAGAAACAAACTTGGCATATGCCTAAAAGAAGCAAAATGAATACATCTCCAAAAAAAGCTGAGCAACTTACTCTCACAGTGCCTATGTACAGTATAAAAAAGAAGGAATTATTTAATAACATGTGCTATGATCCCAGACCTATAGAATATTGCAACAGTCCGTTGTTTAATAGCAATGTGCGAAATGCTGTGGTGAACTATAATAGCACAAAAAAGAGAACACTAGCTCTAAGTGGAGCTTTTGAAGCTGCATCTCTTCCTGGTCTCATAAATGACCATGACTATTTGTCTAGGCCATTGGCACATCAATTTATTTGGAATCGTGTTCAAGTAAGTATTTTATTTCATCAAACCAAAACTTGCAAATTTGTCCAATAAATTATTGATAATTTCAATGTTATCTTCTTAAAACATTCCACTTAGCTGATTTTCTTTTAACTTTTTGTGTTATTTTTCAGGGCACTATAGAAACACTCATGGCGATAGAGAAGAAAACAAGAGCTCAATACAACAGCCCTATGTGGTTTAAAGAAAGATCTCTGCGCATTACAGCTTCCTATGTGGGAACTATAGTTAACATGACACAGAGAAAAAACAAGGATTTATTTGCTGAATCCATAGTAAACCCAAGAAGATTTAAATCTTCACCTACTGAATGGGGTAAAATAAATGAAAGAAATGCAGTCGCAGAATACAAAAAGGCAACAACAAATGATGTTGTTCCATGCGGCCTTTTTGTTTCACCTGAGCATTGTTTTTTGGCTGGCTCCCCTGATGGACTTGTATGTGAACATACCGTTTTGGAGGTGAAGTGCCCCTACCTTATACGAGACCAAATCATCAGTGAAGAAAACCTCGACTATTTAGAGCAAAAAAACAATATGTTGTGTCTGAAAGAAAATTCAAATTATTATTACCAGGTCCAAACACAAATGTATGTAACCAGCAGACAATATTGTGATTTTTGTATTTGGACCAAACAAGACTTCAAAATTATATCAGTTAACAGGAATGATTATGTTATTTCTCAGGTGATAATACCTAAAACAAAGCAATTTTATGAGGAGTATGTGGTTCCAGCTTTAGTTAAAAAGTTTTATTTTTAAAATTATATAACCAATGACTGTACAATACTAGTTTCCTTTATATTCCTTTACCATACTATTTGTCAATTTAGCATAAGATACGCTTTTACAGAAACGTTTTGGAAATGAAAATAAAAACAAATTTCATCACAAAGTTAATTTATTTACCTTCCATTATATTTTGACGTAAGTTAATAAACATAAAACAAACAAAAATTATTCTGCTTGCCAAAGGTACTAAATTTGAGGTAAGAGTGCCCTTGAGGATTCTATAGGTTTTAGCCAACCCAATAACTCTTTCAATATGTATCCTATCTGCTGAAGTTTTTTTTGAACGGTCAATCTGATCGGGTTCTAGCTGACCAGCTTTTTTTTTTAGAAACTCGGGCATATTAACCTTCACATCTTTAGATGCCAGAAGATCTTGAATTTGGAATCCTTTATCTGCTAGCACAATGTCATTTTTTGTTAGTAAATTACTTAAACCACACTTCTCAAATAATGCTCTGTCACTTATCGCACCTCCATAAGCATCTGATACAAATGTTACAGTTCCAATACTTGACATTCCTACTAAAACTTTTATTGTGTTACTTGACTTATATGTAGAGTAAGTTTGTTGTTGTGAAACTGGGTTCTTAGACTGGTCAATTTTTATCTCGGTACAATCTATTATCACAGTGCTGGAGCATTTTTGACCCTTAACTTTCATATTCTCTTTAGCAACTTGCAAAGGAATCCAAATTTTTAGTTCCTTAAACTGGCAATATAAAAAGTTTATCCATGTTATAAATATTCGACTTACTGATGTTTCACTGATATCAAAGCTGAAAGCTAATTCTTTGTTAGGCATATTGCGCCTTAATTTTATTACTGTCAGGAAAAATTCATTCGCAGATGACAACATGTAAATATGTTTTCTTTTAGCTAAGTCTGAATGGAAGTAGATAAGGTGGTTCACAGCTGGTCCTAGCATAGAAAATACTAGGCAAAAATGGTCATAACTATCAAAGCCTGTGTAATATTGAAGTTCCGCCTGTTTTTCAAAAGATTGAAATAGAAAAATGTCAAACCGATTGGTTGTCTTGCTTTGATTCATAGTGTTAGTAGACATATTACACATCACTTTTTCATGACTTTTACATTGTGTAGAAATATCTTTTATAGAACACTCTACTATCATTTCATTTATCGATATTTCTACACCAGAATATACTTCAGGATGCAAGATATCTTTATCAGTATGTCTTGATGCATGTGAAGGTATAACATCATTTTGGTGAAATCTTCTTTTGGCTCGCTCAGCTCTGTTGATAGCAGACTCTGTTGGTGGCTTAGTCCATGCAAACTGACTTGGTACAGCATGCTTTTTCAACCTTGGTGTAGCTGCAAAACAAATATAATGTGATTAGTAGGGGCTGATGTTGATCTAAATGCAACAAGCAATTTTAAGTTGTAAAGACACATCAGTCAAGGTACTTACGGTTCCCACTCGCATTCGAGTCTTTGGGCATCTCATAGTCAGACTCCAAAAAGTGATTTTTACACACTCTAGAGTATGGTGTAGGTTTAAATTTATCTCGGCGAATTCTTGCCAACCACAGCTTTATTCTTTTAGTATCGCTAGGAAAACGATGTCCTGTTGTTCTAGAATTACACTGAGGTACAATACATAATGAAGGCATCTTTCGAAAGCGTGACTAATAAGTGATATGGTGCTATTTACGAAAATTCGGTTCCATCCAACTTACGAAATTGTTTTGGTAACAAAATGACAGGTCTACAGCGCCACTTGGTTTTGCTGTCAAATTATCCTGCCATTGAGCAACCACAATGTGTGATCTGTTACGACGTGTTAAGTAACGATGCGTTACGACCCACACGGCTCATGCGACATCGAGACAAAACATGGAGCATTAAAAGACAAACCGGAAGAATATTTTGTGATGAAAAGCCGAGAACTAAAACGAATACAGACCAATACAGCGGCGTCGTTCGTGCCATCTACAGGTAAAATCATCGAAGCATCGTATGAAATTTCACTGCTCATAGCACAAAACCAAAAACCTCACAGTGTTGGCGAGACTCTCGTAAAGCCTTGCTTATTAAAAGCAGCAGAAATAGTACTGGGGCCACAGGAGAAAAAGAAGTTGTCCAATATTTCACTTTCAGACAACACAGTGAAAAGACGTATCGATGATATGGGTGCTGATTTACGAGACCAGGTTGTTGAGGGGATCAAGTCTTCTCCCTGGTTTGCAGTGCAGTGTGACGAAAGCACGGATGTCGCAAATTGCTGCCAACTTTTAGTATTTGCACGTTACATATCGGAAAACAACATAAAAGAGGAACTACTATTTGTCAAAGATTTGAAAACAACATCAAGAGCTACTGATGTTATGGCGGCATTTACTGATTTTTTCGATACTCACGGAATTTTATGGGAAAAACTTATCGGAGTTTGTACAGACGGCGCTCCTAGTATGATTGGCTCTCGTTCAGGATTTGTAACATTACTCAAAGAGAAAAATCCATCAATACAGTCAACACACTGTATGATACACAGACAAGCATTGGCATCTAAAACACTTCCAGAAGAGATAAAAACTGTTCTTAAATTGGCTATTAAAGTCGTGAACTACATTAAACACAGCGCTGTCAATACGAGATTGTTTGCTGCTCTTTGCGATGATTTGTCCTCAACTCATAAGACGCTACTATTTCATACAGAAGTAAGATGGTTGTCAAAGGGAAATATGCTTGCACGATTATTCGAGCTCAAGGATGAGGTTCTAATTTTCCTTGAACAACAAGGTAAAACGGACCTGCATATGTCTTTCTCCAATACTACATTTCAACACAGATTACCTCCTACAAGATACCGCATTCAAGACAACCAACGCGCGCCATGCATATATGATTTTGCACATATATCAAGTCGAAATTAGGTGCACCACTTCAGTACTGACCAAATATTAGATCCGCGTGCACGTCGTTCATTTGTGATACCGATCCTTTATTTTTGACGACTTATTCGCAACAAAAACTACTAAAATGACCACGTGTTCTATCAAATGGTGTGGGAAGAACTCCAGGACGTCTAGCTTTAAGAAAGACGGCATAACTTTTCATCGGTAAGTAAAATTTTTATCTCTCCCAGAGGCCAAGAAATACTGGTCAATTCCGCTGCCTTTGACGTTTTTTCGAGAAGTCACTTTCTCTCATTACGATAATTCGTATATTTGTCTCTTTCTGGTTCGTGGCATGTTCCTCGCTCATAGTCAAAATATTACTAGTCCAGGGAAAGAATATTTTTGGAATATATCGATAATATTGTTTTTAATATGATAAGTTTAGGTAGGTAACTTTTTTATGTTATGTTGGAATGTTGCTAAAAATTATAATTATTAGGAATATATATTTTTAAATCTTTACAAAATAATAACTTCTGTATTTGCGAAGTTTTATGTTTATTTTATACTTCACATTTTTCTTTTCACACTTCTATTGAATCCTTAAATTTAAGTAGGTAACGTCAGGCAGGCCTGCCAAATTAACGTTCGGATACACGCACGTATGAAGAAAAAATATCTTACGCATTCGCGAAGTATGTTACACTAAATAATTTTTGATAAAAGTACTTAATTAAATTTCATAAATAATCGCTAAATAATCGATAGATTAGACGATTACGATTAATCGTGAAATAGCAATAATTGTCGATTACGATTAATCGTAATCGTTGCATCACTAATATGAATCACCCTCAAAACCGTGTTGATTGAGGTCGTAAAAAACTTCATCACAAATAAAAGTAACTTAATCCATCTCCCATTTTTTATAGTAACTTAATATATCGAAAACTATCCAGTTAGACATTTCGTGAAAATAATAAAATGCATCTACAATTTTATTATATTTGATCGACATACTATCGACAATGCAACTATAGTATTGTCACATCCCTAGCAAGATAGTTGACCTTGACATAACCAATCACAGGCAGTCAGTACGTCCCCCGCAACCCGTTCCTACCGCTTAAAATGGTGACTTTTGGCTAATGCGAAATCGCAAACATGGGGCATCTTGTAGGAGGTAATCTGTGCATTTCAAGTATCCCTTGCATATCTTGCAGATATTTTTGAATTGTTAAATAGCTTAAATTTGAAGCTACAAGGAAACATGAAATCAAATATCATGGCTCATCATGATATCATCAAAGCTTTTGTTTTAAAAAATGCAACTGTGGAAACGTCGAGTGCAAGCTCAAAATTACTCAGCTTTTCTCAAGTACTCCTCAATGCTGGAAAATATTCAAGAAACTGTAAATTTGTCTGTACACATAATGACTCATTTGGGCAGTCTGGCTGACGAATTTTTTAGATATTTTCCCGAAAACTTCTCTGATGACCAAGTTCATAAATTAATAAGAAATCCATTTCTGATTGATATCGAACAACTGCCTGAAATATTGCAAGAAGAAGCTTTGGACGTGAAAAATGATTCGTCTGCTCGCGATAACTTCAGCCACATGGAGTTGACCGAGTTTTGGATACAATATAATGCTATGTATCCTGTTGTCGGCAAGGAAGCACTGCGTATTCTTTTACCATTCACAACTACCTACCTTTGTGAACGTGGCTTTTCAACGCTGTTGGGAATAAAAACAAAATCAAGAAACAGACTGAATGTCGAAAATGATCTCCGCTGTGCACTTACTACGATGAAACCACGAATTCACAAACTTGTAAATAATGTTCAGCCACAGTGCTCTCACTAAATGTATTTCTGTAACCTACTTGTCATTTGAATAAAAATAAACAAACTGATTTTAATGTTTGTTTAATTTAATTTTCTTAGGGGGGCGTAGTATTTTTGCAAAACGTTGGGTGAGGCGCATTAGGTAAAAGGTTGGGAACCCCTGGTCTAAGACAACAGAAATCATGCGCGCATATCAAAAGGCTGTGACATTGCCAACAAATCCTTGAACGACGTCAAAAACATCGGTATAAATATCAGTTCATGGGACCCTCTCATCTACTTGATTACCTCTCATCTCTCATTTACTTGATGGCGCAAAAATTAGATAATGAAATCCACTCGGAGTACGTAACATCATTGAAGAACCCATGTAATCTACAGACACTTAGGACTGTGTAAAAAATGCATTTACATATAGCGCGGCTTGACCTTAGTGTATAGTAGTTGAAGATAAGCTGCGGTAGCCTTCGTAGGTCACTTTTAATCCCGATGAGGACATGTCTTTACATGCTAGGCTCATACTGTGCTGTATCCTTTTGATACTCCCACGCTACAAGAGACGCTAATCTTTGGCGTGGAGTCGAGCGCGAGCTCCCGTAGCGTTCGCACGCATCCCCGACCCCGCAACAACGCTCCGCGGCCGCTCCGTGTCCGAAAACACGTCCAAAATTCGCCAAAAATCGAAAAGTGCTCCAATCGCCACGTGCGATACACCATCAGATGCGCATTGGAAAATACCAGAAGACTGTGAAAACCCCAGCCAAATCGGACTATAAATGAACGCACAATTGTGAAATAACTTGTTTCAAAGTGAATAAACTTTAAAGTGCTTGTGATTCATAAATATTATATCAAACCCCCCAAGTGCCATACACCAAGGGATAGCGCTCGTCGAGCACTACCTCCCCTGAAAAAACCGGACAACAGGACTCAAACACCAACCTTCCACACCCCAAAAACCACCAAAATCCACCATTCGAGTTTTTGGACCCACCAATTAAAAATTTGATCAAGGTTCATCGACTACCCAGGTGCACTAAGAACCTCTTCAGACCTAAATGCACCCAGGCGTTCCCCTGCAATAGCAAAAACTCCAGCACCCTATTCACCCAGGTCCCACTTGTGGGCAAGTGGGAACGTCTCCAGTGGGGCGTGTGGAAGCACCCCACCACTTCACATTACCGCTGAAAATCCCAGCCTAATCGGCCTACAGGAACCGAAGTTACAGCCGTTTAAAAATCGCCACTTTTCGACAAAAACGACGAGCAAATAAAAAGACCCAAGTGAGTAGGGGTGGGAAAGAACTAGTAGTGGTCTCGTGCCAGTGCCAACCACTTTGGACCCTGCACCAAACTCAATACTATGGTACATTTCATGTAAATGTAAAAAGGGCTGCCAACGCAATTGTGGATGCAGAAAGGCCCCAATCTGTACATCATGCGAAGTTCTGTGCGACAACGTTGAGCCCCCGGAAGACAGCTCTGACATAGACATAGAAGAGACTGCAGAAAGAGAGGTATGTCGAATCTCACGAGTTATTTGGTATTCATTCATCTCTCCTTGATATATAATCACAAGTCAGTGTCTCGCCACCTCTTTTATTTTCCAGGAGAACGACCCCTAACCCTGACGATGGAGCAATCAGACCCTGAGCCAGGACCCGATGCTATCGAAGAACCTCAGCACGATGCGGAAGGTATGTTTAATCTCATCTATTTTGCAATCCTCATCTCTCTTTGAGAAATGACACCACCTTTTTCAATTTCCAGAACAAGCAGAATATGTATCGGGACCCATCGCCACCGAAGAACCTCAGCCAGGACCTTCTAAAAGGCAACGGCTCATATAATTTTTGCATATTATAATTTGTAATATTATTAATATATGATCATAAGTAACGATATTTTAAGTTTTATTTTGTTAGAGTCCTACCTTTTTTGATACTGAATTTTAATAATTTCGATCCTTTTTTTTTTCTTTTTAATTACTTGTGCAGTAAACTAGGAGAAATTTATCAAATAACAGCATTCAAATAAAAAATAAAGTTTTGGAATGTAAAAAGTGGGTTTTGCAGAGACTGCAGAAAATTGCCAATTTTCAACTCGTTTGAGACCGAACGGTTGGTCTGAAAAAAAAAAAACTGAATAGTGATATTAATAGAGAATATTAAGTACTTTAATTTCTGTAAACAAACCATTTACTAAAATTTAATAGTTTTCGAGTTTTAGGCAAAAAACCGGAAAGGCAGATTTTTTTTGCTTTTTTTGAGATTTATTCAATGTTGCGTCACGAAATTTTGTCCGCAAACCTCATATTCGGATTCAGTACCCCAAAATACATTGAATGAAAGAAATCAGAACTACCCCAAAACTTTCCCACTAGCGGCCCTTTAGAGTACAAATTGACTGAATTACCACACGTGCAAGCCACATTGCATCATCGTAGTGCCGCGCACAAGAGCCAATGTTTCGCTGACGAGGCAACGCTACCGCCGATTTTGATTTCAATCGCGAATCGGACCACTACTTAGTTTTATATTCCATTACCGTATTATCCGTTATAATTTAATTATAATTTAATTTTAATAAATAGTTAACGTAGTTAACGTAGTTAAAATTTTAACGTAGCCCTCGAAGGTTCAGCCGTTTCTTCTTCCTCATTTTATTCTTTTAGTTGTGCTACATAGTTTGCCACGTGTAGACGTATTGAAAATTGTTAATATAATTTTCAGTTTCATCAATAAAATTGAGTTTTGTGTGCTGAAATTATCATTTAGTATAAACATTGTGACTTTTTTTAAGCGTGAATCATGAGTGATTATTTTATATGTAAAAAACCTCTTGGGGACATTAAAGTCCAAACTGTGAAAGCTAGAGGAGTTAAAACTTTGTTTGAACGAGCAAGATTCAAAAACGATTTGGACAATGATTTATTTTTGCAAAGTGTTTCTGAAGTAACTGTTCATATTCCCTGCTATCATTATTATAGTGATAGTCGAACAGATAATGTTGTTCGTCGTCTCAGCAGTAGCAGTTCATCATCTTCAGTATCAGAAAATCTAGATACTGATTTTGATTTCTCAAACAATTGCTTTATTTGCGGCGAAGTATTCCAGGATCAGAGTAATTTGCGTCAAAGCCGTCACAGAAAGAATATGTCACATGTATGCCATGAAGGTACTAAAAAAAGCATTTTGGATCTTGTTCTGAAACGTTCGGATGACGAGGCAAAGAGCATTGCTGATCGCATTGCTAATGTTTCTAGCTTAGTCGATGTTGGAGCTTGGTATCACAAGAATTGTAGCAAGCAATTGTACCTACTCCAAAAAATGGAGTGACGAAAAAAAACATGGTGAGCGCAAGAATAACACTGACAATGCCATGGAGGATGTTTTTGCTTATTTGCATGAAAATAGTGAAGAGTGCCAATTTCGAATTACAGATTTAATGAAATCAATTAAAGGAGACTACGTTCCAGAGAAGCGTACGATCATTGAACGCTTAAAGGCAAGTATAAGGATGACATTGTTATCTTTACCGAAAGTAGACAAGACAGCATTATCTGTTTCAAAGGTGTTATATTTAAAGTAATGTCGAAAAAATCATCCCATAAAAAGAATGATCCACAAGAAGAGAGATTGCAGAAAGTCAGAGATGCAGCTGCAATTATTTTGGAAGACATCCGTTCACGGCGCTATGAAACGAATAAGTATCCACCTTCAGATGATTTTTTAAATGAAGTTAATTCTGTAATTCCTGAATCTTTATCAGTTCTACTTTCTGGAATTATCTGTCAATCCAAACGTAAGTCGTTGGCTGCAGCACAAAGAAAATGTGCATCCATTGGTCATTCCATTATTGCAGCAACTCGACCTGCTTCATTCATTTCGCCGCTACTACTTGGGATTGGATCTTTTTTATATAAAAAATATGGTTCCAGTAATCTTATCAACGTTCTATCAACATTAGGTTTTTCTGCATCTTATAATTCTATTTCATTGTTCGAAGATTCCTGTGCATTTCGTCCAGCGCGTAGTATTTCCTCATGCCTTCTCGCAATTTGTTTTTGACAATGCCGATTTCAACAGCAACACAATTGATGGGAAAAATACTTTTCATGCGATGGGTGTGGTATTCAATGTATTACACCTTATGACGGTATTGAACCTGATAGCAGTTTACCACGTGTCTCCAAAAGAATACCAGCTTCAGCTAAATCTACTTTAGGGTTGATTCCTCTTGGGTCCTATTCAAAAGGCAAAACAATTGGATTGGGTAAAATAAATGTTTCATTAATAGAAAATATCACATCACCAGCCCAAAAGATTGTTCCTCGCCCTTGTGATTTCATGTGGCTATATGGTAAATGGTCTTGTGCTTTAAACATTGGTGGATGGAACAGCTTTATGATTGTAGCTACTGCTGAAAAGCCTTTCCAAAGAAGTAGAATTCTATGTCTGCCATTTATAAACGCTCCTCCAACAGATTATGACACCATTTTAACATCACTTCTGCTTTTGATTGAAAAATGTAAAGCTTCAAATCAAAAAACGTGTATTGTAACGTTTGATCAACCCTTATATTGGAAAGCTCGAGATATAACTGCTGCGGCTGATCCTACTTCAGATCTTTCAAAAGTTGTCGTTCGATTGGGTGGGTTTCATTTGCTTATGTCTTTCATTGGTGGAATTGGATACATAATGTCTGGCAGTGGACTTGAAGACATATTGAAATTAATTTATGCAGATAATGTTCAGCACATAATGTCTGGACATGCTTATGGTAGAGCTGTGCGTGCTCATTTGTTGATGCATTTGTCTATAAGCAAAATAATTATGGACTCAATGGAGTTTACAGATGAAGAACGCGATTTCCTCGATGATGCTATTAATGATATTGATCGAACTAACGTTTTAGAATCGATCAATAATCCTTTATTCAAAAAGATAACGACCAAATTTGAAGAAACTTTGACCATGCTGGAGAATAAAGGACCAACTACGACCTTATGGATACAATACTACAGATTAGTCACTCTCTTAAAACATTTTATCGAAGCAGAACGATCTGGAAATTGGTCTCTTCATTTAGAAACGATCAGGAAAATGCTTCCAATTTTTCATGCAAGTGGACATTTCTTGTATGCTAAGTCAAGTCAACTTTACCTGCAAGATATGTTGAGGCTTGATCAAATAATGCCACCTCATGAATACCACTCGTTCACTGCTAAGGGCTGTTTTACTATTAGACGAACTGACAAATTTTGGAGCGGGATAATGTCTGACCAAACTATTGAGCAAACTCTCATGAGAATGTTTAAATCATCTGGAGGGTTAACACATGGGCGTGGTATTACTGAGAGCACGTTGGCATCATGGACTCTTGGAATGATACGCTTACAAGATGTTTGCGAGCAGATTACAGAATACTGTAACATTTCGATGGATACTTCAGAACAGCATATTGATTACAGGGATTCTCGTGTTCAACGTGACAATGAAGATCTTGAAAAAATTGATAATTGGCTCTCATCTCATGATTTTACACTAGATCGTCGTGAATTAATCTGTATAGCTAATGGAATAGTTGCATCTGAAATGATAAATTGTCATCGTGCTATTGAAATAGGAGAAGGATTAATGACTAACATCATAGGATCTGATTTTCAAGGACTGTCATTCAATCGCAAATCAAAGATTCTTCCCTTTAGTGCTATGACAAATACTATTGAAGTATAAAAATCTCCTGTCGTCATCAATACTTTTATTCCAACGGATGTGCATTTCGAGAGAAACTGTTGGTGATATCAAACAATATCTAGCATACGAATCAGCACCTTTTCCATTGGCATTATTCGCCGAGGATGGTATGAGAAATGGTACCAAGTCATCTTTGTTTAATGCTTTACACCATTAGAACAATCGATTAATAACATTCCCAGAGGTCATTTTGTTATCGATGGTGGCTTTCTGTTACATAAAGTGGTCTGGGATCGAAATTCATCATTGAACAACATTCTTGAGAAGTATGTTCGTTATGTACAAGGACACTATGGACTATCTGCAAGTATTATATTTGATGGCTACTCCGAAAATCCTGATATTGCAGGAACAAAGTGGTGGGAACGCTTGCGTCGCACAAAGAAGCATCAATCTACAGAAATTCAATTTGACAAAAGCACTGTACCAACAATATCCCAAGAAAAATTTCTTAGTAATGAAAAAAACAAATGTAATTTCATAGACCTATTGAAAACTGCTCTGACAGAGGTGGGTTTTTGTGTTGACCAGGCTGAATCAGATGCAGATACAGTCATCGTTTCTACTGCACTTGCTGCATCCCAATCCTGCGATTCCGTGACTATCGTAGCAGAGGACATCGACATCCTTGTGTTGCTCACGGCATTAGGGAGGAAAAAGTCAAATATTTTCTTTTTAAAACCTTCAAAAGGGCGTACATCTGACCAGTTATATAGCCCTTCAGCCTTTATGTATGGAGATTTCATAGCGGAAAATTTACTGTTTCTCCATGCTTTTTCAGGATGTGACACAACATTAGCCGCCTATAATATGGGCAAACTAAAATTCATAAAAATTCTGGAAAAACATCCTGAGTTAGCTGGTGGTACAGCGCTATTCCTGAATGAGAAAGTAGATCCACCTTTGCTCAGTCTCGTTGGCGAACGTTTTTTCGTTGCTTTATACGGTGGCACCAAGGACGATTCTCTAGACACTATGAGATACAAACAATTCTCCAAAACAGTATCAAAAAATTCATTCAGTTTATCATCGCTTCCTTCAACACAGGATGCAGCCCATTTTTACAGTCTCCGAGTGTATCACCAGGTCCAATCATGGCTTGGAAAATACTATAATCCTGAAGATTGGGGCTGGAAAAAGCATGAAAACATTTGGATGCCAATCCAAACTTCGAAGCCTCCAGCACCCCCCGATCTTATGAAATTAATTTTCTGCAGATTTAAAGGAAATTGTGGAAGCATGTGCGGTTGCAGGAAAGCAGGCCTCAAATGCTCCGCAGTGTGCCTCCATTGTTCTGGAGAAATCTGTACCAACATTATGGAAATAACAAAATTAATGGAAGAAAATGAATTTGAGGAAGAATTTCCAAAGATGACTCCAACTTTAACTCCTGTCATTCCTCAAACCTTCACATTCGACGTTGAATTAGATTCTGAGCCACAGACTGGACCATCGAAGAAGAGTAGAATAGAATAGCTAGCTAATAACTGATTGATAATATAATTATGTCGAAGATTACCTCATCAGCAAGTTGTCTGTAGAATAGGCCTACTGGGGATACCACGTAAAAAAAACGCGCCTACAGACTCTACCTCATAGGTGGCCGGGAAAAGAGTCAGTAATAAATATGTGAAATTATAGGGATTGAAAAAAGAAATTTCAAAAATAGGTTTACAATAAAAAAAAAACCATAAAAGTAAGGTAAACATGTTGTTTTGACCGGGTTGTCATGAGCATTGACGAACCCGGTCAACTTTGGAGCGCTGTAACATCGTTGTAAATTAATGAAATTGAAAAAAATTATAGAGGAAAATCTTCGTGAAGAGATCCTCTACAAAATTGTTCTGACATAATTTTTTGGTAAAATCAATAGAAAAAAGTTATTACGCAAAAAAGGAAATTTTTGATAAAATTTTTGCACTTTTTTGCTTATAACTTTTTAAATTTTGGATTTATAACAAAAAGTCAGATAGACATAATTGTAGGCAAAGCGATTTACTACAAAATATGTCTTTACAAATTTTTTGCAAGATTGATAGTTTCCGAGATATAGAGAAAAACGTATTCTCACCCCTTTTTCCAAGATGGCGGCCGGGAGACAAGGGCGGCAACCCCACAAACTTGGGGTTAAGCTTCTATTGACCCCCCCTACATGTCCCAAAAATAAAATTGAGTCCTCTAAAAAATGTTCAGTTTGGCCCTAAAATTGTAGGGGAAAGTGGTCACCATTCGTACGCGGGGCAGCTTCGTACAGTTAGTATAACAGAAAAACTAAACGGCACACAAACACGCCTTTGCTTGTGTGCATAGTTATAACGGCCGCCATGTTGCTAGCGGAGTGTCGCGCCAGTCGCACTACGGTGTATCAGCTGACAAGACGTAACGTGTTTTCACGCACGGTGAGTAATTTTTTTACCTAAGTTTAGTTCGTAATTGTAAGTAAAATTGTTATGTTTTTGACAAAATGGTGATGATTAATTAATGTTAACATTGTTTATTGTGAGCTTTAATTGTTATATTTCTCAAACGAAATTAGAATTTGTATAAAGTTGTATTTTAATTTTGTGCAAGGCATGGGGCGCATTCGGACAGCCAGACAGGGGGCACATTCGTACGCGTACGAATGCTCCCCTTTAGAATTTATTAACCACAAGTACATCAAGAATCGATTTTTATGAAATAAAATATAGTATTACCTTTTAAAATTATCGTGCAGACAGCATAATAACATATTTTTCCTTTTATGAAGTATTCTACTTCTAACAAAATGAAATATTTTTATTAAGTAAACCTTATAATTAATATTTTATTGCAGAATCATGGTGCGAAAATATAAAAAAAAGGGTACGCGTACTCAAGAAGTGAATACAGAGTCCATGAATTTAGCAATTGATGATGTAATACAAGGACGGTTGTCGTATAGAAAAGCCGCGTTAAAATACAACCTCAAAGCATCAACGTTGGAAAGCAGAGTCAAGAAATTTAAAGATGGCTCTAACGCCGATGGACTCTCACGAACTTTTCATTCAAAATTCACGAGTCAACAAGTCTTCTCCTTGGAAGAAGAGACACGCTTAAATGACTATATTATTAATTGCTGCAAAATGCATTATGGGCTAACGATAGTACAAATTCGAAAACTTGCCTACGAATACGCGAAAGCGTTGAATTTAAAATATCCAGCGAAATGGGATGAAAATCAAATGGCTGGCTTAGAGTGGATGCGTAAATACAGGAAACGAAACGCCAACCTTAGTCTGCGAAAGCCAGAAAACACTAGCGCTGCTCGATCATTCGCGTTTAATAAGACTGCAGTCCAAGAGTTTTATAATAATTTAGCTGATGTGTTACAGCGACATAATTTTGCTGCCGACAGGATATTTAACTTTGACGAGACCGGCGTGTCTACTGTTTTAGAAAATCCTAAAATTTTGGCTCCTAAATCACAGAAACAAGTGGGACAAATCGTGTCGGCAGAAAGAGGCGAATTGATAACATTTGGTGCTATTATTTCTGCAAGCGGAAATACTATCCCTCCGCTATTTGTATTTCCATGTGTGCACTACAAAGACCATTTTCTTGAAGGTGCGCCCGAAGAAAGCCTCGGAGCTGCTAATAGAAGTGGGTGGATAAATGCTGACATATTTGTTTCAGTATTAAAGCACATTCAGAAACACACACATAGCTCTAAAGAGCATCCGATTTTACTGTTATGTGATAATCACGAAAGCCACATCAGTTTACAGGCTATAACATATGCTCGAGATAATGGCATTATTTTTGTGTCTGTTCCCCCGCACACAAGTCATCGATTGCAACCTTTAGACGTTGGAGTGTTCGGCCCATTCAAGGCAAAGTTGAATATAGCGTTCAATAATTGGCATATGTCGAATCCTTGCAAAACAATCAACATTTATAATATTCCTAAACTGGTAAACCTTGCATATTTCGAATCTTTTACCCCCAAAAATATTACAAGTGGATTTGAAAAGCCAGGTATATGGCCGTTCAATGAAATGGCCTTCAGCGATGAAGATTTTGCTCCCATTGACGTGTATGCTTCAAATAATTTGGTAATTGTGCCACCTAATCCGGAAACAAGTACTGTCGCTCTAGAACCACAACCTTCCACCAGCGTGCCATCGACTGATATGAATGAGTCAGATATTCATGAGCAGTCGCCTTCTTTGCTCCAAAATCCTCAAGACATTGTTACCGGAACTGGCGAACCTTCCACCTCGGCGGCTGAGATACAATTGAAACCGAGTGCTTATCTTCCCATAACACCAGAAGTCATAAGACCTTATCCTATAGCTGTTAGAAACAGAAAAACCAATAAAGGAAGAAAACCGGGTAAATCCCGTATATATACAGATACACCTGAAAAAACTGAACTAGAAGAGAGACACAGGCAGAAAGAATTTAAAAAAAAAGAACAGGAAAGGAAAGCCAGAGCCAAAGCAGTGAAACGTAATTTGAAGGAACTTAATTCAAGACAAAAGAAAAAGAAAGCTAAGAAAATAGAAAGTGATGAAGATTCAGAGGAATCTGAAGGATCGCAATTAAGCTTGCGGGAGAGTTCAACATCTCCAGTTGATTTAGAAATGGACGAAGAGACTGATGATCGTAATATTAATCATAATTTAAAAGTGACACCAGAGAAAATCAAAGATAATTGTTATGTTTTGGTAAAGTTTGAAAAAAAGACTTCTGTTGTTTATTACGTCGGAAAAGTTCTCAGTCATCATTCGGGTACAGAGCTGAAAATATCTTATCTTCGGAAGAAACCGGGATTATCATGGTCATTCTTTTTCCCTGATATAGA
The DNA here is from genome assembly GCA_936446665.2 of Synanthedon andrenaeformis. Taxonomy (NCBI): domain Eukaryota; kingdom Metazoa; phylum Arthropoda; class Insecta; order Lepidoptera; family Sesiidae; genus Synanthedon; species Synanthedon andrenaeformis. The sequence continues at coordinate 3,403,506 of OW387798.2, forward strand.
AGACATACATACTCTGTATATCAGCGATGTCGCCATGATAATCCCTGATCCTCAACCACGAACGGGCTGTACAGCTAGAATGGCTAGACTTTTCACTTTTGCAGTTAATTTAAATAATTATAATGTGCAATAAGTTCCAAAGTAACAACCAAATGTATAATTTAAGTTACCTACTTTAAGTTTAAATTGTCAAAGACTGTACAACGATCTTATACAAAATGATTGTAAAGATCTCATTTAGACTGATTGTATAGCTTAGAATTATTAAAAAGTATTTTTTATTTTTCTAAAGAAAGATTTATCGACTATGAGTCAAGTCAAATATTATTAAGTTAGTTCTTTCATAAATAAGTATTTTTATAATAATTAATAAAAATTTAACGACTTTAATATGCTTTTTAGTTACCCTGTATGAATCTATCCCAAGGCGTACGAAAGTACCCCACCTACTGTACGAACGTACCCCGTACGTGGGGTACGTTCGTACAAATATCTTATCGTAGAAAAATGGCTATAACCCTTTAACATTTTGACATAATAGTTTCGAACTTTTTTGTAACAAACTAATATTTGTTACACTTAGTTACATAAACTAGATAAATTCGACAATTAATCATAAAGTAAAAAAATAAAATCTAAAAAGTGTACGAAGGGTAACCACTTTCCCCTAACATTTCAATGGACTATGTATGTTTGTTACTCTTTGACGTAAATACTACTTGAATAGATTGAGATGAAATTAGGCACACATATAGTTTATTACCTGGATTAACATATCTGATATTTTTTATCCTGGAAAAATGTAATGTTCCCGAGGGTCGTCTTGCAATTTTTTACTGCAAATTATATATAAAAACCTTCCGCCTTCAACACTCTTTCCATTAGTATAAACCGAATAAAATATGTTGCATAGTTTAAAAGATCGAAGTGTACACACAGAGGGACAGACGGCGGGAAGCGACTTTGTTTTATACTATGTAAAGGTGTTAAGGAGTATTAATATTATTCCTAGGAACTCCACACATTTTAAGATAGCCATGATATTCAACAATACAATGGCATTCAGTTATGTAATCACCCAACCTTTTGTTTCTTTTATAGCACCCACAAATCATCTGCCACCCTTTCTCATAAAAAAAGAATAATAAAATTATTATTTTTATATTCATATTGTAAAAATTTTAAATCTAAAAAAGAAAATAAATACTTGAATAATAATAGAAAACTAATCAAGTGTTATTGAAACATTAAAGAAAATAGAGTCAATGAAATCTGTTCTTAATGGTATAATATATTGAAATTACAAGTAGGTATTAACAATTACTTGGGAATGTTTTTTATATATATATATTTTATATTTATATACCTATATATATGTAAAATATATAAATAATAATATAATATACATAAAAGCTATGTCGTAGCAAATAAATATAACAAGGCCTTTATGAACTGAAAAACCTCAGAACCACCCAACTTAGACTCCCCATACACTCTATCCACAAATGTTATTGGGACTTCCCCTATGGTGTAGTCTAACTGACGTGCTCTGAAAAAAAAAAAAGAAAACAATCTATAACTAAAATAGAATTATAAAATAACACTTAAGATTAAAAGTAGGCAATGGTAGCCATCTACCATCAAGTGGACCGTCAGCCTGTCTAACGGCTTTATGTAAAAAAAAAACTTTGAAGAAACGCACCTTATTATTATTTCCATTTGAAACACATATCCTTTTGAGATACAGCTATCTATTAACTTTTGCAATACATCCTTCTTGTACAACCTAAAAACAATTATGTTTATATTAATTACTATTATCCAGTTAATCAAGTTAATAAATTAATAATATAATGAAATTCCAAATAGAAGAAAAAATTTATGTCAAACAAAAAATCTGCTATGCGTAAAAAGTATAATTTTGAGATAATAACAAAAAAAGCTATTGTTCCTACATAATGCCATATGAAAAATAATTAAGATATTAATTTACTAGCAATTTAATAAATATTTGAGAATAAACAAATATTTCATAATCTTCATCTCCACCATGCCCAGTGAGTGCCATTTCAACTTACTAATGTGCCTGGTTATGTCAGTCATTAATGTTATTAATATTTAAAAGACATTAATAAACTACCAAGATTGTACTATTATTATACCTATTATTTTTTTTAATTTGATGGTAAATTTAAATAGACAAATATGGCTATTGAATTCTGATTAATTACCTAAAAGATCCTGTCAGATCAGAAGCACCGGGTCGGAGAAGTGTTTGAGTAATAAAGTTAGCTGTTCTCGATATGAGCTTTCTCTTAAAATCCCATCCAAAGACACCACCACCATCCTGGTATCGTGTTCCAGAGACTAGATCAAAATCATGAGATCGCTGCAGCTCTATGAAGGATGGAATGAATTTTGGCTGTGAAAGAATTTGATAGTTGACTATCATATATAGCACAAACTATCAGCTAACCGCCCAGATTTCCAAGGATGAAGTTTTTTTTTCTGCAAATGAATCTGACTGTCGTAATGATTTGTTGTTGTATATGAGTGAAGCCTATACAACTAAGCCTTCGACTTGTTACACAGTTACAGGCGCACAAATGCAATCAAACTACGCTTCGCCTTATTAAAATATTTACTAGTGAAAAATGTCGAATTGCTTAGTAAGGGGTGTAAAAACTAGGTTTCAAATAATAAAAATGACGATGGAATCACATTTCACAGATAAAATTAGAAACCAATATTTTCATTTAAAAATATACAAAAATTGAAGTTATAGCTTGGAACAAAATCTCAATACACAGAAAATGGCGTACGCGAAATGCACATGTTTATAAAACCGGTGTCACTATGTTTGCAAAATTCTGTGTATAGTTGTTTTATTTGGTCTGAACAATGAATCTAAACTTTTAAGGTGAAATCCTAAAAAAAATATACTTACATGATGACTTAAATCGGCGTCCATAATAACAATAAAGTTTCCGGTAGCATGTTTGATTCCGTGTATATAGGCTGTCCCGAGGCCCAATTTCTTCTCTCTAGGCCGAAGTAAAATTTTGCTCGAACCGTAAATCTTTTGCAATTGTTTCGCTACCTCTAAGGTGCCGTCTGGACTACCATCATCGATAATTATCACTTCGTAGTCGTAACCACTGCAAAAAATATTAAAACATGTAATCATTCAAGTTATTATGACTATATCGTTATAAAAGACAGAATATTTATCTCACTAGTACCTTTTGTTCATATATTTCTCTATGAGCCATATTATAATTGGCAGATTCTCTCTTTCATTGTATGTAGGCAGTAATATTGAATATTTATCACTTTTTGTTATTTCTGAATCTGCTACCGTGGCCGCCATGACTAAATTATAATTATAAAAATATACCAAAGAGTATATAAACACTGCGGCTCATTAGCAATCCATAGATTATAACTGTTTGTTTTGTTTATAGCTCATCAATCAAAGTCACAGAACACTATAGAATGTGCAACCATAGAGATAGCTTGCTTGCTTATATAAACTAACTATGTAGAAAAGGTAAAGAGGATTAATTTTATTGGTCTAATATCCGGCAATAGAAATACATATACGCTCATCTGCTATTAAGTTATATGCTATATAAATACATATATAAAAAACATACAGAAATATGCAAAAACTAGTTATTATGCTGAAATGAATTTCTTTATTATCAGAAAGATGAGTTACTCCCTGTGAGAGACAGAGATGCCGAGAGTTAATTATTTTATATTATTTATTTATGTAACAACATAGGTACGCGATTTAGCTAGGCAACTCATATTCCCTTTTGCTTTATTTTTGTCACTTTGTCACTGATCTCTGTCACACACCTTATTCTTTAGAATCGGTATGGTTTATTAGTAGGCTATAGTATTGTCATAATTCATAATATATCGTAATCATGGTCTACACTTGAAAAAGCAACTTTAGACATGAGAAAGTGTCCGTCGAATACGCTCAAATGAGTGGCCCTATAGTAGAATTGGGGCGTGGCGCTCTAGTAGCATTTTATTTACAGTGGTTTCATGAATTACGAAACCAACCAAAAATATCAAACGTCAAGCGCAATTCTGGTCAATTTATGAACCACTATTTAATGCTTTTAGCTTGCCACCACTTGCCACTTTTTCAGTTTTACCCATGTAAGTTGGTCCTCTCTACCTCTAGTCTCCATGGTCGTAATGTCAATGTATGTCGCCGTCTCTTGCTTGACTTGATTGACAGTCTTGACCTATGAGTAAATAAAGTATATTTATTTAGTCAATAGCATAGAGGTATAATAACAAGAGCGCGCGCAGCGCTTGTTGTCCATTATGCCAAGTGTAAGCAGATGTTCTATAGATACTGATAGATATACTCTATCCACGGAAACGAGTTAGTAGAGCGCTATCTCTCTTGCACAAAATTTTAACTGTGATTGGTCGGCGATTTACACTAAGACAGTGTACACAGAGCGAAACTTTTTTAGTCTACTCGTGCTGTCCGTACTGTGCAGACGTGTTCTTTCTTGCAATATTTGCTCAATAAATTTCCTCTACCTGTGACTCGGCTTGTTTATGGACTTTGTGCTCGATTGCTTTGTGACGACTCGGCGACTTGTATAACGGACATTTGATTGCGTACTTTGCGTAGTGACAATGGCGGATCTGTCGGATAATGGACCTATTGAAAAAAGAAAACGGCGAGCTTTTTCGTCCCGAAAAAGCTCTGATATTGCATAGTTTTCATTCCAAGAGGAATGAAAACCCTTTGGCCTCGACCGGTCAAATTTTAAAAAGTGTTGCATTGGAAGTAGGTGTGCACTGGATGTCTGTCCATAGAATTGTTAAAGAAAAGAAGGATTGTGGTGTGCTTAAATCGCCCAAAAAGTCGAAGATACGCGTGCCAATCGTCGATAAGATCGATGACTTTACAAAGACTGCTATCCGATCTATAGTGCATGGTTTCTTCGCGCAGAATGAAATACCTACATTGGACAAGATTTTAAAGAAAATAAATGATGATGGTACTTTGGGCACAATCAAGAGATCGACGCTACATAAAATATTGAAAAAAATTGGTTTCAAGTACAGCAAGAGAAGCAGAAATAGCATGTTGCTGGACCGTGACGACATTTTTTTTGGCGAAGAAAATATTTACGATCTATCAAAACCGCTCGAGAAAATAATCAAAAAATTTATTACTTGGACGAAACGTGGGTGAATGAAGGTCACACTACTTCAAAGGCATGGACCGATTCAACAGTGAACAGCAGTCGGAGCGCTTTCATTAATGGATTAACGACTGACTTGAAAACACCTTCAGGTGTGTATTTATTTTCTCATTATTATTGTTATATTTTTGTTACACACGTACCATAAACATTGCCTGACCGGCTTAGGTACGTTAATGACAGACACTGTTGTCTGTTTGTATCATTGTTATTTTCTATCTTTTACATCTTATTGTTTGATGCGCCCAGGTGTGCTAATGACTTTGTTTGTTTGTATTGAATGTTATTATGTTTTCGTTACAGGAAAAGGCAAAAGACTTATTATGACGCACATCGGGAGCGAAGACGGGTTCGTTGAAGATGGTACACGTGTTTGAATCTAAAAAACAAGGCGATTATCATAAAGAGATGAATGCCGAAGTTTTTGAAAATTGGTTCAGCGAAATTTTAAACAAACTCCAGGATAATTGTGTAATAGTTTTGGATAACGCCTCGTACCACTCTAGAAAAGTTGAGCAAATACCAACGGCAAAATGTAAAAAACAGGACATTATAAGTTGGTTACAAACAAAAGGAATTAGCTTTGAGGAAGGTATGTTAAAACGAGAATTATTAAACATTGTTAAAAATCATAGACAGCGGTACGAGGCATGCGTTATAGACGAATTAGCAAAAAGACAAAATAAAACAATATTAAGACTCCCGCCGTATCACTGCGAACTTAATCCAATAGAATTAGTTTGGGCTCAAGTGAAGGGTTACGTAGCGGCCAACATGAAAACATTCAAAATGGCTGAATTAAAAGTTTTATTAAATGAGTCCATACAAAATATTGACGCTGAAAAATGGAAAAAATGCATAAGGCACGTCACAGAAATAGTTGAGCCCAAAATGAACGCTATGGACCATAATGTAGAAGTCATGACTGAAAGTTTAGTAATAAATGTAGGAAATGACAGCAGTGACAGTGATTCATCGGAGAGTGAAATTGAATACTGAATTAAATTTATTTGAATCTCTCAATTTTATTAATTGTTTTGCTTTTATTTATAAATTTTCAACGTTGTAATTTTATTTGATTGTTTCAATTGTATTTCATGCATGCATCTACAATAAATAAGTATGATATTAAACTGTAATTTTTATTTCCTTCATAAATATTTTTTACAAAGAAAACAATGTAAAAACGTATGTATAAAAACGAGTAATACAAAAAGCAAAATTATTTTAAATGCGCAATTGTGTTAAAAAAAAGTAGTCTAAAATAAGTCGCTCTGTGAACGCGCCTTTACTTTTCTACGGATTTGTTTACGCCCACTGTTCATTTCCTGTCCTTGTCATTTGTATGAAAAATTCAGACAGAGAAAGCGCTCTACTAACTCGTTTCCGTGGATAGACTATAGTTGTAGCGGTTGAATAGTGATGGGCCACGATTGATATCTGCACGTATATATCAGTACTTAATTAGTTTAAGTATTAGGTGGGTATGTATTTTGTATGTATGTATTTTTTTGTATTATTTTGTCGTACGATCTTGTATGTATTTTATTATATATTTGTAGGTAAGTAATACTTACTTAAAGGCTTCATTTGGTATGGTATTTATAATAACATATTATTTATAAGTATCAATTATGTAGGTACGTAACATAATTATGTAGGTAAGTATTTATAAATCTCATATTTTGTAAAACTAGAATAAAATAATTATTTCAAAGTATTGCATTTGCATTGTATGCAGCATTTGTCATAAGGTAGGTACTTTTCTTCGCTCGTAAAAAAAGTCAAAGAAAATTCCGTTCTACTGTTTATTCCGTGTTATTATTTATTCATATGGTCATAGATAGATATTTACTTAACCGTAAGTATTTAACTTCACTGAGTATATTACATACAATTCAAAAGTTTTATTTTAAATATTGATCCATAATTGGTTAGTAGATAATACAAACAATACTTACATATTATTATAACGGAAGAAATCATGTTATTACACAATATTCGAGTACAAAGTGGTACAGCACTATCTTCAAGGTTGAGGAGGTGTGAAGCGGGAGGCGCGGAAACGCGTCCTGCGTGGATCCGCCCCGCGCCTCCCGCAACCTCCTTTCTCGCCATGAGTAATTTTGTTAAATTCCGTGTTTTCTAATCAAAATATTGCTTAACGATGAAAATAAATATCATTGTTCTTTTTAGTTTGCTTCCGTGAATCGTTCTTACAGCTTGCTACTGCACATTCGCCATTATAACATTAAATTTAAATAAATATCGGTGGGAGAAACAATCAGCGCGCGTGACATTTGTGACTAATAGCGTCGCCATTGCAATGTCGATACTTTTCAAACCCGTGCTTACAGTTCATACTCGCTAACTAGCACTCTATAGCTTGCTTGCTTATATAAACTCTATGGTCAATAGTCATTGGTCTTGACCAAGTCTTGACACTCTTGACATGACAACAGACAGACAGAAAAGACACCACACTGCAAGTACAAGCCACACCACATACACACATACACTCACCAGCATTGCCAGCTTAGCCCTTTTGGGGCTAGATCTAGCGCTTTTTCTAATTGAATTTCTCCAAATTTCACTATTTAGCCCTAAAAGGGCAATCTAGCTCTTTTTGCAAAACATCGAGTTTTTAATTAGAGAGACATACAATTGGTTTTCTTTATCACCATCAAGACAACTCGCATACAAAAACATTTATGAAAGCATTAATGTGGGTGAAAAACCACTTAAAATCTTGAAGATGTGCGCTACTCGATGGCTTTCTATCGAACCAGCAGTAGTTCGCATTCTTGACCAATGGGACGAACTCAAACTTCATTTCGAAATTTCACAAGCGGCGGAAAATTGTTATACAGCCACAATGCTTTATTCAATGTTTCAAGATCAAAGAAACAAATTATACCTGATTTACTTAAAATCAGTGCTAGTCGAAGTCCAACAAACATTAAAAGTATTTGAAGTATTTACTTATTACCTAATGATATTTTATTTTCTTTCTTTTTCTAGCCCTTTCTAGCCCCACTTGTAAATAATGTATTTATAAAATCTAGCCATTTTTCGGTGCCCGTTGGCCCCTTTTCAAAAATCAAGGTGGCAACACTGACACTCACACAGACAGTCCAAAACAAGGTCCAAAAACCAGGCTGGCGCAACTCAAAGGAAAGAAAATGATGTATGAAACAGGTGGATTGGGTAATGCCGGAATAACCCGACTAAGTCAAGGCGATTGCGAAACCCATTAAGTTATTAGACATCACCGATTCTCTAATTTGGCCGTATTATACATCAAAACCACAATAAACCTGTATGTATAAATTACTCTATGCAATAAACCATCGGCGGCCATATTTATGTGTTGCAATATGGCGTCTTTCATTTCAACTGCTTTGTTTGTTTGTTGTTTATTTTCGGATTTTTCGGCAAGCAGAGTATTGATTTTTATAAAACTTGCCAAAATTTTAGTGTTTAAATACTCTTTCTTCGTAGTGTTATATTTGGTGTATTGTGTTTAGTGTTCTAGATGCCGAAAGTAAGCTGCGAAATATGTGGCCTAAGAACGAGTCGCATTGATAATAAAAAACGAATATTTTTGGCCCAATTCCCGCTGGATAAAGATAGGTTAGTACATATTATATCTTGCTGCTGTTCTAAAACCATGTATAATATAGTTTATTGGGAGTTTAGTTCAAATTTTCGAATAAAATTGTGTTGCATATGTGTTGCATGTAAAATGTAAACAATAGTGCAGTGCCATTTTTTATCGACAATCGGCAAAAATTTCTTTTTGATTTTATTGCACTGAATGATAAGAAATGAACACATGCATACACCCCAATGTACCAATTGGTTTGTTTTAGTTTTATTTTGCCTTTCTTTTTTATTTATATGTATATTTAACTAAAAAATAACATTTATTATTCATTTACTTTCTAGGTGCAGGCAAGACTTTGAAAAGAAAAAAACAACAAATGAAATGCTGTTCCATGTATCGGAATCTCTGCCAATCCATTGAACGATGAAGTTTTCAGTGAACTCCCTCTCCATATTGCTAAAAATCCTGTACAAACAACAAATGAAATGCTGTTCCATGTATCGTTCCAATCCATTGAATTACTTTATGAAATTATTATTACGTTATACATGACATAATCCAATTTTTATGTGTGTTACAGAACCTTCAACGTCGACCTTGGATACTGCCGTAATTAACTTAAAAAATAAATAGATCCTGCAGTCCTCAAAGATTTTATGTGAAGTTACTCTTGTGGCTAGGGAGCTGGGTGCCAAAATTTCTATATGATTTGTTCGTGTTAGGATGATGTACCATAAAAAAACATTAAGGACCGCGTCTGCCACCATGACAGCCCTGCGTTGTCAATTGAACGACGAACTAATCTCCTGGTATCAGTAATCCGGTTGTTCACGTCACTCGAACTGTTGAGCCTCCTCTTGTATCAGTAGTTCGGCGCTGGTGCTTTGTTTTCTAAGGTACTGTATGTACACATAAGGCTCTTATAATAATATCAAGGAACTTCAATAAGTGTCCATTATTCAACCTCTTTATTTAATTAGCCACTTGTTATCAATGTATTTTGTAGAGATTCCTTGTGCATCAAATGCTCTTAGTATGGCCATATCGATTGACAGTGTAACTCTTCCTAGCATTTGATTTACAATTTGATATATCTTTTTTATATTTTTAAAGTTATTATTAATATACATATTTATTCCTCTTATCTTACTTCGAAATGTAAAACAATCGTCATGTGTGTACATACATCAGTACTTTAGAAAACAAAAGTTTTTCACCAGCGCCGAACTACTGATACAAAAGGGGGCTCAACAGTCCGGGTGAGGTGTACAACCGTACTACTGATACCAGGCGGAACAAATCATATACCAAAATGGCACCCAGCTGACCATTGTTTTTTTCGTTCACTGCTTCTCTGCTACTCCGTCAGTCGGCGATAACCGTAAACTGTATGATAGTAATAAAGCGATGATTGTAATTATTTGTTTTATTTGTCAATAAATAATATTTAAAATTATGTAAGGCCTTTTTTGGGATTTTCATAAAACCATAGACTATAGAGTCAATTATACTATCGACCTTATTTATCGTAACAATAGCACATCCTTATTTTTATGTTCGTTATGTTGGCAGCATCGTACTTGTTAATTTTGGTTAGGTTGGTATTGGAGCAGTCCATCTTTGTCATAGAACAGTGGATTTCATTTTCATTGTATGGGAGTCCCGTCTCTTAAAACGTAGTGATTATATACTCTTTGCCAAAAACAGTCACGGCAGCCAGCCAGACTGTTTTTGTTTTGTTATTATGTATTAAAGAAGAATTATTTTATTTAGGTATTTATTAAGTAAAAGTAGAATTATTCAGATTACAGTAATTTACTTGTTTATTTAACAACATCTGTGGTATAAAATGAAATTCAAACACTAATTTCCAGAAATATTAAACAATGGAGAAGTGAAAGTTTAATTTTGTACTTAATTTAAATAAGAGGTTACTGGCTGTTCAGCAATTGTTGCCAAGACAATGGGTAAGACAAGTAAAGTGGTTATCTGTGGAATAAAGGGGGTAGGCAAAACCGCAATCCTAGAACAATTGATATATGGAAATGTAAATTTGAAATCCTCTTTTTACCCCACTATTGAAGATATCTACATTGCTAACATTGAGACTGATAAAGGAACGAAGGAGCGCGTTTGTTTCTATGACACTGCTGGGCTTGAACCACCGCTTACAGGCGAGTTTAAAGGTTTTCGTCTATTTTTTTTTTGCTTTTTTATGTTTAAGCTACACTAATCTGCATTGTTTTATTGAACTTATTGATCATTCACATTCATCACGCTCATGACGCTTATCATAGTGATTTTACTGCTCTATGAAGATTTATTAGCTACTGTTACGTGTTAAATTATGCTACAACTGAGCAACGTAATGGGCTAAGAAAAAAAAATAAAAAATAAATTAAATTGGGCGCCAGCTAACTAAGAATAAAAAAAAACGGAAGTTAGCAAATAAAAATATAATGAGAAAACTTAAACAGGGTAGGTCCTATGCCTGTACGAAAATATATATAAATATATTAACTGTTTTTGAATCACTATTCCATATTAACACAACTTAACTGAATGTTCTATAATTCGCTTGATTATCCTTCTTAATAATGGCTGGAACCCGAGTTGTCCACGGAATCAATAGGCGTGAGTCTCGATTGTTGGCCCCTGCCATAGGAAACTCAAGCAGCTTACAGCGTATACAGCAATCTTGCAGTAGTGCATAAATCTATAATTTTTTTTTTTAATTACAGGTCCTCCCCAGTCTCCAACCATGCAACTAACAGCCAACCAAGTTCTGCAACGCCATTATTTGGGCTTTGCTGAAGGTTTTGTGATGGTGTATGACACTACTCGGCCAGAATCTCTCGATGTTCTCATGTACTTAAAGAAAGACATTGACAGGAATAAGGATAAGAAAGAGGTATAATAATGGGACCCATAAACCAAAACGAATTAATACTAGCTTATACTATTTGAAAGTAAAAAAAAATCCAGTTAAAAGACTGCATGTCAGAAATGAAAACTTCTTAGCTTCATCTTAGTTCGCTGTTCGCTTCTTAGCATTTTTAATAGAAATTATTTTTATCAATTAACCACAGTACCATCAAACGTCTAACAGTTGCATTTCAACAATATAAATATTGAGACACAATTTTATTATGCTTTTACAGGGCCATCTAACAATTTAGTCCTAAAACATTAAGCACAACGCCATCTAACGTTGAAGAGTTGTATTTCTTGGGTGACGCTAACTTCATCTCGCGAGTTCAGTGTTTTATCCTCATACAAAGCTATGGCCCACGTGCCTAAAGAAGTTTTCACGTAAAAAAATAGCTTATGCTTGCACTATGGTAGCTTAACGAGATTCGATTTTTTTTTTCTTTTTTTTTTTAAATAATGGTTGTTATTGGGTTAAAAAGTGTTTCCTGCGAGTTAATACAGGAGGGTTAGTTCAATTTTTCTTTAATGTTAAGGCTACTGTCGCCTATAACAAAAGCACAGGTGCTGCAGATGCGCTACTGACCATTGTAGATTTAAGAATGAAGGATTAGGAAAGAATAGGGCAATGGGCACTGACATCTCTTTTATTTTGTTAAGGTTGACAAATGGGCTGACAGTCCACTTGATCGTAGATGGTTACCGTCGCCTATAACACAAGTAATAACACACGTAAGCCACAGTTGGTGATAGTGCACTGCCGAATATAGTACGATTAGGAAGGGATAGGGAAGTGAGCACTGGCATCCCTCACTTATAGTAAATGCTGGCTGCCCAAGTGACTGTGAAACACAATGTCCCTTGCCACTACTCAACTTACTCACTGAAACACAACAGCTTACATGCCGTTGTTTCACGGTGGCTACTGCCGCCAAATTATCAGAATTATCGGTATAAAAAGTATATCCTATGAGTAAAAATTCATCGAAATCTTCAATGGTATCTACTATAGGTAATTTGAATTTCATTCTTTATATTTTTAGGTTGTTATGTTAGTAATCGGAAACAGGACTGGCCCGGACGACGTGAATTGTCTCGAAAACACTTGCCTGAAAGCAGCCAACTGGTGTGCCAGAGAGAAAATCCGCCATTTTGAAGTAACCGCAATGGACAGAGCGTCTCTCTATGAACCGTTCATATATTTGACGTCACGGCTCAATCCCGTTCAAAACAAAACCGCTTTCCCGCAACTGAGCACACTGAGTAAGTTGACACAGAAGAACAACAGAGCGGACGCCATGTAGTGGTACTCTTTTAGTCTATGCCCTTTTTGTTACCATTATCAACCATAATGGTTTCACCTCAGAAATCTGTTAAAGCAGTTCGTTTCTAACTATGGAGGGTAGAGGTGAGGTATACCGACTCATGTGACAAACTGAAAAAATTGTCCTTTCCAACAATAAAATAAGAGTTCTAAAAGTGGCCAAAATGGCGCTAGTGTAGCGTGTCTTCTATCTATCTTTGTCTGTTTCATGGAGAAAAAAGGTAAGGAGGCCCGACTCTATACACGAGAATGTGTCCGTTGAATACGCTCAATAAGGTGGCGTTGTAGTAGCATTGGGTTGTGCGACGCACTAGTAGCATTTTATTTACAGTTAATTTATGAACTACGCCATCAACCAAACATATCAAACACCAATGCTACACTAGCGTCATTCTATGGTCAATTTATGAACCACTATTTAATACTTTTAGCTTGCCACTTCCTCAGTTTAGCACCTATGTGAGTGGGTCCTCCTTTACCTCTACCCTCCATAGTCTGTTTCAATTACTTCTATAAGTATATCTATCTTTGTCTAATTTACTCAACAATGCTACACTAGCGCCATCTTAATTTACTGGCGTTCTGGGACCACTTTTTAATACATAGAGTCGGCCCTCCTTACCTCTACCCTCCATATTCCTAACGTAAATAATAGTATTCATCTAATTCCTCTTTACTCACGTTACATGAAAGGTTTTGTAGCTTTGACGAGCCCATTGGACGAGTGGTAAGGCTGGGGTCCCAGGTTTGATTCCCGGCGGGGTCAACTTTGGAAATGAACTTTTTCAAGTTGGCCCTGATTCTGGATTTGGAAAGTAGTGGCAGGGCACACTGCGTTTCGTATTCATATTGGCATCTCGTCTGGCGGCAGTAACCACCTTTATTCTTAGGTGAATCTGTTATACCCTGTTAATATAAGAATATTAAAATATGAACGAAATTACAATTTATTTAGATATCACTTTAGTTTTAATTGCTCTGTCACTGCAGTGTTTCATGTCATTAAAAATCGTGTTTTGATGTGTGGGGCATAGATTTGAATTTAGAACGATAGAATTTATTAGATTTAAATAGTAAGTACTTACTTTTGAAATACTAGTGCAATATTCCTACTCTTAGATTAAGTAAAAAAAATCATGACATAGGTATATAATATATATGTAATGCAATTTTATGATTGATGTTTGTGTGCATGTTTTGTAGAATTTGTAGATATTAAATTTTTCATCGCTCTAATAAAATTTTATATAAAGGAGTGTGCTAGACAGATGAACGGTTCGTTTGTTATTTATTAAACTCATAAACTTGCCTAGTATAGCACAGATGATAGAAAAATATTTATTTATAATAAAATATGTGAATGTTTACTGATATTAGAAATTTGATATAACTTATGTTTTGACTAATGTATTATTAATTTTTCTTATTTTTTAACAGATACAATATTGTATCAGTAATTGGCACGCAAATGTAAACTAGTTTGTATAATAATTTATTTGTGTAAGTAGATTTTTCTGTGGTATTTCCATAAAATAAAATAAAATACCGTCAGTCAGCGCTGGCCCTAAATTGAAGTTTATTTTGGTTTTTAGGTTTGTAAGTATCTTGTATGAATGAATGTGATATGAATTTATGATTGTAAATTATTATTGTATGAATTTGAATCTAGTACTTAATAAAAGTTTTGTTTTATAAAATCGTAGTTTTATTATATAAATATGTAGGTAGTATCCTCAAAAAATTAAGAAATAAAACTAGCTGGAGCCCGTGACTTAGTTCGCGTGGACTTTATCTTAATTAAGTAATGATAATTGAATTTTAACCCTTTAACTGATTTTTTTTTTGTAAAATGCAATATAATAAAACACTTAAGTAATTGGCAATATTTTTATTCTTGCATCTCAAAATGTCACATAAATATTAGTCTTAATATAATATCAATTTTTTTCACTACAAACTAAAGGGATGATATCCCCGAAGCCGTCTACTTAAACAATAGTTACTTAACTTAGCTCGCTTTGAGCACTCGATATTATAACCTAAAAATCTAATTTATTTAATGGGTAGGTTGCATTCTCACAGAAATATGGTATAAATATATTAATATTCATTTTTAAATGTATATATGTTTGCGTTTGAAATTTAAAATACTTTGACGCTTTAAAAAAAAATTCTGGTAGTCTAAATACAACAGGAAGTTTTTAAAAATTTTCTAATTAAAAGTTGTTTTTTTTTTATAATCAAAATTAAACCTAAAAATATTTTTCTGTAAAAATAATTCTGTATGGTAAAGAAAACTGAAATGTCAAAGAGTCCACAAGGGTATTTTATTTCTAGACATTTTTTCGGGCACTCGCTATATAATGGGGAATTTTTAATTGTACACACAAAAAAAAAACAGCACGAATTTATCTCTCCCAAACATTAGATAGAGTCACATCAAATCTAAGTATCCTTGAACGAATTCTCTGCCGGGTGCCTAAGTGCTTTCAGTCGCTTGGTTTATATATTTTTATAAACATATTATACCTACATATACATGGTGATTTCTCACAATAGGTACATATGCGTATCGTATTAAATATATGATGAGTTTAATTTCTTTTTAGTTGCAATTTGGTAGAAAGTTAAAACAAGTTCCTTGTTCTAGAAGACACTGATTTGGTGATATGCGATCAAATACTACCCTTTTAACTGTGAAATTTACTTTGAAACTAGACCCCATTATTTCGTTAGAAATATTTTTTTTTTTAAAAGCAACCTAGTCATTTGTATGCATATTTTTTTTGTATGGTGTGTGTTACATTTGTTTAATGTTACCCTTTAAAAACATGAGATAAAATTAAAAGTAGGCTTAATAAGGCTTCTTTTTCATAAATAGAATTTTCGTTTTTATTAAAAAGTAAACTTAAAAGTTTACAAACACCTGTCTATCGCATCTTTCTTTCAGAAAGTGTCATTATTTTTAATTTACGGTCTAATTTTTGCAGCGACATGTCCAACACCGTGCTAAGTGCTTGTAGGTACTATATAATTTTTATGGTACCTAACTATAAGATACTGATACTTGTGAACCTATTTGACACGAAAAACGTGAGAAAACGTAATTTAAATTTGGAATTCTCGACAGAGCAATGAGTGCAACATTTGTTAAAGGAAAAAAAATGATTGATGAAACTTTTCAAATTTGGAACACGCAAGAAAGAACAGATTACAGCCACAAACTAAATAGTAGATACTAAATTACAGCCCTTTTACACAAGGGGTAAACACGAGGCTGCATTTTTGCCGGAGATAAATTTTGCTGGTTTATTTTCAGTAGACACCTTCAGCTTCACAAGGATTACTTGCGTGCAGGATCCTGCAAAAAATAGCTCCGTTTGACGTTGACATTCAGTTCTGTCAACTAAAACCGGACACAGCTATCGTGTGAACGCGCTTTTAGATGGCAATACAATATGTCAAATTTCGAAATTGGAATAGTTTTCCGCACAAACACAAGCACGGCGAGGTTTTCAATTAACGTGCGTTCTACGCGCGTCTACAACTAGAGCTACCTAACCTAACGAATGACTAGCTTCGCTGCGATTCCTGATTTAAATTCCTAATCATCTAGTTAGTATTAACGATTTTATTTCTAGATAATTTTTTTCAAAAATTCATATATTTTTTTAAATTTTCGCTAAAGAAAAACAAGCAAATAAATGAAGTATTCGGGCTCTTCACTTCGTTGGAACATTACGAAATAATGAAAGAACTAGATAAAACTTTCTACTTTGTCTTGGATTTCAGCAAAAATAATTTGCATTTGAAATGTCAGTTTAAAAAAAACAAAAAAAAAACAATTCTCTTGTTTCTAAGACATTTTAAAGATACGAAAGAAAATTATAGGAATGGCATAAAAAATTGCATAAATCTACTCAAATGTTTATATTTAAATTTCAAAATGTACTTATACGACATTAAAAAACAAATTCCAATGTTAACGAATGTTTAATCGCGCTCAGAGAAATCTGTGTAAATTAAAACAAAGTACATTTTGTATTCCACAAAATAGTCCAGTGATCGCTCAAATTGAATAAATAAATTTATTTTCTTACAATGTGACCGTAACATAACCGCTTGAATGGTTATCAAATTACGGTCAAATTTTATGGAAATAAATTTATTAATTCCACTTTCGTCACGGGACTTTTTTTTGGAATACAAAGTGTCAGTATTTCGTTTTAATTTAGATTTATTTATCACTCGGCTGGCATAAACGGTTAGAACAATAAAATTAGTATATTTTGACATGTCAAAAATATGAGACTAAAAAAGACCCCTTAAGTCTTATGTCTAAATAAAGTGCTTGTTAAAACTCCGTTTTAACTTTATTTATTGGTGATTTA
This sequence comes from Synanthedon andrenaeformis, assembly GCA_936446665.2. Classification (NCBI taxonomy): domain Eukaryota; kingdom Metazoa; phylum Arthropoda; class Insecta; order Lepidoptera; family Sesiidae; genus Synanthedon; species Synanthedon andrenaeformis. The sequence continues at coordinate 3,421,002 of OW387798.2, forward strand.
ACAATAAGTATCTGATTATTTATTTATATATGTAATATTAGTAAGTTCTTATCGAGTAAGGCTAATCGCACACAAGATGAACTGTCGACAAAGACATGATTAAGTATGACAATTCGCTTTATTATTTTTAAGGTGTTGTAAAACCTTAAAAATAATATGTAAATAATATAACATGTAAAACTAAATAAATATTTGGCCCACGGGGGTGGTGTAACCCTCGCGGGGAAACTTTAAAAAGAATAGGTTTCCTTATCTCTATTCTCCATGATTGCATTTTTATTTTATTTTAATTAAATTTGACTTTAAGATTAGGTACAGTAAATAGTATTTTTGGAATTAATCTATATTAATTTTTTCATTGTTTTAAAATATAGAATGCATTTTACAAAATATAACCGTCGAAAATGAATTAACATTTAAGATATGTTATATCTAAATAGTTTATCTACTTATCTTCAATAGAATTTTGAAGATATTTTTTACTACATACTTAGGTGTATTGTAATATTTAAAAACATCTTTGTCGACAACGTTTTCTTAATATTGTGTGCAAGCAATTTGAGATTTTCAACAATTAATGTATTGTTAAACAGAAAACGCAAACTTTACAAAGAGTAACGCCTCACTTGGTCTCAGGGTTGTTGCAGATGTAGGATTTTCATTTGTAACTAGATGCATTCGAAATAAATACAGGCGGGGATTCTATATACTAATATATAAAGCTGAAGAGTTTGTTTGGTTGAACGCGCTAATCTCAGGAACTACTGGTTCGAATTAAAAAAATATTTTTGTGTAGTCCATTTATGGAAGAAGGCTTTAGGCTATATAACATCACGCTTATATATAATATATATCTATAATTTTAGTATAATTTCGATTTGCGTCAACTCTAGCGCCATCTGTCAGTGAATAGTGACAAAAAGTCTTATTTTCATCCCATCAGATGGCGTAAATAGCGACGGATTTTTTAAATTTGTTTTTGCTATATCTCATAGTATAATAATTACTCGTACATATATTTTCTTTTTCAACGCGGACGAAGTCGCGGGCACCAGCTTGTTCTTGAATAAAGATGCGGATTATCAGGGAGAGGATCAAATTCCTCAAATGCGGATGCGGATTTCAAGTATTTTTTTTTGATTAAACTTTTTATGCAAAAAATTGAAATTGAATTTTCAATATAGCTTTTAGTAAACAATTAAACCAATTTAAATTAATAAACCGATTCAATTTCATAATTATTCATCTTGGAATAATCTGTCTGTCAGATTTAGGACTAGTTCCATAATATCCGCATCAAGTCAAATTGTCAATTGTCAAAGTCAAATTGTCAATTTTTTAAATATTTTATAAAATTTTTACTCATGGTAAAGGTGCTGACCTGACCAATAACGGATCTGTCGAAATAAGAATATAACCAATGTCCCGAAATCCGTCTAAATCGATGCGGAAGTTCCGCATTTGCGGATGTGTATGCAAATATCCGCAGCAACCCCGCTTGTCCATACTCAAGTTACGTCTTCGCCTTCTGTTTAGCAAACTCTTTATCGTGACTACAAATCGTCAACAACTTATTACAATAATTACATACCTATCTATAAGTATTTATAACTTCTTTATATTCAAACGAAACTATTGGCCGACCTCAGTCACACTTAGCACACTTTTGTATTGATATCACTACATATATTATGCGATAATCGTAACCAGAGTTGCCAGATCAGACTGAACCAGACCGATCGCGGATTAAAAGTTATAATTTCTCTAAAGAACATTTTCACGTACGGACTTAAACGAGATATAATACAAATCAAAAGTGTTTTCTTTGCATGACGAAACATAAAAAATATCCGCGTCAGCAATACCCCAGTTTTGTGATGTATACTTAAACAGTGCAGTGCAGAATGGGTTAGGTTCTATTTCTAGGTAGGTAAAGTCTCTACAAAAACGCTTACATATAGCACGCCGTGGACAATTCTTGAAGCTTCTGTCGGTGAAAGAACTCAGATAAAATAAGAACTAAATATAGACCCCTGTGGCTGGCATAGAGAAGCCAGTAAAAGAAAGCCTCTCCATGTACTTACTACGCGTAATAAAATATTTATTAGTGAAAATGCCGAATCGCGTAGTGAAAGGGTCTTTAAAAAATAAAAAGCATGATGGAATCACTTTTCACACGTAAGTTAACTTAAGTAAATATGAAAATAAAACTTTTCAATTAAAAAAAAAAGAATATTATGGTAACACCGGCCTATAGTCCAATTAAATAAGACTTTAAATCGAAATTTGAGGTAAGTACAGAAATTTTTGGTATGTTCTTCTTTGAAGTATTTAAAAACTATTTTCAACATAATTTTTTTTCTAAACCCCCGAGCAAGGGTTGAAAAAAATCAAAATAATTGTTTTTTCAGAGTACTCAATAATGGTGTGCTAGAAAAAAAGTTATTAATAAAAATTGTAAAGCAGGATTTTTTTTACGGGGGTTTAGAAAAAAATTATGTTGAAAAAAGTTTTTAAATATATTACTTCAAAGAAGAACATATCAAAAATTCCTGTACTTACCTCAAATTTCGATTTAAAGCCTTATTTAATTGGACTACTAGGCACTAAGTAAATGTTTATAAAACCAGCTTCACTATTTTGTCCGCAAAATTCTGTGTAAATTTCATTTGGTCTAAGGTGACAATAGGCTGACGATCTTCTTTAAGTATAATGTCACCTAAGGTGTACTAACTAATCTTTTTACCAGCTTTTATCTGGCAACTCTCGTCAAAATTCATATTACAATAAAGGCTTTAGTATTTCATAAGACATGAAAACATCTGCGCCTGCGCAAATTTACTATAACTATAATATTTAATTACAAAACAATACGACGGGGAAATATGTTTCTAATATATGTTTTTTTCATTTTTTTTCAATGATATCGCATATTACGTTTAGTGAGATTAATACCTTACAATTTGTCATAATATGGCACAAACACTTGAAAATTACATTTACTTTTTTTTGTCTTGTATAGAATTGAAATTGACTAAAATACAGTCAGGGTGTTTATTTACTAGGTTTCATTAATAACTAGGATTTTATGAATTGAAACCCTTATTATTGAGTTAATAAATATATTTTTTTAATTTTAACTAAAAAGTATTAATTTTAAAAATAATTTTAACATAATATCATTTATTTTTAAACAATACTTCAAATTTTTTATCTGAAATAATAACAATACTTGAATTTGAAAAATTTAATACTTATACTTTGTATGTGCTTTGAAAGCTTGAAAATTATTTGATACTATACAACCTATAATACGTTTGAACTAAATTAAAAAAGGAAGTCATATGTAACGGTCAATCATCAACAACGTCCATTTTAAACTTGGTCGGCTTGTGACCAATCAGCTTCATAGCTAAACGTTGTCCTGTTACGCTATTGGCTGAGTGGTAATTGGTGGAAACATCTTCGTCACTACTGCTCGACACTTCAACGGGACCGGACGCGCGCACTTGCCCCTCTTCTGAATCTGATGACTGCAAAAATTTTCCGTATTTATTGTTACAATATCTTATTATTTCTATTAACAAGAACATGCATTTAATAAAGAAATATTGGTTGAGTATACCAGCTGTTTACATATAAAGCATGTACAAAGATATTAAAGCGATAACAAATTCATGGACACTTTTCTGGAAAAATATTAAACTATGGTCAAACAGTAACCTTATAATATTTAATATATTTTAAATGGAATCCATTAAGGCGCTTGGAGTCGTCAATGGCGTTGGTATCCAGGCGGGGTGTAGCCCGCTACATCCGCGCCACATACCGGAGTTAGTATATCTCGATGTTTTGAATGACAATTTTGATTGATTTACATAATTGCTATGTTGTTTATAAAGTACAACAGACTCCTAATTTTGTAGCGTGTAAATATTTCCAATAGCCGAACCCGCTTAAGAGCAGTAGGGAGGTCAATTAAAAAAACTGTTTCATTAACAATTTTTTAAATATAAAAGTTTTAGTGATACGAAAATAATATATATGTATATATTTGAATTATTAAAGTTTACACAACATTTGGTATATAGCTTATATATAGCTTGTTTTGGTCTTCCTGAATACTCTTCCAGAAAAGGCTCATTAATAATGTGTTAGTGTAAACAAAAAGAATAAATCGCCAGAATATATAATATTATAAATAAATTCCTAAACAAAAAAAAAAAATCAGCGCCATGCAATTGGAAAGCTCTAGAGAAGCTGTTTCAGAATGATATTAAAACACACACATTTATTTTTTAGAGCGGCCACGCACGATGCTTGTCGGGAGACGAGTCGGATTGTCATCACTGCTGTCCACGCCCTAAATTAATTATATTTAATATTCATATACATAAAAATCATCCAGTAAACTAGTTTTCTACTACACCATCCTACATAATCCCTTAAAAAAATATAAAAAACAAAGTTCGTTGGGTCAAAATCGCAAATCTCTGAAAGTATCTACTTTATGGATGACCATGAAATTTTGCATACACGTCAAGAATACAGTAAAGATCGTCCAAAAAATAAAAATTCAAACGCCTAACAAAAAGTATGAGCAATAAAGATTGAATAAAGGTTTCAATGTCTAAGAAAGAGCAAATTTTAAATAGAAATTTAGAATCGATATACACAAATGTCTTAAATACGCATCAAAGGTTAAATATAAATTGTAAAACTACAGGTGTCACGAAACGGTGCAATATTATTTTATTATGATGAAATTTGTCAGACAGGCTAACAGCTTACCTAAATACAGTTTCAAAAACAGTCAATAAGCGTCAAAAATTTCAGCTATGATAACTGTAAGTTATAATAAGGAGATTGAGTATTGTTATTATCTTAATTTTTTTTTAAATTACAAAGTTATGTGTACAAATAAATCGTATGGACCCATAACGTTAGTTTCAAAACTTCAGAGTTTCATAATGTCAGACTTTCAATTGTATCAAAACCTCGAGTTTCAAAAGGTCAGACGCATGTATAGTCAATGAGAAAATCCATTCCTTATTCGTTTATATGCCACCAAATAAATGGTTTGGTCTTCAGAGTAATTGTGTTATAGCGATTCCTGCTATTGCCTATGACACCACTTTAGTGATTTTTTTTACATTTTATCACACACGATTGCCGCTAACGAAATTATTAATTCGTGACAGTCGAAAATGAATGCAATATATCGCAATACATACGTCAAAATCTCCTATGGTGAAGCGTGTACCCTCAGCTACGAGTTGCGCGGGCGCCGGCGGAGCACTCTCAGGAGACATTACCTGCGCGTGCGCACGCACGCAAGGGTTAGACACGTGGATAATTGAGGTGAGGAGGACTAACTCTATACACGAGAAATTGTCCGTCAACCACCATTAAATAAGTGATCGGAACAAAAATGTTTGTCAAATACGGTAAGAGTTTGTGACCAAAAGGTCGAAAGCGCCATGGGAAATACGGCGCTTACGCGTTCTTCGCTTCCCTCTTTCGCTTGCTTGCTTATACTGTGCTAATGAGCTACGGAGAATGAGAATTACCAGTAACTAAATACGCGATTTCTCTGCGTTTCGCTCAGCTAGTCTAGCATAAAAGTCATTGGCGCTGTAGTAGCATTTTATTTACGGTGGTTTCACGAACTACGCAACCAACCAATCATATCAAAGACCAATACTACACAAGCGCCATTCTGGCCAATTTATGAACCACTATTTAATGGTTATAGCTGACAGTTTTTCAGTTTAACAGCAACAAGTTAGTCCTCTTTATCTCTATTCTCCATGGTTAAACACACCACTCATGGTTAGCACCGACAGTGTGAGATTGCAAAAGCCCGTTATTTCAGTAAAAATAAAAAGACTGGACCGTTAGAGGACTGATGACAAGGATGAAATTGTAACCATCCTTACAGATCCCAAAGAGGCCATTTTTGTAGACTGATCTGACTGATGATGACTTATCTATATCTACTAATATTATAAAGAGATAAAATTTGTACGTTTGTAATGAATAAACTCAAAAACTACTGGACCGATTCTAAAGATAATTTCATTTATAGAAAGCTATAATCAGCGAGTAACATAGGCTATATTTTATAAAGTACGCGGGCGAAGTCGCGTGCAACAGCTAGTAAACCATAAACGAGAGTATGAAGAGAAATGCCATCTTACATATTATACGCGACAAGGAAACGGTACTTTTCTAGCTTTAAAATCTTGAAGTGAACATATTTATAATGTCATCAGTCAAATCAGCCTAGTGAACTTTTATAATATTAACAGTCTTTTCCAATCTCGCCTCCCAGAGTACTTCGAGAAGGATACTGGTTTTATATTACAGATAATATTGCTTTTTTTTTTTCATAGATAAAAACCGAATTTTCCCTACTATTTACATACTTTTGCTGTTTCTAAGTTGTCGTCAGGTCTAACGGAACACTGGTTATTGTTTCCAGATTACATGGTAAATTTAAATTTAAATTTATAATGACGATCATAAGAGTTTCTTGAGAAACCCAATTGATAAATAAATATTTTGATTTTTGATTCAAATTAAATGTATGTATATTCATAAAGTCTATGATTGGCCGTTAGGAAAAGCCCTGATTGGCCGACAATATTAATTAATTAATTTGAAGGCATACCAATTAAAGACATACTTAATCTCAATATACAACTCTCACAGAAAGAAACATTACAAGTATGAATTTAAATTATAGGAGAGCACAGCATTATTAGAAATTATTTCAATTAGTTAAATGAATGTATAAATAAATGTCAATGAGATCAAAAACACATTCTAGAACTATTTGGAAATAGTTCTAGAATAGTTCTAGAATGGATTCTATAAATCAATAAAAAAGGGAAGATACAAAAAAGAGAGAATATGATATTTAACAGTATTTAAATTACTAAGTAATTACTTCAGAATTTATTTTGTTGAAAATTCACGTTCTCGAAGTACTCAGTATAGTAAGTAATAAGAAGTTTCACAAAATTTTAATTAGTGATAATATATATGAAATGGATAAATTCGTTTCACAATATCTATAATAAATAGTAAGCACACAGAAAATGTTATTTACAAATTGTATAAGGTACGTTAAAATAATAATAATAAAGCATGTTAGTTACAAAGTTATGTAAAAGTTCATTTATATACTTACTTAGCCATAATTTTTTTTAAATCTTTTATTTTGTAACAATATTTTATAATAGTATCGTAAAAAGAAATATTTATTTAATAATTTAAATAAACGTTTTAATCCTTTGTCAAGTCTACTTGTGGCTCACTAAATAATGTAAAAATGTTTATTTTTTAAACTGCAGGTTTTGTAAACAACTTCCAAGTTGTAAATTGTTCTAATTATGTATATTATACTGTAATGAACAAGTGGCCAGATAATATCTTATTTTGAAAATGGGCATAAAAATCTACTTTAATAATAAGTTAAAGACAGTGCATAGAACTATTTTTCGTAGCTGGTTTAGAAACTATAGTTACGAAAACTAAACGAAGGATTCTATGTGCCATTGTTATCACTTATAAAAAAAGACTCAAAGGTTATCGTTCAAAAGATACTTACGTCCTGGTCGCTCATCATCTCCTTGGTGGAGACAGTGGTCTCAATCCTTCTGATGGAGCCCTGGTGGATGTCCACGTCCAGAGACAGACACTGGAATCTCCTCAGCAGCAGGACGAGGGGAATGGGCAGCACTCCAGCCAGAATCATCGCTATGGCGATGCCGAGCACCCAATTGGGGTAAGTAGTCTTCACAACTTTACCCTGTGGATACGAATTCATACAATCCATTATAGGAACTAGATTAAAGTAAGTATATTTACTATGTTAAGGTCGGTAGACAGGCTAACGGTCTACTTGATGGTAAGTGGCTACCTTCGCCTATAACACAAGCAGCGGCACAGATGCTGCATGACTGTGCACTGCTGACTATACGAGGATTAAAGATGAGGGATAGGAAAATGGGCTCTGGCATCCCTTAACCTTTTTTTTCTTTATGGTAAGGTTGACAGACAGGCTCACGGTCCACTTGATGGTAGATGACTACCGTCGCTCTTAACAAAAGAAATGCTACATGTTCTGAGAATGCCAAGTTGGCAGCCACAGTTGAATTAAGAGCTAAATGAAGATGGATTCTGTTGTGCAATGAATAAAATACCCGTGATTAATTAACACTTTATTTTAATCGAAGAGCACACTATACAATCAACAGTTTATACCAGGGCCGGGAAGAAGAGAGAGACAGATATATATAGAAACGAGCAGGACAGCTGCAATGTTGCTAACAATGTTCATACATACTACTCGTCGGAAATACCTTGGCGACTCGAACGAATGCGCCTCGTCCCTCCCGCGTCGCATCTCCACCCCGTCAGTACCGTCGCCAACGCTAGCGCATTCGCACGTGTATTATTCCGCATTCTTTCCCCTGATTCTGTTTTCTGTTATTGTTACTTAGATATTTAGTTTTTGTTGACTGTTCTGTTTTTAATTAATATAGATTAGTAATTTTATTACAATAAAAGAATAATTTTTAATAAAAATTTGGAAAATTTAAAATTTATCTTTTTAAACACTTTTGTTGCCGACTGTAGCGTGTAGTGAAGCATTCTTTCGAGTCGCCGAGATATTTCCGACGAGTAGTAACAGATTCCTCACCTCGTCGGCGTTCCAAGCGCTGTAGGTGGGCGAATTGATAGACATGAACACGACCGAGGATAGAAGGATGGCGGAGACGATAATGGGTCCCACGTAGCGCCATGTCACCTGCCAGTACATACCGGGCCTGTATCCTGTCATCTCGTAGATGTCATTAGAGAACCTGAAATTGTACACACGTATTACCAATGACATCCTACTAATATTATAAATGCGAAAGTTTGTGAGGATGTTTGTTACGTCTCGACAAGCAAAAACGTATCAACGGATTTGGATGAAATTTTGCACGCAAATAGTTTAGTTTAGTTCATGCTTAATTATATCACAGTTAGGTATATTTATTCAAATTGAATCTTAAAAATTTCAAGAATATTATTCGTGTTAGTTCTTTACTTTAGTTCAGGGGGCCTACTATCAACTTTTAAAAGACGATTCAGTTCAATTTAGGTTCTTAAACAAAATCGCTAACATTCGTATCATCGCCTTAGTAAAACAGCGCCTCATTTGAATCGCTAAAGAACCTAAAAGAACGAATGAAATCATAAAAAAAAACCACATTTGTCTCTGAATCACAAATTCCAGGGTCGAAGCGGGGAAGAAAGTAAGGCGATGGTACGAATTTACCTTTAAAAGAGTGAATGATATTGGAATGCGATTTTGTTTAGGTGTCGACCTAAATTGAATCGTAAAACGAAGAATGCAATTCAGTTTAGGTCCTAAATTAAATCGTATTAAGAGTTGATAGTAGGCCCCCAGGTATATTACTCTTGAAAATAACTCGACATGGTGTTTTTATTATAAAATAACTTTGTTTTGAGGTCGTTTACTTGATACAGTTTCGTTATAAATCTAAAAATATGCAGCACCTATGACGAGCAACGCCATAGGTGCTACTTACCATCAAGTGGGCCGTCAAGTCGCTGATAATATAAACAGCTACATTATTAGCGAGTACCTAACATAGACTATATTTTCTAAATTTACGCGGACGTAGTCGCGTGCAACAGCTAGAAATATATATCTTTGTAGGGAGCCAATAACTCCCGGGTCAATAACAAAGGAACGTTGTGTCCAAAATGTTTTCTAAACTTACTTCTCGTGTCCATAGATGTAGACGACCGAGATCATTTCCAATAAAGCTACGACCACCAGTCCAATAGTACCGGCGAAGGAGTCAAACATCTTGAGCCAGTACTCGCCGGCGCCAGTAGTGAAGATCAGACCGACCACGAAACAGAAAACGCACAGAATACCTGGAAACACCAATTTACGACTAAAAATTAGTCACTAACAACTTTTTAGTCGTTGACCACAAATGTTTTAGTCACTCACAATACTGAATTGTTGTAAGACTTATGTTTAATCAACATATTTATAATTATTATATGTTTATAAAAGCAGTGAATTCTTGACATTTTGGTGAGTGAGTAAGGGACGCCAGCAAGGGCGGATCCAGGATTTCAGATTGGGGGGGGCCTCGGCGCATTTTTTACAGTGTGCCTATTTAACCGTTTTAGCCGATTATAGCAATTTTACTCATACCTCAAGAAAAATATTTTACAACATAATAACTGTTCCAAATTCGTTCGACGGTCAGCAGGATAGCATGAGCTCATTACTCAGCCTCAAAATTCAATGCAATGTGCAAAGGTAACCGGCCCTTTGGGGGGGGGCCATGGCCCCCTAGGCCCCCCCCCTGGATCCGCCCTTGGACGCCAGAGCCTTTTTTCCTATCCTCTGCTAATTTCTTATCCTTAATAATATCAAAACCGGCAACGCACATGCAGCATTTGTAGCGTTGCTTTTGTTATAGGCGACGGTAGCCAAGTGAAACTTCAGCCTGTCTGACGACCGTTTTTAACAGTGGTCTTTTTTGAGTAACAACAAATTTCACTGGAAACTTCGGGAATCACGCAGGGCTTTTCCCCTAAGGTAACAAAAATTACAGACATTACAGTGAAAATAAAATAAAATAAGTTAAAGTTAAGTTTATGTTGTGTATAAATGTGTGTGTACTAACTATAGATTTTGTAAGATGTATACTAACACGTTGGGTCCAAGTAACCCGAATAAAGAACTTTATTATTATTATTACTTACAAATTATCATAAGCAAAATTATACCTGTAATTAGTGGTTTGCTGACCCTCTTGAAGAAGTCAATGTCGAATATAGTGCAGAGCATGCCCTCCATGATACCAATTTGACTTCCTAAACCCAACGAGAGGAGCATCAGGAAGAAGATTATTGACCAGAACGGAGCAAAAGGGAGTTCCACTATCGCTTGCGTGAACACAATGAACGCCAGTCCTGTGCCTTCTGCCGCCTGAAATACAAGAGAACCCTCTGTTCGATATACTTCCAAATATTACAATATAATTTCAGACTTTATTAGAAAAACATATTCCAGCTATTTTTTTTTGCGATTCCTGATGGTCTAATGTTTATTTTATATTATTTTATTAGGGAAAACAAACAATTACACAACGTTTAGGAACCAAATGTCTCACCTCTTCAAGTTGCCTGCTCATACTGCACCCGGTAAGGTTGAGAGCTGTGATGTAAGAGTTATTCAATTTGGGGAACTCTTCCTCATAATATTCCGGCGTTGAATTAAGAGTGAAGCCTCCGATGTGATGCAAAGCGAGCACCGTTATTTCTCTGTGAAAACGATTTTAGTTTTATAATAACTATGTTGATTAAGTGTTATTAAATGCACAATCTGTGCAAAGAACGAAGACATACAGGCTGACCGGTCCACTTGATGGTAGGTGGCTAACATTGCCTATAACACCAGCAACAACGTTAAGTGTTGCCAGTGCGCTACCTTCTTTCTACGAGGGTTGGTAAAGCACTAGCATTTTGCCTATGCTTTAGCTACCACCAAGTATACCATAATAGGTAATAAGCCGGCGTCAGATTTTTGCGATGACCACCAATAAGAGAGCGAATAACAGAAATTTTATTTACTAATTTTTAATATCGTTACTCAATCTATCTATATCTACTAATATTATGAAAGTAAAGTTTGTATGTTTGAAGGAGGTAATCTTCGAAACTACTCATCCGATTTAAAAAAAAAAAAACCTTAACCAAGAGTTAGAATAGAATCTCAGAATGGACATAAGTAGGCTAAATATTCTAATAGGACACCAGCTATCTAGAAATAAAGAACCCACGCTTGGCAAAAGTATAATTTAGGCTTTATATTGCTTTACAAATTTTGTCAGGTATTTACTATATGTTTTATTTTTCAACGCGAACCGGGTACTCAGTAGCTGGTCTGATATAAATCAGTCGAAAGTAAACCTCTAAAAATATCATTTGTCCGTTGGTCGCATGTTTATATAAACAATTTATACAAACAATTCAGCACGCGATCTTAAATTTAAAGAGCTACTGCAACAAAGGTCAAATGTACTCGCGATATGGCCAACGAACAAACGAACCATTTATTGTTTATTCTAAAAATAGCATAATCAACAAACTTGTAATGTATAATATATTGTATTGTATTGTATTGTACTCGTTGAAACTTTCAATCATAATTGAAATATTTATGGCTTGCATGGTTTTCTAAATTATTCGCAACTTTTTTGATATTCCAACGCTTGTTTGTTGAGCAAAACCAATATATTATAACACTCGCTATTGCACGCGACTACGTCCGCATAACTTAATAAAATATAGCCTATGTTATTCCCTGAAAATGTAGCTTTCTATAGGTGAAAGAATTTTTAAAATCGGTCCAGTAATTTTTGAGTTTATACATTACAAACATACAAAAATACAAATCTCTTTATTACATTTGACGACACGTTTGGTCTAGTGGTTAGTAACCCTAGCTGTTAATCAAACGGTCGCGGGTTCGAATCCCGCTAGGGGCAAAGTTTATATTGTACCTTTGTACCTGAGTCATGGAAGTTTTCTATTTATAATATGTATGTATTTACAAAAAAAAAGTAATCTATGTAGTATATCAACTGTCTGGTATCCAAGCATTAGTTGCTTACTGTGGAACTAGATGGTGCTGTGTGGAATGTGTGAAGATATTTATTTATTTATTATTATTATTATTAGTATAGACTTGTAATTAGGGAATGCAATCTTGATCTTGCAAGATCAAGATTCCACCAAGATCTTGAGTGATTTTCCAAGATTCAATCTTGAAAGCCATCAATCTTGAATTTCGAAATCCTGTTCGCGATCTTGACAAAACAGTCCAAGATTATAACAAGATTTCGAGATTTTCAGACTGAGCGCGCGTAAAGTGTCATACTGCAGCTGGAACTCGAACAGGCTTTGAAAGCATGTAATCAACTGCAACCCAAAGCGCTGATTTCTGATAAAATTGACGCAATTTTAAAAAAAGAAATGAATCTTTATGAGTACGGAGGAGAAAGAGGGCAATACCTGAAATTCGCTTTTAACAGCCTTTTAACTTTCGTCCCTACTAGTGTGGAGGCAGAAAGGGCCTTTTCAGTCGCGGGCTATTTAGCCACTGATATACGGTGCCGATTAGGTGATGACACTTTAAGCGTACTGTGTTTCTTGAGAAGTCATTTTCAAAAGGATTTTTAAAAGGTTTAAACTTTTTGTTCTTCATTAAATTACGTAAATTATAGGTTATAATTTGTGATCTCATTGCATTATTGCATTTATTTCATTTAAGTCACTAAAATGATGATTGTTTCTTGTTCATTTTTAAAATAAACGTTGATTATTGTGTTCATACAATGTTGTTTAATTTGAAAAATATACTTAATTATATTACATAATATTAAAATACTGGTTACTATCAATTTGCAGTATTTGATAAAAAAAAACCGCATTTTTTTCAATTATTCTGCTCAATCTCGAAAATCCCGAAAATCTTGATTCGCGACCAAGATCTCGACCCGAATCTCAACAAGATCTCGAACTGACCAATCTTGATTCAGAAAAAAGACGCCAAGATCTTGAATAGTCAATCTTGGTCCAAGATTGCATTCCCTACTTGTAATATTGTATAATCTTTGGCAAAACCTAGAGACACTTTTTTAAAGTAAAGGCCGGTAGACGGACAGGCAGAGAATCCACAAGATAATAGGTGGCCATTATCTTAATAATGTAGTCAAGTGCATAAATATGTTTCAAATAAATGTACCTACACAAACTTAAACTGTCATGAATATGTCTCAGAATTTTCAATAAAGTGTCATATACTCGTACAGTTCTAAGTAATTTCCAATTCTATTCTAACAATATATAATCAACCACAACTATTACTAAAATCTTAGGGAAAGTTCATGAGCTTTCTAAGCTGTTTACCTATCATAAAACATAAACGAAACTTGACCTCGGCGTCCATTTCATGTCGCTTTTATGGTGACAATAAAGTAAACGATTTCAGCAGCTGATTTCCCATTAAAATTGTTTTTCGTCGCAAAATATTCGTCATGGAAACATTATAGAAAACTATAAGTTTCATGTACTCTTAACTCGTGGTTAGATTTAAAACCATCAAAATAATATATCTTTGAAGTTTTTAAAATAGTTCATAACGTTCACTTGTAGGTAAGTAACTTAGAAGTTTAAATGAACTTCAACATTTAATGCAAAGATTATCTTATGTAATAATTATATGACTGATGTGCTTGCAGATATATTTTTCGATGGACTTATGAAACTGTTTGATTTTTAAGTGAGACATTTATTCTACAGTGAATATCACAAATTGTAAATAGATAAATCTGTCAATCCTTTTCGTGTGTGCTCCTAAAAAGAAGGAGCGTTTAGAAACGGATGTAAGACATTTAAGTAGTGGCACACTGCAACTTACAGCTACTTGTACAGGCAGTCTGGCGGCAGTAACCACCTCCTTTAACAGGCAGTCACCACCGTGAAATAACAGCATGTATGCTATTGCATTTCAATAAGTCACTGCTCACCTGAAGAATCGACTATTTAATTGACTATCAACCTGTCTGATTACCTTTACATTAAAAAAAAAACCTAAAAATACTCGAATTTGTATATTTGAATTTTTCTCCTATGCCATAAGCAGTTTTAATATTTGACTTGAACTCTCAAAAGTCAACTTAGGATTACTTGGTTACTTAATATTAAGATTTAAGATTATTTGAATACTGGACTAACTTACTTGGTAATGCATTTTTGAACCATTGTGTAAGCTTTGAAGCCGAGAATGCTGAAGATGACGACCGAAGCGTAGATGGCTGTGAGTGCGTTGCAAACAGAGACAAGGAGGACATCCCTCACGCAGTTGTTGTCCGGAGGGTTGTAAGACCCGAATGCGATTAGGGAACCGAATGCAAGCCCGAACGAGTAGAAGACTTGAGTCGCTGCATCAAGCCATACCGTTGGGTCTAGTAGTTTCTCCAACTAAAAAATCATTTTATCTAGTAAATAATACAATAATAATGCAACTGTGTGGCCAATACATATGTGTAGAGAGCAATTTAGGCTACACAATCGGCAATTTTTTGGTTTAGATCCATTCAGCTGCACAATTGCGCAGGTTAGAGTGCAGTTGAGAGGTCTTATATATCTGAGCTTGAGGAGTCACACCAGCCTGGTTGTTTTATTTAATTGTTGTTTTTCTATTATGCTGGTTGTTTTTTTTTCTTAAATCAGCTTTAATTTTTAATTTTTGTTGTAATATTTTTTTGTTCTCTTTTTTTGTCTTGGTGTTTAGGTTTCGTTCTCTCTTATATGTAATATCTATCTGTGGACACGCTTGTGAAATATGTGTTTACTATATTTTTGTTTTTATTTCTGTTTGTGTTCCAAAGATTAATAAAATAAAATAAAAAATAAATTAAAATATATCTATATTAATAATAATATCGCCCGATTCCAGCGCCGGACGATACTTGTTGACATCGCTGTCCCGCATGACGAAAATCTCGTGAAAGCCGAGAAAAAAATCTGACCAAGTACATAATAGACTTGGCTTACGACACTTACGAGGTGAGCGCCATGTGGAATTACGATTCGACAATTGTCGTCTAGGTAAATAAAAGTAGCAGTAATCTACCTTCGGTTTATACATGTGGATTATTCCATCAGCAGATCCCGGCAACGTTATACCGCGAACGAAGAAGATCGTAAGAACAGCATAAGGGAACAGGGATGTGAAATAGACAACCTGGAATGAAATCAACATTGAAAAAGGATCTACGTCTATTTTTGCTTAAATCATCTATTGATATTGATTTTAACTTTTACCTATTGATGTTATCTCAAATGACAGAATCTATAGTACTAGGTAAATAACTACTGTTAACAAATAACAATGATTCACCTTGCCACTACTCTGAATTCCTTTCATAACAATGAAAAAGACAACAATCCAAGCAAGCAGGAGACACAGTACGATCCACCATTTTGGGGCACCAGGTTCTTCGATACTGGGCGAAGCATCGAGAGCTTCACGATACCAGAAGTAAGCTGTTGCCGAAGCTTTGGTACACTCAGCCTCCGCTGTTCCATTGTCGTGAGGACACTCGGCCCATGGGAGGTGGATCTTAAATTTAAAAAAAAAATCATCATCAATATCATCATTATAAAAACAAACTACACATATACACTGCTATAAACTACTATACGCCATATCCATAGACAACGAAAGCCCGAATCCACGGTCTCCAAATGACTTTAGTTTTCAAAAAAAAAAACAAAGGAATAGTATATATGCTGCAGCAAGGAAACAAAAATAGTTGTCAGGTGTGGTTGAACCTGATACTAAACATAAATTTTAATATTCTCTAGGTACACTGTAGGCATATTAATTAATTACTGCGCAAATTGCCTACAAAAGTGTTTTATTAGGTAAAATATCGTCTATTATACTTGAATTTCTAATCAGATGGACGCGTACAAGGTATTTTATCATAATTAACAAGCTATTATTAAAATTATAAACTAACCCCCGAGTTATATTGAGCCTAACCACGCTATATCTGCTGTATTTTGCTGAGGAGTTTGTTATCTCTGTTCTTGAAGAGTCCCAAGTTGTAAGTTTGAGGGAACACTGAAGAGGGAAGAGAATTCCAGTCTTTCGCTATGAGATCTACCTGGTCTACGACTGTCTAGTCACTGTTTACTTACTGTATACTGAGTATCTACTGAAACTTATCTATACTCACCCGAATACTGTTGAACAGGTAGAAGAAAACCCAAGTGATGATGACATTGTAATATAGAGCCACAAACAGTGTTACTATGCAACTGGAAATGCCGATTCCTCCGAGCCAAGGATGTATAGTGTTCCAGACGCCGAGCGAACCCAGACGCATTTTCTGTCCTATAGCCATCTCGATTAGGAACAGCGGTATCCCTTCCAATACTAACATCACCAGGAATGGAATGAGGAAGGCACCTGAGAACAAATGATTCGTACATTAGTAACAAAACTAACTTATAGTAGCAGGTTACACTGATTTTTGTAGTCATAAATAAGACAATACACTGGACCTGACTGGCAGTCCTGTGGCAAAGTTCGCATATGGAGATTTTTTGTTCGGGGAATTGTAGTAGGAGTCTTTGTAAGTATTGTAGACTTGGGTGGATATCCGCAACATGGTACATTTTCTAATTATTCAATTTTTGTGTATATTGAGGTATTGAGGTATCACATGAAAGGTCTTCATGAGCTGATATCAAAAAAATACCAAAACATTACATTTCAACCAGTTGTTTCGTAAAAAAAAATCAATACACACCAAGTTTGTGCTCTTGCTAGAAGAAAATGGCTGATAATTTTTTCAAAAATATACGTCGAATGACTCGTTATATTATATTCTGATATATCTAACTTAATGAAAGAAATTCGGAAAATATTAATGCTTACTTATTTCTTTTTTTTATATATAAGAAAATAAATCAAAATAATTGTAAACGGTTCGTTCAATAAAATTGTAACACGAAAGAAATTGATTTCTTTTATTATAGTATTCACAAGAATGACGCCGATGACGCACATTCTTAACTGGCGCCATTACACAGTAAAGCTGTAGCAATAGATTATCCAAACGTAATATTTTTTGTAACCAGTGGTTCCGTATACATGTTATGTACATTGAATAATACAAAAAATGTGACATTAAATGTTACAAAACACAATAATAGCAAACTAGGTTTTGCTATACTAAATATAAGACAAAATATTGATACCTATACCTGCTAACGTAACTGGAAGAGTCATATCTCTTCCAGTTACGTTAGCATAATAATACATTAATAAATGTAAATCTTACTATAAAATTTACATTTATTAGGAATTAATTAAAATGCTTCTGTGTTGTGAACGAATAAATGAGATGCTAGCCCGAGAGATGGTAGACATTTTCGGGTAGGCATTTGAGGCAAGCTGAAAACTTGTCCTATAACTCTTCTATAATACTTACCTAACACAGAACTACAAACCTGGCTGGGGAGTAGTGGGGCTAAATCGGGACAACCCTTAGTACATTACATTGGTGGTTTGAAAGAAGTTAGCGGAGGAACAGAGGCGAACAGACCATGTATAGATATAGTGATAGATATAGTGGTGAAATTGGTTATTTTTACTTCTTGTATTATGTAATAGATAATTACTGAACTGCTATATTGTTATTAACTCATTGTATTTAAACAGACACACTCTAATAGTTCATTATGACAACTGAACCCTAGAAATGAGTGACGTTTTGAGATGCGTAGGTGTGTGTGTGTGTGTCCTGTAGGCAAATCAAATCTTTCCCGCCCTACGTATGAAAGTTTATAGATTTATTTACACAACTAACTGAACTCGGCCCTGCTTTAATGCGCCGCGTGAATATTCTAGAATGGCGTCTGAAGGCCGAATTTATATTTCTAATATCAAAGTAGCTTACTCCTTATAATATTAGCTATCTGCCAGTGAGTGCCGTCAAAATCAGTCAGCTGTTTCGGAGATTAGCCGGAACAAACAGACAGAAAGACAATTTTTTTTTTTTGTTATATGCACCGTAACTGTATATTTTGATATACATTTAGTAAAAAGCGGTTATTTTGACATTACAAACAGACGCTTCAATTTAATTTATTAGTACCTATAGATAAAAAATCTAATATTACACCACTCATTGGTTTTTTTTTATTTTAACCGGCAGTGCGGTGGCGCGTCACCTTATGAACTCATCAAAATCGATTCTACCCCAATTTGAACTCTTATAATGATTGCTAAAAATAGTACCTAACTACTATGTGAATTGATTTTTTATGTTACGGCATCACTTTAATTTAAATAATGTTAGAGAAATCTTTTTTGTCAGCAGTAGAATTAAGTAAAAAGATTTTGTCTAGAAGGGAAACGTAGAAGAAATCCTGGCTATGTAATATCAGAGAATGGACCGGGATCTCTAATGCGTAACATCTGTTCCGTCTGGCTAGGGAAAGGCACAAGTTTTTAGAGCTGACAACTAACTTTTAGAGACACTTTAAGAAGAAGAATTTAAGTTTTTCTTCATAACAGAAAATTTTTTCGCTAGTAATTCCCGTAATAGACATCGAGAAACATTATTTGATTGAAAGATAATTTTAATAGCAAGCTCTCAAGCGTCTTGTTCTTATTATTGCAAGGCTCGAAAAAAGCCTTAATTGTAAAAAAAAAAAATTTCACATAATAAAAACATTTTTGTAGGGAATACTAACTTTTAGCGGAAATACTAATACACGATTTATAAATGCGAAAGTTTCTTTGTTTAGATGTATGTTAAGTGCTCAATCACGCAAAAATGGCTGAACGGACTTAGATGAAACATACAGCACACCTGGATATCCTGGTAAAATGTTAACACCTGTAAGATTTTCAAAAAACGAACTACAGCGCGTATAAGTCAAAGAGATTCGTTTATGTTCTGTGCGATAGATGGCGCTAGTCATTTCTTAGAACGACAGCCCGTGTCGTTAGACGAGTTGCTATTATAGACCACATGCGTTTTAAACCATATACATACTTAGACAGCACATACAGTTAGACAAGTTGCTACCATAGACCACCTGCGTTTTAAACCAAATGAGACTATCCCCTTGGAACGAGTACGTTTTAACAGTTTATAATAAAAATATATGATATCATCTATTAACACAGAGATTGGCTGTGTCTATTATGCTATTTTTTTCTTTCAATTATTGCCATTATTGATACAATTATTATTTAATTTCAATAGAATATAAATATTTAGTAATATTAGTTCGCTTTTTCCGGCGTCTTCGAACTCTTTAAAATTTCGAATCAAAAATAGCCCAGAAGAATCTTAACTTGAGGTTTCTATGTAGGTAAAGCTGTTAGTTTAAATCTAGGTAAATAATATTAAGTGAAATTTTATTTTCATTTCACAATGAAGGCACTGTTTAGACTCTAGATATAAATAAAACATTATCTTAAGATCCGATCTTATCTTAACTTCTTATCTAGAAGTTTTATCTCGAGATAAGATAAGTTTTATCATTCACAAAGATAAGAACCTAACTAATTTCAAAATCTAATAATATATGTACATTGTTATTTGATCTAGTAAAGGTAGGCTACCAGTCCACTTGTTGGTAGATGGCTTGGCTACCGTAACCTACAACACAAGCAACGTCACATGTGTTGCAAGCGCATTGCCTTCCATACTCATATAAGTGATTAGAACGGGATAGGGCACTGGGCTCTGGCAACCCTCACTCACTATTTACGATATAAATATACTATATTATATAATTACTAGCGACTCGTTCCCGGCTTCGTCCGGGTGTATTTTTTTACGTAAAAACCATCCCTGATTATCCCTCTATTCATGAGTGAAGACAGAATTAAAATCGGCCCAGCCGTTCTCGAGTTTTTATATTATTTTAGGGATTCATTTTTATATTATAGATATATTATCTTTATATATATTATATGAATTCCTAAACTACTGATCCGATTTTGATAAAACTTCGTAACTATGTGTAATTTGGTCTAACTTAAAAGATAGGATAATTTTATTTTGAACCCGGGCGAAGCCAGGAGCGGGCCACTAGTCTAATTATATAATCCATCCATACTATCCATACTATTTACTATTAATTTGAAAGTAACTGTATGTCTATCTGTTACCTTTTCACGCCTTAACTACTCAACCGATCATCGTAAAAGTCAGGGATACAAGAAAGGACATAGGGTACCTTTCATCCTGTAAAAAAATACTGTTCCCGAGGGATCATCTAGATTACAATAAAAAAACTAAACTAAGGGGTCAAGCGTTATATTGCTTACATATTTTTTATTTTCCAACACGGGCGAAGTCGCGGGCACCAGCTAGTATACTATAAAATAACCATAATGATATCTCGAACTCGATTAGGTAAAGAAAATTAGGTTTTCTGAGAAAATTGTGAATAGTTTTTTTCGCGATTTGTACAATCTTATTTGTTTACGATAATACTATAGGTATACTTTCTGTGATCAGTCTGCTTGCATGGATCAATACCGAGTCTGTTACGTAATTTGTCTGAACCTGGCACTGCGTTGACCCTCCATTTTATTTATAAGTAAGTACTTAGGTAGGTGGTGCCCGCGACTTCATCCGCGTGGAAAAATAAAAAATATATAAGCAATACGAGTATTGACCTCTTGTTACAAAATCTAATCAAAATCAAAATATTTATTTATCAATTAGGTTTCTCAAGAAACCCTTATGATCGTCATTATAAATTTAAATTTACCAGGGTTTCGAAAAAAAGCCAAGATGATAATCCTGAGAAGAAACCCGCAAAGAAACTCAGGATATTATTCTTTTTGCTATACGTGAGTTCAATACTTTTTCTCCCTTTATAGCTTTTCATAAAAAATTCTAATTCCGTTGAGTGGTTTAGGAGGTGTTAACGGATTACGACAGACAAGACGTGGACGGCGACTTCAATTTACACTATGTAGTGATTAATAAATAAATAAATAAAAATAAAAAAGCTTTATTTTTGGAGTTTACTTCTTAAAAATCAATTTTCATATAATATAAGCCTGGGGTATGAAAATTTATGGGAGTAAAATCAAATGTCCCACGTCACACGTTACGCGTTACAGGCTACAATATGCTTCAATACACATTAATATAATATAATTCATATAATATATTCTTATATAATAATTGTTAGACTGTAACAGAAGCTTAATTAAAACAAAATCTAATCCTAAATTATATATTTATATAATATAAAGCCTCGGTCGCTTTGGCAGGGCCCCAAGCATGCTGGCTGCATTACTTCGTTGTATGGCAATGCCAATCTGTTGACCGAGGTAATAGCCAGCTTTAGAATCACCGGTTACGTCGACCAAACGTTTTGGTAAGATGTTAAAAAAATTAAGCGCGTTGGGAACCCAAGGACACTGAAGGGAATGAATATGTAGCCGGTGCCGATATCTCAGTATTTGTAGATTTTCCGCGTTTCGGCCGCCTCCGCAGTAGCACAAGCTGTGGCAAGTGTTCCATGAAGGTGGGACGGTGCCAAAGTGTCGAAGCAGGTGGCATCCCACACTAGTAGACGACCCATCCTCTATGGAACTAGGGACATCCATCCCATCACGTGTCTTGCCATCATCACGTATAATACCATTTGGTTATTTATATTTTATTCCATTGTGAATTGAGAAAATTAACAAACTAATAAAACTAACAAAAATGCATTCATTTACCCTCATTTACTATTTATGTATTTTATAATCGTTCGTAAGTAGTAAACTTCAGTCGTGCGTCGTAGTAGGAGAGCCCAAGAGGGGATTTTGGGATTTACTCGAGCGCGTCAGATATTGCCAATGTATATGTCAATGTATATGTCAATGTATATGTATATGCTGGCACACACACATTTTTTTACATTCATTATATTGTACTTTCACTCTGTGAGGGTGTAATTCTTATTTTTTCAAAACTCTCAAACATCTGTATAAAATGATATCTAAAGTAATCCGTTGCAATGCAATACAACGGATTACTTTAGTAATCCGATTCAATGCACGTGCGTATTTGAATAATGCATTTTTGCACAATTTTAATATAATTATGGTCGTGTGAAATAAATCTCAAGTCTGTCGATATAGTAATAATATGAACGAAAACGCAGTAATATGTAATTTGATTACGGTTTAACGTCAGACATAGTTTTTTTAACTGGAGCAACATATATAGTATATGAATACCATCCATGTACCTACCAGATGATGTATCCTATTCATCATGTTTCCTATCCTATCATGACAATGCGAGGAGCCCCTCTGCGCATTTTAATGAAATATTGTAGAATTATTATAAATCTATTTTAATAAAACTATCATTATTCAATTAAAAAAATTGTAAAACGTTACCTGCGTATCGGGGGACAAAGTGAGACTATATATTGAAAAAAAAATTTTTGTATTAATTTTTTCAATTTTTTTTTCATTTTATTAATTTTGGTGACACATACCGAAATAAAAACAAGCACATATAAAAAAAGACAAAAAAAATATAATATGTGTATTATTTTCATTGATTGTTGACTCAACTTCTAAGAACTTTTTTTATTCACTAGCTCTCAACTAGTTAGATTCAAAAAGGTTAAATGAAATAAATTCATCAATTAAGTTAAAAAAAAATCATTTGTAAGAACAATGGTTTTTTTGTTCACGTACTTAGTTAATTGTATAATAAATTCGATATACCTTGTCAAATGAAAGATCCCTGTCACCAAAAGGTTATCTTGAATTTAAAATAATACATTAACCTCCAGTTATCAGCATTTTATTGTAATGACTCTTAATTATAATAATTGTTTATATATAAGACTGTTCAGTGGGTTAAAAATGTAATCTTGTGGCTATCTTGAGTTAGCTCATACTGTGTTTGGTATTGTAATATCGTATATACTTTGATTTTGTGTAGAATTAGGTGTAATTGTTGTAATATTATATTTTAAAGATGACAAAAAGAATAGTATCCTGAGTTTCTTTCGGGGTTTCTTCTCAGGAAACCTAAGTGATGAATAAATATTTTGATTTGATTTCGGTAAACTTAGGTATGCGATGCGATATAGAGGGGAAAGAATGAGCCACAAAATTCTGACAAACATAGTTTTTTTTTTTTCAAATTTGGTAATTATAACTTGGACAGGTCCCTCGCGAGGTGGGGAAAAACCGTAAATAATATAAGAATTGTGGGGAAAAAGTAACATATTTAGTGCCCCTGAGAACACTATTTGAAACACTATTTGAACTTTATAATGAACGAACTCACCTCCGCCATTTTGTTGACACAAATACGGAAAGCGCCAAATGTTGCCCAATCCCACAGAGTATCCAATTATGGAGAGGAAAAACTGCAATTTCCCCGACCATGCGGCTCTATCTTCCCCTGGAATCTCTCGCTGCAAAGAACCCCTGGACCCTTGCAGCACAATTGTCACTCCATGCGGCCGTTCACTGCCATCAGCTCTTGTATTTAAAGGTGCCAATTCATGTCCATTTCTAGGACCTATCGGCTCTGCTTTAGCGGCCATTTTGAATTGAAATATTTAAATTTCGAATTTTTCTATTAAGTCTGTATCCCAGTATTGTTTTTTTTTTCTTTAATTCAAATTATTATATATTACTTTAAACTTGTGGCTACTTAAAATATCCTTTAATATTATTGTCTTTATTGTTTTATTTGCTATCTGTGTTAGATTTATTATGACGACAGTTATAATTTTTTTTAAAATAACCAAACACTATTGATGGATTTCGTAATCGTACGTGAAGTATCGTATTGCGTCTTTCTTAACGAATTCCACTACTTTAAAATAAGTTGTAGTTCTTTGTAACAACTTCTGTCGTAGTTTTAAGGAATCTCCGAACACGTGCGATCCTTCTCTGTGCATATGAATTATTTGCTCTTCTTCTTTCCAATGTAAATTTACATCACGTCTGTTTTCAATTTAAATTAAAGAGATTTTTAATTCTGACATTCTACAAGTTAGCCATCAGCGTGTGATTTTCTACTCTGCAGTCCTGAAACAAGTATCTTATATAGAATATATGTATTACAAGCATATATGCATTATACATTAATATTATAAACTAATCGTCGGCAGAGCATTTCCTGTACCTCTAGTGTTGCTTGTGTTATAGGCGACCGTAGCCACCTGCCATCAACTGGACCGTCAGATTGTCAGACCAAAAAGAAAACTAAAAATTAATTATGCACGTTTTCACCAACTGTCACCTAGAGTTAGGGAACACATAAACCAACTGTCACCTAGAGTTAGGGAACCACTTACGGCGGTCCGCCTTGCAGTCCGGCGCTTCATGCAGCGTTATGACTGTTCCCTAACTCTAGGTGTCTGTTGGTGAAAACGGGCTACTTGTGTAATATATCAATTTTATTTACTCGTTATGCAATAAGACTTTTATGCCACTGCAACTGGGTTTAAAATTGGTTCTTTGCCAAAACAATAAAAGGCGTCGACGGCTCACTTTCTCAAATGAAAACTTTTATCATAGATTTTTCCCGTCTAAGTATATATTATTTTACTCGTATTTTATTATTACTTATTTTTCTATTAACACTTCTTGGAAACCCTAAAAATAATATTTTTAATGAAGTCTTAATGAAAAGTCGTTATATTAATTTTAAATTTTTAATCTAAAAATGTTCCATGAAACTAATTAAGTATATCTCTTATTTCGTCATCTTTTACAGAGAGCGTATATAACTTTACTTATTTACCTATATAATTATGATTTGTTTAAATTTTCATTTTTTATGAAACAGTTACAAATCTTTTCTACGGTAATTTTACGTATATTATATACCTATATTGAAAAGTATAAATAAAGTTATGTATTTCCTTATATATAAAAAAATTGCTTTACAAAAACCATCTAATAACCACAGAATATGTGATAATTCGATGGTGATAATAGTACTTACTTACTGTATTACTTATTCAGCTAATATCACAAAACTTAAGCCTAACCATTTATTAGAAAAGTTCCAGACGTGTTGGTTGATATATATATACTCATATAACGAGGCAATCCATCGTTGGGGTTCCCGAATAATCATGTCAAGGACGCCATTTCAAAAGGGACTTGGAACGTTCCCCCAAGTTTGCAAACTCGTTATAATACGCGACGAATAAAAAGAGGTACAATAGTAGGGATTACTTAACAGACAAGCGTAATCGTCAAACCAAATTGAAGTTATAGAATTACAAAAAAATGTTTAAATTTTCACGATTTATTAATTAATTAAATCAATAAATCAATAACACGGTATAAAAAAAATTCATTTTCCTTTCTGTCTGTCTGAATATTCGCTAACTTCTCTTAAACTACGGAACGGAAGTTGATGAGGTTTTCATCATCAGTTAGTATGTATAATATATAACTAAATTTTTACGTAAGTAGAAAAAAAAAATTTGCAATCAAGTCGCCGAAAAATAAATTTACATGGCTTACGTAGGCTAAACCTTAGGAGATACATCAAAATGATGTATGTACTTGTAATTCTTCTAAAATTCTAAAACTTCGTGATGGCATACCTCTGTTACGGTTGACTCACAAGAACCAATAAAATCGTAAACGAACCGTGTCTTAAAGTATACATTAAATATTTTATATTTTATACACGTTGTACCTGCTTATGTTACTGGTGTGAAAAATAGATTTTCGAATTTTATCGATTTGTCTGTCAGAAACGGCTTAACCGATTTGAATGCGGTTTTCATCGATGTATTGTAACAGGCTTCCCGTAACATGTGTTTATTTCATTCCAATCGGTTTACAAACAAAAAAAGTTATACCAAATGTACGAAAACCTTATGTTTAGGCTGACGGTCCACTTGATGGTAGGTGGCTACCGTCGCCTATAACACAAGCAACGCCACAGTTGATGTCGAATGCAGTAGAATTAATGATAAGTGACTGTGAATGGATAGGGAAATGGGTTCTGGCATCCATTACTCACTCACCGAAACAACAGTACACGTGCTGTCGCGTATTACCTACGCGAAGAGTCAAATTCATTCAAACGTATCACGTATTACCCACGCGATAAGATTCATATCCCAGTGTGTTGGGTTGAATGGTGGGTAGGTTGCAATGTATTGAAAATTATTAAATGCCTCCGCAACTCAGTCAAACTTATCGCGCGTTACCTACGCAATAAGAGTTAAATTCGTAAGTGTCGATTGAAGTGCGGGTAGATTATAATTTATTATTAATAATGAGAAGAGCCGTCGTAACCTTCTCGGGCTTCACTTCACTTCGCTTGGCGCGGCCGAGCCAGACGGACGTATGTTTGTATAGTGAGCGTGTGACTAAATATGTTAAGTGATTACCATATTTAACCTCATTTCTTGTGCCTATTCATTTGTGTACTTTGTTACCAGTGTTTTAAGACTTTATAGTGTAAATTTATACTAGCCATGTGTAATGATCGTTGCGGCAGTCTGAAAACAGAGTTTTATAGTAGAACCGATAGAATAGCGAACATACGTTATTGTTGCTTATCAGAAACAGGCTCAGGCTGGCTCAGGCTGGCTCAGGCTCAGGCACAGTTTCAGTATATCAGTTCAGTATTAGTTCAGTATAAGTTTAGTATCAGTTCAGTATTAGTTCAGTATAAGTTCAGTATTAGTTCAGTATCAGTTTAGTATCAGTTCAGTATTAGTTCAGTATAAGTTTAGTATCAGTTCAGTATTAGTTCAGTATAAGTTCAGTATCAGTTCAGTATCAGTGCAGTATCAGTATCAGTTCAGTATCAGTGCAGTATCAGTATCAGATCAGTGTCAGTGCTGTATCAGTTCAGTATCAGTGCAGTATCAGATCAGTATTAGTTCAGTATCAGTTCAGTATCAGTGCAGTATCAGATCAGTATTAGTTCAGTATCAGTTCAGTATCAGTGCAGTATCAGTATCACTATCAGATCAGTATCAGTGTCAGTATCAGTATCAGATCAGTATCAGTTCAGTATCAGTTTAGTATCAGTTCAGTATTAGTTCAGTATAAGTTTAGTATCAGTTCAGTATTAGTTCAGTATAAGTTCAGTATCAGTTCAGTATCAGTATCAGTTCAGTATCAGTGCAGTATCAGTATCAGATCAGTGTCAGTGCTGTATCAGTTCAGTATCAGTGCAGTATCAGTATCACTATCAGATCAGTATTATTATCAGTATCAGTGCAGTATCAGTATCAGATCAGTATCAGTATCAGATCAGTATCAGTTCAGTATCCGTTCAGTATCAGTATCAGTGCAGTATCAGTATCAGTTCAGTATCAGTATCAGAAATTAGACCAAGCTGAGAGGACAGGGAAGGCTGTAAGGGGAGGAAGGAGGCCTTTGCTATCAGGGTCGGTGGACCCGCCAATTAAGTTATCAGTTAAGCTTGTCTGTGGACTCGCCTATTCAGTTATCAGTTGAGCTTGTCTGCGGACTCGCCTATTCAGTTATCAGTTGAGCTTGTCTGTGGACTCGCCTATCCAGTTATCAGTTGAGCTTGTCTGAGGACTCGCCTATTCAGTTATCAGTTGAGCTTGTCTGCGGACTCGCCTATTCAGTTATCAGTTGAGCTTGTATGCGGACTCGCCTATTCAGACATCAGTTGATGATTCGCTTGTGTGAAGCGGTACTACCAGTAAATCAGCGAGGCAGATGCGTGTGTACGATATGTACAGGTAAATACTTCTATTAGAAATTCGCCACTGCTTGATTAAACTGTTCTATGAATCATGCAGTTCGCGACACGTGCTGTTTCACGGTGGTCTTCTGTAAGGGGGTGGTCACTGCCGCCAGACGGTCTGCCCAAATGAATGCGAAACGCAGTGTGCCCTGTGCCACTACTTAAATACAGTATATTGTATTATATTGTGACTGTTACATAAAATATAAATATTTTCTTAATAAAAATATTGACCCTTATAGAGAGAGTTAAGAATCTTTAATCAAACAGAAACAGTATATTGATTCCATTTGACCCACTGACCGGGGAATATTGTTCAATACCTACATATGTGTAATATTTAGCCAGACCAACGACTAAGGTATGATTTATTGAGGTATTACTACGAATTCGTGGATAATTTTAGATTTTCTCCTAAATAACTCATGTTGGACGGTGTTAAATATTCCGATCGCGATTGCGGATTGATAAACATCGTTTCTCAAAAGCTTTAAGTTTATGAAATACTAGCTGGTGCACGCGACTTCGTCTGCGTTGAAAAATAAAAATAAAATATATAACGCCTGACAAAATATATCGAGCAATATAACGTCTGACATCGTTCAGTACTTTTTCGAACCTAATATCTTGAAGAAAAAAGCTCAGCTGACTATAAAGTGGTGGATTATACTATACGTCAGCCGATCGCATTTCTTTTCAATTGAAAATTTGTCACATGATATCATTTATCTGCTATCAATTCAATATACTAATAATAAATCTGTAAAGGTCGGTCATGGAGTAAGTTACTTTGTTTTCAGAGATATCGTGTTTATAGGCTCTATACATGATACTGAAATTAAATTGACGATTTTTAGAATTTTTTTCTGTATGTATGTATGTTCCTCCATAACTCTAAAACGAATTAACTGATTTTTATGAAACTTGGTAGATAAACATTTGGACGTACGGGACACAGGATAGGCTACTTAATATTTTTCAACGCGGACGAAGTCGTGGGCACCAGCTAGTTATGAATAATTATAAAATATCAGCTGGTTTATCTCGATGACCGTTCACAGGGCTTCAGGATACAACTCTCTCAAGCATCTGACGAGTTATCGACAGAGAACTAATTGATCATGAAAATCTGTTGCTGGCTCGCGGTCCAAAAAACGTAAAAGGATGCCAGAGCCTATTGCCTTCATCCCTTATTCATAACCTTACTATTATAGGTAGGGCACTAGCAAAACCTATGGCGTTGCTTGTGTTATAGCCGTCGGTAACTACATACCATCAAGAGGATTGTCAGCCTGTGTATTAAGAAGGCTTTAGGTATATATGCTTCTTCTAAATCACCTAACGGATTTTATACGGTTTTCACTAATAGGTAGATACCTAACTAACCTAGGTAGAAGGTTTTTCTATATAATTTACAGGGCGGTTCGATAGTATTTTCTTGAAATAATGCATTGAATTCTTAAATTTTTTACGAATATTTTTTTATTATGAAAGATAAAAAAAAAATTCGTAAAAAAGCATCTAGCTGTGTTGCGAAGATAAATGCCTATTTACTCGAAATTTGAAAAGATTTGGGTTATATGAGCTCGGAAACCCAAATTAAACACCTTTTGATTGAAATTAAGCCATGATACACGATCATGTAATCTAAACATGCTTAAAAAAAAGATATTTCCAACTTAGGCGAGCAAGCCATATTGTTTTACTAAAGGTACGAACAACATAATAATGGTAAAAAATTGATACTTTTGAGGAAGCACAACTTTTTAAGGAATTATCTTTGCATAATTTATAAAACAGGCAAAATCTTTTAGAGAATTTAGATCCAAGCTGTTGAAACATTTTATGTTAAATGTTTAGACTTGTTTTTGATAAAAATCAGGAAAAAATATTGTTTAATTTTAATCACTTTTGTCAGCCTGTTTAATGTTTCGTTTCTTAATTAAGTCTTTTGTTATATTTCTCATGTAAGTAGCTTTACGCTTTAATGGGAATTAAGAAATATATAAACCGAAATATACATATAAATAAAATCGTAAACGAGCAGTGTCTGTAAATTAAATATTTTTTCAAAAAAAAAAATTATACCGGTTTACCGTTGTATATTACTTACTAAGGACAAAAAAGAGTTTTTAGAATTTTTTTGTATGTGCGTTTGTGAACTCTAATCTCAGAATGCGGTTTTCACTGATGTATTGATGATTACCAGGATTTAACTGTAGGATACATTTTATCCTGGTAAAATGTTAGGTTGCTGTGGGACTTTAAAAAAACTAACTACAGCGCATACGAGGTTGCGGACATCAGCTAATATGGATGACCATTGAAATAATATATCTTTGTAGAAGTCTCGTTCAATTAACGCAAAATGCCAAAGATCATTTTACAATATTAATGATGATGGCGGGTAAATCGAGTCGATTATGAAGTCAGCTAAAATTGATTCATAATTATTTCTATGTGTGTATTTGGTTAATTATTATTTCATTAAATCAACATTTTTGTATTGGGAACATACTTAGTAATTGGGAAAATTTTCATTAGAAATTTAAAATCATTACACCGTTTTGAAAATTGAGGTCTACCTATATTGTTTACTAATGGTCTATACTCGTATATATATATTTTTTATAATATTTATTTATTAACAACAAATGTATAAACATGTCCCATTTTACATATCTAATTATGTTGAGTACACTGTGTGGCTGTGGCTGGCATATTGCGTTTTTCAGCCATTTGGGCAGCCCGTTTGGCGGCAGTAACCATCCCCTTAAAGAAGAACACCGTGAATTAACAGCATGTGTGCCTTTGTGTTTCATTGAGCGAGTAAGGGATGCCAGAGCCGATTTTCCCTATCCCTTATCCTCAACCCTACTACGGTCGACAGCATCTGTGGCTTTGCTTGTTTTATAGGCGACGGTTGCCAACTTGCCACCTTCCACCAAGTGGACCTTCGGCCTGTCTGTCGACGTTTTAACATAAAACAAAATAAAATAAATACGCAACTCGCCATTGTATATCACCAGAATTCTTTATTCAAATATTTTTGACGACCTCACCCAAGGGTAGCTAGAAAAACTATTTTTAGACTCATTATCATTATAATAGCTGAATCTGACATTAAATCACTACGAGTCGAAAACAAAGGCGGGACAAACAGTAATCAATCAAAATCTGTTTTATAAACAAACAAGACACGTGTCGGTTACATGTGACAGAGGATATTTTCCGGGACAAAGTCCTGACCTTCCTCATGACTTTAAACGGCGCATCCACCCCCTTACAACCCCCCCCACGACTCCCCTCCCCTCCATTTCACCCCCTCACCGCAAACAATCGATAACACACCTTCGGGACATGTGAAAGAACCGTCCTCCTTGCTTACGAATTTCTAAACCCAATAGGGTTCTTATTTCAAAAAGAACTTGATTTTCTATTTATTTAAATTACACAAACATCTGTGTAACCTTCAGACATTTACCATGATTTTATTCAGTTGCAATAGCATAAAAGTGTAATAAATTTGTTATTTTTTAAAATTACATGTTTGAACCTTAATTATATTAAAAAAATATATATAATATACACACATATGTAAGTCTATGAGCACACCTCGGATTAAATGTGATGTTGTCAGTTGTAAGTTGTGATTTAAAAAAAAATATTACATAAAACAGAGTTTGCAATTGTTACTTTAAAAAGTGAACGCCAAAAACAAGTCACTGGTTACTCGGAAAGGAAAATTCTAAATTTAAAATTGAACATATGAAATTTCGAATCGCGTTTCCACGGACATCCGCGACGGTTGCGCGTTGCACACACTGTGTGTAGTCTTGAAACCTGCCAGTGTCTAGTGTCGTGACACTTTTATCGATAGAATTTGCTGTTCATCGTCATTCAACAATAACTGTTCACGTATACGTTTATTATTTAACACTACGACTTTATTGTTTAATATCATGTTGCTCTGATAAAAAAATCATTACAGGTGAGCAAGTGATTATTTGAAATATTACTTAAATTTCTATACGTAGCTGTCGAAAATGCGGTACACTGCGTTACCTGAGCAGTAGCCTTAGGGGAGACTACTGCACATCGTGAGGTCGCCCCGAGATGGTCGGCGTAACTTTACTTTCGGGTACGCCAAGGTTTCGAGTCTTCCCCACGCTGGCCAGCCGTGTCAGGTCACGGATGTCGTGTCACAACGTTCTCGCGACCCCACCCATCTACGGCACGGCTACAAAGTCGTTGGGTTATAGCCCGTAGAAGTCCGAGATAATTCCGAAGCGTCACCGCTGCTGGGTATAAAAAGGGCACACTTGTTTCGTTCTCATAAATTTTGATAAATTCTTTGTTCCTTGTTCACGGTTGTTTAAAGTAATTAAATATTTTAAATATCATTGTATACGATACTATAGTAAGTATCGTATACAATTATAGAATATAATATATTAGTAATGTAGCATAACCCTACATGTAGGTACTTAGTATAACAAAGTATTATAACGTTCTAACTGAAAAAATATTCATTTCAATCTATCTTTTTTTTTCTTACTGAGAAAAAAAAGATCTTTTTTTATCTTTCTAAGAGAATAGTTTAGTGATTGAATGGTAGGTTATAAAACTGTTTTCTTTCTAATTGAAAACCTGATTGCGCAACCGGCAAGCTACTTATCTCACAAAAACTCAAAGCAATCAATTCGTTGCGCTTCTAGTTCAGAATTTGTCACACTGATCGTAAATATGTAATGTGAGATATGGAAACAGCATATCTACCTATTTAATACGATAGGTACTGTAGCTAGAAACAATTTAGTAGAAATGAAATCAGCACAAAGTTCTGTGTAATGTACGGTGAGAGCTCTCAAAAAACAAATATGTAGTTAGATAAAAAAATCGGTGACAATTACTTGATTCTTAAAGAAGAAAAGAACGATGATTGAATAATTTTAATTTACTTAATTATTCTATTTTAATTTACTTTTTTAAATAATTAACTATTTTTACTGCATTTTTAT
Organism: Synanthedon andrenaeformis; assembly: GCA_936446665.2. Classification (NCBI taxonomy): domain Eukaryota; kingdom Metazoa; phylum Arthropoda; class Insecta; order Lepidoptera; family Sesiidae; genus Synanthedon; species Synanthedon andrenaeformis. The sequence continues at coordinate 3,454,417 of OW387798.2, forward strand.
CTGTTAATTTTACTACAAGAAGTCAACTTAGGCGATGAAATCTCACCTTATTAACGTCTTTTGACGTGACATAATTTTCATAATTATGTTTACCTAATTAATTTTAATGAGTTCCGTGTATCAATTTGATCTCTTACAGATTTATTTTAAGAATGTGTTATAGATTATAATATATTCTATAACACATAAATCTGTAATGAGACCAATTTGATCTCATTACAGATTTATTTTAAGAACGTTTTATTAAAATAAATTTTATCAATGCACGTGTACATACAAAATAACATTTCAATGCTATTTAGCTATACCGTAGTTCGTGTAGTTTTAGTATTTTGTCAATTGAACATTGTTTTACTATGATTTAGTCACCAGTCCGATTAGTAAAGATATTTTTCTTTTGCAGTAACAGAGAAAATATACTTTGGATTAAAAGCCAGATAGACTGACTATAACCTTTACAGAAAGATGTCAATGCAAAATTAATATACTTGTGCATTAAGTAGTTTTCTTGATTAGCGATAATCAGATGTATTGACCACTTGTCTACACTTCGATCGATGTTCTAGCTGCACGATTACTGTGTTTATTTATGATAAAAAAATTAAATAAATAACTAAAAAAATATTTCAATTTTAAACTAGTTTTTTTTATTTAACAAAGTAAATAATAATTATCAACACCATTTGTTGATCATACAGAGAAAAATGTATATTTATTTATTTAACGTATTTGAAAAAAAAAAAACCGTAATATATAAAAGTATTATCTATTTTAAAAGTATATTTTAAAATAGATATTTTCACTGTCAGTCGATATGACATTAATGCACATCACTATTTCAACCTGACGTCATTTTATTTTAGGGGTTGACATGCGCGAAAACCCTCCGATCGCCATCTTGTTTTCACTCGGCACTTACCGTCTATGTTCGGTGTTTTTCGCGACGCGTAGTCGGTATGCAGAGGCGTAGCAACGTACAAAACACAGTTACACGAATGCTACGCGAATTTCAATCTTATTTTCAACTAGTTAAGGTATTCGAATATAGTACATTTTTTTTGCAAATCTAAACAGAATGGTGCATTGAATAGATTTTCATGATTGTGCGTTTTATAGCCTCCTTGTAATTTTTTGCAATTGCATAACAGTGTCATATTATAATTAGATAAAATAATATTAATTGTATATAATATAGTAGCTGTTTCACGCAACTTCGTCCACGTACCTTTATACAATAAATGCCTATGTTCGCTAATAATGCAGCTTTTTATAGGTGAAATATTTTCCAAAATATGTCCAGTATTTTTTGAGTTTATTCATTAGAAAAAAAATACAAGTCTCTCTTTATACCTAACATTAGCGTATACCAGCTGGTGCCCGTGACTTCATCCGTGTAAAAATAAAAGAAATAACGTCTGACATTCTAGTTCTACTTTTGCCAATCTTTATTTTTAGAACCAATTCTAAAATTTCTGTCTCGCTTTCTAATCCCTTATCCTCAATCCTTATACGGTCAGCAGCATACTTAAGATTTTTTATGTTAAGGTCGGCAGACAGGCTGACGGTTCACTTGATGGTGGCTACCGTCGCCTATAACACAAGCAACGCCTCAAGATTTAGAATCCTTATCCTAAATCCCACACACAAGCATACAAGTCGATTTCCCTATACCTACCCAATCAAGGGATTGGGAAATCGGCTGTGTTACTTATGCTATAGGCGACGGTAGCCACCTAACCATCAAGTGAACCATCAGCCTGTCTGACAACCTTAACATAAAAAAAGATAACATTTCAGCGTCATATTTCATTACCATATGAAAAATTACCTTAATAATTACATATTTATTAGTAAGTAAACATAACATTGAGTATGTAGGCCATATAAAAGATTGTTTTTTTCTATCGAATGATTTAATATATATATTATAAGAGTTAAGGAATGAATGAATGAATTTGTCACACTATTGTTAATCGGTCACTGTAAATAATCAGTTATCCATATATTGCGCAGTTTACGTTTAATTTCTTTCTAAAATAGAAGAAATTTTGATTAGGTATTATTTCTTAATTACCTTTGTATAAATTTTATCCGCCACTTTGAATAATATATTTTAGTACCTAGTGACAGGACACGCTGAATTTGGCCAGCGTGAAATGATAGCATGTGTGCTGTTGTTTCGGTGAGTGAAAGGGCTGCCAGAGCCCATTGCCCTTAATCCTTCTATGGTCGGCAGCGAACTTGCAGCACCTCTGACATTGCTTGTGTTATAGGCGACGGTAGCTATCTAATATCAAGTGGTCTGTCAGCCTGTCTGTCGACCTTTACATAAAAAAAGATGATCGTCCTGCACCAGCGAGAAAAATATATAAGTAGTAATGTATCAGGCTGATTTGTGCGCGTGTGGCCCCTTGATGCACAAGCGCAGTCACATCCTAGGAAGCCACACAATGGCTTGTGAAGATGTGAGGAATGCCTCTATCAAAAAAGTACTACAGTTTCTAAACGCGGTAGGTATAGGTAGAGAGCTTTAGTTTACGTGGCGATCACAATATTTCAGCAATGGACGAAGTGATACTGGTTCTCTAGCAGACCAGAAATAGCCACTAAGAAGATAATAATAATCAGGCTGATTTTGTGTGATCTGCAGTGTGATCACATGTTAAATTCGTACGAGGCTATCTCGAAGACAAGTACTTGATACAATGGGTGAAAGAAGGCTGAAGGCTTTACTATATCAAAACAACGCGAATATTATCGTGAAATTATCTAAATATTTTCTGTAATACCAATTAGTAGATGTGAAAGGAAGTGGTTGAAATGATGACGCTACTGATAGTCATCATAGAATTACTAAGAAAAATTGAATGGGTTTAAAAATAAAACTTCCGGCTTCCGGTGTGAACACAGCCTGTATAGCAACACAGATTGCTTTGCTATTGATAAGACCACAGATTACATCAGTTAATGGAAATGTGGTCGACGTTTTCAAAGACTGCAAATATACTGACAGAGTCCTACATTATGAAAATTAATGTTGCGAAAATTTTAAAATTGTAACTTGTTTGAGATACCTGTTAGAGGTTTGAATTTTAAATACTGGTTAATTAATTTCTAACATAATTAAGAAACATAATTTAGAATGTAGTTTAAAAAACAAACGAAGGGGTTTTTTACAAATGCATGTCAGTTGATTTTAAGATATTGAGAAGTGTGTTACTTTACTTATAAAAGTTATATATTGCTATGTAAAATGAAGTAATTAAATTTATGACATGGAAATATAAGAAACTTTAATTATCTTATGGGTCTTGTGACAAGTTTTAAAAGAAAACAGAAGTAAAAGAAAAAATGTTATAAATAAAATACCTACTAAGTATTGATTTATTACACTACGGCGAAGCAAAAGGAAGGTTATGATTTTGACCGGTATATGTTGTATTTTCATCTGTTCCCTTATAACTTTTAAAATATTTATCGATCGTTGGAATATCGTTGGAAGCGTCATGATCTGGTTATAGGATATGTGACGTCAAATTAAATTGAATATGCCGCCTCAAGTCATGAACTTGAGACCTCAAGTCATGAACTTATTTTTTTTAATGATGCCGTGTTGGGTATCAAATGAAAGGGCTTAATTAGCAAATTTGAATTCAAAAACTAAAACATGACTAGTGAAAAATCAAGCTCTAAAAAGATTATTAGTCGATTAGGTATGTATCAATGCAACTTAGTTCTTCAATCGTACAAACGCAATAGTCAGGTGGAGCATATATGGTGGTGAACCAAGTAAATATAAGTAGAACTAAGTGTTGGCCTTGCCGAAGTAGGTAAGTACGTAAGACAAAATGCATTTTCGTTTTTAACAACTACGTTGTCGACCTTGCAACGTTGGCGTTACGCCAAAATAGTCGGAAATCGATGGATCCCTCTGGCACCAAATATTAGGTAGATAAAGAGTTACCGTATATATAGTTTTACTATATATACTGTTGCGCGCGACTTCGAATAAATTTATAAAAACTAGCCTATGTTACTTTCTGATAATGTAGCTTTCTATAGGTGAAAGAATTTTTAAATAGTTTGGTTTAATAGTTTAGAATTTCGTCCAAAAGAAAACACACACACTTGAAAATACTGTAAGTCGTCGTTGTAGCAGATATTAAATTTACACAATTTAATTCGTAGAACTTAAAATACAACAAAACTGCCACACCACTGCACATATAATACCACGAGTGCTGTTATCAGCTGCAATGGCGATCGTGGCGTCATGGCTGGCGTGTGGTTATGGTGGGAGAGTGAAAAACAGAGAGAGAGAACGCGGAGCAGGAAATACATGTTTCCTTGCAACTGTATGAGCTAAACTTTATTGACGATTTTTGTCACTTCGGAATGCGCAAATCGTCAGATTAAGGTTTTATGTTTTCCTTGCTTTATTTCCTTTAAAATAAAATTCCTTTAAAACAACTTTGTGACCCTCCTACTCCCTCACGTCACGCTCAAATCGTCAGATTATTAAAATACACACTATTCAGTATGTAATTAACCCACCATATCTTAATCTGACGCGCTCGAGAATGTCAAGGTGACTTTTTTTTGTAACTTTATGATCCTCCCATTTCCATTTGTCACGCTCAATTCATCAGATTATTAAAATTCATACTTTTAAGCATGTAAAATTAACCCACTATATCTTAATCTGACGCGCTGGAGAATGTCAAGGTGACGTTTTTTTTTTGCAACTTTGTGACCATTCCATTTCCTTTCGTCACGCTCAATTCGTCAGATTATTAAGATGCACACTCTTCAGCATGTAATTAATCTACCATAAGTACCGTTTTTTTGCAACTTTGTGAAATTCCCATTTCCTTTCGTCACGCTCAATTCGACAGATTATTAAAATGCACACTCTTCAGCATGTAATTATTCTACTATTCGTAAATCTTGGGCTCCCCTACTAAAATTACCCAAATATGTGCGCTCAGAAACCAATCTGGTCATTGCGAGTGAAGACGTCGCTTTGCTCTGAGCTTTGCGTAGCATATTACTGTTTCATTTCAAATTTTACAACCAGTCTAAAATTATTATTGCGAACATAAAATAGTGGCAGGATAACTATACACTGCATTCCGCAATCATATCAGGAATGAATAAGGTATTCCAGAGATGATTCCCCTATTCCCACTTTGTCCTGTCAAGTCAATTCATCTGAAGCGAAGCGCAAGCGCTCTTGCATTCCCCTCTAGGTTCTCTATTTTTTGTATTTTTTTTTGGCCTGGTAACTAGACTTTTAAGCCAATGTTGCTTGTATATAGGAGACCGCTGCCACATACCACCAAATCAGCTTTTATTGCAGACCTTTAGATAGGCATGAAATGTCGAATTCATATTCGACATTGAGACTTTAGCAGCAAAGGATTTAAAAAAAAAGTAAATAAATACTTGGAGGAAATAAAACACCAATGAATCCGAATAAACTATGATGTAACGTTTATTTTTGAATATCTGTTGGAAATATTTACATTTAAAATCTTAATGTCACAGACTAACAATTTTCGAATTTGTCACAGACATCATGCATCTACATTAACAACACTGGCCGCTTGGAATTTGGCTTTTTTACTTTACAAAGTAAGTATAGTTCTCATGGTCACTAATACTGGCCGTGATTTAATGTAGCTCAATCTACAATAATTCACTTTTTTAAATTTAAAAATCAAATTTTAATTACAATTAATTAACAAATAGGTAGTCGATTTAATCAAACTTTATCCATAAAGGGGTATGGCAGCATCCCGTACATCATTTTAGTTAATAACAATCTTTAGCGTCTTTAAATGAAAAATACCCTATTTAACCCTTAATTCGACAGTGTTCGTTCTGCCGAACAGGTAATTAAAAAGAAAAAGGTGAATTAATTAAATAAAAAAATCGTGACATTTTGTTTTATGTGTACTGGCAACATATTCAAATATTGGTAAAAAATATATTTTGGATACTGGCATAACTGCAAATGTCAGTTTCTATCAAAAATGGCGTCGACACCGAAGTCATCTGTTTTGCTAAAGGTATTTAAATTATTTTTATGTGGTTTTTACTAACTTTTGACTAATTTTTTTAGTGAATGATAATTAAGACTTTATATTCACTTGAAAATTAACGTATTTATGAGCTTTCGCATAATTTTTCATTATTTTATCCCAGTTTAAAGTGGTTGTCCGTCACACCGAACATTGCCGGTTGCAACATAAAGTTTACATTTTGCTGATTGTCCGGTGGGACGCACATTGCCAAATAAGCTATGACTAATTTTTCTATGTCCTGTTCACTTTTTTGTGCATAATATTACGTTTGGATAACTGTATTCCTCTATAACAGCTTGGTAATGGGTGTGTGTATGCTTATATTTTTTCGTTTCGCCTTTTGACAGAATCACTTGCATGGACGCACTTACAAGATATTAGCCCTAGTACCAAAACAACGTGCTCCCTCTGAAATCTCTAATAAATCAGATTCAGACGATGAACTGCATGCTCTTCTTTCATCAAATTCATGTGATTCCTCTCCTGCACCTTCAATAGCTTCTTCTTTGGAACGACTAAATTTATTAGATAGCCCTAACACGACTGATTGTGAACACGAATCTGAAACTGATAAAGATTTTGAACAATTACCTGTCAGATTGACTCCTATTTTGCAAGAAGTTATTCCTAGTCCAACGCAAGAGGCATTTTACGATAATCTCCCGTCAATATCATCTCTGCCATCCTTACCAACTCCCCCCACAGAGTCAGTTAGTTCTCTAAGACTCGTAGATCCAGAGCTCCCGTCGTACTAGCAAAAAGGACCAAGCGACTAAAAAAGAAATTCAGTCTGACATACACATGGAAGAAGGTGCCATTACGTCATAGAGTGGAGTCTCTAGAGGACAATTTTGAAGACTGAAATACCACAAATCGAATCACCCCTAGATTATTTCCACAAATTCTTTTCTCTTGATATTATCGCGGATATTGTCAGTGAAACAAATAGCTATTCGGTCCAATGCACAGGCAAGTCTATACAGCTTACTGAGGAAGAATTTTGCGATTTTTTGGCAATACATATTTTAATGAGTATTGTTGAAATGCCGTCCTATATAGATTATTGGAGCAAAAAATTTAGATATCCTTTAATAGCTGACCTTATGACACTAAAAAGATATGAAAAAATACGTCGTTACATTCATTTTGCTGACAACAACTATGACAATGGGGACAGGTATTATAAAGTTCGACCAATACTAGAGAAAGTAAAAAATAACTGCCTTTCTCAAGACAACGAACGACGTTTTAGCATCGATGAAATGATGATTGCTTATAAAGGCACCAAAGCGGGTAAGAGGCGACAATATATGAAAGACAAGCCCAATAAATGGGGATTCAAAAACTTTGTCCGCGCAGGTGTATCAGGAATGATATACGATTTTATCTTATACGGCGGGGACGACACATTTAGATTTCACAGATTTACTGAAGAAGAAGAGTCTTTAGGATTTGCTGCTCAGGTAGTGTTGGCTTTATGTCAAAGTATAAAACAGAGGCCTGCTATGGTTTTCTTTGATATTTTTTTTACATCGCCTGAAGTACTTTATATACTACGGGAAAAGTATTGAAGATGCCACCATAAGGAAACCTTGTAAGCCCAGACCAGTAGACTGCGTGCGTTATGATAATGTTGGTCATTTTTTATCGACGAAGGAAGAAGGCCGTTGCATGGAGTGTAATAAAAAGACTACTGTCTACTGTATAAAATACGAAATAAGGCTTTGCTTTGTAACGGGAAAGAACCCCCGTAATTGCCATTTGAAATTTCATACAAAGTAAGAAAGTTGTTGGTTTTATTTGATTAAAATTACCTATTTTTAAATATTTTATTTGTTTCATTTATTACCTCAGCTTAAATGGCAATGTTCGTCACCACGGACATGTCATTAAGCATGACATTCGTTAGGCACTTGGCAATGTCCGCTGTAAGGAACATCTGTTTCCTGAAAAACTTTTCAGTACTGAATTTATTTTGCATTTTTTTAGGACTTATTTTAGACCTGCAAACTGGATTTTATGAAAAAAACACGAACATTTTACAAAAAAAATCTCTGTCGAATTAAGGGTTAATCAAGTATCCGTTCCCGAGCTTTGCACTAAAAACAAATATTGACAGATGAGGCCAGGTTTTTGAAGTTTTATAGGTTATGTTACTTTCAAATTATTTATTTTGCTTTTATAAAGTTGTTTTAAGCTAAATTAAAGCTTTGACTGTATTTCTTATATTAATAAAATAATTAATTGGTTTGGTAATAAAATTGTAAAAAATGGTAAAAAATTGGTCTGCCATACTCCTTTACCCATTTGTGTATGAACAGTTGATTTAATGTAACTACTAGAACTTTATGTTTTTTTTTAATGTTCTTTACAAATTATTTATTAAATAATTGATTTATTGCAAAGTTAACGACACATACAAATATTTAATAGAGAAATCCTCATCAAATGACAACTCTTGACTAGAACAAAACTCCTCTTAAATCACGGCCCCTTGAGATTTAATTCAACTGCACTTAAAATTGACCCTAAAATTTCTTTTCTTTAGCAAAATAGATCTATTTTACATTCATCTAGCTAGCAAAATCTATTAATAGATACTAATTGACAAATTTCTAAAACGGAGGGTGAATTTGTAATCAATATCCAAATGTTATACTTTAAAAAAAAAGCAATACATAAACAATCATAATAATAAAAACATATTAGCTGTACGAATTGGGAGTTGAATTAGAGTGCTATATAAACAAAATAATAATTTTTAGAATGTTCGTCTGTGCGTTTGTGCACGCTTATTTCAGAAACGGCTTAGCCAATTTGAATGCGGTTTTCACTGATATATTGATGATTAGCTGGAATAAATATTATAGGTTACTTTTTGTTCTGGAAAAATGTTAGGTTCCTGTGGGATTTTCAGTGTTCGAAATCGCCGCCCATATTTTAAAAACTCTTACAACTATTTGAAAGATGCATAATTTATACATGGACATAGTCTATGTACTGTGTACACTGACTCCCCAATTTCACTTGGGCGAAGTCGGGGCAAACCGTCTGTCTAGTATTACATTATGGAAAGTTTGGATACTAATTCACCCTACGTTTATATAAATATAATATCTTAAATTGTTACATTATGTGATGTTTTTATATCTACTTCATTTTCGTCTCTATCATTTTACTATACTTACTTGAAATTTTCACATGCTCAATAGATAACATAATACAAATTGTATTTTTCATTTCACAATTAAGAACCACTGCTCGAGTTATTTACGCCATATGGAGCAACCCTTTTACGAATTGAAAATGATGAGAATAAAACTTTTGAAAACGAGTTACAAAGAGAACTTACTACACGCCAAGTATATCATAATGGTGTTGTTACACTGTCGATAATAAAATGATAAAGACTAAAAACGTTCGCTTTGAATTTCCGAATGTCAAAAAATCCTTACGAATATTTTCATTTGAAAATCTACAACATATTATTAAATTAGGTATACAATTAATTAATTATTTACAATAACATATCTAATTTGTAATTTTGGCAAAACGTTGAACAGTTTTTTAGATTAAGTTTAAGCAGTTTCTTTTTTTTTCTTTTTCTAGGAGGCAAGTAAATTTCAACAATAATTAAAATTATACTTTTAACTATTATATTAAATGGCAAACTTTTTGGCACAAAACTTTAGTGCAGAAGTCAAATTTTAGGTCTCTGGTGGTGGGGTGCAGAAACCAGGGAGAGGGCAGGCGCACTTTGTTCAGAGCTGCGCGCGATTAGTTCATCGGTTGAATTGCGCCAACAGCGAATGGCTTCGATTGGTTCATCGATTGAATTGGGCCAACAGCGAGTGGCTTCGATTGGTTCATCGGTTGAATTGTGCCAACAGCGATTGGCTCCGATTTGTTAGTCAGTCGAATTGCGCCAACAACGAAAGGCTCCGATTGGTTCATCGGTCAAATTGCGCCAACAGCGATTTGCTCTGATTTGTTAGTCAGTCGAATTGCACCAACAACAAATGGCTCCGATTGGTTCATCGGTCAAGTTTCTCCAACAGCGAAAGGCTTCGATTGGTTCATCGGTCGAATTGCGCCAACAGCGATTGGCTTCGATTGGTTCATCGGTCGAATTGCGCCAACAGCGATTGGCTCCGATTGGTTCATCGGTGGAACTGCGCCAACAGCGATTGACTTCGATTGGTTCATCGGTCGAATTGCGCCAACAGGGATTGGCTTCGATTGGTTCATCGGTCGAATTGCGTCAACAGCGCCTATTGACCGATGAACCAATCGGAGCCAACAGCGATTGGCTCCGATTGGTTCATCGGTGGAATTGCGCCAACAGCGATTGGCTTCGATTGGTTCATCGGTCGAATTGCGCCAACAGGGATTGGCTTCGATTGGTTCATCGGTCGAATTGCGCCAACAGGGATTGGCTTCGATTGGTTCATCGGTCGAATTGCGTCAACAGCGCCTATTGACCGATGAACCAATCGGAGCCAACAGCGATTGGCTTCGATTGGTTCATCGGTCGAATTGCGCCAACAGCGATTGGCTCCGATTGGTTCATCGGTGGAACTGCGCCAACAGCGATTGACTTCGATTGGTTCATCGGTCGAATTGCGCCAACAGGGATTGGCTTCGATTGGTTCATCGGTCGAATTGCGTCAACAGCGCCTATTGACCGATGAACCAATCGGAGCCAACAGCGATTGGCTCCGATTGGTTCATCGGTGGAATTGCGCCAACAGCGATTGGCTTCGATTGGTTCATCGGTCGAATTGCGCCAACAGGGATTGGCTTCGATTGGTTCATCGGTCGAATTGCGCCAACAGGGATTGGCTTCGATTGGTTCATCGGTCGAATTGCGTCAACAGCGCCTATTGACCGATGAACCAATCGGAGCCAACAGCGATTGGCTCCGATTGGTTCATCGGTGGAATTGCGCCAACAGCGATTGGCTTCGATTGGTTCATCGGTCGAATTGCGCCAACAGCGATTGGCTTACGAGTTTACCTGCGCGCAAACCGTTCCCCCATTATAATTGTGCCAAGAAGTTTGCCAGGATCTATACCCGCGATTGCAAAACTAAGTTTCTATATAGATCATACTAAGTAAGGTTTGCATTATGAAATAAAACTCAAGAAAAAATATGAAACAACATGATATTACCTGTTTGATGATTGAGGTTGGTTTGAAGTAATAATCTGCAAATTGACTTTAAACGCTTTCATACTATAGTTCTATAGCTATAATATAGTTTGTTCTTATGGTTATTGTTTGAGCTTTATGTACGTGCTGCCCATATAAATAAAAATTATAAAGAAGGCCAATGGATTTACAAATGAATCTACAGGCAATTTATGTGTACAGAAACTTAATATATATACATTAATTTTCTTAAAAATTGTAGTTTTCATCGCTGTATTATGTACATGAAATAATAAAAATATCAAATATATACTATACATTAAATGTTTAATAAATACAGTAAATCTTAATAATCAAAAAACTTTTATTTATTATGGTTTTTATGGTCTGTTTTCTTTTTAATTTTTTTTGTCAGTGTTCCATTTATGTATGCCTCAGTTTCTTCATCTGTCAAAGGCATATATGAGAAGCATATACATTATACAAGAGGCATATACATTATACATATATGAGAAGATCAACTATTGTTTGTCCAACTATGTCTAATTTAATTGTCAGCTACAACCATTAATTCAAATCAAGGAGTTATTTGTAAAATTTTAATTCTATATACGATACATAATTAAGCTGCAAAACAAAATGGCGGGTGGGTAACTTTTTTACAAAATGGTAAATATTTTATTACCACTTCCATTGAACTTCTCCTAATAATGTATGTACATGAAAAAAATATATTTGACAGTTTCTCTATTATCTAATTGCAATACATATATACATATACAGTATGTAACAAAATATTAGCTAGTAAGTAGCAAAAATATACGCGCTTTTTCTATTTATACTCTGATTTGAGGATAATTTTTAGTGTATTTTAATTTTATATTTATTTTAATTTAACAAAAGCAAACAACTAAGAATTTAAGCCTCTTTGGCGCAGTATATATATTGCGGTGAAAAAAAAAGTCAAAAATTCCGTGGCGCATTAAAAATAATATTACTTATTTAATAAAAAAAATATAATAATAATAAAAAAAACAATAATACTACTTATAATATGTATAAGTAAGTATATATTACAAGTAAACAATTAAAAACGACATTTAACTTGGATAAATAATTAACAATTTTTTTTGGAATGTAATCCTGAGTTTTGTAACAAAAAAAAAATTAAAAAAATTAAGAAAAAAATCCAAATTTCGTTTCACAAACCTAACCCCTCTTTGATACCACATTTTATAATTATGATTTATTAATAAACGCGCATCGCTTTTTTAATTCGACGACGTCTTAATTTTTATTGCACAATATCACTTTAAAATCACTACGTCTTTGTACTCACGAAAAAAAATACTAAAAAGTAAGTTCCGTGCGTGTTTTTGGCCACAACGTGTAAAAATCTTGTCCCTTGTCACACATCTTATTCGCGGCATTATAACGAATTTGGCCACAACGCGTAATCGTGTCCCTCGTCCCACATCTTCTCCACGGCATTACAACGAATTTGGTCACAACACGTAAAAATCTTGTCCTTTGTCCCACATCTTATCCACAGCATTAAGACTATTGCCCTAAATCTTGCCCCTCGTCTCACATGTTATCCACAGTGTTATAACGGATAACAGCTTCTATTTTTATTGCACACACACACGCTTATAAACACGTGGATACTACTTTTTCTGTAACGTTTAGGGATTAATTACATTCATTCAGCTCCATTCATCTTTTGTCCACGAAAAGACCAATTTTGTATGTACAAAAGCTGAGTTGAGTCGAAGAAACGTAGCAACTGTTTCGTTTTAAAACGTTCCAACCACTTCATAACTGTTATAGAGTTCGTTATTTTTTCGCATTCACTTGATCATTTTGTTTTATCATTTTGATCACTTGGTTACTTCTCTCCTTTGAGCGCTCTGTCGAGTACGGCCTTGGACGCTATGTCGACGGTGACCGTTTTGCTGATGGTGGCCAGACCTTGGTCACCGTCTGGACCTTCGGTATCCGGCTCGGTGAGTATCCGCAGGGACGACACCTTCGCGCGTTGGTACGCCGACACTGTATTTATGCCCAAAAACCTGAAAATGAAAATATTTATTAAATTTCTGGAAATCTTACAGTTGTACACGGACTACACTATACTAGTACAGTTACTTGTACAGTAGACTAGTAATGGGCAGGCAAGACACATTGCGTTTTTGCAATCACAATTTAGGCAACACGTATGGAGGCAAAACTGAGCAGCACGTGTTTTCTGAGCTTTCCTGTGGTTTTTTTAGTTACTATAGATTATACAAGTATTATATTTTATAAGGATTTATGTACGACAATAATTATGCCAATCGCATCTTGGCTATGATAATGCATTGATTGATAATGCGTGTGGAGAGCAGGTCTTAAGTGATAATAAATTAATTAAAGTTAAGTTTATGTTTGTGTATAAGTGTGTCTTTAATATTTATGTGTACTAACTATAGATAGTACATGTTTACTAATACTTTGGGTCCAAGTAGCTCGAATAAAGAACGTGATAATAAAATTATCACGTTTGGTCTAGTGGCTAGTGACTCTAGCTTTTAACCAAACGGTCGCGGGTTCGACCGTTTATGTTATGTTATGTGAAATGTTTAAATGTTTATGTGTTAACAATTTACCTTTGTACTTGAGTCATGGATGTTTTGTATTTATAATATGTATGTATTTACAAACAAAAAAAAAGTAATCAGTTTCTCAGTGTGGAACATTCCACACAGCACCGAGATGTGTGAAGATATTAATTTATTAATTAAATGTCCTGTCCACCCGAGCTAGAATAGGCTTGTTTCCACTAAGAAGAAATCGGATGGCTTAGAGTTTCTAATGATTAACCATGATAACTAGTAAACAAAAAAACAACTTTTCTATTAAAATAATAAAAGATTAATAATATTTTTGGAAAATAAAATCGAAAAAATGAGGCGTTTAATCACGTGACATTAAACACCGATCAGAGAAGGCATGGAAGCGTGACTTCACACCTCGCGAAACGCCATGTTGTAGTGTCATTGACACAATTGACTGTCATAAACAAACACGACTGTTTCGCGAGGTGTGACGTCATTCAAGATGCCATGACAGTCTTGGCCTTTTTCGCGGTCAATTTCAAGTTCATTTCTAAAAACTCAAAATACTAATGTAAAAGACCTATTTTTCTTAAAATAATATATTTTTGGGGTGAAATAGATGCTAAGCTATAGTTTTAAACTAATTTCCAAATTTTGTCAACTAGCCTATTGGATATCTTTCGAGTGAAGGTGTGGTGGTGAACCAACCTGGCGGCCACGTAGCAGACGAGCAGAGCCGAGCCCGCTGCCAGCACGCGCACCACGGGCGAGGTGAAGAGCTGCACTGTGACCCAGGCGGCGGCGCAGGTGCCGCACATGCACGCCACGCACAGCGCCGTGCGCGCCCAGTGCGCGCACGTGAACCCTCGCTCCCACTCCACCCTGAGCACCAACAGACCACTTGAACTCTTTCACTCTTTGCACCACCAATACATCCAACTACTACAACTATGGAACTTGAGTCACAAATGCAAAAGCGGCACATAAAAGACAGTGAACTCGCGCCGTCACGCTCTGTTAAGCGACACCCTCGGTGACGTTCAATTGTATGAAATAAGCGCCATCTACCCGAATTAGCACGCACTTATTGATTCATAATAAGCTCAACTTCGTCAATAGTTTGATAAGATTAACAATTGAATTAAGTTAAGCATTAACAAATGTAGTTCACTTTTGACGTGCCGTCCTACGACTGACAGTTTTTTTATTTATTTTACCTCTCTCTATACAAAGATTTATACAAAGTATAAATTTCTCTTTAATTATTAAAAAGGAAAATATAAATTCCCTTGTCAATTGCAATTGAATACTATTCCGATACGAAACACTTAGAAGTTAGTCAGTAAGTGATCATGTCTATATAGAGAAAAAAATAACATATTCAAAAAATCCAAATACCTGTTAGTTTCCTGGACAATGTACGGTGTGTTGCACACCTTGCATTTCAAGCCGTCAGAGGACGCAGCGCTCTATATCAAGTACAAAAAAAAATTTACACGAATTAAAACAATGAAGCAGCTTTAACCTAAACAGAATTAACATATTCTTCGGAAAATTGCATTCGAAATTGTAAAAATTGGTGTTTTAAGAATCTGTACTACCAGAAAATTCTTGTAATTGTTGTTAATAATTTCAATTGTTGTTAAAACAATTCTAGGCACCCCCTACATTCATTCGCAAATTATAAACTTTCTTACACTTTTTGTGATTAAATCGTCATGGCTGGACCGAATATGATCGCTATTAATGCCCGCAGGAAGGAAATAGGTAGTAAGAAAAAGTCACCTCCACAAGCCAACGTCGAAGACAGTCATGATGCACAGCAGACACGTCGCCAGTGCACCGGCACGGCCTGATGAGGGAGTCGGACCTCGAACTGTCGTAGCAAATCCAACAGTCCCGCGACGATCCCACGCTGCCCACCAGAGAGTCGGTTTCCACATTCTGCGAAACCAAACACCTCTTTATAAACAATCTTACAACTATATTACTGAAAATCATCCCAATGGAGACAGAACGCAATTTAAGAAGAGACAAAGAGAAACTTGTATGAGCGATTTTCTTTTTAAGAAAACTTGCTCTATGGTATGTCCAGTCCAGTATATATACTAGTCACTAGATTTTGGTTAACCACCCTTATGTTTCATCAAAAATTCGATAAAGATTCCTCTTCATCAACACTAGTAATACATTCGGGTTAGTCCAACTAGTTATACTACTAGTTATACGATATAACAAAATGAACAAAAAAAGTCCGTATAGTTATACTGAACAGTATAACTAAACGGAACCGATTATTTTGGATCGGGTTCGTCCATTTAGTTATATTCGTAAATACACAACCGCCTAATAAAATGTATGGATGTTTTACGTTGTTACACATTTTATTTAAACTTAAAATAATAACATAAAGATATACAGAATTTAGATACAGTCTAATACGAGTAATGGGTAAGTATTTATTTATTTATTTATTTACAGGAACATAATTCATATAGTTAACTATGAAGACACACACTAGGCATGCAAGCTTGTATCGTGTGCTTCATAAATGTAATATATTTTTTGATATTTAAAATAAATATCAAAAAATAAAAATATTAATTATAATATTTAAAAATACAAATAATAAGAAATTATAAATGACTAAATACACTAAATTACCTAATAATAAGTAGTTACATATAAAAGTAAAAGACACAATAAATTTAAAAATTGAGGCTATCGAAATATGTGGTAGGTATTACGTTTTTAAATTGATTTAAATAGTTTTTCAACATAGTCGTATTTAAGACTGGACAACCATTTTTTAATCTTAACTTTAACTTCACGTATGGTATATTGCTTAAAGTCACAATGTTTAGTAATTTTGTTGTAAATGCTTAATTATGGGTAACATTACAAACTACTATTGGCGATGTTACCAAGAAAATTGCTATTTGTGCTGCTTACATGCCACCACCGGCTAGCCTTGAGATTCTGTCCGTTTTTCTCAACAATGCCAACAACATATTAGGTCTTGTGGATGACGTGATAATTATGGGTGACTTCAATCTTGGGTCGATTACCTGGACTAAGAACGCCAACGAATTGTTTGCTATACCTCTCAACTGTAATGATCGATTAAGTAATACACTGATTGATTTTATGTCATACAATAATTTAAAACAACTTAATTTTGAAAAAAACAACGATCAAAAATTGCTTGACTTGGTCCTTTGTAACATATCAAATGCGTATATATGTAAGCCACTGGGCGCTTTGTCTAAATTAGATTTGTACCATCCTCCATTGCTATTAGTTGTACCCTTTTTAAATTCTAAATACCTAACACCCGCTAAGCGATGTGATCTTAACTTTTTCAAGGCAGATTATGCTGAAATTGTATCGGCACTCCGTGGTGTTGATTGGCAACAAGCCTTGGATTGTAACAATGTGAATGCAATGGTATCTGTATTTTACGATGAACTTAGCCGTATAATTGAGAGATTGGTGCCAAAACGTAAGCCTAAGAAGTCACAGTATCCAATATGGTTTTCCAAAACGCTCATTAGAATGTTAGCCGAGAAGGAAAAGAGTAGGACGAGATATCGTAGGTACAAGAATCCGCGGGACGCTATTGAATATCAAATTCTTCGAAGTCGTTGTCATGATGTTTACGCTGAATGTCACAATACGTATATAAAACAGACTGAGGAAGATTTAAAAAATAATCCCATGTCTTTTTGGCGGTATCTTGGTAAGAAGCGTCATGAAACAACCTCTCTCCCTGCATCTATGTATTTAAAAGATGAAACGGCCGATGATGGTTTCAAGATAGCTAATCTGTTTGCAAGTCATTTTTCCTCGGTGTTTAGTAACGACGTTGCACTGAACTATTCATTACCTTCGCAAACTCACTTATCACTCTGTCGTATTAACTTGTCGGAAAGGGAGATACTAAAAGGAATCAAAGGGCTTGATGTAAATAAGAGTTCTGGTCCAGACGGCATTCCTCCATTATTTATTAAAAGATGTGGTATAGCCTTGTCTTACCCTCTGTCCTTGATATTTAATAAATCACTAGCTGACGGGGTCTTTCCTGACAGATGGAAGAGTGCGAGGGTGGTACCGGTTTTCAAGAAGGGAGATCCGGAAGACATAGTAAATTACCGCCCCATATCTATATTGTCCTGTATCCCTAAGCTTTTTGAATCCCTCGTTTGCCCACAAATAACACAACATATTAAGGGTAGTATCACAACCTATCAGCATGGTTTCTCTAGGGGACGGTCTGTTCAAACGAATCTGACCTCTTTTGTTACCGATATTTGTCTCGAGCTAGATAAGGGTCGCGAAGTGGATGCTATCTACACAGATTTTAGTAGTGCATTTGATAAGGTGAATCACTCGATTCTCAGCATAAAACTGGAGGCATACGGCTTTCACGGATCTTTGCTCTGTTGGCTTAACTGTTATCTTAGGAATCGAACTCAAACTGTAGCTGTAAAAGGATATGAGTCAAATAAATATATGAGCGGATCCGGTGTTCCGCAGGGTTCTCATCTAGGGCCAGTCTTATTTCTTCTGTTTATTAATGATATATCTTCGGTGATACTCCATAGTAAGTTTTCCCTGTTCGCTGATGACTTAAAAATATACAGAACTACAAGCTCCATTGTAGACGTCGAACTACTTCAAAGTGATATCCAAAGAATCAACGAGTGGTGTGACGTAAATTATATGGACCTTAACATTAAAAAATGTAATTATATCAAATTTTCACGAAAAAAAAAACCTATTACCACCCTTTATGAAATCAACGACAACCCTATACAGAGGGTGAAGGAGGTGCGAGACTTGGGTATTTTATTAGATAGTGAATTGAAGCTAACGTCTCACATAGATGTCATAGTCAAGAAAGCAGCTCGTTTGATGGGGTTCATAAAACGCAATACAAAGGGATTCCAAATAAAAACAATAATTCTATTATACAATGCTTTAATTCGTAGTCACTTGGAATACGCTAGTGTCGTCTGGAACCCATTTTATGCTACGCATACCCAAAGACTAGAGGGCATACAGCGTGCCTTCACAAGGCACCTAGCTTATATATCCCAAGGCTTTTCGCATAGACAGCCATATAGTCAGCGACTCCAGTTTCTCAAAATGGTGTCCTTGTATGATCGCAGGAAACTCTTAGATCTTATATTCCTATACAAGATTCTGCATGGATTGGCAGACTCGCCGTCACTCCTATCGGAACTTGGCTTTTGTGTTCCACGAAGGGTTCCTAGAAATCCCGTGTTCAAAGTGTTTGCATATCCAACTTGCAAAACAAATATTGGCCGTAATGCTCCTACCATTAGGATAAAAAATCAATTTAACTCAATTTGTAAACGTAATCCTCAAATTGATATAAACCACGACAGTCTGGCAAGCTTTCATCGTAAAATACGGAAATGCCTACCATCTTTCGGAAATGTCAAATAGTCTTTTTGGTCACATGTAGCCTAATTTGTCTTGTGTGTATGTATGTATCTCTATGTATGTATGTGTATGTACGTATTTATGTATATTGTATATGCGTATGTGTGGATGCGTGTGTGTATATATGTATAGCAGGATATTTTATAACATCTAGTGAAAATTTTGGAACTTAGCATAAGAATTTTCCATAATATGAAGGGTCAATAATGATAGTAAATGTTGTGTACACCTGTCATTGGAATTCACATCAGACCATGACCGAATGTAAAATTGTATTATTGTTTTGTATTGTTGTGTCTTCTGTTGGTGTACCTTAATAAATAAATAAATAAATAAATTGTACATACGGATTAAAACGTTTTGCAAATTCTGTTCGTACTAGTGGCAGAGGAATTTTAAATACTCGCTTTTTTAAAAGGTCTGTGTATTGACGAGAATTGATAACTTGTTTATGAGCAAATAAAGTCATTTTCAGTAAAAAAAGTTTTCTAACGCTAAGTACTTTGCTTTCTTTATATAATTCTGTAGTGGGATATCTAAAGTTTTTCTTCAGCATTGTTTTAAGGACCGATCTCTGAGCTCTTTCGATTTCTATCATGATTGTTTTAGAGGATCCTCCCCAACAGGAATTACAGTAAAATATACATTTGTGCAAAATATACATTTGTTAGAATACTAGGTGAAGCTATGTTACGGAGTTTGCGCATTATGTGAACTATAGTACGGACTTTCTTAGACAAATATGATATATGTTGTTTAAAAGTTAAACACTCAATTTGTATGCCGAGATATTTGGTGAATTGAACTTTGTCTATACTATCGCAGTTGCACGAATCTGCGTTATTAGTCCAAGAAAATAGGCCTCGAAATACGAATTTTGGGGTAAATACTTGAATTTTTGATATAATTTATTTTGAAAGATATAAAAACGATCTGTAAAAGATTTTTTCAAAATCACCCCCGAGAAGGGGTTGAAAAAAATTAAAAAAGTTATTTTTTAACAATTTTAGGAAAACGGTAAAAATTAGAAAAAAAAAGTTTTAATAAAAGTTGTAGAAAATTAAATTCTATAAAGAAATAATATCTTACTGTTTTTCGCTAAAATCAAAATCAAGCGAGATAGGGCGGTTTAAAGCTGGGGGATGATAGTAACATTTTTTAAAAATCTTAAGTTGCTGAAAAATCCACATAATTAATATATATTTTTTTTCATTTATTCAGAAAAAAATAAACTAATTTGAGAGGAAAAAAAAAATTATTTTTATTTTTTTATAACAAATTTATAACAATTCAAAGTTTTCTTTATTGAATTAAAACAGCTTTCCTCGACAAAATTAATTTTTTTTTCGCATCAATATTTTTATTATATCTTTAAATGATGATACGAGTTTGAAATTCATTTTTTTTTATCGAAATTTTATGAAAATCGGTTGTTGTGTAATAAAATGTATGGATATAACTAAATGGACAAACCCGATCCAAAATAATGGGATCCGTTTAGATATACTGCTCAGTATAACTATTCGGACTTTTTTTGTGTATTTTGTTATATCGTATAACTAGTAGTATAACTAGTTGGACTAACCCATACATTCAGACAATGTCGTGACGTAATCTTAATTAACCCTTGTAAACTCACCAAACTAGTTTTGTCACAAGCCTTCGGCGCAACATCCTTCAGATATCTCCATTCGGCGAAGAGAATCCAAATTATCCGATTTATACTGCAATAATGCCGGACCACGTAACCAATGTACCATGCTTTCTCATACCAATTCAACAGCGAGAACGCGACCGTACCCTGAATTTGGAAATGCAAACAGTCCTATTCATTAGTGCGGTAGGACGGTACAAGTGTGACGAATAAAATTGAAATCTCAAACGAATGGAATAAGGTTTAATAATAATAAAACAAATGGATATCCCCGGCTAAACTTTTTAATGCAATAGTAATAATAGTCATCATAAGAGACTTTGTTCAAGCTAATGTTATAAAGAATATGACCTGTTCAATCTAATAAATAAAAATACAAATAAGATAATAAATGTAGGAACGCATGGAGGATGGGGTGTGAACAAATTAAAAATTGCAAAAAAAGTTGCTGCATTTTGCGTTGGAAAAAACGCCGAAATCTCTTCGGGATAAAAGTATTACTTTAGACTTTAAAAGTTCCGAAACAAATAAAACCTAGACGCAATCTAGTTAATCTAGCAAGAACAAAAAAAAAAGACTGGTTTTCTAGTACTTAATTAGCACTACAATTATATTGATACGTGCGGAGTGAGTTAAAAATTTAAAATACTGTGTAAGGTGATAGAAAATTATTTTATTCTTGAAGACCAAGATTACTTCCGATTTACGACGAGGTTTCTCCGATCAAACCTTTAATCTCATCAAATATCGTCGCGAATTCGTTCAAATTGTTGCTATCTCACTATCGCAGTAAAAGTATCGCTTTACTATCGCGTATACTGTCCCCTCTCGTGCTCCCGGCCACATCCATTTTTATACTCGCGCAAAAATGCTCGACAGTCTTAGAAAATACCCTAAATTTAAATCCATAACCCTAGTTCTTAGTCGTAGACTAATTTCCTTTGGCATAGGGGGCGTTGCAACCATATATTGTTTAAACATCACTAAGCTTCTATCGAAACTATCAATACGCCAAAATCGCCTTCTTTCGAGAAGATTCCATGGCCGTAATACTATTTTCGATGCTAGATGTTATTGCTAGATAACCTTTTAAACTTGCAATTTAAAAGGTTTTCAATTCTATTGAGATTTCAATTCTATATGCACTTCTTGAACTTCGTTACCGTTAAAACCCGATAGACATATTTAAAAAAAAAAAATTAAAAAAAACAAAGCTCGCAACCGTTGACGTTTATAGCAGGATGGTACATTGACAACAATGGCCCGATTGGTTACTCTTGAATTCGTTTGAAATTAAGATTTTTTTCGTTTACTTTGCCTTCAATCCATTCGCACCGCGGGCAAAGAATAAAAATATAATTATATTTTTCAAATTCAAGAATAACCATACACAACAGTAAGAGCATACAAAAAGCGCAGCGCAAAAGCTGTGACGACTTATCAACCTATTAACATGGATGGCACGTTTGTAACCAAGCCACAATAATTCACCAAAATTATCCATGTATCCAATTATCAATTATCCATATTGACACAACAGGAAATGGAAAAAAATGAAGAAATGTTCTATTTACAAAATTTTAAATAAACATTGCGAGTCGTGGTGTCGTCTCTAACGAGTATCGTCAAGATGTAGGCGAAGCAACAACTAAATATTATAATAATAAACTTCCAGACTACACGAGTAAACATATCCTGTATTTTCTTTTTTTTATCGAAGTCGTCTTCTGTTTCTTCTTCATTACTAGAGTCACTCGAAATCGAAAAAAATCGACATTAAATTCGACTAGACATTAAAAAGATTTAAAAAAAAAATCATATAAAATAAACCCTTAGTATTTTATTATAATATTTATTTATCTTTTTACATATAATATACTAAGCATTGAAATTCCATGTTGTTTTTTAAACGTACGGTCTGATTTTGTAAATAAAAAGCACAAAATGCAAGATTTCATTTTTTTTTACGTTTATGTTGGATTAAACTTATAAAAATCGATTGCAACGAATAAAAGTAGAGAATATTTTTATAATAGTGATATTTAAAAAAAGACATTGCTAATAATTTTTCGAGTAGATAATCAAAAGTGACTTGATAGTGAAATTTAGGAAAATACACGAGTCATTAAAAAAGGAATTTCACATATATACAAACAAAACAATTTTTAATTGCAACAAAAAAATAGTAATAGAATTCTTACGTGAATCACAATCATGTTAAGAAATTCGTGTCAAACAACGCGCGTAAGCGTTTGCGTTGATACTTTTATACCCTCTTAATTTACGAACCTACTGGAGTAACGTATCTAATGCGAAGGGCCTAATAACCTAATTGGTCCCGGTTAAGAGGCATTAACGGGTTATAAGTCTTTTTTTCTCTCTATTTAGGAACCAAACAGTATACATTTTTTTTACAATACCTACAAAAATATTTAAAGACTTACCGAGTTCCATACACATGATAAATATTAAACAAAATAGATACATAAATGTACACAGTAGTGAAATAAGATTACTACACATACTTAATTCAAAAAATTAATGTCTGTAATACTGACCTTCCTGGTGTTGTGAGCTATGAGGTCCGCTAGGCGCACATCGTCCAGTTGCCTGGCGAGTAGACGACGCGGGTTCAATACCCAGAGGCGCTCCGGTGCCATCGAGTTCCAGAGAACGCAGGGGAACCATAGCGCCACGCCAATCTCCGCCAGACGGAACACCAGATCGTGCCAGTTGCGGGACAACACCGGGACTCTGCAATCCCAACACCGCCTTTAGTTTAGTCAAACACGCTTCTATCGTGTCTAAATATGGATAAGAGTTTCTCAATTCCCGGGTTTTTTTTACGATCCCGGAACCCGGGATTAGAAAACAAATAAAGTCCCAGGAATTACCAGGGATGGGGAATTTACAAAAATATACATTTTCAAATAGGATTATGTTAATTTATAGTTATATAATTATGGTGCTTATAAAAATTACGTATATAAATCAAATTAAAAACTTCGTAACAGTATTTTCATATATTAATAAAGCATTTAACGACTTATCCTAAAGCCGACTTCTAATTTTTGTGGCGAAATTTAACCTGCTACCAAAAATACTCTTTCACTCTCTGTGGATGTTGATTTGGTTTAACACATGGAGAGTAGAAGTAAGGAGGCCCAACTCTATACATGAGAAAGTGCCCGTCGAATACGCTCAATAAGGTGGCGCTGTAGTAGCATTGGGATGTGACGCACTTACGGTTATTTCATGTACTACGCAACCAACTAATCATATCAAACACCAATGCTACACTAGCGTCATTCTGGTCAATTTATAAACCACTATTTAATGCTTTTAGTTTGCCACTTTTTCACCCATGTAAGTTGGTCCTCCACTACTCTCTCTCCATAGTTTAACAGATAACAAAGCTTTGTACAGAAATCCAGATTCGGAGAGTACGTTTCTGTGTTAATGAATGAGCTATCGAGCGAGCGAGAGAGAGTGATTCGAGTTTAAAAATTTAAAATCAAGCGCGCGAGACGAGGCGCGGCGCGTAAACAGCGTTAGGCTAAGTTCACATGACCGCACGGTGTGTTGACAAGAAACACTGTTTAATTTGATCTTGTACCCGCGCGGTCATGTGAACTTAGCCTAATTCAAAACTTGCGAGTCTAAAGTGAGCTTGAAAGCTAACTTGCCCCAACATCCAATTAAAAATCGAAAACGTTTAAAGATCTCTTTAATAAAAATTAAAGAGATAGTAATAGTATTATTTTAAATGTTCTTTTTCTCAAACCCAACATATCACAATTAAAACATTGCTGTGAACTCACTTGTTCTTCCAGAACTCGCTGAGCGTCTCCGAGGCTAGGAATCCCGAGATGAGAATCAGCATGAGAGCCTGACTTATGAGACCGACCCTGGACTGTTGCAGCTGGGATTTGTTCACGGATCGTGGGTCTACTGAGCCGTTTGAGGCGAGGTCCGTCTGAATACCCTGCAATTTATAATAAGTCCATCACAACCAGACTGAGATGTTTCCACTTAGCTATACAATACAGGCTTCTTAGACAACAAGATATAAATGGGCAACGAGCAATATTGAGCTTGCTTACTTGTTTGGTGACAAGCGTGTCCTGTGCCTCGTCTCCCTCGCCTTCGGTGGACGCGCCCGGTCGTTGAGAAACTATAGTACACACCTTCGTCTCTTTTAGGAATTCGCCGCGAAGCTGCAACAATAGACATTTTTTTATGTTGCAAGAATGAGTCACACCAACACATCAAAATATTACTATAAAAGTATATACTGAATTTAATGCACGTACTCCTGAAAATAATAATAGTTTTAGTTTCATAGAAATCGGGCTAGGATTTTCGCGAACTACTGCGATGACGTCACACCACGTATGTTATGTTGGGGAGGGCAACGAGCAAAGCCAAAGTATGTGGGCACGCAAGAATATTATGGCATATTAGAACAAACAACCGTGTCACTAACTACGCACACTCATGTACAAATAGCAGACAATGACAACCGACCCGGCGTACCCACCTGACGTATACCTTATTATACCTTTGATAGGTATAATATGAATGTATTGGATACTGTTTATGTAAAGTTTATATTTTGTTTTCTTTATTTGACTTGATATTTAAGAAATAAAATGTCGAAACACGTGATTGAATTGTCGAGGTAGACAATTCCTAAGGCACGCTCTATTCTTTAGCGGTGCCATATTATCTCTAGTGCGGCCGCGCCCATTTCCGAAGATCTGTGAGTGTGAACGTTAGCGCGTCGGTCGCTTAATCGGATTTTTCCCGGAACCTACTTTAATGTTTAAAATCTCAATTTTTAAAGATAGGAAAAAAAAAGATTATTTTTTACTCGAGTTACCTATTTTTTGGATATGCTGATAACAAAAACATTATGTGGTTAAGTTGATACATAGCTAAAAGAACCTATTTCTCACTTCATCTATACATATAAATAAAATTGGAGTGTCTGTTTGTAATATTGAAATAACCGTTTTTTACTACATGCATATGAATATATATACGGTACATACACCAAAATAACATTTTTTACAATTTTTGTCTGTCTGTCTGTCTGTTTGTTCCGGCTAATCTCTGAAATGGCTGGACCGATTTTGACAGGACTTTTATTGGCAGGTAGCTGATGTAATAAGGAGTAACTTAGGCTACGTTTATTTTAGAAAAAATCTTTTATTAGAAAAAATACACCCCGGGCGAAGCCGGGAGCGGGCCGCTAGTTACACATATAAGATGTACGCTTCTCGAATACCAACTGAACGTTTAATAATAATTATAACACAATTAAAAATATGTTTATTTTATAATATCGGTATTTAAGATCTCGTGACAGTAAACAATTATCACTCCAATATAATTTTGTGTTTTGTAGTGTAATTGTAATATTGTAATTAATATAATGTGAATAACAAGACAATCCGTTACTTTACAAAGTATAATGTAAATTTACAATTTTACTCGTTATGTGTCAATTATTTTTAAATACTATCAATTAAAAACATTCATTAATTAATTACGTAAGGACGATTTTGATCATTTTTAACCCCACTACTGCTCCGTTAGAGCACATAAGATTTCTCGGACTCCCCCTCCCACTTCTTACGTGAGACTTTATCTGGTTTTAGTAAAAGATCAATTACACTAAAACTCATAATTTGACATGTACCAAAGATTGTTATAGAAAATAATATGTAAGAATGGCTTTTAGTCCCCCCCTCCCCCTGAGAAAAAGGCATGTAAAGATTTTGATATTTAGTACTCGGGTTCGGGCAGGACAAAGTGCCTATTTTTATGTGATATCGCACTGTGTGTCAAAAGGGTCGATTATGCGACTTCTTACTTATCGTAGTGGGCGGGTGATAGATAGGAAGGCAAACGTGAACCATATTTACTAATAGTGTTGTTGGAAAACAAATTGATTATTATTACCAATTGAAAACATATAAATAAGGACTACACAATTAACCATTAAAACGACAAAGACACATTATGGGAACGCGTTTATGGTTATGGGTTCTAATAAAAAAATTATAGACAAAGTTGAAGGGCACCATTATTTGACAATGGATTGGTTTTATCATTTAATATTATTTGAAAATTCTTTTGTATTTTCATGCTCGGAGTTATTTTGGTGGATTGTATCAAAGTAATTGTTAAATTCCCCGAAGAACTCAAGGTTGTCGATCGCTGCCGGATTAAGACTCGCGGGGCCCGTAGTAAATTCTATCAAGAGGCCCTTGGTTTGTATTAGGATCTCCAGTATAAGGGACTAAGTGGATTTTAAATGGTAAAATAAAGCGTATTTGCTCAAATTTTTTTGTAAATAAAACGTAAAATAATAAAATTTGAACAATATTCTCTGAAATGTCCGTTTCAAAATATTGAAAATTTAGCTTGTTGAGATCTGATACACGGGGGGCCCCCAATGCGCGGGGCCCGTAGCAATTGCTACTTTTACTTAGCTAATCCGGCACTGTTGTTGATATAGCCAAGAGAATCAGCAAGTTGCAGTGGCAATGGGTCTGTCAAATCTATCGTAGCCTTGGGAGAGACTGATGATAATGATAATTATTATCATTTTTTAGCCAATTTATGAGTCTTTTATGAATTTATGAATCTATTTGCTTATCCCTAACTAATCCCTTATCCTTAATCCTACTAATTTCGGCCTACGTTAACCATCTACCATCAGGTTGACCGTCAGCCTTACATAGAAACAACTTCAATGACAACTATTGAAACTTCTGACTTTAATACTATCGCAGAGAAAATTAATTATTATGTTATCTTACCTTAAAATAGACTTCGACGCCATAAATGAGAAAGAATGTGACGACTACTAACAGCAGTACCGCGTAGCATCCGTTGAAAATGTGCTGGTAAAAGTTCTGAAAGAGAAAAAACACATTTTATGTTCGCACATTACAATACTCCAATTGCTCAAACAATTGCTCATTGCTCCAGTATCAGCATTTGTCAGAAGTAATTTGCACACTTTTTGAGTAGAATGAATCGCTCATCGCAAGAGTTTGATATAGTGCAAAAGCGATATAAAAGTCATCAACGAATCAAGATGCTATTGTATATCCATTGATTCTCGCTGTTTTGACAAAACCTTTATTTATGTTAAAAAAAGTTTAGAAGATATTAATAAGTGTTTAGTAGAAAAAAAATGGAACCAGTTACTCGCTCACCTTTGAAATGAAATTTCCAGCAGTTGGCGAACATTATGTTAACAATGTAGACACATAGTAAATTACGGGGACAGTTGTGCACAAATGTTGACTTCGCCACATCAACAGCCTGTCTCATCCCGCAAAAGATGTTTAATATAAAAAATGCAAAGGATGGTCCTTGTATATAGTTAACAAATTTGGAGAGCATCTGACAAAACCTGTCGTACAAATCGACAGAAATCGAACTCACCCTTTTCTCGGGGCTGGTGTCGGCGACATTCGTGATGAGAACTTCGGCGGCCAGCAGCGAGTAGTTGATCAGGTTGAAGGTCGCGAAGCCGATGAACGATTTTGAAAGGAAACGCGGCAACTCCCATCGGATATCGCGAAGGTGAAACACCTAAAGCAATCATTATATATATATATCAACGTTATCGGTAGTTTTTGATGAAACGACCCCGTTTAGAACCGATGCCGACAGAAGTGAAAATTTGAACAATTACGTGTGTATTTTTTGAATCGTCAGGAAAATACATATAGGGGAGAGTGAGGGAATGGCGAACGACTAAGGGAAAACTGAAATAACAGTGCAGGTTTTTGAGGTAGAAATTTTTTTAATGCTTAATCATTTGATTCATTTAGTTACTTTCTTAAATTTAGTTCAACATTATAATATTATTAGAAACAAAAAAAATTCTTCTAAGAAAAACAAAACCCTTGGTGCTCGGCATTACCCGACACGCGACGGGTAAAGCCGAACGCTCAAATTTAAAAGTATTTAAAAAATATTGAGGTTGGATTTATGTACATCGCTACTAAGGAACTTAATATAACCTTTGATATTTAATTATTTAGCTGTTCAAGTAAGTGGCCAACATTTTAAATTAAAACCAGACAGCATGAGCCAAAAAAGTATAAGAAAAGCAACAGAAAAATGTAAATATACGTATAACTTGGACGGCGTTGGCGTCTGTTGCGTTCCGTTTGTCATGTAGCACTAAAAGTGACGTTATCTTTAAGATGGTGGCTAACAACATTATGTCACATCTTCCTAACCTACTGTAATTACTGCGTTCGGGATTTCCCCGCGTTCGCCGTTCCCCCACTCTCCCCTACTTATATATATATATATAGAGGTGTCGGATACACGGTTATGTTACATAACAGGTCGCGAGTTCAATGGTTTTCCCCATCTCAAAAATGCCCAACGCGCCTAAAGAAGTTTTCACTTCAAAAAAAAGGATCAAAATCGGTCAAGCCGTTTGGGAGCTACGATTACACAGGCAGATACAGAGATAGACAGATACACAGACAAACACGTCAACTTATAAAACCCTGTTTTAACTAAATTAAAACTAAATGTATACCTAACTATAACAAAACTAACAGGTGGACAGACGACCTGAAAGGCATCGCGGGAATTAAGCGGCTGAATACGAAGCGTAGAGAAACGTGTGTGGTGGCGAGCCTTGGGAGAGGACTATTATCCAGCAGCGGAGTGGCACGGGCTGATGATGAATTAGTTTAATTTCGTCCCACGCTATCCGTAGACAAGTCTTTTGTTTTTATTGTTTAGGGCTTTCAAGTGTGCTGGACTTTTCCAACACAGCCGGGACAAAATCTTCCACAGGAAACTCTACACTTAAAATTATTTTGCGACATTATGCTCTAGAATGCACTTATCGGACCAAGTCAAATCAAATGCCGTGAAACAAGCAGATCCGCTGGCGTAATCGGTCGGTCGTGTCGACCGCTCGCAGTCCGGACAGATTCAATCAAAATACTTCAAATATCTAGAACACTAACAGCTTCGCACAGACGTGACATTTTTTTAAAATCTTTTTTTTTGTTCCAATAATTCCTAGACATTTGGATGTGCGTTGACAGTTAAGACAAATAATTTTATTTTAAGTATAGGTGGTACATATAGATTTGTTTCGTGCGCCACAGATTCCGCATCATCAATCAGGATGCCAACTTAGTTCTGTATAATTTTCTAATATATTGTATACAAGCGACCAGCTCCCGGATTCGCACGGGGTGCACCTTCCTCGTTTATCGCTCTTTCCATTAATGGAAACCGTATCAAAATCCATTGGGTGGATTGGAAGAAGTTAGCGGAGCACAGACAGACAGAAGCGGACATACATGGATTTTATCTTATGATATGTATGGATATAGACATATTTTATGTTAGTCCTGAATAAACAAACTCTGACATAATATTTTATGATGAAATAATATTCAACTAACAACATAAATTTCCATATGCGTGTGATTAATCATCACATACTTAGGTACATGGAAAACATGCGTGGAAATAGCGTCGAATAAAGCAACCTTGGTAAAGTTAAAAAGTCAGTGAAGTACTTTAGAATCGACCTAGTATCGGTGAATAATTGTATGCGAAAAGTACGTCCAAACACCGGTTTGAGTGCGCGTGGCCCTTCGCGAAACTAAATTCACGCCTCGAATCTTAACTAACTCAACTTTTGCAATCCTATATGTACATACTAATATTAGGGATGTTATGGAGCTCCGTAACCGTAACCGAAACTATCGGATATCCGAAACAAAAATCTATCCGTTACCGTAACCGAATCCGATATAAACGTTTCGGATAATTTTGGATAAGGGAGTCTAAATGAATCATGTTATGACAGGTTTTTGTTTTGACATCCCTAACTAATATTATAAAGAGAGGATATTTTGTCTGTAATGAATAAACTCAAAAACTAGCGGTCCGATTTTGAAAATTCTTTAACCTATAGAAAGAGACATTATCAGCAAGTAACATAGGCTATATTTTATAAAGTTACGCGTGCGAGGTCGCGTGCAACAGCTAGTATATTACAAATGGGATTTAGATGTAATTTGGCACACAAATAATTTAATATCTGGATTAACATATAGGATACTCTTTTTATCCTGGAAAAATGTTAGGTTCCCGGGGGATGGTCTTAAAATATAAAATATAATATTAGTATTTAGAGCTCAAATTTAGCCTTCGTAGAATTGTTAGAAAATGATATTATTTATTAATGTCGGTACAATAATAACTTCGAGGGTAACAAAAAATAAGAAGCATAAACGACGACATAAGTGGCATAAAATTTAATGAGCAGTATTTTAAAATAAATGTTCAAAATTAAAAATTCTACTGTTAAAACTTTTTTATCCTTATTTTTGTGAGAGAATTTGACGAGCTATATTTCCTAAAATAATATATTACTAACGCTTAGCCTCGTAAGACGGTCTCGCTAATTCGTGGAAATGGGAGTAGGTATTAGTTTATTTATTTATTGTTATTTAGTTTAATTGAGCTCGCCCCTTAGGCCTTATCTTATCATCTTCGCTACAAAGCTGGATGTTGGCCAAGAGCAAACCCATCTCTAATAAAAAAAATCTCGACCATAACCAACAACTGCGCCACTATTGTTATTAGCTGCAATTGCGCTTAAGATTAGACGCAATTATTTGTTAGACCCCTATTACTACTATACACTACTCCCTAAGGACCCCAGCTCCTACGAGAAAAAAATGACAGGGTCATAAAGTTTATATTTCCTATAATTTTATATGCTATACAGTTTTTGCAATGCAAAATTTACCAGTTTTAACCCTCGACGTCCGACACAAAAGTAAAATTATAAGTTTTACCTGTGTGTCTCTGTATGAATTATCAAAGTTTGAACAAAATTTGGTACTTTTTTTTCGTATCACTAAAACTTAAAGAAAAAAAACTACATTTAAAAAATTTTTAACAATTGGAAATATTTACACGCTAAAAAATAAAGAATCTTATTGTACTTTTTAAACACAACATAGCATACGTAAATCAAACAAAATTTTCATTCAAAAAATCGAGATAATATACCATACTAATTTCCGCTATGCGGCCCGTGGTGTAGCGTGTATTGCAAACGTCATTGATGACAGGCGTGTAGGCAAAGCGTATAGTGTGTATGGCAAACGTCATTGATGACACTAAGAATCTTAAAGCATTAGTAGGAGCACGAGTCCCGGTGGAACTAGAACAGTGGGAGCACGAGATAAACATCACTCTCTCACCCTGAAAAGAAGCCTAATAATAGGCATAGGCATAATATAACAATAGGCGTGTTTAGATTGAGATATTTCATAATAATATTCAATATATTTATAAACTTTTTCAGAATCACAAGTGCGAACTTACGAATAATGTGAATACTCTAATTGACAATATACACTCATTTGTCATGACGTAGATGCCCATTTGTCGGTTTTTTTTGTCACAAATCATAAGATGTTTATGTGTTTCCCTATATGGTAAAGTTTGACAGGCTGACAGTACCTATACTAGATAATACGTAATTTTAAAGTAAAATAATAATAGTTTTTAAGTAACGAAAAGTAAGCTATAGAATAGAGTTCATCAAATCTAAAAACGCGTAACAAATAAGGACTATTACCTATATACAACAACACATTATCGAGAAAAAGTTAGTAATAAATACTGATAAAAATATCTACCTACCTATCGCTTGACCTTTTGTCACACAATTTAATTGGAATTGTTTGGAAAAATTCCAATTAAATTTCACAACAATATATGTACACAATAATTATACTCTCACTCAATTCACTTTAAACATATAAATAACACATTTTCACTAGCGAACTATTAAATAAAAAAAGTTTCAAAAATTAAAAATTAAGTTAGAAAATGCAAATAAAAATTTTCAGTTTAAATTAAAAAATAAAACACTAAAATCCATTTTTACTGACGCACTATTTTAAAAAAAAACTAAAATCCATTTTTACTGACGCACTATTACTGACACTAAAAAATAAATGTTTCCAATTAAAAAAAGAAAAAAAATTAGAAATACAATTTCAAATATTTGCGAGAAATACGCGCGCAGCACATGAGCACATCCTGCAACTTGAAGCGTACGTCGAAAGTACTTTATTTATATATAATATGTCACTGGCACAAATAAAAATGTAAACTCATTCGTTTTAAAGAATTCCAATTATAGATTAAATTTAATATGTTTTCTTTGAACGACACGTGTAGGTACATATTTCGCACGCGGCTGTGCGTTTTCTGCGTAGAGGCGCGTGTGTTGCAACAAACAGACAACGTTTTTCCGATCCGCCCGTTCTCTATTCGCGAACCGACCGGAACATATTAAGGTGTATAACGCCGATTTGGCCTTGAATTATTAGGCTAATTTCCCCGCGCCACCCTCTACAAGAGATCGACCGCACAGAGATGGCAAAGAGTAGTATGGAGACTAGACGACAAAGGCACGACATAGTCGACTGAGCCTACTTTACTGCAAATACATACTACAAATTTATAATTATTTACAATGTAGAGGGATAATTCAGTAACAATGAAGCGTGTTTTGTTATTTAGGTAGTAAATTATGTTACCTAGTAAAAAATTTTACCCGTCTGCGCCACAACGAGGGTTATGTTTTTAGAGTGTATAGCGGCGCGCTCCCGGCTTGGCCCGGGGTGTATTTTTTCTAAAATAAACGTAGCCTAAGTTACTCCTTATTACATCAACTACCTGCCAATAAAAGTCCCGTCAAAATCGGTCCAGCCATTTCAGAGATTAGCCGGAACAAACAAACAGACAGACAGACAAAAATTGTAAAAAATGTTATTTTGGATGTTATTTTGGATTTTTTTCTAAAATAAACGTAGCCTAAGTTACTCCTTATTAAATCAGCTACCTGCCAATAAAAGTCCCGTCAAAATCGGTCCAGCCATTTCAGAGATTAGCCGGAACAAACAGACACCCAGACAGACAAAAATTTGGTTTGGTTATGTGGTTGGTTTATTTTGGTGTATGTACTCATATATGGTGTATGTACGTATATATATTCATATGCATGTAGTAAAAAACGGTTATTTCAATATTACAAACAGACACTCCAATTTTATTTATATGTATAGATGTATGTATATTTCTTTATACGAATATAAAATATATGGTAAAAGAGCCAAATAAAAGTTTTTATCAAAACTAACAAATTTTTTATTTTTCAGTAAAAACAATTGAGTTTTTGCACCAACTGTGCAAACTTCGCGTGGTACGTTTTGTTCGGGTAACGCTAATGCCGGCGGTAATAAATTTTTTTTTTATTTTGATATTTTTTTTCAAATTCACCAAGTGAGTGGTGACAATAAATTGAGACAAAAAGTGTTTTTTTTTTTTTCATTTTGATAAAGATTACGAACTTTTTAGAGCGAGAATCTTGCTTCTTCAATTTTTTCAAAAAATCTATCGAGTGGGACAAAAAAGCGGCTGAGTGGATTAAATGGAAACTCTTTTTAGGGTATATTGAACTGTAAAAGGCACACTTAACATTTATTATTTTCTCCATATTTTTGATTCAGCGCTTGATTTTTCTAAAAGCTATCAAAAGCCCTTTTCTATAATTTTTAAAATTCATGTCAATAGAATTAAAAAAAAAAAAAACAAATGCTTGTAGAAAATTTATTCACGTTTTCATTTTGTCTTGTCTTTTGCCATGTTTTGGTTTGGTTTTGGGTCTTATTATTATTAATTGTGTAATTTTAAAGGAGGGGGGGAGTAAGGGGGGAGCGGAGGGGGGCTGGGAGGATGGTGTTGATAGATTACCCTCATCCTTTCAAATGATACCTAACATGGGGGGTCTATTTGTAACCGTTGACCATGGTTACGTCAAATTTTTTATCTCGTCGAGACGTCCCCGATGAGCCCAAATACGACCCGGCTGTGACCCGCCGTTTCCGAGTTACGGTCGGGGGGGTCCGAGGGGGTGTCAAATTTTTTATCTCGTCGAGACGTCCCCGATGAGCCCAAACACGACACGGCTGTGACGCGCCGTTTCCGAGTTATGGTCGGGGGGGTCCAAGGAGGGGGCTTTTTTTTTGGTGCCCCGGTAGACCGGATGACACTTTCCTTGGTGATTATCGATCACCCTCTACTCTATGCCCTTCTGCAAACGCCACCCTTCTATCCCTCATAGTTTCCGAGAATCGCTCACCAACTTTTTACCAGAACGGTGTACCGAGGATATCGGATTTTTCTGGAGGTCACGGGGGCGTCCCCTACGCGACCACCTACAATAGGGAAACCCCCCACCGCTCCTTCTAGAGAACAATTCGATGAGTCACTAGATACGTGAGTGGTAATCCGGCTTTATTGGCTTTATTATTTATTTATTTGGCTTATTAATTTATATGCATTAATTAATAATTAATTATTATTAATATTAATTAATTTAATTAATTAATTAATTAAAATTCATGAAAACTTTCCTTCCTCGTTTGGTTTATTTTTGATATATTACGCTTTTGCCTCCTTTGTTTACTTCCTATCTTTATTAAATTTAGATAACAAGTATATATATAGATGAATTATTAATTGAATATTCAAATTGAATATTTCAGATTATTAATAAATTGAATATTATATTACAACATAATTTATATTTAGTTTTTTAAAGATTTAATTAAAAAGACAAAAAAGAAAACCTATTAAAGTATTATATACACTATCATGCACTGTCTGTTCTGCCAGTAAAATGTTTATTCTTTGTTTATTACGTAAAAATTAATAATTTGATGAAGCACAACGCGGCACAGGTCCGTCTAGCATCACGACTCGCCCCGCACTGATTTTATGGACGAGAACGGGCTAGCGCTGAGTAAGTGGGGAAATATTTTTGATAAAAACGTTATATAAAATTCAATTTTACGAATTTTCAAAAAGCGCTTTCAACAAATCATGCTACATTGTTATCTTCATAAGTGTACAAAATTTCATAATCTTTTGATAAATATTGTAGAAGTGAGATTGTTATAACTGAAAATAAAAGGGGTGAGTTTAGAATTTTTTTCCTGAATCAATTTCAATAAAATAAAATTTTTAATCCCAACAAATCATTCCTCATATCTTGTAGATAAACATATATTTTTTTCGCTGAAGAAAAGGCGTATATATAATGAATAATACTGTTACAAAATGTTGCAAAAATTTAATTTTTTGGAAGGATAAGCCTTAACATGAGCGCCGGAATCGGCAAATTAATTTGTACGCAAACAGCGCAGAACTAGTTGACATAGTTGACACTTTTTTTATTATTAACTAGGTGTCGCACGTGACTTCGCCCCCGCGTATTTTTTTTAAAATAAAATATACAATACTATAGGTGAAAAAAAAAAGAATTTTAAAATCGGTCCAGTAGTTTTGTGTTTAATATTGATTACAAACATACAAAAATACAAATCTTCTATCTTTATAATATTAGTACATATAGATAAAACTAGCTGATTAACATCTGAGGATAGCCGTGCAGCAAAGACGAGGCCGACGATGGATCGCGCTCACGCAAAATATTCACTCCAACTTTGAAAATATTTGGGTTATACGATATAAAGCAGTTATTACACTATTAAATTTGTAGGAAACCAATTTAGGAAATCAGAAGGTGTAATGGCAGTTAGAACAGTATGGATCCAATTTAAATTTTATCTATTTTCAATTATATGTCTTCGATTTAGAAATCAATTTAGTGTAGTATGATCACTAGTTCACTATTTGGGTTCCTAAATTGGTTTCCTACAAATTGAAAAGTGTAA
This sequence comes from Synanthedon andrenaeformis, assembly GCA_936446665.2. Taxonomy (NCBI): domain Eukaryota; kingdom Metazoa; phylum Arthropoda; class Insecta; order Lepidoptera; family Sesiidae; genus Synanthedon; species Synanthedon andrenaeformis. Next base: position 3,491,210 of record OW387798.2, read on the forward strand.
TAACTGCTTAAGCCCGGAAACATAGCCGGAAAAGAAATCCAATTTTGCAGTGCGTATTATTAAAGAATATTCGTTTAACTTTAAGAATATTAAAGTAGGTGTGTACAGTTTGTACTTATGTTACCAAGGTCAAAAAATATATGGTTTTTAGAATTTATGTCTGTGCTTTTGTGCAACGCTAATCTCAGAAACGGCCTAACCGGTTTCAATGCGGTTTTCACACATTATTTTTTTATGTTAAGGTCGACAGACAGGCTGACGGTCCACTTGATGGTAGGTGGCTAGTCACTGTCGCCTACAACACAAGCAACGCCATACGTGCTGCAAGTGTGCTGCCTACCATAGAAGGATTAAGGATAAGGAATAAAGAAGGGACGGGGTAATGGGGGCTCTCGTGTTCCTCTGGGAAAAACTACAGTGCGTAGCTAAGTAAAAAATAAATTCGTTGTCCGCCTCTGTAGGTATGTTTCTAACTCTAACTTCATTCAAACCACCTGCAATGGTTTGTAGAAAAAATTGCATCCGTGCAAAACCTGAGGCATTATCGACAGTAAGCGAAATAAAATAAATCATCGCTCAATATTCGCCAACAATCACGCGACGATTGTAATATATCTTAATGTTACAAGTAGGTATGCATTGTATAGTTTACGTTTAATAAACATAAAATTGTATTACAATACAAACAGAATTTGTTTGCGGTATTAACGGACGTTAAAATGAACCGCAAAGAAAATAAAAATGCGTTGATAGAAACACCGCCTTTGTTGGTTGGTTGGTGGTGGAACAGTTCTCTCGAAGCTACGTAATAGATTCCCAATAACCCAATAGATGATGTCTCGTTAAAACTTTTATGATAATGGGTAGAAGCTGAATGTCCACTTCAAGGCGACATTGAACAGTTCACAAAATGTAATTCAGGCAATAATGAATGCCTGTTGTGTTATCAAACCTAATTTTTAATAATATTATAAATGCAGTTTGTATGTCAATGTTTGTTCTTAAATAACGCAAAAACCGCTGAACCGATTTGGATGAAATTTGGCACACTGATAGTTTATTACCTCGAAATTACATAAGTATAGGTATACTTTTCATAAGCTAAGTTTGAGTTTCTTTTTGAAAAATTACAGGGGAGGCCTATATCCAGCAGGCTGAGATGACGATGAATTTATAACTGACTTATTACATCATTTAACAAGTCAATTTTATCACTATATTTTAAAATTTCACGTCATCACTATAACAAATATATTTTAAAACAATGTAAATTTTAAGAAACGCCACATCATTTTGTTTATTATATTCGTGGCCTTGCCACAGCCATCACCAACCTTTTAATTAGCACACCAGTAAAGACAGTAAACAAAAGCGAAACACATTTAAAATACGAGTATTGTGTATGATAATTTATGATACCTCTACAAATACGTTATTTTTAGTATTTTTAGACCCTTCGGCCAAGTACGAAACCGGAGTTTCGATGAAGTAAGTAATTTATTCTTCTTCATACGAAACTAGTTGCGATCGAAAACTTTTTCTTCCTTGTATGAAACCATGTAAAATATTTCATAACCAGTAGGCAAATATGGAGTTGTTATAATAAGGGTCTAGATGTGAACTCGTACGTGCAAATATATTTTTTTACAAAAAATAAAAATAATTTTATTTTTTTGATCAATCTATATTAATACTAGCGGACTCGGGAGACCTTGTCCTGTAAGAATCGTCTGGCAGCAGTAACCATCTCTTTGCAAAAGACCACCGTGAAATAACAGCACATGTGCTGTTGTGTTTCAGTGAGCGAGTAAGGGATACATCAGCCTATTTCCCTATCCCTTCCTAAACCTTATCTTTCATGCTACTATGGTCGGCAGTTCACTTGTGGCACCTGTGGCGTTGTTTGTGTTATAGGCGACGGTAGCCAGCTACCATCAAGTGGACTGTCAGCCTGTGTGTCGAGCTTAACATTAAAAAAAATCGCTCACTACTTTTTTACCAAAACATGAAAGGAGAGTTAATAAAAGTTTTGCAAATTGGCAGCTTAAGTCATCCCAGGGTTAAGTTTTAAAGGCGGAACTTAATAATAAAAGTGTCAAATAAATAAAATTTTATATAGCTTTATTTTTGTTATGTAATTGCACTTTAAACTTGGTTCAGTTTTCGAAAACTGAATTCAATACTGGGACGAAGGATTTTTTTATTTGTGGGACTAAATCTTGGGACGAACTAGGCATAAATCCATTATTCGCATGAACCCAAATTAAGCACAATGAAATACTATATTGCAAAGTTAATAATTTCTGGAGTAATTTTGCAAGAAATTGAACCAGGAATTGCTACTTCTAAATGCCTGCGTACTTTACAAGTAGCAAGAGAACAAACATACAGACGCAGATTCGCTTTCTTTCTAACTAGCTGCTGCACGTGACTTCGTCCGAGTAACTATAAAATATAGCCTACGTTACTCGCTGATAATATACATACGCTTTTTATAGGTGAAAGAATTTTTTAAATGAATTTTAAGAATTTTTAAATTAAATTAATTTTAAGAATTTAATTTAATTTTTTAATTAATTTTTTAATAGGTGAAAGAATTTTTTAATAGTTTTTGAGTTTATTCATTACAAAAATACAAATCTCCCCTCTTTATAATATTAGTATAGATAAGTCTTCATTTAGTTATTCGTTTCTAGTTTGACATAATATGTCTAACTAGAAACGAATACATATTATGTATTATTATAACAAATCAAAGTGTCTATTGTATTGTACAGTGAGTCGATCCTACAATTAAAATGAAGGATGTTATTATCCTTTGTCACCGGCAGTCTATTGCTTTGAAGGCAAAACACAATGACCACGTTACTAAGTAGGATGAACATAAAAAAATATCTATTTATTTATCTATACTTATAAAATCGTATGTCTGACTGAGACTGTCAACGCACAGTCTACTACTAACTACTAAGTGTAGAAAGCTGAAATAGGTTATTTTATAATACATAGGTTTATCAATACTAATAATAAATCTGTAAGGGTCGGTCATGGAGTAAGTTACTTTGTTTTCAGAAATATCGTGTTTATAGGCTCTATACATGATACCGAAACTAAATTGACGATTTTTAGATTTTTTTTCTTTATGTATGTTCCTCCATAACTCTGAAAAGAATTAACCGATTTTCATGAAACTTGGTAGATAAACATTTGGACGTACGGGACACAGGATAGGCTACTTTTTTTGGTTCAACGCGGACGAAGTCACGGGCACCAGCTAGTTTTATAATATTAGCAATCGCTAAGTAAGGATTTTTGAAAATTTCAACTCTGTGTAAAGCAAGTCGCTGGTTATCTTATACAATAGAATAGAAGTAAGTAACCGCTGGTTCACCAAGTCGTTTTTACAAGAAAAAAAAAAAGAAAAAAAATACAGTGGCACTCCGGGAGTGCCGACAGAAGTGAAAACTTGAACAATTACGTGTTTATTTTTTGAATCGTCAGGAAATATTTTATTGTGCAGGAAATACTTTTAAATGAAGTGTTTAAATGAATTATACTACCCACTACTAGTAAAAAGAGTAAGCTCTCAGTAGCTCCTCTATACTGAAAATGTTGACGACCTTTTTGGAATACGAGGGCTGTATGATAAATACAGGCCTGAGGATGGCGCTGCTAGTATTTAAAAAGTGACATTTTTCGTAAGGTTATACCTTTCACAATAATACTGTCAATCTGTCAAGTTGCTGCGTGGTTTAGTTTGTGAATGCCAGCCATTTAAATAGAACAACTATTGCAATTTTGCAATAATGGAAAAAAATTGAAGTGATAGTGATAAAATACTTGTTTGATGATGATGAGATTAAAACGGAGCTCAGCGAAGTTTATGGGGACTCTTCACCTTCGTTATCAAGCCGTACAAGTATTTTTGATGAAGATCGTGTTTTATTTTAAGAAATGGAGACTTGCTAAAGGTTATATATATATACATAATATGTCAAATATATACAAAAAAGTAAGCGTGTATCAGCCATTAAACATATTCCAAGAACTATAGTAAAATATTACTTTTTCCTCAAACTTCCACTACGCACTTTAACCCCACAAAATATAATATAATACTCAGATAAATAATCTCCCAATACCTATACTACAATACTAAGAAATACTTAATTACTTAACTAAATACTTATTAGTTATATATTTAATTTTATCTACATAAAACAGAATATTTATTCAAAGGAGAACTGCTGCCATCTATCGAATACGCCGCAAACTTACAGAATTCTTCTATACCTAATTAACGTTCTCTACTGTTGGGACAAAATAACTCAAGCTAGATTTTAATTTTTTCGAATAGATGTCTCTGCTTTAGACATGTAAACTTTGTAAAATAAAAATTCCACTAGATTATACTAATACATTTCAGATAAAATTTTCAAGCTAAAAGCTTTCAGCTAAACAATTACATAATATGCTTTTAAAATTATTAATTACTTTGAGTTCTTTACTAAAGTTTCAATATATTACACAATATTTAAGAAAAACCTTCTAATTTTAAATATAAATTGGGGCTATCTCCGAGAATCTACAACGAAATGTTTTATTCAATATTGCACCTTAATGCATAGGTTATTAGGTTGCGTTCGCTTTGGTAAGGATTGTGTTCGGTCTTAGTCCTTGTTTTAAAGAGAGACATCAACTCACCTCCGCCCAGAAACAGACGATCAACGACGACCCCGACATGAGTAGCGGGTAATAAGCAGACAGGAGACTGGTCGCCCATCCTTCTTGGAACGCCGACTTGTGACAATAGAAAAAAAAATCAAATCAATAATTTAATCATACAAAAGAGCTTCTTCACACACTGATCTGTAGTTATATACCACTTGGACAGGCTGCTGTCAAATTATTTTTGTGCATATTTGAAAAAAGCCATTTCGGCGCTGTACGCTATGGAACGAGTGTCCATGGAACTAAAATTAGTGATGTCCGCGTGTCGACATCTAAGATAAGGTATATCGATCGTTTATTATTATAGGTATATGTTTTTTATAAGTTTGTGGCAGTACATGAGGGTGATTATTAAATAAAAAGAACTAAATACACGTGTATCTGTGAAATGACGTTTTACTCCTTTTTGGTAGCGACATTTACAGAATACACATTTCCTCATGTTTCGAAACTCAAGTGGACACGACACTAATAAAGTTAAACACTCCCTAAGACATCAACAAATAGAATAAAAATACGCAAACGTCAAAATTAGTTTTCGGGACAATCGAGGGCGGCGTTTCAAAATGGCACAAAAAATTAGCTGTCATTTGTATGGGACAGTTTCATAAGTTTCTAAATAGGAAGCATGTATAGGAAAATAAATAAAAACAATCTTCCTTCTTTTCTTTAATTTAACTCATTTAATCTTAAAAATTGCAATGGTCAACTTTATCTGTGTAAAAAATGCTTATCTGTGACCTATTACCAGACATAATTCATCATTATCATCACCTCAGCCGCAGGACGTCCACTGATGGACATAGGCCTCCCCCATAATTTTCCAATAGGACCGGTCAGAAGCAGTCTGGATCCACAGTTGAATGGCGGCCCTTATCAGGTCGTCAATCTACATTGTGGACTAATATTATAAAGAGGAAAGATTTGATTGTTTGTTTGTTTGCATTAAATAGGCTCCGAAACTATTGGACTGATTTGAAAAATTCTTTCACTGCTGGGAAGCTATATTATCAGCGAGTAACATAGGCTATATTTTATAAAGTTACGCGGACGAAGTCGCGTGCAACAGCTAGTTTTGGATAAACGTCGACCCGCGTTCCTTATCAGGTCGTCTGTCCACGTTGTAAATCGTCGACCCGCGGCCCTTATCAGGTCGTCGATCCATATTGTGGATAAACGTCGACCCGCTGCTCTCATCAGTTCGTCTGTCCACATTGTAGATCGCCGACCCGCGGCCTTTATCAGGTCGTCGATCCACATTGTTGTGGACAAAAGTCGACCCGCTGCCTTTATCAGGTCGTCTGTCCACCTTGTGGGTGGACGTCCTGCGCTGCGCTTGCCAGTCTATATCCTCCACGAGAGAACGTTCGTACCAAAGTGGCCTGCCTACAAACACTTCAACCTACTGATCCACCGGCTTATGTCGGTAACTTTCGTACGTCTACGGATCTCCTCATCCGTGATTCGATCTTACAGAACCCACAGCTCGTTGAGTACTGTGGTCTGTACTCACCGGTGATACGAAGTAAGCTCCTCTTATGAGCGAGGCAAGGAAAGCGAGTAAATAGAGCATCTTCTGCGTAGTAACTTTACAGGCGCGCAGAAAGGTCGGCGCCTTCAGCCGCCTGTATTCGCTAACTATGCAGATTGCCAACTGCACTGCACACACGAACGCCACCAGCAGGAATACGCCGCCGATACCTGCATAAGAAAATATAGAGAATGATGAGCTGGAATCAAATATAATTATGTTCGCAACACGCGAAACCAATTTCCAAAGGGGTATGGCAAAAATTTATTCAAAAAATCATTTTAAGCATTTATATTTTTTTTTTTTTAAAGATTTTTAAAAAGCAATACAACGTTATTGCAAATCTGCTTAAGCACGAATTCCCCAGCACAGCAGCGCCGGATTTTCCCTTTGTATCTCCCTTTTTTATTAACGTTGCGAAATCCTCATGGATACCCGGCAGTGATAGGGGACGCTGCGGGGTTATGCCGGTCTCCTATCGGCTAAAATCGAACGACATCCTAACGCAGTCGTAGATGGGTGAGGTAGCGGGAACGTTGTGACACATCATCGATGTTAACAGTAAAATAACTATGGCGGCCCATTTTTACCCATATTCTACACAAAATAGCATGGTTCAGGCATATAATACCTTTTTTGAAAATTGGGAAGTTATTGAATTACAATAATGACAATTTAATAAAGCCTCAGAATACGGTATACATCTATACTAATAAAATATTATAAAAAAAGATTTGTATTTTTGTATTTTTGTTTGTAATGAATAAACTCAAAAACTACTGGACCGATTTTAAATTTATTTTCACCTATAGAAAGCTACATTATTACATATAGTAATATAGGCTTATATATTATAAAGTTACGCGGACGTAGTCGCGTGCAACATCTGATATTGTATATTAAGGTACTATGAGCCAAAGTTAGGTTAATCTTTTTATCAATCAAAAATATGCAAAATTTGACTACAACAAATTGATATCAACTGTAGCGAAAATTTTAAGCCGCTATCTACAACATAAATAAATTGATTTGTGTTATCGCAAACACCTGTTAACTTGCACATCTGTTCATTTATTTTGAACGCACGTTGGTCAAAGTGGTCAAACATTGGTATTATATCTAATATATAAAATTCTCGTGTCGCGGTGTTTGTTGCCAAACTCCTCCGAAACGGCTGGACCGATTTTGATGAAATTTTGTGAGCTTATCGGGTAGGTCTGAGAATCGGCCAACATCTATTTTCCATACCCCTAAATGTTAAGGGTGGTCCACCCCAATTTTATTTTTTTGTGGCAAAACAACGTTTGCCGGGTCAGCTAGTTATACAAAAATCGAGAATATCAGAGGAGAATAGAAAAAAGTATATAAAACATTATTTCCTAGTTGAATAAGTTGAAGACGTCTTTAGAAAACTACTTCCACTTGTTTGACTGATGTGAAATTTGGTATACTATACTTTGGTGGTATTTCCATAACACGATTTTGATCTGGTGTGCAGCATAGTGTATTAGTGGTGCTTAGCAACTTACTACACCACTAAGGAGGTACTTAGCAAGCTTTGTTTGGGCTTAATAGAATAGTTTATATTTTTTAATTATATTAGCTTGTGATATATTACAACAACAATTTTGCTATATCATGACTTCATTCGCACTATCATCGTGCCTGCCACCTGCCTGCCTGCATCCTAAGGAAATATAATGAAGACTCACATGCATGATAGGGTAAGTTGGGCCCTTCGCACTCGTCGCCGGAGTACCGGATCTCGCAGAAGCAAGTGCCGTTCATACAATCGCCGCGGCCACTGCAGCCCAGCGCGCAGTCCGCACCGCGCATAGCCGCCGACATCACAGCGTCCGCGTAGTACGCTAGCAACGCGCGCATATTAACACTGGCGGCGTGGGCCGCTCACAGCTGCTGAAAATCACGCAAAATTAACCTTATCAAATATCTAGTGGGAGGCAATTCAGAAAACCGATGATAACAAGATCGTAGAGTGGCACATTGTGTTTCGCTGTTATTTGGCGATAGTAAAAACCCCTTTAGAACGTCACGTTTCATAGAATAAACATTCATACAAACATCAACCAGTAGGCTGCCCAAATGACTGAGAAAGTGCACTACTTAAAACTAGTACTTAATTTTACTTAATTTTGGGACCGTCCAACGTTTTCATTATAAAGTTTCACATGCGCAGGCGCAAGGTGCTGCAATTGAGGTTTGTTGACATAAACAAAAAACCACCAAAAAACCAATATACCATACGAATACTAGTATGTACCAGTTTACGTATCACATGGGCTGAGGAGGTCAATGCACCGACCGAATGTGTGGCTCGCTGTTCCATATTTAAATATCAACAACGCAACATTAAACAATACTAGAGTGTAGCGCACATGGTTGGGTGTATATCAAAACGCCAAACAAACGTAACTTAGTACAAGCAATGCGTCATAGCCTTTGTATACTGAATTTTTTTAGAACTTGTCGACAATGTAAACAAACACTTTAGTCCTTATTACTCCATGCACTATAACATTAGACGATCAAATTTCCTTTATAAAGTATTAACTTTCTCATCATTCTTAACTCAATCACAAGAAAATATATTCATTAAAACTAAATAATTTCCCTAAAAACTGAAATTCTATTTACGGTTGACGTTTGCACGTTAAATTTAATATATTTTGTATCTTTGAGATTTATCTTGTTTCTGAAAGTTAGTGATGTTACGAACTTAATTTCAAGAGATTAAATTCTTAGAGCATTAAACCAACCGGAGACGCCACTGCCAGGCGTTCCCCTCTGCCTTGGTACGAGACCGGCGCGGCGGTCATACGGGTTTTATAAAACTAGTTTCCGCGCGACGCGTGCCATTCTATAAGTGACTACGCTCGCGGAACGACGTCAACTAAAAATGCCGAATTGCAGCGTGTTTTCGTGTAAAAATGGATCAGAATCATCTAGTGTTCAAAAGGATAACGTTACTTTCCATCTGTAAGTATTATTTTATATAAATATTATCAAATAATGCCCAAAATTTCCAAATATCCAAAAAATATTATTAGTCCAAAAGTGTTGCCGTGTTATTGTACAAGATCTAATTCTGCATAATTTTAAAAGTTGAATGAACCAACATTTAATAAAAATTTTGTAATAGTTAATAATACCATTTAGTACTGCAAATCCGTAATCAATTAAGAATAGATTACTGTTTGTATACTTTTTTAATTTATTATTATTTACTTTTTTAATAATTTTTCACTGTGTTTTCACTTCCATTTTTATTGTAAGATATTTACCGTAAGTGTCAGAATATTCAACTTATCAGAGAGATAATAATAAACTGAAGTCGTGACTTATTGCGAAAATAGAAACTAGGCAGTTTTTATATAAATACATTGGCAACACTGCAGCAAAGTTAGTGCTGGGTCAGAACAAAAACAAATATCGATATCGATGTGTTATTCTGGATATTATTTAGATTATCCGTATTAAATAAGTATCATGAAACTGTTAAGTTTTTCAGTTTCTGCTGGTTGGAGAAACATGTCAGTCAGTCAAGTTTACTTGTCTTCATATTATTAGGATACCCTTGAGTTTAAGAATTAACTATACTGTATTTACATCATAATGACATCAATCAAAAGTTCTGCCTTAACCATTAGGGAAAGGCTGAATTAAAATAATGTTTTGACTTTGTCATAATGATTGGAAGATTTCATCGACAATGAAATATCGATAGTGTCAAGCACTACCATTGTTTACTTAAAAATGACGTCATATCATATACGGACAGGTAGTCAACTGTGTGAGAATGGATATGTGTGCGTAAAGTTTATGCTAGTGTTTAATAATATGGTCGTGTGCGTGCGTAGCGACGAGATCGAGAAATGCGTTAGTGAACAGTTTTTGTGTGAGATGCCTCGTCCCCCGCGCAGAAAGTGACAGACTTCTTTGCATAGAATTTATTGCGCGTGACGTCTCCGGTTGGTTTAATGCTCTAAGGATTAAATTAAACTTAATATTTTCCAAATCAAATATTTATATTGTATTATAAAGGGTGATTTTTTAGCAATTTTCTTTTTGGCCACACTGATTTTGACAGCTCACGCGGGTTTCGTGTCTTGCGTCACTGTCAACCATGGTCAGTTTGGTCTATAATTTAACCATGAATCGACTTACAAACGAACAACGCTTGCAAATTATTGAATTTTATTATCAAAATTCATGCTCGGTTAAGAAAGTGCATCGCGCACTTCTCATTTTATGGTCAGTTTGGTCGACCTAATGAGGCGGCTATTCGGGCTCTTGTGAATAAATTTCGCACCAAATTCACATTATTGGACATTAAACCACCAACACGCATACGTAGAGTGCGGACAGAGGAAAGTATCGCAGCTGTATCCGCCAGTGTTAGTGACGACCGTGAATTATCGATTCGGCGCCGTTCGCAGCAATTGGGCCTCTGTTACTCCACTACGTGGAAAATTTTGGGGAAGGATTTGTGTGTGAAGCCTTTTAAAATACAGCTGGTACAAGAATTGAAGTCGAACGACCTACCACAACGGCGAATTTTTGGTGAATGGGCGCTTGAAAAGTTGGATGAAGATCCACTTTTTTATCGAAAAATTGTGTTCAGCGACGAAGCTCATTTCTGGTTGAATGGATACGTGAACAAGCAAAATTGCCGTATTTGGAGTGAAGAGCAGCCAGAAGCATTGCAAGAACTACCAATTCATCCAGGAAAAGTCACTGTTCAAGTCACGCGAAACAATGGCCCAATTGAGAGGCGAGTTCGGTGAGCAGTTTATCTCACGTTTGGGGCCGGTCAATTGGCCGCCTAGATCGTGTGATTTAACGCCTCGAGACTATTTTTTGTGGGGCTATGTTAAGGCTCATGTCTATAGCAACAAGCCCACTTCGATTGACGCACTAGAAGAGAATATTGAAGAATTTATTCGTGAGATACCGGCCGATATGTTGGAGAGAGTATGTAAAAATTGGACTCGGCGTATGGATCATTTGAAGCGCAAACACTAAATTATATCAATCGTTCTATCGACTCAAATAAAGATTTCATAAATGTTTCTGAATTTTATGTGTTTTTTCGAAAATTAAATCCGATAGCTCTTAAAAAATCACCCTTTATATTGTATTGAAAAATGTGATATATTTTTTATTTTTCGTACTTTTAAGCTAAGTTAGAAAATTGTGCGTTTATGGACTTATGGAGGGTAGAGGCATGGACCTAATATAACAAGAAGGACTGAGTACTCGCAGCTAAAAAGCGAGCCGAGCAGGTTATAGTAGATAGAGGCTGTTTTATTATGTGAGACAAATTTAAATGTTGTTATATATATATAACAACAATATAATTCTTTCACCTATAGAAAGCTAAATTATTAGCGAGTAACATTAGGTCATATTTTGTAAAAAAAAACGCGGGCGAAGTCGCGTGCAACAGCTAGTTATTTATAAATCACATTCTTAGTAAGCCAATGAGATTCCATCAATTGGCAATAGTTGCATCAGACAGGTGTAAGTGTATAAATTATTATTAAATTTAATTAAAACTTAAATTATCTTTAATAGGATTTTATCGGTCGAAATATTCCATCTAAGAATTAGAATTAAGCACTCCCCCGATTTGGTCCAAGTCGAGCAGAGGGAGACCTTGTCCTTCAAGTATGTAGGTCAACCTTGACGGCATGTGCCTCAATCGAGGGTTACCAGGTCGACCTTTTCGAATAAGGAAAATATTGGCGCCCTGTCCGCACAAGGATTCGCGTCTAATGCGCCATGCAAATGAATTCAGACTTTCAACCTCGACAAGTGTAGAAAAATACCATGACTGTGTGTAACTAGTAACGCTTGTTTAAATATGTACGTGTAAGTAGAACGTTCATACTCGTAAATAAAAAAAAAATTATTTAGTTTTATTTTTGTTAACTGTACTTTAAACTTGTTGAGTTTTGGCGAAACAGGAATATAACACTGTTAGACGAAGAAGGAAGTTTTTGGAATGTGAGACTAAATGTATGTCGGGACGAACGAGTCACAAATCTCGTAAAGAGACAACAATAAAAGATAAATAATGTTTAAATTCGCAACTATTCAGTTTGTGAAGCTAGTTTTACTCGTGGTAACTATTATGGTCACTGCAATATTTTTTTATTTAGTTTCCGTTCTAATATTAGTGCTCTATTTCATATCCTGCCTTTAAAATGGCTGATATGACTGATCAAAGTGAGTCATACAATATGAAAAGTAAATGTCGCTACAATGTTGCAAAACCCGTACTATATGTTTTCCTTCTTGTCTGTTTATAGAGATAACATCGTCAGTTTCCGTGATGTGCATAATTTAGCTTGTCTGCTGTCATCTATATTTACTAATATTATAAAGATGTTATGTTGGTTTGTATGAAGAAGGTAATCTTCGTCCTATTTCTATTTAAAAAATTCTTTCACCAATAGTTAGAATATAATTTCTGAATGGACATAGGCTAAATATTCCGCGCGGGCGAAAACGTGGGCTGTCTAAAAATATAGATCCAACGCTTGGCAAAGGTATAATGTCAGCCGTTATATTGCATTACATATTATGTCAAGCATTATATCTTCTATTTTTTTGACGAAGCGCGGGGCCCAGCTAGTGTTATACATAAAAAAAATGCTGCTAATTTTTTCCAAAGTTGGGTAACACGAACAAAGTACACTTTGGCAAAAGAGACGATGACACTGATCTTGCTAACAGTAGTCAGCATGTCTTTAAAATGTATACGTTCAACAAAATAGGTAGGTATCACATATTCAAATAATTAGTACAAATCAGTACAAAAAGGGCAGTGAACAAGAGGCAAATGTTCAAAGTAACTACGCTTTGGCAAAAATTACGACGAAACTTGTAATGCTTTAAAACAATTAGGTATCAGATATGGTAATAATTGTTTTAAAGCATTAGTAAAAAAAGAGACAGTTAATAAGATGCAGGTGTCTAAAAAAAGTTATAAACCCGGAAACCCCTGGTAGGGGTCACAGTTCATGAAGTTCGCATCAATGCGGCGTAGTATCGGAAGAGTTAGAACTTTGTTTATGTGGGTACAAGTACAAACTACTCGTGCAGACCCGCTGTAGGCGTAAATAAATAAAACTGATACAGAAATCAGTGGCAAATGCGATATAAAATCGATGACCTATGAGGTTCCCGAATAAGTATAAAATACGTCGCAAATACCAAGCAGACTAAAGTTTTTACGACTTTATTTATCAAAGATTTTCGGTTAATTGTAGAGAATATTTCGATTTTCTTTCAACCATTAACTTACTTTATTTAGTCGTGTATTGATTGTTAAGATTAGGTTCTATAGATTTTTTTTAACGAACGAGTAGGTACGTACCGAAAATTTTCACTGCACTGTTATGGTTCGCGTACTCTTAATCAACATAAAATAAGTTATAATAATATCATAACATTTAGTTGTAATTTCAATATACAAAATCGTAATATTCCTGTACTTACTACTACATTTTAACCCCCAACGCCCGACGCAAAAGAGGGGTGCTATTAAGTTTGACTTGGCTGGAGGGACCTATTTAGATCCGGTTTTTTAGCTAACTAAGTATACCTAATTTACTAGGACGTTTGAAGAGCATCAGTCCATTTATTTCCTAGTCCACGAAGGTATTTCACTAGCTTTCACAGGTTCGATCGATGTCATGACCCTTGGCCCGATGCTACAGCATCGAGTAGTTTGCGGGAAATCCAAATCTTTAGTAATTTGCAGCAGATATACCGTTTTTGGGCTCAATATAAAGGCGGTTATAATTTTTAATGATATCTTGTGAATTAATATAAAGTACTTACAGTAACATTATAATCCTTGCGAGTGTATTGTCTGAACCCGTTCAGTGCCAGAATAGAACGCCCGCCAAAAACGCACACAAAAACATTCATAGTACTAAATTTATAAAATATTATTTATCGGATTATTTATCGGCCAGTAAGTAAAACAAAAAAAAGCACAAATTCAAATCACACACACATGTCATTTAATGTGTACACACGGTTTTATATGTAAACAAAACAAAATAATACACATTAGCGAAGAGCTCAGCGCACCAACGCTCTCTTTCAACTGTGCGCTGGCGACCAAACTCATATAATAATATGTATGATTACATTATCGAGTGAGTCGGTCGACTTCAATTTGTTTCCCACTTTTGGACGAGCCACATCAGAAATACCTCAGGAGCACTTCATGCCAACAACACAAGACACTGTTACTTTCATAACGTCACAAGACAGGTGTAATGCTAACGAATCTATACTGATGCTAGCTGGGTGCCCGCAACTTTGTCCGCGTTGAAAAATAAAAATATATAAAACTTCATATAATAATAATCATTTATTTCATATATAACGCCTGACACCGTTATTGCTGTGACGACGCTGGCGAGCAATTTTTTACATTTTTAGACGACCTAACATTTTTCCAGGATAAAAAGTGTCCTATATATCCAGGCAATAAACTATCTATGTGCCAAATTTCATCCAAATCCGTTGAGTAGTTTTTACGTGAAAGAGTAACAAACATATAGTACATCCATACATCCTCAAAAACTTTCGTATTTATAATATTAGTAGGAAGTATATTAGAATTTTCTTTGGATTATAAAACCGTTAGCTGGCTTATGTGGTTCCCAAGGGTTGCGTATTAAAACCTTTCATTTGCTAGAGTTGTATCCGAACACCAATTGTATTTTTTTATTATAAAGAGTGACAGGCAGGCTGACAGCCATAATACACTGACGACACTGACGCATATTTCCCTCAGGGGATGACACACCCCTGAGGTAAATATGAAGTTCGTTCATTTCTGATTCAAGGTTAAATTAAAGATTATAAACTCCCCCGACTTTCTATTGAGCCCAAACACGCTATATATATCTGCTGTAAGTTGCTAAGGAGTTGGGGATGTCGCAGCATCGGAAATACTACCGAATTAACAAGTATAGGAAATTTGACATCAATCGAACATGTGAAAGTTAGTGTAATCCCTTCGTCAACTAAGAAAATGGCGGAATATGATCTTAAAACGCTTGAACAGATCTTCACAAAATAAAATAATTAAATTAAATTAAGAGTGATAACTTCGGGTATAATTAGTAAGTTTGTTACGTAAGAGGTAATATTCAAATGTCGAGGTGACGTTTTTTTGTAACTTTGTGACCCTACCACTCCATTACGATAGGTCATTGTTTAACTAACGAAGGAGCTCGAACGTGAACATTTTCGTGCAATGATTTTGTACGATTTTGGTTTAAAGAAAAACGAATGCTTTGAGCGACTAGTGTCGGCTTTTGGGGAGCACGCTCCATCACTTGCAACAGTGTTCAGGTGTTATTCGCAATTTAAGCGTGGAACATTTAATTTGAAAGACGAAGAGAGGAGTGGCCGTTCCGCAACTTCAGTGACTTTAGAAAACATCACAGCTGTGAAGAAATTGTTGATAGAAGACCCAAAAACAACATATAAGCAAATAGAGGAGACTAAAAATTCCATCACCGGCCATAAATGAAATTTTACATGAACACCTGTAGGTCAGGAAACTTTGTTCGCGTTGGGTAAACTTTGTTTGCGTTGGGTTCCACGACTGAACAAAAAGAAACGCGAGTGACATGGTGCAAAGAAATGCTCGTAAAATTTGAAAATGGCGAACTTTCATCATAACCGGAGACGAGTCTTGGGTCTATCAGTACGATTCACAAACAAAACGGCAGTTGACTTTCCAGAAGAACCCCCAAGGAAAGTGAAACGTGGGCGAAGTGTCGGCAAAAAAATGGTGGCGACATTTTTTTTCTGCAAGCGGCCATGTGGCGACAATTTCTTTAGAAGGACCAAAAACTGTAAATGCACAAAGGTTCAGTTAAGTGTGCTTACCACAAGTGTTTGAGGTTTTAAAAGCAAAACGACCTCAGTCGGGTTTGAGAGGACTTTTTCTGAACCACGACAATGCGTCGCCCCACAAAGCGAGTCTTACTTAGGAATTTCTTAATGCCACAGAAATGCAGGAGTTAACACATCCATCGTATAGCCCAGACTTAGTACCCTGCGACTTCTTCCTCTTCCCTAAAATAAAACTTGGACTCCGTTGAAGACGATTTGATAGCCCTGAAGATGCTCGAAATGCATTTGTAATGGTTCTAGAGGAGGTACCTAAAGAAGAGTTCCGAGATTGCTTAGAGATGGTTTAGTTTAGACGCATGAAACTTTGCATAGAAGTTAATGGAGCTAAGCTAAGAAGCTAATGAATACTTAAATCTGACGCGCTCGAAAATGTCCGACTATCGATTTGTTTTCACTAATCTGACCGGCTGCCCTACACGCGCGGATCTATACAGAAGGCTAAAATATAGTGGAGGGTACAAGGAATCCCCCATATGTTAATCTGCCACGCTTGAGTAAAATCCCAAAATCCTCTCTTGGGCTCCTCTACTATTAACTTCATTGCAAAACTGATTTTCCTGGCCCTATTTGTGAACGAAACAACCAGTCCGCCGATTGTGGTCATCGACCTTAAAGACACTTATTTGCGGTTTCTTTTTACGCTCGCTTGTTCTCATATTCATTTCCTGTTTTCGTCCCATTTGGCGAGAGTTTTTTTTTACTTGTCGTATTATTGCATATTATTGATATTAAAAGATTCCCTATGTCTGCCCATTTAGCTTTTAAAAAACCTTTTTTATCTTTTCTGTTTTGTTATTCCGGGAAAGTGCAAACATCCATCCTTGCGATTCAGATAAATTAATGAGTACAATGTCAAGTCAGTATCGAGATGTGCCCCAAGCCAAGGTAACTTGATAATTTAGAATAATCACTTCCATGAGACACCTTTGGCCTGCATTCAAACCTAGTTAAACTTTTAACAACAAAATGCAATGAACAGCATAAAATTTCACTGAAAGATAACCTATCAACTTGTTGGACGTGTAACGTTTTCGCTAATTGACCGACATTCTTTAATTGCATTGAGCTTTATTACTACGTTTAATTGGCCTAAGTGGGTTTTTCCGTACCACAGGTTTATATGGCCTAGGCCTCTTTTCCCTTAAAAAGAAGCGCCCCTTGAGAGGGTGGTGAGGTTGTCGTTCCTTCAAGGGCTATCACTAACTTACCACCGGCCACTAAAATCGCATCTTGTTTTTACAAAACACAATCCTGTATTTAAAAAAAAAATCAGTTTCCTTGTGCTAATGTTATATTTATCAAAAATCTAAAAAAAAGGAACCATTGCTAACTGGAGCTCCGTAACTCTGGAACCGTTCACTTTAGCAAGATTATGCTATAGACTATTTTTGTTCGCAATTCAATGTAGACACTTTTGCGCTAAACCGCAGTTTTCGAAATATTTAAGACAAACCAAAACATATAGTTCAATGAGAAAAACTGATAAAACCCAACTTCTCTCTCCCCCCCCCAAACCCGACGCTAAAAATGGTTAACTTTTTACCAAACAATATGTGGGCTGTATCTACGAATAAATAATACTTATTTATTCGTAGGGCTGTATAGAACAATTTGGAGATGGAATGATACTTGAGGTCTGGGTCTAATTGCACCATACTATTAATGTTTACTATTATTTATTTTGAATATTACGATTTAAAAATACCAATACAATTTAGAAACTTAAATTTCAATAAATAAAATCAAAATTTTATTCCTGTGAGTTAAATCGCTAGGCCATAATGAGTTTCTGAACGAACTATTTCTTTTTTCTGCCCTGAATAATTCCAAAACAAAACACCACCTGTGTTCGAATTTTGAATCACGCTCACAGCAAAAATCGATTATGTTGTGAGTTTTTAGGCACTAGTAAGAGCACCCTTTTCGTGCTGGAGAGGATAAAAATATTAACATATCATTTCATCAATGGAGTCAGGAATTAGCACATATCGTGAATATTGTTTAAAAGAAAATAGGTAAGAGAACTTACACAGGTTAAATTCATCGCAAACTAACCGCTTCCTTGAAAAATAAATAATTATACTAAAAAAAATTAATGAACCTACATAAAGGAGAATATGGTTCTCCCGTGGAAATCGCTTGAAAAAATATATTTCATATATATACAGTAAGTAGACAAAACGTGTGTTTCTATACACTTTAGCATTCATTTATTAACTAATGCAATTGATTCCAATCGGTTCAAAAGGCCAGGGAGACAATGGCACACGTCACCGATGACCCTGAGTTCTGGGGACACAAAACAACAATTAAATGGGCCGCCGGCCGCAACACTCATTCTAACATGACAAGTTAAATATTCAAAGAAATAAAACAACCATTTTCAAACCGAAAATCTATTTTTTACTATAAAATACAGTAGGTTATACCTCGACTTACGGTACCCCGACTTATGCAAACCAACAGCTACTGTCAGAGATGGCCGGTGTTCCTCCACTTTCGAG
Organism: Synanthedon andrenaeformis; assembly: GCA_936446665.2. Taxonomy (NCBI): domain Eukaryota; kingdom Metazoa; phylum Arthropoda; class Insecta; order Lepidoptera; family Sesiidae; genus Synanthedon; species Synanthedon andrenaeformis. Next base: position 3,509,948 of record OW387798.2, read on the forward strand.
TACGCCGAGATTCCGACAAGGTAATTTTAGACTTGACCAAGAATTACCTGGATTAACATATAGGATATTTTTATTCTGGTAAAATGTTAGGTGCTTCGCATATCCTAATCCATATAATCCCATATTATGTTAAAACCCTAATAATATCGTAAATGCGAAAGTTTGTATGTTTTTTACTCAATCGCGCAATAAAGACTGAGCAGATTTGGATGAAATTTGGCACACAGATAGTTTATTACCTGGATTAACATAATTATAGGATACTTTAAAAAAAAACGAACTACAGCGCGTACCAAGTCGCGGGCACAGCTTGTCTGCAGTAATTAATTCCCGAAAAATCCCAATATACATAACGTTGTTCAGTGTTCAGGCATAAATATGCTGTAATAAAGATAATTTAAAAACATTTATCAAGTGTCAGTGCATATGCACCGAACGCATTGAAGCTAAAAAAAATCGCCTGATTGTGAGAAACGTTTACCTTTAGATATTGTGTCAGTATCTTTATAGAATGTTTTTATTTACATTTATTGTATCTTTATGAATATTAAAAAACGGAATTATGAAGAATGCAAGGTCGGCGACAGCAGCGATAGGCTGTTTTCTACCTAAGGGAGAACCCTGTGTATCATACAAGTCTGGGCAATGAATGTACAGGTCTGGAAATAGGCCATCAATTAGAATACTATATTAAAAAAGATTGCATGTATCCAATCTTTTTTCTTATGTTAAAGTCGGCAGACAGGCTGACAGTCCACTTGATGGTAGGTGGCTACCATCGCCCATAACACAAGCAACGCCACTGGTGCTGCCGACTATATCAAGATTAGGGATAACAGATTGAAAATGGATAGGGAAATAGGTTCTGGAATTCCTTACTACCTCATCGAAACACAGCACATGTGTGGTGGTCTTCTGTCTACTGTAAAAAATTACTGTTACTCCTATTACTGCCGCTAGAAGGGCTGTGATATGCAACCTGAAATCTTTGCAGCAAATGTAATAAAAGTAACAACAGTTTCCATGTGCAAAATATACCAAGGTTTGAATTGTAGACATTATGGAAAAAATGTCTTATTATTTAAGAAAAACCAACTTTATCATTGAGCCATGTGAGTAGAAATTTATAAAAACATTGAGTCAAAGGCAATTCAAGTTGATCTATTGAATGTTGCATTGAAAAATGAACTTTAAAATGAGTGGAATTAGTTGTACATTAAGTTGATGTTGAAATATATGCGCTTAGTGTGAATGTACTGAGTTTGCACTTGCCAATAAATGTTCGAGGCAAATAAATGTTCGATTTTTTTAAATATTCTACATCTACAAATGTGAAAATACAAATAACTATAAATGGGAAAGTTGTGAGTTTGAATGAATGTTTACTGTAAACTTTGATGAAACTTTACAGTAATACAGGATATAATTTATAAAAGATATGCAGACAAAGTCGAGAGCAAAAGCTAGTCTATTGTAAACAAAATATGGGAACATGAATAGCATAATACAAAGAATAACTATAACTACATCATCTACATCTACATTCAAAATTTAATTACACCACTAGATAAATAAAGGATCATAGATTTTTCTTGGTGTAGGTATATATATGACATATTTTTATTTGTTGGATATATAAATATAATATGTTCAAAGAAAATATTACTCGTAATGTACATATATTCATGTAAAAAACACAATTTGTTCACCCAATTTTTTTACTTTGAATTTTTTTCTTCTTTTATTGCTTCTCTATTATTGATTCTCTATTATTGAAGGCTGGCAGTCAAACTTTAAAGAGTTGTGCAATGGTTTAGAACAACTCTTAAAAGTTTTTCTTATAACTAAGTTTTGACAAATTGAATGGTGAATGTGAGGACATCACATGATGTCACATCACATTATTAATTATGCGTTTTCTTGTTGAATTGTTTATATTTCTTCTTGTTATATAAGTATGTACATATCTCAAATATTGGTAGTAGAAAAAGTTTTAGGAACAGTAAATAATTTAGTACTCAAATGAAAAAAAAATTCAATACAACACAAAAAACGTAAACGCTTAATACTTTTAAAAAAGGAAGTTTAATGTTATGTACTTATTTTTGTTCAATAATTAAATATTATACAACACCTAAATGTGGGAGACAACACGAATAATTCGTAGTTTCAATCTTATGAATTAGGCAATTAAACTAAAAAGTAAAGATAACAAATGATTATAATGTAACATGTACTTACCAAAGTGATTTTTATTGTTGTGATGTATATTTAATCCCAAAGAGAAAGGCTTACTTCAAATTAACACAACACTGAAGATTTTTCTCACTGTTCCACTAGTAAACTAATTTAAATGAAAATAAAAAACAAATGGGTGTGCGTTTTCTCAGCGTGAAAAATTGTTTTTGTTGAATATTATGGAAAAAAAACACCATTACAATTACACCATTATTCGCAGTCGCACAAAGAAATTCATTGACATTTCGTTTGACTTTTGACATTGACGCAACCACTATTTGACAACAATTACACACAGATTAAATAATCTATGGTTCCTATTGTGGGTTGAAACCAGTCTTGCCAGAAGGTTACTTTTGTAACCTTTTAGGTGATTTTTTAACTCCTTTGGTTACTTTTAGGTTACACTAATGAAAAGGTTACTTTTAGGTGATTTTTCGGAATTTGTAGATTCAACTTTTAATTTAAGTATTTTTCATGTTGGCAAGCGTCATTCGCGAGTAGGTTTCGTAGAACAACACGTCGTTCTCCTTCACACAAACACTATATATTACTTTTACTCTATGACCAATTGTTTACTCACTCGAATTGTCTTGTTCGTTTGTTACTGTCGTCACGTTCTCTGTACTAGTGTTCTGTGCGTTCAAAGAAAGTTTTGACATAATAAGCGCTTTCCAGTTTTAAAATAATTGAAGAGATGAAAAAAGAAAAAGTTTTTATGTAACACTATTTAAGATCCGGTTGGTTATTTATTAATTTTAATTTTCAGGTTCACAAGTTGATTATATAAAATATAAATTTTGAGTCATAATAACCGATGAAAAAATTTAAACTCGTGTACTGTATCAATAAGAATAAGTCGAGAAATGCGGGTAAGTGCTCATTTAACGCATCACACTAACATCTATTCCATCAACTTTTAATTTAATACCTTTTCACTGGAAAAAATATGGGAGGTTATTTTTGATTCAAAAAGGTTACTTTTGTAAATATTTCAGGTAACTTCTGACAAGACCCGGCTGGCAACACTGGTTGAAACCACAGTACACCATAATACCTACAAAAATTCAAACTGAATACTTATAAATGCTTAATTAAAAAAAATAGTATATATTTAACATAGCTTTTCAAGCTAAATAATAATGGAGCGAAAAGTAGAATTATCTTTTGCTTATAAATTAATGTTTGTTAAAAATTATGTTAATCCATTTGCTTAAATTTGAATAGGTATATTCAAATATTCAAATTTAAACATATATTCAAGATATTCAAGTTGATATTTGAATGGGAATATAAGCAATTATAATGAGGGGTTAAAGAAATAAAGTATGCTGACGAAACGCAGTACATTTTATTGATTTTTACCATGTTTTTACCAGACCAATGGCGATATAGACATTAGACTTTGTGTTAATAACAAAAACCCGTAAATAAAATCATGTATCGTTTCAGTTTATTAATAAGTTGGCACTTATTACTTGGTTTTTATTGGACCAATGAAGGCGCTGCTGAACAAGCAGCTGTAGCCTTTACTTTTAAAGAATACCAATACAAAGATTCACCAAAAAATGTAAGCTTTTTCAAAATTGGATAAAAAAGTGCACTTTTGTTTGAGGTAGTGTCACAAATGAGACGTGACCCCGCAAATCTTTTTGCAAATGAGGCATTATTTTAGCACATCAAATAAGTACATGTCTTTCTGCTTATTACTAGATATATTTAACGAAAACAGTGTGTCCATTCAAATATTAAGCTTTTATTGAATAAAAGCGAATAATATATATTTTTTTGTTTCCAGGAAATGACATTTCGTGAATTTGAAACAGCATGCGAGCAAAGCAGCGCGTGCAGTCATATGAATGGACTGGCAAGGACTCGATGCATTCGCGAATGCGTCTCGCCCTCTTGTTACAGAGAATTATACCACACTGATCCGGTTAATTAATATATATTTATTAAAACGCCTCGAATATTTCTTTATTAACGTTCCACATTATACCAATATTAAGCGATCTTTCATTTAATCGGAATGTTTTGTTTCAGTTGGAGGAAGGCGAAATAGACGTCCGATTAAACTCTTTCAAGGGATGCTTCATTCAAAGAAGTGGTCGAACACGAAATTGATTACATAGAGATGGAAATTTTATATCTGCCTTAATTTTAATAGCAAACAAAGTAAATCAAATGCGCAGAAAAATTCTATTTATATTGCAAGTAGGTATATGTAACATTTTTTCAGTATAAAACGTATCCTATAGTTTAATCCAGGTCATCATCAATACATTTGTGGAAATCGCATTCAAATCGGTTAAGCTTTTTCTGAGATTAAACGCAAAAACTATTTTTTTGACCTCGGTAACATACCTAAGTACATCATATACAATTTTTTTTTGTTTTTTAAAAGAAAAAAATTATATGTATAGATAATACTTATCTCATTTCAGATAATCTCAAACAGCCTGAGGAGATAATCAACACTTGGAATTTTCGCTGTATAATAAAAATTACAGAATAAAGCGATTAAAGATAATTCTAAACAAAAAATACAATTTTCTTTAAAAAAACAAACCAAACACCTAATATCTGCTGTAAGTTGCCGAGGAGTTTAGTATCTCGTAGTGAGGTGCCGGGTCTTTAAAAATGTAGATCCGCGGATACGGATATTTGGTGTCAAGATCCGCGGATACGGATACGGATCTTAACTTACTCAATCGTTGTCGGTGAGCGTGACCTTGAAACGATAGTTGACGCTTGCATTATAGGTGTCAAATGTTTGATTTTAAGAAATAAAAAATAATCTGAATGGAATTTAAAAGTTTTTCATTGCTACCTAATCACCTATATGTAGAATTTCAGATATGAATTAAAAATTAATAAGATGAAACATCCGTAACGGATACGGATATTTCTTCTCCCTCGGATCCGCGGATACGGATATGTATATCCGGCACATCACTAGTATCCCGCAGACTACTTGATGGTTCAGCATCAGGTCAAGGTCATCAAGTCGCCTCAGTAAATTATTCAGACTTGGATAGGACAAGGGGAAATGTATTAAAAACCATAGGTATACATTATTTAATAAAAATATTTAAAAAATCAATTTTTATAACTTTTTATTTGTATTATTATAATTTACACAAACATAACGAAATCTAAAATAAACTCTATCACGATAATGTAGAGTCGTAACTAAATGTACACTCACAAAACATGTATTGCACACAATTTTCAATACAATGGAAATGCAAATGCTTGTTGCAACTTCAATTACAATTTCAGTTTGTTGTTATTGAAAAAAAAAATTACACCATAAGAGCGTACTCACACGGTACTAGGAATACCAATTAATTTTTAATATTTTTATTCTTTAAAAATTATACTTATTACAAAAAATGAATTCTAGTATTAAATACAGTTCAAGTTTTACAATCCAGTTACCTACCACATTTTAAACATCCGAAAGAAACAACAAAATTGTGGATTCATTTGTCTTCGTGAAAACTGAACACCTACCTACAACATTATACATAAATATTTAATATATAAATAAATATGAACATCGCCATTATGAAACTTATCCAAAATGCTACAGCATTTAAAAAATAACAATCAATGCGATAATTTATTATTAAATCATTCACATTTATATTCTTTTTAATTTAGTAAAGGATCAATATAATTGTGCATTGAAAATTATACATATTTTAATAACATTATAAATGATTATTATTACAATTTCGATTTTAAGGATTTTACGAACCAAATAGTTTCGGTATCACGCAGTGTGAGTACACCTTAACAGCCTGCCTTACAATATAATCGACCAAATATTGAATAATTATATATATATCACACTTTTTATAATTACATTATTGTACCGACGTAACTACTTTATTTATTTATTACTTAACGTATCAATTATGTGTCGAAAGTTTAATATTACATACATGCGAGTAAAAAATGGGGAATCGAGAAATATTCGTGAATCCTAGTATGTAACTAAGTATGTAAAATAAAATAAAAACTATTAAAGGGAGATCTATAAACTACAATTAGTAAATCAAAGGACTTAAAAATAGTAAATAAAAATAAATATCTAGGTGCTCTAAAAAATCTATATTAGACATAGTCTTTGAAGTTGCATTAACATGAAAGCGTTTTCTTAATGATATTGAAATGGTGTCCGATTTTATCGATATTCTATATATAACCAACGTATGTAAATATATTTTGATATACGAATACACACACTGATTAGAATATACAACATCCTGAGCCCGCTATGGTACACAAAGCTGTGGATCACTTGCTAGCTGCTAGAGTAGTCAATTTTGGAAATCGCGGGCGACCAGCAAAAAAGTAGCTAGACTCCTGAAGTTTTGTATGGAGATTAGACCATCAGTAAAGTTTATTTTCGTTTTAACCTTTAAACCCATCAATCTACTACAACTATGTGTTTCGCACGCCATACAAATAAATAAGAACTTTATGAACTTTATGGACTTTTTTATATTTAAAAGTGACAATAGAGCATTAACTGTCATCTGTCGTTTAAAACCAATCAAACGACTGCCATTTAAAGAAAATGTGACTTTACGACAACGCATTGGAGTTTAAAATGAATGGTAGAACTCGGTCGTTATTACATTTTACCATTGACGCGAGGAGGCAAGACTCCGCCATGATTCCGTTTTAGGCGTACTTTTTATGTGGCGTTTTAGAATTTGTCACGCAAATTCCATAGTTGTAGTACTTCGATGCTTTAACCGCTTGGTTTTGTAGTTGTCGTGCCCCTTAGCGCCTGACTCGTGATTTTTTTTTTTTAAGAGAAAGCAACTCAATGATTTAACAATAAACATTATACAAGTAGAGGAATTCGTCGTATATATATCCGGCTCTGGCGGCTAAAGGGTTAACGGTTCAAACTTCTCCCATTAGAATTATAGATAAATTATAGATAATGGGATCTATAATTCTCCCATTAGAATTATAGATCCCATTAGAATTATAGATATAGATAAATCTCCCATAGAAGAAATTATAGATTTTACTGGGAAAATATTGTGTTATAGTAATTGGTTTTCATAGTTCGAAAGTACTAGAAAATCTGTTTAAATTGCGCGTCATTGATCGAGTTTCGAACAATATCTATTAAATTCAGACATCGTTTGACCTTTCACGAGAAAAGTGACATATGTAAGGAGCTTTAAGAACAGTTAAAATGACAAAATACTTGAAAGTTTGCGACTATGAACTGATATTTATTTATTTTAATTGATTGAAATACAGTCCTACAACCTTTCTCTTGGTAATGATTATAAATCAATATATTTGTCGCCCAATATACATATAAAACAACATTTTTTTATTTTTTTTTATATAAATTAAAGCATCTTCATATACTGCTGACTTAGTCTCTGTTTTAATCTGGCTACAACATATAGTTAGCAGTATATTTATACAGTTTTTTTTTCTAGATTTTAATACAATTTTAACATGGCTTATTTTTCTTGTAAAAAAAAAGTATTTATCGGGCATTATTTTTTTTTTCACAGATAAAGCGGGCATATCTTTTCAATATTATTAATAACAAAATAAAAGAATTTATAGTATTTCTATTAATTGAGTAAATGCTGTGTTATGACATGTTTTCGAGATGATATTATAAATGTTCATAGCAAATCTTATATCAAATTTTGATTTGTCTTATGTTATAGAACTTCAAAGGCTATATTTCAACGGTGGTCAAAAGCATAAATGCAATAGGAAATATTGGCAATAAAAAAAAGAGGACGAAGAAAAAAAAAACAAGTTGGATACAAAAAAGAACCTTAACGTCTATGGCAATCAGTTCAAAATCGAGTATAATAATATGTAAGAGGGTGTGTGATTCAAATAATATTTAACCTTATTATGCAAATGTAGATGGCGTCACTAAACTACATAATAACGTCGTTGTCAAATCAGTTTTCTATGTGCAAAAAGTATTTATATATTTTTAAGATATTGACACAGAAAAAGAATTCTTGGAAAATTATTTACGTCAAGGTTTTTGAAAAAAAAAAAGTATTATTCAAAACTAAGTGTTATACGTATACTTATTTGTCTTTCAAACATGAAAATTTATTAATAATGAAAACAAGTAGCAGATTTTAGCGATATTTAATTGACTAATGATGAGTTGAAACACACTTTTATTCAACAAATATATTCCACAGCTGATAATAATAAATTACGGAATGCCGAGTACATATATATGTATATCATATAAATACACGAGGTGATATAAGCAAGTATTCATCTGATTTAAATTTACATAGGTTTATACTTTGTGATGGGCATAGACAACGAAAGGAATCCATAGGAATAGGCAGTAGGTATCGCCTCTGGTGATCCAGGATCTGACTTGCAGTCCTGTGGGAAAGTTCGCGTATGGAGATTTTTTTTTAGTAAAGTTTAGTAGGATTTTTAGTAAGCAATTTAGACTTGGGTGGATATCCGCCAAATGGTACATTTTCCAGCTTCAGATTTATGTATGAAATTTTTTGGAGTTTACTCCTTAAGAATCGATTTGCATATACAGGGTGTGGCCTGTAATAAGAGCAATAAATTAAAATATAGACCCTTTATCGAATCAGTAATTAATTCCAAATGGGTTCAATTAATTAAAATGAAAAACAAATTTACCGTTATTTTCTAACAAAATTAATTACTTGACATTGACATTTACGATCGTTCTCGCCCCAGTACCCTGTACCAAGACATCTAAAGAGTGATAACCGACAATTTAGCGATCATAAAATTCATTGATTATATGTTGGAACTTTGAATTGCTATATCTCTGAGTATAAGCACTTTGGAGCAATATCATCTGGTTAATACCTGCGTATACTTTATAAAATCATTTATTGCTCTTATTACAGGCCACACTCTGTATTATAAGTTCGTGGTATGAAAATTTATGGGAGTAAAATCAAAATTGTTACACGAATGCTTTATATTATGTGTTACGTTCTATTTTGGAATATTTTAGAATATCTGATTTTAGAATGTACATATTTTATAATCGTTCGTAAAGGAATATTTATTAATGGTCTGTCATTATGAAGTTCATGTTAAATAATTATGTTCTATTTAATTGTCATTGTGTGTCAGTGTCATTCATATATTTTCTCTTGTATTTATTTATCGTTCGTAAGGAGTAAACTCCAGTCGTTCGTCGGAGCTTGACACACGCACACTTTTTTCTTCTTCAGAAAACAGAGTAGGGTATCAAATAAAATGGTTGATTTCAAAAATATACCACACCATTACATTTCAGCCATTTGTTTCTAAAAAAATTACCCAAGTCTAAATTCTACTAAACTTTCCTGAAAAAAAAAAACTCCATACGCAAACTTTCCCACAGGACTATAAGAGGTTAAGAGCAGTTAATAAGATTCCCTATTACACAAAACATAGCGTTCATTTTTGTGTAACCAACCTACATAATACATACAACTTAAACGTGCACTTATAATTACATATCTATATGCATATACAATTATCTATTGTATATTATGTATGTTAATATATCTCTTATAAACATCAACGTCACAAATTACTAGTCGTCAGTCCTTCTGGTCGTAGCTTAGCCATTTTTTTTTATCGAAAGCCAATTTCAAAACGCAAATGTCAAATGTCTCCTAAAAATATTTATACTTGATATTTAGAAAGAAAAAAAAAATACTTCTGAAAATTTAGAGGCAATTTCAAGCTGAAAACATTTAAAAAATTTGACTACAAGCTATTTTTTTATATTACTGATCCTCGTGTCTTTATTTCTGTTTAGTATTGAAAATTTAAAAAAAATTTTTTTTAACAAAAACGGACTGTATTGAAATTTTTATTTGTTTGAAAAAAAAAATTAAATCCAATTTCTCAGTCAACAAAGAAAACCTTGTTTTCAGGTAAAAATACTTAATTTTATAATATTTAACTAAAATAATCAACATACTAAAATTTTGCTTTTTTTTTTTTAAATTAAAGACCCGGCTTTATAATTTTAAAACCATAATCTTCTAAATTTCAACCGAAAAAACCAAAAGCATATTATACCTACTATTTGCAACAATTACATTTGACACAGGATTATTACATGGCCGGAAATATCTACGTAATCACCGCTCTATATAATATAATAATATATGCTCAATCACTGACCTGCAGTATATACCACTGGACAGGCTGTCCCATACAAATGACAGCTAATTTTTTTGTGCCATTTTGAAACGCCGCCCTCGATTGTCCCGAGAACTAATTTTGACGTTTGCGTATTTTTATTCTATTTGTTGTCTTAGGGAGTGTTTAACTTTATTTGTGTCCAGTTGAGTTTTGAAACAAGAGATCTTATCATAATTTTAGTGAGTGATCGGACGTCACTAATTTTAGTTCCGTGGACACTCGTTCCATAGCCTACAGCGCCAAAATGGCGTTTTTCAAATAGGCACAAAAATAATTTGAGAGCAGCCTGTCCAGTTGTATATAACTACAGGTCAGTAATGCTCAATGCTCACCATTCACCTTTATTAATTCAAGATGGCCGGACGTGTCTATGACTTGTGCTCTATGACGTCATCAATCTCAAACTCCTTCTCCCAACTCTCGTCGGAATTGGCACTCGAGTCGTCCTTATCGCCGAAATAGTCTTCGACCATATTGCCACACTCGTCCGGCTTATTTTTCTTCGGCGAGCGGCCATTTTTATTCTTGTCTATGCACTCGTCTCCGTTTCTAGTCTTCGCCCTTGCGTCCGCGTTATTGTTTGTCACGTCGCGCGGTTTTGTCTGTTTCTTGCTAGCCATTTCCTTCTCGTATTCCTCTAGAAGCAGCGTTTGTTGTTCTTCGGTTAACTCCACGTCGTGAGCAAAGTCTTCTGTAACATAATGAAGTCTCCTTCAAAATGATTTCTTCATTTTGTTGCACTTAACATGTCGAGTGTAGCACTTTTTGTATTATTATTTTAGAATTACCTAATATTGTCGATATTATAAGCAGTCAAACTTTATAATTGCATAGGACCATTTTCTTCAAAGTTATAGCCCGTTGAAAACCACCTAAAAATTTGGTTTTTTTTATATCCTTTAATTTTTGGATTTAGTGTATAAATAAAAACTTTTGTTATAGTAATAAATGTTCTTTATTATCTAATGAAATTTACAAATTAATTAAACAATAAGAGTTAAAATTTTAACACTGTCATAGTAAATATTAACTTAGTTATATTGAATACGTATTTTTTTTTTTTACATTTTTTGTAACAGTTACTTACATTAATTGATATATTTTAATGTAATGTAACTAAAAAAAGTTTTAAATTTTTAAAAAGTTTAAGTCGTTATAAAGCGACATAATGTTTTTTAGTTTAATCCTTACATTAGTATAATTTGAAGTCGTTTTCCGCGTCTGTCTGTCTGTATACACGCTAACTCCTCCTAAACCTAGGGTTATACAATTTTTCACGAAAGGTTTAAATTATACAATAAAACCCAATTGTTTTTATACATGCAGAAAAAAAAATTTTTTTTTCAACCAAGTCTCCGAAACTGTCCGCGTCCGTCAAGAGGAAGGTTTTTTTTTATATAAAATTTTTATAAACCTGGAGCTTTATTTATATTTATATATGTTCGACATGTAGAAAAAAATCTTAAAAAAATAATAATATTTATTTGACGCGTTTATATATAAACGGATCCAAACAACGCAGTAGTCTGGGCTCACAAAGGTTGTGATGGCAACGTGGTATGGTAACTGGTCACCACTTACCATCCTCCCAGGCGACATCGCTGTCCACGTCATCCGACTGTTCCGTGGATTTGTTGTCTTCAACGCCAGACAAGACCTTTTTTGGACTCCTGTAAAAGAAAACATAATATATTCACACATTCCGCACAGCGCCATATAGTTCCACACTAAGAATACATAGATTTTTTTTTTTGTAAATACATACATATTATAAATACAAAACATCCGTGACTCAGGTACAGAGGTAAAATGTTAACACATAAACATTTTGCCCCTAGCGGGATTTGAACCCGCGACCGTTTGGTTAACAGCTAGGGCTATTAGCCACTAGACCAAACGTGTCGTCGATATAACATTATCATAAACTAAAATCCGAAATAATAATACTAAGTATACTTTTTATGGCATCAATCGATAGGGTCAATAATAAGGAACAATTCTCTTTAACATACATTGTAAATTAAATTAAAGGAAAACCATGAAATCTCAACCTTTACTTATGTTTAAGAATAAGAATGAATAAATTTCTAGTCTGAATTTGGAAAGTAGTGGCAGGGCACACTGTGTTTCGCAGTCATTTGGACAGCATGTCTGGGCGGCAGTAACCACCGCCTTACAGAAGACTACCGTGAAATAACAGCACGTGTGCTTTTATGTTTCGGTGAGTAAGGGATGCCAGAGGCCTTAACCCTATCCCTTCCTCAATCCTACTATGGTTGGCAGCGGATTTGCAATACCTGTGGGGTTGCTTGTGTTATAGGCCAGGCTATATAGGCTAGTTTATAGGTCGACTGTGGATCCAGGCTGCTTTTACCGGTACTATTTGGAAAATTATCGGGGAAGCCTATGTCTAGCAGTGGACGTCCGGCGGCTGCGGTGATGATAATTATGTAATACAATCTGTTTTAAGCGTAGATTTAGAATATAGTTTGAAACAAGGTAATACTGACTGTACAAGCGGCGTTTGCATCGGCAGGTGAGCTAAAACGGGGTCCGCAAGAACTCTTGCAGGCGTCCCGGCGGGGGTCGCTGTCGGATCGCAAGGGGTTCCGCTGGGGCTCGAAGCTGCTTTACGAGAAGCCGCAGCCAGGCGATCCTGTAGTAGCGCCACGCGGAACAAGTATCTGAAACATCGTTTGATTTTATTAAATAACGATTCCAAGGATATACTAAATAAAGATAACTAAGGATATAGCACGCCATACAAAACACCACAAATTTTATGAAACCTTTGTCTATAACAAAAGAGACATAATATATGCGTAGAGCGTGAACTCCTGCCAAACATCTGTCATTTATCAAAAAATGTGACTTTACGTATATAGTACATTACTGCAGAGTCCGGGAAGTGACGGATTGCCGGACGAAGTGGTTTCAAGGCCGAGCTTTAGCGAGGCCTTGACAAAGAACTGAGTCCGGAATCCTCATTCCGGTCGAGGCTGGTATAGTGCTTTTCTTAATAAATGTGAGGAAATAATCAAACACGTGATACAAAAAAAAAAGTATAATATGAAAAAATTATTAAAAAATTAATTTAGGTAGGTACTGAAAAAAAGTCTGCTTTCCCACTTTTTTTATTTTAATGAGTGCAAAGAAAACAGCGCCATACAGCCCAGTCATCAAATGAGCATGCGCTCGCCGCGGCCTACTAGATTTCATCGGGCTGAGCAGCGGCCAGTAATCAATTAGTGCAAAGAAAACAGTGCCATACAGCCCAGTAATCAAATGACCGTGCGCTCGCCGCGGCCTACTAGATTTCATCGGGCTGAGCAGCGGTCAGTAATGAATTTTCATACAACATTCTTGACCTAGGCCGAGAAAGAAATGCATGAGCCAGGAATTACAAACTTCGCGGCTTGTTTTTAGTACAAGAATGCCTACATTTCCGAGCATGTTTGAGAAAAAGTATATTATGTGGTCTACGTATTCTTTTTCAGTTACATTTGTAAACTTCAAATCAATATTGCTCGACAGCAAATTGGGCATCGCACGACATATTAGGACACTCTGTTGGACCATCGCACGATCATTTACATCGCGCTACGAAAACGCATCGTTTGCTCGTATGATCATAGCCAATTAGGACGCCGTCCAAGAGTGGATATTGGGTGACAGAGAACTGGTTAATAGTTAAGGGAGCCTCACCTCTCCCAAAAGTGATCGTGTGAGACGGCGTCCGGTACGAGTTTCTCGTACTGGGCCCTCAGTACTGGGCTCACTCTGAGGCGCCTCAGCGCAGCACTAGCGGTGACTCCGCCCGCCTCTCGGGTCTCGAGGGAGGCGCGCCAAGCGTCAAACTCGCAACTGTTCGCCGGCACTATGAATGTGGCGTCCACGCGTTGCAGCGCTTCCAGCTCTTTCTGTGTAGAGACCCAAAATAATGTCAATTCACCAGTGCTACTACAGCGCCGCCTAATTGAGCGTATTCGACGGACGCTTTCTCATCTATTCTCCCTGATATGGGTGTTGAGACTCCGACTATGTAGTATGTACTAGTGATGTGCCGCACTGTTGAAAATGTATATCCGCGGATACGGATGCGGATCTGAACTTTCTTACTCACTATGACAGTGCGCGTGATCTTGAAATGATAGTCGAGTTATGTACTATTCATATGGTAACCAACTACAATAAATGTTTGAAATATAGAGGTGCCAAATATTTGATACAAATTAATCCATACTAATAATATAAATGCGAAAGTTTGTTTAGATCACTATGAAATTTTGCATACACGTTGTCTGGGACACCAGTAAGGACATTTTCATCCAGAAAAGAAAGGACTATTCCCGAGGGATCATCTAAAATTAAGGAAACTAACTCCTGGCTAAGTGTAATAGCAATAACAGTATACTGCTTTTTTCAACGCGGACGAAGGCGGGCACCATCTAGTAAAAAATAATCTAAATGGAATTTAATAGTTTTTCATTGCTACCTAATCACTTACCTACAATATACATATAGAATTTCATCTGTTAATTGAAAATTAATGAAAGATCCGCCAAAAAGTAACGGATACGGATACGGATATCCGGCACATCACTAGTATGCATAGTTTTTCGCTAATGTATAGTGATAAATGAGGAAGCTTTGTGTTTATACTCTACTGTTGTTAACATTTTCCAATAGACGAATTAAAAAACTCACCTTGTAAGTGGAAAGCATTGTTGTGTCTCCTGAAGACAGGATGACTTCTGTGTCATCATCGTCGTCCGGTTCAGGGTTGAGTGCTGTGCTTACTTGACCTAGCGAATTGAAAGAAAAAAAATTAAAGTATTTAAACATAATAGGTATCAAATTCCAAGCAGCTATCAATATCAAGATATCACTCTAATCCTACTGTTAATAGGCAGCACACTCGCAGCACCTTGTGTTATAGGCGACGGTAACCACCTACCGTCGAGTGGACTGTCAGCCTGTCTGATGCTTTACATTTTAAAAAAATCGATATTTTCCACCACTCAATAAAATTACACTCACCAATAAAAGTGCTAAGGCTCTTTTTCATCACATTCGCTGGTGATTCAGGTTCATCCAACTGAAATATGAAAAATAAAATAAAAGCAAAAGGTACCTAAAAGTATAATATTCAAACATTAAATGTATATTTTAAATATTAGCAAGACACGACAGAATATAATATCAAATGAATAATAAAAGATTATTTTATAGATAAAGCTTTCTCTATTTTATTCACGGTAGCCACATACCATCAGGTGAACCGTCAGCCTGCTCGTCGACCTTAAAATAAAATAAAACTTAAAAAAATGATTAAAAAAAAAAAAACAAAATACCTTTAATGTTTTTCCTATGACGGTTGATGTTGTGCTGAAAACGTGACTTGCTTCGCTCTTTACAGCTGTTCCTATTTCATCCAAATCTTTCTTCACCATCGAATACACCTCGGCTGACTGAAACAGGAATAACGGACAACTATTAGTATTATTCTATTCTATCTATTCTATTAGTATTTCATTCGAGGCTGGATTTTTCGCTAGGGGCACTAGGGGCTAGTCCCCCAGGTGACAAAATTCGGGGCTCGAGAAAAAAATAAATTGCACTATCAAAAATGCTTCAAAAAATGTAAAAAAAGTACAATAAATTTATATATTTTAAGCTAAATACTGTATTTTTAATAATCTGCCAAAATCAAAATTTTCCTAATTTTATTAATTATTTTTATAGTGGAAAGTTAAAAAGTATTCTGAACCCATTTTGTGTAGAATATGGGTGATGGGTTTGCATTTTGTACGGTGCCCAGGACAGCACAAATGGAAAATCCGGCCCCGATTTCATTGACGTTAAGGCTTAGAGCCTGATCAGATCTTCTGTGTTCCATTGTTGATTAAGTAATAGAAAAAAGAATGACATAGAATTGATTTAATTGAACTATAATGAAAATAATGAAACATACGCCACGAATTATAGTTGGGATGTTTTCGTGGAAAAACATTATAAGGCTTTTAGTTAATAATTTTTACATGAATTTAATCAGCAAAAATTTCACATATACTGCACATTATAGATATTAATTGTACTCAGTTTTTTGTTTCCATCCAAACCTTCATATTATATCTCAGAAATATCATGTTTTTTTATTTATTGCTATGACCAAAAACTCACGAGGAATCTTGGAATTACGTAGTAGTTTGGAATTGGTAACAGCTCCCTTTGGCGAGTGAACTCTTAACTTAACTTACAAACTTCAATAATAATTCAATAATAATAATAATTCCCTAACAAACAGCTTTAAGCAATGTATGTTAGCTTTTAAGCTGTTTGTTACTCAATTACGTCACCTGCACCATTATGAATAACAAACAGAAATACTTCAGTCTTACAGAAATACTTGTACACAGTTAGTTGAGTTACATTTTAAGGTCATTTAGTTTCAAGGTCGTAAGATACCTATTGTACATTCGCGTGAAAATCAAATTTTGCACGGTTATTAATTTTAAATATGTTACAGATATCTGGTGCCATTATTTTAAAAACAAGCAGCATTTTCATGTTGAATCCTATCTAAATATGAACGATTTTAAGCATTGTTATTTATTCGTTAGGACCTGTTAAAAATTAGGCTATTTTTTATTTAAAAAAAATTTACTTTAGTCTTGGCAGAGGACAGCCACGAGTCCCACCAGTTACCGGAACATTTTTCCTCTCTAGACGGAGTGCTCGCTGAACTTGGGATAGCTTCGCTCCTGTAAACAGTCAATAATTTACAATATTATAGTTACTGTATAGTGAATGTTAGCCATAATGACCATGGAAGATGTATACTTTATCACTATAGCTAAGAAATATAGCTTGAGTAACCAAAACACTCTTGTGTCAGGGTTTGATTCCTGGCAGGGCACACACGCTGCATTTTACTCATTTGGGCGGCAAGTCTAGCGACAGTAACCATCCTCTTATAAAAAACCACTGTGAAATAACAGCATATGTACTGTTGTGTTTCAGTGAGTGAATAAGGAATGCTAGAGCCCTACAAATATATAGTACAAATTTGCTCTATCAAGTTACTATAAAATTGATGTATTTGTCTAACTTATCTACTTAAACTAAACGGTAAAAAATGAAAAACAGCTCAAATTGTTTCAAAGTTTTTGCTCATAGTCATTAGTGTATAACAAATTTTAAAAAATATATAATATTCTACTAATGAATTGATATATCTAGCGTGTTATATTATAGTAGCTGTTGAACGCACTTCACCCGCATAAATTTATAAAATATAGCCTACCTTACTCACTGATAATGAAGCTTTCTATAGATGAAATCATTTTCAAAATCGGTCTTGTTGTTTTTGAGTTTATTCATTACAAATATACAAATCTTCTCTCTTCATAATATTAGTATAGATACAATTTTTTTAATTTATAAACATATTAAAAACCATCAGCTTTATCAGTTTCCTATCAAATAATTCAATGTGTTTTGAAAATAATCAATGTCTTATCTTAGCAACAACGTATTATGCACATATTGCTGTATCTTAATGTTGTAAACTGTTACATATCATTAAAAATGGCAAAGCAGATAATTTAAAATATTGTACTCTTCATAAGCAATAAAATCGGGGAAAAAAATGTACTTAGGTGCTAAATAAGTAAGCGATCGGTAATAATGAGGTTGAATATTAAGGTCATATAAATATAGGCGTAAAAACACTTGTCACAAAAAATATATAAAATAAAATAGTAAATGATAGATTTTGTGATCAATTCTAATTAAAATGGACATATTCTAAACAATACAATAAGATATTCTAAACAACAAAGTCTAATAAGGCATAGTAACGAAAGATTGAACAGACCGATAATGCAATTGAGAAAAGAATTTTAAATGATGATACTCACTTCTCTGCCATCGTGTCGTGTAGTTTATTTTTGTGTTATGTGGAGCACATGGATTTTTCTACATAAATTTTGATAGAATTGTTATTGTTTTTGCAAAGAATTTTACAATGGATTTTGACAATTTTGACATAGTTTTGTTTGCGTTGACGTAAGGTAACTTTTTTAATTTGACTCTATGGTTTGACAACGGTACTATATTGTCTATCTATACCAATTAATTTATTTTTTTAAGTGCTATATGAAAAGAATTTTTGTTTAACAATAATTTAATTATTATGCAGGTAAGTACGAAAAAATAAACACAAAAAATAGAAAGAAGTTTCAATGTGTTCACTAAGTATTAAGTTACACTGTAGCAGTGTGCTTATATTACTATACTATTAGCAGTGGTATAGCATAAATAGTAACTGGCAAACTGGCAATACTGGTATTAACTTGGTACTTGGTATCCCTAATTTTGGCTACCAGGTGCCACAGATTACTATATAATTACTATGTATAATATTATCTTATAATATCAACGATAAAATTTTGTTTTATTAAGTACCTGCTTATTAAGTAGATGCTTATATACACACGTTCATAAACTTTGGATATCGGATATCAAAAAATAGATACCATGGCAGTTAGTGAATTAAAAAAATAATAATTTCAAAGCAATAAATGAGCCAGTATTTAAACTTAAAAAGAAGTGCCCCTTTTGTAGTGGCAGACGTAGAGTAAGAAAAATTCCTGATTCCGCGGTCCAACCTCGGTCTATTGGTAGAGAATAAGTATTGCTGGTTTTAATTATAGTTATAGATGTAGAGTAGTAGTAAAGTACAGTCAGCTTGGTATTTAAAATTCAAACCTCTAACATAGAGCGCTTCAAGAAAATTCTATTTAGACCACAACCCATTCTATCTGAATCTTCTCCATTTTCTTTTATCCTTACGCAGCGCACTTGTATCCCACTTGGTTTTGCTTGTGTGTTAGGCGACGGTATCCACTTATTATCAAGTAGTCAGCCTACTTACTACTACTTGCGTGTTTTTTTTGCAATAAAAAGATGTTTCTTATGAATTAGGTAGATACCTAATTACCTATATGAGTCCCGTTTGTAACTTAATATTACCTACAAAACACAAATTAATTGAAAAAGGAAATCGAGGATATTTTGTCTCATCAAAACGTATAGAAAAAGAAATAACAGCATAAAAATTACCCACGCAACGAAAAAACGAACTTTCACCGATATTAAATCGTCTCTTTTAATGAGTAGGTAGGTACACACCGTACATAATTTAGCACTACTAATTATATTAATCCGCCATACAAAATATTAATTTTCTTACGTTCGTCGGGTCTACATATCGCCGCGATCTTAGTTCGTGGGTTATTCAATAACATATTGGTGGCTACGACGATTCTGTAATACGAAATTGCGAATTTTATTGCATTTCTTTTTTTTTTAAAATTTTGCAAATTTAAGGCCAGTTTTGGAAACAACCTGCTAACTTGTGGATAAATGACAAAAACATATAACACTAATATTTGGATATTTGGACAGTTTTTAAAACATTTATTAATAAGACTGTATAATATTTTTTGAATTTTCGAACAGTGGCAATTCGAAAATCGAAAATCGGCAGCGCCGTTGCATCCTTCAGGCGTTTCATGTGATTACCTATAGGTGACGGTAACCATCTAGCACCAAGTTGGCCTACAACTCGACAAATTGTATTCGACCTGCAATTATGTTTAAATATTGATTGAATTGTTGTAGCTATTTTAAAATATCCAACGGTTATAAATATCTCCACTTTGAATTAGTATCAAGGTGTCACATTACATAATAAACTTTAGTTTATTCTAATTGTTCTTGATTGTTTATTGAGCTAGTTCCAACTTCCTTCAATTTTTACATATCATGACAAAAATCAAACCATGTTTTTATATTGATTTTTAATTAAGTTTCTTTTTGTGCTTTATGGCAATGGCTGGTAGTAAAGTGTAAAAGTCCTAGGTAAAAACTGTTTTGAATCTTCGCATGTCGGTACTAAAATTTTATTTTAATTGTTTATATTTCTTATCCCTTACAACAAAATGTTTACAAAATGTATGTATTCGTAAGTTATTTTTATTTTGTTGAGTAATGTCTTTGAGAATCTGAAATTTTTTTAAAGATTGGTATTGATTCAGAAGAATATTGTGGAAGATCAGCTTGTAGAACTTACAGTTCGATTCGAAATTTCGCGAACTGTTTTCGGGATAACCTCATGTCAGATACTCGCATCATTTTGAAAGGAATTTTTGTGGTAAATAAATCTGTTGGTTTTAGTGTAGGTTTCTGAGATGTTAGTGAAAAGATATTACTTATATAGCAAAGCAATGTTTGTTTTAACGCGTAAGTATAAAGAGTAAAATAATTAAGTTATAGTCATAGTTATAATCCGCAAAATTAAGAGAACGCGCTCTTTTCAATTATTTATTAATACTTATTTGTATTTCATTTAGTGCTTTAAAAACATAATTGTGTAATGAATTTTTTTATTCAATTTTATATGCATATTATAAGCTGGTGGCGCGACTTCGTCTGCGTTGAAATATAAAAGATAGAAAGCCTGGGGCCCTAGCCAAGAACCAAAATAATGCAAACGTTTCGTTGCGTTCTTACGAAACGAAAGAAATAATGCCCGTTGATTGGTCAAAATTTTATGTGAAAGTTACAACAACCAATCACCTGGCTTTATTTCTTTCGTTTCGTAAGAACGCAACGAAACGTTTGCATTATTTTGGTTCTTGGCTAGGGCCCCTGAAATACATTGACGCCTGACATTATACCTTTGCTAAGAGTTGGGATTTTATTTTTAGAAAGCTAGTGCCACGGCTTTGCCCGCGTGAAATATTTAGTCTATGGCCATTATGAAATTGAATTTCCTAATAGAGATAGTCTAAATATTTCTCCTATTGGTTCTACCTATTAGTGATTTTTTTTAAAATCGGATGAGTGGCTTCGAAGATCATCTCTTACATATTACCTACTTACTTGAACTGCAAACAAAAAGCGTTTTATTATAGACATAGATACAAAAAATAAATAAAATTACCTACACATTTTTACAAAAAAAAATACATTTTGTAATTAATACTAAAAAATAATAATATATGTTTTGCGACATCTATTGCCGATTAATAGTATCAATAACAGTTGTAGACGTCATTGTAGATGTATTTATCGTCAATAACTTATATTTGGTGATTACTGCATTGTTCGATGGATCTGCTATTGCTTTCCCGCAAATTAAGTCTTCATTTATGTTATTTATATTCTACTTACTATCTCATTTACGTCTTTATTAACGAAGCCGTTACAATCTTCTTTGAGCCTTCTTTTCTTAAATATTTCATTTTATTGTCACTTTTATTACTGTGACACGTCCTCAGATCATACAAACAATTTATTTTGAATTATTAACCCCTTGGCTACTCTATGTGGTTTATGTTGTTTATTAAATCTTAGAGTTTCTTGAGGCCAATTTCTACAGTTTTACCGAAACTAGGTGATACGTATTTTAGCAATAGTAAAATTAACAACGATAATTATGAATAATTATTTATTTATAGACGTATCCACTAATGCCATCTATTGGGGAAAGTCAAAAATATTTGAGCAATGATGCAAGATAATATAGAATTTAAATATGCGTCCAATTATGCCATCTATTGGAAAATGTCAAAAACTGAAAGATCAAAAGCCGGAAGGATCACAAGTCTGTTATTAGCTGTCAAATTCAGGTATAATTCGAGTCGCTACGAAGTCCTCATATGCCTCTATAATTTAGCAAATTCTAGATCCGTCACCGTACAAAATTAACCGTTTTGAAAGCATCATTCTCTCATATTAAATTTATGCGTAAGGATAATTCATTTTTTAGCACGACTGTACAGGTACCCAGGCACACCCATTGTTTGTTTTCGATCAGATTCGGCGAGCTTTCTTCACGATATTAATAAGAGCCTGCGAACGATGCTGTAACGGCCGGGCTTGACACAGGGTGTTTGTTTTTTGACAACATAATTACAAGCGTTAGCGGAATCGCATTAGATTGTATTTTTTTAAAAGGAATAATTCGACTCCATGATGTTTATATCATGGCAAGTTGCTCTCATTGAGCAAAAAGGAAAATGAAATGAACATAAGCGAATGTGGAAAAAGAATACCCCATTGCCTCCTGTTTAGGTACCGCAAAGATACAAAGAAGACGCAAAGAAAATGAAATAGTAGAATAATGGACGGATTTTGTTAGAAATCTCAGAATCAACAATATCTCAAAAATGCCCACATTTATCTTTCTTTTGTTCTTCATAATTCAATAATATCTCCGTATTTCATCAAAAACACAGTACTATTTACAAATTTTAAGGCAAATGGCTTATTAGTGGCTCGGGACCAGTTTTGTCTTATGTTTACGTGGTTTTTATTAGCTTTGTTATGTGTTATTTTATTTATTTATTTTATTTTAGGTAATTCAAGTCCATAATTAAAATCTACAACAACAAAAAGAAATAACAATCATTAACTCATAGAAATCATAAAAATTGCACACTAAGAACCATTAATTAATAATAAAATTAGGATAATTTTAAATTATATATTGAGTGAGCGGATTAGCATCAGTTTCTTGTGTACTTAATTACGTATTTATGGCATGTTTGATATGAGCTAAGGTTATGAAAACAATATGTGAAAGCTTTAGCCTGTGGTTAATTCACACGTAGTTCGGAATATTTTGACTTAATTGTCTAAATATTACACCATCTCATCTGAAAAGTGAACAACCTGTAGATACACATAAACCTGAATGGATAATCCGGCATAAACTGTAATAATAATACGTCAATGATCGACACGGCAAAGTTCATCGCTCAATCAGCGCAGAGCGCGCGCCCGAGGCTGTGACGTCACCGCTCGTGACTCGCCCCGCCCCGCCAACAGATGGCGCTGTTCGATCTGCTAGATCGGAACCCTCACGCTTCTCCGTGTGTGGTGCCCCTTAGGGTTTGCTGAACTTTGTAATAACAAAAAAATTGGACATCACTACTTCAGTTCCTATTGGCTCAGTGGAAAATATTTTTATAACTACATATTAGAAATCCCTTCTGTTCTCTCAGCCCCAGTGTCAGTTTATCAATTTAAAAAAAATATTTTTAAATTAGTGGTGTACATTTTTTTAATGTTAAGGTCGGCAGATAGCCTGACCTTCAGCACAGCAACGCTACAGCAGCTGCAAGTGTGCTTGCCGACTACAATAGGGTTAAGGATAAGGGATTGGGAAGTGATAAGGGGTAACAGCACACATGCTGTTATTTCACGGTGGTCTTTTGTAATGGGGTGTTTACTGCCGCCAGACGGGCATGCTCAAATGACTGTGAAACGCAATCAAGATTAATTACTAAATAATATTGATACTATGTATTAGTATTTATTTAAATTATATTAGTCGAAGATAATCTTTTAATTTCCTATAATTTATTCTTCTTCTTCTCAGCGTGCCACTTCTCTGCGAAGGTTAGCGACCATCATGGCTATTCAGACTTTGGAAGCAGCTGCGCGTAAGAGGGAGCGAGTGCTCAATCCGAACCATTCTCTTAGATTCTTCAGCCAGGATGTCTTTCTTCTACCTCTGCTCCGCTTCCCCTGTATTTTCCCTTGCATCACTAGCTCAAGAATACGGTATCTTTCGCCCCTCATTACGCGTTTATTATATAATTAATTTATTAATTATAATTATAATCCTTATATACCGTATATAAACATTACCTGTCACATGTTTGTTCGCGATGAACTCTTAAACTACTGAACCGATTTTGATAAAACTTCGTAACTATGTGTAATTTGGTCCAACGTAAAAGATAGGATAGTTTATATTTTGTTTTATCGGCATACTTACCTGAAACTTTATATCGTTCCAAAATAAATTATTATAAATATTTAAAAACTTATTTTTTTATTTGGTAATTTCCTTATGTTTTTATTTAATAACTACGTATGTCTATCGCAGTGGTGCTTATTGCTATCGCTGTGATGACGGTTGCGCCGCCACTGCCCATTGTTTTTACATTTTTAGACAATCCTCTGGAACCCTAACATTTTTCTAGGATAAAATTATGTTGTATGAGGTACATACAAACTTTCGCATTTATAGTATTGTTAAGATTAGGATTAACATATCTAATTATTGATCTAATGGTGCATGTAAGATTTGGTTTCTTTTTTCGCTTCACAAATACCGGATTAAATCTGTGGCAGTAAATCTTTGTGTGGCAGTCGTCTTTGTGAAATATTAGCGTATTGAGAGGTTACGACTATTCGAATCCGTTGGCTGATCGCTTTATTGATTGGTCGGAAAAATCGTGCTTACAAATGTACGGTGACCAGGAATGAAAGAAAAATAAGACATATTTTTTTATGTTAAGTTTGACAGACAGGCTGACGTTCACTTGATGATAGGTGGCTACCGTCGCCTTTGACACAAGCAACGCCACAGGTGCTACCATAGTAGGATTGGGAAGGGATAGAGAAATGGGGTCTGCCATCCCTTAAACCCTCACCGAAACACAACAGCACATATGCTATTATTTTCCAAATCCAGACCAGAGCCAACATTGAAAACTTCATTTCCAAATTTTCCCCCTGTCGAGAATCAAACTTAGAGCCCCTGAGACAGATCGCTAAGACAAGCTTTTACCATTCGACCAATGGGTTCGTTCGACTACATATTGGTGATAAGAATGATTGAACGAATGGTTAAGGTTACCTTTACAACCTGACCTATGGGTTCGACTACAATATTGGGGCTAAAACTATTAATTGGTGGAGTGGTTAAGACTTAACCACTCGACCATTGAAACAGTGAAACAGTAATTATTTATTCATTTTTACCAGGGTTTAGCAAAAATAGTCAAGATTATTACCATCTTGAGAAAGATACTTAGGACTTCCGAAGATACTTAGGATACCATCTTTTTGTCATTCAGTTCAACTACACGTTGGTGCTAAAGATACCCATTGGTAGAGTGGTTAAGGTACCTACTTTACCTTAAGTGTTTACCTTACCCACTCGACCAATGTGCTAGACAATGTGTGAGTGATATTTTTTAAAATATTTATAATGAAAGGACCAACACTAAAACTGATTATACTTTTCAATTAATATTCAGGGTTTGAAAGCGCATGTAAATTAATTGTGGTCATATTACACCGTGGGCGAAGCGTGGGTGCGAGCATCTCTATGTGATGAACGTTTAAATATGATTGTTTCACCAGCCTGAGCACTCAAATAGATTTATTATATCAAACTATTCATTTAGCGAATAAAATGGATTTAAATTTATTATTGCAACGAAATATTAACATCGTGATGCATTGAAAAGGTTAGGTCGGGATGAGGCATTTGATTGTGTTAACGATATTATTATCAATTCGTTTCTGGGAGAACGCGAGTCATGGGAGCAACAATAAAAATGTACGCAAAACATCCCAAAAAAAAACATGTATCGGTAAGTATACGAGAATGAATCAAAAAGTTTTTAAAACTGCTCAGTGTCAATTCTTTTTTGTCACGGTTTTATTTTTAATTAGCTTTTGCACGCGACTTCATCCGCGTAACTTTATAAATATATTGTTACTCTATGACAATGTTCTATAGGTGAAAGAATTTTTAAAGTCGTTCCAGTAGTTTTTGGTTTAATCATAGAGTAAATAGTACTTTAACCAGTACTATTGGGTAGTTGAATATAAGAGAGGCAGATCGATCCGTAAAGATGATCCTCGCTCTGGCCGACCTTCTACTTCTATCGTAGATTAATAACTAGTAAGAATTGTACTAGAAGATAGAAAAATCACAATTAAATATTTAGCAAACCCTACGTATTTCTTTCGGCAATGTGCAATCAATTTTTAAAACATGTTTTATGGTTCAAAATACTTTTAACCAAAAGAACACTGTAAGGTTATTAACACTCTGTCTCAGTGGTCCCGGGTTCGATTCGTGGATTGGTCAACTTTGATAGTGGAAAAAAAGATAATACAAAAAATTACTAGAGACTTAGCGACGATGAAATCGAATTAAAAAATATCGAAACGATATAATTCATCCATATTAAAATAAGAATCTCGATTTTTAGAATCAATTTTTCATAATCTACAGTACAGATGTGGAAAATTCTATAGTTATAAACGTTTAAAAGCTCGAGTTAGTGTAGCCACTTTCAAGTTTTGAATGGCTTCTATCTCCGCTTAAAATTCAAATAAAGCGAAAAAGCCGCCTTTAAGCGGGCAAGCCGCGTTCAAATAGTAGAATAATTGCGACGCATGGCCTTAAATCGGCCCGAGCGTTATTTGTTTATTAAGGGCGGTGTTTTTAACATAAATCTACAGACCGCACGCTCGCCTGCCAAGACCACTGGAGCTAATCAAATTATATAAACTTTTTACTACACCAAATTTTATCAATATTGACGAGGCTGTAAGATGAGTGGTTAGGGTGCATAATTTAACACTGTTTCAGGGTTCCCGAGTTCGATTCCCGGCATGATCAACTTTGAAAATGATTTTTTAAACGTTGGCTCTGGTATGGATCTGGACATTGCGTCTCGCTGTTATTTGGGCAGCCTGTCTGTCGCCAGTAACCACCCCCTTACAGAAGACCACCGTGAAATAACAACACGTGTGCTGTTTTTTCGGTGAGTGAGTAATGTATGCCAGAACCCATTTCCCTATCCCTTTACAATCCGCAGCATACACACTCATCCGAAGCGGCTCTTTTTTATTTATTATGTTAAGGTCGACAGACAGGCTAACAGTCTACTTGCTGGGTTGCTGGTAGGTTGACTATAAAAGGATAAGAATAAGGGAAGGGATGGGGCAATGCGTTCTGGCATCCCTACTCACTCACTGAAACACAACAGCAAATAACGCTCGTATCCTTAAAATTAAAATTTACCGAATAAATGCTCAAAATTTATACTTGCCCCGACTAATGTCATCAGCTTTGAAAAATTTGTTCTTGGCGTTAGTTAGGAATTGAACCGGGTAGAGAGCAAAAAGCTCGTCAAATATCTTCTTATATTATTCGAAAATAAAACATAACATAAAAATGAAAATGTAGTTATATTTTAAAATCAAGTTTTTTTTATCGAGTTTCCAACAAGCATGCTACTGGATATAATCTTTTAACATGATAAATTACCTGCTCCATCACACACAGACTCGTCAAAATGAACTTATTTGTCAAACTTAGATGATAGTCGCATGATAACGGCTACAGGAAATTGAAATCTGTATCACTGGCCGAAAATCGAGCGCGTTCGGCCATCTTGGATGCTAATCGTTTGGGCCCACCTAAGGTTGCCAGCATGACTACATGGACAATGTCAATAATTGACTTATTGCTTTGGCGTTGTCAGCTAATTGTTTTATTTAATTTGTAACCTTTTTATATATTTTTATATTTAGACAAATTTACTATTTCAATTAAAAAGAAAAGAATTTACAAGCTATACAATTTAAAATTATAAACAAACCCTCGACTTTCTATTGGTCCCAAATACGCTATATCTGCTGTAAGTTACTGACATGAATGCTGCAGCATCAGAAACGTGTTGAAGTTAGTGAGATCCCTTCGTTAACTAGAAAACTGAAAGTTTGTATTATTTTAAGCCTTAAACCCCAATTTTATTCAAATTTTTGTATGTAATACAGAATTTACTTTTTTCCCTGATAGGTATCGATTAAAGATTTATTCATGAAATAAAAATTTTATGCTGAAGTCATAAAAAATCAACACAGTGAACTTCCATTACAGTTTTCATATAAAAATTTCAATTTAAAAAATTATGCCGATTTCAACACTGAAAAATATGAAAAAATAACTGGCAACCTTGTTGATCGCACGTCACAATTTGAATATGGAACTCTTTATTCGTAAATGGCTTTTCGGTTTTTTTTGCTCTGTTTGTTGCCGGCCAGTTGATGGATAGATATTTGACAGGAAATGAGTGTCATTTTTAAAAATGATCCTTTCTTACTTGTTTTACATCATTTTCATGCACTTGTTTCCTATTTATTTATTTTAGACAAGTTTCTAATAGATAGCAGAACTGAAATTTTATAAATTTGCCCGTCTGGCAAGTAACCACCCCCTAACAGATGACCACTGTGAAATAATAGCATTATTGCTGTTGTGTTTCGGTGAGGGAGTAAGGGAAATGAAGTTAGTTTATATTATGTATTTTATATCTACGATACATTAGGATTCCAGAGCCCATTGGCAGTGCTTGTGTTATAGACGAGTACTAGCCACCTACCATCAAGTGGACCGTCAGAATGTCTGTCGAGTTTAACATAAAAAAAAGAAAAACAGGCTTTACTTTAAATAGCAATGCATACCTCGTTATCCTGTAAGGGAGTTGTTATCTACCTACTGTCGCCAAACGCAGTGTGCCCTGCCACTACCTACTAAATTATATGTAAGGTTTTCTAAACAAAACACTCTTCATGAAGTAGCCATAGTACGTCGAAGTCAAAAAGCTGTAAGTAAGTAAAGGCTTTTATATGTATATTTATTTATAGTTCCTTGTTTGTCGGCGCAGTATTCAGTAGGAATTAGCTCAGAGAACATTACCGCCGCATTCGATTCGGAATCAATTCCACGTAATTACCTTAACTAGACTTTAATTAATGATTAAATATAGAACTATATTTTTTATTCAATGATTCATACTAGATCATTAGTTTTGAAATAAATTACTAATTTATTTAAGGTGGACATAGTACTACAGCTAAACATGTAACAATACCAAATTAGAAACTATTATATACGAGTAAAAATTTGCCGTAAAAATGTTATCTGTTCTTGTCAGAGAAGCGTTATCTCAAGCTCAATTTTCTTATCACTGGTTGTTTTGTCTACATTAATTATAACATAGGACATTTCAGCAGTTTACAATCGGTTTCAAATGTGGGTTCAATAAGAAAAAAAGAAAGGACAAGTACCAAACAATAAATGTTATAAGGATTAGGCAAGAAGCTTACCTTATTCTTACGTCCTAAGTCTAGTTGCAGGCATAAGAATAGAAAGAAAAAAACGAATAACTCATAAAGTGTGTGTTAACAAAAAAAATTATTACCACTGAAAGAAAATGGCGTCTAAGATACAGTCTCGGCCTAGTTTAGACGCTAGTACTCACCATGATTAAATATGTAAAGTTATACTTACAATCTATTACTTTTTAATGTACTTAGAGATTTGTTATTAAATAAATATCTATACTAATATTATAAAGCTGAAGAGTTTGTTTGTTTGGTTGGTTGAACGCGTTAATCTCAGGAACTACTGGTTCGAATTGAAAAATTCTTTTTGTATTGGATAGGTCCATTTATCAAGGAAGGCTTTCGGCTATATAACATCACGCGGACGAAGATGCGGGCACAGGCTTGTTATTAATAAAAAATTAGAAAATGTATTGAAAATATTAAATGGATTTAACCATTTGTTAAGTTAAACCGAGTTTGTTGCCACTGGGCCCGCACTATTTACGTTTAATTAGCTCTATCGCTAATTATTTACGTGGCCGCAGCCCGAGCACGATGCCTGCGACCTTTCGCCGTCGGTTTGCATTGCAACTATTTATTGGGATCTATTCAATATATTTGATCTGCAAATAATACTGTATTTGGTAATTTTCTAGTTTGCAGTTAATTAACTGTTGAATGTGAAAAGCGTTTATTATTAAATTTTAATAGTAGTTTTTCTTTATATTCTTATCACCATAATTATGTAAAAAAGGAAGGTCTTTATAAAGATATGGTATAAAGATGAACAGTGGCTTAGAGGGAGTGACCGGGTAGCCCATCTGGCGGCAGTAACCACTCCCTTAACAGAAAACTACAATATAATAAGAGCGTGTGCTGTTGTGTTGCGGTGAGAGAGTATCCCAGAGCCCATTTTCCTTTCTTTCTTTCTATTTTTTCTTTCTTTCTTATTTATTCTTAATCCTACTAAGGTCAGCAGCTCATTTGCAGCACTTGTAATTTTGCTTGTCTATAGGGATGGCAGCCACCTCCTACAATGTGGATCGTCAGCCTGCCTGCATTCTTTTATATATAAAAATCAATAGTGTCAAATCAAATCAATATCAATAGTGTTGATGACAAGAATATAAGCGTCAATTGAATAATATAATTGAACAGATTTCGATAAAACTTTGCACTCAAGTAGACCGTCACCTAATTTCTTCGTGGGTAGAGCACATTAAGCTGCTTATAATAAGTACTGATATACAAGAGGCTGGCTCGTATAGTCAACAAAGTCAGTCCTCATTTGACCATATGGTCCTAATTTGACCAATTTGACCACATATACTGAGGCGAACAGCGATTTTATTTCATAGCAGAATAGATAGATTTTTTTCCCTTCTTATTTATACTAAAAAGATTACCTACATGAGAAAGTAATCTTTTTTAGTAAAAATGAGAAGGAAAGAGAAAAATAAATGAGCGATTCTTATTTCGTATATAAAAATTGTGAAGCAAAAAGCCAGGGCTGAACTCAGTGAACATAAGAAATAATAGGTTCTTTTGATTCCTCCGGATTGTGTCTTGTTTTGATGTTTAGCGGCAGGTGCTTTGACGTGACGTGTCGTGAGGAACACGACGTTTATTGGATTGATGGGTGGTTCCAGTTTCGTTACCGCAGTGCGTACTAATGTCCCTCATACACCGAACAGAGACAAACGCGCGGTTTTCATACAAACTCACTTCACTTAGAACAATAGTCTTCTGAGAAAAACTATCTTTTTCTTCTTTATCTTATCTTTTTCTTTTTCTTCTTTATCTTCTGAGAAAAAAATTGAATTGAATATCTTAATTAATTTTTGAAGTGAAACTTCTTTGCGCGCGATGAGAGTAAACACATTATCTACTTTCTAATTATTATTTTTTGCTAGCTTTAAACGAAAGTAAGTCTTCAATTATAGAGTTTGTATTAATAGGTATTTTTTATTAATAGAGATAGTATTAAATAATAAAAAAAACATAAGTAGTAATAATAAAAAAAGTTATCGGTAACACGACTCAAATTAATTACAAACACTGGAGTGGTTTACTAGAAGGTAGTGGTTTACTAACGCACTAGACGCTAAATTAAGAAATTCCATAAAAAAAATCATCAAATCTAAGACTTACATTAGCTCTAATAATATAGAAATAATATAAACACATTCAATTTTATTGTTAATTTGTGAAACATAGTTGTCTGTATTTTTGTAAGTATATTTAGTATCTTAATGAGGCTTTCGTAACCTTGTAAGTGTGATTTATTATTATTTAATTAATTTATTATGATAATATCTCAATAAATAAATCTATGTTTTTAGTTCATGTATAAAATAATGTTGCGATGTTAACACAATCGTTCTAAGCTCCAGAAATAACCGCGCAATTCTCGTCAGACGTGTGTGAGTGCTTTAATAAAATAATATAATTAACTTTAAATAAATGTACATTCAACATTAACAAGTGGTCAAAGTAAAGTGTGTATTGCAAAAAGGGACATCTTTAATTCATTTTCAGGATACCAACTGTATCACTTTAGATTCGCCAGCGTTTTTTATTAAGTTAAAATTTTTTGCCTATTAAAAGAAAACTTTTTAAGTAGGTAAATACTTAGTGTAAGTAAAAAGATAATACATAATGTTTATATAAGATAACATATTATAAAACTAACTGTTCTCTGCAGATTGTGTGTATAAGTATAAGTAAAATTAACATCCACTGCGAAGTGGATTTTGTTTTATACTATTTAAAGATAAGTTACTTTTAAACCACCCATCGGATTTTGATGCGGTTTTCACTAATGGAAAGAGGGATAAACAAGAAAAGGTATGTAAAGGTGTATATAAAAAAATGCATCCCAGGCGAACCCGGGAGCGGTTCGCTAGTAGCTACATAATATTTTTGTAGTACCATTTTCATTCCCTCATTACTATCAGAATTATATCACAAATATTATGATCTACGAGTATGTTCAATATTTCATTTAACGCGTCGTTTGGTTTGAACTGTGACACAAATCCTTTTTTTAAATTAAAATCAGTTTATTAAATTTAATGTTATATCTACATTATGATATTAGCGTCTCAGTAAATATTCGTACTATATATACACTATAAATTAATTCTTAATAATTTCAAAACAGAATTCTTCCAACAAAGATTCAAAACTCAGTTTCTAAACTTACAGTAAATATTTTTATTTACAATATTTACACACAAATATCTAGTGTATAACAAAAGAAGGTATAAAGTTATTTTATGTACAGTATAAATAAATAAATAAGGGTAAAAAACCGGTAATGACACAATTCAGTATAACGACTTAAAAAATTATGTCAGTTAATTTGTGTTCAGTGTTTTCTAAAAAGTTCTGTTAACAAATAAGAGTTTGTTTAGATAATAATCTTTGTTTTGTTTCCAATGTTCCTTCCTGAACGATCAGGGGCACAGATGTCTAAAGGGGAAGAGGTACGATATCATAGTATGGATCGACGGGATTAATGTGTTTAATTTAATTAAAAATAAATAAATAAAGATTCATTTTCTTTCAGGCAATTGGACCCATATGTTACGTATAAATAAAAAATAATATAAGTAAAATAAAATCTTTTTTTTTAAATACCAAAAGTAATAAGACACAAGATAGATAAAATATAAGAGAACAAAATGGTATTGCTGTATTGTTATTAAATCTTTTATTTCTAACTAGCGACTCGCTACAGGCTTCGCCCGAAATGCAATTTTTGTATGAAAGGTATAACGTACTTTTCTGTAATACTGACAACGTATTAAAAACAATTACCTATTCAATCTTAATTGCTCAAATATTATGTCCTTTTTTTTCTTTCTGAAATTACCTTATGACTTTTTTTGTATACCTGACATGTGTAAGCAAATTTCATGATGGTCGGTTAATTAGAGCGCGAAAGGGTAACAGACGAATAGACAAACTCACTTTCGCGTTTATAATAGTTGTTAGGATATGAAAATTTCACAGATATTTCTTCTACGTTTGAGTTCATTTCTTCAGGTGATTTTTTTTTAAATATCTTTTTGCATTTGTTAAATATTCTCGATTAAATTAAGTGTAATATAGGTTATTTATGATTTGATTAATTGTATTTTTATATCCATTATCTCTGATAAATATCCTTAGCATTCAGTATCACAATAATTCATTATGATCTAATCTAGTTTAATTTAGTACTGAAAGCCTTGAGTGGTTGGGGCCGGAAGGTTCTACCCACAAGGTGGACAGACGACCTGATAAGGGCCAAGGGTCGACAGTGGATCAAAGCTGCTTCTGACCGGTCCTATGGGAGGCCTATGTCCAGCAGTGGATTACCTGCGGCTGAGATGATAGTTTAGTTGATTAGGGTCTTGTTACCTGAAATTAATATATATTATTTCAGGTGCATTCCGGTTGCGCAGAGTAGCTGCCTGATGAGAACTGAGCATTCCCAAGTAACTAGTTAGTGAAGCAATCTGAGGCATTAAAGAGAATGCCGAAATGTGGTACAGATATGATATATTGTCATCACAGGGCGTGGTCGACTGAAACCGAGGGGAAAAGCTCCCAAAAATGCATGATCGCTACAAACTAGCTCTTAAAATAAGTGAAAATATTTTCACAGCGAATTTTTTAGATAAATTGAAAGATCCTCTCTAATCCATCGGGTTGCAATTAAACGGCTTTTTTTTAAATACCCCATTAGAGTCCTTAATTTGTAAACTTCTCAGACTTGAAACGCTCTTACAACCAGATCGATTCAATTAAAAATACATCTTAACATGTCTGCTTAAATTTCAAAATGGCATGAAAAGTTTCGCTTTTGTCTTTTAAAATGCAATTTTACGCTTACTTTTATCTTTGTTCAGGGCTTTTATGGTAAAATAAACGCCTAGGAACTTGCACTTAGATTGGTTATTAATTGCATATCCTATTTAATTTACAAAGCTTTTAAAAGCTTTTTAGAAAAACGAATGAAGTTGATGCTATGACCTCGTATGTGTAGAATTAAATGGCGCCTAAGAACTATGTAAGTACCTATCTACTTATAGGACGTAAGAGTAAGGCTTAGAAATAAGTCAACTTAGCACTGGATCAATTCAAATATATTATTTAGTATCGTCCCGCTTCCGACTTTGTCGGGGATGCATTTCTTATCGGTCTTTCCATGAAAACTGTATCAAAATCCGTAGGTTGGTTAATTGGTTCAGAAGTAGTTAGCGGAGAAAGAGACAAGACTAATTATTATTTTTTTCTACACATTATCTTCTATCTATATATATAAAAATCTCGTGTCACGATGTATGTTCGCGATAAACTCTGAAACTACTGCACCGACTTTGATCAAACTTCATAAGTATCTGTTATTTGGTCCAACTTAAAAGATAGGATAGTTTATATCTTATTTTGTTTATTATTTTTTTGCAAATTATATAATATTATATCTGTTGATACTTATTCAATACAGCAATTATTTATTTGTGAGTTCCATAATTTATCGGCTGGATTGCAAAAAAGCACCCCGGGCGAAGCCGGGAGCGGGCCACTAGTATAATATTATAATATCAACTAGCTGACTTACTTTGGCAAAAAAATTAATAATTTTTGGTGTGGGCCACCCTTATCACTTAGGGGTATAAAAAATAGTTTACGACCTATTTTCAGACCTACTGAATATACACAAAAAATCTCATAAAATGGGTCAAGCTGTTTCGGAGGAGTTTGGTTACAAACACTGTGACACGAGAATTTTATATATAAGATGTAGTTAGGTATAGAAACATTCTGTGAAAAAATATCTAACTGATAGTGAAAACCGCATCAAATCCGTTGCAGAAAGAGTTAGCGGATAGCGGATATACTCAAAAAGCGACTTCAATTTATACCTACTAATAGCAGATCTACAGCACAAAGTTCATAAGTATGAAGGAGAAGAGTGATCCTTATATAAAATTAATAAGACTAATTTAACTTATATAATGTATTTCGTAATTCCAGTGTGATTCAAGTCGGTTAATAGCGAAAATCGTATAGGCTTGCAATTTTTTTATGATAAAATATATGATAATATCGTATATGAGCAGTAAAGATTGATTAGGTAAATGTTTTTAACAGACTTAACCAGATTCTAAAAGACCTGATACTATTCAATTTCTCTTTCTAAATGTCAGGGATAGCCAGCTAAACAGTTCGGACAAAACTTGACTGCGAGTCCACCTTGAGCTGAATTTCCAGTATACATAACTCCGGATTTCATTTTAACATGTGCGAAAGCTTTTATAAATTTATAAGGCGTATTTTGTGTATAAATATTGCTTTTATAAGGTAAAGTGTACATGTATTGAACAGCGACAGGCGTGTGCTACCAGCTACCGGTCGCCGATACTAAATAACACTGTCACACTAGCCTTTGCTGACACCGCCTGGGACGGTGTTATGCATTGTACTGCCACGAAAACATATTTTTTAATGAAAAAGTTTCATGATCCTGTTAATAGTATATTTAGTTAAATATTAATCCATGTATCGTTTCAGGTCTTCTTTCTTAGGCATTAGAGAATATATGTGTGCAGGAAAAAAAAAGAAAGAAAGAAAAGGTGGACATTGGTTTGTAACGAATGCAACCGAGCTGACATAGCGGTTTCATGGCGTCGGCACTCATCAAGCGGACGCCCCGCGCAAATCAGTTGCTCCTCGCGCGTCGTCCGGGCAAGTTCTCTTTTATAAACCTTGTCGTATAATTTGTAAATTCAGTAAAGTAAATTCAGTCAATCTTACATCATCTTTTATTCTGAAACCTAGAGTCGAAGTAAGCATCAACAACCAAACTTATTACATTGGTGATAAGCTTGGTTGTTGTTTATTTATTTATTTTAATTTTTTGTAAGTATTATGGCGATCTCATTCCTATGTAAGACATTAAACAGTACATTATTTGACACATGTATTAGGACCTGCTTAGGAGTGTGACCCTTGCCGCGCATCCTGATCACATATGATCACACATCTAAATATGAAAATAAAAAAAATAAAGATAAACAGTTTAGACCTGAAAAAAAGTGGCGCGGACGAAGTCGCGGGCAAAAGATAGTAAATAAATAAAACAGTAATTGTTCGCTATTGCATAATGCCGTTCAGCGTTCGAGCACCTTTTTGTTCAATTCCGCGCCGTATTTCGGCTGCGCGTCCGACCATATATCTTGGCTATCATCTGAGATACGGCCGGCTATCCGCAGAATCTTTATGCGCCTGTATCTGATAGCGGGAAGATACTCGCCAAAGACCCCCTGATTAGCCGATGGGTTCTGTTTTAGAATTGCATTATTAACATTAACATGGTCACACCCCTTTTTACATCATTTTTGTGTTATTATTTCGAACCGTTAGGAAACGCGACCTTCGAAGTCTCGTCCGCGTGGCCGACTGTTTGCATCTTCGAGATTTTAATTAACTACCGACCCGCCCCTGGTTTTGCATGGATGCAATAGTTTTTTGCACAATATATACCTATATACCAGTCAAACTCTTTCAGGCTAAACTACATAGTTTGTCCTAGGCCAAACCGGTTCATCCTATTAAGCTCCAGTTACTAGTTAAACACAGGACATTCTAGTTTGGCATAAATACTTTAGGCTTAACTAGTTTGGCCGAACTTTTTTAAAATGTTAAGGCAGGCTGACGGTCCATTTGATTGTGGGTGGCTACTGTCGCCTATAACACAGGCAACTCCACAGATGCTGCAAGTACGTTGCCAACTGTAGGATTGAGTGTAAGGGATAGGGAAATATTAAGCTCTGGCATCTTCACTTCTCCACTGAAAAGGGATGGTCTTCTGTAAGGGGGTGTCTGCGAAACGCAGTGAGACCTGCCACTACTTAAACGTATTATCCTTTATCCTTTACCTACGGATAAAGTAGGTTTTTCTCCATCAGCAGTACATGTAATAGTAGTCATTTATTATAAAAGTAACAACAAAAAGCTGTTTCCATTCTTCACAGCGTCGGCTATAAAACAGGCGTATTTTATGCGGCTTATCGCAAACATCTACAGTTTAATACCTCGTCAATCCATTTACAATCAATACTCGGTCTGATATTGATCAATATCAGTACGCTCTTGTTGCAGGATTGACGCGCGCTATCAAATCACAATTAATTAGGGGAACACACAAGCGGTCTCTAGAAGATCTATGTTTTGATCCGAGTAACTTATCGGGAGCTCTAATACAATTTATCTAGCTTTACATAATAGTGTTCAGTAGCGGTGTTTTTTTTTTTAAATACCGGGTCACAGAATAGATTTTCAATACTATGTAATTAATATTATACTCCACCGGACAAAACTGAATTTACTTTATTAGAAACAAGTTGCTGCTGCTTGCGACTTCGTCCGCGTTAAAAATTAAAAAATAAATAAGCAGTATAACGCTTGACCTCTTGTTGCTATAACACTTTGCCCAGGAGTTCGTTTTTTAATTTTATTTTATTTTAGATATGTCTTTTCTGTACCGCTGACAACGTGTATGTAAAATTTCATCATGATCGGTTGAGTAGTTACAGCGTGAAAAGGTAACAGCCAGACAGCCAGAGTTACTTTCACATTAATGGATAATAATATAATAAAATTAATATGAATTAAGTCCTACTATCATACTAATAAGACTGCAGTCTTTATTCTTGTATATTTGATATAATTCACTGAGTGGTCAGTAAAGAAAATAAAACGCTATACATACGGCCCTGTGTGCGGCAGCGGTAGCCTGTCGCACGTTGTATGGACATCCCTTTGTGGCTCGACACCCGCTGCGAGTCGCGACTTACGGCAGACAAACCAGAGCGCACGAGGTTATACCAAAATCAGTCTTATGCCTTTCATATTACAGTCGACTGCCAATGCATTCTATTGGCGTTTAAGCCCATATGTTTAAGCAGTGGTTATATTAAAAACATGGTCTGATGAAATAGAGTGATAGTAAGATACTTTTGTGCCTAATTTAATTTTTAATATTGGCAACATTAAGCTGAGGCACATAAGCTCAGCTGTCTCCGCGACAGATGCAGGTTCGAGTGCCGGTTGGGTCTCTAATTCTAAGTCTTTCATGATGGATTCTTAGAAAAAGAATATCTATGTAAAGGAATATAAATTTAAGATAATTTAAGATTTGAGTTAGGATGCTTGCCTTGAGGCTCTGTTCTAGGGTTTGATTCCCGGCTGGGTCAACTTTGCAACTGTTAAATTACTATTTCGAATTATAGAACGCAGTTTAGTCACAGATTAAATAAGAGTTACTATTTAGTATAAAACAAAGTTGCTTCCCGCCGTCTATCCCTACTACGTATGTTGTATACGCTATACGGAACTACGGAACGGATTTTAATGCGGTTTTCATTAATCGAAAGAGCGTTAAACGAGGAAGTTATGTATAATTTGCAGAAATTGCACCCTTTCGAAGCCGGGAGCGGGTCGCTAGTTATGTTATAAATCACAATTCCTCAACTCAGTCGTGTAGTCGCGTCGAAGTGGCGTCTATAAGCACCGGAACTCAATTATGTAAAATGTAAATCGTGATGTGAGTGCCATGTTATGCGCACATTTGCATATTAAAGCTAAATTTGTGCGGGCTCTTTGAAAATCAAATTGAGCCTAAGTCGATAAACTATATCTTCACTCAATCCAATAGCTATAGCTTATCTACTAAGTATGTAACTTTATTACTAACGAGATTTTGTAAAATATAAAAGAACTAGATAAACTTATGGCGAAGACTTAACAGTAAAGCGTTATTTTCGTCGCCTAATTTACATCTTTCGTTACGTCTGATATATTTATGTAAATTAGAATAGATTATTGGAAAATACTATATATTTTCTTATATGAAAAGGCTTACCAACTAAAGACATACTTAATCACAATATACAACACTCACAGAAAGGAACATCACAAGTATGAATTTAAATTATAGGAAAGTTTAAATTCAATAATTATTCTTATTATAATTAATAATTCACAAGTATGAATCAATAATTCTTGTTAAAATTATTGAGCATTATTTAAGCCACTAGCGCATGCGCTGGTAAGTATGGTACTATTGCCAATACGATTAAGATTGTTCTCATTAAACTTGTATATATGCTATTTGTGTTTCGAACTCAAATTTGAATAAATCAACAGATGTTGTCATATAGATAATCATATTTAGATCTATATATATATAAAAATCAATGTAAGTATGTTTATCCTATATGAACTTCTAAACCGTAACCGATTTTAATTCAACTTTTTCTTATGGAAAGAGGAATAAACAGGAAAAGTTTGTACAAATAAAAATTGTACCCCAGGCGAGGCCTGGAGAGAGACTGCTACTACTTAATTATTAACATTTCTTTGTAAGTAAATAATGAACATTTATTTTCTATGCATTTTATCTTATAAATTTAACTAACGCACACACACTGTACTGAGGCTTTTAGTTAAAAATTCATCGGTTAATACCCAAAGAATCCTTCCTATGTTAATGGTCACCGGTGAATTCCGCTGCGTACATCGCACGCTAATTTAAACTGGATAGTGTGCTGTACACCCGCACGACATCGTGGACCCTTAATGCATTATGTCGCAGGATTCGCAGGGAGTTGAGATTTTCAAAATCTTTAAATGTTATAAAATAAACATGTGTTCCAAATTTCAGTTCTCTACACTTAGTAGTTTTGGCTGTGCGACGGATAGTCAGTTAAGAATGTTGAAATGTGTAATTATAATAATATAGAATTTTGTTATGTAATGGAATTTAATGTTCCACATTACCAAGAAACAGTTACTATACCATAGATACTTTTAGATGGGTATTTGACAGAATTTATTGTCTCAAATTACTAAAATTTGTAGCTCTTATTGATCTCGTCAAAATAATAAAACATATGCCAGAAAAATCTAAAAATTTAGAAAAACTTTTTTTTTAATTGATTATCGACAACCTAATTTTAAATGTACATTATGTTTACATGGAAACCCGCAAAAATATCACAAAAGCTGCACATATTACAAGTTAATTGCACTAGATATGAAATTAATTTCAGTTTTTTGTTTACATCCAAACCTTCATATTATAAAATGTTTTTTCATATTCTCAGATTTGTTATACTTTTTTTAGGAGCAATAATTAACGAGTAAGTAATCATAGAATTACATTGTATGGAATTGGTAAGAAGCTCGCGTTGGCAAGGGCGTCAGATACAGTATAGAATGCAGGACCATTATACCGCGCGTGTGTACACGTCAATATATTATATATCGCACGGTGTTATCAGTGATATCTTTGCGACGATACCGCGGGGGATTGCCGGTAAATGAAGGAGACACCGGTGTACCCAGCGTGATTTATTGTATATTTAATAATAGCCCCCAAGGCTGAGCTAGGGCAAAAATTGTTGGACACTTTGTAAGCTTTACTTGCTAAGAGTTTGCTTTGGGTCTCTATCCTTCTCAATTCGCGTTTTACAAAAGAAAGTTTCGTAATTTATGGCGCCTGTTTTCTCTTACTTTTCCCATACTATGGCACTGCCATCAATTCTTTCTATTTCACCTTTAAAAAAACCTGAAGAATTTTTTTTATTTAAAGATAGTCAGAGAGGGTGACGGTCCACTTGATGGTACGTGGCTACCGTCGCCTAAAACACAAGCAAAGCCACAGTTACTGCAATTTCGCTCCCCACCACAGTATCCCAATTTGGCTCTGGCATCCCGAACTAACTTACCGAAACATAACAGCACACATGACGTTATTTCAAGGTGCACTTGTAAGGGTCACCCCCTTACAGAAGATTACAATCTCCAAGAAATACAAATGAATTAGAGTGTAGAGCTGACCAGGATTTAAATCGACATGGATCTCTCTGGGCACTGAGTACCTACCTTTTGTGGCAACCATCGCCTATAACACAAGTAACACCACAGCCGCTGCATGTGCTCTGCCGATTACAGTCGGATTAAGGGTAAGAAATTGGGAAGGGATAGTGAAATGGGCTCTATATAATCATATAATACCTATATATATAAGAGTGGTATTATAAGTGGTATATGTATTACTAGCTGTTACAATCGATTTAGTCCGTGTAACTTTATAAAATATAGCATATATTACTCGCTGATAATATGGCTTTCTATTGGTGAAAGAATTTCCAAAATCGTTCCAGTAGTTTTTGAGTTTATTCATTACAATCATGCAAAAACACAAATCTTCTCTCTTTATAATATTAGTATTATAAGTGTTCAATGTACATTTTCAGTCTCTTAAAAGAGCAAATGAAACATTTCCTGTTTATAGTAAAATTAACAGCAACGTTTATAATCATCACGCAATTTCCAATAAACTTTTACGGCACGTTCTCTCAACGAGTTAGAATTCATAACTTAGCCAATACTTATAACAAAAAAGTTTCAATGGACAATAACACCGCTTAATATTGGACTGTGAATAAAATTCCACAATGAAATTGTCGCTTCCGAACAATATTTTTTAAATGTAAATCAAAAAAAGAAAGAAATACGATATCAAACCAAGGAGGTTTCTTGTTAAAAAATAATATTACATAAAAAGTTTAGAAGCGGGCCACATTATGGCTGTGTACGAACGTTTCTTTATTTTTAAAAAGAAAGAACTCATTTTCGTTTGACATTTAAATTTGGAATGCAAATAGTGCTGTGTCACCGCGGTTCCGTGATCAGTATTTAAAATGCCTTGTACTGAGCTAGGGGTGGTCGAAGCATTTTTTTTTATGAATTTCTAATTTATTTATGAGCGACTGGAACGTGTCGATATTTGAATATTAATGGTGTTTATGGTGACGAGCGGACGTCACTGTCTGGTCTGAGTCGTCTACAAATAAACAACAATTTTTGACACGAGCAAGAAAACCTACATACGTTTTATTCTCAGTTGCATTTCTATACTAATATTATAAAGAGAAAAGATTTTGTACTTTTGTTTGTAATGAATAAACTCAAAAACTACTGGACTGATTTACAAAATTATTCCACCTATAGAAAGCTGCATTATCAGCGAGTAACATTAACGATAAACGCTACTTGGACCTAGTTTCATCCGTTTATAATACCTAATAATCATTTAATCCAGAGTAGCAGCAACAATAAATTTCAATATTAAAAAAAAACTAAAATTTAAGTTATTTTAATAAATTAAAATTATATTAATTGCTTAGTTTAATAACTTAATGACTAATTTTGTAAAAGAAGAAACCGTTAATCTATACATGCAATAAAATCGCTGTTCTACTCTGCATTTTCCGCTAACTTTTTGATATGGTTTTTACTAATGAAAAGAGCGCTAAACGAGGAAGAATTTGCAGAAAAACATTGCATCCGTGCGAAGCTGGGGACTGGTCGTTAGTGTTTTCATAAAAAAACACAACTATAAAATCCGAAGGTGAAGCCGAGAATTAACTAAATGATGTTGATTCAGCCCCGTTATCGCCATGTCTTTTTTTATTTTCCCTGCGTATGTTTGAAAACTGGAGTGTGAGGTGCCACTAACAATGGATCGTTAGCGGTTTGTTTTGGTTTGCTCGAAACTGGGTAAAAAGGACATCTTGTGATAATGCACACGTGGCCTCGTTTAATAGGAAGCGAGATAACAAATTCATAATTTTCTCTTTTTCCCTGTATAATTTAATTATTTGCTTGAATTGCATTATTTATTTTGTGTTTTATTTATAAGTATTTTAGATACTTATAAATAAAACACAAAAGAATTTAGACCTAGTCGACATTCTCACTCGTATGTTAAGAAGATGTTAAGTAAAATGAGACTGGACACGACATATTTTAAGGTGCAAAATAATTAAATAGAGCAAGAAAGTCACGGTATGGTATCCAAGAAACGGAGTTAGAAGACAGGGGTATCCAAAAAGAAGACGGGAAGATGAAATTCATTTATGACCTAGGGCCATATTGGACCAGAAAATACATTAGAAAGTAATGGAATCAGTTTGGAGGAAGCCTATGCTTCCTCTTGAAGGAGATTTTATAAAATAATTTTTAAAAATGATTCAACATTTCGGAAATTAGATAGATTCATCATCATCATCATCATTTCAGTCTGTGGCCTCCACGCGAGACTAGAACCTTCCGGTCCCTGCTACTGAAGGCTCTTTGTACTATGTCTCCTGCCCACTGTCACTTCACCTGATTCCTTATGGCGGTCACTTTTGTACGTCTACGGATCTCCTCATTTCTGATTCGATCTCATAGTATCGAACCTCGAGCAAACCCCCTCTCCATAGCTCGCTGAGCGAACGTTGAGCTTTCTTATGAGGCCCATAGTAAGAGACCACGTTTCAGTGCCATATGTTATCCCTGGCAACACACATTGTTCGAAAAAAATTGTTTTGACATTTCAGAAGAGAAGACATTGAACATAGTCTTATTTTATAGTTAATTACATATCATTCAGCCATTATATTCTTATCTTTACAAAGTGTTTTATAAGTAGGTATAAAAGATATTTTTGAAGTCGCAGCCGAGTTCGTGTGAAGCCATTTTCTCATTTCTACGATATTTGTCTAACAATTATAAATATTATATTTGGTTCCCAACAAAAGTGATATAATAACATATCGGTCCCAATACGCGAACCGCGATAGCTTCAAATCGCGGTATGTTAACCAGAGGAAGGTAATAAATGTATCGGCGCTATCTTCAAAGGCGCATCTTCTCTTTGCTGCGCCCGCGCCGCTGCCGTCGCCTGCGCACTTGCCCGGTATCACCTACACGGCTTTCGCAGATATTGATTGCTATATATTTTTCGTCTAACTATTATATTATAATGAACGATAGAAAAATAAATTTTAATTTAAGTACTCAACAATAACCAATCCTACTAATATTATAAATTTGAAAGTAACTGTCTGTCTGTCTTTTACCTTTTCACGCCTTAACTACTGAATCGATCATCATGAAATTTTTCATAAACGTTGTCATACATCATACAGGAAAGTGCATAGGGTACCTTTCATTCAGAAAAAAACTCTGGGGTCTGTTCTCAAGGGATCATTTAAAGTAAAATAAAATTAAAAACTAACGCCTGGCAAAGTGTTACAGCAACAGAAGGTCAAGCGTTATATTGCTTATATATATATATATTATTTTTCTACGCGGACGAGATCGCGGGCACCAGCTAGTCATTTATAAAATCAAGATA
Source organism: Synanthedon andrenaeformis (assembly GCA_936446665.2). Lineage (NCBI taxonomy): Eukaryota > Metazoa > Arthropoda > Insecta > Lepidoptera > Sesiidae > Synanthedon > Synanthedon andrenaeformis. Next base: position 3,554,655 of record OW387798.2, read on the forward strand.
GTTAGGATCTCATATCTTGAGGTGTGGCGCAAGGCTAATGGCGTGGTCAGTGTGCATATTTTATTCGTTGGCTGGTGCCCATTACGAGTTACCGTGACGCCGGGCTTATGTTGAGCCACATTTAGTTCAGGCCACTTGACAGTAATATGGGCACGTGACACACAACGCAATTGAGAGAAGCTTTATGGCTTTTATTTATGTAAATGAGGTAGATATAGTGTGCTCGAGGCCTTATCTTCATTCGGTCCTACCTTTGTCAATCTGCGTTCGCTATATACCATTCTATAAGTGTTCTTTATGAAACCTAGATCTATGTCCTAATCGCGTTCACTTGGCTTTGATTGCCTGTGTTAAATACATAGTATATTTTTCATAGTACTCTTATCTGTACTAGGTAATAAAAGCAGTAGATACATAGTATAATGTTTTTCAATGCATACAGTATGCGCTATAATGTCAATATGTAAATATTGAGATTTGTACCATTATACAAAAATAATTTATTTGTTATAAGTATTAAAAAAATAAAACATTATTTAATAAATGTCTCCGCGTATTAAATTCAAATGGACAACAAAAACTTAATTATCACGTGTTATAACAGTCTCGCGCCAAACCACGTCCACTGAGAGAACAATGTACCTTAAATTTTCAACATTTTATGATTGTCTGTGACGTTCATTTCGTTTTAAAACAGATTAAAATTTTATTCCATTTTCAATGAAATTGTAAGTAAATAATATCTAAATAATTATCATAACACTTTCAGTTAAAGAGCTAGGTTTTACTTGAATTACTTCAAAGGTCAGTCGACATTTTTCTTACTTTTATGAAAAAATTTTTTTCTTACTTTAAGGATTTTTTTCTTCAAAATAATAAAATTGTCTTTCGTTTTAAAACTTCAATTTAGCCCAATCTTATTCAATTTAGCTTTGCTGTTTACCTAAAATCTGTTATGTCATTTGTGGTCCTTCGAGTCTGATATCTTAACGAATTTTACTTCTAATAAGTGAGTAAGGGATGCCAGAGCTCATTTCCCCTATCCCTTCCCAATCCCTTATCCTTAATTCTACTGTAGTCGGCAGCGCACTTGCAAACAGCTATCAATCAAGTGGACTGTCAGCCTGTCTGCCGATCTTAACTTTATTTATTTTATATTTTAATTTTTTTAATTTCAATACATAAATTTTATTTTAAATATTTTTATTAATAGCAATAATATGTAGTTGCTATCATCAACGCCTATTGCTGTTTTGGAGCCGGATATAATAATAGCAAAAGTTCCTTATTCGGGTTACTTACACCCAAAGTTTTATATATTTTTTAATATTTCATTTCATATTACAGAATTTCTTCTGTAATGTTAATTGTAATTCAATTTAATTGTAATTTTCATCTCGAAGATGTTGCATTATAATATTAATAAAAGAGTTCTGTGTTTATTACATTTCTCGGAACACATACGGCGCATTGCAGGCGCAATACTCGAAAAGCTGTATCTTTAATATATCATGTTTTTCTCTAGAGCGTCAATACATCAATATCGAGTGAGGCGCGCGGGGCGTGTTCCGGCGGTTCGAGGCGGTAATTACAGGCGAGAGAGCCCGCGGGCGGATATATGATGGCCTGCCTCCCCGCTAGCCCCGCGACAGAGCAAATTATTTAGCAACTTTCATTTTATTTGGACTTATACGCTTTTTGCATTGGGGCGTAGTTTTTTGTGTTGAACGCCGCGTGTGCTTAGGCCCTTTATTTGGCCAAGTGCGTGTGAGGTAAGCGCGGTTGATGCATTGCATAATTATATGACTTTATTAATTTTTAATACGATAATATCTCACTTTAGATTTATTAATATAAAATATATACTTATTTTGTTGTACATAAATTATGTGGTGGGTGGATTTTCTTTTCTCATTTAATGCCAAATGAACAATAATATAGTGACACAATTTGATAACTCTTCCCGTTTTTTATACATTTCGTGTTTAGTTTTGTTTTTAACTTTAGCAAGTAGCAATTAAAAAAAATTATTAGGTAAGGACTACCTATAAAATTTTCAAGTGTCATTTTTTTATGTTATCAAAATTGCTTTATGAATAAGTTTAAGCAGGTGAAGTGTTAGTATAAAAATAAGTATAAGCATTCTTTCTCTTAGGAACTTCTTTCGAGAGGAATCGAGGCGGCGCGCGACATCGTCGCGTCGGAGAGGCGTATTTTTCTGCTAGCTTGTGCCCGCAACTTCGAACGCTCTAATCGCACAGCAACCTCATTTTCCAGGATAAAAAGTATCCTATATGTTAATCCAGGTAATCATCAAAACGTCAGTGAAAACCGCATTCAAATCAGTTAAGCCGTTTATGAGATTAGCGTGCACAAACGCACAGAGAAACAGATAGACAAAAATTCTAAACACTTTTTTTAGAAATATAGATGCAATCATATAAGCGGTGGCGCGGCATAGATTCAACTACCGAACAGTGCGATCAGTCAAATGTGTCTTAAAAGATTTTTTTAGTAGATCGACATATTTAGAGAATACAATAATTGTAATTTATGTACATTAGTATAAACTTGATAAGGCGCGTCGTGAATCTTCGTTCACGCAGAAAAGAAAGCTTAAAACTTACAATTTTATTAACCTTAGATACCATATCTATAAGAATCATAATAGAAAGCGCACTCGCGTAAGATGGTAAGCGGCGCACGCTAACATGGCGGCAGCTGGCGACCAATAGCGGTACTAGAAAAAAGCCGCCAAGTGTGTGGATTGGTCGACTGCATTTCCCACGCTTTAAAAATTCGTCTTCTGCACAGGTACATCGGTAAGCCAGTATCAGTTGGGTACAACTGTACCTAGAATATCGCTAGTCCATAACCGGACACACTGTATATAAAAAATGTGATTTGTAAACGAAATAAATAAAACAGAACACATATTTAGAATATAATTTTTATTATTTCTTATAAATTCTCTTAATATTAGGAAGAACATAGTTCGCAGTGCGAGTGTCTTGTTTTTTTTTAACTAAACTACAAAATTGCAACATACATACAGGTATTATATAACTACTAACAAATCTAACTAAAAATTTTAGTATAAAATATAACTATGAGATATTTTAACTTCGCATTTTCTAAAATATACAGATAATATTAAAAATGTATAGGACTAAAATCAAAATAAAAATACATCTTATTCACTATATCTACATGCATATTGGAAGCTATTATTCCGTTTCGTTTTTTTTTTCTTGTTAATTTTAAATAAAAAATATACAAAAATAGTTACAAATAAATAAATCTTTTAATTTTTATAGGAATCGCTTAATAATTCGTTACCTCTATGGTATACGGTTTTGGACGTATGCGTATAAAAAAATTAAACCTATAATGTTCTTTCATAGCACCTCGTCATTTTTACATATCCCCACTCATTCTTTTGTTCTGTACTACTGTAATAGTGCGTTTACATGGTATTAAAACATTAAAGTTTAGCCTTATGCCTGGGCCACGAAACAAACGCAGGTCGAGCGTATGGAGGGTAGAGGTAAGGAGGAGCGACTCTATATAGTGGTCCCAGAATACTAGTAAATTAAGATGGCGCTAGTGTAGCATTGTCGAGTAAATAAGACAAAGATAGATAGATGGAAGGGAAGATATGCTTTTAGAACCCTTATTATATTGTTGATGAGGACCAGTTTTTAAGTTTGATTGTCACATGAGTCGGTACTCCATACCTCCATAGCCAAGCGTCAAAATTTTCGATACAATTTCCAACGCCGTGTTGTGGCCTCTTACATGAACTAGCTCGAATTCGCTTCGAACGTTGTTTTCGTGGCTCAGGGGTTAAGCTTAAGGCAAACATTAGTTTTATGAATAAGAGGGCAAATGTGTTAAAATTACCCCTAAAAACATATAGCCCGCGTATTCACTTACCCAAACTAATCGCACCGTGTAAGCGCACCGTAACATTACTATTGTTACCGGTTAAAAACATATCGAAACAGATATTATTTTTTTTTACAATTAATTTGCATCTCACATTTATGTGAAAGTAAATATTAAAAAATATATCTTAGTAAGTATAATTACACTAGTCGTTTATATGTATGTAAGTGGGGAATTGTAGATACAGTTATCCATTTTTACCCACTTACATACCCCGACATACCCCGAATTTATCATAAACCGGTATCAACAGTTTTTTTAAAATAAGATGTGTGTTCACTTAAAAAAAAAGACATTTTGTATACAAACTGGCCAGTTTAATTAAAAATTACTAGAAAAATACAGACTACTGTAATCCCACACTGACACTGTATATGAAAACCAGGTGTATGCAGTCGGGAGTTGATTCAATTAATAGAACTATATTTAATATAATTAAATTGTTAGTTCAATCAGGAGAATTAGATGGAAAAAATCCATTTAGTTGAACTTTTGAACTTGGTTGAACTAAATAGGTAGAATTATACGGAATAGGCCAATTTGGAACAAAAATTTTCAAAAATGGATCAGATTTTTAAGTTAATTTGCCGGTAACAATCGTAACGTTCAGATGAACTTAAGTTACTCTTACATTTTTGTAGTTAAAAATTTATAAATACTTACAATTTAAGTTTTTTGATTATAAACTTTCATATAAGTTTCTTACAACATATTCCTTAAACCACTTTCTGAACTCTCATCACACTTTAGTTTACATAAGAATATAAGTGAGGTGTTGGTACTTAAATAATGTTATTACTTTATGTTAAAAAATAGTTTTTACACTTTATTAATTGTTCAAATACCACCATTAAAATTTCTTGGACCCTAAATTTCAATTTGGACGACATTTTAAAGTATTTGTCGAAACACATATTGAATAAAAATATCTATAAATTTTGCTAATAGTATAATCTTTAGAGCAATATTCCCTGATTCAGTAAAAGTGTACAGCGGCCATAAGTTCACTAAAAAACAGTTGGATGATATAAAACCATAATATTTTTGGGTTGAAACGATGATAGTATCATATTAACTCCGTAATTCAAAACTGAACAGGGATTTTTTAAAATTAATCTAAGTATAATCACTTTCGCTCGTATGAAAGCAACTTGTTAACAAATGCAACAACAATTGTAAAGTTTAAATGTTTTTTCGATATTTTTCGCTCGCATGAGCTCAAAAATACTTTGAACTATGGATTTCATAGGGTCTTTACCAAAAACTTTCGAAACATAAAAATAAGACCCTGAGTTATCGAGCAGATTTTTTTCAACCAAAAATTCCCTCATAAATTTAGAAAGATCATCTGAAATGATTCTTTGGATAATACAAGGAAAAGTCCTAATAGATCAGTTGCTGTAGCAAGTTTGCCGTACGCCAGCTAATATTACGCTGAATTCATCTTCCGGCCTAACTTCATTGATTGCAGTGGGTGGTGGCGCATAGCTCCCTGCCGGGGGAGCACCAGAAATCACTGACGCATACGGAGGCGCGTACATCCTCTCAGAGCAGTATTCAGGCCCCGGTGCCTGTTCCGTACAGTAAGGAGGCCTATAATTCTGTTGCTGATCATACCGATATTGTTGTTGCTGCTGTTGTTGTTGTTGTTGTTGCTCCATTGAACCTTCTGTACCGTAATCTAAATATTTATCAAATTCCCGAGCGTCCACATCTGATTCTGGTGACCCAGTTCTCATTTCTGGCCGGCTCATGTAACCCTGCTCTGATTCCTGAGGCGCATTAGACGGCGGCTCTTCAGAAAAATAATTTCCACTATTGTCATATTCCGTCTTCGGTTGTTCAGGATAATGTACGTACGAGTCTTCGGTCTTATACATTTGTTCGTACTGCTCGTATGGATGGTACTGAATGCTGTATTCGCTGGAAAGAGAGCCGCTCGGAGCGGATGAGACTCTTGGTGTCGTTGTGCCCAGAACTTGTTGGTCCTGTGACGTTGCAACCGGTGGGAAGAAAGTCCCTGTGACGAGTGGCGGTTGCTCGGCCAATGTCCTCTGCGTACACATGACGTACATGCCGTTAGCCATGCCCATCGCAGCTACGGGTGCCGGTGAGTACGATCCAGGTGTCCTATAAGCTTTGTAGGGAGAATACGAGTCAGAAATTGACGACGCATTGATAGCCCTTCGCCTTTCTTCGTATTGGAAGTTCTCTTTTTCATTCTCGACCGGCGATGCATCGGGTGTTGGCAATGGAGCCTCGGCAGAGGCGCTCCTTCTGCCTTGAGGTTCTGGTGACCTCGCAGGGGAAGACTCGGGTGTTTGGACGTGTCCGTTAAATTGGTTCGATTGAAAATTGTCTGAAGCTAATGGCGAAGTGCGGTAAGGGGAAAATCCTGCAGAGGGATTGTGTGAGAATCGTGTATCTGGAGAGTCAGAAGTAGTGTATGGTGACCCCAGAGCAGCGGAAGCTGAAGGTGGCGCGCTCGCTGGTGTGGCCGGTTGATTAGGCCGAGTTTTGTTCTGTTTTCGTCGTCTGGGCCGATATTTATAGTTCGGATGCTCTGTCATGTGGATGACACGGAGTCTTTCTGCTTCCTCGACGAACGGCCGCCTGTCTTGTGGTGTTAACGAGCGCCATTTTTTACCTGCAAAGAAGCAATATCATAATGAGTTAATGTCGAAAAAATTAATTATTAAAATTCTATTGTTCTAAATTTAATAAACCATCATAAAATCTATATTTTTCATTTGATTTCAATAAGGCGAAATGTGTCTTATTATTTAATAAGTGACAATAATTTGTAGCGGTTTCTGTCATTCCAAAACCGGTGTTTTGTTAGTCAGTAGCAAGAAATGAAAAAATAAATAAAACGAAACCTAACACCAAAAACCGTTAGTAATATTACATTGCAATATCGAGATAATGTCAATGTACAGTCGGTTTCATGTAACAAAGATTCCTTTAATGGCTTCTTCTGCACGGGTTTATTTACTTAGTAGTAACACGGCACACTGCATTCTGTAGTTACATATTTTTATATTATATTTTTCTACTATTTTTATATTAACAAAACGTGTGTCGATGTGTTTCTGTGAGGAGATAAGTGACATCATCCATTCCCCTTAGTCTATCTGTAAACTTTTCCAGCCTCAATATCAAGCCATAACACTAATTCTTTATTTTTTATCCTACAAGAGAGTTTCTTAATGCCTTAGATACATATTCATACTTTAATAAATAAATATTTGATTAGACCAAACCATTGAAATATTTTGGGAAATCTTTAGAATATTTTAGTAAATTTTATATTAGTATTAAAGAGATATATTATGTGTAGTATCAACTGTTGATAGGTACACTGTTACTGTTGATATCTAAAAAAAATCCTACTGAAATGTGTACTCTTAATTCTTGTTGACTGTACAAATATTGGTAAGTAGGTATGTATAGATGAAAACAGACGCAGTCTGTCAACTGAGGCTAAATAATCACGATAGTGGTTTATCAAATAACTTTAAAACACCTTCTATGAGCGTATCATAAATAACATGTGCCCGGGATGACCATCGGCCACAGCTTTACAATCGATTTTAAATCCTTTCGTCTTAGTAATAAAGTTAACATTCGTTTGCGAGTAAAAGTGTGAGGTTCAAGTGGAAATTATCGAGGAGACTGAACAATCTTTAAGGATATTTATCACAGCGACAGTACTTGCTACTGGTAAAAGAAACAAGTCGAGTTTTAGTGATGCGACACGTCGTGTTATTTGGTTTTTATCGATAATTTTTTTTAAAATGTTGATTGAAAATTTTAAAATCGTATTAGGGCCTGTACAAATGTAAACAAAACTTTTATATAAACTAATATTATATAGTTGTCTGTTTGCTTTCTTTGAAATGCTTGAAATTTCGAAAACACTTATTTCTAAGAAATAATATTCAACCCCATAAAGATGTAGAGCTATAGCACTGTGGTAAAGGGTAAGACAGCTAAGTATTTTTTTAAGTTAGGTACTATAAAGCGGTATATTGTGTCATAGGCGAAGTTAGCCATCTACCATCAAGTGGACCGTTAGCCTGTCTGTCGACTTTAACATTTAAAAAAACTCTGTAGACTACAACCATCAAGCACATATGACGTGTTTTCCAAAAATTAATTTCAAAATTACAGAACACATCGCAGGCGTTAGGTAGGTACGGGTTCTTCCGAGCCGCACGACAGGAATATAAATTTAAAACAGGCAACTCCGCAGGGCATAGCTAATTAGAAGTATACGGTAAATATTAGAAATGTACTGTTTTAATAGCTAATAGTCGATAAATATCCTTCAATATCTATCTTTTTGACAAGGTTTTGCGCTCCGAGAAAATTGAATTTTCGACGGGAACTCAATAAATAGTGACGCATTGCCACTCAAACTTATCAATAAATTGTCGACGATACCACTGGGACAAAATAGGTACCTACCTATTTCCTTGTTACTCTGTGTACCCATATACACATAGTAACAACGGGCTGCTACTCAGTACCTAAACGACTACTTCAGAATTGTGATTAATTCTGTATATTATAATTTTGTATTTATGTTTGTTATTAATATTAAATTTTATTTTATTATTAGGTATAATAACAAGTAAGAATAAGAACTATTATAAGTAATGTAAAAGAGATCAGGCCAAAAGTTTTTTTTAATTTATTTTTCGTTTTAACAGTTGAAATTTGTACCTATCATTAAGTAACAAGAAATTATAGATTTTACTGGGAAAATATCGAGTAACTTGGTAATGCGGTTTCATAGATATCTAAGTTTGAAAATATTTAAAATAAATATGAAAGTAATATATAAAGAGTTTGAAAGTATAAAATATAAATTTTTAATTTTCGAATCTGGACCTCATTAACAAAATCAATAATAATTACAGGAAATAACTGAAATTAAGAAATACTTTTATTATCAAATTCTCCAAGTGTAAGTTAAAGAAACAATGACGTAGTCATTTAGCGTGTAAGGATAGTACCCGATAGATATACATACATAAACTTTTTTCTATGTATTGGCTCACAGACAGGCTGACTGTGCACTTGATTGTGGCTACCGTCACCATTAACACAAGCAACGCCATAGGTGTTGCAAGTGCGCTGCCAACTATGGTAGGATTAATGATAAGGGATTAAGAAGGCATAGGTAATGAGCTCTGGAATCCCTTAATCACTCACTGAAACCCAACAGCACATGTGCTGTTATTTTACGCCCGTATTCTGTAAGTGGGTGGATACTGCCGCCAAACGGGCAGCCCAATATTTTTAGTGGATTATTATTTTAATGTGTATATTTGTCGAGTCTCGATCATCGCTAAGGCAAACAAAAAAAAAGAAGAAAAACAAATAATGTGATTCAATTTTATGTTGAACTTAATTTAATATGCGTAGTTGGTAAATCAGTAATAACAGCAAAAAATAACCACACATTAATATTTTAAAGTGAATATATCCAAAAATAATGTCTCGCGCAGGTACCGAGCGCAACCTGCTTGACTGATGTCAAATGTCAAGTTGACAAATGACGGGAAGAGGCTTCCTGTAGTGTTGTGTCTCTGTCCATTAGCGCAGCACTCGGATTATCGATGTTACTCTTTATCGATTACGGTTGAATAATTAATGATTTATTATAGATCTTAAGGCTATTAAAGTTGTTGTCAGTTGGGAATTTTTAGTGATTTTTTTCTCTTTTTACGACGCATTGTTGTTTCATCGCATGCTTAAGATGTTTTCTTGTTTATAAAATTTATTTATTGTGAAATTATTTATTTATTTATTTCACATATGTATTATTTTTTAACACACGTGTTAACTTTAAAACTTTTTTTTTAAATTATAAATAATTATTCGCTTCAAAAAACTCTGCCTTGTAATAATCTAGGCAGACAATTAACTAATGGTTGAGATATTTAAGATTAGCTAGATATTTAAGCCCGCGGTTTCACCCATTCAGCCTATGTCCTGAATGCTGAAATTCTATTCTGACTATTGGTGAAAGATTTTTTTTAAATCGGATAAATAGTTTCGAAGATTACCTCCAATATACAAACAAACACACAAGCTTTCCCTCTTTATAATATTAGTATATATTATATATGTTGTATAAGAGACACCTTATGGCTGTCCTCAAATTGCAAGAGCGCTTCCGTCTGCGCACGCGACGCCAACTCATAAGTAATTTGTTTTTAGTCTTCCGTTACCTCTCTATTACAAATGAATCGTGTTAAGTTACGTTATTATCTTCTTTGGTGGTCTATACTATAGTATATTACTTACTTTGTCAATTCAAAGTAATTTATCAGCACCAGAGACAATGCAAATAAAGGAATACCTACTAGATTTTTTTTTATTTTGTCAATATTATCATAACTAACTAAACGAGGTAATTCAGCCAGCATCCTTGGGACCCTGCCTAGGGGACCGAAGCTTTATACCGTATAATATTATGTAAATATATATAGTATGTGTTATAAATATGAATAAATAGTGAATAATATATTATTACAATCTAGGTAAATGTATTTATACTTCTTTAATTTTTCTTTTAAATCTGCGTTTATACATATAAGCAGACATAACTAAAATGCATTGCAATTTTCAACCTTATTTCTTCATGGCTATACGGCGACGAACATCTGTCCTTATAGAGCCTTTATGTAATGGACATTTTCCAATTTATATCTTTACTAATATTGTAAAGAGAATAAAATTGTATTTATGTATTTTTGTTTGTAAAAAACTCAAAAATTGCTGGACCGATTTTAAAAATTTTTTTACCTATACAAAGTTACATTTATAAGCGAGTAACATAGGCTATATTTTATAACGTAATCCAATAAAATATGTAAGTATGTTATGCACTGATATGCCTACAAAATATAAACATATTGTTATTGTACAGAACGTCAAGAAATAAGTATCCGTTGCTCTTACGTCGCTTAAAAGCGTCAACCGCAGATTAGCAATTTTCCATGAATACCTAAAGTATGTAATATATAATACTGTGTAAATTAGATGCTGTAAATTAGGTATATTATGGCAGTCTCTATACTAATAGATGGCTTCAAACTATAATAAGTTATCGAGTCTTGCTTAATGTCAATTTCATACAACCGCCACTAATGAAAGAAAGAAAGAAAGAAATTTCAATTTACCGATTTTTCAGCGGTTAGTTTGGTTTTATCCTGATTCTGTTTTTTCCTAAACCACCCCAGTATATACAAAAAAAAAACAGTTTATTTTTTTCATATTAAGGTCGACAGACAGGCTGACGGTCCACTTTGGTAGGTGGTTACCGTCGCCTATAACACAAGCAACGCCATAGGCGCTGAAAGTAACGGACTCTGGCATCCCTTACTCACTCACCGAAACACAAAAGCACATATGCTGTTACTTCACAGTGGTCTTCTGTAAGGGCGTGGTTTCTGCCGCCATACGGGCTGCCCAAATACGCTAGAAAATATTAAAACGATCGTGCTATTTCTTAGTTTTCGCAAGACTAACATCGATGGACTACTACTGAATCTATATCTGACTACGAATTTGAATAAAATTAAAAACACGGGTTTACAATATAATAAATTCGTAATAGACATATTCCAAAAAAGAGATATTTGTATAGGCTGTATTTTTTAAACAGTATTATTTTACAATCTTTTATAAAAACATAATTGTAAAATATTGTATCAGATGTTATCAGCAAAAAGTGCATTATTTGGATTTCGAATAACATATTCTCAGAAAACCACCCAAAATTTAAAATAGTCTTTGTACCTACTGTGCTGTGTATCTCTTAGATAAATGAGTGGTGATTAAATTTAAGGGTTTTTGTGATATAATGTAGGTAAATGCAAAAAGGTTGGGGTGGGGTAAGCCGATTCATGATTCTATAGATAGAACGACAAGCATCAATCAAAATAGATGTTTTTTTCACAAATTTCGATTCAACTTTTTGGTAGTTTTGTTAAACATAACTTTTACAAAACACTGACTAGCTCGTTGATTGAGTGTTTAAAGTGTTAGATCTATAATTTTGGTGTATCTCAGAATTGATTCCTTGAAATGTCGGGACATCATTTTTTTTTACACATAATAATAATATAATATTTAAGTCTATACTACTAGCTATTCTAGACTAGCTGGTGTTTAGGAAAAATGTAAAATATAATACCCGAGAAAATAGGTACCATATCTCACATTTGACGACGGTGATCCCTCAGAAAACTAAGAAAAATCCAGGATAAAAAGTATCCTATATGTTAAATTTCATTCAAATCCGTTGTCATTTTTGCGTGAAAGAGTAACAAGCATTACATCCTCACAAACTTTCGCATTTATAATATTAGTAAGATTATATCTACTTGCTTACTTTATTTAATCTAACTCTATTTAATACATTGTAGATCTATTAAGATATTTTAGATTAGATAAGGAAATCTAGTCTAGATTTTTCTCTGGATACTCCAAAGTTCCCATCAAAATAATTGAAAAACAAAGAGAGAAACATTCGTATCACTCCTAAACTACTGAAACGATTTTGAAAATTCTTTCACCTATATTAAGCTATATTATCAGCTAGCAACATAGACTATATTTTATAGTTACGAGGACGAAGTCGCATGCAACAGCTAGTATTATATATATTATATCGAAACATCACAGACAGACACTTCAATTAATTAGATATTTTAAATAGTTAAGTTATTTCTAATATTGCTCATTAATTATGAACAGAAGCCAAATATTGGAAGTATGTTAAATAATATTAATCTCCTGCTACACCAATATGATGTTACAATCAATCTTTCATGTTTGACAACGCGGTGGTCCGAATGTATTGCTCATCCTATCATTAATTAAAGAGTTCTATTAATGATATTCATATAAATGCTTTCTTAATACTAAAAAGGGACTTTTTTTAAATATTTTGTGTACTAATTAAATGAAAATGTTACGCCTTAAACTGCGAAGAAAATTCATACCTATACCTACCTAATTAAATAAATAAACTTGTAAATAGTTTGCACGGATGCAATATACAAAAACCCTCCTCGTTTCTCGCTCTTTTCATTAGTGAAAACCGTATCATAATATACGTTGAGTGGTTTAGAAGAAGTTAGCTTATAAACAGACAAAGGTGGACAGCGACTTTATATTAAATGATATAGTAAATAAGTATATAACTAGATAGTGTTTTTTTGTATTTTATGGCTTGGTTATTAGACCTTTAAGTCAAGTCTTTATTTTATTTAGGATAAAGGTCGAAGCTAATTTCAAGCCACATGTGACCTAAAACTGACAGATTCTTCACACAGAGGAGGTAATGGACTCTACATCCAGTGAGTACATTTTTATTTTTTTATGTATCTTAGAATTAATTTTAGATAATTATTATCAGTAAGGGTTACTATACATATAGTCGTATATACTATACAATATGTAAATGTAATAATAACAACAAAACCGACCCGAAATATATTATGTTACATATGTTCGACTTTCATTCGGCTTACCCGATCCGCAAAATCATCCGGGTTTTGTTTAGTATATAGTATACATATACACTGCGCGGGTACGCCAAGAGGCCTTCTGCCGAACGTTCATCTATACATTTTTACTGCCCGGCTTTGCCGACACGGCTATACGTCTATACCCTAAGAATTATTAACTATTTAATTTTTTCCAATTAATATACCTAATTGTTTATGGGCGAATAAATCTCGAATAAATTCATAAAACTAGTCAACCCTGAAATTTTTAGATTCATTCTATCTGCTTTATTTTTGACCTAATAAGGTCTAATTTTGATTGCTCGACATGGAGTTCACAGAATAAACACATCACTACCTGTCAAACATGGTAGTGTCAAGGTCCGCCGATAGGTGGCAGCACTATTAACATCGGCGGATGCCGTAGAGCGCGCACTGTGCATTTTAAATTTTATTTACCGCCATCTCTTTTTAGCTCGCGCGGTTCAGAAAAAGCCGTCTCGTATTCGCAAAATATTTTTTTTTTGCATTTCGATTCTGGGTGCGTGCGTATTTTTGTCTTTTTTTTTTGTTGTCACTACCCATGGTTTCATAGTAGCGGAGTAGCGGTATGTCGCTGCGCTGCCGACGGTGGCCAGGATTTCTTTTATTTTTATTTAATAGTCGGGGAAAAGTAAATTTTTGAACATGTGGGTGATTACTGTATCCACATCCACATTACTGTACACGATTTTGTATCCATAGAAATTGCTAAAATATATAATACATATGCGGTACGTACAAGCTTCTTGCAGCAGATGACTACTAGCTCCGCATTCGCGTTTCTTTTTTTTTAGAATTACAAGTACAACCAAACAGTGTTAAAAGGAGGTCGCCACAAACACATTAATTCCTATAGCTCTTTTTCACTTGTTTTGGATATATGTAGTTGTTTCATTAAAAACTCGTGTTTTACATTTTCACCCCTCCCCGCAAACAAATTAGGAGAAAACGGGGAGAAATATTTAATTGTTCAAAAAAATTAAAAAAAAATTAAATTGTAAAAATAATTCTACAGTAGATATTTCTAGTGTTTTCATCTATAAGGGCACTGTACGAGCGAGCGAGGGCAGTAATAGCTATTTGGTAGAATTTGTTGTCTCAATTTACTATAATGGCAATAACCTAAGACGGAATGCGATGCAACACATTGAACTCGCGAAAATGATAAAAATATTTTTTTTGCTAAGAGTTGCAATAAAAATATATTTCTTTACAAAATATTTGCTTCAAAATTCAAAACAAATAACTAAAGTTATAATTGTCAAAGTGAGGATAAACCTTATTTTAATCGAATTTGATCAATTATATTAAACAATGATATGTTTATGATATATTTTACTTTATTTTTTTCTTTTAATAGAAATTTTCTTCCGTTGCACATTTCGCAATGCTTAATTTGTTGCCAGCAAATGTTTATACTATGCTACCATATTTCGTACAAGATTCAATTGGTGATTTTGTTTACAACACTAGAATTTAAGTGTCATTTTAGAACCCCTTAGTTCGAAAAGCACAAATAATTTCGCGCCATAAATTGTAAACAGCAAGAAAGATTTGCAAAGTTGTAGTCCTGCTTGCGATGCGATGTGGTTGTCTCTTCGTTTTTTAATTTATGTTTCCACGAAAGAGTTGCGCAAAATAAAATGACAAAGCTGCCGAAATCCATAAAGCAGTATTCATGCGTCTCGAGCGACTTCGGTATTGACGGAAACGAAAGTTTTATATTTTTCGCCGATGGTTCAAGCGACAAGAGATAGAACATAAATTTATTTTATAAAAATATTTGTACTTATTTTTCAATTTCATTCTATAAGAAATATATGGAAGTATTTTTATGCGATTTTTGACGATTCTAGTACTCTTAGCTTAGTTGGTCCCATAGGGTCAATTAATCCTTAGAAGATAGAGAAGAATAAAATATTGTTTTAGTAATATTTGACACTATTATCAGTTAGATATCAATTTTGCCGAAATTTAATAGAAAATAGTGTCAATTTTTTTTTCTTGAGAAAGGAAATACATATCGCGACATATTTGTGCGACAACACTTACAGATTAAGAGGAAACTGATATTTTAGGCTTTTGATTTTAAGTATTTTTTTAACAAAAGCATTTTCGGTATTTTATATTATACTCAATAGTGTATTTAAGAATTGTGCCAATTTTTATCTCCACTTAAACTACTGTAAACTTTTTGTCACAAGAAAAATCGCGGTCCTTTATTCAGTTGAACCACACGCAAAAGTCAATGCATATCTACAGCGCGTAATAAACTTTTGTAGCTTGCAGTAAATTCACTGCTGCCCACTGGCTTTACATTGACTAGCCTACCTAAACGCTATTGGTAACGCCTCTAAAGCTATTCGAACGATGTTTATAAATATATTTTATGTACCGTAGGCAAAAACGAAAAGCTTAAACTCGCGTAATGTCAGCAAAAAAGATTTGTCTACCCGAATGTACCTACTCTGTATTATTGTTTGTGGCATGTCATGTTTGAAGATATGAATTGTTTAAGAGTCAATACTTTTCTCCTCTATTCGTTCATGTATGTCCATCTACGCGAAATCTGCAATATGTTATAAATAATACAAGATATCTTTGACTGTAAGACTGTATATTTTATTATTTAAAAAGACACTTATAAACGTACATGAGCCGAGCCATGACAGAGAGGAAGTGGGAGAGATCAGTGTTGCTATAATTGATTATTAGTTTACCTGACATCTCCCCTTTTACAAAAATATATTTTTTATGAATACAAATTAGACTGTGTTTAATGACTAAGACTAACTTTTCAATGACTTTTGACACTGACTAATATGACATAAAATGACATTGACATTACCAAGTAAAATATTTTGACATCTGTTCCTTTCTTCAGCTGAGAATATAATTTCTAACAGTTAGAATACATTGTGTATTTACAAAATGTAATACCTATATATAATTATTCTTTTTTTTTTTTTTACAATATTTATACAATGTGACACTAATCAAAACCATACAGTTTAGTTGGTTTTATTTCACGACCAAAACTAGAATACTTTATGTTATCATTTTTTGAATTAGGACTTGTATTAATATTATTTTTATTACCAGGACTGTTTGGTTTTGACTGTGTATCCAAAGGTGGTTTTGTTAATATTATGTGTTGTCTGTTCCTACGAAAGGTACCTTCAGGACTTTCTACAATATAGCTACGGGGCTCTGGACCCACTTGTGTTACTATTGCTGGGGACCAACTGCTATATGGCTGTTTTTTAAACAAAATTTTATCACCTATTGACAATGGCTTTAAATCTTTACAATTTCTATCATAATAAAATTTACTTTTCTCTCTATTTTTCTGTATTTTCTTTCTTATGTCCTTCATATTACATACTTTAGGTTTTAGTTGTTTGTCTATAACAGGTAATTTCGTTCTTAATTTTCTTGAGAAACATAATTGAGCTGGCGAACATAAACTATCTTTAGGTGTATTTCTGTACTGTAGTAAGGCTAAGTATGGGTCGGTATTGTCCATTGCACATTTTTTTAACATATTTTTTACAATGCCAATAGATCTCTCAACTAAACCATTAGAACGACTATGGTACGGACTTGAAGTTACATGTTTTATATCCCAATCTTTACAAAATGTATTAAATTCGTAACTATTAAATGGAGGACCGTTATCAGAAATTAAAATATATGGAATACCATGTCTAGCAAATATGGACTTTAAATGAGTAATTACAGTTTTACTGTTAGAGCTATTATTATGTAATAAAGCTAACTCGACAAACTTTGAGAAGTAATCTGTAACAATAAGATATTTTTGTTGATTAAGTTCAAATAAATCAACACCTACTTTATTAAATGGTATAAATTTATATTCATGATGCATGAGGGACTCTTTAGTATTAGCTCTGGTATATGTTAAGCAAATATCACAGTTATTTATATATTTCTCTATACTTGAGTTAATGTTAGGCCAAAAAATTGAATCTTTAGCTAGTTCCTTACAGCTTTTTATGCCTTGGTGGCTTTCATGTAACAATTTTAAGTAATCTAATCTTAATGACCTAGGAATAATGATTGAGTTTGACTTAAATAATACATTATTGACAATATAGATATCTTGTTTATACTGGAAGTAAGGTTTGATTGAATCATCAACCTGTTTTTTGTGTTCTGGCCAACCATTTTGACAGTATTTAATTATTGTACTTAACTCTTTGTCTATAAGAGTATGTTCTCTAATTTTTTGTAATCTATCTTGTGAAATAGAATGATTTAACATAACTAAATTGACATGAAGATCTAATTCTTCATCCAGATCAGTCAAAGCATTTTCAGATAAAGCAGAACGTGATAAAGTATCTGCAATATATAAATATTTACCAGGCTTGAATGTTACAATTAAATCATAAGGTTGTAGACGCAGCATTATCCTCTGAAGTCTAGGAGGTATATTATGCAATGGTTTCTTAAATAAGGTAACTATAGGTTTGTGATCAGTTTCAACATATGTCCTCCTACCATAAATATATTGGTGGAATTTCGTACATCCAAATAGAACGGCCAGTAGCTCTTTTTCTATTTGGGAGTAGGACTGTTGACATTTATTTAATGATGCAGATGCATAAGCCAGGGGTTGTTTGCCATGAGAAATGACTGCACCCATAGCATCTTTTGAGGCATCGACAGACAGATTTAAATCCTTGTTTATATCATAATAAGCTAGAACAGGGGCTGTGGAAATTATTCTTTTAAGGTTTTCAAACTCCCTATCATGTTGTATGGTCCAGTTCCATATGACATTTTTAGATAATAATGACCTAAGACTAGACGACTCATGTGACAGATTTTTGATAAATGGACTAAGGTAATTAGTCATTCCAAGGAATCTTTGTAACTCTGAAACGTTTCCAGGCTTTGACATTTGACATATTGCTTTTACTTTCGATTCGTCTACACTCACTCCTTCCTTACAAAGAATATGACCTAAATATTTCACTTCTTTTTGACAAAAACATGATTTTTCTTTATTGAATTTTAAATTAATATTTCTTGCTCTCTCTAATACCTTCTCAAGACGACTATCATGTTCATATTTCGACCTTCCATACACCAAAAAATCATCCATCATTATCTTAACTCCTTCTATATCTTCAAAACGATTCACCATTTCTCTATGAAATATTTCTGGGGCAGAAGTTATGCCAAAAGGAAGTCTAAGGAAACGGTATCTACCATGTGGTGTTATAAAAGTACATAATTTTGAAGATTCTTCATTTAATTTTAGCATGTAGAACCCTTTATTAGCGTCAAGTGTAGTAAAATATTCTGCACCTTTCAAGTCAGACCTTATTTCATCTAAAGTGGGAAAAGGGTAATGAGACCGCATTATTGACTGATTTAATTTACTAGGGTCAATACACAACCGTATCTGACCATTTTTTCTTGTTGTGATGACAATTGGACTTACCCACTCTGTTGGCTCTTCGACTTTCCTAATAATATTATTTTTTTCCAAAAACTGTAACTCATCTTTCAATGGTTTGACTAGTTGGAATGGTATTCGACGACAGGCAGATATGTGAGGGACTGAATCAGGTTTTAATTGCAAATGACATTCAAAATTTTTAATACATCCTATACCATCAAATAAATCAGAATACTTATCTAATAAATTTGGGTGCACGAAGCTTTCATCACTAAATTTAACAGAATGAACTCTTTTTAATAAATTTAATTGTTGACAAGTATCTCGACCAATAATATTCTGACAGTTCAGATCTATGATATGAAAACATATGTTGAAACTTTTTTGATTATGGATTACATTAATTTTACATTGGCCTACTGTTGGAATTAAATCTCCACTAAATGATGACAATTTATGGTTACTAGGTAGCAAGTTTTTATGTGAAAGGTTCAGTTTATTGTAAGTAGAAAGAGATAGAATATTAGCATCTGCTCCAGAATCTAACAGAAAATTAATTTTAAAATTATTTATATACAAATTAACGTTCCATGACTTATTTACATTATTGACAAAGAACACTGTGCCTACAAACATTGAATTTGACAATTTATTTACCTGATTCACAGCATTTACTTGTTTGCTATTGCTTCTGCACACTGATGCATAGTGGTTCCATTTGAAACAGAGTCTACATTGAACACCAATTGCTGGACACTTATAGCGATGTAACTGTCCACATTTCCCGCACTGTTTGTTGTTTGAAGTTGTTGACCTGTGTGTGACCTTTGGACTCGGCGAATGAGACCTATTTGTATGTTGTCTATTAGGAGACCTAAAATGAAACCTGGAAGAGCGACTTCTAACTTTGGCAATACAAGCTTCTTCATTGTGACTGTTTGTTCCAGAAAGTATATTTGAATTTACTTTAGTAGCTATACAACATTTTACAATATTTACAGCTTCGGACATGGTTTTCGGGCTTTTATCCAACAATTTTTCTCGTATATAGGCATTGTTTGCATGCAGATTCCACGAAAATATATCTTTTAAAATATCTTCTCTTTTGGATTCAAAATTACATTGATAACTTATATTTATCAGATCCGTTGCATATGAATCAATGTCTTCGTCTAGTTTTTGTTTCCTGTTAAAAAGTTTGTGCCTTTCCATGCTTATATTTATTTTTGGTAAAAAGTAGTTTTCAAATTTTTGTGTCAACTCTTCAAATGTTATAACATCTATGTCGACATTGAAAGAATAGAATATGTTCAGAGCTTCAGATCCAATATAATGCAACATTATAGCGACTTTCCGCTTATCGGATTCATTTTCCAAGTTATTTGCTCGCATATATATTTTTAATTTAGTTAACCAATTTTTGAAATTCAAGGGTAGGTTGTTACCTTGTAATGATAACGATTGTATCCCCGAAAACGTATGATTAGTTGTCTGTTCATGTCTTTCTGTTTCTGCCATTTTTGTTAAGTATTATTGCGTTTGAATATCTGAAATTTAGTCTGAAGAGTGTACGTACGTGCTCGACATGGCTCGACGAATGAACTTTTTTCTTTTCCGATATGTAGGTAGGTGATACCAGACTTGATTCTTGAAGTAGTTAATATTTTGACTATTTTTCCACTTCTATGTTTATTAATAACCGCTGTCACCATGTTATAAATAATACAAGATATCTTTGACTGTAAGACTGTATATTTTATTATTTAAAAAGACACTTATAAACGTACATGAGCCGAGCCATGACAGAGAGGAAGTGGGAGAGATCAGTGTTGCTATAATTGATTATTAGTTTACCTGACACAATAGACTCAAATTAATGCAATGTCCAACTTCGGCACCGTGCAATTATGAGGAGATCCGTGTCAGAGAGCCAACGGATGCTGAGGCGAGAAGGTTCTCGAGTCTATGTATAGTAATGGACATAATTTAGCCTAACATATTCACAAATCTAGACTGCTTCTGACCGATTCTATCGGCAATTTATTGCCTATGTCCTCGCCCTTATATTGAGGATTCAAGGTTTGTTAAATTAAAACTGAAAGAGTCTAAAGTGTCCTAACATATCCACAAATCTAACTACCAAGCCTCAATCTAACTTCTGACTGGGATCAGAGTCTCTTTTATCAGCCTTTCTGGTTAAGACTGGGTTTCATTAGGAAGTTAAGAAGTTTCCATCGTAAATATCCCTACATCGCTATAGATAGATAGGGCTTAGAAACATTCCGTTACGACATATACCAGTGGTGAAATTCTATCAGAAATCAAAAAAACACTACCGAGGGATTGGTACAGTCCATCACTTATTTAAGTAACATATCGCTCCATCTTGGATGCAGATTCTTACACTGACATTTTAAATTTTTCGTAACCAGAATTTAATGTCTATTAGCAACACTATCTGATGGTGTGTGCGGTTACTCTAAATTTTCAAACAACAAGGTCGATTGAAAACCAGGTTTATAAAAATTGTCAAGCAGAAGTTAAAGATTTCTTTAAAATAAGTTTGGGGGCTCAAGTATTTTTCGCTAATCCTTATTTCATATGGTGGATATGAAAAATTAAACGTATTTAAGGGATACAATGTTTTAACGCGTGCGGCGTTGATTGAACAGAAGTTTGAGCGCCTTTAATTAACATTATCAAACACACAAACGTTTTTTTGTCAAATGTAAACTAATCTCCAAAAGGCTAGAATTCAACAATCGCTTCATTTTATGGTTTTTCTTGTAACTTAAAAAAAGAACACTTCGGCACGCGCGGGCTCGTCGGCTGCGTACGCGCGCAGCATCGTAAAGCGTTAGAGCGAGACGGGTATACGCCTACACGTATTATACGACAGAGACAAGTATAAGATTAATAGGCACGGCCCGCAACCGAGAAATGCAGTCAAATTAGGAGAAATAAATATTGACGCTGATACGTTACGGAATCACTAAATGTTATAAAACACGCGTTTTATACTATTAGAGCTTACGAAGAGGTTATTTGATTTGCATAAATTGTTCATTTTAACGAGCAATGATTTTAAAAAGGCGTAGTTTTGTTATTTTAGTGTTAATACGAATTCGATGACAACGCATGCTGTGTTTTATTGGGTTGGGTTTGGGTTCACTTGATTTATTGTATTACGACCGAAACAAACCAAAGACTTAAATGAGTTATGTTTATAGATCAATACAAAAGAATGGTATAATTTGTATACCAAAAGAACTTACTTAATAGTTAAGTTAAATTACTTAAAATACAGTGACTTAGTTGTAGACAAAATAAATTAATAACAAAAAAAACATTCGCATGTACTGAATACGCGTGTCACAAGTAAAACTTCTTTTGGCGATCAATATAAATACTCAATAAAAGGGGTAGATGTCTGAGAGATAGAGAGAGAGAGAGAGAACTAAAATAAAATAAAATATTTAATGATTAATATAGTGTTTAATGTTTCAGAAATGTTACCTACAGGAAACGTTACAAGAAATGTTACAAGAATCGTTACAAAAAACGTCAAGTGATCGTTACACTTAAGCGTCACTTAGAAATCGACCTAGAAATTATACTCCCATCGCGCGCAAAGAAGATTCTCTACAAAAACCTGGAGGCAAAAAGAAAAAAATAAATGGATTTGTTTGATTAACCATGACATGATATTATCGAGGCCGCTAAAAGACTATTATAATAAAATGTTTCTGTTGGTGGTTTGTATGAAGGCGACATAATGTAAAGGTGCGTCCACACGAGCGCACGTGCTCATTACTAACGCGTTTATTCGCGCTACATGACGCGTTGCGGAGTCACGTCCCCAGCACGCGCCGGCGACGCGATGACGTTTGCCCATTGTCGACCATATCACGTCAATAAGATTTTTTATAAGTTTTTTTTTTAATTCAATAGAAGTCACTTTGAACTTGTTAGTAAGGAAACTTGCAAATAAGTTGCAGTTCAGTACCCACCTGTTAACTTGATACTTCTTTAAATTTAAATGCCATAATGGAAGGCAATTTAGAAAACTGACGATAACAAAATCTGGGGATACAGTTTGATGCTGTAGCTACAAATCTATCATCTACATTCAAAATTTAATTACAACACTCGATACTAAATGACCTAAGATTTTGTGGCATATTATGGTATATTCGAATTTGTTGGATATATACTATGATACTCTCAAAGAGAATATTACTCGTAACGTACACGTATTCACGTAAAACAAACTTTTTTCATTTTATCATTTGTTTAGGAACCGATTTTTTTTATATTTAAAAGCTATTGACGAGGTTTAGTGTTATCAATAAAAAAAAGAAAAAAAATAATTACCATCTTTGAAATAATTAAAATCGAATTTCGACCAATGGGTAAAATACTATTAATATTAGTAACACAAAGTCCTATAAGTTCTCTTTGACTGAAAATGCTCTAATAGTTCTAATGGATGCCTACACTGAGACGGTTGTTTTCAGTCAAGCATAAGTTTGACAGAGAGCGTCAAGTCGTATAAGGGCGACTGTTCAACATTTTATTGGCTACTGTACTGTAGGTACATAGAGTACTGCATCCTAAGGATTATTATAAATCCGAGATCGAATTTGTTTGTTTGTTATGCTTTCACGCCTTAACTACTCAACCGATCATTGTGATACTTTGTCAGGGATACAGAATAGTACACAGTACTCTTTCATTAAAAAAAGTATTGTTCTCGAAGGGTCACTAAAAATTTGAATAAATGTTTTTACACCTAAGAAAAAAGGGGACGGACGGAGTCACGAGCAAAAGCTAGTTATCTTATAGTTTCTTTAATTGATAGCACAAGAATTGACGTTTCACCGGACGCGTTGAGTAAGTATAATGGAGACATACCACAACGCATTGAGGTAAACCGAGCACACGGCTCGAAAGGTACACACGTTACTTCAATATATCTTATAACTATTTTAAGTAATCGTTCATAGTAATAGGTTTAATTCCAGTCAGTGTATTCGTTTAGTCCTAAAATTATTTAATTAGAATCTTAGTCAAAAATGCTCAACGTCTCAAAGTAAATTTGCATAAACACATGAAAATCAGTTCACTATTAACCCATAGAAGTACACTTGTAAATGAAAGTGCAAATACATTATCTTAATACTATACTATATAATTAAGTTCTTGAGGCAACGCGTTGATGTCTTTTATATGGAGTCGGTAAAAACATTCAAAAGTTGTGGCAATTCTTAAGAATTAAAATAATTATTTAACTAAGGAACTAACTTAACGAATTAACTTTAATTTGTTAATAATTAATTAACGTTAAAACTTAATTAACATTAATTAACTTTAATTATTTAATAATTAATTAACGTTCTTTTAATAATGAAAAAAATATACTTGACGTAACATTGGTTATGTCAAAAAATATATAGTATAAATCTATAGGTATATATCTAATCTATAGGTACATATCTATACTTAATATTATAAAGAGTGAAGATTTGTATGTTTGTAATGAATAAACTCAAAAACTACTAGACCGATTTTAAAAATTCTTTCACCTATTAAAAGCTACATTATCAACGAGTAACATAGGCTATATTTTATAAAGTTACGCGGAGGAAGTTGCGTGCAACAGCTAGTTACAAAATAAAGTTGCTGTCAGCTTCTGTCTGTTTCTCCCATAACTTTTTTTAAACTATACAACATATTTTGATACTGTTTTCATCAGCATCATAATCATCATCAGCCTGTGTCTCTCCACTGCTGGATGTAGGCCTCTCACGAGGTTCGAATGCCGTTCAGGTGTTATGTCCATAGGAAGTTCCACGCTTTCCAATTCGTGGCCTCCATTCGAAAACTTTTCTATCCTGTGTGGTATACCTAAGCCTTGTGGTCTATTGCCACTTCAACTTGCCAATTCTCTTGCCTATGTTCTTCGACTGGTTCTTTCGTCGAAGAACATAGCATAGAATTTCAGAATTTCGTCAAAGTTTAATATTCAGATACGGTTTTCATTATTGGAAATAGCGATAAGCAAGAAAAATTATGATTTGAACAAAATATTACAACAGTGCGATGTCGGAGGCGGGTAACTGCAAAATTTTTCACAGAAGGAAACGCCTCTAGAATCTAAAGGGATTTCTTCTGTGTCTAGAATTTAGATTCATTGTGTATTTATTTTTATAAAAATTAAATAAAGCAAAGGATACCGTACAACGAGGCATGTCGTGCTTTATGGCGGCATGCAACCGTTAGTAAGCAGTCGGCATTGCTTTGTGCATGTTAATGTGTGCACCTGTGTTCGTGCGTGTGTGTGTGTGTCCTCAGAAGTCGCCGATTCGAGGAACACACGAATATTTCAAGGACATATTGGACTTTTTATTACAGGATATCGATTCAGAGAATTCCTAGTCGATAATGTTTTTTTGTTACATAGAAATGTGTTGACGTATCGCTAATGCATTCACTCAACGGTCGAATGACAGTATGATAATGAAATCACAAAAGTGTGAAAGTCAGATTTTAATATCTGACATTCATAGTTTTGAATAATTAAATTTAATTAGATTATTTTTTTTATGTTAAAGTTGGCAGACGGGCTGACGGTCCACTTGATGGTAGGTGGCTACAGTCGCCTAGGAACAGAAGCAGCTTTACAGGTGCTACAATTGCGGTGCCGACTACAGTAGGATTAAGAATAAGTAATCAGGAAGGGACAGAGAAATTTGCTCTGGCATCCCTTACTTTAAGCTATAGAAAAATATAATAATATATTTTGAGGTACCTACTTGATAAATAAATAAAATAAATAGATACAGTGGTTTATCAGATAAGTTTAAAAGACTTTTAAAGTGGCGTTCCACTTGTGGCTTATTCATATTCTTGTTAAAAATAACTCCACATCATATTTTAGATATTATCAATGTATTATCAATACCTACTAATAATAAATCTGTAAGGGTCGGTCATGGAGTAAGTTACTTTGTTTTCAGAGATATACATGATGCTCTATACATGATACTGAAACTAAATTGATGATTTTTTGATTTTTTTCTGTATGTATGTATGTAGGTATGTTCCTCCATAACTCTGAAACAAATTAACTGATTTTCATGAAACTTGGTAGATAAACATTTGGACGTACGGGACACAGGATAGGCTACTTAATATTTTTCAACTCGGACGAAGTCGTGGGCGCCAGCTAGTTATTATAATAAATATTTATTGTAAAAAAGGAATTTAGATTTACTAAATTATAATAGTTATGGAATTGAACTATTAATGTATTACAAATAATAAAACAATAATAAGTCATATGTGTGTAGGTCAAATTCTGACTGTTCCTTTATCAACGAAAGTACAGTGATGTAGACAAATGCCTAATGAAAATCACCATGATTTATTGATACATAATAGTGAGGACGAGCTGCTATGAAAGGGCTAAGTTCAGAACTCATATTTAATTCAATACTGAGCGAATGTCTCAATCCTCTCTATAGACGCTTGCAACACAATAAAACGAATGGACAGCCTGAATGTAGCATATTCTTGATGATTCTTGATTATTCTGAATGTAGGCATATTCTTGATTGAAAATGATAATCGTAGAGCCCACTTTCCAACTCGAGCAGCTTACCAAATCCATATTAAGTAATTGTTGATTGCTGACTAGTTATTAGTCGTAGCAATACATAAAAAAACATGACATTTCAAACAGGTTTGATATAATTATTATATATGTATATGAGATATAATATTAATTAATTTCTAAAATGTGCAGAATTAGTATGATATATATAAATATATGTTACTTTTTACTTTAATTTTGAATTTATTGGAAGTATTTGAAATTACAACGGCACGTGTTCTGAAAGTTGATTATTTAGAGCAAATAAATACGTCTGGTAAGTTTTCCAAGAGCACGTCCTTTAGATTTATGTGGCGCTTATAACAGATGAATCCGAACGTGAAATTCATAGTCACGACCATCGATCGGCATATTGTATGAATAATGCTAATTTTACAACAAGGAAATTTATCATCTATCAACGTGAGTCCTATCATTCTATTTGGAAAAAACTTATTTCCCTTCGGACATGTTAGGTTCACCATTTCGTGTAATAATTGTAATGTAATTCATATAAGAAAAAGACACATTAGAATCTTTGTAAACACATTTTTCTATGAATTTTGTTGTCATCTCATCATCATTTCAGCTCGAATGATGCAGGACTTAATTCCAGCTGGACATGAACCACTGCTGGACATAGGCCTCACAATAATTTCCCCATAGGACCGGACAGAAGCAATTTGGATCCACCGTCGACCCGCGACCATTAATAGGTTGCCTGTCCACCTTATGTTAAAAGTTAATTAAGTTAATGTAAAACTCGTTAGGACGGCCGACGCCCACAGTCATGAAGGTGCTGATAATGTGCTGATGACTTCAGTAGGTTAAAAGTATGACATAAGTGGCATTAGGGAAATGGGCTCTGAGAAAGTTTCTCATTCACCTAAAAATATCTCAGACACAGATTACCTCCTACAAGATACCGCATTCAAGACAACCAACGCGCGCCATGCATATATGATTTTGCACATATATCAAGTCGAAATTAGGTGCACCACTTCAGTACTGACCAAATATTAGATCCGCGTGCACGTCGTTCATTTGTGATACCGATCCTTTATTTTTGACGACTTATTCGCAACAAAAACTACTAAAATGACTACGTGTTCTATCAAATGGTGTGGGAAGAACTCCAGGACGTCTAGCTTTAAGAAAGACGGCATAACTTTTCATCGGTAAGTAAAATTTTTATCTCTCCCAGAGGCCAAGAAATACTGGTCAATTCCGCTGCCTTTGACGTTTTTTCGAGAAGTCACTTTCTCTCATTACGATAATTCGTATATTTGTCTCTTTCTGGTTCGTGGCATGTTCCTCGCTCATAGTCAAAATATTACTAGTCCAGGGAAAGAATATTTTTGGAATATATCGATAATATTGTTTTTAATATGATAAGTTTAGGTAGGTAACTTTTTTATGTTATGTTGAAATGTTGCTAAAAATTATAATTATTAGGAATATATATTTTTAAATCTTTACAAAATAATAACTTCTCTATTTGCGAAGTTTTATGTTTATTTTATACTTCACATTTTTCTTTTCACACTTCTATTGAATCCTTAAATTTAAGTAGGTAACGTCAGGCAGGCCTGCCAAATTAACGTTCGGATACACGCACGTATGAAGAAAAAATATCTTACGCATTCGCGAAGTATGTTACACTAAATAATTTTTGATAAAAGTACTTAATTAAATTTCATAAATAATCGCTAAATAATCGATAGATTAGACGATTACGATTAATCGTAATCGTTGCATCACTAATATGAATCACCCTCAAAACCGTGTTGATTGAGGTCGTAAAAAACTTCATCACAAATAAAAGTAACTTAATCCATCTCCCATTTTTTATAGTAACTTAATATATCGAAAACTATCCAGTTAGACATTTCGTGAAAATAATAAAATGTATCTACAATTTTATTATATTTGATCGACATACTATCGACAATGCAACTATAGTATTGTCACATCCCTAGCAAGATAGTTGACCTTGACATAACCAATCACAGGCAGTCAGTACGTCCCCCGCAACCCGTTCCTACCGCTTAAAATGGTGACTTTTGGCTAATGCGAAATCGCAAACATGGGGCATCTTGTAGGAGGTAATCTGTGATCTCAGACTAGAAAAGACATTATAAAAAATTTAAAAAAAGACATTATCAAAAGAATGATTAGCATATCGCCTATTCTTTGCTATTTCATTGATAAAATCCATTCTAAGAAGACAGATGTTCCCATACTTTAAGCATTAGGTTCAGTGACCCTAAAAATTCCAAGTTTCCATACAAAATTACAGGGCCGCAATCGTTCGTCGCCCAAATGACACGCCCGTCACAACCAAATGACATAATTGTCAAAATAGTCATTCCACTGACAGTCGCACGTGACACGAGCGGGCTGCAAGGATAGCTATATGCGGAAGTGCTAAGAGGGAGCGAGATGAAGCATGGCGCGTCAATGTCAATTATAGGCGGGAAAACGGAATTAGAGACCACAAGACAGCGCGCCGGTTTCAAATTTGGAACCGTTTTGTTTTAAATCGATAAGTCGTCCGATACAGCCGCTCGAAGCAATCGCGTGTGGTCGGATTTCTAAAAACAACTTAATAAAACATTACTTGATGCCACGCCATTAAAATAATTAGATACTATTATCACAGTGAGAGAAATCAAAGCTGTTTGTGTCATCGCTGCAAAAATATGGGCGCGTTTCGATAATAATTCTTAATAAGCACCATTCTAATAAAGGCCATTTATATTATAGGGTCCATAAGTTTATGAGCACATTTATTAGCGTGCAATAAGAAAAATTGGTCATATATTTGCGGGACACAGGCCAGCCCTTTCGACGCCTGTCGCGCATAAAGTCCGTGATCATTTCTCCTAATTATACGTGTGGGGAAGAGGGCAGGGACTTTTGGTGCAATGTGGGTGTTCGAAATGTGAAATTATGAGTTGCTGCGAACGTGCGACATTTTTTTAAAATTAAACAATGATTGAACTTGGATTACTAGTATTTGAGCCTCATAAACCACTACACATTCCATTATTATTTTTGAAGTGAAAACTTCTTTAGGCTTGTTGGGCACTTTAGATATGGAGAATTTTGTACCTGATAAAATCCAGAACTCGCCAGATGACGTCAGCGTCACCCAAGAAATAAAATTCTTCGACGTTAGATGGCACTGTAGGTAATGTTATAAGACTAACAATAAGTCGATAGATAGCGTTGCAAAAGCGTAATAATATTGCCTCAAAATATTTAATATGCAATTGTTCGACGTTAGATGGTGATGTAGTTAAATGATAAAAATTCAATTAAATTCAATTAAAAAATAATTCCTAAAAACATATTTCTTAACAACTCAAAAATAATGTTCACAAGTTCTTCTGACTTGCAGTCCTATGACTGACATGTTTTTTTTTTTAATTTGTAAATTGTTGTTCATTAAAAATATTATATACTGTGACCCGATGCTTTTTGTTTAATTTTTTACTTAACTGGCCAATATTTATGGTGCATAAAATAAGTGAGCGCTAAGTAGATGTCACACCATTCATCCCGTGTCATGAAAGAGCGATAATTTTATTTATCACTTTATAATGAGCATGTTTACACACAAGTTTGAAATCATAAAAAGAAGCAAGCAGTGGGAAGATATATTAATGGTCGGACATCACAATCTTTTTTTTGATTTTTATTGAATTCGATTTTTAAAAAGTTAAATGGTACCGGTTTTTAAATAAAGGTTTTCGATTCAGATTTAATTTTTGATTGTTATCTTTATTGTAGATTTTGTTTATTGACTTTTATTACTGTTTTTAATATTTTGTTAATTCTATAATTTCGTATTAATTTGATTTGTTTTTTTTTTTAATTTAATTTCTAATCCATTTTTTTTAAATAATTTGTAATGCTGTCTCAATTTTAACATAATTTTTGGAATTGCTGTAGCGTTTTTGTTCAAAATAAAATATAAATTAATATAAAGGTTTGAAATTCCAAATAAATCCTAGACTTTTTAATCTTCAAAACTTATCTTATTTCCTACTTTAAATAAGGGTGAATAAACTTTTTTTTTTGCATTAATTATTCACAAAACTATTTTTTTACTATTTTTAAAAATGTTTTGTTAAATTAAAGTTCCATTGTTAAAGAAAATAAAATAATTGAAACTTAGGGTTTCTACACGCTTTAACAGCTTTGTCACACTTCCTTAACCGACGACTTGAAGATAAGTAGGTATTGATTTTCTGTTTTGATAATCACCTTGTATTTTTTTATTTATGTATTTTTTTCACTCCATACGTATTTATTAAACATCTATTATAATTATTTCTATTATATATATGCAACTAAAAAAGCTCTTGTGTCTATAAATAATCCCGATTTTAAAAATGGAACATTAAAAATTATACAGCCAGTACGTTAATTTTGTGTGAATGCTGTTCTTTGAAAAAATATTTTTAAAAAGCTCGAAGAAGCCAACAATGTTTTAAAAATCGAATAACAAATCGCCTTTTTGCTTTACACCACATGAAACAGCTTGATAAACTTAATCGCTGCTGACCTTTAATTAATACAGCGAACTATCGTCATTAGAGTCGATTATTTATCAATAAAAAAACTAGCTACACGGAAGCTGACTCCGTGTAATTATACCGGCGAGAAAAAAAAAATCAATTAGATGTTATGAGGGATCGGTTAATCGCTTCTTTCAAATATAAATATTAAAAGATGTGAACACAATAAAATTTATCTATAGGAAATTTTATCTATTTTTGCTCACAGCGATGTGAGTTATCTAACTCTAAATTATGGACGACATTACTGATTGTTTAGTTAGTAGAAATTGCAATGAATACTCGTTTATAGACCACTATATATATATATATTCACAGTGATTTTTTAACATTTATTTTAACATGATCTTTAGGGCTCCTTCCACTTGAATCCACATCTGTAAGGTTTATTAAAAATTTCATGATAAAAGCGTGATAAACATGATTACAATCGAACGAACTCTCTTTCACATTTAAAATATTGGGATATAGTAAAGTAATTTACTTTATAGTTTACTATATTTTTACTTTACCTGCACTTAAAATATAATAGACTAAAGTAATTACTATAGTAGCAGTACGACATATAACATTTACAGTGTAAAAGGTTTTGTAAACGAATTTCCTTTTTTATATCGACATCTAATGTGACATGTTGAAGCGAGTGAAAAGAATTAAAAGTTTTCGATAAAAATAGATATCACGTAAGCACAGTAAAATAATGTTTGAAGTTCGCATAAACAACGACTAACGCCTGCGTGTTATACCTAGAATTATTTTTCGTAAGAGGCGAGCGGCGCGCGCGCAGCGACCCGCGACGTCACTTCCTGTTGGGTGCTATGACCCCAAAGAAATGGTCTATAGTGGTAACAAGTGAACTTAGCTGTATTTCTATTTTTTTTCTAACCTTTTTAATCGCCGGCGACACAGGAAATTGGCTTAGATTTTCGATCCACACCCGAACACTTATTTAACGGTTGAGCAATTTGAATTTTTTTAACACTTCTAATGAAACGAGTGGCTTTTTTAAACTCGCACAGTTTAGGGAAAAAGTTAATAATATGACGCTCTATAACATCTTGAACATAAAAAGACTCATTTTCAAGGTATAAGTGCGCCACTTAAGAGGGTAAAGTACACTTAACATGGTGGATGACAGTGGATTATAACGACCCTAACACTCTCTCACTGAAATTTAACAAAACAAGAAGAACTAGAACAAGAAGTGTACTCTGACACCCTTTTCTCAGGTACCGAAATAAAACAGTAGAGGTGGCCTTCTTCAAAACAAAACAATAACTGCCAGTCTACAACCACCTGCCTGTCGACTTTTATTGGAAAAATATGAAAAAAATAATAATAAAAAATAAGATTACGAAAGAATTTAGTGTGCAATTTTTTTTGATAAAATTTGTAATTTGACTTATTTTATTTTACCTTTTATCCAACTCCTAGTCTAGATCGTTGTCCAAGAATACAATCAACATAATAGGAAATGAATATTAGCATTTGAACGACACTGAGAGTGGTAGGGCTTACTGCTTTCCTTAGTCATGCAGGGCAACCCGTCCGTCGGCAGTACTACCGTGAAATGTGAGCTCGTGAAAAACATCCTATCGGAATTTTTCATGGCAGTTAAATTTATCCAAGTCTATTAAAGGCTGACGTAGTTAATGACATTTTCTAATGCATGCGTGTGAATTGGTAGCTCTTGAGTTCACGGAAGTCATGCATCGTCGGCTCATAAGTGGGGCCACAACTTTCTTTGTTACTCTAATTGTAGATCACTCCCTAAGGACCGGGAGACAATATCTTTTAATACGAGGAAGAGCATGATATTAATAACTTAAATGTTCTCAGGAATAACGTGTATATGTTCCTGTAAAAGGAAAGAAACACGAGAAAGGCGGACTGTTGTTTCAGGGAACATTTATTTCTTTTGCGGTACAAGCTAATTTTTGACAAAATAATGTTGAAAATAATTGTAAGAAAAAGAAAGAATATCTATACTTATATTATATATAAAGAAAGAGAGGGTTTTGTATGTTTGTTTATATGTGAAGCGTAATCTTCGGAACCACTACCTTTTTGAAAAATTATTTTTTATTTTTGTTAAAATCTCCGTCCATTTCATGCTCATAGTCCATTTGATGGTAGGTGGCTACCGTCGCCTATAACACAAGGGCTGCAAGTGCTATGCCGGCCTTAACAGGATTAAGCATTAGGAATTAGGGAGGATAGAGAAATGGGCTCTGGCATCCCTTATTCACTCACCGAAACAAGGGTGGTTTCTGTAAGGAGGTAGTTCCTGCCTGACTAAAGACGAGCTGCCCAAAATGACTGCGCTTGCCACTTTCACATCAGAACCAATTATAAAAAGCTCATTACCCAATTTAGTTCTGTCGGGAATCGAACCTGAGAGAGAACTTTAAAGCAAGCTCCTTAACGATTCGACAAGAAGCTCATCAATGTCAACGTCTGGGACCCTTCTCTTAACCATTCTATCAAGAAGCTCATCAAAGTCAAAGCCTATTAGTGAGTACATTATGTAAAAAAAAGCATTAAAAGAAAAAATCCTATATTTTTTGCCCGACATACTTGCGTCCAGGTCAGAGTATAACGACCTGCTATTAATGCTCAAACGTTATAAATATTAAACCCAATCACAGCGGTACTGTTAGAATCGTCATGGGAGAACACCCTCATGCATATTGCACTTATAATGCGATTCTTAATATGCCGCTACAATTATAGCTATCATGTTAGTAGCGGTGCAAGAAGTGTAAGAAACGATTGCTTATTGATGCGTGGAAATCGTGTAAATGATGTTTTATTTTTAAAAAAAGTTTAATCAAAAAATTAAGGAGCACGTCTAAGACTCCGTTGAATAATTATCAGACTCCGTTTGAATAATTGGGAGATATTATCAGATAACGAGCGTTTGGACTCCATTTTGGGATAAAAACTTGAAATATATGTTATAGATAGAGAGATAGAAACTCAAAATATTTTGAGGCTTTTCCCTGAAAGACATGTCGCCTCATTGGGCAAGGTCGTATATATATGACTAAACTAAAATACTAACCTAGTGGTAAATATTACACAGCTCCCTGGCATCATCGGATAACGGGAAAGCCTTGGCGCTGTTAAGGTCACCTACTTGCTACCTAAATTGGCCACTGAAGCCCAGCCTACGTGATTCCATTTTGAGACAGAAAATATGTTTGGTATGTTTAGAGTACTAAAATGCTCCAAATACTAGACGACGCACCCCGTCTTCACCGTGTTGTCATTTGTTGGTTTTATATCTATCCTAATATAGAAGCTAAACTCTGGAAGCTAACTCTGAAACTCTGGAATTATCTGTTGTGCTTGCTCACTAGATTGGTTATATATAAATTGGACATAAGGCTTATTGGTCTATAATTATTTAAGTTTTTCTTGTCACCTTTTTCGTGTGACCGTTTTGGACCACTGTTTAGGTATCTGGCGAATGTTATCAATAAATAACATTAACTAAACGAATTTATCGAATTTTATTTGGAAAAAGTTATTTTTTTCCACCATGGTCAAATCTCGACTTGTGTATGAATGAATGAGTGACATACGAGGAATGTTTGTATGATACTGGTATGCATACATTTGAAAAATCTCCATTGAAACTAATAATGTGACGAGCATTTAAAAAATCTATCATAAATTATCATGTTGGTTGATCGTTTAAAACTAGCTCGACCGAATAATTACTAAAAGCCATTCGTTTGCTAAGAGAACAATTCACAATTAACATTAAATGTATTGCAATACGTTTCAAAATCACTTACAAGAGCTGTGTTTTATGGATCCATAAGGCAACGTTTAGAGTAAACTTTGTTTAGTCTCTATTGCGAAGCTTTAGAGTTGAATTTGGCTTGTGTTTGTGTTGAAAATGATAATCAATGGGCGGTTATGGTCAATTTAATTAATGGCAGTAATTAATAAAAAAAAGGTGTAAACGTTTAAGAAACGGTAACGCACGTTGGTGTTTTCTATTTGTTATGAAAATATCATTGTTTCTTTGATGATTGATATAAAAAGAGGGCGAACAATTTTATTGTTTGTTATTCCAACGATGAACTAATTGTTAGATTTAATTAAATAAATTCAGATTAGTTAGATGATTCTGTGAGGGTTTGTTATGAAAATAATTAAAACAAGTATACAGTACAACATATTTTTGTATTGCAACTGCTGTATACGAATTAAGATTCAGTAGACTTGTGTTTGTGAAAATAAAATAAAAATATATTTCACATAAATATACTATGGTTATTGACTAATTCTAAAATCCAATAAACGCTAAATGTCAAAACTGTTAAGGAGGAAATTAGGCATTTAATTATAAAATCACCCAAATGAGCTATATGTATAGTCCAGTAAAATAAGGCTTTAAATCGAAATTTGAGGTAAGTACAGAAATTTTTGATATATTCTTCTTTGAAGTATTTAAAAACTCTTTTTCGACATAAATAACATACTAGCTAATCAACTCATTAACATAATTTTGGACGATATTGACAAACCGCCACAACACCCAAGCTTTGGATGCTAAGGGAGAACCAGGAACAGACAGAAAGAGCAACAGAAACAGAACAGAGCAAATAGTTTGTGACTAACTTATTGCAAATGTAAACATATAATTGAAAAAAATACTTTATAATAAGAAAGACAACGTCATCGACATATATTTATTCGGAGCAAAAGTTTCGCAGCAGGAATTAGTGAGTAATCTGTTGCACCAAGCACCACGCGAAAGATTGATACGCATGAATCTGTTATACATTAGATTCCTGGTTGCAAATAAAAATGAAAAAAAAAATACAAAACTTTATTAATTTGTGAAAAATTAAAAATAAAATTACTTTTACTGTTCATGTACAAAATTAGTTGGACTTTATTGGTGATGATAGAATTATCGAATATTTCTAATTGAATAAATTAAAGTAGATGTGCATATTCGTATGTTAAACATAATATATGGAGTCCTCTATAAGTGATAAATGCAAACATTTCTGTCTCAATTAACGTTAGAGCTCGCGACTTGTTTTCAAACTGCGAACGACGCCCGCTGTGATTTAAATTTACCGTAAGTATCAACAACATTAAACCAAATTAAATTGGCGACATACATAATTAAAGATATTCGTGAAAGTCATGGGAGGCGTGTTAACAATGGTGCGACTCTCTCACGTGGTCTCATCTCGCTTGCCGTGTCACCTACATTGCATTAGGTATATATAGATACCAATGTGTATCGTCGTATCTGGATCACGGTCTTGAAGGCTCTTTGTATTTTGGTTAGTGCTGTGTAACACTATAACCAATCGAAGAAATGCCTCTTAGCCTATCGAAAGGGTTGCCATCGGAATAGGGGAAGGTTTTAGTCCGTAGGTCATTTTATACCCAGTGGAGTCGGACATGCTGATACAAAGCTCGGAACATCATTATCTATGATGGATTTGCTCCTCCTAACAAAAAAAAAACCATATAACCAACCTATATCAATTTACAATTTTACAACAATTTGTAAAAAAAGCAGAAATAGATGACGCTAATTAATTTATTTTGTTGATAACTAGTGCATCAAACAAATTCATTGATATAGTATATTTTATTAAACTATTTAAAAGATTTAATTAAACTAGAACGTAAGCATCCGCTAAGAAAGTATTTTTGAAAATTTCACCTCTGTACGTAGCTTATTTAGATTTTTTATTAAAAGGAATAAATATTATAATTTAATCAACAAAATATCTAGCAACTTTTTTTGGCTTACCTAGCACTTCATGCTGACCAAATAGCTTAGCTTAGGTTTCTTAGCTGATCAATCATTTATTGGTTAGGTTTGGTTAGTATTTTTTGCTGATAGATTAAATAACAGCCTTTCATATACTCGTACATATTTGAAAGTGCAAAATGAAGTGAATGAATAAAAAGAGTACATCAATTCCAATACTGTTTAAAATTCAACAGGAAGCGCTAATTTACGAGGAGCATCTCGACAATTTACCGAGTGCTCACCCCATGCACGGAGTAAACGGCATGGCGGCGGCCGAAGCGATGGGCCATGAGGTCACGGGTGGCTGGCCACGCAACTAGAGCAAAGGTGAAAGAACACGGAGAAACCAACTTGTAAAACTCATTTACCAACTATAAAGAACGCACAGAAGTAGAGATCAAACACATACCGTACATATCTTATGGTAGGTACTCTGGAAGAGACGGAATATTTTAATGATATATGTTTATACAACAGAGTACACAATTTAGGAGACGTTCAAGTGTTACGTAACGCAATTATTTTTGTAAAACGTTACGATGGGGTGGGAGGGGAATCCCTCTAGTGTATTGTATTTTATTTTTATTTTGTTCTCCCAAGTTCGCAACCCTTTTCGTTGGTAAAAATGTTCATTTGATAAACTTGGTCCTAAACGTAACGTTTAGGGAGGGTACAGAAAACGTTCGGCGCGTTACATGGGAGAGGGGGAAGGGGGGGGGGTCAAAAATCTTAAAATTATGAGTTACGTAATACTTAAACGCTCCTTTACCTACTCAAGAAGAAAATTGAAATGGTGAAAAGACAATAAAAAAAACACCAGAATAGGGTGAACCTAACTCGGCACATATATATGCGATCAGTAGACCATATCATAGATTTTCACAAGTGCCTGACTAAATAATATGTGGATATAAGTACTGCTGACAAAATCAATTTGAACATTATTAATTAACATTAGGACTAAAACAACTCCACAAACAGATCAAAAGAGCTTACTCTCAGCATCGAACTCGTTACGGAAATTCATACTCCTAGGAACATGAGAAATTCCATAATTAAAAGATTAGCACTTATGAAAGGGTAATGGATTACAAGTTTTAATCTTTATAGGTCTCATTATTTTATTGGAAAATATTTAAAAAAAATACTATGCTGGAGATTTAAAAATTTCACAGTTATATTCAGGCATTTCTGACCACCCATATTTTTTTTTTGGAAAACGTGATTACTATTTTAAGATGCACAAATAATATTCTTTACATTTAATACCTTATAGATATCTCTTCGTGCAAAAATTAAAAACCAGAATCACCAAGGAGTGATGCTACTCTTTGGTGGTCTGTTCAAACGGAAAGCTGAAGTAGGACAGTCAATTTTATTAAGGGAGTATGCTAAGTTCCATGTATTTCCGAATTTTATTTTAGATAGGGTGCTACATGTAGAAAAATATAAACTACAATTATTTTTCTAAACCACTCCTTCCAACAGCCGCCAAGCTTTTTGACCTAAACCCCAATACACTCATATTGAACCCGCACTCCTAGATTTCCTGACACACCAACAGATTTACTGAAATATCGAATCGTAAATTTCAAAATGAAACTTGTAATATTCCAGAAAATGTGTAATTCTCATAATTAAATCGTTGTAACCGGGCCGGGGCAGGACCTATGCAAATCCGTTTCCCAATTGTCGGCCATATTGATTCCAAATGGCCTGAATATTGAGCAAAATAAGTAAATCGTATTCATTAAAACGACCTACAGTTCACTCTGAAATTAGTCAATTCTCTTAGAACATATTTCTTGAAGACATGTGGTGGTTAGGGTGCTTCCCTTAGTGAGGTCCCCCAAAAGTGGAGCCTTCCCCACGCTGGATAGTCGTGGCGGGACACCGATGTCGTGTCATAACGTCCCCGCGAACGCGCCCGTCTACGGCCGCGTTAGAAAGTCATTGGAAAGGGTGCTTGCCTTAACGCTCTGTTCCAGGTTTCCCGGGTTCGAATCCTGGCAGGGTCAAAACTTTAGAAATGAACCATGAACACATGCTGTTATTCACCGTGAAATAACAGCACGTGTGCTGTTGTGTTTCGATAAGTGAGTAAGGAATACCACAGCTCATTTCCCCTCGACAGCGTATTGCAGCACCTGTGGCGTTACCCTATTTTTAGGCGACGGTGGCCACTTGCCATCAAGTGAACCTTCGGCCTGTCTGCCGACCTAAACATAAAAAGTGGAATTTTTTGCATCAAGCAATAGATGACAACCGACTTAGGTGTAATGTGAAGTGTGATAATGATAGAGGCGAATAATGATCTACTACCAACGTTTAACGTTCAATAAAAACACAAGTTCCCTGCATTTATGTTTGACAAAAGACTTCCCATTACTTATAAAAGCTACAATGATCTGTCCGCCCTTCGCTTGAGCAATATGTGCATTTTTGCGCAATATGCAGGTCTGCGCATTCGCTGCAATTGAGCGTGCGAATACACTTCTTGTACACGTTAATTTCGTTGTCATTCACCGGACACAATGTGTTCGATAATTACCAATTAAATGCAAATAAAATAAATCTATCCGTTTTATTATTTCTCAGGGCACGCGAAACCTTGGAAAACGCAAGCACATATAATGGAATATCTTAAGTAGAGAGTGGGGTAATAGAAAAGGCATTAGCAGTAAATCTCTAAAAATGGAAACCTTGAACGTTTCAAATAATCTAAAAATTCTTAGTTAAAAAAACTGGACTTACAATGGTGGTCACAGGGAAAAAAATAATTACAAATACAAATCTGAAGTCAAAATACAATTTTAAAACAAATAATAGTGAAAGAAAGAATGTCAGTAGCACCATTTATAATTCAAGAACGGCTTTACCAATTTTTAGGATCTTTGATTTGTTGAATTTGTCTCTACCTCGAATAGCAGACTATTAAAGGAAATACTAATAAAAAAAAAATTTAAAAAAAAAAACAAAATCATAAGTATACATTTAATTAAATTTAATTCTGCTAATGAATAAATTCGACATTTCCTGATTCTGAGGCGGTACGAAGTTTAACGGGTCAGCTAGTTAAGAATTAAACTCAAATATAACCAGGTATGCCAGTTACCAGCCAAAAGATAATGGAGCCACTCTTAGCCATAGACATACTTCCAGTCATTCGATGCCTGATTACGAAATCTAGGAAATCGTTAGTTAAAATTTTAATTCCATTTTCAAATGAATTATTATCCGTTATGTTACTACGATATGTGAACAGAAGCTAAGTCACGCTGAGCTAAGCGATAAAGCAGTGTGTAGGTATGTTACGCGTTTTGAATACAAAATAAGGCGGCGTGCACACCTGACGCAACTTCCGGTAGGTTCATGGGAACACATCAGCTGATGTCCTAACCTTGTAGGTGAGGTGATTATTCTTACGGTCTAATAAATTAATTTTAACTAAATGATTATCGGTGTCGAAATCATAATTTCATTATCTAAACTCTTACGTTGACTTTTGTCAAATTAAGAAGTGGCAGGGTAGGTATACTGCGTTTCTCAGATATTTGGGCAGTACATCTGGCGGCAGTAGCCACCCCTTTACAGAAGTCCACCGTGAAGTAACAGCACGTGTATCGTTGTGTTTTGGTGAGCGAGTATGGGATGCCAAATCCCATTTCCCTATTCCTTCCCAATGCCTAATCCTTAATCCTAGTGCAGTCGGCAACGCACTTGCAGCTCCAATGGCTTTGCTCGTGTTATAGGCGACGGTAGCCACCTACACTGGCAAGAAAAACCAAAGATGCTGCAAGTGTGTTGCCGACCATTGGATTAAAATAAGTGATTTTGGAAGGGATAGTGAAATGTGCTTCTTGCATCCCTTAATCACTCACCGAAACATAACAACTTCTAGTGAAAGAAAATCTCGAGAGTGATTTAATATGGTGTGCCTTCTGCTAAACAGAAGATAGAAAACCTTGATTTAATTTAATTACAAGTTGTCAAGAAATCAAGTAGCAAGGCATTAAAATATTCTGAACCAAATCTACATAACAATTCGGCTCAAGGTCCGTTGTTTCAGGAGTTCATCAGTCAAGGATGATGTCTCAACCCACAACTCGGTGGCTGTGGCGAAACTATATGTCGCAAACCTATTAATTGGCTCACCACACATTTTACACACATACAGGCTGTTATATTTTTTAAATTAAAATTATAGTTTGGTCATATTTTTCAGTTAATTTTTTCGGTTAGGGTGCTTGCCTTACGCTTTATTCCAAGGAAAATTCGGTTTAATAAATGATTGTAACTTCGTATTTATCGTATAAGTTCGAATTATTAAATTTTAAAAGATTTTTGTTCGTTTTTTGTTTCATAAATATTTTTATAACCTTAATTTTAAATAACTTTTATATACTGACATTATGGGTGTTTTTGTTTATAATTATTGTTAATTGACTGTAAATTAATTTAATTATGTAATTTTATAGAATCTGGTTATACATCCATGTACAGGCAAATAAATAGTTTGAATCAGTGAAGATTTCTGTTTCACACTAGAATTTGAACACACTGTATCACAATACAGTTACTGGCAAACCGTGCGAAAATCTGATAAAATGTTTTATATAGGTATATAAAAGTATGTTTTTTAAAGACAATGGCCGCTCGACCGCGTACCATATGTATCGCTCGTTCTTTTAATTACCTTCGCCATTTAATTTACCTTTCTAACACCAGAGGTCGCATTAATCGGATTACTATGACACCCTTGACGTGTCGCGGAGACTCAAGAGTAAAACATATGACCACCCCATATGATTCCCACCCACTACAAAACGAAACGACACAAGATGTCATAACTTTAATGATTTTAACATTTTTGCAAATAAGCCATTCTAAATAAGTTTAAATACGATAGTTTCTGATTTATCATAATTGATAATATTAGTACAGATTAGTGATTTACCATTCTAGATTTAGTGTTTAGTAATAGTTTAGTATAGTAGTATCTAACATAGCTTAGCTATATATATATATATATAAAATAAGACTTTGCCCAGTGAGGCGATATGTCCCTAAGGGAAAAGCCTTAAATAAAGATTTTAAAAAAAGAACTGCTCTTTACATTAGTGAAAAACCGGATAAATCCGTTGGATGTTTTAGAAGAAGTTGACGGTGGACAGTTACTTTATTTTATAACTAGCTGTTGCACACGACTTCGCCCGCGTAACATTATTAACCTATGTTACTTGCTGATAGCTTTCTATAGATGAAAGAATTTTCAAAACCGGTCCAATAGTTTTTGAGTTTATTAATTGAAAACATACAAATCTCTCTTTATAATATTAGTATAGAAGAATAGATATGTATAGTTCCTATATCTATAGAGAGAGATATATGTAGATGTATATTTTGAGGTTATATGACCTTAAATAGACATTTCGATCCATTGTAAATCTCTCCTAAGTAATTGGTACTTAAGAGAAAAGGTTATAGATTTGTCTACTTGACTAAAGGTATTTTTTTGTGGTTAATAAAAAGAAGAGATTGAAATATATTCTCCTTTTAGCGCTCAATTTTTGATTTTCGCTCAACCGATTTCCATTTTGGGACATGACTTATTTCAATAATTTGCTATTTGAACCTGTCATTTCAGAGCAAAAGACTCTCTAGATGTGGCCATCACAAACAAAATAAGCAATTAAAATAGAGTTTCTAGACACTGATATGAGAAAATTAGCGCTCAACAGTTTTTTTCAAGCATATTCTTAAATTCCTGCCCACACAATTACTCTACACACCGTTAATATTATGCGATAAAATCGTACAAAAAATTACACGCCATTAATACATAGAACAATTAATTTTGGCCTTTGTTGCCATAATTTTAAGAGTCAGCTTGATTGTGAACGTAGCTTTGCATTGCTCTGCACCGGGAGCATTGTGTACGGCAGTGAAAACGCCAAGTTTTTCCCACGAAAGAAGAAAAACGGCTGTCTGTTTCGAAACTTCTTGCGACATTACGTACTTTAATAATTGCGTGTCATATGGATAGTGAACGGTGTTGTGGTGGGGTCATTGTATCATTCAGTTCGTTCCCTTACTTACAAGGACTTCAAAGTCCTGAATGTTCATGTACATACTACGTCTTGAAAGTACGAAGTATGTGCATGAAATTCCTTTAGCTTGGCAAATCTTCGTTTACTTTTATATAGGCACTAGCGATCCGCTCCTGGCTTCGCTCGGGATGCGATTTTTATATACACAAACCTTCCTCGTTTATCCCTATTTACATAAGTGAAAACCGTTAGGTGATTTAGACGTAGTTAGCGGAGAAACAGACATGCAGGGTTATGTATAGAAATTAAAGTTTGAATGAAAGAAATGATCACTGTGAGTCAACCGTAACAGAGTATGTAGGCGCAAG
Source organism: Synanthedon andrenaeformis (assembly GCA_936446665.2). NCBI lineage: Eukaryota > Metazoa > Arthropoda > Insecta > Lepidoptera > Sesiidae > Synanthedon > Synanthedon andrenaeformis. The sequence goes on from OW387798.2 coordinate 3,598,061, forward strand.
TTTTCTTTAGGATTTTAAAAGAAGATACTACATTATTTGTTCGTATTAATTGTCAGAAAAGGACATTTGTACCTTTTATCTAGAGCAAAAGAACCTACTGTTGCCAAGGCACGCGGACGAAGTAGCAGGCAAAAGCTGTTTTTATATAAACGATGCACAATTCATGTTAATATTTTGTTAGATAATAAAAATGACTAGTATTCCTTCATAAATTGTCCTTTGAACAGTTTTACGAGACAATTGGCACCAAATTACGTATTTTATTACGAACTGAGATCATCTTTGAAAATATCCAGTCATCATTGATTTATCTTCATAGATATTGTGTTGAGGAAAATGTTTTGGTGGCGTGAGATTTAATTTTCACACCTTTTAGATAATTATCAGGAAAATCGAAGAGGATAATTTATGAACTGCTGTTTTTATGCGCCATTTGAATTGATTAAAAAAAACAATTATTATTGAACTTTATGCTGGTTATTCCTATCCCATTAACTATATGTAATTCTACTGAGGTCGGCAGCGAATTTGCAACACCAATCTTGTGTTATTAAGCGATGATAGTCACCTATGACTACCTATTTTAAGTTTTCTTTAAAATATTTTTTTCAATTGTTCGACATTTTTTTTTACACTTTTTACTTCGATTTCAGACCATTCTCAAGAGAAAAAACTTATAATTGTCAAAATATCAATTTAACATCAAGAATCATAATGATGAAAATCTAATCATTTTTGTAATAGAAAAATACCTTATATATTTTATTCTAAAAACATTTTAACTCTTTGACAATTGCTCAAGCTACCAATGGAAGAACCATCTGTATTATTTCGTAAATGTACGCATTCGTATTGGGATATTTCGTAGATATTATATAGGTACATAAATACTGCTACATAGGTACATAGTAGTTACCACCGACGAGTAGGTACTTAAACCAGAGCAAAAATAAAAATTATCCAATATGTTTAAATTTAAGAGAAAGTGAATAGAATACTGTTCTAAGAACGACAAAGGAGAGGAAAATGCAATATTTAAGGCACATAATGAGAGGCGAAATATACCATACTCTTCAAGTAGTGGTACAAGGAAAATACTAAAATACAGAGGCAGGAGAAAGAGAATGGAGAAAGAGAATGAAAGATGATAGTTGTAGAATTGAAGAGAATGGTTTCATGCAGCAGCTACCAAGGTTAATATAGCCAACCCCTCATTATTTTCGGCCAATTATTTACATGTATATGAGGCTACAAAATAACTAACTAAAACCTTAAAAAAATTTAATTTAATAAATTAAAAATTAATTAAAATATTTGAAGTGATACACATACGTAGCCTGCCAGTTGATTTGGTGGTGCATCAGAGCGTAACAAGGTGGTAATACAGAGACTGGCGTAACGTAACACCCATCTCCGCGAGAGGCCGGGCGGATCTTGCTACAGGCTCATTAAAGATTCTAGGTCGTTCTGCAATCGTTAATTAGCCGAGATAAGTACTGTATTAATTGTGTACGCCATTGGAGCCACAATCGCACCATCTCCAAGTAACTGGCACCAGACTATCTGTTTTTAAGCCAAGGCTGCTATCAATTCAGGAATTCAGTATGTAGCATTTTTAACTTGGTTTCTTATTGATTTAAGATGTTCTGTAAATCATAGTGAAATTAAATCAGTTGTAATGTTATGTTTAGATTCATGAAGTCCACATTTCAGTCCATAATGTGGACTAAAATGTATGTAGTCAAGTCGTGCCATGTCAATTAAAAAGTAAATGACAAGGAGCTGGTGTTTTTGTAACAATTTACATTTACTTGCAACAGTGTATATTTGAGTCAGATTTGAAACCGAACAATATATGGAAATATTCTGTTTTTAGTGAAGTTGCTTCGATTTTCCGATTGAATATATTTAAAATTTAATAACGTTTAAATTGGAATTAGGCAGAACTTTTAAGCTTTCACTAAATTAGAAATTTAAAAACTGGTCACACCGCCAACCATCCAGACCGTAGATCCTTTTAAAAGTTTGAAACATTCGAAATTACAAATTCGTAACGTTCTGAAACGCACCAACGCCTCCGAATTCGGATGTATCGAGTTGCGAAAATGGAACGGATATTGCTCGTTCCTCTCGGCGGCCATTCTGTTCGAAATTTGAATTTTGCCGGTTAACTGGCCGCTTCCGGTGGCCGATAGAACTCTTTGTTTCGTTAGGCAACTTAGCATCTGTACGATTGAGCGTTTCGCTATGCAAAGAGGGTGTTAAATAAATTCCAATTATCATCTTCATAAACTGTATAGTCCTTTGAAATGACTTCTTAAAATAAATTGGAACCAAACTATCTCTACTTACGATAATATATAACCTATCATATATGTTTACTGTAGAAGGCACAGGGAAATTATTAATTAAGTAAGGCTTTTTATAATATTAATTAATAATAAATTTAATTATTTTTTAGTGTATTTATCTCTATTATATCTCTAAGATAAGCAAACTATCGTATAGTGTTAGTTAAGTCTATAAATGTAAGCAAAAATGATAACTATACCTACTACACAAGAAGTATATAATCATAAACGATGGCAGTCTAATAACGGTAGAGAAAGTCATGCAGCATGTGATTCTTTTAACGTAAAATTCTCACATAACCAGCTTTTCCATTAACCAAGTAGAGGTAAAATTTTATGTATGTACTTACCTACATATGAGGGCTGATCACAAAATATCTCGAACATTTGCATTTCGACTAAAAAATTCAACACATCTATTTATATTTTTTATAAATAATTTACGAGTTTGTGACTAGATCTGCAAAAACGACCTAATTAATCAGTACAAATATTGAATCTCAATATGACCAGCTATGCAGAAAGCCTATATCTTACAATGACTAGTAGCGAAAGGACTAGTTATCAAAGTTATCACATAGTTTAAATAATTGTGTAGGTACTGTTACTAGTCATGTCAGTTTGACGGCTTTAAAGCCAAGATGAAAGAAAACCTCTCTAACTAGGGTATAGGCGGGTATAGGATACCATTGTTACAGCAAAGAGGTTGGATAAGAGTTAACTACATGAGAGTTTTATCCCCCTTAGAGAGAATCGCGTGAAATATATAGCAAATTTATTGTGTTGTGTAACGTAATAAGTTCTTTTATTGGATCTACGATACCAATGCTACACGTCCAAGTTCGTTTGGATCAAAAAATGACATACAATAGACTTTCTGCTTGTAAACTTGTAGTACATACAAGAAACATATTAATTTTCTTATTTTGTGAACAATAAATAATCTGAAGTTTCATACGATAAAGTATTCCAACTTCCTATGCCGCTCCCTGAACACGAACTGACTTAAAAATAAATCAAATATAATATTTCTTATTCCTTAAAATGTTAATAACAAAGACATGTCTGAGTATTAAATGTGCATTAAGTAGTACTCCGAGCGTGACTTGGTTTGTGCGTGAGGCGTTTTGGAATGTATCTACCTATGATTGCTACCTAACGATCAACTTCATGAAAGTTTTACCATTAAAATTGTGATATTTTTGATGAAAGCAATAAGTTGTTTTTTATTATTATTAGAGATGGGTTTGCTCTTTCCCAGCATCCAGCGGTGTAGCAAAGATGAGGCCTATGATGGAGCGAGCTAACCCAGAAGATGCCTCAGTCGTACTTTGAAAACATTTGGGTTATATGAGCTCGGAAACTCAGACGCCAGCAGGGAGTTCCAAACCTTGGTAGTGCGCATTATAAAAGGATATTTTAAAGCGCTTGGTCCGAAAAAGAGGGATTTCGACAAGATGAGGAATGTAACCAGCCGTATGTATGTATGACCGATGGAAGAATGGACAAGTACTATGAATATGAGCTGCAAAAACCGCAGTTTCGGATTCGAATCATGGAAGAGCCTGATTGATTTTTATCCACACAGGATTACTACAGTGAAGGAACATGAAAGTTGTACCAGTGAAATTGTGCTTTGATTGATGAAAGGTAAGCTTACCTACGATGAATACTGAGCTGCCGCAGTCAGTCGCAGATTCGAATCATGGAAGAGCCTTTTTAATATTTATCCACACAGTGACAGATCAAACAAAAATATTGCTAGATTGCATAACAAGAAGGCTAGCAATCTTGCTTTTACTTGTGAAATCCTGTCACACATCAGTTAACTCAGACTTTAAGCTAAACTGTAGCTAACTGCTAAACGAGAAGCCTGTGTTCAGATTTGGAATGCAAAATAGTAATAACGTATACCTAATAGATATGGTAATTTACAGACCCATTAATCTTAAAAATTAATCTTTAAAAAATTTGGCAAGCAGTCTGTATGTAGATTATTATATTTGAGTCTTAAAGTGGATCATAGAAAGAGATTATATTCTAGAACCTTCTACTACTGGTAGAATAATGAATAAGGTATTTTTCTGCATTTTAATAAATTTCATAAACATTCTTCTAGTATAAGGTTTCTTCGATTTGAAACAATTATCGCCCGGTTTATTTGACAAACCCTAGTGGTTTAATAATAAATCTGTAATGTTTCGGTCGGTCATGAAGTAAGTTACTTTGTTTTCAGAGATATCGTGTTTATGGGCTCTATACACGATACTGAAACTAAATTGACGATTTTTAGAATTTTTTTCTGTATGTATGTATGTTCCTCCATAACTCTGAAACGAATTAACTGATTTTAATGAAACTTGGTAGATAAACATTTGGACGTACGGGACACAGGAGAGGCTACTTGATATTTTTCAACGCGGACGAAGTCGTGGGCACCAGCTAGTATTTACATAAATGCAGGCTTGTGCAGTAGCCGAGTACCTATAGTAAAGTGTGAAGTTTTCTTAGATATATCGGTGAGTGTATCGGACGAGGCAAGCCGTGCCAACGCAGGGCATCTGAAGCCGGTCACGGGTGGGCGCGCAGACTAATTGCGAACGCGCCACGACCCGTGACGACAGTTAGACACGGGAGCGGCGGGGTTACCAGCTTACATGCTGTTTATGATTGATACGTACATGAGGTTAAAGCCTCAATCTATGCTACTTATTTATCTATGCAGACAGACGATAAATATTCAAAAATGGAATAGCTGCACAGATTTCAGAGCTCTCCTTATGGGATAACTCTATCTGATTGGATCAACTAGCCTTGTGGTTTTTTTTTGATAGTCTGATACACCCTCGCGCATTTTTGCGGATAATATGTGGCACAATATTTTATGTACATAATAGTGATGTGCCAGATATCCGTATCCGGATCCGTTACTTTTTGGCGGAACTTTTTATGGATCTTTTACCTTATTAATTTTTAATTCATAGATGAAATTCCATATATCCGTATCCGCGGATCCGGCACATCACTAGTACATAATCATCAGCAATAGTTTTCGCAGCGCATGCCAAATGACTTTTATAAGCCAATTTTTGATGCTTTGGGTTACATTATTAAAGTTTTTGTAGGAATCTCTATTTTAAAAAAAATAAATAAATAAAATATAGCCTATCTTATTCGCTGATTTTCTATGTGTATATGAGAGAGTTTTTAAAATCAGTAGTTTTTCAGTTTATCATTTTAAAAATTTATTGTAAACTAATCGATTTTAAATTTTCATTTTCATTACTAGTTATACGGTCCTCTTGTTACTAATTAATTATTGTTGAATGCAATTTCATTACCATCTAGTCATGTGATTCAAATGGAAATTATTTAAATGCATTTATTTCTATACGATTTCGTTCAACAGTCAATATGGGACACGTTTGAAGGTCGACTATGATACGCATCACTAGGGCCCCACCTCAACAAACTTATTACAGGGTGTGATTTTTATCTGGTATTTTTATCTTAATACCGGTCCAAGAGAACCGAATATTAAAACGACAAATGTTTAAACCATTAAAATAAAAATATCCTACTTTAATATTTGATTACCGATATTTCCTTATGCTCTTGCTCTTGCTTGCTGATTTTTTGTCACAGAATCACCATTCCGAACCGGTGGTAGATAATTTACATTTTACTATGTCAAAATGTTTTTAAATGAATTTAAACTTAAATAAAGCTGCTTCAGTTTCTTCTTGAATTATTATATTGTAATTGTACTGCATATAAAAAAGTGAAAACTATGGGTAAAATTTGCTACTGGTGAAATATGGAGGAGGCGTATGTCTAGAAGTGGTAGTCCTGTTATTAAACTATCTGCGTGCCAAATGTTATCCGAATCTGTTCAGCCGTTTTGGCTAATTGAATAACAAATAAACCTAAACTTTCGTATTTATAATGCATATTATCATTAGTTTGTACAAATAAAAATATTAAAAAAAGAAAAACAGCCTATATATAGGTACAGCTTTTCGAACTGTTGTGGGTTGTAAATCACAATGTGGGAAATGAACTGTGAATAAAGTAATATATTTACCTACTAACTATAGGTATATATATATAATTTTTATATCAATTTGTTTATACATGGCCTAATAACTAGAGCATTTTTTTTAAATTGTGGATATCGCCGCATATACACAAGCAAGAGAATGCCAACTCCTTTCCTTTCGAAACACAAGGGACATTATGAAAAAATATTTCCACGCATTTTTGTTAGCCAGTTACTATTAAGGCATTAATACTTAATTTTATTTTCAAAACTTATTATAGTACTTATAATACTATTATTAATTACTTCTTTATAGTAGTCAAACTTAATAAAAAAATAATATTGTTTTTCAATGTGTTTCAATGATAATCAAAAGAATTATAACTTATTATATCGAGCCTGGATTTAAATAACAAAGTATTTATCTTTATATTTTTCAAATTTAGGTTACTTGATCTATAATTTGTTTTTATTAAATTTCTAACAAAGACAAGATGTATCAGGTCCAAATAAATACAGTAAGTAAATAATTATCTAACGAGCAATTCGAGTAGCGAACAAAACCAGATATGAATGGTGAATGAACTGCCTAACATTTGACTTTTAACAAACCGCTTTTTGTGAGACGCGACACGCAATCCGTTGCTTTGACATTCGATCATTTATCATACAGTATCGAATTGTGATCGACTAGTACTACACAATTATATTTAGACAATCGATTGTTCGGATTCCAATTTTAAAAGCGCGCTCGTATATTTGAAGCGGTAAATGTCAATTTTGAACTTCGAACGGATGAATGAACGTATACATTATCTTTGCACGGGAGAGTACCGGTTTATTTCATTCACACTGACTCGATGTATCTGATGCTTGACGAGAGTTTGCCTATAAATTTTTAAAAGGTTTTTCAAACGATAATCAACCTTCGCGATGAGAGAAAAAGGTTAGTTTTGAGTTAGCGGCTTTCGTTGGTCATTTGGACAATTTCAATTCATTCTTTAAAGTTCTACGCAATTTTATATTTCGCAAGAATAATCGTTTTAAAAAACAACATCCATTATCATGTTTTTGTTAGAAGTGTTAAAAGAAATTTTAAAATTAGTTACCATAATAATGTCCTTTCCCGTTTCCGGCTTCGCCCGGGATGCATTTTTTATTATTTTTGTTTTTTATTATATTTTATTATATGTATTAATAAATCTTCCGTGAAAAATTATTTAACTGATGTTGAAAACCGAATCAAAATCCGTTTCGTGGTTTAGGAGAAGTTAGCGGATATACAGACAGACGCAAGGACGCAATTTCATTTGTGTTCCATTATTAATTTCTCATAGATATAAATGTTTGAATTTACATGAATTTGTCTCTAATTTTTCCTTGCTACCAAACTCAAAATACAATCTATTTTGCCCCTTCTTACCTTCAACTTGTAAATTTAATTTTAATAATAAAACAAACCTTAACGGAAGAAAAAAAGAACAGTCATACACACCAATTTCTTTAGTAATTTTAATAAGACGATTTAACAATTCACGAATCATCTCGCCGCGTGGGCGTCGAAAACATCATGTCCAACAGTGTTAAGGAATACCTACTTGGTAAATTGTACAGTCACTGCAAAAAGTGTATAAGTAACATAATTATAAACTATGTATAACAACTTTAGGTTAGGTTGCTTTTGGTTAGGTGTCAGTATATTTTCCTCAAAAATATACTCTTGTATGTTATAAAAAAAGAGAAACGAAAAAGAGGAAAACAGAACCGCCTTCGGTTCTGTCTGTCTACGCCTGCTGTTACTCCGGTGGCATTTCCATGATATGGTAACCTTGACCTGATGCTGTAGCATCAAGTAGTCCAACTCCTCGACAATTAACGGCAGATATAGCGTGTTTGGGGTCATTAGAAAATCAGGAGCTTATAATTTTGATTATAGCTTGTCTTAGAATTATATGGAATTAAAGAAATGAATAGAATGTCCCAAGTTATTGGTTGATATGTGTATATTTTTTCATTTCGATTTAACTTCACTACTGTACCTTATGCTAGTTATAGCAAAAAACGACTTAACATAATCAATTTATTGAGAATAGAGAGAAGTGTGTCCGCCCCGGTGCATTCCGTGACAATCTCTTGTCAAACCAAATCTAGTTATAAATATGTAGCAAAAGGATGTACACCCTACTTATGTAACAATAAAGACTTTTTTAGAATGAAAGAACATATTATTGGAAATGTACAATAAGTTTTAATAGTACATACATCGTTTTGTAACGGTTAGAATATAATTTTAAACAACGAGATTCATTCTTAGAGAAAACGAATTAACAAAAGTGTTTTCTGAAGTGGATTAGCATCATTAACATGTCTCACTCAAAACAAGTTAAAAGGTAATAAAGTATTATGAAGAAAAAAATAAAAAGTAAAATATTATGTAAGTAGCTTTTTTTTTTTTTTTAATTGTTGTTAACTGTACTTTAAACTTTTTAAGTTTATTTTGAACAAACCAGGAATCGAATATTGTTATGGGACAAACGAGGATTTTTTTTTTCGGAATTTGGGACATAATATACAAGGCATAAATCTTCTTCAGACATTGTATGAGTGTATCGGCCTATTCTGATTCTGAGCAAGACTTTCCTCTCATTATCCCTTAAACCTTAATTTCATTCTTCTGATATTGTATGGAGTAACCAAGTGTCAATCCATACAAAAATACAAAGACAAAGGGTACCTTTAATATAGAAAAAAATTAACGCCTGACAAAAATAAATGAGCAATAAAAACAGATGTTTTAAGCCATAAGAAATACGAAAGTGAGTTTCTTTATTTGTTATTCTTTCACGCCTTAACTACTCAACTGATCTTCGTGAAATTTTGCATACACGTTGTAAGGGGTACAGAAAAGAATATAGGGATATAAAATATCTTAATACGAGTATTACTCGTATTAAGATTTGAGATAAATTCAGTTCTTGTGGATGTCTAAAGTCACAATAACAATCAAAATTATACTTTTTTTATTGTTATATACTTCAATACAAGGTAATTTAAATTTAATCGATATGTGTGGGTGTTGGTTGCATTTACCCACACACGCGAACATGACCGCACGTATTACTACTACATTGGGTTCGTGTTAAATACATAGTAAATCACATAAAGGTTTTATGCGACTTCACTCGACTTTATTGCTTTGCCTCTCAACCGGTACGGTCAGTAAATCAAGGCGTTTTATTCGTTTCTGTATATATATATATATATTGATAATATTTTCCCAAGTTTATCAATTACTTGGAGAAACGTAATTAGGTTTCGTCAAGGTTGGAAATTTTACAAAGAAAAAATTAATACTGTTTATAAACATTCTGTTACGTTTGTTATTGTTATTCTGTTTACGTCTTGTTAAAGACAAAGTACTAAAACACTAAAACTAATTAACATGTTTTCTAACTTAAAAGATAATGTTTTTAGGTCCAAGTTACATAGTTTCGATACAAGAAAAAAGAAACCTTACATTCGAAAACACATTATGACAACAAAAACATGAGTGCCATCTCTCGATGATAATTGCAATTATTTTTAAATATGAAATATGATTAAATATGCCTATACTTTTTATGTTAAGGTGACAGGCTGACGGTGGCTACTGTCGCCTATAACACAACGCCATGACTGTTGCAAGTGATAAGGGATTGGAAAGGGATTGGCAATGGGCTCTGGCTTCCCTTTCTAACTCACCGAAACAAAACAGCACACATGTTGTTATTAAATTAAATTATTCTCTGAAAGTAATTTCGTAATTGGAGAGTTAATAAATTAATAACTTAGACTAACTAATATTTAAAAGTTTTTTGCTGACGCTACATGAGAGTATGGTTCGTTCGCTTGCGGTTATGCTTACGCCTTGAAGGTTTCCTACCATCATTCTCTTTTGAAAAATCTTTGTAGTTCGTATAGGTATTTATTAAAATATACTGAACTAATTTTACCTGAATTTCTTTTATTAGTGGCCAGTTACATGACGACAGACTGATTTTTTTAAAAAATTTTAATGGAAATTGAGTCTTATTATGTTTTAAACTCATATAAAATGGCTTTTGTTACGTTATTTAAAAAAAAGTATTCAAATGAAATTGTAAGGAATGTTCTACATTCAGTTTTTCAGTTTTATTCCTTCTCTGATTACACGTACTTGTTAGAGGGAGATGGCTATATAGAAGGAAAGAGATAGCAGATGTGTTTATGTGACTCGCGTGTTCCCTAACTGCGGTCCATTATTAAACATTCTATCCAATTAATTTTGAATAAAAAACATCACAAAAAGGTAATGCACAAAACCCATACGTCATCATCTCAAAAGATATTAATATGGGCCACATAATAAGCTTCAAGGGGGTCAGCAAAACGCACACTCATCCTCAGGTGGGCAACTCTTGGCCGGGGATTATAAAGATCTTTATTTCGAGTGCTCAAACATGTTTGTAACGATCGCGACTCGAGTTTTGTTTCTCGAAAACATACGAGTATTATACAAATATTATTTTTTAATAAGTATATATACGAGCAACAAGAAGTTCTAGGAAGTTTTAATATAGGTAACTATAGAGCTACCGAAGATTTTAAGAAGTACAACTACTAGAGCTTAAGATGAAATTCGCTGCTTCTACTTTCAGGTTTTATAAAATACAATTTTTTATGATAAATCCTTCCATAGGTTAGTGAGATTTTTACTCACTATGAGTAAAAATGGATTCCCTTTGGTTCTGAATTATTCTGTATTTTGAGATAAAAATCCATCAATTAGGAATTCGAATCAGCCATAGACGTCATAACCCTAGTCTATGTAATTTTTTTGTCTTGATCTACTAGATATTGCAAATCTCTTGCAGATACAGGCCTTTCTATATACCTATACACTTTCCATACCTAAACCCCGTTTATATTAGGCGAAAACCAAATTAGAATCCGTTAGATGGTTTAGAAGTATCGTAATTAACGAAGAAATAGACAGACGCTTACAGTTTCGGCGACTTGGTTACAAAATATTGTTTTTTTTTCTACTTACATAAAAACTTAATTATATAAACCTTCCATTAAAAGGTATCTAACTGACAGTGAAATCCGCCTCGAAATTTGTGCTTGGTTTAGGAGTACAGACGCGAAAAGCTACTTCATGTAAAGGAAGAATGTGTAGCATTCTCTTGCATCCATCTTGTATCCCAACAAACGCTGGAACATTTAATAAGGCTGCTACTATATCTTATTAAATGTCCATGGCCTCACTGGTGATGGATAAACGCGGGAGGGCCGGTACACGATACCGTCGACAAATAACGCGGTTTAGTGATGGGACACGCCGATATCGATAAATGGCATCGATATGTCAGGCGCGATGGCGAACCAGATTACCATCATTACGCATTGCACAAGTTATTTGGTAAATATAATAAATGTTGTGACATATTTTATTAATAGTAAAACGTACCTAGTACTTTACATATTAAGCGTTTAATAAAAACCTTAATGTATTCTATTAAATATCTCCTAACTAACAGTAGTAGAAGGCTTCACAGTAACTTATTTTTTTTTAATCCTACAGGAATCTAACTTTTTTTCAGGATAAAAAGTATCCTATATGTTAACTAAAATAATAAACTATCTGTGTGCCAAATTTCCTCTAAATCCGTTCAGCCGTTTTTGCGTGATTGAGTAACAAATAAAAATACAAAAATTCGCATTTATATTGTAATTATTAGGATGTCTATACTAGTCAAAATATTCTAAAAAGAAAAATATATGGCTTTGTGAAATGTGGTGGGTTGTAAATCAAATTTTATGAAATGAACTGTGAACAAATTAATTTACCTAAACAATCCTCCAAATATAGAATATCCAATATACTTTCGCATATACTCGTAACATAATTAGGATTGCGATTTTATTAATTATTATACAAGAGAACTTTTTTTTACTAATAACTATATTACCTAGTTATTTATAATCCCCACCAAAATTTGAACTTGCATATGCAATTGCAATATGCCGGACAACTTGCGTCCGAACTACTGGTCTATAAGTGGGCTTTGATGGTGACGACAGTGACGTGTTTTTTTAAGAAAACCTTTAAGTTATAATTAACTTAACAGCTTATAACGACTTTAATAAGCCGCATACGAGAACTTAGTCCTATTAGGCATATTTATGTTTTAGTGCGAAATCTATATCTATTTTGACAATAATTGAGGGGCTGTAATTTTGTTAAATTATGATCTAAAAGCAACATGCTTTAGCTTTATTTCTATTAGAGATCCTAACAAAAAACATAATAGATAATCCTAATAAAAAAAAAATAGATTTCATCAGCTGTTTTGGGTATAGACTAGCTGGTGCCCGCAACTTCCTACGCGCTGTAGTTCATTTTTGAAAATCCTACAGGAACTTAATACTTTTCCAGTTAATCATCAACACATAAGTGAAAACCGCATTCAAATAGGTTATGTCGTTTCGTTCACAGATAAATAGTCAAAAATTCTAAAACCTACATTTTTAACCTCGGTAACATAAATACAACGTGTACATTTAAAAAAAAAAATTATTATATGTATAGATATAGGTAAACACATTCGTCCCGTGTTACCGTTTAACACATATAAAAATTTATTATATGTATAGATATAGGTAACACATATAGGTTCGTCCCGAACCTATATCTATACATTATATGTATAGATATAGGTTCGGGACGAACGGATATATTATAGTATGTCCCTCATTGAATATATCCGTTGGAAAGCATCGCTTACAGTCGTGGAAGCACATACCGAAACAATTAGTTGATATCGTACATCGTCGGAGCTCGCGCTAACTCAACATTCAGTGCATTTGTCATAGCCAACGCGACTGGGAAAACAAAAACCATGGAATAGCCACTTGGTATAGAAATTCGTAATTATATTTTCAAATTAAATCTATCACATACAGATTGGGACTGAAGGGTACGTGACAATGGGGCACATTTTTTATATTTCAAAGACGAACGTATAAAAAGCATCCTATATGTTAGGGATAAAAATCCAGGTAATAAACTATCGGTGTGCCAAATTTAAACAAATCCGTTAAGCCGTTTCTGAGATTAGAGTGTACAAACGCACAGACAAACTGATGCAGATATTCAGATAAAAATTCTAAAACCTATTTTTTGATCTCGGTAACATGAGTATTAGGTATTGTTTTTTTTTTGAAAAATATTTTATGTACAGACCCGACTCGTTAATGATTTTATTATAAGAGTATTATGTATAGAATAAGATTTGAATTTGAAAAACATTAGTTGGGATTTAAATTAATTTATTAATTTATATAAAATAGGCTAGCCTCTCGACTCCATCGTCGAGAGTTCCATTACCAAGAAGTGTTATCTGGCGGACGCGGTCCATCTCTCATTTTTGGACCGCACGGGAGGCAGCCGAGAGGCGATAAGAGCGGATTAACTAGAGCTATTTATCATTCACTTCACTTTTTTGTTACTACCGTTCGGCCTAGGATCGATGATCCGACCTCCTCGGATCGCGACACTGGCCACAATCAATATGGCGACATTGTACTAATAGCGTTCATCAAATTAACTCTTTTTCCGTTTGAATATAGAAACGACAGTTATTTAAATAAACAAGTTTAAAAAAAAAATTATTTAAATAGATAATGTGATAGGTACTTAAAAACATTGCTTGCTCTTATTATTTTTCTTCATTCTACAATCAGTTTTTTTTTAATACTTTTTGTGACAAACACACTTATCTATACTTACTAATATTATAAATACGAAAGTTTGTGGATGTATGTTTGTTACCTACTCTTTCATGCAAAAACAGATTAACGGATTTGGATGAAATTTGGCACACAAGATAGTTTATTACTTGGATTAACAATGTTTGTTAGAGAAATTTTATCCTGAATAATAATCCTATCGATTAGTATAATAAAACAGCGAGTGTTTGTTTTTTTTAATTTTAGTTGGTTCGAGTCCCGGGCGAGCCAAGCGAGTTTAAAAAAATCTTTGAATGCAGTTTTGTTTCTTTTTAAAAATAAAGGAATGTCTCCTTTATGTAAAATGAGCTAGCTTAAGCATTTAAGGTAGTTTCCCTCCAGGGCCCGACTTATTTTTCCGTAACTTATACAGGATATTAATATATTTTAACGGCTGTATGCATGTGATGCAATCGTGAATCGCTCTAGACAGTGCCGCGTGACGTAACAATTGTCTTTGAAGTCAACAACTTAACAATGCTCAGAGTTCATTACTACCATCTCTTTTCATCAATGGCAAGATAGGAATCACACGAAAACAGCTGATACAAACAATAACTAAAAACAAATGAACCTATTTAAATGAAAGTCAGATGTGAACGAACTACCTTGAACAGCTCCTGATGTTCACGCCAATGTAAAGAACAATGCTCTATTGTTGTGGGGCGACGTCATACCTGGGATATAAATATAGGTCAGTTGAGGCCCAAATGTAGATCTCAGCTGTTCGTGGGATATCGGGGTGCGATTTCAAATAGTAGTCTGTGCGTATGATACCGTATCGCGTTATCTGATCGCGAATTAATTCTTCTGTGTCACGAACATATCATATTTAATTCTTCTGTAGGTACTTTAATCCTACTAATATTATAAACGCGAAATTTTGCGAGGACGGATATGGGTGTTTGTTACTCTTTCATGCAAAAACGGATTTGGATGAAATTTAGCACACAGTTTTTTATATGGATTAACCTAAGGGTATGATATTTTTTTATGGAAAAATGATAGGTTCCCGAGGGATCGTCAATAAATCTAATGTCTAAAGCGTACGAACTCGCGGGCACCAGCTTATTATTTAATTTTATATTACGAACATAACATATACTAATTCCAAAAATTAAGAGATATAAAAAAAAATCCAAATTTTTAGGTGATTTACAAACGGCTGTAACTTCGAAGAAAATGGTCGTACACAGCTTATTAAGAAATTGTAGCTTCAAGGCTCTGGTTTTTGAATACGAGCTTCAAATATCTTTTTCATTAGCGGTTTATGAGTAAACGTCAGAAAACAAACGAAAAAAAAAATTTTTTTACTCGTCTTGAAAGTGGTATACGAGTCGTAATAATTTTGTGTTGCAATGGCACTATAAAGCTCTTTTAGAGAATTTAATTCCCTACAATGTGGGGGCTTCTTCTTGATAATAATTATTACTCATTTGGCTCTATTAAACTGCGTCTTTATTTAAAATTACATTATACACGTAACACTTCTTTACACACGACTACATCATTTACCATCTTTTTTTGACTATTCCTCCACCTCATTCACTCCATTCATTTTCTATATGATACGTTCCGTTTAACAACAACATCAATCTCAATATTAAAATAATATCGCACCCTCTCTTTTTTTTAATCCCACATTTATATACATATTTATCTGCTACATACACAGATAAACCGATTTCGACGATAAAAAAAATATATTTATCAATAACATTAATTTCATTTGTATTGGAAATGGACGTTTCACTGTTTTATTCTTTTCAAATATAGAATTTTCTATTCCTTTGTTTTATTGAACAAATTGCTTATTGCCCATCAGACTGAAAGAGTCAAAGCAATTAACTTGAATTATTTCTCCGTACTGCAGACTGGACTGAGGTTGTCTGCGAAATACATAGAAGCGATTGATATTATCATTCTTTGCCCTTAAAAAGTAGATATATTTAGTTACTGCAAAGTATCCGTACAATTAATTTTATGGTACAAATGAAACTGGATATACTAACATTGAAATTGCAACGATTTTAATTAAACAATTTAAAAAACTGGCTCGCAAATAAGAATTTGAACAAATTGATATTTTGTCGCTATTACTTCTGGCGTAACTCTACCCCTACTATGAGTTTTCATACAGATAATACGCGATACGAGATAGGTATTTTAAGTCTCTAGATTAGGTTTGACTAGGTTTTGTTAAACCTAGCCTCTAACTCACCTCTAAGTTTTGCCCGCGTCTTCGTCCGTGTTATATACCTATGTCTTTTTCTGATGTATAAACTATATCTATATATATATAAAAATCTCGTGTCACGATGTATGTTCGCGAGATCAAACTTCATAAGTATCTGTTATTTGGTCCAACTTAAAAGATAGGATAGTTTATATTTCATTTTGTTTATTATTTTTTTGCAAATTATATAATATTATTAACATAGCGCCATCTGTTGATACCTATTCAATCCAGCAATTATTTGTTAAAATTATCTGTTAGTTCCATGACAATCTAACAGATGGCGGTGGAAGACAATCTAACCGATTGCACCCGGGCGAAGCCAGGAGCGGGCCACTAGTATTACTATAATTTTTTATCTAAATCCGTTCAGTTGCTTTTGAACTGAACATTAAACTGTTTTTGGCAATCTAGTACCATCAACATAATGCATAACAACCCTATTGGCTCATGAATTCAAAGGAAAACCAACATTTATCAATAGTCAACAACATAGTATAAAATAAAGTCCTCCTTCTCTGTCTGTCTGTCTGTATGTGTGCGCTAATCTCGGAAAGTTGTGAACTGCTTTTGTTCCTGTTTATATAGGTGGAAAGTTAAATTTCTGATGATGGTTAAAGTGTATAATTCATGAATATCTTATTTATATTTGTCTAGTTATAACGGTTTTTGTCAAAGAAGGCGAACACTCCACGCGTACGCAGCAGGGAAGCGTGGCCGGTTTCACCTAGTACCTACATAACACTACCAGAAGCTACTACATAACACTATTGCGAACACCGAACGTCACTGAAACACAAACATTGGGTACTAACTCGACAACAAGTCGAAGAACTCATGGTAGGGGTAAAGATTGGACATAAAGGCGGGTAAGACAATGGCATATTGTTTGTTTTCACCGTAGCCAACAATTATGTCAGAGAAGCACGTGGGCCAACGCTTTGTTTACCAATTGTTCTTATCTACAATCTAGGAGCGTCCTTGCCATGCTCGCCGATTGTCTGCTCTGGGTGACAGAATCCGGCGACGCGACGATCGGCCCATGTCTCTGGCATCCGTTTGTATAAAATACGACTGGCAGTTTTAGCTTTTACCTTGAATTCTTATTTCAAACTAGCTGGTGCCGACGACTTCGTCCGCGTTGAAAAATATTAAGTAGCCTATCCTGTGTCCCGTACGTCCAAATGTTTATCTAACAAGTTTCATGAAAATCAGTTCGTTTCAGTTATGGAGGAACATACATACATACAGAAAAAAATCTAAAAATCGTCAATTTAGTTTCAGTATCATGTATAGAACCTCTAAAATAAACACGATATCTCTGAAAACAAAGTAACTTACTCCATGACCGACCCTTAAAGATTTATTATTAGTATTGATGATGTGACCGATATGATTAGTAATTCTTTATCTATTTAATATACATATTATGTCTGCTTCTGTCTGTTTCTCCACTTACTTCTTCTAGCCGGATTTGATACGGTTTTCAGTCTTGGAAAGACCGATAGACGAGTAAGAAAATAATATATAACTGTCAAAATACACATATGAACAATAAAACGCCGGACATATTCATTGCTGTTATATATACTTTTGCCTAGTATGAATTTCTATTTTCAGTTTTTTTTTTTATAATGGTAATGGCTCACTTGATGGTAGGTGGTTACCGTAGGTAGCCTAAGGACACAAGCAACACCAAGGGGAGTGCTAGTGCGCTACCTACCCTGTAGGAGTTTGTTTACAGCTCGCTTGAAGTACTCCATCAAGAGGATGATCCCCTGGGAATATTATATTATTATTATTTTTTTGGATGAAAAGTAGGTACACCATGTCCTTCTCTGTATCCCTGACCACGTGTATGCAAAATTTCGTGATGATCGATTGAGTAGTCAAGGTGTGAAAAGGTAACAAACAGACCGAGTTACTTTCACATTTATAATATTACTCACTATATCACTCATACAAATATATAGACCGTCTATATATTTATATTGATACTAGCGACCCGCTTCAGGCTTCGCACGGAGTTGAATTTTTCAAAAATCTTTTCTTAGCTGATTTTCACATTATAGAGTAAATCTATGTTTCAAATTTCAGGTTTCTAGACATAGCAGTTTTGGCTGTACGTACAGTCAGGGACATACCGTTTTATAAAAAAAAATGTGTACGTGTATTTGCGTGCAAACCGACACACTGCGAAGTTTCCCTGTATAACATTCAAAAACTGACGCGTAATATAACAATACACATGTAAAAAATAAGTAATTTCTCAAACGTTTACGCCCTAAAAGATAAAGAGCGATGGGAAAGCAATAAAAAACACGTAAGGCAAAATTATTAGCACTTCGTAAGGGAAACCAATATTTTAGCTACTTCAAAAAACACATTTGCATCGATTCACGCAAATACGTGTCAAAATTGAACCTCTGATTTACAGTTTTTTTAAGTTTTCGGGTTAATCTGAAACGTGTCTTTCAAGGAACCGATCGAATTATCTTCTGAATAATTTTATGTGGTGCGTGAGGTTTTATGGCCGCTACACTGTTGTGAAATAACTCACTTTCGAGTGACTCGTTTGAGGACTAACTCACTGGGTGCTTGCGTACTTAAATTTGGGTTTGTTTAGCTAATTTAATAAATTTTATTCTTCTTAAAGTTGTAGGATTAGAAACTAAGTAGACTAAGTATATCCTAATTGACTAGGGTACCCTCTAGTTGGTGATTTGTTAAAGCGATACGGTAGGTACCTAATCTCAGCCTACTTGTTACTATTTAAAACACTATGAGGATTTTAAAATATTTGTTTGTTTAAAATTTGCCTTCGGGAATTAGTGAATTAATAAATTAATTAGTGTAAAAATTAATCCTCCCCAGGATAAGGTAATTCGAAATTATTTAACTTCCAAATTTTCAAAGTATTAATTGAATTTTTTTTGTTGATTTATTCTTAGTTTATTCTCGTTAAATTTCGGTTTGTACCTTTTCAAAATAAATTTAATAATTAATTTGATGGCTTATTTAACTCATCAAATTGAGTTCAGTCAATTCACGAGGTGAATCTGAATACTCAAAGAGTATTCAACTCATTTATGAGTAAAGATGAACAAGATCACAACATTGTTGTCGAGCGAGAGCTCAGGTGATTTATTGGGAGTTTCGAGATTTGAGTGCAATTTTGAAATGGCAACTTTGAGTGAACATTCTGACGATTCGATGTAATACTTTGTAAAAAAACTTTTTTTTAGTAAACTGTAAAAAGTACATTTTATTTGTTTTTTTTTAATGGTATAACAAGATAGAGAGATGAACAGTTCCCCGATGAAATGGCAATTTTTCTCTAACCACCAAGCACGAATTAATGTATATTTTAGTCTTACTTCCACGCTATAACATTATAAAAGCGAAAGTAAGTTTGTCAGTTCAGTTCAGTGTCAGCAAAAAAGACTAACATAAAAAAGACTTCACACCAACCATCAATATAGTTCATACATCAGAACAACACGTATGCCATTATTTCTAGACACGCGGACGAAGTCGCCGGAAAAGTTATTTAAAAAATATAACTAACTAGAAACATTATAGGTCACAAAAAGCAAGACCTTATTAAGAACGTTACATCACATACATGGCTGTATAATAAATACAGGCGCATTGCAGGCATATGAGTGAGGCAATTTCTCGCGGAAAAGCAACGAGTCCATACCTAATCCGAGTTCCAACGAAAGGTGAGACCTCAGAGTAATGTATAGTAGCGATATACACACGGCTGTCCAAAACCTTGAACATGTTTGACGATCAATAAATCCACAGGACCATTAATGAATGTGAAGTCCATACGTAAACAACTCTTTAATTTTCTAATTAAATTAATCATTTAAAAAAGAAATTTAAAAAATGTATAAAATAAAAACTATAAATCCTAATAAACAAATTGTTTTAATCAAGTATTATCTGGAATTAAGACAAGAATACCAAGTCATTCTGGGCGATATACTCCATATGGTATTTATAAGATAAACCAGAGAGACGTGTTTAAGTTTAAAATTGAGTGTTTATTAAAACTTGTCTATTAAAATAAAATTGACTTAAAATTGGTTCATACAAACGACACGAAAAAGAGATGAATCTGAAGGTAAATCTATACCAATATACTAATACCTATCTGAATAATTTGTTTGTTCGTTTGGTTATTACGATTTCATGCTTTAACCATTTAAGCGATCACCATGAAATGTTAGGCTTGGGCATCTAAAACAAACTTTTGAATGAAAAGAAAAACATTTAGATCTGTCAAGTGTCATCTTGACAGATTATCGTGATCACGTCATCGTGATTTTAAATTTATAATTATTACATTTCTTTTTGTGTAAATTTAAATTGTAAAAAATTGATTCAAATTTATGAAAACCAATATTCAATAATATCATTTTCATTGTTTTACAATATTCGTTTATAATGCAAAAAAATGCACACATTCGCAGCCGGGAGCGAGGTCGCTAGTTTGTCATAATTACATACGTTCGACGCACTGCCCGTCCGTATGTATCAGCTATAAACATGGAGAAACATGACGCCTGACGCCGATTTTGAGCAAAATATTGCACGTTAATTTAACACAGGCTCGACGGTCATTTGTGGCGGGCGAGTCGCCCGGGCCAACTTCCATTCCATTTCACCTCTTTTTACCACTCTTTACCACTTATTGCCCCTTTTTTGTGGCGCGTTTCGCGACAGTACCTCGCGATACTACGAAATTCTTTCCCTTACGACAATTCAAACACGAAATTATACTATTTAGGTACACTAATAGCGACCCACCCTCGGCTTCGCACGAGTTGAAATTTTCACAAATGTTTTCTGAGCTAATGTTTACGTTATAAAATAAACCTATGTTTCAAATTTCAGATTTCTAGGCTTTAGTGTGCGTTGATAGAAAGTATTTCATTAGTATAGATAATGGCCTCTTTTTTAATTAAAGTAACAAATTTATTTCATTTTTGATAGCTCATGGGGGTTGAACGCTAGACTCCCAGTAGCGTTGCAAGTGCAACTCTTGAGTTTATTTAATTAGATATATGATTTCTAACGGTAGGTAGCTACCGTCGCCTATCAACACAAACACGAATCGAACACCGTAACACAATAACACACGAGTTGTTATTTCGGTGTGGTCTTATGTTAAAGGATGGCTACTGTCACTAGACGGGCTGTCGGATTTATGACTGCATTAATTTAATGTCTATTTTCGCCCGCGACTTCGACCGCGCCCCTTTTTCTTAGGTATTAAAACATTAACTCTTTTTTATTTATTTATTTTTAGATGTTCACTGTCCATTTCTGTATCCCTGACAACGTGCATGCAAAATTGCCTTTCGATGAGTGAGCAAAGAATGCCAGAACTCATTACCCTATCCCATCCTAATTCCTTATAATTAATTCTACTATGAGCACACTTGCAGCACAAGCGTTCACCAAGTGGACCGTCAGCCTGTCTGCCGACCTTAACATTTAAAAAAAAAGTCACCACTAATAATATTAGTATGGTAGTAATATCATAATTGTTTCACTTGTTTCGGATGATTCACTTTACATCTTACGGTAAACTGAGTTATTTTTACAAGGTTTAAAAAAACCTTCCGGTGTTGAGAACAAAAATACGGCAACCATTCAACGCCTTTTCACAAAGCCTTCGCACGGTTTTTTATTTTAATAACTCAAAATTGTTTATACATGTTGTGTTAAAACATTGGTAACCAGACCGTGCATGTTTTGACTAATCTTGGGTGAATGAGCGTAACCTTAGCACGATCGATTAATGTAATACGATTCGATTGATCGACTGTGAATGGTGATTGTATGTATATTATATAGTCTGTGCTACGACGGACATTACGTTTTTTTTTAATTCCGTCTGTTTTTAATTTTACTGTTATATCTGTTTTGACTTGACCTCCTTAAAAGCAAGGAGCATTCTCGACATTATTGTGTTTTAGGATATGTTTATAATTTATATTTTATGTTATAAACGTGATAATTTTGACGTAATTTGCTTTAACTATTTTATCAGGGTAATTCATCAGTAAATAGACCCGCTCCGTCTTCACATTGATGCTATTTCTATTAATTGAATAAAAAATCTTCTTTGTTTATCGCTCTTTCCGTAAGTAAAAAGGACAATATTCCTTGCTCTGTCAGTACTATACTCTTACAAGACTTGCCCATCCTTCTTATCTTTCCGGGACATAGCTGTTCACGTGACAGAACGTCCAAATGGTTGGAATGTGTAGTATCGGTGACTAATTCGCTAACACCCGACTGCAGATGGCGCAGAATAAATTAAATCACTATTGAGTTTAAAATGTCAATAAAATACTCTATGTACAACGATTTCAGTCATTTAGCGGTTATAAAATGCATGTTCAGGCATGCATCGATTTTATGGTAAATTACGATAAAGTCGTTTTATAAATCAACTATAGGTACTTTTACAGTTAAGATTCTTTCCAGAAGAGTAGTTGAACTCTTTAATATTATTTATTTATTATTTTCTTTTTATAAATCGAAACTTAAAAATGCATATATACTCCAGAAAAGTTATTGAATCTTGAATTCTAAGCAACAATGCAAAGAAAATACAAGAGATCACAACTTATTGCAAAAGACACGCGAAAATTCTTTTCAAAAATTTGTCTAGCGTTTTGTAATTTCTAAAATTTCTTTTACATATAATTCGTTAACAGTAACATTCACTGACTATACTTTCATACAGTCAAAGAACTGTTTTTGAAAGAGCCATATTAATAATACCGTTGAAATATTATGTTAAAATCAATCGTTCACGTAACCTTCGACCTTTGTTAAAGCGGGTCCATTCATTAAACACATGAGCGTCATAGTCATCGGTTGAGTTGCCCGCGACGCGTGTCAAGTTGTGTGTCGTGAGCACAGCGCTCCTTTGTTGAACAATCCCATCAAACCACAGAGCAAAGAATAGCAACGCCGCCCGCTACTAGAGACGGCTCGGTCAACGGGTCAACGGTTTCAATACAAATCTAGCGGAGATGGCGTTAGCGTTTCTTTTATTCAGTACCAGTCCACACACAACTTACGCACTGTTTAGGTTTTGTGTTTCAAAACAAGCATTTTTTTAAAATCCAAAAGCTTTGGGATTTTTACATAGAATTGTGATACACTAGAATTCTGCTTATTCACGCTTTACTTTGATTATTACACCAAATGCGCACAATGAGGCACTTCTATCGCTTTTTTCGAAAATATTTAATCCACAACGTGCAACACGTTCACCGAAGACTTTTATATATTATGTAGTAAACTCCTCGCTGCAAAGCCTAAAATTTTTGAACTATCTAAAGAAATTTTGCAAGCCTTCTCACTCTACAGAAGAATAGTGGAAGAGTTTGTGAGTCGGTAGTAGACTTAAAAAACCGGTAGGTAGTTTATCGGTTAAGTATAAAAATTTTGATTACTAACCGACAAGCTAGATAGATTGTCGGTAAAGAAAAAAAATTACTAACGGACCAACCAGGTGGACCTTGAATTGCGCCCTGAATTGCGCTTAGCGTAATTGCGCAGCACGAATATTATTATTACTGCCGTCTCTAGTAGCGAGCGGTGCAACGATTCCGTGTTCTGTGCACCAACCATATAGTGACGGAACTGACTTGACTGACGCGGGACAAGACGCGTGTACGTGTACATATTAAAATTTCAAAACAGCCTCGATTACAGGAACGTATTTGTTATGTACGATTCACTGGGCAGTTACATGAGTTACTTCTAAAACGGGTGTTTTAGAAATTTATTATTTTATTTTTGCAAATCAATAAACTAAGAATATTAGATAGTAAATAACACCTGAGAAAATATCAGACATATTTTTTATCGCTGTGACGGTGGCGATGCAACGGCGACAGTAGCTCCGAATTTTTAATTTTTTTAAACGATCCCTCGGAAAACTAATATTTTTTCAATATCCTATATGTTAATACAAGTAATAAACTATCTATGTGCCAAATTTTCTCCAAATTTGTTAAGTCGTTTTCGCGTGAGAGTAACAAACATCCATACATCCATCTTCACAAACTTTCGAATTTATAATATTTAGTAGAATTAAATTTAGCTCAGCGGCGCGGTAGTAAATCTGCCTGCTGTGCCAGAAGTGGCGGGTTCGATCTCCGCTTTGTATATATGAATATGTATGTTTTCTATGTATTAATGTGTATATATTTACAAATATAAAGTAATATTCAAATTTATCATTATTCTAGCATCCACACTAAAAGTTTTGCTGCTTAAGCGGTTATCACACTTTACAATTTAAAGGAAACCAATTTAGGTACCTAAGTAATGAACTAGTGAACACATTACATTAAATTGATTTCTAAATCGAAGACATAGAATTGAAAATAGATAAAATCTAAATTGGTTCCAATCTGTTCTAACTGCGATTACACTTTCCAATTTCCTAAATTGGAATCCTTCAAATTGTAAAGTGTGATACCCGCTTTAGTTTGTGGCTAGATAGAGCTTTTTTTTTTTTTTTTGACGCGGGGAAATCAGCGACCCTGATTCGACTGCCAGCAATGGGGCGCTGGCAGGATATGCGGAATTTCTACCCGCTAAAACCCCGCGGTGTTCCTATTCCACGCACGCGTGGGACGGGAGAGAGGTGTCAGCGCGAGCATTTCGTCCTGCTCTCCCGTCAGCGTTCGCCCGATTGGGCGCCAACAAATGTTCATCGGTAGGAGGAGGGCGGTAGACTCCCTCCTCCCCGGATGGCTGGGTGTGGGAAGACGTGCCGGAACACGAACACGTCTTTCACCGGAGCCGGGTTGGTAGGTGAACGGATCCCCATATCCGCTCACCCTCCGGCCGATCACGGGGGCGCTTGGAGTCGGCCGTACAGCCTTCTCCGCCTCCCGGATCGTTTACGACGGATGTCGTCGGCGAGGGCGGCATCCTCCCTCGCCCGCTCCGCCGCCTCCTTCAGCGAGAGGACGTCCTCGCTGAAGGAGATCACGGCCTGCCAGGCCTCTTTGCTGCCGACCATGGACAGAACCACGGCCGGCAGCGATAGGTCTCCACCTACAACGGACGTCAGGTCGCCCCGTTGCTGGTCCCATGCTGGGCATTCTGCCAGCGTGTGGTACGCTGTATCCTCCGGGCCACCGCAATGGTGGCAGGAGGGTGTCCTCTCTCGTCTTGCGACGTTACACAGATATCTGCCGAAGCAACCATGCCCCGACAGAATCTGTGCAAGTAGATAGAGCTGTCCTAACATGTTCTAACAAAAATAAAATGGGTTGTGCAGTCTGTATGGTATTTTAAGAATGTCGAGATAAAGATAATACCTACTTAGCCGTAACGGAAATAAAACTTTTTTTTAAATATGTATACTTAGAAAACTACTTGTGCGAGTACCTCCAACATTGTAGAAAGTAAAGAATTAGGTAGATTTTTGCTTTTTTTATACTATAAGTTAATAATCTCTACATCATGTTGTTTGTTAGAATTACTAAGAATAAGATACGCAGTGATTGCTGATGGGCTAGTGAGCTATTAATGTTCTAGTAGCCATTAATTTTCCACTTTGCAATGTTTAAGAGTCGCCATTGTGACCTTGCGTTGGATTAACCTTCGCACGCGATCTTCTACTGCGCTACGTTTAGCATCCAGTTAATTAATACAGAAATATGCAAAAACGAAGAAATTATGGAAAAAATCTTGTTCATTGCATCATGAGCTAGGGAGCAGTGAAATTTATTAAAGAACAAAGATTAGGTATTTTATGAGCTCATCCTGTCCTACTAATATAATAAACAAAATTTAAGTGTCTGTGTAGTGTCAAAATAACTGCTTTTTACTAATAAAGTATAATATTATAACAAAGTATGTGAAGTACTTAAAAAAAAAAACGATTCTCGGATGTGGCAACCGTATGTTTAAAAAAAAGTTTATGCAGTTTTCTTTCAATAAAAATAATAATAAAGGAAAGTTTTCTTCGAGTAAATTTTTTTATCTCCAGTATTTAGTTTACTTTTCACTTCAGGTGCAGTTAAAAAATCCATCCTGTATAAGTATATCTGTCAGTTTGTATTTTACAGATTATTTTCATTTCAAATAAGATGTATGGATTTTTTTTGTCGTGTCGAAGGAGATAGTAGGTATGTACCTACTTGCGAGTGCGTCTAAAATAATAGGTTCCAAAAATAAAAAGTTTTCCAAATGTGATTTTGAATTTACCTGTGTTTTTTGAGTTGATATGTAATGCTATGGTAGACTTACCTGAAAAAGAAAACAGAAACATTAATGTTAAATAATAACAAAATACGCAATGTACCTGTAACATTTTTTTATTTTTATGGCCTCTTACATCATCAGATTATTATCATTAATTTTTTTTTTAAATAACAGCCTATACCATATTTCGTTGATATTTTTTAATTCCCTATGTACCTAACATTATTTATAGTAACACTACAAACAGCCTATCATTAGCACCATTGAGAGATCTTTTTTTTTAAATTAACAACTCATAATAGGATCTCGCTAGCCTACTAATGCCAAAACTGACATGACATTGACATTGACAGGTTAAGAAAGAACCCGTCTTCATCTAACAAATAATGCAAAACGGTTTCTTAGCACCTACGTACAAAATTAAATGTACGCGACAAAACAGGAAAATGAGCTTTACTGGTACAGTTATAAGAGTGTAGATGTTACGCCAAACAAATTTATAAGTTTGTCAGTGTGCTCTGTACATAGTGGAGGTTCTTCGAACTCAAAATAAGAAGGTATATACCTACATAAACGATCTCAATTCGAGGCCCTCCCACTTTGGTAACGGTACGTATTTTTTATCTCAACTCTTTGACGCACACACCAACACAGAGACCGCTTAATATGCAACCATTAGCATATTTTATTTCGCTCAAACATATAGTTTTCATTTAAAGGTGCGTTTCGAAATCGCGCGGTCGATACCATTTCTTTTTATTTATTTTTTCAATCTACAAAACAAGTAGGTACTAAAGTATTGATTTCGAGTACAACAATTTTTTTTTTATAGAAAATATACAATGTTTTATAATTTTCATTATGAACTCAATGAACAGTTGTAATAATTGATAATTGTTACAGTAATCGAGAGAACTATAAATAGGTATGTACATATTTTTATCAAGAATGACGTCTAGGTATATATCTATAGGTACATAATTATCTATCCTTATTATCTATCTATCATTATATATATTATAAAATAAAGTCGCTATAGGCCTCTGTCTGTTTCCACACTAACTTCCAAACCACTCAATGGATTGTATAGTTACATAATTTGCAGAAAGAAATCCATACGTGCGAAACTAAGGGATATAGTTATTACGAGTTTATGAAGTAATGTATACTCCATTAGAAACTTCCAGCTAAAAGAGAATAGTTTATCTATAAATGGATAAAAAGATTTATATACACTAAACAAAGATTCTAAAAAGTTGATTATTATGAAATGCATTAGGTATTGTATACACGACAAAAACTTGTAGGTATTATAAAAGTCATGGTTTTTATAATAACAAATTCCCGAGTTACTATTTGTTATTTTCCTCAGAATCATCAGTTAGGACGAGTTCTAATCATGCATGATATTATAACATGTGAAATTCTAAACAGTAAAATTATAGACTTAAAAAAATCATATGAAATTAAAATAATAATAAATGTAAACTGCAGTTTAGAATAATCGAAATGAGACCTTTAACGCTTAGTTAATTATGCACGCGAATGGGCACGTCATCTCGGTGTCGTTGGCATTTCGAAAAGTTGTCTTCGCCAGAGTTGGCGGCCATTGAAAAAAAAAAGACTGGAGAAATTGCCGCGTGAAACTCGCAAGACAGATTGGCTGCCACATATGGGGTTGGTTGCCTTGTCAAAACCTAAGAGAAACTGTTTCTTATTGAAAAATAATATACCGATTAATTCGTGCAATTATTTAATAATTATTATTATCGTATATTATTGTAATGAACCGTTACGAAACTTAAGTATTTAATTAAGTTGTAATTTATTAGCATAACCACATAAACAAAGCGGAAATATTATTAGGAATTAATTTTTATACACTGAATATTTTTTATTCAAATTCACTGGCAATTGGAATACTATATTATATATACCTACAATATTAATATATGTATAATATGCTTTTATCCCACTTCGTTATCCTTTCTGTCCTAATCAGAATCTTCTATTTCTTACTATGTCCTTATCCCTATAAGGTCTTACGCACTTTGCAGCCCCTATAGGGTAACCTTAGGGCGACAATATAGTTACATACCAATATTGTTAAGATTTAATTAATTTCCACGACAAATGTCATTAAAATCGGCTTTGTAGTTTAGATGTGAAAATCTAAGTTACCTACTTTCGAGTCTATAAACTAAACCACATAAGGTGTCTGTCTGTTTCTCTACTAAACTATATAACCAACTGATTTTTATACGGTTTTCACTA
Source organism: Synanthedon andrenaeformis (assembly GCA_936446665.2). Taxonomy (NCBI): domain Eukaryota; kingdom Metazoa; phylum Arthropoda; class Insecta; order Lepidoptera; family Sesiidae; genus Synanthedon; species Synanthedon andrenaeformis. The sequence goes on from OW387798.2 coordinate 3,627,030, forward strand.
AAGGAAAGAGCGATAAACTCTTATTGTATAAGAGCCATACCACAAAGGAAGATGAAAGTTTATATAAGTGTTGTATAGATAACTGCAGAAAAAAATGCATCTTTTCGTAGCCGGGAGTGAGTCACTAGTTTATAACGTGTTAGTGTCGATACGAAATTATTTAAAGATTCGTGCATCTCTAAAATTTTAAAAAGAAGTTGCTTTAAGTTTAAATTTATATTATTGTAGTGTTAAAACTGAAGACGATGTCATTGATTTATTCAAAATGTTTATTGTATTTTGAGGACCGCTCAAAAGTTGTAACATTTGTTACATTAAATTTTTAAGTTACAAAAATTTGATTTTTTACATAGACTTACATGGACACTTTTGTGTTACTGGACAGGCGGACCACTAGTTAGGATGCAGATCACCCAGAGCGATTACGTTAGTATCTCTATCTACTTGCTTTTCATTGTAGGTATGTATGTACTAGATAATTGTAGTTCTTCAAAAATTCTAAACAAAACTCCGCGATGGCATATCTCTATCGGTTATACGGTAAGGTTCAATCTCTATAATATTATAGGTAAATCCGTAATGTTTGTTTCTCCGCTATCTACTTCTACACCGCCCAACGAATTTTAATTCGGTTTTCACTTATTAAAATAGAGATAAACGAGGAAGGTTTGGGTAAAAAAATTGCAACATGGGTAAAGTCGGGAGCGGATCACTAGTTATATATATATGATATTTTTTTTACTATATATAGGCTTATTTAACAGTTAGCACCAGGTAGCGAAATACTAACTTTGAAAAGCTTTTCACATAAAAATGAAAAAAAAAAAAAAACAGTACTTTATACTGTTCGGTTTAATAAATGCGGTACAGTTTATTGTATCAATTAATTATACGATAGATAAAACAAATTAATTCATTGAAAAATTCTTAAGACTTGTAAAAAAAAAACAATAAAAAGTTTTAATTTTCATACTCGGCTGGTGGCCTCTGAACCGCAGTTTTAAAAAAGCTAGCACCACACACACACATGCACACATGTTAGTGAACACACACACGAGAAACACACACGCCTACACTGGAGGCGTTCGAAATTTAAAAATCCGAATACATTTGCAATTCAAAATAGACCTCAGTGACGTAGCAGGAAATCGGGTTTCTTTTGCTCGTAACCGCATCGTTACTTGTAAAAAACATTATTTATTTCTATTCGAAATGTCTAGTTTAGGAATAAAGAAATATACTTACAGTCGAGGTAAGAAACCCTGGCCCTTTCGTCACCTTAAAGTCGAAATTTGCTTGCACCAGGGCAATTATCATCATGACAAAAATTTATTTCAAAAGTGTATCAGTTTGCTTAATGCTTTAGTTTCAAAAAGTAGTAAAAATGTACGACTTGATAAAGGAATGAATTTGAAATTCGGGGGTTAAAAATACAGTTTCCTATTTCGATACCGAAACCTAATTCAAAATGCTTTTGTTAAATGTCCTATGTTAAATAGAATTCAGTGACTAAGTAATCAAATTTAACGCGCGCGCTGTAGTTCGTTTTTTGAAAATCCCACAGGAAACTAACACTTTTCCATGATAAAAAGTCTCCGATATGTTAATCCAAGTTATGAACAATCTGTGTGCCAAATTTCATACAAATTCGTTTAGCCGTTGTATTATAATATTATAATAAGATGAGGACTAAGTTACTGTAATTTTGTCCGAAGCAAATAGAATATATTAGGGTATTTATTTATTTGTAGGTCCTAACTTACATACTTTTTACCTAGAGATACTGTTTTTTAACTACTATCTATACAATACCTGTGATTTGTAATCAACACCTTGTGAACCTTTGTGCAATCTCTAAACCATCAATGTTACATTTTAGTGTATATGAATATTAAATTAGAGAAACAAAACACCTTTAAACATAGTTAATAAAAATAAAAAATAAAACTCCACTTAATATTGTAAACAAGATAAATCTCATTTGCATTAAGCCGCAACTTTTTCGATCTTTTTTCAATCGATAGGGGGACACAATTAGTGCCGGGACAGACACAAGAGCGATCACATATCGATAAATTAACTGTCGACATGCGAAGACAAAACGCGATGCTATCGATTGTATAGGAGCTCGATACGGTGCGGTTAGGGTTGAGAAAAAAATAGTTAATTTATTTTATATTAAAGTTAATATTCGTTTTTTATAACCGTAATTGCCATAATAAATTTTATTCAACCGAGTATCAGAAATTAAAAATAATTTTGATGAATTTATTATCTTATAAGTGTCAGAAATTTATACTAACATTATAAGATTTGTATTTTTGTTTGTAATGAATTTACTAAAAACTACTGGACCGATTTTAAAAATTCTTTCACTTATAGAAAGCTACATTATCAGCGAGTAAGATAGACTATATTACGTTACGCATATATGAAGTTACGCGGACGAATTCGCGTGCAACAGCTAATAATTCATATTGTAAAAAGGTAAAGTTTGTATGTAGGAGATAATCCCAGAACCTACTCATCCGATTTAAAAAAAACTGTCACCAATAGTTAGAATAGAATTTCAAGATGGACATAGGCAAAATATTATAATATTTCTTACATGGCACCATGTATAAAATACCACAAAATTACAAATGTTTTCTCTTTATAATATTACTATGGATTAGTAAACAAGGCGATTAGGGATCTTTTTTAATTACGCGAAACGATACGACGCACAACCCTATCAATAAAATGTTTAAATGGTTTAATTCGAACGCGTGCGCGCACTGGCCATTGGCCGGCGAGCGCAGTCGCGATTGGTCGCTAGAGGGGGCTGGAAGTGTAAGGGAGGGGGGGCTAGTGCCGGCGACTACAAAGGCGTTGGCTGAGAGAGGCGGCGACGCGGTACAGTGGCTGTCAACCGTGCTCACTATCGTATGAATATGGATTGAACGTTTCCACATAATTTTATGTACAGCCGCGGACACTCGCTCCCCGAGCAACCAGTCGGTATTCCGTAAGTAACAAGTTGAGCCAAACCGGTACAATACCTTTAGTTAGGTACCAACATGAACTGTTCTACAGAGGTGAAACTTTGAAATTTTCATTTGGAACATTTCTGTCGTGAACATTCTTTGGAAATTCCACAGACTATCAAGAAGCATTTGTATTAGATTATATTTGGAAATGGGCCTGTCACATCTGTCGCAGAGCGGATAATCGATGAGGTAGAAAAGTTCTCGAATGGATGCCACGAATTAAAAAGCGTAGCTTACAATTAGTAAAACTAAAATTCAAGAAGAAATTACAGTTAAAATAATTTTGAACGAGATTGCCGCATACATGATTGATCCCCAAGTTTGGGGTCGCTCAGCGGGCCATGGAGCGAGCTATATGCTCGGAGTTTCTTTGGATAGAATTTCTGAAATCATTATCTTTCGAAAACTTCACTCTTTTAAAACTCTTCTAACTTTCGCTAACTTCTTCTAAACCACATTGATTGGACTAGTGGGAATAGACCGACATTGATACAATTGACAGTTTTCACTAATGGAAATAAAGATAAACAAATAATGATATTAACAAATATAATTAGTGTATAAGCTTGCAAGCATCTGCTTAGTTAGTTTAACACATCTGCACATATCATCATCATCATCATCATCATCATCATTTCAGCCGCAGGACGTCCACTGCTGGACATAGGCCTCCCCCATAACTCCTAGGCACATATAATACCTACATATTATTATTATCTACATATTATATTACCTACATATTGTACTTACTTACATGAAAATTGGTAACAGAATAGTTCTGAAATTAGTCAGTTAAGAAGCCACCTATAAATTCTAACATGATGAACATTTATTACTACTTAATTATGCAACCTAAGTGCGTTTTGTTGTTAACTTCAATTAACTTACAATTCACGATTGAACAACTACATATTATAAGTAATTATTGATAATGTTTATTGTTTAAAATAAAATCAATGGACGGATTAGACATACCTACACAATTTAAAATACAAATATTTCCGTCTCCGCAAAAGTAAATGTAGGACTAGGAAGAGATAGGAAAATAGTATCCATTTTATTCTTTCAGGCATTAAAGAAATCCTGAAAGACAATCAATCAGCATTAAGTAATAAGTACCTACCTATTTAATTGTAATCATAATTTAGGAGGAAAAATTAAGTCTATGACGTTGTTGGGTTAGGTACCAGGAAAACATAAAACCAGAAGGAAAATCCTCCAGGAGCGAATGAGTCAGTTATGATTCATAACATAATAATATAGCATCGGTACATGATAATGCACTGCCAAATTTATACAAAGACAATGACAGAAAGGAACCCCATATCGAATATGGAATTAATAGGTCACAAGTAAAGAATAACGTTAGTAAGAGTCCAGGAAAATTTACTAACAAATCAAAATTTTGAATTCTTTAGGGGGCATTTTTGATATAAGTTTCTTGAATATATGTATGTAATATCGATGGGTGCGAGAAATTTTCTAATGTTTTCGAAGAAATTTTAAATACCTGTAGAAGGGGTAAAATATTTTATTTTTTTAATTATACAAAAATGTTTGACAAAAATATTGTAGAGAATTTAGTTTTACATGAAAACGTTTATTTAATTTTTTTTGTTAAAATTAAAATTAACAGATTTATAGGGAGGTTAGAAAATAAAGAGTTGAGAGGTAAATTTTATAGAAATCACAGTGAGCTAAAAAGCTGAAATTAGTGCAAACTTTCAGCGCAGTTTTGTCTGATTATTGTTAAAGAATCTAAGCAGATATGGTATCTATAGGTGTTTGTAGCGTGGCACGTTATATGCACCTGGTAATAAATAGGTATAAGACACATATCTAAGCTACATAATTGTTTATAAATTCTCTATAAGTTGATTTTTTCACTATTTTTTCACTTTTTCAAAGGTTGAAAGTCCGCTTAGCGTTTCTTTCTTACCTTTTTACTAAGTTCTATACTATAGGGTAGCAAATTTTTTTTTAAATCGTTCTCTTAAATTATTCTGTGCATCAATATCGTACAATATGGATCTAGTTAAAGATTCCAATGAAAAACAAAACAATTACAAGGAACAACGACCCCACAAAAAAACAATAAAACATGCCTCACTACCGAAATAGGAGCGAACATTTTAAAATAAATTTGCATATTAAAAAATTTCCCTATGAATCAAAGCGAAACAAATTCTACGAAACACTATATATATCATATATGGCAACATTACAAGCGTCAATTGCCACCAAATCGGCGCCAAATGCCGCCGAGCAATCCCGAAAACAGCCGAGCGATTTCAAATATGGCCGCACGAATTCCGATTGCATCTAATAACCTCAAAATCGAATGCAAAATGGCGTATTGAATAAATGACGCCGCTTCGTTTAGCATTCCGACATGCCATAACAGTGTACACATTTTCATTTGGGGCCATTGTCTTGGCAGATATTAGTATATTGATTTAATAAATTAATCGTATGTGCTCCACCAATAGAAGCAGTTTGGCACGCGTTGCCGGACAACGTATGAATCGATAAATAAACGATATTACTTGTATGGACAGTCTGGCTATTACTGATATTGACTCATGTTGTGTTATACGTGACATAGGGCAATAACTTCTATGTAAATTTCTTTAGTTGTCTCGTTAGGTACCTGTTAAACACATTAACAAGTTGTTAGGTAATGCGTTAAACAATCGTTTTCGAAGTTGCCTTAGATTCCATGAAAATAGCCAAGCAATTAATGATAGATGAAAGTAGAATAAAAATTAGATAATAAAAATCAAGGTAGAGCCAACTACCTTAAAGGACGTTAATCGTCAAATCCAACTCGGATGGGCAGCGTTCGAGAAGCTCCGAGACAACTTACGATAACACTTTCCGCAGTGTCTTAAAGAAAAGTTTTCGATCAATGTATTGCCAGTGATGACATATGGTGCTGAAACGTGGTCTCTAAACATAGGCCTCGTAAGAAAACTCAACGTCGCTTAACGAGCTATGGAAAAGTCTATGCTTGGGGTTACACTGCGAGATAAAATTAGGAATAGACGAACGAAAATTTACCGACAAAGTAACCCGGCAGATTAATAAGTTGAAGTGGCAGTGGGCAGGACACATAGTACGGAGAGCTGACGGCCGCTGGAGCTGGAAGGTTTTTGAGAGGAGGCCACGGACCGACAAGCGCAGCGACGTCCACCCACAAGGTGGACAGACGATCTGATAAAGGCCTTGGGTTGACGGTGAATCCAGGCTGCTTCAGACCGGTTCGTTTGGAAAATTACCTACGGGGGAGGGTGAACGTCCTACGGCTGAGATGATGATATTATTTCAATAATATTGAAACGAATCTATATTATATGAATTTTCGAATCTTAAGTACCTAATCTTGACCTCCTTCTTCATATTCATGTTCAAATTGTTTTCATATATTCTGAACTGTTCTGTTCTAACAAAGTGGAAATATTACAGCAGACTAGAGGCGACAGCGTATACAGGGCCAACCGTGAAAATTCAGTTCTATAGTTGCCCTGTCCCTCGAATATTTCTTAAAATTTTAGCCAGTACGCTTCTACCGGCCAGGCCAATATTATGTTAAGTGCATTTAAATGAATTGCAAATCGAATACCTACCTTCATTGGTCGATAAAAATCTTTTATCGATCGAAGGGAAAGCCCAAAATGTGTTTATATTATTTTGGTGCACGGGGAAAACTCTTTATTTTCTTGCTAAATTGACAGCTGTCATTGCAGATTGAATACAAAGTGTCACTTTAACTTTTTTAGCCTGTGTGTTCTGCAATTAATTTTTATATTCTATGTTAACTTATAAACTAAGTTATAAGAAAACTAGAGAGCTATGCCCTTAATACCATTTTACCTGTAACCCTGAATTCATTTTTCAAATACTTTTTTGTATTTGATGTGCTAAGAATTTGGGAAATCATTGGGAAATCACACGAGCCGTTTCTGGTTGACAACCAAAACCAATCAGACAACCAGTGATAGGAACAGATTGCTACCTCAAGTTCGAGATGTACTCATACTTACGTATTTGGAATATTTACGAAAAAAAAAGTAGGTATGTCATTGTCATCCTTAAAAGTAAGTTAACACAAACAAATTAAATCAAAGTTAATTAATTAAGTGTGACAAGTATTTGTAAGTATTTTACGGTTTTAATTGTCGCTAGAAGGAAACTAACTGGCTGGAATTATTGAAATTGAAGCTGGAAACACTGGTATAATTTTGGGATTTCTTTGTAATGACGATACAAGCAAACCAGCATAAAATTATGGTATAAAATTATTATTTATTATTACTACTATGTCAATTATGATGTCAGCTTATCGTTAGTTTCGAAAAGTAATAAATATGAATAGCTTGAATTGTTTTTTCTGAGGCAACAGTTGTCTAAGCTGAGGCGCACATATCGTAACGAGTGGGCGGTGAGTAACGAATCCACGCATATCATAAAGTGACATGACAAATTAATAAACATATTAGCAGATAAAAGCTAATGGGTTTGACCTAAACTTATGTAATCGGGATGAGAATAGTCTGCAAGTAATCTCTTAAGAATGGGTTCGACAAAATTGAACTTTTCAAATTCGCTAAAAAATTCTAGATTCTTCTGAAACAAGTCTTATTGAAAACGTTATGAATATTGTGGTTGAGCATCGTCAAGGTAAGTTCTTGAGTCGGTTAGTAATGGGTTTAACTTAAACCTATGTAAGAGATTAGTCTGCAAGGAATCTCTGAAGAATGGGTTCGTCAAAATTTAGCTAAAACATTCTAGATTCTTCTAAAACTTCTTCAAATTAAACAACTCTAATATTAAAAAATGTTATAAATCGAAGATTTGGTGTCGTTAAAAGAAAGAGTTATGTGCACAGAATCTACCATTTGGACATAAAGTGACCATACCATGTACCGAGGTTAGGATTAATTAAAGGTTCAACTTATATATAGAATACCCAGATATAGCATACTTTTTGTCCTGGAATGTTAGGTTCCCGAGGGATTGACTAAAAATACAAAAAAAAACCGGCGCTACCGTCGATAAAGATGTAACTAAGTATGTAGGTATAATATTTTCTCAGGTGCTATATTTTTCATTTTTCAATCCGGACGAAGTCGCGAGCACCAGATAGTAAGTAAAATTTAATATCATACTTCTAATGCTTATTAATGTTCAATGAAATTCGATTTAAGATTAGGAGATAATGGAAGTCTCCTCCTACAAAACATCGCATAATTAGTCATAAGAAGAAAATTAATTCGAACCGCGAGCCACCGCAATCAACTCGATTTATCTCGTTTGCAATCGATACTTGGGGCATCGATTAATTCGCAATAACTATTTGTCGTCGCCACACATCTATTCGCCTACTTATATTAAATGATTTTGTTAATAGAAAACAAATGGACGTGCGTTTATTCTGATTAAGTTTATTGTTATGATACTAAAGAAATGTATTGAATTTCTCTTGGTTTTACATGAGGCCTCACAACTTTTTGTAGCAGAAGAACTGCGTTGCGAGACATTTTTTACATTTTTTTAATTCTATGTTTTTGATGGGATCGCTTTTTTCATTAGTGAAAACCGTAAAAAATCCTTTGAGTGGTTGTATACGGCTGACGGTGAATTTATATTATAATACGTTTTAGACAAAATAAATATATCATAATGTGTTTATTACTTTTTTTAAAAATCTAAACTAATAAATTATATTAATTTGATTTAAATAGTATGATGTTCGGAGAAATATTAATGAAATGGTTAACAATATCACACGGCCAAAATACTATTAAATATACGACTACCTATTATTTTGATACTGGTCTAAGGTTAAATGTATTCTTGAGCCTACGTGGTCGCGTGGGCGCCTCCGTGTACAACGACGGTGATGTCTTGATGCTTCATTGTCAAATTGTACATTTGTCAGACTGACAGTTGATGCTATGAGGTCAAACTTTGAAGGTTCTGTTTATGATTATCGAAATAATATTTTTAATTTTTATTTATCTGGCTCTCTATAAATTTATAGAAATCAATAGTAAAGAGAAAATATTTGTTTTTTTTTTATTTTTTTTTTTTGTAATGAATAAACTCAAAAACTACTGGACCGATTTTAAAATTTCTTTCACCTATAGAAAGCTACATTATCGACGAGTAACATAGATCATAATTATGTAACATCTATTTAATGATAATATTATTAATGACTAAAAAAACTATATGTTTACAGTGAAATCATAGAACTTAAATAAAGAAAGATTTAATGTTAGGAAATATGTACATGTCTTAGTTAGCAAATTTAAAAGACTTTTTTTAAATTCTCTAAAAGTTCGAGAGTTCACTAATTTTTAATTATATGTTAAAATTTCTACAAAAATAACAAGTAAACCTGGGTGCCCAGTGCTAGTTTTACTCGATCAAACGCATCGAACACGTAAACGTGAATTTGTATGCAGCTGCGCCACCTAGTGGCTAAGGTTTAGTAAAACTCGCATTAGGCACTCTGAGACTAACCTTCGCATGGTAGAACTGTCAAGCAGTTTGAAAGGAGAAAAAAACTATCAAAAATATAAGTCCGCTACAAAAACGACAAGCGATTCGAAACTCGGTAAGCACTCTATACTTACTTACTTTTGTATAAAGTGCAATACACATACTTATTACGTGTACATACATATATATGTCTAGAAATATAAGTATAGTCGTTTCGTAGGCTCTGTTGATGCCGTGTCGTGACCCCATTGAGAATGAGTCATTGCGCGTCGCATGCGCAACATTTTTGAGGAGGTACATTTCAAATTTACTTATCGATTATCGTTTTGCAAGGCTTAGGTTTTAATTTTAAAAATCAAAAATCAAATGTAGATAATGTGATTTAAATTTTTAATTTATTTTTACAAATTAAAAAAAAAACTATTTTTATTTGAAAATCTAAGCCCAAATATCCGGTTATATTATTTGGGATTCAAAATCCCTTATAAACAAAATCTCATAACTAGGTAACTTACATGCTAAGTATAATTAAAAAAATATCATTAGGAACCGTTTGTACTACGAGAGATACACTAATAATAACACTATTGAGCAGAAATGTTCCCGAGGGAAGTTAATCAAATGGGAGTCGTTGTCCAGTTAAAAAGTTAAGAACTCATCAACCTTCTAATAACTTGGATATTTAAGATGTGTTATTACCTATTATTTATGCAGTACCTAACCTATGTATAGGGATCTATTACGAGGCGTGGGATGCATAAATGCTTGTTTTAATCGCCTCGTTATAACTTAATTGCAGGGCAATTGGGTACGAATTAATTAATATAAGATTATTCTGATACTTCGAAACGCACGTGTTTATATAACTAGTTATATAAAAATTATAAACTAACCCCCCACCCCCTTTTTTTTAATATTGAAAAATCCTCTTGGATACCCGGCAGTGTAGGGAACACTGCGGGGATGCCGGATTCGTACCGTTTGACCCAACGACTTTCTAGGGCGGCCGTTGATGGACGGGGTCGCGGGGACGTTATGACACAACTTCGGTGCCCCGCCACGGCTATCTAGCGCAGGGAGGTAAACTAACCCCCAACTTTCCATTGAGACAAAACACGCTATACGTATCTGCTGTAAGTTGCTAAGGATTTGGCTACTGCGCAGACTACTTGATACTGCAGCATCAGATCTTGGTTACCATGTCGTGAAAATATCAACATGTAGACCCAATTTCAAATCAATCGAACCTGTGGAAGTTAGTGAAATCCCTTCGTTGGATTTCTAGGAATGGACTAGGACTAGGAAATGGGCATAAATCATAAATTATAGCTAAGAATCACCCCAACTTAAAAAAAAAACACACACACAGAGAGAGAGAGAGAGATAGAGAGAGAACCCTCTTTTTGCGTCGGCGTCGGTGGTTAATTTTTATTTTATTTTTTATGATACGGCCGGCAGTCAGGCTGCCGGTCCACTTGATAGCAGGTGTTAGGTGTTAACTATACTCACACAAGCAACGCTCAAGACTATTTCAATTATCGAACGAATAGAAACGTACCTACTTCACCATATGAAACTTAATCTGCGCATATGACATTATTCCCCTGAGACAACCTCCCAAGATGATACACTATTAAATAGATTTGCTTTTATAGGCAGTTAAACGTCCAGTGCAGACGATATTGAACCATAAATCTATAAGGGTTAGAATTTAAAATTGATACATGGAGTTCGTAATATGTAGGTACTATCAGATGTGACATAGTGAATTAATTGTATTATTAAATTGTACGGACATGGAATAATAAGTCGGGTGGCGGTGGCTTTTTGCTTTATTTCTTAGAACGGTTCCGTGTCTATGCAAGTTTCGGTTCTTAGAATTTTTTTTTAAATAAAGTTCCATTGCATCGTCCTCAAAGTCGGTTCTAATCGCGATAGTACATAAAATACAGTTTTTCAGTATAAATCAGAATAAAAATGAAGCTAAACGTGTTGCTAAGGTCAAAAATCGAGAAAGGCTGTACCAAATTCGGCTAATGTTTTTTTTTTGTGTACCTATATGAATGCCCTATCCTATCATCTTATCCTATGATTCTATTAAAGTTTGCTGCCAACTTTATTCATCATAGATTACAATACAAAACATTTTACAGAAACTCTTCATATAAATAAAATTGTAAATTATTGTAATAATAATTATAATATCTAATCTCTAAATGTTCCTTCTCCTTGATACTTCAATGGATAGTTTATATTTAAAAATATATTTCTATTTATTCAAACACATGCACCTTTTCATAATATTTTATAAACGGGTGAAGCCGACTGCAAAAACTAGTACATACATCGAATTACGTATGGAGAGACCTCCATCTGTATCTGTAATATTTTTATTATCAGCGAATACAGTTTACAAATTTAAGCAAAAACTATCTAGTCTAACACACAGCCATCAAGATTAAATTTCATTAGTCAGCCAGAGACCATATTTAGATAAGTGTAAAAAGTTGTCTATGCCCCAAAATGGCGGGCCTCGTTGCAGATATAACCAAAAAGAGCTGCTTATGAAATGTCTTAGATATGCCCCCATGAGTTTAATTTGTGTTTTAATTAGGCCGTGTTACTTGCTAACTGTATTTTAACGAATAAGTCACTCTGATATAACTTTATATGTGATTCAAATTGTCGTATAACTATTTTAATCTTTAAATTTAAACAAACGGTTTTTACGTTTAATAAAACGTGTAATTAATAAAATTAAATTCACGAGTGATGTAATTAATTACTTATACGCATAACTAATAAAGGAACACATTTTTCCGCTATCTGTACAAATACAAAATCGTACTACAAAATGAACGAAATTTAAGTAAAAAAATCTGTGGTTTTTTTACCAGTGAACTTTCAGATAATTCTCTTTGGACATCTCAAATTTTATTTATTGCTTTTTAAGTTAAATGGTTAAAATGTATAACCATTTTGAAACATTTTGCTTCAAAATGTATTTGTGTAATTTTTTTCTTTATATTGTATAAACAAACTTTCCTCCATTATCGCTATTTCCATTACAAAAAAAAGGATCAAATTCGGTCCATCCCCTTGGAAGCTGTGATGCCACAGACAGATACACAGAATTAAAAATGGGTAAGAGTTCAGTAATACACACATTCATCCTAATAAAACTGTAGCTTGAAGGTCTATAAAGTTGTTTAGCCTTCACTTTAGACTTGTAACCTTCAAGTCAAAGTCTAAAGTGAAGGCTTGAAACCTTCAGGTCTAAACATTATTACTGGAACTAATTAAACACTATATATTCCAGCGCGTGTGCGAGTAACAAGGATATCATTATATGAATATAGGAGTGAATCCTTAAAAGGACTGCAATTTGAGCAGTTAATGAAGGATGGGTGGCTCAAGGTCAAATCAGTATACTATGGAACAGTTAATTGAATAACAAACATCCGAACCGAGGACATTCGGTGCGAATGTTGTCGGTGGGTTAATTTTTATAACAACTTTTAGACTTTTTTTAATTAATAAAGGGGTTTGCTCTTGGCCAGCATCTAGCCGTGCAGCAAAGACGAGGCCGACGATGGAGCAAGCTCTCCCAGAAAATGCCTATTCACTTGAACTTTAAAAAAAGATTTGGGTTATATGAGCTCGGAAAGGAGTTCGTCGGAAGGAAGTTCCAATCCATGGCAGTGCGTATTATGAAAGAGTCCGATGGAAGAAAGGGGAAGGCGGTGTGAGCCTATGCAGCCTCTCAGTACTCATGAACACATTAAATTTTTAATTTTGGCCAGGTAATCAGCAATACATCAGTGAAAACCGCATTCAAATCGGTTAAGCCATTTCTGAGATAAGTGTAAACGCTCATACAAACAGACGGTAAAATAAGAAACTACAACGTGTACAAAATGTTCTTTTTTTGAAAAAAAATATTTAATGCAGACACGGCTCGTTTACGATTTTTTTTTATACTAGCTGGTGCCCACGACTTCGTCCGCGTTGAAAAATATTAAGTAGCCTATCCTGTGTCCCGTACGTCCAAATGTTTATCTACCAAGTTTCATGAAAATCAGTTAATTCGTTTCAGAGTTATGGAGGAACATACCTACATACATACATACAGAAAAAAAATTCTAAAAATCGTCAATTTAGTTTCAGTATCATGTATAGAGCCTATAAACACGATATCTCTGAAAACAAAGTAACTTACTCCATGACCGTTACAGATTTATTATTAGTATTGATGATAATAGATGTAATTTGAGATTCTTACGAAACTACAATAGCGAAAAATCAACAAAATATTTTAAAAAATCCTATAAAGTGATAGGTAAATGTTCGTGATGATCAAACACATTCTAACTCAGTTAAAATTGTTTTTAAAATATTTCTTCATAATTGTTTAAAACAAATTATTTATTACTTCTTTGCGGTTTTATAGATATAAATTATATTTTTAAACAATATTTTGCATGTACACAGCCGTCGTTTTCTGACGTAGGTACTTACATTGTAGTACGTCCCTATCTGGTTGGTCCACATACGTACATATCAAGGAATTCCCCAGCATTATTTGTTTGCATGTGAATTCAAAATGTGTAAATATGGAACAGAAGATAGATGGTAACATGACTGAAAAAAACTAGATTTAATAACTACATAGTTCGTTTGAACCATTTTTTAAGAAGCTTCTTTTAGTCGAAAATATTTTTTAATATACTTAAACTAATTCTAACTAATAGCAAAAATAGGAAAGTAAATTTGTTTGTTTCTTTGCTTGTATGGCTTTCATGACCTAATCATCAAGAAATTTTGCATAAACGTTCAACGCCTGACAAAAATCCATATTAATATTATAAATGTGAAAGTAACTGTCTGTCTGAACGTCTATTTGTCCGTTACCTTTTAACGCCTTAACTACTTAACCGATCATGATAAAATTTTGCATACACGTTGTCAGGGATACCGGAAAAGACATAAGGTACCTTTAGTCCAGAAATAAAGGACTGTTCCCGAGAGATCATCTAAAATAAAATATTAACGGCTGAGATGGGCCACATAAAAAATACATTAGGGATACGTAAGTACGCTGAAAAATTCATAAACTAAAGGTTTAGAGATACTCTAAGAGGTGGTTACCGCCGCCAGACTAAGATAATTCGTCCGTGTGACCTTTGAGCCTGCTACAAATCGACAGATTTTTCGTATATCTATCTATCCATCTGTAGCTGTCATCGATATGAATCTGTGTGCCTAATAAAGACCGCTTAGTAAAAAGTTTTTTATAAAAGATAAAATCGAGATAAATACATAAGCAAATATTAAATTGATTTGATGAAATACTCAGTTTTCTATTTCTAATTCAAAACTGTATTCAAGCTGACGGTCCACATGATGGTAGGTGGCTACTGTCGCCTATAACACAAGCAAGGATAAGCAAGCAAGATTAAGGATTAGGGGTAAGGACGAGTAATGGGCTCTGGCATCCCTGATACTCACTCACCGAAACACATTAGCATATATGCTGTTATTTCACAGTATTATTCTGTAAGGGGATGGTTACTGCCGCCAGACGGGCTGCCCAAATGACTGCTAAACGCAGTGTGCCCTGCCACTGCTTTCAAAATCCAGACAAGAGCTAACTTTGAAAAGTTCATTTCCAAAGTTGACCACCCTGGGAAACGAACCCTGAGACGTTAGGCAAGTACTCTTATCACTAATTTCGAAATTTTGACTTTTTTTAATAAATATAAAAAATTATTGCTGTGCCCGCGAATTCGCACGCGCTGTAGTTCGGTTTTTGAAAATCCCACAGGAACCATTGTAAGTATGAACCTCGAGTCGTGAATGAGTACGCAAATGCTATTGATATGATAGATGTACTACGGGCAATAAAAATGCATTTTTTACTGCCCGTGGTACACCTAGTTGAACAGGTGGACAAAGTAGGTGGACCACGGGCAATACCCGCATTTTTCCAGTATAGGTACACTTTCGGCATTCTAACTGGTCCTGTACATTCCAATATAGGACCAGTTAGACTCACTAGTCCGTCATTAAACATACAAGTGTGATACATTTTTATCATCGCCTTCGCACTGTCGGCAATGCACACGTCTGCCATACGGTAGGTAATCCCACAGTTTGACCGATAAACGTACCATTAGTCATTGGTAACGCGTGAATAATAGCTGAACGCAATCGATATGAATTTAATAACAAAATTCGACCTTATTACTTAGAGAATAGGATTCATTGAATTTCATTTTATGAATTATTGCCCATCGTTCGTCAGTTGTTACTATTTACGGGTACGTGGCCGTCTATTTTTTTTTATTTCGTATTTTATTTCATTAAGAACGATACCATCTAGCCACCCACGCAGTACGCCATAATGACTTGCCATATCTAACCTCAGTGTGCAGTACAATTGAGTACAAAAGTGACTCGATGTACCGTTATGCTTTGACCTATTTGTGAATTTGCCCTATAATTAGATCATTTTTATTTTTTTAAACGAGGAACAGCGACAAGTAAGCTTACAGTCTATCGACGTAGATGGGACTTCCATGTCTTTGAGATGCCAAGTCTGATAGGATAAAGAAATAACTGAGGTTAAAACCCTGATAGAATCCGCCGTAAGAATCGGGCGTAGGCGGCTAACCTATAGCACCCATCGCGGATGTCGTGTCACAACGTTCCCGCGCTATAAAGTCGTTGGGTTTTAGCTAGTATGTGTCTAGCATAACCCATCAACAACATTGATGGATATCCATGAGGACAGTTCCTTGTTGATCGATCGATCGTTGATAAATGGAAACCGTATGAAAATCCGTTGCGTGGCTTAGGAAGTTAGAGGATTTATGACAGACGCATGAGGGTCGGCGCTGACTGACGGGATGGCACGGCAAGGCACAGTAGAGGATTTTTCCTAATTTTTTTTTTTCAAATCATTGCAATAAGTTTGAAAATAATATGATTAGGAAATCCTTTGCCGTGCTTTGCCGTGCCATACTGTCAGTCAGCGCCGGCCATTAATTCTTCAATTTATACTATGTAAGGATAAAAAGAGGGATAGCAAAAAAAAATCGGAAATTAGCAATATCTTAACACACAGTGAATTATGGCGTAAATCACAAGATATTTCTCATGATAATATTAATTGTAACCGCTTATAATATCGTCTGTACATCTCGCCGACAGTACTGAGAGTTCGTGTCCTCGACTCCCGCGTGTTATCTAGCGGTGAAAGTAAACTAAGGTCACAGCAATTATAACAATGCACTTACGGCTACATTCGGCAGCTTTGTCGTTAATACAATTAACAATTAATGGGTCAATTAATTAAGATAAAAATAATAATAAAAGACTAACGTTAGACTAATATTACGTATTATATACAGCAAGCAGACAAGCAGATACCTAAGTATGCTCACTTATAGAGAATTATTCTCAAGTGTGTGAAGTTAAAATTAAAACATTTGTTTATAGGTATATCTATTATTTTAGAATAGAATTTTATAGTATATTTATAGAAGATTAGATTTTGCGTGAGCCCTATTTTGCTGATATTTTTTTGTCAGTCGTTAAAATTTTTATTTCTAACAACCCTCGGGAACAGATTTTTTTTATGAAAGGTACCCATGTCTATTTCAATATCACTGAAAACATGTATGCAAAAATTCACGATGATCGGATAATTTGAAAAAAAAGAAAAAATCTCGCATTTTTAATATTAGTTAGGATAATTTTCTTCTTAATATAAAAATCGAAAGTATGTTTGTCCTCTATGGACTCCAAAACAGCTGAAATGATTTTAATTCGGTTTTTCCCTTATGGAAACGGGGAAGGTTTATATATATAATAAATACATCTCGGAAGCGAGTCACTAGTAGTTATTAAAAACATTAATTATAGTACTGTTAATTTTCTTTATTGCTTTCTTTGAATGCCATAAAGAAACTTTATGAAATGGTGATTTCTTTTTCGTTTTACTAAAGTTTAAGCTGTATTTTTTAAATTACACAAAATTTTAGTTCATAGTATGGTAGGTACTAATGTTTAATTCAAAATTCAAAAATTCCTTCTTCGATTGAACTCTAAATTATTTGTCTCACAAGATAAAGTCGATATTAGCTTATCGCAATTCGATTGCGTATACTATTTAAGTAGCATTGCAGCCCCTTTTTTACGCGAGTCAGCCAAAGTAGGCGGGTGTACAGTGAGTAAGTGTATTTAATTAAGTTGTTAGCAATCATTACTTGATGTTGATCATACCTTTTAAGATACTGGAATCCGATACAACGGGCCAGTCTCATTGCTACGGTCGATTTATACTTAAACGAATAAAAACTCGCGCGAGTTTTATTGACTAATAGGTATTCTGTTCTAACATTAAATAAATATTTACAGGTTACAGTTTGCTAACATTTTTTAAATATTTTTTGCATTTTTTCTAAATTGTGAGATTTAAAAAACAAATTCTTTAATTAGTTCGCCGGTTAATTTCCGGCTCGAAGGACCAATTTTTTTACGAAATTAAACGCGTTTTAATGACATAATGTAAGTGACATTTACTATAAAAAAAAATGAAATGATAGAAGCTACGAAAACGCTGATGTTCCTCTTGTTGGTAGGTGGTTACCGTCGTTTACCATCAAGTGACACCAAAGCTAATGCGAATGGACTGCCGGCGATAGGGTGAAAATTTAAGGACGTGTAAAATTTTTGTAAATACAGCTTTTTATCCTTAAAAAATTGTTATTTCCCTGTGGGATTTTCAAAAAACGAACTACAGCGCCAACAGAGTTAGTAAATAAATGAAATAAAGCATCCCTACATATTAGAAAACAAAGTCCCCCACCGCGTCTAATCTGTCTGTATGTATATTCACGATTATCTCAAAAACTACCGAACGGATTTTCATACGGTTTTCGTCTATCGACAGAGTGATTCCTTACATATCTAATAGATGTATAATTCGTTAAGGTTTTGTGTAAATTAGTTGAAATATCACTATGATTGTTGAAGATGTCGGAAATCTGTCTGGAAGCTCACTGGTGTATCACCAAGCAGTAGTTCCCTAATAGATTGCGCCATGAACAGTTGTAATAAAAATATATATAACTATTTATTTATTTTTCAACGCGGACGAATTCGTGGTCATCTAAACTAATATTACAAAGCGAATAAACTCGAAAACTAGAGGACCGATCGATTTTAAAAATTCTTTCACCTATAAAAAGATACATTATTAGCGAGTAACATATGCTATATTTTATAAAGTTGTACTAATATAACTCAAATTAAAATTGTAAAATGAATATAGTCTTTTATGCATTCTTGATAATACCTACGATTAAGTGAGAATTGCCCTTTAAACACTCTATTGCTATGCTAACAAGGAATCAACTACGATTTAATTAGGCATATACGAGTACTTGCATACAATAATCTTTAGTTTTTCACATAACTCATATGTTATGGTTCTATGGATATGTTTAACATAAATATGTTGGTTTGCTGTTTTAGTTTGATAGACCGATTAAGCACATATTTAGAAAATAATAGCGTTCATTCAATCATAATAACGCTCGCGGCAGTTCGTTATAATAAATTATAATAATTCATTATATATAAGAACAAACTTGGTGGATATTCTTGAGGTATAAATCTTCAGTTATTTTTTTATGTAAAGATTTTTTTATTTATTAGAGATGGGTTTGCTCTTGGCCAACAACCAACTTTAACCTAAACTTTAACTTTAAAACATAGCCAACTTTAACCTATGTTTTATGTAAAGATTGGCAGATAGATTGACGCTTTCATGGCTTATAGAAAAATACATAGGGTACATTTCATCCGGAAAAAAGTACTGTTACCGAGGGATCATCCTAAAATAAAAATAAAAAATTCAAAACCTGACAAAAATATACGATGCAATAAAGATAAATGTTTTAAATCTAACAAAAACAGGCGCAGTGGAATATCTAGACTATCTATTACTATATCTATACTAATACTAATATTACAAAAGATTTATATGTTTGTAATGAATAAACTCAAAAACTACTGGACCATTAATGAAAATTCTTTCATCTATAAAAAGCTACATCATCACTGAATAACAAAGTAACCCGGACGAAGTCGTGTGCAACAGCTAGTATGTATAATATATGCATACAGAGGCATGAACTATATTTTATAAAGTTCCGCGGTCGTGCTTCATATTCGGTCTAGTCAACCACGCTTGTATAATGTAAAGTATACATTAATATTATCTTTATATGTGAAAATATTTAACTAAAATCCATGGCAATATAACTTGTAGCATGGAAGTGTTAATATATAATAATACTAGTGGCCCGTTCCCGGCTTCGCCCGGGTTTAAAATAAAAATTATCCTATCTTTTAAGTTGGACCAAATTACATATAGTTACGAAATTTTATCAAAATCGGTTTGGGAGTTCATCGTGGACAAACAACGTGACACAAAATTTTTATATATATAAGGATGAAGTGAGTAGGAATGTATGTACATGACAACACGCGTTGCTGGTTGTTTGGGACATTTGAAATTCAAATATAGAACAGATTGCCCTTAACCGCTGACTCATGCTGTTACAACCTCTTTTCGTAGAGAGACTAACTCGACAGTGACATTATTTTTTAAAAACAAAAGCTTCTCAAGTGTGATTTCAAGCTACTAAATAAAATACTATACTTTTACATAGTATAAAACAAAGTCGCCCGCCATATTCTGTCCCTCTGTATGTACGCTTAGATCTTTTCAACTTCGCAACGAATTTTGATGCGGTTTTTACTAATGAAAAGAGCGTTAAAGGAAAAAGGTTTTTATATACATATAATATGCAATATATAATTTGCAGAAAAAATCCATGCGAAGCCGGGGGCAGGACGCTAGTAATATATAAAAATCAGTGTAAGTAAGTATGTTTGTTCTTTATGGACTAAAACCGCTTAACGGATTTTTATTGGGTTTTCACTTATGGAAAAAGGTAAACGGGTAAGGTTTATTTTATAATAAACAAACTATCCACCCCGGCTTCGCACATATAGGCCAGATGCTCCCAGTAGAGATTCTCTACTTTAAAAAAGAACAATCATTGACATTTCAGGCTACTTTTGCTTGGAGTTTTGTTATGCAATTCCAATCACCAACAACCCATGAAAACATTTAAATATTAAATTAAAAGAAATATGCTAAGTACTCACCCAACATTTTACTGAGATCCGCATTATGTAGGTCCGGATTTTCATCGGCCAATTTCTTCCTCTCCACCTTAGCCCACACCATGAACGCGTTCATGGGTCGTCGTATCCTGGCTTCCTTTAACGCTTTGGCCTGCCCCATTTTCGTTGTAAACGGAGCCCTAGCATACTGCTGACTCGAGTAATCTCTCGAAGTGTCGTAAGGACTCCTGTAGTCGTATTGAGCTCTATAATCTAAGCCGTAAGGTAGGGCTGGCCAGACCACAAGCTCTGGGCTGGTCTGGTCTTGTCCTGAGTCTGCGCTGTTCTCCACTGCTCCTTGAACGTATTGCTCGTAAGTGCGGTGGTATGTGGGAGGAGATTCAGCTATGCCAGCGCCTCCCGAGTCCATAATACTGTGGAAAGAAATATCTTAGATTAATATTTATCTCAAAATGTCTACTGGACCGATTTTAAAAATTCTTTCATCTATATAAAACTTCAGTATCGAGTTACACGGACGAAGTCGTGTGCAATAGTAGATTTAGACCGCCGCGTCAAACCCTCTGAGTGTATCTATACATATGTATGTAGGTACACTTGACTATATTGGATTTCGTCTGGCCGTTTCCCGCTAACGCCACTTTCCGGCAACTGCGACAACTAAGCGGTGGTATTTGAAAAACCATCGGAGTATCAAGTTCTCAGTGGTTTAACAGGAACATGTCATTTGCATGAAACGCGAGCTGACGCCGGTACCACGCGATCGCTTGATGGCCGTCGTTATAGAGTAACCATCAATCGACACCAGCCAGAAGTAACACGAGTCTCTTGGTGATACAGTTCATACTGGCTCACCTGTTAACGGATAGAATAATGGCTTTTACAATATTCGTATGTAATATCAGACATGAGCCATGCCTATTTAACTATCCTGGATAATGGGTCGGCAGCCAATAGTTTCCATGAACGCGATTAGCTTTATACTCGCATACGATAATACTCAGTACTCTGTGGCACATTGCTGATTTGTGGTGTGTTTGAAAAAAGAATATATTTTTGTACTGATTAAAAAAAATTGTACCATTTTAACTACTAATTATAACTTCTAATTTTAAATAATTATAACTAATTTAAATTGCATAAACTATTTTGCAATAATTAAGGAAGTTGTGAAAAATTACCAAAACCAAGATTAATTAATAATTTTTGTTCATGTAATATATAATAAATAATAAATTGGAAAAATCAGTGAATATAGGTATATTTAAAATGTTTATCATCCCCTACAAGTATTAAGTGTATAATATAGGTATAGTGTATATATATAATAAAAATAACGACTAAAATAAAATAAAAAAACTACTTCAAAACCACAAAATAAATAGGTTCGAATTTTTTTTTATTTAAATAAAATAACCACTTGAAAATTTTTCGGAAAAAATCCCAGACTAGCTTTTGGTTTGACAACGAACACCTGAGAAAATATCTGACACTTTTATCGCTGTAACGACAGTGGCAACCAATTTATTAAAACTTTTAAATCTCTCGGAACCCAACATTTTTCCGGGATAAAATGTATTGTAAATATTGATCCAGGTATTAAACTATCTATGTGCCAAATTTCATCCAAATCCGTTGAGCTGTTTCTGCTTGAAAGATTAACAAACATCCATACATCCATCGTCACAAACTTTTGCACTTATAATATTATAAGTAATTCTTGAAAATTTCTCCTCTGTGAATTGTGGAATTATGGTGAATTGTATCACTTCGATTTGCTTTTTAATGCTAAATAAGCAATGTAATATTTAATTTAATTTCAGTATTTTCTGATGATTGAATTAAATATCCCCAATTTGTAGAAATAAAGTACAAAAAATGAATTCTTGCAGTAATAGGAGCCATGAGTAATTCCAAATTTACAAGAAAGCCGGCGCCAGTACTACCCGATACCAACTCTTCCGCGGATTGGCGCCAATGTCGTGAAGTGGATTCATTGCGGTGGGAAAAGTTCATTGTTTAAAGATTTCACTACACTTAAGTTACCATGATGATTTATGTACATACATATGAGTGACAGATTAGTTTTTAAATTTGAGTACTTCATATATGTAACCTGAAATCCTAAAAAAGTAACATCAAAGAAACTTTTCATAAGGTTCTGGTAAAAATAATGCTATCCTCAACAGCAAATTTAGCGACATATTATATGGAGACAGTACCTAACCACACGGTTAGAGAAAACATTTGTGAATTAACAGCATAATTAATATATCAAATGAGTACTTTCTTAACCCTAGTCCTCGTTTATGGCTAGACCAAATGCTTAAAAAAAAATTAAATCCAAGTTTAGACAATATTTGGTACTTTTTATCATCAATCAAAATTCTATAATATTTTTTTTTAAAGTGTTAACCACAGTGCTTTTTGCTTGAATTACTGCTGACTTACTGCTCCTAAGAGGACACAGCGATTGGAAATATTTACACGCTAAAAAATTAAGAATCTGTTGTTGTTTAAACACAATGTAAATCACATATTATTATGTAAATCATCAATATTTTCATTCAAAACATCGAATTAGTCCCCGCCCAGAGAGCCAACGCCATTGACGACTAGGCGTGCGGACGAAGTTGCGGGCAAGAGCTTGTTGATAAGTGTAAAAATCATGTTATCCGATTTCGAACACTATTCGAATCGTAAATACTGGTAAGTTTACCATTTATTTCCATTGTTATCTATTTTATGAGCGTGTATAAATATAAATAAAAAACGTAATTGTACACAATTACGTTACGTTATTGTCACCTTATTACGTTATTATTGACAATTACGTAATTGTCACCTTGC
The DNA here is from genome assembly GCA_936446665.2 of Synanthedon andrenaeformis. NCBI lineage: Eukaryota > Metazoa > Arthropoda > Insecta > Lepidoptera > Sesiidae > Synanthedon > Synanthedon andrenaeformis. The sequence continues at coordinate 3,650,639 of OW387798.2, forward strand.
GCTTGCGCGGTGTACCCAAACAGTGTTTGTCTTCAATTTTAATTCGAAATTTGAGTTAAAGTTTAATGTATTAGTGTAAAAGTTACATAAATAAACACAAGAGTGAATCACTCAATAAGTGCAGTAAAATTCAAGTGTCAATATATAGTACTTTGGAAATAATATCAAGTTTATTTTGCAAACTGATCAAATAAGGTGATAAATATCTTACTGTCATTTTAAAAAAGTGAAATCTTGGGGGTATCTACAAAATAAGGATCCGACAATACCATTATAACAGTTTTTATTAAACTGAGTAAACTGTTGCGATCCATATATTCGTCGCTGTACATACGCAGCTGAATTGGCTCAGTGTTACATGCCGCGGCTCTGATTCCGTTATACGTTGGATCGAAATCACGCGGTCGCAGATAAGTTTTTCTTTTTTACTACAAAGCATTGCATTATAAGCGATCAATAATAATGTCTTGCTGTTCTGCTTGTTATAAAAGCATAGATTCAGATAAGTATTTGGAATGCTCAATCTGTCATACTAAACATCACATAGAATGTTTAAATCTGAAAAGTAAACAATTCTATAAACTGACTGCGGAGTATGTATCGAAATGGATATGTCCGTCCTGTATTAACATTACAACCAGACGACCGAAGTCTAATGTAAACACTCCTATAAGAAGCAACCAAGTGCCCCTGCTCGATGACACTGTGAACATGTCACTTGATAACCTGGAATCTCCTAAACCACAGTCACCTAATCTGTTAAACGCGCCAAAATCTAGCGCTGAAAGCGATGTAGTGACCATGGATAAAATCAGTGCTTTACTGGATCATAAGCTAACGAGCACGCTGTCTACTTTCATGGAAGAATTTCGGTCGAAGTTGAAAGAGGATGTTAAAACCTTGGTGTATGCTGAGATTAATTCTGCTATTCAGGAAGTCAAGGATGAATTTTCAGCGACAACCGATTTTATATGTGGTGAACAATCTTGTATAAAACGTGATATCGAAAGTAAGTCGCTGACAATAAAAAAATTGGAGCAAGAGAACTTACGCTTTCAAAAGGAGTTGAGCACATTGAGCTCTCGTCTGTTCTCTATTGAAAGGATGTCCCGAAACCAGAATTTAGAGATTCAGGCGGTGCCTGAAACTAAAAACGATAATCCTATGGCTATATTTCAGAACTTGTGCAAGACTATAAACGTACAACTAGATGAAAATAACGTACACTCCTGTCGCCGGGTAGCTAAAATAAATCCTTCCACGGATCGGCCTCGAAATATTTTGGTTACTCTAACCAACCCTCGATTGCGTGACCACATCCTTTCGGCATGTCACCGTTACAACAAAACTTACAAGGATGACACATTGAACTCAAGTCACCTGGGGCTTACGACTCAGAAACAAAGAGTGTACATTACCGAACATCTTTCGCCCGAGTGCAAAGCTCTTCACGCTGCAGCTAGAAAAACTGCCAGGGATAAGAACTACAAATATGTGTGGGTGAAGTTTGGTCGGGTTTACATGCGCAAAGAAGAGACCGCAGCATGCGTTCACGTTAGAGACATGGACATATTAAACAGGCTGGTGTGATATGTTGTAGTTAATATAAACTGTGGATATTTCTTTGACATTTGTACTTGGACCTTAAAAATATTTTTTTAAATGCTTTTAATATATTACCAAAACGTTAATCGTATCAGATCTAAAACTAAAGATTTCTTCCTTAATGTATTGAATAGCAATTACGATATTATATGTTTGACCGAAACTAACTTGGATAGCGGTGTCTTCGACGCTGAACTGTTTGATTCACGCTACAATGTAGTGAGACGTGATAGATACCAAACTGGTTCACGCAAAGTAGAGGGAGGTGGCGTCCTTGTCGCCTTAAAAAGGCACATAGGTTTTGTTCGTCAAGTATCTTGGGATTCTGTGGCGGAGGACCTATGGATAAGTGTGCTACCAAAGTGTAATAATGAAAAAGTCTTAAATATATGTGTTTGTTATCTTCCACCTGATTTACCACTTAGCTTTATTCGCATATTTTATGACAATTGTCAAAAGGTAATGACACATAATTGTACTACGGCGGAATTTTTATATATTGGAGATTTTAATACGCCCGATATACATTGGTGTATGTCAAGTGACACCAAAGCAATGTTACCTAGCCAACAGCATGGGCAGAAAGCTGACCTTCTGTTGGAAACTTTAACACTGTGCAACCTAACTCAATTCAATAATATACCCAATAAAAACAACAGATATTTAGACTTAATTCTCTATACTTCTAATTCTATCCGTGTATATGAAGTTCAGGCTATTAGTCGTCTAGATAATCATCATCCTGCACTTGTAGCAGATGTTGATAATATAAATTCAATTGTTAAAAATTATAAAGCTAATGGACAGAGTCGCTTAAATTACAATAAATGTGATTTCTCCAAAATATCGAAAGATGTTGAATTATCCGACTGGCCTAAAATTTTGCAGACTGACAATGTAGATACGGCTTTGACTAATTTCTATGCCGAGTTCAAAAAAATTATATCGAAATATACTCCGCTTACTAAAGCTCACAGTAATGAACATCCCATATGGTTTAGTCCTGCTCTAATACGATCGCTAAAAGAAAAACGGAAATATCACCGGCATTATAAAATGTTTAAAAACCCCCGTGATTATGACACATTCTCATTATTAAGATCTAGATGTAAAAAGATGATTCATCATGATTATAAAGCTTTTACCACGTCTGTAGAATCCTCGTTAGAGGGTAACATTAAGTACTTCTGGCGCTTTGTAAATGGGAAAAAGGCTTCGCAATCTCTTCCACAAACTATGAAGTCTGGAAACCTGATCTCATCTGATCGAAAGGAGATATGCAATATGTTTTCTAATTATTTTTCTTCTGTCTTTGAGCAATCACTGTCACTGCCACCCTCCAATTCTAATCATTTACTACAAAGTCATAACAATAATACTTTATGTACTATAAAAATAACCCCTGTGGATATCGTAACCAAAATCTCTAAGTTAGATACTAATAAGGGAGCTGGACCGGACGGCATACCCTCATTGTTAATTAAGAAATGTGGTAAAGAATTAAGCATACCATTATGCATACTTTATAATAAATCTCTTCAAACCGGAGTCTTCCCGTCAGAGTGGAAGACAGCCCACATTATCCCAATATTCAAGAGTGGTGACCGTTCTAAATGCGAGAACTACCGTCCCATTAGTATACTCTCTTGTTTAGGTAAACTTTTCGAATCCTTAATTTATGACTCTCTTTACCATCACATTGAACCTTTTCTATCACCTAGACAACACGGTTTCGTTAGGCACAGATCCACAATGTCTAACCTGTTAGAATATAAGCACTTTCTTTGTTGTGCCTTTGCAAAAAGAGGCCAGGTTGACGCCATCTACACAGATTTTTCGAAGGCTTTTGACATGGTTAACCACGAAATCCTTTGTAATAAATTGGCATCATATTTTGGTATTCATGGTAGTTTACTGCGTTGGATCGATTCATATCTTAGCAAACGAAGTCAGCTTGTAACTATAAAGGGCTTTGTTTCGTTACCTGCTACGAATACTTCTGGTGTGCCACAGGGCTCACATCTAGGTCCCTTATTTTTTATTGTTTTCATCAACGACTTAATAGAGCGATTGTCTTGTTCTTGTCTATTATACGCTGATGACTTAAAGTTATACTCTATTATAAACAGTCCTACTGATGCATATTTGCTTCAGTTAGACCTGGAACGTATTGATCGTTGGTGTATCGAAAATAGAATGCTTCTGAATGTAGGAAAATGCTTCACTATATCTTTTTCAAGGAAAACCCAAAAAATCCTATATAATTATAAACTTAAAGGACAGAATTTAGAAAAAAAGGCAGTAGTAAGGGACCTAGGAGTTCTTTTCGATGATAAATTAACTTTCCGTGACCACTATGATAGTATTATCAATAGAAGCACTAGGACATTAGGTTTTTTGACAAGAGCTACTAAAGATTTTAGGAACCCTAAAACATTTTTGTATCTATATAATACGTTAGTCCGCAGTGTTCTTGAATATAATTCCTGTGTTTGGTCCCCTTACTACGCTATTCACTGTGGGCGTATTGAAAATGTGCAGAAAAAATGTTTGAGCATTCTTAGTTATAGATATGGCTTTCACCGGAGTTTTCCCTTGTATCGAAATAGACTTACAAAATTTAATATGGTTACACTCGAGGACCGCCGTAATTATCATAACCTCTTGTGTCTCTTTAAAATAATTCATTCCCGCATTGACTCACCATATCTTTTGTCGCTTATTAATTTTAATATAAAACTTAGAAATCGAAATCCTTTTGTAAATACCTTTGCCTTACAAGTACACACCAATAATACCTCCTTTTATAACCCCCTTGTCAGGATGTGTCGACAATATAACGATCTCCTGCTTAAACATAGCGGTAAAGTTGACATATTCGAAAATAGCTTAACTAAATTCAAAAAGCATATCACGGCCATTGTAACTGCGAGCGTCATTAAATAAAATTAATAAAATATGTGTATATAAATAAATAAAAAATTAAAAAACCCATATTATATCTTAATAGATAACATTTTATTGCACTTACATATTTTATATATTATACATTAATATTATAACATTTGTTTTGTTGTGGCTTTGTGGAGACGTACTTTCATCTCAAATTGACTTCTTTTAGAATGTGGCTAAGCTTGATTGCGGATGAAAGTGCGTCACTTTTCTGTTTTCTTCATTTGTTTTGTTCTTATGTGTGTAAGCAACACTGTTTTGTTTGGACATGCTGTGTACACGTGTTTTGGGCCTCTGTCTAGTTCACTTCAATGTAATTATATCTATTCAATGTATTTAATGTCAGTGTCCTGTTTTGTGTACCTTATTAAATAAAAAAAAAAAAAAAAATTGTATCTGCGATGCGGTTAGAAATCACGCATTCCACTCGATCTAAACAAATGTCTAATAGATGATAATAAGAATGTTTTTTCTTGACGCCATTCGCAGAGCATTGTTGAATTCCTGATGCATAACCAACTTTATATCTAAATTTAATTATTAAAGTATAATAAATTATTATAATAAACTAACTCCCGATTTTCTACGGTATATCTACTGTACGTTGCTGAGGAGTTGGGTGTCCCGCAGACTAGTCTTGATATTGCAGTATCAGATCAAGGTTATACTATGTCATGTAAGTACCACCGAAATAACGGTATACCAAATTTCAATATCAATCGAACCTATGGAAGTTAGTGCAAACGCTTCGTCAACGTCAACTTTGGCGCACCAGCCCCTTAAGCCAGCCCAGAACAGCCATGTGTGAAAATATAAAAGAAATTCAACAAAACGCTTAGGCTGCTCTCACTGGTCTCCATTTGTTATTTGTCCTTAGAGAACTTGAAAAGTGGACAGAGTGCAAGCAAAATTAAATATTGCATAGAGCCATGAAGAACTTTCAGGGACACCACGACCATCAGCATTGTTGCCTACGACTGAGAAGGATAATTTCTGCTACAAATTTGTATTTGTTTGTAACGCCTATTTACATAGGAGTCAAACAAAAGAAGAAGTAGTAAATATTAGGGCACACTGCGTTTCACAGACATTTGGGCTGCCCAACTGGCGGCCGTAACCACCGGGTGGTTACCACCCCCGTACAGAAGACCACCATGAAGTAACGGTATGTGTGCTGTCGTGTTTCGGTGAGTGATGCCAAAGTCCATTTCACTATTCCTTCCTAATCCCTATCCTTAATTCAATTATGGTCGGCAGCGCACTTTCAACATCTGTGGCGTTGTTTGTGTTATAGCTTGTCTGTCGGCTTGTCTGTCGACCTTAATATAGGTAAATAAATCTTCACTCAGGATTGAATCCTGTGGTAGCAGTGAAATGCAATACTATATAATATAGTCGTAGTTGACTCCCATGATGGAAGCCAACTTAGTGTAGGGCTCAAAGTTAAGTTATTATATATTACCTGTGAAAATAAATATATAAATACACAGGCTGATAGAGCAGAAACAACAGCTTTCGGGTAATATTGAGCTGTAAAAATCATTTAATTAATACAGCAGTGTTGTTTAAACATCAAAATCAGGCACTCGAAGATGAAAATGCTCTTAAAAATTTCCCCTCTTACGAAGGGTGATGTGTTTGAATGATATATTTTCAAACACGTCTCAAGACAATAGCCATTGTTGACAAAAGTTAACGTCAGCATTCAAGGACTTCAAAGATGTGCCAGTGAAAATTGCACGCGTTGGCGAACGATTCTGATCTTGTTTCAATGGAATATGATGACGAGTTTTTCACAATTCACACCCGAAGACACGCCACAGTGTCATCCGTTTTCCGAATTTCATTATGACTCATCGTTAAGTTTTCAATTATATTAACATTAGCTTTTGCCCACGGCTTCGTGCGCGCACCTTTTTCTTAGGGAGGTCGCACATTGGCTGACATCAGCAATCAATAACTGCTTCGGTATAGAATACGAAGGAAAGATGAACTATCGCCATAAAGAAAAGGTGTTTTGTAAGTTTTCTGTATTGTACCTACCACCTAGCTGCGAATTATATTTTAAAGGAAAACTAAATAAACAAAGCCATATAAACATCTAACATTAATGTGAAGATTGCAAGCCAGTGCAATGCGCAATGTGATAAGTTATCGCTCAGATAAGCGATCAACTTATCTGAGATGTAGCCGTCCGAGAACCAACTTCTAGTTGCAATAAAATCTTTTTGACATTGAAATTACAAAGTTAAAACTTTGTAGTAGAGGAAAATTGCAAAACAACACTTTATTTAGCTTATATTTTATTTAAATCCCATTGCTATAAGAGTATCAATAGTTACAGGGCAACACTGTGTTTCGCAGTGATCTATCCATTTGAGTAGCCCGTCTGGTGCCAATAACCACCCCCTTACAGAAGACAGGCGTGAATTAACAGCGTCATTTTCCCTATCTCTTCCTAATCCCTTATCCTTAATCTTACTATGATTGCACTAGCAGTATTGGAAGCTTGATTTGGTATTATAGAGGTATTGTAGTCACCTATTATCAAATGGATCGTCAGCCTGTCTGACGACCTTTATCACTATTTAAAGAATAACGTATCTTTCGCCCATAATTAAGTGATGAAGTTAGTATAATCGCATGTTCCGCCTATCCCTACTGGTAAGAATACTTAGTAAGGATAGGTGGAACATGAACATACGATTATTTTAACTTCATCACGTAATTCATCACGATGGGCGAAAGATACGTTATTCTGCAAATAGTGATAAACCTATCCCTACTTAAGTATTCCTACCAGTAGGGATAGGTGGAAATTTTTCTACCTATCTCTACTGCGTAAATGTACAGTCTGGGTAAGAAAAGTTTCGTCACCTTAAAGTCGACATTTGCTTCCACCAGGGCAATTATCAGTAATGCCAAAATTTCATATCATACCTATGTCTATCAGTGCTTTAGTTTGAAAAGGTACTAAGAGACTTGATAAAGGAATGGATTTAAAAACTGTAGCAGGTTTTCGTACCCTTATTTTAACGTTGGGAAATCCTCTTGGATACCCGGCAGTGTAGGGCACACTGCGGGGATGTTGGGTTCGTACCGGTTGCCCGAACGACTTTCTAGCGCGGCCGCTGATGGGCGGGGTCGCGGGGACGTTATGACACGACATCGGTGCTCCGCCACGGCTATCCAGCGCGGGGTGTGCTACGCTCCCTGTCAGAACCTCGGCGTACCCGTAAGTGGAGGTACGCCGGCCATCTCGGGGAGGTTTTCTTACCTTGACAGCACTATGAAGATGAAAAGCCTTCTATATTGGTATTATCGGTATAATTAATTGAACGAGAGATTCTAAACAGTGCGCGACGCAACACATGTTGAGTGTATAAAAACATATAAGTTTACATGAGACGCGCGAGGATCAACATCATTGTGAATGTTGGAAATCACCAACATAACATGGAACAAATCAACAATCACTACTGGGAGCTATCGCGTCAACAAATTGTTCGTGGAACTGCAACACAATATATTACTAGCTATGTGTGTATTACTCGATCGGATATACTATTAGTTGCGGAGTAATCTAGAGTTCCGTCAAAAGTATCTGGATAGATACAATTAGCTATTAAAACGATTAATTTAAAAAAAATACAATAAATAAGTAATAGCGGGGCTATTATTTTATTAATATACTTTTTATATTATTAATACATATTTATTATACTATAAAAATAACTATATTTTTCATAAATGCAGTCATAAATGAAGAAACACTGGCGGCAATGACCACCCTCTTACACCTGAAATAACAGCAGATGTTTAGTCTAATATTATAAAGAGGTAAATCATCAAGTACATAAGAGCTTATATAACATCTCATCATATAACCCAAATCTTTTCAAAATTCGAGTAAATAGACATCTTCTGGGTGTGCTCGCTCCATCATAGGCCTCATCCTTGCTACACAGCTGGTTGTTGGCCAACAGCAAACCCATCTCTAATAAAAAAAAAGGGTCTTTCTTTACATTAAAAAGAATAATAATCTTAATCCATGATAGGTTAATAATATGCCAGGGCTAATAATAAAATAATCGCTATCGTGCTTCACCTAATTGTTGACGATTGCATAGTATCAACAACCTGTTATCAAGAGATGTGCCTCTTATCAAAATGCAAGCAATGCACCCGCACCGGCCTTCCTACATACATAGAACACATGCGCCATTGCGATTCTCATTAATGCGTCTCTATTAAAATTGCTTTGATTAAAAAATATAAAGGACTCAATACGACACGAGATGGAACTCAAAAGCTGCAATTTCAAAAAATTTAAAGACCTAGAAGTCAAAGAAATACACTTGAGAAAACCAGAAATACTTAATCATCAACATAACTAAGGTTAATACAAAACTGGTATTTCAAAACAAAGATACTGGAACAAAAATTATCTATGTAGTTGTAAAATACAAAGAGTATTCACACAATTTCCAGTGAAAATTGAAACAATTTCAATTCTGGCTGATTTCTGACATGTTTTGCAAACTTTGCAAATTGCAAATTTTTTTGCAAAAAATAATAATATTTAATTGATTTCTGGTAAGTTCTGGACATTTAAAAAAAAAACATTTTTTTTAAACTATTACTAGTTGATTTGGTGCCCGTGGGATTAGAAAAGGATAGGGATATGGGCTCTCACCAGCACACAAGCTGTTATTTCACGGTGGTCTTCTATAAGGGGGTGGTTACTGTCGCCAGACGGGCTGCCTAAAATGATTGCGAAACGCATACAGCCCTGCCAGTACTGATAATTCATACATGGGGCATGCCAAAAGTTTTTAGATGCTCTTTACTTAATAATTTTATACTGGCAAATTATACACCATCTTGTCTATCCTTCCTCACCCAACATATTCTTCTGACATATTCTTCTGACCTTGCGATTTTTACTTGTTTCCCAAAATCAAATAGAAATTGAAAGGCAAAAGACACGAGAGCAAGGAAGATGGCACTGGCTGCCTATAATTTCGAAATTTCTAAGGTATCTGAAAAAGAGTGGTCAGAGGTATTTTTAAGTGGTTTAAACGCATGGAAAAGTGTATACATGCTAAGGGTGAATACTTTGAAAAGATAGATATTAGTAATAAATAATATTTATTATAATTTTTGAGTATCTAAAAACTTTTGATATGCCCCTCGTATTACTGAAGTTAATTCAGATGAAATAAATATTAATTCATACAAATCCACGTGTGGTCTCTAGTCATGGGATTATCTGGGACAGAGTGGGTATATCTAGCGAATTTGACAAATCGTTATTGATTTGTAGATACGCACAAGACCCGTTGTTGATGCGTGACTGCGCTGCTGCCTGATCCCGCGTTAAACAAATACACAGAATTAGTTACACACTCTACTGAATAAGACAATTTTAAGGCCCCTAGAAAAAATTTGTTGCAGCAAAGCTACGCCAGTAGTTTTACTCCAAAATATCTTATATTTATTTTTTATGATGAGTCGACAGACAGGCTGACGATTCACTTGATATTAGGTGGTAACCCTAGTTAGTAATCTGTGTCGTCGCCTGTAACACAAGCAACGCAAGTGCGTCGCCCACCATTGTAGGATTAAGGATCTTAATCTTAATCAAAAAACATTATACCTACAGTCGTATTGATAAATTTTTTAAGAACTGTGCAAATATCCAAATATTAGTATCAAGTGTGTTTTGCAATGTACTGCCCTTTCATGATTTCAATAATTCATATTACTTAACAGCATCGGTACGCTTTTGAGCAACCCATTTGCAATTAATCAATGTAAGTATCTACCAGATATTCTTTGTCGTAATTAAATAACAGACGAGGGTATCATATATTATTTTCTCCTATGCCGTATATTGCACTATTGTCTTATCTAGCCGTTCGTGTATCGGTGTAATGTCTCTGCGAGCTTATTTCACAGTGAGCTTTCTAATTTGTTCGCCTACTCATGATTAGAAAGACGCGTGCGCACATTTCTATCTTTTTAATATTACTTATGCAATTATACTGTATTATACTGACTTAAAGACGTAATTACATATATTATAGTTTTATACATATATGTGTAAGCATGAGTATTATATAAAATACATATTATGACTACTATAATTTAGTTATTTTATGACATCCCAATTCCTAACATTAATATTAAATTATATTAATGTTGCGACTGGTCAGTGATCCGAGTCCCAAAATAAATGGTTTTTTTTTTAATAATATTTTTTTGCAATAAAGAAGAAAGGATTGATATCGAAATGAGAGGATACACGTAAATACATAGGCGTAAAGGATAACAGAGTCGGTTCCTTTATCCTCACTTTGTAAGGATTTGTAAGTCAATTGTGTTTTTAGAAGACCTTGAAATGTACTATTTTAAATTTCAATTGAATGTTTCAATTGAAATTTAAATTTTTTATCATACGAAAAAGAAATTTGTCTACTAGCTACAGTAGTTTCTAATGATCGTTTACAGATAATATACAAATCGTGTTATATAATATAACACAAATAGATCCTCGGGCTAAATTGATTTGACCACGACAGCTGGTTGTACAAATAGTAGGTGCAGTATTATACTTTACAAAATGTGCAGAGTAATGATCGTTATAAAGAGTTCGGCATACAAATCCAAAAATTTTATTAGTTTCAAAATTCAAAATACTGTCAAACTGTTAAGTGCTTACCAATAACTATTTGTAGGTAGAATGTATGAAATATAAAACAATATACATATATGTATATAGTTTATTTGTTGATTATTTTCAGCGCCATCTGTTGCCATATGTCTTAGGGTATTTGCGTAATTTTCTTTTTAAAGAATGGGGAAATGGTAGATATATTGCAAATAAACCGCTGACAAAAAAAGTTAACCTACAAATGTTTAGGAGCAGAAAGAAACCTTGGATAGTATTTTAAGAAGCATTTCATTAATAATTATTATTACAGATACTTACACTTGGAAACATCGTGACTTCATTCATTGATTAAACAGTTCCCAGTGACGTGATCCTGTCATTGTTATAGTTTATAAACTCGACATTATTTTAATTACACAAAGATCGGACTTGATTCACGAAAGTCGAAATTTGAATAATATCAATTTATGAAGCAAAAATTATGACTAATTTTAAATGCGCATTTATTTTTTAGCAATACTTTTGCTACGACTAATTTCGTAAATTGAGTATTTATTATACATATAATAAAATCGTAAAATATTGAATGTACAGACATTCAATATTTTTTCAAAAAAAAAAAAAAAAACATTTTAAACTACATTTTGTATGTTACGGCTCAAAAACGGCTTAACTGATAATTTGATTACCTGAATTAATTAAAGTAAAGGACACTTTCACCCTAGAAAAATGTTAAGATTCCTGTGGGATTTCCAAAAACGAACTACAGCGCGTACTAAGTTGCGGGCACCAGCTTGTGTTTTAATATAATTTTAATATCTATATTCTGTCTAGTGCTAAATAAAATACAACAATATGTATTAACTACACATAAATTTATAATCATAAACCATTCTTCGTTTCGAGAAATGAGATATTTGATACTTACTACTTTTTAGAGAGCTTACTTAAAAAAAGTCTTATTGCTTACCCTATAAGATTCATTATTGTTTAATAAGATAATCGGACACATTTATGATAATAAGAAAAAGTTATGAGAGAAAGAGTCGCCTTCGAGAGCTGTCAAGCTTTATGTATTTAATGTATAGTAAATATTAAATATTGTCTTTAGTAAGTATAAGACACACATGTGGTTATAAGAAATTCATTACAATTCTTTCATATTCTTTCATAACCTTAAGCACACCAAAGATGACTGTGTTGTGATATTTCATCCTCCCGTAACTATATAAATAAAAAACCTCTAATTATACCTTAAATTTTGTCAAAATTTCTGTTGTAGTGTACAGCGCAATTTGTTGATTTGACAATTCTGTATGTCATTGTGTTACGTGGCTTCTGTGGTGCAAACTACTCTGTGCCACTCACTTACTCTGTAGGATTTCGGTGGGCACAATTAGTCATACAATATCCGTTAACATTTTGTGTTTAGCAATCGGTGGGGGGTATTTTGACAATCGATTAGTACCCACTAATCACAACACTACATTTTATCATTGTAAAGCAATACCTACTGTTGCTTACTAAAAGAGTGCACAGGAATATTTGTGGTTATTTCATTTGAATCTACATCGCTCTTACCACCAATGCTCCTGTACCTATAGTCGTTACATTTTCAAAAATGTTGTTAAAAAAACAATTTGGAAGCAGCTACCTATAATGTAAAGAACCATGAACTTTAGTTTAGTTTATTTCATATACCGCCGCCCACAATACATCATATAAGTTTATATCATATAACTGAACTCAGTTTTATAGAAATCGTCCTAATATTTTATTTCAGATCTAAAAATGGGATAAGGCTGTGTGTTTTACGTAACATACGTGAGGAGTATTTTCTTTGAGCGTATTATATGATATCCAACGAATTCGAATGGTATATACCAAAAAAAAAATCTTGGATCCTTTAGCTATACTAGCTACAGCATCAAACTGTATCCCTCAATTTTGCTATCATCACATTTCTGAATTGTCTCCCATTATGGAAGCAAATTTCAATTCGTATACACGTCAAAAATGCCAAAGATTCTAATGTCGTTGCTTGTTGCGCTTCAAGTTTGAACGAGATCTTAAATATTAAAAACAATATCACTGCTACGTAGAACAAGGCTTCTTACATTTTATTTTTGAGCCCAAGAAACTCTACGGAGCAAAAGGACCAACAACAAATATTTAGTTAATATCCGATCGTGGCCTGACCACTGCCGACTACCGCGACCATAACTTAAAAAAAAAAGAAAATTTGCAAACGTATAAAGAAATTGAAAGGTACCGGCGAACGCGATGCTATCGCGAAATTATTTCCAATTTCACCGTTTTGCGTCTCCGTTTGGATCCGTTCCTTTTTTAAATCTATTTTTTTTTTAATTTTATTGCGAGCGATGGCCGTCGCGCGCGGTTCACTCCCATAAATTATAGTTCGGTAGCTCTCTTAAAGGGGTTTTTGAGATTTTTTATTTTTGTTTAGCCCTTTGAAGAATTTATGTCCCCATCTTACTTAGTAGTTGCGGTCAGCCGACCTGTCTCAGTTTGGCGACTCGAAGAAATGTTATCGGGCTTCTTTCTGTAGGTATACTCGTGGTAGATATGTGTTGGTATATCGAGCATTTTATGTTCTTACTTATTTTTCAATGTATACTTTTCATGATAGGTACTTGTTATCTTTGCTATACACTAGCTGGTGCCAGTGTTGGAGAATAAAATATATTAACGCCTGACATTATACTTTTCCTAAGCTGTGGATCTTTATTTTTAGATAGCTGATGCTGCCCTATTGGAATATTTAGCCTATGTCCATCCTGAAATTCTATTCTAACTATTGGTGAAAGATTTTTTAAATCGCACGAGTAATTTCGAAGATGATTTTATGACTTTGATTGTATTATAGGAATTTATTTATGAGGATTCAATAATATAATTAGAAAAAACAGCATCCGTGCGAAAATGGTGGCAGATTACTATGTAGTACATTCTAATTAAATTTTTAAGTAATGAATTATTAAAAAGAATATTCGAAAATATATATTTATTTATTTTTTGTAAATTTCTATCTAGTTTTCTTTTTCTATTATTATGGATTCTTTATGCGATACTTAGTGCTTAAAAATAGATATGTACTTACTGACTAAGAATTATACCCTTCAGCCTGTATACTTTATATTATTTAGTTACAAAATGGATATAGTGTAAATGAGGCAACGCATTTATTCGTGTTTGGCATCGAAAGTATGAAATTTGCGTGCCAAATGACAAAGCGGCACATAAAAAGTACGCCTAAAAAGGAAACATGGCGGAGTCTTATCTTCGCGCGTCAATGGTAAAAGGTAGTAGCGACCAAGTACTACTATTCATTTTAAACTCCAATGTGTTGACGTAAAGTCACATTTTCTTTAAACGACAGATGTTTGGTCTGTTATCTCTGTCATCTGTCATTTAAAATGACAGATGACAGAGTTCATACTCTACGCATATGTTACTTTTAAATGTTCTATAAAGTTCGTAGTGTTTTGTATGGTGTGCGAAATCCATAGTTGTAGTAAGTACATTAATGATGTTTGGTCATTATTGGTCCACAATTTTTAATGACAGTTGCGCCCGACAATTGCTTTTTAGTCTTTTTACCAATATATTTTTGAAAAGGTTAAATAAGACGCTAATTGAAGTCGGCCGTTTTGTCCGTTAGTCCTAACCAGGTGGATCCAGAGTCGCCATAATTTACTTTTACTAACTATATACTCGTAGACACAAAACAGGTGTCATGTGAGCAAATTCTTATTCCAGTACTAGCTGGAGCCCGCGACTTCGTCCGCGTTGAAAAATTAACATTGTAACGCCTGAGAAAATATCTGACATCTTTATCGCTGTGATGACGGTAGTCTTCTGCAAGGGGTGGTTACTGCCGCTAGATGGTAACCACCTCCTTATAGAAAACCCTGACAATCTGATATTCTTTTAGTTCTTTAACCACTTTAACTTGTTTAGACTAATTGGCAATCCGTATGGCATAGCTTCTGGTAATAGGCGAGGGTACTAAACCCAAACTGCCTTGCGGACCTTTACGTAAAATAAGCTAGCAATAGGTACAACTTCTCACAAGTGTACTGAAGTTATTTTTTTAACAATTATTATTATCACAAATGAGAACGCCATTTTGTTTTTGGGACACATAGCAAAGCACGTAATTTCAATTGAACGCACCTTAGCGTCCTTCTAAGCCTCCGATAAGTCAACACTGTCAAAGTACATAGACCAATTAAAGAGACCTCTTAAGTTGGAAAGATAAACAGCTAATTTAAAAATGCTCCAGACTTATTATTTTATGTAATTAGAAGTACAGTAGTCAATTAATATGTCGAAATTTACGAATTGTTTTTTTTAACTGTCACAATTTTTTATTATAATTGAGGCCATTATCTTGTTTAAGACACATATTATTTAATTTTGATTGATCGCTTCTATTGGATTGTTTTTATTCTGTCATGGAGAATAGAGGTAAGGAGGCCCAACTCTAGACATGAGAAAGTGTCCGTCGAATACGCTCAATTAGGCGGCGCTGTAGTAGCATTGGGATGTGACGCACTAGTAGCATTTTATTTACAGCTATTTCATGAACTACGCAACCGACCAATCATATCAAACATCAATGCTACACTAGCGCCATTCTGGTCAATTTATGAACCACTATTTAATGCTTTTTAGCTTGCCACTTTTTCAGTTTTTCAGTCCTCCATATTCTAATGTATAATACTCTCTTAGTTATTTTTAAATTTAGTCTCTGGCAACACTTGCTCTTGCTCCACCAATAAAATGTTAAAGTTTTGCATCGTGTGCTATTAAAAAATAATTTTATGGCAAACTAGTTGCAAGACGGCACTATAACTCGCATATTAATTATCCATTATTATGTTTGCAAAAAAATGATGTCATCATCGCAATCATAACTCATGTAGCTGTCAACCGCGGCCTTTATTTTTTTTTTCATTGACTTCATAAGCCTGGTTTCCATGTTTTTTAAACATTCTCAAATTGTTTGTTATTTACAAAAAAGCTTTAGGTATATAAAAAGTAATCTCAAACAGAAAAATTATTGTTTTTTTTTTTCATTAACGAAAATTTAAAAATAATACTAGTTTTTCTTTAATAAACTTCAATATATTTAACAAAAGTAATAATTAGGTAATGTATAAACTTTTTTTCAGAAGTTAGTTAAGTTAAAATTCCTCAACATAATTTAAATATTTTGGTCCAAGTTTAATATGACATTTAACATTTGGTAGCTGATTGATTTTTTGTAATGTTAAATTAAAAAATAATAATTAATAAATTGTTTCTTCACTCCTATTAATTGGCTTCTTAATTCAAACATAACGCGTTTAGAATGAATTATGTAATCCCTAAAAAATATTGCTTTAACAAAACGGATTCCGAATACTGGCAATTGGAATAGTTTTCAGTTTTTTTGTCTCATTTTAAGTTCGAATGGCATCCTAACGGTATTCACTGGAGACATAACTCCAGACGGACTGCGAACAAATCTTTTTATGTTATTTTTCTGTTGACCTCACCGAGGCGCGTTCGAAATTCGAAACTTAACTTTTTTAATAATTTATGTGGCAGATGTTTTTGAAATTTTCGCGCTCGTATTCGAATAATTACTTATTCTTTTAATTAAAGAAGAAATTGTATAATCTACTCTTTTATGACAAGGCTGACGGTCCAAAGATGGTGGCTACCATCGCCTATAACAAGCAACGACACAGGTTTTGTGTAAGTGAGCTGCAGACCATAGTAAGATTGAGGATGAAGGATTGAAATAGAGAAATGGGCTCTGGCATCCCTGGCATCCCCGGTAACCACCTATCAACAAGTAGACTGCTTGCCACCTTATATATTAATGTCTAAATTTATTTCTGTTGAAACCGTTAACCCTTGGAATCAACAGTTGGATTTCAAAGATTATTTTTGCATTTGATAGCCCAGCTCTAGAAGAGGGTTAGGTTACCTATAAGCTATAAATAAATGTATCTTAAATGTTTGTTCAACAGTAGATAATTTAATCTAAAATGGGGCTTTTTTTAATTTAACTTTATAATTGAAACAGAATTCAGTATAAAACATTCATTGTACAACTAACAATATAATACAAATATACAGTTTTCGCATACAATATATTGACAAAATTATTTAATTATTTTGGTTTATATTTCTTAGCTATACTTACTCATTATTTCAATGCATACTGCTTTCCGCAGTCATAAAATTGGCCAGTTTATCACTGACTGCCCGCTTGTCTGGTGGCCATAACTACCACCTCACTGAAGACCACCGTGAAATAACAGGATACGTTTGTGGTGTGGTCTTTAGGATAATAAGCAAGGATGCTAGGAAGCCTAATCTTTATTCCATATTCCCCCTCAACGCTCGGTTATAACTTGCAACCACTATGGCGTTGCTGTGTCCAAAGGTGATTCCAGACTGTATAAAAAAATCCTAATCCTAATAATAGTAGGGGAGCCCAAGAGGGGATTTTGGGATTTACTCGAGCGCGTCAGATATTGCCAATGTATATACTCCACGTGTTAATCTGCCGGTTTGGATGGTGGGGTTGGGGTAAAAATTCAAATACTACTCGAGCGCGTCAGATTTTCAGAGGGGATGTTAAGTGAGACGATTCGGATGTAACGCAAGCTCCTGGCTTTTTGAAAATTCAAAAAAGATTTTTGGCGATTGCCATTTTCAAATACTCGAGCGTGTCAGATTTTCATACAGACGGTTCAGCCGATTATTTGGAGGATTTTTCTTAATATAGGGTCTACAAACTTTTGAACACCTGTAGACGCTCACCCCACCGTTAAAAAGGAAAACTGGAGTCACTAGAGCGTCGTGGGGACCTATTGGATTTTGAAGATTAGATGGTAGGAAGAAAAAAAAGGTTATATTACCATAATTAATAACATTATAAATGCGAGTTTGTATGTTTCAATGTTATTGAGATGAAATTTGGCACACAGATAGATTATCTGGATTAACATACCTTTTATTCTGAAAAATGTTTGTTACGAGGGATCGTCTAAAAATATTAAAAAATGGGCGCCACTGTGGCTGGCAACAGTGGCGGCGCCAGCGTCGTCATAGCAATAAAGATTCAAGCGTTATAGTCATCTATTTTCCCAGGTGTTATATTTCTCATTTTTCAAGGTGGACGATGTCGCGGCTACCATCTCTGTCGTATGTTATCTATGCTAATATTATAAAGAGAGAAAATTTGTATTTTAATATTTTCGTATGTTTGTATTTTTGTATTTTTGTTTGTAATGAATAAACTCAAAAACTACTCAATCGATTTTAAAAATTCTTTCACCTATAGTAAGCTACATTATCAGCGAGTAACAAAGGCTATACTTTATAAAGTCGCGGCGAAGTCGCGGGCACCAGCTTGTATGTTAAAAAGGATAGTTTAAATGCAACGATTTAAAAGTATAAACTGTTGTTACAGTAATACTGTATGTATGTTTTAACATTCCAAATTCAAATCGCGTTCCGTCCGAATTAATGAAGTATCTACTTAGCAGATAATAATAGTGTTCTGTTATCGATTAAAACGATTAACGAAAAACATAGACCCCGTAGCGCCATGACGTGCTTGAATTTCGACATTGATTGCTTCCGCATGCTTGCAGAAAATCAAACACTTGGCGGCCGCGCCGACATTATAATAATTTCTCGCAGTACCTATATATCTCACAAAAGGACATCGTTCAAAACCAGGTCTTTTTTAACTTACACTTTGGAGAATTTGGTAATAAGTCTTTCTTAATTTCAGTTAGTAATTTTCTGTGAATATTTTCAGTTTTGTAAATAGGGATAATGTTTGAAAATTAAAGACTTTTTTATGCTTACATACTATTTTTACTTTCAATTTTTTTTTTAATACTCTCAAACTTAAATATCTATAAACCCCCATTATCAAATTACATCGTCACCGTCGTCATAGCGGTAAAGATATCAGATATTTTCTCAGGTGTTATATGTTTCATTTTCAAACGTGGACGAAGTCGCGGGCTTCAGTACAGCTTTCAGTTAAGAAGTGAACCCATAAACTAATTAATTAGTCATGTCGAATAACGCTTCAAAACAAACTTTTATCGCCGCTCCAATATTATGACAAAAAGGCATACTGGCAACTCTAATTACGCTCAACGCCGATCGAAATTAAAAAGAAAAATCGCACAGCAAGAATCCCGCCTATTTTTAAAAATGGAACCCGACGATGATTCGCCTAATTAATAAACCAATCACGTACAGTCGAGACGCGGCGTCGAGGCGCGGCGGACGTGCGGGCGCGGGGGATGAACGCTTGGAAATTCGAATACTAAATTTTTTTGCACTTAAAGCATTACAATGTTACTTGTAATTGGCTTCACGGCCAATATAAACAAATTAAAAATCAAATTAATACAGATAAACTTAGAAATAACCTCAAAATGAACAACCCCAAATGTCTCTGGCTTATGACTTGATAAATATTTTAGAGAGATTCAAAAATATATTTAAATATATTAAATCATAAGAGCTATTTTAGAATATCCATGAATTCTCACGGATATATTGCATGATGCAGCAATATTTATGATTGAAAGGCATCTAGTGACGAATAATATTTCATTAAAGGTACACCAAAATTTAATAAAAATCACACAAAGGAGTGATCTTTCCGTTATAGAAGCACCATTTATCACACAAAACGCATTCCCTGTAATGTCCTTGCGCAGCGTGACTGTAAAAACTAGTTGAATAATAAATATTTGCGCTGGCTACACTGAGAGCCGAAGATGTCCGAGAGCAGCCGAAGGTAGGCGAAGATTAGCCAGCGCGCGCTTTTTGTTTGCATCAATCGATGCGCTCGTGCATTCGCACAATGAATAATTCAAAAATTGACATGAAATGGCGTATGGTTGTTTTTTTAAAAGGTGCCCGATTGAGGACTGTAACCGCCTGACGAATTCATTGGTCAACGGCTTTTTGCTTTTGGTAATTGCTGTATTATCTCTATTCATTACTTCCCTTCAATATCTAAACTCCAGTGTGTCTAGAAGAGGTGACATGAAGGATTCATAAGAAGTTAAAACAATCAAGATCCCGCCTTCGTACGGATGCCAGAAACAGATGCCTCAGTTATAGATGCGAGTGCCATGCCATGCCACAAATTAATTTTCGTGTATTTACGGAAATATTTGACAACTTCTGGGTTTTTTTCTCTAGTATTGGTAATTGCTGCAATATCCCTAATTATTACTTTACTTCCCTTCAATGTCTAAATTCATTGTATATCTTAAATAGGTGACCTGAAGGCTTTCGACTTCGCACGGATGTTACAGATGCCTCAGCTATAGATGCGAGTGCCATGCTACCGCATGCAACTATTACCTATTAATTTTTGTGTATTTATACGGAAATATTTGATAACTTCTGGGGTTTTTTCTGTGGTATTGGTAATTGCTGCATTATCCCTATTCATTACTTTACTTCCCTTCAATGTCTACACTCATAGTCTCTAAAAGAGATGACCTGAAGGCTTTATAAAAAGTTAATACAATCAAGATCTCTACTTCGCACGGATACCATATGCAGATGCCTCAGCTATAGATGCGAGTGCCATGTAACTATAAATTAATTTTAGTGTATTTATACGGAAATAATAACTTCTGTGGTTTTCTCCAGTATTGGTAATTGCTGCATTATCCCTATTTTTATATACTTCCCTTCAATGTCCTAAACTTCTTGTCTCTAGAAGAAGTGACTGAAGATTTCACGAGAAGTTAAGACAAGCAACATCCCTATACCTTTCTAATCCTTTAACTTGCACACTGCAACACTGCAGTTTTTTCTATCTGTCTGCTGATCTTAACATAATAAAAAGCAGATGCCTTAGCTACGTGTATATATAGAACAATGCCGCGGGGAAATTTCCTCCCTAATATTGTAAATGCGAAAGTGAGTTTGTTTCTTTGTTTCTTCGTGCGCTTTCACGCCTTAACAGCTCAACCGATCGTTATGAATTTTCGAATACACTTTGTCGGGGATACAGAAAAAGACATAAGTACCTGTCATCTACAAAAAAGTAACTACTGTTCTCGAGGATCTAAAAATTAAATTTAAAAGTCATCACCTGACAAGAATATATTTTATGAGCAAAGTACCTACAACGCTTTTAAGCTATTAACACGTAAGAAAAAGGGCCGCGGACGAAGTCGCAGGCATAAGCTAGTTTGTTTTGAAAGAATTGTGGAGACTCTTACGCTGTCATGTATGAGATATCCTCTCGATGCAGTTCATTCAGCGATGAATACTTCAGTCTAACCGCAAATAAAATCAGCCTTGAGCGTCATAAAAAATGACCGCAATAAAATTATAATAATAATAAAAAGACAAATTGATTTATTTATTACTTGGATTTAAGCGATTCTGAGCTCATACTATGTTTAGTATTGTATATATTATGTACTTTGATTTTGTGTATAATTAATTGAAATAATTTGTAATTGTTAACCTATTTATTACTTTAAAGATGACAAAAAGAAGATCAGTTTAGGTATTTTTTTAAAATTTAATATCTGTAATTGGGTACCATGTGGTACCTAGAAAATTAAATTTCTGGTACATGAAAATAAAAAGATCTATCTGGTTTGAGCCCATTTTTCACGTACAAAGTTTTTGCTTAAATTAAAAAAAAATACAGTAAGTATTTGTGTAGTTTCGAATTGTGCAACTAGTTGTGAAAAAAAAATGGTCATAGCCCATTCGAGTGCGACCACAGAGAATAAAACGATCGAAATGTTGTTAATGTATGTTTTTAAAAAGTCAGAATCGATTACCAAGTATAAGTAATCTTGCCATCTGAATTCCGTCTGCGATCGATTAAAATCATTCGTGAAATTCGAATAAAATGACTTCATCTGATCTTGTCGAATTATGTTTGTAAATGACGAGCTTTTTATTTGTTCATCGCCAGATATTTCTCGTGATAGGTATTTAGTTACTCTATGTGAATACACTCGCGCACAAACTTAAATAAAATTTGAATTTAAACAAAGTTCTTTGGTACGAATTGGGATGTTGCGTTGATAAATACAGTTGTTCTATACTTATCACCATTCTGAGTGATGATGATGAACGATGATCATCTTTGTGATGCCTGGGGACGCCGAATAATATGACAACCGTACCTGTGTGTATCTCCTCATTATCGGCCACGAAGCTGCAGGAATGTTGGGAATTAAACGACAGAGTATAAAATCTATCACATCTAATTATTTATTATTTTTTATATACTTAAATTATAAAAAAAAAACTCACTTATATGATGAAAAAGACATGTTGCTGTCAATACAGGGCTGGTCTTCTACTGCTCCAGCTGTCGTGAGCATGAGGCTGTTCATTCGCTGACAGCGGTATTTTCGAAGACCGTGGCGTCGATAAGACGCAGAAGACCATCACGCACACTCACAACACTAGTCTTCTTCGTGTGTTAGTTTCATAACTGTAAAGAACAAATGTTAGGTTAGTTATTTTTATTTTAAAGTCAGGAGACAGGCTGACGTTCCACTTGTTGTTAGGTGGATACCGTCACCTGTAACACAAGCAACGCTACAGGTGCAAGTGCAAATGCAAGTGGATTAAGGATAAGGGATTGTGGGAAGGGATATGGAAATGGGCTCTGGCATCCCTTACTCACACACCGAAACACAACAGCACACATGATGTTATTTCACGGTGGTCTTCTTTAAGGGGATGGTTATTGGCTCCAGACGGACTGCCCAAATGACTGCAAAACGTAGTTGCCCTTTTACTATTACCTACTTTACTATGCCGTTGTGCGGAAAAAATATAAATTTAAATGTATCTGTTGATATTTGTTAAAAACGGTAAGTTGATTCTAATGCGTCGCGTAGAATGTGCATCAGATTTGACGGAGATAGTGAGTAGCGTTGTTCGGAACCGGCTCGTCGGCCATGTTGTTTCTGATTGACAGCTGTCAATGTTGGCGGCACAGCGACGCGTCGCCGCGCCTGCTCAAATACAACACGCACTACTAATTCCACAAAAAATAGGACGTTCTTTTTTCAAAAATGCTGTGACGTTATTTTTTTTTTCTCTTAATTTATTTGTTTAATTTTAATTTACTCACGCAATTTGCTTAGAAATCGATAACAATTTTTCTGTTTTAATTAAATGAGATAGTTAGGTAATGTTTCCAAAATCGATATTTGTATTAATTTTTCAAAATTTCTAATGATTATAAATTTTACATTAAATTCACTGGATGAAGATAGACATAAGGCTTATAAAATGCTAAATGACTAAAAAAAAATAAGGACTAAAAAAAAATAGGATAAAATAATCTGCAAAAAAAGTTTATTATTATTGTAAGTATTTAACGTTAAAAATTTTGTATTAATTACATATTATATTTTATGAAAATTAGATTTAATTATACTTATAAAAATACTAAATACTTTTAACACATTTTTAAACTTTAAGATTTAACGTCCATTTCCGTAATAGCAAATGAATAAAACTGAATACTGCAAAATAATATCCATTACACGTAATATCAACAATTTTCTCGAACCTCAAAGGCAGTAAACTCAAGGAAAACCGCCAAATATATTATCATTTTGTTGCACAAGTTCAATAAATAGTATTACATTATTACCTTATTATTACTAAGCAAATACTGTTAGAACATAATACCTAATTATATTTGACTTAATAATTTAACTTAAATGTAAATTCAATATGGCTTTTACTTAATTAGGAACTTAAATTGTACCTATTCAAAATTTACGCAAATATACATTTTTTCTTTCTTTCAAGTAATGTAAAGTATCTCGAATAGTTTTAAGGTGCGAGTCCACTGACTAAGTAACTCAAGAGATGACTCACATAAACAAATGTTCTAAATTGACTGTCTTAATCCAATATAAGTAGATAACATAATATATTTCTATAGCTAGAGCTAGACCCTAATCTTGGTAACTACCTACTTAATTTGAGGCCATCCTTATTTATACTAATATTATAAATGTGAAAGTAACTGTCTGTCTGAGTGGGTAAAATTAAAAATTAAAAAAAAGAAACTTAACGCCTGACAAAAGTGTGATAGTCTTTATTGCTATCACAATTTTGTCTTTATTGCTATCACACTTTTGTCAGGCGTTATATGGCTATAAATTTATTTTCTATTTTACAACGCAGCCGAAGTCGCAGGCACTAGGTAATTATTATTTAATAAAATAATTAATTTTAATTAATAAAATTTATTAGTCATCAGTAAATTTATAACTAAACAAGTACTTTGTTCTTGCATATTCAATAATTAAATTTTTTTAAGACAATCTCTTGTTAAATCAAATACCATGTTTTATTTTTAATTAACTTTTAACCAACATTAGCAAAATAAATAACTAAAGCATACAAGTGTCTCTTATTTGTATGTACATAGGTACTATGATTTGTATTGTATAGTATCAGATAATCTAAACTAATTATAGTATCTCTTTATTGAATGATACGGAATTATCATAACACTAGATAATCTAACGGAGATATCAGAACTAAAACGAATATAAATACAATCGCTTAAATTAAATGATTATAAACACTTACCTATTGGTAACAGTCCATAGTAAGACGTTTACAGCTAAAAATATTCCCCCACTAAAGAATTCAAAAGAAAATATCCGTAAAAAATTTAATACTACTCGAGCGCGTCAGATTTACAGAAGGGATGTTAAGTGAAACCAAACTAAGCTCCCATTTAAAATTCAGACGATTCGGATGTAATGAAAGCTCGTGGCAGCTTTTTGAAAATGCAAAAAAAACTTTTGGCGATTGCCATTTTGAAATACTCGAGCGCGTTAGATTTTCATACAGACGGTTCAGCCTGAATTATTGATCGTGCTGATTCTTAATCTGACGATTATTTGGAGAATTTTTCTTAATACAGCGTCTACAAACTTTTGAACGCTCATCCCACCGTTGAAAAGGTCCAATAGGTCAAAATCCAATAAGTCCCCACGACGCTCGAGTAACTCCACATTTAGCATCATGGGCTCCCCTACCATTAAGATCATACACTCATTTCCTAGTTGAAGTCTCACTAACTAATCCTTCTGAAATCTCACTAACTTCCACGCAGGTTCGATTGATTTGAGAATTGGTGTACTGTTACTTCGGAGGTATTTCCATGACATAGAAACCTTGACCTCATGCTGCAGCATCTTCAGCTTTGCAGTCTGCTGTCTGCGGGATACCCAATTCCTCACCAACTTACAGCAGATGTAGCGTGTTTGAGCTTATTTAGTTTTTAATTACAGCTTGTACTATTAAAGTTATTCTATTTAAGTCTTATCTTTAAATCAAAAATATAATAAAGTCATTAACGAGTCGTGTCTGTCCATTAGATATCTTTTTCCAAAAAATAATAATAATGTATTGTACAAACAATTTTTACACGTTGTTTTTATGTTACGGAGGTTTTTTTGCAGGCAATGAGTTCCACTCCTTAGCATTTCGGACAAGGAAGGTGGAACTGAAACGCTTCGTGTGCGATTGAGGAACAGCAACCACGAAGGATTGAAACCGCCCACGTCTCGTGGTCCGCAAGTGGAACAGTTCCGGTTGGATCAATTCGAACAGAACGGACGCACACTCAAAAAATGATTTTTTTTTTAGAATTTTTGTCTATTTACTGTGCACGCTAATCTCGGCAAAATTTGATTTGAAGGTTAATGTGGAATTTTCAAAAAACGAACTACAGCGAGTACGAAGTTGCGGGCACCAGCTAGTATTTGAATAAAAAAATAATATGTTGTTATTTCCTAATAACAAAGAATGAGTTTGTCAAGCTCGCATTTTTTTACCTTTACACACGTGAAAGTAATGCAGCGATGCTACATAATTATTTTAAATACTCATCATTATCTTTTATGACGATTTAAATCTGTCACTGCGTTTCACTCTTACGACAGTCGTGTGGATAGGTCTAAAAGTGACTACGTTGTTCTTACTTTTTATGAACCACAGCCGTAGTGTTTATCAGTTACCTACTTAGTTTCTTTAGGCTCTAATATTTTAGTATATTATAAATGTGACATATCAAATTTATTTATCAATTAGGTTTCTCACGAAACTCTTATGATCGTCATTATAAATTTAAATTTACTAGGGTTTCGGAAAAAAAGCCAAGATGACGATCCTGAGAAGAAACCCCGAAAGAAACTCAGGATACTATTCTTTTTGTCATCTTTAAAATATAAAAATTACAATTAAGTACACTTAATACAAACATAAAGTTCATATACAATACTAAGCAATACATAGTATGAGCTCCGGATCCAAGCTCTAAATCCAGGCTTCATTGTCACTTAAATAATCAGTGACCTTATAGTAGCCTTTCGAGAGGAGTTTGGCTTTAATGACACCTTTAAATTTATTTATAGATAAGGCTCTTATCATCTCAGGTAGTTTATTATAAAACCGTATACATTGACCCATAAAAGAATTACTTATCTTGTGGAGTCGCGTCTTATGTAAATCTAAATTATTTTTGAACCTAGTATTTATATTGTGTACATCACATTTTTTATTAAACTGGCTAATATTTTTATGCGCGTAAATAAATATAAATATAAATTAAATTCAATTTCATTGAAAATCCCCATTTCAATTTAATCAATTTTTTATCGACTAGAGAATTGCATTGAATTAAAAATGCATGAGCAAATCCATTTCCGGCCATTTCCATAAATCCCTTCCTAATCAAAACGCTACCCTTAATGCTACTATGGAAGGCAGCGCCCTTGCAGCAACTGTGGCGTTGCTTGTTTTATAGGTGACGGTAGCCACCTACCATCAAGTAAGGGATGTCAGAGCCCATTTCCCTACTCCTTCCCAAACCACCATATGCACCATAAAACTCTTCTGACGTAGTTCAGAGATCTTGTATAGCTGGCAGAGTAAGTATACCTACTATATTAGGAAAACAATTTCCTACCAGTACTATATTAGGACAACCCTTGGGGTTGCTTGTGCTGTAGATGACGCCTAGCCATCTGTCTAATTACCTTTGCATTAAAAAAATAGGCTAAGTAATCTATACTTATACTATTATATAAAGCTGAAGAGTGTTTGGTTGAACGCGTTAATCTCAGGAACTACTGGTTCGAATTAAAAAATTATTTTTGTGTTCGATAGTCCATTTATCGAGGAAAGCTTTAGGCTATATATCATCACGCTTATATATATAATTTTAGTATAATTTCGATTTGCGACGACTCTAGCGCCATCTGTCAGTGAAATGTGACATTAAATAGGTATAATACTGGCAGTCTGCAGTGACAAAAGTCTTATTTTCATCCCATCAGATGGCGCAAATAGCGACGGATTTTTTTAAATTTGTATTCGCGATATCTCATCGTATAATAATTATTAGTCATATATTTTCTTTTTCAACGCGGACGAAGTCGCGGGCAAGGTAAATATATATATACCCTACACAGGACAGATATGTTAATAAAAACAAGCCATGTTCAAATGTTTTGGTTAATGCAGAGAGGTAATAAAAAACATCGGCGTCGTATAAGCGTTCGTCGGTAGGGTTAGTTAGAACGCTTAATAATGTCGGTAGGGTTAGTTAAACATAATAATTGTTCGGTTAAATATCTACTTGCAATTTAAATCCTTAATTACTTAACTATCAATCATAGTTTCTAATACACTGCATGTTAATTTAATTTTTTAATAGCTTAGGTACTATATGCAAATATAACATTTAATGAATTTTTAGGTTTCATCTGTCATATTTATTTATTTTCAAAAATAAAACAATTTTTGTTCGTTGCATTAAAATTAATATTTTATAACTACCTTACTTATTTTCACTAGTAACCAGGCCAGCACATTAGCGTTAGAAAATGACTTATTACAATTATTAGAGATTTTAAAATTTAATTATAATTAATTTAAATTTAATATATATAATTAATTTAATATATATAATTAATTTATATAATTAATTATATAATAAAATTTAAATTTAATATATATAATTAATTTAATATATTTTAATAAACATTATATATAAGACATGCTGATGGTCCACTTGAGGTGGCTATAACACAAAATCAACGCCACTTATAAGAATCAATTTGTTAAATATTTTTATTGCTAGAGCGGAAAAAACAAAAAGATATAAAGATAATATCTTAAAAGATCTTAAGAAATATCTTAAGAAAAGAGCACTCTAATAGAATTTTATTGTTACGTGTGGTTTTTAATCAGTATGTTAATTTTTCCGATTTTGAATTCATAACACTGATCAGTAACATTCTGAAGATCTGAAATATTTATATGCTCTTTTTTTTTGTTAACTACCTATGTAAAATGTAATTATCCGCATAATATTATATGTGAAAGTAACTCTGTCTGTCCATCTGTCTATTGGTTACCTTTAATCCTAGCAATGGACATAAATTTTCAATTTATGGGGACCATCTTTAACCCAATAAATCGTTATAAAGTAAATCTAGATCAATCTTTCAATTTCGACTTCGATCTTTTTATAATTCCAAAAACTAAAAAAAATATCTAAATACTATCTGTTGCACGCGACTTTACCCGCGTAACTTTATAAAATATAGCCTATCTTACTCGTTGACATAGGTGAAAGAATTTTCAAAATCTGTCCAGTACTTTTTGAGTTTATTCATTATAAACATACAAAAATCCAAATCTCTCTTTATAATATACTTATTGAAATGGTATAGATAAAAGTGCATTGTAATTTTTCATTTATATCTTGTTTATTTGACACAATGATCAAGTTAGGAGGTAAGTAGGATGCTTTGTTTGCTATAATATGTTGTGCTAACAATATATGCGTAGTTTCGCTACAAAACTGCGGTTTCATCTACATGTGTATAAGATTTAAGCAATTTCAACGTCCAAACGTATTAATAATAATATTTAATATGATTTGTAACAACATGTATTGAGCCTTTGCTTCGCACTATTAGAATAAGTAGACTAAATATTTTAAGTTAAACTATTATAGCTGTTTGTAGCTATTTTGTAAAGAAAACTCAAAAACTACTGGACCGATTTTAAAAATTCTTTCACATATGTATAGAAAGCTATTTTATACAGCGAATAACATTGGCTATCAATACTAATAATAAATCTGTAAGGGTCGGTCATTGAGTAAATTACTTTGTTTTCAGAGGTATCGTGTTTATAGGCTCTATACATGATACTGAAACTAAATTGACGATTTTTAGATTTTTTTTCTGTATGTATGTTCCTCCATAACTGAAACGAATTAACTGATTTTCATGAAACTTGGTAGATAAACATTTGGACGTACGGGACACAGGATAGGCTACTTAATATTTTTCAACGCGGACGAAGTCGTGGGCACCAGCTAGTATTTTATAAAGTCGCAATCACCGGCTAGTTGTAAATACAACTTACTGTAATATACCTAATAGGCAATGCACGGCGAATATCTACCACCAAGAAAACCATGAAGTTGTTTGTATAGATTTGTCATAAAATAGCTCGCAATAGGTAGACCTTTGGCAGATGTTAACAAACGAATGAAACGAAAAACTCATTTTATTTTTTGGACTTATTTTTGAAATGTGTGTTTTTAAAATATTTGTTATTTTTTAAGTATATTGACACGTTGACAAACGTTCGTGTTCATGTTACTCGCATCTTTATAATGAATATTCAACGTGGGTGAGCAAGGTTAGATTCATTAATATTAGAATACCTACTGCTCATGCACGCTAGCTTGAAAATACATTTGCCTTTTTTATGTCTATATAACATTCAAATTTACACATTAAAATATACTATAAAGCCTTTTAGATACATGTTATTATAAATTTTGAAATTCGTAGAAGAACCAAGGTTGTCGACATACATAGGCAAGAGAATTAGCAAGTTGAAGTGGCAATGGGACGGTCACATCTGTCGCAGAGGGGATAACCGATGGGGTAGAAGAGTTCTCGAATTTGTGGCCTCCATTCGAGGACTCTTCTACCCCAGAAGAGAGGCCACAAATTTGAGAGCGCAGCGTAGGACGCCTTGAGGCCAAATGGACAGACGACCTAAAGGCTTTCGCAGGAAGCGGCTGGATGCGAAGGACAGAAAACCGTGCGTAGTGGCGAGCCTTATGGGAGAGCCCTACATCCAGCAGTGAAGAGACACAGACTGATCATAATGGTATAAAGCCTTTTGAGGAAAAAGATATCAAGCCTGTATGTACGCTTTGGTATTCATATTCGATAAAGACCGTGTGTGAAATTACTAGTTTTAAAATAATTATTGTTTTTTTTTTAAAATATCTAATCGAAAATATTAAATAAATTATTATTATATATATAAGTGTTAAATCAATTTCAAATCTTTAGATACATCTCCATACTATGGACTATCATATTTATTACACTGGCAACACTGGGAAGAATCAATTGGGTTACAAAACAAAGCTGTGAACATACAGTGAGGTCTTGTTTGATATGGTTTGGCTATATACTCTTTCCGTGGTACTTTATATTGGAAACTGATAGGTATTTGTAATAGATACATAGGTAAAAATAGGTAAGTACTTACACATATTTAAAATATTTAGTTATGTTGTAAATACTTAATCTTGGTAAGTAGGTAATTACTGGCTTCAATATCAACTCATATTTTTAATAAAAAAAAAACACAATTATATATATTTTTTTAGACAAACCTTCCTCGTTTATTGCTATTAGTGAAAACTGTATCAAAATCCGTTGAGTTTAGAAGAAGTTAGCGGAGAAACAGACAGAAAGCAGACTTTAAGATATAGAATATATAGAAGATAGATAGAATATATAATTATAGATATAGTCATTTAAATAATTCAATATTTTTAAAGTTTATTATAAATTTAAAATTAAATATAGATAAATAGGTATATTATAACATATGACTTAAATGAGTTAATATTTTGTACGAATAGAGAAGAAAAAATGTACAGGTAGGTAGGTACTTATTTTAATTACAAGTAAATTTTGGATTTTAATATTATTAGGTATGTACTACCTACATAAATACCTCCCTAAATACCTAAAAATAATACGAGTTCATGGCAAAAATTAAAGAAAATTCTTAAAGAAAAAAATTTAAAGAAAAAAAAAAATAATTCCTAATTTTTTAATTGAAAAATTAAGAAAATTAAGGAGTTCTCGATTTTGTTTTTTAGGTAAGTAATAAAAGTAAATTTTAATAATTAAATTTTACACATAATTACAATTTACTTAATAAATAACAAAACTTTTCCGACTAAGTAAGTAATAGATAGGTAATTTTCTATGTAACTATTATAATATTTTTTTTGAATCCAACAGATTTGTTTAATTATTAAGAAACCATACAGATAGGTAGGTACTTAAATATTTTACTAAATAAGTACCTACCTGTCTAGTAAGTATCTTATGATAGATATATACATACATAAGTTGGGCGGCCCGTCTGGCAGCATTTAACCATGCCTTTACAAAAAAACTACCATAAAATATTAACAGCACATGTGCTTATGTGTTTCGGCGAGTGAGTTGGGATGCCAGAATCTATTCCCTATCTCCACCTAATCCTTTATCCTTAACCCTACCATAGAACGGATAATAGTACCTATTAAGGTCGGCAGCTCACATGTCGCTGCTTGTGATAATAAAAAACAATAGCCAGTAATCACCTACCAACAAGACGTGGACCTCTGACGACCATTACATTTAAAAAAAACCTACTCTACGTTTTACAGTTATACTGAGAAAAAGAAAAAGTACTTTTTGTCTAGGCATTTTTTTTATAAAAAAGAGATTGTCTAAAAAAGAAATTGCACAAATTTAGACAATTTTCAATTCTTTTTTCATATTTCTAGATCAACAAAAAAAATTAAAAGTGCTTAGTTAAGATTTTTTTCTTATTTTTTCTGTGATCGTGTCCCTTAACTGAAACAGTGCCCATGATTAAATCTCCGACGGCTGCGTCTTTTTAATAATAGACTAATGTGTTCAATATAAAATTTAAATTTAATCATCATCTGAAAGATGATTACAGTTCGATCTATATTCTATTATTATTAATAATAATATTTTATAAGATTCCAGGTGTACCAGAAAAGCTACCTAGGTGCAGAAAAGCTATACCTAATACCTACATATAGTAATTTACCTATTACACAGGTAAATGTCTATAATTATTATTATTGTATGTATAAAATCATAAAATAATGATTATTATTAAAGGTAAAAAGGACATTGAGTATTGATTGTTTAAAACATTACTTAGATAAGTAACTTAGCGAAGAATTTATCTTTTTCAAGTAAACTTTCTTTAAGAACTTTCTTTTGATGTATGAAAGAGACTTCGTAGTAAGTATAAAGAATATTATGGATTTTAAAAATACTAACAATAATTTAGTTTGTTTAATTAATATTAAATAAAAACACATTGTACTAAAATCTTAAGATTAATATCAGGCCATTGCACCTATTAATTAATATGTATATGCAATGGCCCGATATTAATCTTATTGTTAGCCAATACCTAGATAATTAATTAAAAATTGTTAATATTAAGTCTTAATCTTATAATTAGGATTTAAAAATTAAGTAAAACACACATACCTGTTTGTTTTCTAAGAAAAATCTCTGATTTTTGTATTGTTTTTTTAACGTAACATAATTTTTTTCACTGGCAATAATTACAAAACACAAATTTAACGAGTAACTAGCAACAAATATTCAGTGAGTCCACGCCAATCGTGAACTTTAACCGTAAAACTGCGACAACTCAAAACTATTTATTACAATAATATAATCAACACCTTTTTTTAATTGATTTTTTTTTTTCACGACCTTAGCAACGATACACAGCGGCACTGCACGTTTTTGAACGTGAAAAAGTCACGATAACGAAAATCGCTCGAGGAAAGTTCGAAATTTAAATTAATTTAAAGTTGGAACGCGGCACGGTTGGTACGCGCCGGCGGGTTAAGCGACTGGAGCCGCACGCGCACCTCTGCACGGACCGGCACTGAACGCAGGTGTTATCAACATTTTTTTTCATGCATTTCATTATTAAGTTTAACTTTCAGTGGGTCACAATAATAAACGTAATTCTGATTCTTTGGCATAAAGTCTGTAAATTTTTGTGTTTGAAATAAAGAGCGTTACTGAATACCTATTATATCAATTAATACATCATTTATTAATTATTTTATACAAACTTTAAAAGGTGACATTTTTAATGTATGATAAATACAGTAGTTGCATAGGCAATATATAAAAATAATAAATAAAATGAATTAAAGCTAATAAGAGATAATTTATATCTGAGTAAGTACTAAAAAAATAATTCGTCAGGAACGTTTTTTTTTATAAAAATATATACATACAAGGTTTGCATCAAACACTAATTTAGTATTAAAATTATATAAAAACCCTTCCCAATCCCTTATCCTTAATCCTATTGTAGTCGGAAGCGTACTTGCATTAATATGTTTATTGCAAACAAAGCACCAATTGTTTGTAAACCCTCCATAAACCTGTTAAGTCAGCGAATGTACGCACAATAATCAACGAGTTACGGATACATGTGTATTCTTCTCTTTCTCACGCTGCAAATATTAAACCGGAGTGAAGAGGCCAGTACTATACTTGCCGATAACTTCACAGAAAACTAACTTGTTTACGTTCAGATTAAAATGTCTTAAGTGAGATTAACAGTTTTTATTAGACATTGAACTTTATTTCATAAAAATAAGCTATATATTGGCTAATATTTATCTCCAGCTTCATATTTTTCCTAAATATTTGTTTAAATTTATGTAAATAACAATAAATAGATGCAATGAAAGCGGTAATTATATAGGAAAACAAACTTTTCTGTGTGCAGCTTAAAAAATAAAGCACTAGCTAACAAGTTATTTTGGTATAAATATATTATTAAGTATGGGATGCGTAGGCGCAACCGGACACTTGATACGTTTCATTGGCTGTGAGACTGCATCCTCTTCTTTATCTCTTTTGTTCGCCGTTGCCTAGTATTAGAGTGAGCGGGACAACATGACGTTCTCTTCTTTATGGACCGAAAATGGAGACGTGGCTTTAATGGGATCTTCCCAGATGTGGCGATCAGTTAATTTTCGTAGGTAAGAGGAAATTGTCAGTTACACCGCTTTACATAGCGGCCGTTTTTTATGTTATTTATTAGCCGTAAAACATTAACTGCCACTTATTACTTGAACGATCTTTTATACAATGTCATGACTGTTTGCTTTGACATGTTTTATATTGCTTACGGTACCTACCTACACTTGAATTCGTTAATATACAATCACTTTTAATTGCAGTCGTTCGAAATGTGCCCTTACCTTAATTTATTTTTTGTGCAAACCGAATAAGGTTTGCAAAACGGCACCCAATCTAACGAAAAAAAAAACTTACTTACTTACTCCTCTAGCTCAGCGACCCGTAGTGGATCTTGGCCTCCGACACCACAAGTCTCCAGCGATCCCGGTCCAGAGCAATCTCGCGCCAGTCAGCTGTCACCAGCTCGCGCAGGTCTCTCTGCACCTCGTCCTCCCAGCGGTACTTGGGCCGCCCCACGGGCCTACGGCCGTCAGGTTTCCCCAAGTATGCTCTCTTCGCTGCGCGATCGTCTCCCATCCTTACTACGTGGCCGAGCCAGCGGAGTCTCGCTGCTTTGGTTTCTCCGATGATATTGGGTTCAGCCAGTAGGTCTTCAATCTCTTGGTTCTTTCTTATCCGCCATCTTCCGTCAGCCCCCTGGGTCGGCCCCAAAATCTTTCGGAGTATTGTCCTTTCTGCCACAAGAAGCTTGTTCTCTTCTTTAAGGGTTAGTACCCAAGTCTCGCATCCGTACATAAAGATTGGTCTAATCACAGTTTTGTAGATCCTAATCTTAGTTTTTCTGCCAAGTAGCTTAGATACCAACACCGTATGCAGGGCCGCAGTACATCGTAGGGCGTTTTGAATACGAGTATCAATCTCAACTCAAGCTCTCGTATTAGTGTCAGTTACAGTGCAACCCAGATAACATTTTTCAGTCACAGAATCTTGGAAGTAGTTACAAGCTGACACTGTTTTGTAACTGTTACGAAACAAAGCGACTGGTGGGGTTTGCGTGGTAACAGTTTAAACACAATTCAACCAAAAAATTATTCAGTAACTATTTGTGGTCGTTGTGCTCACACGTTACTATATTTTTTGTGTCTACACATTTTTATACACATTGTGCCAATTTTATAACTAGTGTACGATTGCTTTAAAATGTGTGGTATCTGTGTGGTTACTATGTTACCAAAATTATATATTTTTACACAAAGTGTATTAATGTTACGACATTGTTACTTGAACACTTTGTTGCCAATATCTTAATCAAAGTCACCATAAGACACCTGTTTCTCAAACTGCTTTGACCAGACTTGAATTTACTGCAGTTAAAAATGAATAAAAAGGCGAAAAAATACCGTCTTTCGTCCACTTTTTATAGAAAAGTGTACAAATTGATAACTCCACAAAATGTCACAAGTAGTAAGTGCTTCTTTGTACAAATATATAGTTAAATTAACTTATATTAACTAACATATTAACTGTTTATAATGTGTAGTTTCCGTTTTATTATTAAAAAAAAATATAAAGTGATATTTTGCAGGTCAGAATACGAGTATGTCGTATACACTAACTTCAGAAATTGAAAATCAAGAAAATCATTCTGATATGCCTAGTGTAGAAGAGCTTAGTGCCAAATTGACTAGTGTCGAAGGTCCTAGTTTCGAAGCGACGGATCGCGTGCAAGCAGACTTCGTTGAGCCCATACCAAATATATGTAATTTCTTTGAAGGTTTAGACGCCAACAGTTTCGCAGCAGAATCCGAAGACCATGACGCATAGGTATACTCTAGGTTTTGAAACGTCTGATACTGACAACGAAACAAATTCAATAAATATAAAATACCAAATTCAGCAATGGGCATTAAAGTACGCAATTCCTTATAACGCTTTAAATGAATTACTTCGTATATTACGAGGACAATCAAACACGAAATTTAAGAATTTCTTACCAAGAGACAGTAGAAGTTTATTAAAAACTCCAACATTTAACAATATAGTGACAATGGGTAATGGAAAATATTGGTATAATGGCTTAGAAAATTGTTTAAAAAAAGTAATGTTTCAATTTCTGAAGAAGTTACCGAAGTACATATCTTTGTCTTTCAACATTGATGGCTTGCCAAAAGCTAAAAGCACAAAAAATGAATTTTGGCCAATTTTTTGTAAAATAGACGGAATGGATATTGATCCATTGGTTATAGCTTTATTTTTTGGGAGCACGAAACCGCCTTTAGAATTATTTTTGCGTCCGTTTGTAAACGAGCTCTTACAGTTACTTCAATATGGATTAATTATTGAAAAGCAAATTATTCATATCAAAACTCGCTGTTTCATATGTGACACACCTGCAAGGTGCTTTGTAAAAGGTACTGTGGGGTTTAATGGTTACCACGGATGTATGAAATGTACAGTGATTGGAGAGTACGATAGAAGAGGTCGACATATGAGTTTTCCCAGGACAGACATGCCTTTGCGTACTGATCATTCATTTAGAAATCGATTAGATCCAGACCATCACAGAGAAAAAAGTCCAATCGAAGATTTACCTATTGATCTTGTTAATGATTTTACGATTGCAGATGCTCTTCACTTGTAGATCTAGGTGTAATGAAGGATGTTTGCTTGGATGGACAAATGGCAGTTTTAATTTTCAAACGAAGTGGTCAGCAAGAGAAATTCAGGATGTTTCAAGAAAGTTAATGGAAATAAAAATAACTACTCCATCTGAAATACATCAAGGAAGACTTAGAGAATTAGACACCCTTCACTTTTGGAAAGCTGCTGAATTCAAAAACTTTTTGTTATATTATGGTCTAGTAGTGCTAAAAGAACACTTATCATTTGAAGTTTATCAACATTTCGTAACATTATTTTGTGCCACTACTATTTGTTATTCTAATGTTTACGAATCTTATCGGCACATACCTAAAAACTTTTTATTGATTACATCGATAAATTTACAGAAATATATGGTCATGTGAGCAGTAATATTCATAACCTATGTCACATTGTAAATGATGTATCAAAGTTCGGCTCGCTACCTTCTCTGAGTGCATATCCATTTGAAAGCATGTTATTTCGTATCAAAAATCTTTTAAGAAAAGGCAATCAACCAGTAGCGCAAGTGGCGAATCGTATACAGAAATTGTCAAATTTGAATATCAATGAACACAAATCTCAACAGATATATCCTATAGTTAAATATGAAACTTTATTGGAAACAGGTGAAAAAGTATTTACTACAGTCCAAATGAGAGAGAATTACCAGTTGTCAAAAGACATCCAAAATAAATGGTTTTTAAGTAGGTACCGATAATAATATTGTTGAGATGAAATTTGCAATTTTAGATCAAGGAAACATTAAAATCATTGGAGAGAATATAAAAAACAAGTGTAATTTTTTGAGAGACCATTTAATTCTTCATATTTAAACATTAATTCTTCAATTATGTTACATCGCTTGCTTATGAAGTAAAAGAATCAAAAAAATACGATTTACTTGATGTAAAATGTAAACTTACTTCTATGGTTTGTTCCATGGTTTTGGTTTTTATTCCAATATTAACAACATTTGGATAGAAAATAAATAAAAAGATTTGAAATATTTATTTTTAAACAGTTAAATTTCGGATTTGCCAAAATTAAATTATGCCCTTATGAAATAAATGTAAAAGAATTTGGTATTTTATTTTACAATCTTATTTTGCAGATTAATTTTTTCCAATTCTCAGAAGGTACACTCTTTTCATTTCTTCTTAATATCTCAAGATCGCTGATTTTTCTTGCCCTTGGCCCGAACAGGACAGAATCGTCATTTACCCATATACTAGGTACAACTGATATAAACTGAGACGAACCCTCTCTGGTGAGCACGATGGAAAACGGCATTTTTGAGTTTGAGAATCGCTGGAAACAAAAAAATGTGTTTCGCCATTTTGTTAAATCGGTAACATTATAAAATCTTCTGCTTACACGTCGACAATTGTCGACACAATCTTGTAACTTTTGCGACTAGAATGCCCTTATAACCTAAAATTTTTAAAACATCACAAATATTTAGTTTTTATAGATTTTTTACTTTAAAGTTTGTTCTAAATTTAAAAAAAGTATTTTTAATATAAAATCATACAATATTGAGCTCTTCAGCTTAGAAAATGTAAAAAAAATGTTCATACATTATATCCGTATATATCAACTTTACCTGTTAAATTACAATTAAATGGTGGCGCGTTGGTAAATTACAAGCTTTTTCACCAAATTACACAATGAATTTCTTTTGCCACTGACATCTGGACAGTAAATATATAAAAATTCAATTAATACAATACTCACTAAAAAGTAAAAACTTACCTTGGCAAGATGGTGATTCCGATTTATTATTTATTGACATTTCACAATAATTTGACAACACACTTCAAATTTTGAATGGAAGAAAGAACGAAATGAACGAATGATTTCTTAGGACTGGTTGCAAATTGAGAACAATGTTACTACCGTGGTTACTACACAGCAACGTAACTGTGAAACCACTAGTTACTGTGT
Organism: Synanthedon andrenaeformis; assembly: GCA_936446665.2. NCBI lineage: Eukaryota > Metazoa > Arthropoda > Insecta > Lepidoptera > Sesiidae > Synanthedon > Synanthedon andrenaeformis. Next base: position 3,689,654 of record OW387798.2, read on the forward strand.
CGACTGTTCCCCATTTTTAGTCGTAGCGACTAAAAATGGTTCTAGAATAAATTTGTGTAGACACAAAAGTGTCGAAGTTTTTCGTAACTACTACCAAAAAATGTTATCTGGGAACCTAAGTACTTAAATTTATCTACTATCAATTTATTGGAAAAATTCTACAATGATTGTACACCTTTCATGATGCAACACAAAATAACAAAACAAAGTAATAGTAAGATAGATAAAGTAATTAATATTTATCTAATAAAACAATCAAAGTTCTAACACAAATATAAAACTAAAATAAAAGAACACTAACGATACAAAATAAAATAAGTACTTAAATAAATAAAATAATAAAAATGTACTTAAAACGGTTGTATTGAATGTCTTAGTCTTATATAGTCACTTATGACGTCCTTATATATTAATGTGGTAGTAGTTACATGCTGGAACGCTAATATATTATTTATAAGGTCTGGTTATAGATCCATGTACTTTCAGGCAAATAAAATGTCTCACAATAGCCATAGCGAATTGGGTAGACGAGTTCTCGAATGGAGGCCACGAATTGGGAGACGCAGCATAGGACGCGCTGCGGCCAGGTCGGCAGAAGACTTGAAAGGCGTCGCAGGAAGCGGCTGGATGCGAAGGGCAGAGGACTGTGTGTGGTGGCGAGCCTTGGAGAGATACCTACAGGCTGATGATGATGAGGATTAATGCATCAGTGTCTCAATCATTTATTTTTAATTTACAAGAACTTATGTAATTAACAAAATAATTAAACAAAACATTAAAATAACAATATTTATAAAAAGGATACCCCGTCTAACAGGTCTCCCTGCGGCATGGACCCTATTTATACTTGCAACGTTACCTCTCTGTACTGCCAGAGTCTGGCATGAAGTGATAACGCTTTTCGGGAGAAGACGTAAAAGAAAATTTGATTTTGTTATTTAAATATAGGTAGGTATTTTTAAGTACAGTACTTACATTTATTAATAAAATACCTACTTTTTACTTGTATCTATTATTATCAAAATTAAATTATAAGTTCTTGTGACTTGACCACGACTATGTGACCCAACCCGGCGCCAATGCTGGATTCGCCCACAAGGGCAATCTGGCACAAGCCAGGCGATGCGTTGAGAGAAGTATGTGCCAGCCCTGGGGTCCCCTGTAGAGTCAACCAGCCGTGCCGACAGTGCCCTTACAAATTTCTTCATGTCAGCTGACCAGGGACCCAGTGTCTCTATAGCGAGCGAGAGTATTAGTATGTATAGTATTCATGGTCGATAAGTAATAAAAAAGTTAATTTATTGATTTATATTCCAAAAAGATAGGCAATAGATACTTTCTCCTGGATCGGATAAGAAAAGAAGACATGAAATGAGCTCAAGTGAGGCATGTGCTAAGCAATATATAGCTTTTTCAATGGAAAATGTAAATATTAGGTTAGTTAGGTACTTATTTTCATGTATAATAAATAAATAAATAAATATTCATTTACAAGTAGCTCGTACACATTGCTTCGCGGAAAATGTTTCCGCGAAACAAGTACCTATTGTCGGTGAGTTCTTGACAGTTTTCTACTGAGCGACAACGACTTGTTACTACCTTGTGAACATCTAGATGCACGCCCCAGATAACATTTAGATTGTGGGTTTATCATACGTAGGCAAAAATTGATGTCACAGTATATGGGTGTTTCGATTTGACAATGCAATCTACTTCTTAGGTAAGTGAGATAACTTTGCAACAGAACTAGGTTGGGATTCGAACCGTACTCCCTCGATTCTATCAACCAGCCACCCAAACCACGCTAACCAAGCCAGTGGCGCAAGTGTTGGACATGGTGCTATTAATCTATCTATGAAGTCCGAAGCGGTGGAGGATTTGAAAATCCAAAAATGTTTTGAAGATTCAAAAATCGTATGTGTATTGTAACCTAAATAATATTAAAGGGGATAAATACCTATGTTAAAGAAGAATTTTTTTTAAAACACAATTTCAGAATTTAATTCGAACAACTACTGACTGTCATACAAGCTATAATTAAAATTATTTATAAACTAACCCCCGACTTTCTGTGTTACCCAAACACATGGTTGTTTTATTCCATATTTAGTATATTTTGCTATTTAGTATATATAGTATAACGTACTCACAGTTCATGATCTATAAAGGTTTATGTAACTGGTGATTTTCCACTTTCATGAACGTCTAAACTTTGAGCACGCATTTGTGTGAATGTAATTTTACATATAGGTACTTTACCTTTACTCTTTACCTATACTTATATGTGTAAGTAAGTAAGTATACCTATACCTACGTATTTACATAAGTAGGGTATACCTATTGCCTTTACTACCTACTTACAACATCCTTCACTCTCATTAAAGTACCCACTATACTCTTAATAATAACAATTACCTATCTCAATAAGATGTGTATTCAAAAAGGTATAAAACTGCACAAAAATATACTTGTTTTTGTTAAAACATTGTAACAAACAAGGCATCAACACCTTATTCACTCATACGATACTAACAACTCGCCCCTGGCTTCGCGCTGATGCAAAATTATTCTGCAAATTATATACAATACTAGCGACTGGTTCCCGGCTTCGCCCGGGGTGCATTTTTTTACGTTAAAAACCTTCCCTGATTATCCCTCTATCCATGAGTGAAGACAGAATTAAAATCGGCCCAGCCGTTCTCGAGTTTTGCGCTTAGCAACACATTTAGGGATTCATTTTTATATTATAGATATACAAACCTTCCTCGTTTATCGCTCTTTCCATAAGTGAAAACTGTATCAAAAACCGTTTGCTGGTTTACAAGCTAGTTTATTTTAAATGCCTTATACGAGTATGTAGGTATAGATATATATATACGAGTAGATATACACGGGATTAAGTTCGAACAAAGATTGCTCTTATAACAAAGATTGTTTTGACTTAACGTTCATAATTTATGTTTTATTTTGGTTCACGTTAAGAAGCCAATTGCTACCTAAATATATTATTGATTAATATATTAATACCGCAATAATATTGCAAAGGTTAAATTTGTTCGTTTGTTCATATTGTCTGTACCTATCTATGGGTACTGTAATTAGAGTAATCTATATATAGATACTCTATAAGTAATATAATTATAAGTAATATAATTATACTAGAATAATAATATTGTAAATTTGAAAGTAACTTTGTCTGTCTGTTACTTTTTCACGCCTTAACTACTCAACCGATCATCGTGAAATTTTTGCATACATACATACACGTCAGATACTGAAAAGGACAGGACTTTCACCCAGAAAAAAATATATGTCTGTCAAAACTATAACAGCAATAAAGATAGAATAAATTTTTCTATCTTTATTTATTATGTCAGGCGTTATATACTATATTTCAACAGCAGTAGCTTGGTTAGAGCCATTCATTACCACCTCTTTACTGAAGACTATCGTAAAATAATAGCACGCGTGCTTTCGTGTTTCGTTATCCTTAATCCTACTATGATCGGCAACACTTGCAACACCTTGCTTGTGTTATTATAGGCAACCTACATCAAATCGACCATCAGCATGTCTGTCGAGTTTAACATAAAATAAAATAAAGAACAGCAGGTTCTTGGTTAGCACAATTAAATAATCACTTGTTGTCTAAACGTACGATAATCCAAATTTAATTCGAGCAAAGTCGCATTTCAATAATAACCCTGAAATTCGTCAGGGTTCTAAGTTTTGGAGGACATGTCCACGATAAATTGTTATTATGGTTGACGTGTTTAAATAACAAACACTATGAACGAACACAAAAAATGTTTCTTAAAAATCTCAAGGGTCAATGAATCATGTACGGGTGAATTGCTATCGGACAAAGTCCATAAGAATTCGTGTTACTATCGGCGCCAAAAAATTAAACAAATTTCAAAAACAGACGCGTCTCGGCTTCGCACTTGTACTTTTTAATGTTAAGGTTGACAGACAAGCTGACGGTCTACTTGAGGGTAGGTGGCTATACCCTCGCCATAACACGCCTATAGGTTATACCCCTTTCCGACATAACCCTCAGGTCTGTTCATGTAAAAAAAAGGGTCTTGAGTTCGATTCCCAGTACTTGTAACAGTAATTATAGTACAATATAGGTACAGTAGTAAAGTACAGTACTTACAGAGATTTGGAAATTAACTTTTCAAAGCTAGCTCTAATCTGGATGTGGAATTCTGGAAAGTACGTGCGTTCGCAGTCATTTTGGCAGCCCATCTGACGGCAGTAACCACAAAAGACCACCGTTTCGGTGAGTAAATAAATTCCTTTATCCTTAATCCTACCCTCATCTGCAAAGCTTGCAGCACATATGGCGTTGCTTGTGTTATAGGCGACAGTAGCCACTAACAATAGTTTCTGACGACCTTAAAATAAAGGAACACTTTAACTTTTCTTTAAATATAAAATTTTTATATTCTCCTATTATAAAATCACATAGACTAGTCCCACTTGCCATGTGAGTTAAAATACTCACCCCTTTTGTGCGTAGCCATAATAAAGCCAAGGTCATGCAACTGTTTAATGAGTATAATAACATAATATGCAACAATTAAAGCGAAAGGAAGGACGCTCGTCGCTTCATATCTATCATATAGTACGTGAAAGTAAAAGTGCGACGATTTTACGCTTGTTGTGCGCACGCTCCGAATGAACTTGTGGGACACTTTTGGTGCGCTGGCGTGCAACATCGGGTACGGTCAGCAGATAAGTGGCTGAAAAAGTTTGTAAGTTTTTTATGGTAAGGTCGACGGACAGACGAATGGTAGGTGTAACACAAGCAACGCCACAGGAAGTTCAAGTGCGTTGCCGACCACAGTAGGTACGAATTAGGAAGAGATAGGGCAACGGGCTCTAACATCCCTCACTTATTCACCGAAACACAACAGCAGACGTACTGTTATTTCACAGTGGTCTTCTGTAAGGGGGTGGTCACTGACGCCAGAAGGGCTGCCCAAATGTGTAGTTCCAAATGCCACTCGGAAAATGACCATTTTGCCTAAAGTTATTCGACCAGGAATCAGACTACCCTTTAGTAACGCTGATTCTATCAAACTTCAAACGAAAGTATATACCTACAATATAAGAATTTTGCATCTATGTATGAACAAGCTAAAGATTTGCGTCTCAGATAAAACAGTAGTTGTATCACCCCTAGTGCAGCCATCTTCCACCAAATGTTGCTAAAGGTCGTGTCCCCTTAGTCTTTCGTGTCTGTTTGTAATATACTTACGCCTCTACTCCGTCTGGTTTTCGGCTTGTGTTAACTCTAGCTTCTTTAGGGAAAGTGTTACGGGAAGACCAGTGAAAGCAGTTACTTCATTACACCATCGCCTAGGTCTCTTTCCTTCGACTTTGCCCTATTTTATCGAGGTCCTCTGCTGAATGACTGGCAATGTAACCAAAGTAACTGAGATTTTTTTATAGCATGTCGCTGAGAGTCTCAACTTTATACTTAATACCTACTCAATTGCGGGGTGATTGCTGCGACTCGTCTTTTATAAAACTAGTCTTTAAAAAAGCATTCTTTTCTACTATCTTTTTTTTCTGTCCGTATCGAAGGTTGTTAGGTGAGGCATGCGCGCGCATCTCGCCGAAATTGTCCCGCAATTTCCCGCTTTCCATCAAGTCTCTGTTGTGTAACACTCAGATACGATGTTTGGTAATTCGATTACCTAATAAAGTATACTTCGTGTGTGTAATTTTTGGATTCATTTCTTTGTAGGTAATCTAGTTATAGTTAACTCCTGACATTCTGGCAATTACTTTTATTATAGTATTTATTAAGAAAGGAATAGGTACCTATGGCATTTAATTGCTTGTGTTTTACTTTTTCAGTCCATACCTCGAACTCTATTCTGTCGAACCTTTTTTTAAATGTAAGGTCGTCAGACAGTCAAACAGTCCACTTGGTCGTAGGTGGCTACCGTCACCTATCAATACAAGTAACGCCACAGGTTTACGCTTAAGACAGGAAATTAGGGAAAATCTTAAACTTCAGACTTACTAGTCATAATTTGTTATATTGCAATAACAGTTAATTATAGTATAAAATACTTATATCTTTGTTATAATGTAACCGCTAGGAGGTATTGAAATAAGTATGTTACGACCCGCACCCGGCTTCGCACGGATGACATTTTTTTCTAAACCTTTCTAGTTTATCGCTCTTTCCAATAGTGAAAACCGTATCGAAATTTGTTTGGTGATTTACAAGTTAACGGGGAAACAGATGGACGCGGACAGTGACATTTTTTATAAAATATAAAAATAATTTGGCTTCCTCATACTTGTTAATCCAGAGAAATTCGATGTAATTCGAGATTTATTTAAATAGAAAATGAAATCAATCGGATTTGTATTACATAAATTGTTGGATTTACAAAATAATGTCTTTGGAATACTTTTAAAACATAAATATTGCTAAGTTAAGAGAGGAATGGGTCGCCACGGAAGGCAATATCCGCAGGCTTATTATCTAAGAGTAAACGACAAAACCGTCGCCAGCAAGCGACAGCAGCGACGGAGCACACAGTTAGCATATGAGACTAAAAGTTGGTACTATCTAAGGCGGTTGCTGGTCAGCCGCATGATGCAAGCTACTCGCGATTAAGGAGCCACGAGGAGCTAACTCGCCAAGCCACAGAAGCTATACTATTGTTATATTTTTGTTACATAGAACAACGAAAGCTTATATCATTTAAATTTTTTGGGGTATTTCAATTTGCTTTTATGTGTTTATTATAAAAATATATATAAACCTTAATTGTTTGCATACATAGCTATGTGTAGATTAAAATTGATCAAATTAATTAGTAATTTGCTGTGCTTTAATGTCTCGAATCTATGTCCTTTCAACCTTACACAGTAGCTACTTAGTGTCAGTGTCAGTGTCAATACTGTCATATTTAATCAATCATTGTTCCTTCAGTTCAGTATTTAACTGCTAGTGCTAACTTTTGAGATAAATAATATACTTTAATAACTAAATTGACCTATATATTACTAGACCTATATACTACGGTCAAAGGCGCGACGAAATGGCACCAGTTCAGCCAGTTCTTTCAATCTCAATGTAATTTAAACTCAATTTAGGGCCAACTAACGACAGTCGTCCCTCGTGCGCGCAAGATTGTGATATTTGTGATTGAGAGAATTTTTTGTTAAATTATTATAAAAATGCCTAGTTGCGCTGCAAAAACTATGACACTAAACTTAAAAAGGAACAAGGAATATCGTATCATCGGTAAGTAATCTTGTTTCTTGTTAAATAATTAATTTTAACACATTTCATTTTAATCATTTTCGACTTAGTCCATGGGAAGCTAATACTTACACATAGGCAAGTTTTGCATGTTTTAAAGATCTTGTAAGACTTTAGCTTTTCTTTCTAGCACTCAAAATATTTTACTGTAAATAAAGTATGTTCCTCTTACCCCACCTGTGCCCTATCCCACAAAACTTACAATTACAATTTTACAAGTGTCAAGTTACAAGTTTGTAATAATACAACTGTGCGTACCACAAAATATACAAGTAACAAATTTGTAGTGGCAAATTCTTACAAATATGTAAATTGTATCGACAAGTCTACAATTTATTGTATCACAAAACTTTACATACAATACATATCTTTTCCGGAAAACGCACAAATTTGTAGCTGACAATTGTTTTGTGTTACATTAAATTGTAGTAATAATTATACATACATTTAGAATTGTACCTACAAGTTAACAATTCTCTAAATATGTGTTAACATTCCTCTTGCTACTATACAAATACTAGTAATTGCAGTATATTTTATCATATTTAGCGATTCCAACCCTTTGTATCACCAAATGTCTAAGTAACAGTGATAGAGAAAAAGAATTAATTGTAAGACATCCTAGGACACATAGAGAACATATAAATTTAACTTTGAACATTTAATCAGAGGTTTAGAGTCAGTAAATCTTCCGTCGAATATCTACTACAGACTATTAGTGGAAACCTTAGACATCCGACAGGAAGAAGTCACGCTCTTGATCCTAAACAGCAGTTACTGACTGTTAAGATGGTTGGACTCAGGATCCCAATATCATATCACTGGCGATACTCATGGTGTTTCCAAAATGACAATGTGTCGTTCGATCAAATGGAAATTCTCAAGATTTCCATTTCTCAATACTCAAAATTCTCAATTTCTCAAGATTTTATTGCAGCATCACATGTAAATTTTCCTAGGGTCACAGGTATTATACATGGATTATTAATAGTGATAGATGCTCCACATCAATATGAAGCTGGTTTTGTTGATCGACACGGAGATCATTCTATAAATGTTATGGTAGTTTGTGGACCGAATTCAGAATTTTAATAAAATAAAAAATTTAATTTTAATAAAGAAGCTAAATAAATTGTTACATATTTGTAGTTGTAACATTACAATTTTTGCTTGTAGGTATATTTACAAATCAACAATCCTACAATTATGTAGCCGTCGTGATAGCTTAATTCTTTGTGATACGCTTTCACAAAAGTGACATATTTGTATACTTACCTGCTGCAAACTTGTAACGAATACATATTTGTAATTATTATTGTTGTACATTTTTTGTTTACAATTTAACAATTTTGTCGAATTGTACACTTGTAAAGTTTTGTGGGATAGGGCACTGACCTTAAACATAACTAACATAAAAACTAAACTAATTATTTACAAAAAATACTTATAAGTAATTTAAACCTATTAATTAAGCCTTTGGTAGACAGATACAGAATAATCTTAACTATTTATTTGGATTATTTTGTTCAATTTGATATATTTATTCACAGATACACAAGACCTAACAAAAACGCCTCCTATATTTCATGTAGGCCAAAATAAAATTTGTGAGTATTAACAGAGTAACATAATAAGATATCATATTAAGAGTAACATTTTTATTTATTTATTTTATTTTAGGGAAATTTACAGGTATAAATATATAATAACAGTTTGAAACATTTAGGAGATAAAAATTATCTTTTAATAACCAACCATTGAATATTTAATTGCAGATTCACAAAACAGTCCATCAAAAAGTGGCTCAGAAAACCACAGTGAATAATTTTAGAAAGCATGTTTACAAATACAATATTTTAAGAAATGTACATATCTATCTAATCAAAAAAACAGTTTAATTGACTAAAACCTCTAATAGTTTATTGTTTTAGTGGCTAACAGTAAAACAGTATCAATTTGTATAAGTTATTATTATTTTGGTTTTATTTACAGATTCTTCAGAAGAAAACAACATAACATTAGGTACTGGTACATTTTTATTTTACTTACCTATTTATAATTTTACAATGTAGTACAGGAAAATTTGCTAACAAATCAAAATGTGAATCCTTAGCGGTATTTTCGACGGGTGAAAGAAATTATCGATTCCAGTCTGTAAAAGGGGAGGAAAATAAATTAAAAAAAAAAAACTTTAAGTTATAAAACATCCAAATTGTATAAATGTACCACTTAGTTTAGTTTACCATAAATTAAAATTAACAGAGCTAGGGAGCTTAGAAGATAAGGGTTCATTCTTTTGGTCTCACTGTAATTTTCTTAAAATTCACCTATCAACTCTTTATCAAGTTATATAAACATTTTTATGTAAAACTCAATTCTCTGCAATATTTTTCAATGTCTGCAATACACAATTATATTCTAGAAACTTATATGAAAAATTGTCTAAGGGACTCATATTTTGATTCGTTAGTAAATTTCACTGGACTACTGATGACGTTTTTCATTTTATTTATTTTATAGGATCTCCAACTCCGAAACGTGTTGTCTGAAAAGTGGGAAAAGGAAAAGAAAATGCTCAACGATATGAGTAGCTATTATTTCAACAAGTGAGTACTAAGTTCTAAAACAATGCATAACTAATATAACTATACCCAGCACAGATTTAATAGTGCTTTATGTCTGCGCCATAAAGCACTATTAAATACTTTTTATTAGCATACTTAATTTTTCATATTTATCATAATTTATCTATATCCCAATAGATTATGCATTCGAAAAGCACATACAGCCCTGATGCATAAAAGTGTTTTTTGTTAAGCGCCAGTTATATATAATAAAATTCCAAACACCATTAAAGAACTTAAGAATTTTGAAAATGAAGAAATTACTTGTCGACAAATGTTATTATAGTATAAAAGATTATATGTCTGATAATTAATTGTAATAATTAGTAATATTAATTAGCTTCATTCTCTTATGTAGTGTACTTAAAATATTTGCACACCCACGAAGGGTAGAATGTAGCGAGAAATATCTATTGTAAAACCATTGTAACCTATATTCAGCAAATAAATTATTATTATTTCCAGAACCTTTGGATACATCATGGGTAGTGGAGCTGGAGAGGCGACAAATAAAAATTGAAGAAAAGCTGGCAGATGCAACTCTGATTATGGCAGAAGCTGCCAAAGCGCAATCTGGTGCGGCTGTGCAGACTGCAGAAGCTGCCAAAGTGCAAGCCAATGCGACCATTCTCATGACAGAATCTTTCAAAAATCTTACAAACTTATTAGACCAATTAGTAAAAAACAATAATTTAAAAAGTATTGTTTTTCACTAATTGGTCTAATAAGATTTTGTAGCTATGCGGTCTGCATAGCTGCATCAGATTGTGCTTGGCAGCTTAAAAAAATTACTAGTAATGCTTTTTTTTATGTTAGGTCGACAAGACAGGCTGACGGTCCACTTGATGATAGGTGGCTTCCGTCGCCTATAACACAGTATGATTAAGGATAAGAGATTGGGAAGGGATGGGGTAATGGGCTCTGGTATCCCTTACTCGCTCACCGAAACACAACTGCACATATCGCACCTTCGGAACCAAAAGGTCACTTCTGCAAGTTTTTGCAAAAATGACTTAAGTATGTAGAAAGAACGGCGATATTCGACTATATACTCAAAAAAAATGGTGATAATCACATAAATAACATAGTTTTGAGGGAGGGAGGGACGTTGCATTATTTTGCGTAATTGGTCCCTTTGCTTGAAACGTAACGTCTCATCTAGTTAGTAATGTCTCGACAGCCGAAATGTGACCTTGCGTATTTGTGATAGAGAGGCACTATGGTAAGTAATGACTTATTGGTTTTAAAATTTCTTGCAATACATATACTTCTGTATAAAAATCACATTTACAAAATATTGATATTTGTTGGCTGTAAACATAACGTCACTTCTGTTTATAAATGACATTATAGCCAGATTATAGCATACAACTTTTCTTTTTATTGGAAACAAAACGTTACTTCTGTTTACAAGTGATACTATTTTTTGAGACTGTAAAATTTATTAAGATACCATGGTAATGTTAATTTGAGAATTTATTATCTGTCCACGCTTGTCATCTAATAAGCTAATTTAAGCTACTGTACGATACTCGTACAGTTTGATTAAAATAAAAACAATAATAATCAGCTATTTTATTTAATAATCCCCTATTATATTGATAAATAAATAGTATTAGGTACCTATTTTTCACCTCTTTCTGCCTGTTTTAGTATGTATTGATTTCCAATCAAATACAACTTCACTGAATATAAACGTAAACCATAATTAAATAGGAAAAATATCATACCAACAACTATCAAACGGGGTTGTTTTGACAGGTTTTTTTGTTCCTACGATATTTGATCATTTTTTTATCTCTCAAATGGAAAAAAATGAATTCTATTTTTTTTCCTAGGTGCGAACTCTATCCAGAATGAGGGGCTATTTTGTCATAGCAATGAAATGCACTACAAGTCAAAGTAATCGCTTAAAAACTTACATTGATAAGCTTTCTTCAAAAATAAAAAGCAATATTCATCGTTTTGAGTGAATATTTATATGAAAATTGAATTTTAAAAGGCCATAATAATCAACATTTCTTTATTAGGAACAATTTTTTTTTTCGTAACTATAGGAACTAAGAAATTAACTTAGGAATAGAGATTCCTAGGATTTAGTCCCATATCATCAGAGTTTCATTTGGTTAATGAAACATAAATTACATTAAAGTGAATTAATTAGAATAAATCAATTTTAAAATAAAAATAAAACTAATAACTACAACATTTCTCTCAAAGAAACACCTACTCATGGCGATAAAAAGAAAATTTTACTTGTAATATTTTGTTCTTTGTAAATTAATTAAATAAATAACAAGTTGTTCTTATAAATAAACTACACTAGAGCTTAATGAAAGATAAACAGGGCTTAAATGCTGTTATTAAAAATTATATACTAATTCCCGACATTCTGTTGAGACCATTCCAATGAGCCCAACAAACTACATCTGCTGTAAGTTGCTGAAGAGTTGGGTATTTCGCAGACTACTTGATGCTGTAGAATCAAGTCAAGGTTACCATGTCATGGACATACCACCAAGTAACAGTACACCAAATTACAAATCAATCGAATTTGTGGAAGTTAGTGAGATCCCATCTTCAACTGGGAAGTGAGCTGATGATCTTCAAACGGCTGAACAAATCTTCATAAATCATATAAAAACTACTTCGAACTAATTAGATTTCAATGAAAAAAAAAAACTATTAAATTTGGTCTATCCGTTTGGGTGATTTTTATTTTAAAATTGATTTATTGTACTTAATTCACTTTAATAAAATTTGAATTATAATTTGTTTGATTGTACACTGACCAAATGAAACTGTCGATTTGAAACTCAAAGTCTGACCAACCAACTGGTCACCGGGGATGATGGAGCTGATATACCTTTGTTTGTGTGGTAAGTCCCAAAAATTAAAAAGGAAATATAAATAAAATTCGCCTATCGAAGGATGCACTAAACCAAGTGCATAATTTAATAAAACATAAAATTATTTCTAAAAGTAACTAATTAACACTTTACTTTTAGTCGGTGAAATAGGCCCTTACAGTGATAACGAACAATTAAAGGTACAGTTACTTACATTAAAGTACTGAGTACTTGCTAAAACATTTTTTTAATTATTAAAAGTAAAGAATTACAGATGATCCAAAAAATTAACCAGCTAACTTCATAAATATAATTTGTCTTCTATGCAATAATTATTATCACAAACAGCAATAAAATAATAACTAGGTCATCTAAATTATCAGTCAGATTTCTCAGAAACTTCACTACTCAAAGATAGGATTTCTTGCAAGTGACACATTGGATCCATTCCTTGCGAAGCCGATAGAAACGATAGTCTTATTTGCATATAGAACATAAGTTTGAATTATCCTTCTTTGCCAGCTCAATCAATGGAACTTATAAAGTCACCAGCAGACCTGTTTTAACCTATTGTCAATTTAGACCCAAAACGGCTGAATGGCTCTTATTTTCTCTGTATCAGACCTGATGCCTGTGCTAATGTCCTACATACTTGCCCCAGGTCACTCCGAACTGACATTTATCTCTATTAAATTTTACACTTGTCTGTTCAGCTCTATTCAAAACCTGTCTTAATCTCTTGTCGTGGAACTCCTTGGACTCCCACAAACTAATAATTTATGCACATATTGTTCTACCTCTTTAATGTCACTAAATGAATCATGAAAGCATTTACAACCCAGGCGCAGAGTTTAAGCCGAAAGGTAATCTTTTATAACAATACCTCCCAAAATCACCATCATTGTAAGTTGTATATTATATAATTGACTTCTTTCTGATAATTTAAATAAATGAAAACTTTTGGAAGCATCAAGAACTGAAAAATATTTGGCATTAGGCATTCTAGCAACTAATTGATGTTGATGAAAGACCAGCTCAAATCAAATGCTAGATTCTAGATCAAATTCATATACCTAAGACTATTCGTCTCCTATTCATTAAATTTGGCAAATTAAACTGATGTGTTGCTCTTCAATCAAAGAAATGTCAATTAAAGTTTAATCTTCACCAATTCCTTTTTAAAAAATAAAATTATTTTCATACATCCAATTGACACATAGTTAAATGTGTCACAGTTTGACACATTTAACACTATGGTTATAGTATAGATTAAAATTATTAATTTACTAGCTGCTGCCCGCAACTTCGCCGGCATAATTATATATACTAAAACCTTGAGAACCAGTAGTTCTTGAGTTTATCGCAAAGATATTAATTTGCTCTCCACAACCTTTGTACAATTAATGTTCGTTGACGATGACCACTGTCCAGTTGTGTTGCCTCTTCATCTCCTGCATGTTGAGACGGAATCTGCCTAGAATGGTCTTCCTCTTCATCCTCAGGGGATAAACCATTAAAGGGAATCCTGTGTCTGTTGCACATATTGTGCAAAATGACACATGTGTTTATTATTTTTGCTTCCAAATCGTGATTGTAGTGCAGCTTCCTATGTGTGAGTAAACACACAGCGTCAACGTGCCTTCAACACTCCTATGCAACGTTCCACGGTGTTCCTAGCATGACAATGAACTCTGGTGTAGTGCTCATGTGTACTGCAAGGCTCAGCATTCACAATAGGTGTCAAAAGCCATGGTACCCAGTCACCTGGAAAGAAAGGTTTTTCATATCATATATGCATACTCTAAATTGCAATTTAATCTCCATATAGACACTATTATAGCAAAAGCATTTAAGAAACTTGGATTAATTCTACGTCTAGGAAAACCCTTTAAAAATACATTTACTTTAAAAGTATTATATTTCTCATTTGTACGCAGTATTTTGGAATTTGGAAGTATAATATGGAACCCACAATACGAGAAGCATATATCTAGAATTGAAAAAATATAAAATATATTCTTAAAATCATTAGATTATAAAACAGGAAATATATTCACTAACTATAAAACAAGTGCTTCAAGACACAAACTGCATTCTTTAAAGGATAGGCGAACTTATATTGACGCAGTCTTCTTATATAAAATAATAAATAATCACATCGATTATTCTTCACTTTTAGAATGTATTCACTTCAATGTACCAAAACTCAGAACAAGGTCAAAAGATACATTTCACATTCCCTATTGTAGAACTAATCATTTTAAAAATTCATTCCTTCATCGTTCCAAGTATCACTACAATAAAGTTCTGAATGATATTGACATATTTTGCAATAATTTAAATTCTTATAAAAAGAAAATTGGCGAAATACTTTTAAAAAATTAAATAATTAAAAAATATTCTCTTCTTTTTCGATTTTCTACTTTTTTTAAAAATTAATAGATAAATGTAAATATTGTTTTTATGATTCTATAGGCCTGTTTGTAAAATTAACGGCTGTATGTAATCTAAATAAATAAATAAAATAAATATCAGTGCAATCTGATGTTTAAAAAAGAAATATTTATATCAATTTGTTTCTAAAACTTTTTATAAAATAATCATATTAATATAAAAAGTAAAAATGGTGATAGTAGACACACTCATTTGTGACATTTTTTTCAACTTAATTTGTGGGTTATACAGGTAATCTATACCTACCTACTTTATACCTGTATCATAATAATATGAACAGTGTTTGGAAAGTAAGAAATTAGTAGTAGAGAATCTTACATGAGAAATATAAAAAAAGATTTACCTAAAAGCCACACACTTTCTCCAGCACGATGAAGCTCTTGCATGTGGTCATGGAGCATACAGTTTCTCCTTAGTACGCATCATGAGCAGCACCTCCATCTCTTCTTCTGTGCTCGTCTTCCAATACCGCTATCACTAATAAGGCTCGAGCCATTATGAATCCGTAAAAAACTGTTATTATGAAACAAATGGTCATGTAAAAGAAGGCAATTTCTACTTTTATTTTAAACCATACTATGTCGACTTACAAATACACAAAACAATTAATTGATATTTACCACTTAAATAACAGAAACTTATTTTTTAAATGTTCGTATGATCCTTTGCAATTGCTTTACAACAAGTAAAATACGTGTCGTTACAAGTCAAAGTGTATCTCGAGATAGTGTCACAATTGACGCATTTAATGGGCTGTCAAAGTCTTTCGTAATACCAATTTTCTACGTTCGCGTGTTCTGCCATAAGGAAATGATGCACTTTAATTTTAGTTATTGTCCGTCAGAGGCAGCACCGTCGTTTACGCAAACCACACTACTGTTATGAGTTACGTTATACCAAAAACATGATTTAGTATGGTATTGCACAAATTATGCACAAATTTTGCGCCTGTCGCTAGCAGAGGCATTTAGATAATAAGCCTGCCGGTTTCCTGCTTACCCCTTTTTTATTTTAAGTTTAATGCATAATTTTGAATTACATGCTTGATTCGTTTGATAGCTGCTTTGAATACGAATATGAAGTCTATCTTACTTTGCTAAGGTGGTCTTAAATTAACAAATAAGTAGAGGAAGGAATAATATTATTAAACCTGTAAGAGATTTTTAGAGATTATTCTTAGATCCATGGATATTGTTTGTTACTCTTTCACGCAAAAACGGCTTAACCAATTTGGATGAAATTCGGCACACATATAGTTTAATAACTGAATTAATATATTATGGTATAACCTACTTTTCATTCTGGAAAAATATTAAGTTATTTAGGCATTTATCAGCCCCTTCGTCCAAATTCATAACTATTTTTCATAGACAATTACCGGCGATGAAGATATCAGGCGTTATAATTATTATCAGGTATTAAGTATTTATACTTTGGACACTGTTTTCTCAAAAATTAACTTCTTATAGAATTATCAAACGGCGTTTAAGTCGGAAATAAAAAATCAAATAAAGCAATAATAAATAAATATCTTTATTTCATAACTAGCTGGTGCCCGCGACTTCGTCCACTTTAAAAAATGAAAAATATTATGGCTGAAATCTTTATTGCTTTTATATTGTCTTATTATCATGCCAGGCGTTAGATTTTTTTAATTTTTAGATGATACATCGGGAACAGTATTTTTTTCTGGATGTCTTTTCTATATCCCATATAATGCAAAATTTCACGATGTTTGGTCGAGTAATTAAAACGTTGAAAGGTAACAGACAGACATACCTTATTATTCTGTTCTGTGACGAAAAGGCCAGAAAATAAAATTCAAATCATATTATGTAAAATACTTTAATTTCATATATTTCGTACAATATTTACTGTAAGTAACATTTCCTATATTATTATTTTTTCATTTTTTTTTATTATAATAAATACTCCTTTGTGCTCTTACATAGTTAACACTTTTAAAAAATAATTTATCTACTTCTAGAAAAAGGCTTCTAAGTAAAATGCTCTCATTTAAGTCAAAATTATGAATTCGCTTTCCATAATATAACCTCAGACCAAATAAGAACTATAGACAGAATTTTGGGAACATAACATGTGTGCATAGATCGTTTACTACGAGATTTTATTATTGAGATATTGAGTAGGCCGTTTATTGAGATTTTGTGTTCCAAGCTATAATCTTAGTTTTTGTTTATTTTTATTGAAAATATTTATTTCCAATTGGGAATTTTCACTAGTAATTATTTTAATAAGGCGAAGCATACTTTGATTGCATTTGTGTGCGTGTAGCCGTGTATGTACACGGGGAAGGCGTAGTTCTACCGACTTCAATCTGCCGGCCACAGGCCTCTATCTTTAGTTCTTATTTTATCTGAGAATATATTAGTAATCGTAAAAATACTAATATAAGTTAAGAACATTTAACCGTTCAGTTAGACTGAAGATTATTTTGCGAATACCAAGATTTAGTGTTCATAAAAGATAATTTAAAATACTTATGAAATCAAAAAATTGTAAAAAAAAATACCAAAATAAAATTTAAATTTTAAGTATTTCATTGTCTCTTAGGTCATTTATTTTTCTTAATATGCCTCGATTATTTTCCAAGGTAACAAAAAACACCACTCGGTTACTCGGTGAATTCCGAGATAAATTCTATCATTTCTCAAATACCTACAATATTTATTAATGCATTATCTTTATCACTGGAGTATCTATAATTAGTAAAATTTCCGCATAATTCAGCGAAACTTTAAGTGGTATCATTCGGAGAGATGACTCTTTTAAATATTTAAATTAATAAAATGTTAGTTTATTAAATAATAAGGCAGGTAATTCGCACAAAAATAATTAAGCATAATAATAATTACAAGAATTAATTTAACCATAAATAATACAATACACAAATTCACAACACACAAAATAAGTAAGTACTTGTAGGTTTACTTAAAAAAAAATCGTAACAATAATATCATTCGTAAATAAAAGCGGTAAATAATTACATTTCAAATATTTACACATTATCATTTTAAATTACTTAAATTTCGATGCAATTTTGAGATTACTTGTACCAATCGGTAAATATTTATTAAAATGCGACAAGTATAATTATGCACGTAAAAAGGGCTCCGGGAGACATACTTGTCTAGAAGTCGACTTTTATAAAATAGGTGATTGACGATATCAACTAACTTCGTTTCTCATAAATTAATTTAATTAATAAAAATAAATTCATTGTAGACAACTTAAAGTGTGTATGTGCGCGACTGTAGCCCGTTGCACGAACGTACTTAAGTAACATTTAAATGTGTTTGTGCGCGACTGTACCCCGTTTCACAAACATACTTAAGTGTGCTAGTGCGCGTCTGTACTCCGTTGTACGAGCCTAATTTCACTTAAGTATGTTCGTGCGTGACTGTACTCCGTTGCACAAACGTATTAACACTTAAATATGTTTGTACGCGACTGTACCCCGTCGCACAAACGTATTATCACTCCAGTATGTTCGTGCGCGAATGTACCCCTTTGCACAAACGTTCTTAAGTAACACTTAAGTGTATTTGTGCGCGACTGTAACCTTTGCACGAACGTACTTAGGTAACATTTAAGTGTGTTTGTGTACAAGTGTACCCCGTTGCATAAAGGAACTTAAGTGTGTTCGTGCGCGACTGTACCGCGTTGCGCAAATGTATCATTTCCCAGTAGGGCCTGGACATTTTTAACATGCGTTGACTTCTTTATTAAATTCGTATAATTTTGATCACAACATATGTACATTATTATAGTAGATACATGATTCCTGTTTAAAAATAAATAAATATAGTATTAAAAATAAGGTTCCAACAAAATTAATTTATTGAAAACACGTTGCAAAGGGGTGGCCAACGTTTTTATTGATACATGTGAAATTTTTTTAAGGATTTTTTTTTACATAAATAATACTAGTTTCTTTTTGAGATTTTTTCATGTGACCCAAGACAATGTCTGGGAATATATTATGTTAATAAATCTATTTATATATTTTGGTTTAATATTAGTCACATAAATTTTATGATTTTTTTTTTAAATAATCATGATAATGATGTCTTGGCATTGGCATGGCAATAATGGCACAAGTATTTTATTCAGTTATCACTGGTTCATACGCTTTATTGCGATGTCAATCACTAAGACCAATAAATTAATATGACCAAATATGTTTGTCATATAAATCTTATTAACGATAAGTAACGATAGTACGAGTAATACTCGTACTAAATAATATTCCTTGAGACGAGCTTCTATACTATAACCTATAATACTGTGTCTTTCCTGAGTATTTTAATCTGAAGTTATACGTTTCAGAATATCGTAAGGACAAAAATCAATTGCTACAAATCACAACCTTATTGCAAGAGATTAAGGTTTAAAGTAAAAACGAAATAAGTCGACATCTGAGTTAGGAGTTTGACTATTATACGCAATCATGTATCTACTACATCTACGCAAGCATGTAACTAAATAACTAAAACAACTTTTAAGTTTGGAATCGCGATGTGTTATATACACATTTTATATTCATTGCTGAACTAGCCTTAATTATTAAACCTTAAGGTTAAACAATCCAAATGCTTTTTAATGTGCGATGACATTTTCTATATATATATTCGACACAAGCTATTTGACTCTAGTTATGTTTATAATTATGTACTAGAGAAAAAAAAAAAACTTGTCCGCACGTTTCAGGTATAATAAGTACGTGTGATATCACTGGCTAGTAAATAAATAACTAACAAATATTTTAATATTAAATTAAATCTATTATTTCCATTCGTATCAAATAGCTTGTGATCTTATTAAGGGCCGATGCTGACGGTATGGCACGGCAAGGCACGTCACAGTACGCTGGGCATGACTAGGCACGCCTCGGTACGTCACGGCATCCCGCGGCATACTTCGGCGATGACTGGCGGTATGGCACGACAAAGTACGCTTCGGCAGCCGTGGTATGCCTCGGTAGGTCATGTCATACCTAGGCACATCGTGGCAAACACGGCAAAGCACGCTTCGGTAGACCGCGGCATGTCTCAGCATGTCGCAGCATCCCGCGGCATGCCTGGCATGTCGTGGCATTCCACGGCAAAGTACGCCTCGGCAGCCGTGGCATAATACGGCATGACGCGGAACGCTACGGCCTCTCGGTATTGGAACAAAAGAGTGTGAGTGCTAAAATCACTGGAATAAAGTTAAAAATAACATGTTCAGGAAAAAATCCTCTACCATGATTACCGTCATTCAGCGCCGGTCCTTAAACGCAACGCACTTTTAGGAGAAACTAATTACCATCTTTACGTGAATAAAAACAATAAATTTACTTTTCTTTATTGTCTATAGTCGCTTTGCAAACATAACCCTTGAGAGCGAGCACTCCCCTGCACTTTATATGCACTTGGTACCTGGCACACCAGTCTAGGTTGTGGCAATTTATGTCCGCACTGAACAGCGCTTTCACTGCAGCCGTAGACAATAGGTCTGAAAGGAAATATGATTTGAGGCTGTAACTACATATTATCATCACTTTCTACTTCAGAGGGCCTAGTGCGAGTTTTATTCGATCAAACGTGTCAAACGCGTAAACGTCAATTTGTATAGGAATGAAGCAGACATACACTTTAGTCACTAGGTGGCGCTGCTACATTCCTATACAAATTGACGTTTACGCGTTTGACGAGTATGATCTAGTAAAACTCGCAATAGGCCCTCAGGACCTCTCTTCGTGGACGCGTTCGTTAAACTGTCAGATTACCTTTTACTGTAATGCCACAGAGTACTTGATATTGTAACGCCACAGAGTACTTTTTACTGTAACACCACAGAGTACTTTATATGATACTTTCTGCCTTAATTAATTACATAAATAGCAAACGCTAACAATATCTTTTTGTTTTTGCCATACTACGATATTTTTTGCATGGTACCTTTGAAAGAAAAATTACTAGTCAAAAGACTAAATTCTTACCTGGCGGATCCGCATGCGTGAGCAACTGCACATCGTTGTCCTTGCAGAAGTCTCGCAACGTGGGCGGAACCACGCAACAGGACGCCAGGTTGATCTGCGCAATTGCCGGACGCACGCGGGCCCACGCGTGAAGTTTCCGCACGCAGCCCCCACCCACGTCCGCCACGCCCAACTGTCTCACGCGCCCTGACACGTCAACAATTCATAATGAATACATATTATATATGTAGTAGTGGCAGGACAAGCATTTGGGCAGTTACTATCGTCACCAGTAGGGACACATGTAACACGGAAACGATGCTTATTGTACGGGCTGAGACTGAGGTAAGGCGATGTTAACATCGTAGATGGTATTTCATTAATAAAATAACGATTTCGCAAAAAAAAAAAACAAATTACAATGTCGGCAACATCTAGAGGAGAATCACTAAGAGAGAAATCTCGACGAATTTTGCGTCTAAGAGTAGTAAAACTTACAACGAGATAGTTTTGATGTGAAGTAACAAACTTAAGTTAGTTATGAGTTAAGTGGTGTGAAGTCTTGCCTTTTTTTCGAACAACTATAAATAAAGTCTCGTCACAAAACCCTACGTCTAGTATCGCTTTTCTGGGTCAATGTTTAGCAGTTTAGACACAATATAAATTTAGTGACCGACCGAAATTTCGGTTTCGGTTTCAGTTTCGGCCAGTTTCGGCCAAAAAATCTAGTTTCGGCCAAAATATAGCCGAAACTTTCGACCCCGCCGAAACTCGAGTGTTCGTGAATTTTCGTGCGTCGTTCGGTAAACTTCGCAGTTAACTCGTGCTTGCTCGCCGGCGGGGCCCCGGCTCAGTTCGCTACCGTCTATTGAATCGTGAGTTGAGATTATGTTTTGCAATTGAGTGATTTGGTAAGTATTTATTTTGTTTTTATTAGTACTTCGTTTTATTTTCATTAAATTATCTACACTTATTGATCTCTTTTTCTAACTTTCATTAAATTATCTAAACCAATTGAGAGACCATATCTAGATATGAAGTATATGTCTAACTTAATGTTATTTTTTGAAAAGTTTAAGTATATAACTATATAATATACTTCCAAGAGTAAGTCGTTACTTCATCATATTTTTATTTAGGTACTATAATATATAATATATCTATCTATGTTCAGAAGGAGACTGAAAATTTAATGATTAATGATAAGATTAATTATAAACCTAGATTGTCCTATACTGATTATTGTGATAAATAGGTAATAAAAGTGGTAAATAAAAAATAATAAAAATCTCCAAAAATAAGTATTAGATTTACCTTTAAAATATTGTGAACACAATTACGTATTACTAGTTAGTTCTGTAGTATATGTCTAAAGCACTCTAACTGAAAGTTGTTTTTTTTAAGTTTACTTCCAAGAGTAAGTCTTGTATATTCATGTCATAAATTAAAAAATATATTTGTTACGTACGTAAATATATATAAATATATAACACTTTTTCTTATGCGTTAATAAATGTTAAAAAAACTAAATTTCAGTAAATAATCGTAATTTTAAATGTTTTAATAAGTTTCGGTTTCGGTTTCGGCCGAAACAGAGAGCAAGACCGAAAGTTCGGTTTCGGTTTCGGCTGAAAAATCAGTTTCGGTCGGACACTAAATATAATATATCACATGTAAAAGCTCAATACAAATAACGAATCACGACGCTCACCATTTTTGACATAAACTTCTAGAACGGCCCAAAGAACTTTGATTCCTGGCAGAATGGCTTCGCACTTCCGCTTGTCAGCCTCGTTGTCCATATCCATATCTGTTTCGGTTGTTGAAATCAGCGCTGAAAAAAATATAATAATTTATGAGTAAGGGTTCATAATCATTGGTCGATAGTCGCCGCATGCGGATGATTTTGCATCATTTTGGAATTTCGTTTTGAAAGAATAGTAATAAGCGTACAGTACGACAATCTCCAGATGTTCCAACGATGTACCGGGTTTTTCGACCAATAGAAATAACGTTATGTCCCGACTATGGAGGGTACAGGTAAGAAGGACCGATTCTGTGTACATATTAAAATTGGTCCCAAAATACCAGTAAATTAAGATGACGCTAGTGTAGCATTGAGGAGTAAATTAGACAAAGATAGATAGATAGAAGATATGCTACACTAGCGCCATTCTGGTCACTTTTAGAACGCTTATTTTATTGTTGGAGAGGACCATTTTTTGGAGTTTATTCCTTAAGAATCGATTTTCATATATACATAAGTCCGGAGTATGAAAATTTATGGGAGTAAAATCAGGCTTTATTATATTAATATAATATAATACATATAATATATTATATTAATATGTTTTAATTATATTTATTAAATTATTTATTTATTTATTAAATTTATTCAATTATTTAAATTAAATTAATATAATATAAATAATACAATACAAACTAATAAAGCTAACAAAATTAACATTAATTTACCCTCATTTACTAATCTATGTATTTTAATAATCGTTCGTAAGGTGTGAACTCCAGTCGTGCATCGGAGCTGACACACACACTTTTTTAGTTCGATTGTCATATGAGTCGACACTCCTTACCTCTACCCTCCATAGTCCAGACTCATTTGTTATTCGTTGCTTTTTCGAGAACGTCAGTTACCTCTGTACACGTCATGAAGTGCACTTGCGTGATTACGTGCTCAACTACGGGCGATTGTAAGTCTTAATAGCGTTCAAATAGGGTTGAGATTTATTTATTGCTAAGAATCACATAAGCGAATATGTAATCACATTTCTTTTGACAGTTCGGTATAAGAATGCGAATATATTACAATCAATAGTAGAATAGAAACTATGAACAAATGGCTATTACTCTTTTCATTTATTATTTAACTGCTTGAGCTGCTTAGAAATGACAGCTAAATTAATATTATGCATAATTTTATACTTATACAGCAAATTTATGTTGAAAACAACAATTACGAGTTTTCTATAATAGCTAGTTCTTATTCATAAAATATGTGTTCCCAACAGGTGATAATTGTGAAATAATTGACTATTGTAAGACATCGCATGTAATAATGAATCTTTTTAATTATGAATTTAAACAGATAGAGTTTCAACAATGTGATGTTCTTACTTCTTATATATTTTTACTTAAATTCCAATAACTTTTTGATTCATCCTCGCATCCTGGTAACGACGAAATATAATAATATTTCGTCAATTATCATTAATACATTTGTATTGGATTGGTTTCGATTACATATTATTGTAAATACATATATAGAGATAAGTGCGAATTTGACGTTTTAACATAAATTTTTTAATTGGAAGACATTGGACTATTATTTGTTTAAAAAAAAAACATTGCAAAACCCCTGTACACACTACATATATCTAATCTTAGTCTTTAATCAAACACACTCAACCATTCTGATATACCTATTGTCAATTTTTATTACTTACTTCCTAGTTCTTGTTTATATTTTGTATTGTTTTCTATTACTATTATTTTCGTTAGAATTCTGAATAAAAGTGATACCAATCTCATGACTAGACATAAAGGGAACATACCGGTCTATCTATATAGGGCTTGTAATATCTCCTTCAGACATGTATTGAAATAAATTTAAAAAAACTTACGAATATTCGTAATATTGCTTCCGAGTGATATAGGCGACGCCTTCGACGAATAAATATTCTTCGTGTTCTTATCATCCGCTCCGTCCTTGTACAAGGACTCTGGGTTATAGCTTAATATAACATTGTCTATGTAATCTATGTGTAGGGCTGTGAATACTGAAAATGAAAAAAAAAGACATTAAAAACTTCCATACCTAGGTAAGTAAACTACATAGTAACTGAAACTACTTTTCCTAACAAAAAAGTAGCTTCAGTTACGCAAGAATCCCTCACAAAACTAGCCAAGGGAATAATTAATATCCGACGTGAAATCATTAACTAATAATATAAAATAATGAATTGAGATAAAATTGCGTCATAATGTTCATAATGAACAATGATATGGCAAAATTTTGCCAATTATCACTTTGCGTTTGTAATATCATTGGTGACTTCAGCGACGTCATTAAACCACAAAAATAACTCTTCGAGATATTGTGTTATCATATTCTACTCTATCATGATACGAAGCATGAACGCGCCCTCAAACACGATTTTTTTTATCAATTGTTTTATTAGCTTTCATGTTATTGGCATGCGAATTCATTATCAATAAAGAAATGTGTGTTACGATTTAAATGGAATAACAAATAGGTAATTTGTTTGATAGCAAATGACCACACGCATTGATGTACATCTTAGTATAGGTACGTCATATTACTATGGCATTCATGATTCAGTAAATGCCACACCTGAACGTCATCAGCCATATAAGTCATAAGAGAGATGGAGACCTGACTGACTATGTTCAGGTCCACTTGGTGGCTACCGTAGCCGATTACCATTGGCTACCGCGCTGCAGACCATAGGAAAATTGTATTTTGGCATCCCTTACTCACTCACCGAAACACAACAGCAAAAATGCCGTTATTTCATGATGGTCTTCTGTTAAGCAATGGTTACTGCAGCCAGACATTCTGTTTTTCATTTGTTGAACATTAAATAGTCATTAAATCGTTAGTGCAATATCTATCATTATCCGTCCAGGCGAATTAACTCTTTTGAATGGATGGTCAAGTTGAAATTAATATTAATTGGTACTATTATACATGAAACATACCATAAACATACATACAGAGCTAACTGCTATTGGTACTAAGTGGATCTGAGTCGCAGTACGAAGCAGACGCGCTTTAGTTACCATTGTCATAACAAATACAAAGGAAATTATATTATTTTAGCTAACGCTTGGCAAAAGTATAATGTCAAGGGCCAATGTATGTATGTCAGGCATTATATATATATTTTTTCAAAGTTGGTGAAGTCACGGGGCAAGCTAGTTTCAATATTACATAAAAAGTACAAAACATTATGGGCTTGTGCATTTAAATAGAAGTAGTAGTACTTCTTTATGGATAAAAAAATGTATGATTTCTTTTTTCAAATACCATTTTATCTTACCATTTTCTAAACATTCCGTCAACGCCGTTATACTGTCTTCATTGATGAAAATCTTAACACCAATCTTAAGATTCTGTCTCTCCTCCTCGGCCATTTTGTTTTGCACATCATCATGAGGCCTAGTAATATTGACTGTCTCCGGGGCTGTCGACGTGGACACCACTAAATAATCGCTCGATTGGTTTCGAGACGAATGTGGGTACTCGGCAATGCCATTCTGTTGTATGTGACCATTTTCTGTACTCCATTCGGAGAGTGTTAGCTTAAGACTTTCCGATAACTGTAAAATAAAATTTAAGTACATTTATTTTTGTTAATCTCTTAAAAATGGCCTCTTAAAAATTTTGTAGTCATCTTAAAAATGGCCTAGAAATGTATTAAATTACATTGTTAAATTGTATTACTAATAATTTTATAAGCCTGTATTAATAGTATATAATACATTGGTATTATAATGTAATATTAAATAAACAGGTATAATATTTCTAGTAAGTAATAACAAAAACCACAAGCCATATAACTTAATATTATATTACAAAATGTAATAAAATCTTATAAGAATCTTATAGCAAATACTCGTAAAAAAATATAACAATCTTAATAGATAGATTTAATGTCATTTCGGAGACCAAACAGGTGATGTATGCACAAGTCACTTTGTGATGTTATGATAACAAGGTTGTTGAAATTTTATGGTTCAGTAAAATTTCAATACAAAGGAAGCTATGAAAACAATGAATTGTTTGGGTTTTACTAAAATGTCTGCTATAAACTGAATTATACTGTGCAACATACAATAATATAAATTAGTATTTATTGCACCATAAAAATCTCAATAAATTAGTATTTGTTAGTATTGCACACTTAAAACCCCAATATTCTTTTAAATATTTTTGTAGAATTTTTATGTTAAATATATTAAAAACAAAAAAAGTTTTTCAAATATTTTTTTATGTCGAGGTCCATAAACAAGTGGACGGTCACAGGAAGAGAAAGGGCAATGGGCTCTGGCATCCTTTACTCACTCACCGAAACACAGAAACTCAACAGCAATATGTTTTTATTTTACAGTGGATTTCTGTAATAAAGGGGATGGTTACTGCCACCAGACGGGCTGCCCAAATGACTGAAAGGAAGTGTGCCCAGCCACTACTTTCCAGATCTAGACCAGTCAACTTTGAAAAGTTCATTTCCAAAGTAGGTAAGGGATTGCCGGAGCCCATTTCCCTATCTCTTATGCAAATCATGTTTTTTGAGTTGAAACAGTTTGGATATAGGGATGTTGTATGTTAACTACTCTACAATTTTAATTGTGCAGTAAGTCTTTATACTGTGTATTATAAACCATATAAACTTAAATAAGTACCTACCTATTTAAATTTGAAGCTTTTTAAAATAATTTTTACCAATTTTTATAATCTTATGTGTGTGAATTTTATTATGGATCACTCAGTATTATTAACTTAACATAATAAACATAATATAACAGAATAAAATGCATTTTACTAACTTAAAAAGTGAAATCGATTTAAGATTAATGGATACTCTAATAAACAACAAGCATTTTTCGAATTTAATATAACTACTACAGAAATTTTAATACCAACCTCTTCGGTTACATTTTGACCTGCCTTCTTTTTTATATCAATCAAGTTAAGTACGTTTCCCGTGTTAATTGTCACTTTAGAAGCACTCTTTAACATCGTGGCCACGCTGATTCCTAATAATTATTAAAAAAAAAAAACTAGCAATGATCAAGGTTAGGTGCCGAACAATCATACAAAAAAATTAAATTTCACTTAAAAAATTAAGACACGATATAATCGAATTCTAACAAATGTGTATCGACGAAGGCTATTGATTAAATACTGGCTGGAAAGTGGCAGTGAATACGGCTGTGGTCTCGCTGACGGGCAGAGCGGCCTTGCAACAAGAAACACAATTATCCGCTATCTAGAATAGATAGAAGCCAGTGACGTATTGTATTGTATTACAAATACGACGCAAGATTATTTATGAGGCTTGGCTATTATCATAATGACTGTTGGAGCCTACGGTCCTGTTTTGCTTGTTCACAATGAATAGGCGGAAACTGAAATTTTTGTAGCTTTTGAATCATGAATGGTTAATTAGTTTGGTTTGGTTATTTCGTTTGCATTGCAAGTTTGTTTAGTTTTGACTTTGAGTTTGTTTATTGATCGATCAAATGTCACAAAACATATGACTTGGACGTGACAGATGAATTCGAAGCACAGAAGAAAAGGAGCTGCTTGAATAAATAGAAATGTCAAAACGCAGGTCGTAGTATAATATATTTTTGACAGAATTCAGTGGTTCTGATTCTAGTATGAGTTTGTAATGCCCGCACTCGCTAGCGAGAGCGTAAAATATTGACAATTTTCCTTATTTATTAATTATACAAGGCCTCCTCCAACGAGGCAGGCATCAAACAAAATCGTAATCATTCAAGTTCCTACACTTGGCGGATGCGGCCGCAATCAGCATGCACATTAATAAACTCATCATACTAGAGCCGCAGATTTCAATGTGATAGTATAACATTTCGCATATCTATTCTGTGGCGAAGTTTGTCACTGTCAAGTGTCAATTGTAATCAAACAAATATCAATTATCAAATCACAATATTGTTCTTATCGAAGTGAATGTGCAGTAAATTTTGAATACATTTTTTCTGAATTTAGTAAAATCTTTAACAAATTAATTTTATTAAATCAAAATATTTTCTTCCTAAAATGGGCGTTGATATATTAGGTTTTGCCTACGCCGCTACAGTTGCTGCAGGAGGCATAATGGGTTACGCAAAAGCAGGTCAGACGCGACTTATTTTTTTGCTTAAATCCCAATCGAAATATACATTTTACATTAGTTATGATTCCTTAATGCAATTTACCAAAGCAATTTTGTAATGTATATCTTTCGTAGTCTTAAATATGAAATTGCAAATTTAAATTATTATCTTATTTTACAAATTTATCCGTTATGCTTACTTATCTGATTGAGATAACATTTTGCTAATATGTACTTAATCAGCAACTATGCTATTTGTGAGAAATGCTTTAAAAAATACACGCTGTTGTGCTGTTGTGTTTCGGCTCATGAGTAATAGATGTCAGAAATTTATCTTTGTACTGGCGTAGCGAATATTGGCCACACATTTGCATCCCCACCGGTTTTGTTGGCAACCTAGATACCAGTCATCCCCTTTTATCATTACAAGGAATATAGTACCAAACTTTTTAATTTTTTTTTTAGGTTCTATACCATCATTGGGTGCAGGCTTAGTTTTTGGATCTATGTTAGGTGAGTACCTATGTTGCAATAAATCTATACTAATATAAAAAATCTATGAAGCACTAAATGTCATAACAGTTAAGGAGGAGATCAAACTATCAGCCTGTAAATACAAAAAATGGCTCCAAAATCACCCAAATGAGCTAGCTACATAACTCATCACGATAATTTATGACATCAGCCACGATATCCAAGGTTTGGATGCTAGATGGTGAAAACTAAGTGGTATATTATCTCCTGCTGAGGAGAGCCTCAAAAAGACATAAAAAACACACAACATATTTGCTTATAGTTTGGAATGGACTTATTGCAAATGAAAACGCAGCAAAAAAATGCATCTTTGTATTGAATAAACTCATTGCGCGAAGGCGTTTATTATTATTAGAAACTAGCTGTTGTAAGCGAAGTCGCATACAACAGCGGACTTAAAACAGGTGGAGCCTTTAAAACAGCCTCATGTGTTAAACTAGCTAGACTGTTAAAAATAATGAGCCAATTGTGATTAATTTCAGGTTTTGGTGCCTATCAACTCAGCCAAGATCAATCAAATTATGGTCTTATGTTAGGGACAACTACGTCTTTAGGAGGGCTAATGGGTTATAGGTAATTATTTTTCATGATTTTTAACATTGATAGTTTTTATTGCAATAGGAGAAAAACACTGTCGGTTTTTAGTGAGTAGAAATCTCACCAAGGTCCATGGGGTTTCAGGCTCGCTGATTTTCCTACATTTGAAAAAAATGTGCCTATCGTCGTGTAGTCTGGCCACTATCAATATAAATCTATACTAATATTATAAAGCTGAAGAATTTGTTTGGTTGAACGCGTTAATCTCAGAAACTACTGGTTCAAATTTACTTTTTGTACTTTTTACTTTATTGGTACTTTTTGTGTTGGATAGTCCATTTATCGAGGAAGGCTTTAATTAGTCTATGTAACATCACGCTTATATATGTATCTATAACTTTAGTATAATTTCGATTTGCGTCAACTCTAGCGCTATCTGTCAGTGAATAGTGACAATATGATACTGGCAGACTGCAGTTGCTGCACTTATTTTCATCCCATCAGATGGCGCGCAAATAGTGACTGATTTTTTAAATTTGTTTTTGCGATAACTATCTCATCGTTTAATAATTACATTTAGTTTTAGATGTAATTCTCGGGAACAGTCCTTTTTTTCTGAATGAAAGCTACCCTATGTCCTTTCCTGTATCCTTGACAACGTGTATGCAAAATTTCACGATGATCGGTCGAGTAGGTACGCCGTTTAAAGATAAAAGACAGACATACAGTTACTTTCACATTTATAATGGTTAATATTAATATGGATTTCTCTAAAAATTTAAGGTACTACAACAGTCGGAAGTTTATGCCCGCCGGATTAGTGTTTTTCTTGTCTGTTGGTATGCTTGCCAAGTTGCTCGTCAAGAATGTCGGCTCCAGTAGGCTGCCTGTGAAAGCTGGTTAATTTTTAGAGCCATCTTTAATTGCTATCCTAAGGATAAATGGTGTAATTGACATTTCAGTTTTAAATCTTTTGTTATCAACTACAAACATTTAAAATTAATTATAAATTTATTTAAAATTTATAAAATTAATTTAATTAATATAAAATTAAATTAAGAAGCTACAAAAATTTTTTGTGCAATATTACACCTATATCTCTTGGGTTATTTTGTTAAAAATTATGTTCGGTCTGAGGTTAGTCTTAGAGCCTTGTCTAGAGGTTTTAAATAATAACACTGATCTTTATGGTTCGTAACATTTTTTAATGTCGCTTAAGTCAAGAAATTAATGTTTAACGTTAAGAAATTAATGTCACTTATACGATTCACATAATAGTGCAATACCAGAAGTGTCACCTTTACCATTTATCTTTGTTTTGGTAGAACTTTTTATGGGTGTTTTATATATTGTAGAAACAAATAAATAACTATGAAGTTGTGAGGAGTTAATGGGAAATAATTTTGGTATTTTACAAAATTCCTCTCAAGGAAAATAATCCCATATGGGATTTTTCGGGCAACGAATAAATTTAATGGGAAACAAAGCTAATAAATTGAAGAAATATCTATGATATTGTTTGTTAATTATTTATTAGATAACAACATATAGAGCAACTTTTAAATAAAAAAGGAAAATTCAAAAATTCTATAAATACAAACTGAATTATGAAGTTTAAGAGTAAATTTTAAAATTAGCTTTATAAGATCATTTTGAAATATAACGCAATGATTGCATTTCGTTGAATATTTGCATTTATTCATAATAAGTTTATATTACAATATAATAGTAGTCGTATACTGGTAGTAATGTTTGTATAATTGGGTGTTTATATTTTATTTAGTAACTAATTAGTTATTTCTAGGACAAAATGAAGAAACATGACAATTGTGAAAATGTATTGAAGAGATGCTAAATAAAAGGTGTTGGGATTTTAATGTATATTTTATTTTATACTTCCTAAAAATTTGTCAACCTGTTAGTATTAAGGTCACACTAGTCAGCTTTTCCTCCATACAAACGTAGAAAGATTATTACTCCGCTGTTTTATGTTTAATTTAAAAACATAAGCATGATATCGATTTATCTTGTCGTTAACTAGGTTCGTTGCTATACAAACTAGTAAAAAAAGTATTAATTTAAAAGATAGGATCCAGGAAAAATCTATATTTTAACACAAATTTTAAAGCAACTTTGAGGCTGAATAATTCACTCTAGTGTACAAAAACTCAAAAATACTTTAAACACAGACATTGATCAGTTATTCAAAAGTTCAAATAACTACACGAAATAGATACATGCAATAGTTTTGTCGACAAAAGTATTTTCCCAAGGGTCACTTTTGGTATGAAACATTTTGCATTTCACTCGACTGCTCTTCCCGCGCTGTGTGCTGTGTGAGACAGTATGCATTTTAGCCAAACCTACCGATGAGTTGAGCAGCCGAATAGTTTAACCTTAAAGATTAATACGCCATAGATTCGTCTAGCTTACATCCATCAAAGGCGCTTCCATTTTATTAACCCAAAAAAGGGGTTGCAAGAAAGTTTGAATTGTGTCTGTATGATGTTAAAGTCTGCAGACAGGCTGACGGTTCACTTGATGAAAAGTGGCTACCGTCGCTTATAACAAGCAACGTCACGGGTGCTGAAATATGGTATTAGAAAGGGATAGGGAAATGGGTTCTGGCATCCCTTACTCTCTGATGGAACAACAGCACACATGCTGTTAGTTCACGGTGGTCTTCTGTAGGAGGGTGGTTACTGCCGCCAGATGGGCTGCCCAAATGACTGCCAAACGCAGTGCGTGCCCTGCCATTACTTTCCAAATGAATACCAGAGCAAACTTTGAAAAGTTCATTTCCAAAGTTGACCCTGCCGGGAATCGAACCCGGCAACCCTAGAACAGAGCGTAAAGTCAAGCACCTTAACTGTCTCGTCAAAAGTCTGGATAACTCCAGTTTATAGTGAAATAAATAAAACTTCATTATCAAGTAATCAATATTTTCTATTTTTTTTATACAATTTAGAAATTTTAGAGGAAATTATACGATTTATGAATATAAATAGTTCGATAAAAATAAATAGTTAATAACGGCAAGTTTTCCAAACTGTACTTCTACACTTTGTGCTCAAGAAACTTTCCATACTGCCAAAATATATTTTTAAACTTTTTACTCTATGGTAACTTTATTTTTAAATAATCTAATGAGACATAAATAGTTTTATGAAAAAAAAAACACGATTATAAATAATACCTATAAAGATTGATTTAAAAATATAAACAGATACAAAGAGAAAACACTTTAAAAAAAGTAAAGTTTAAAACTAAATTATTCAGAATGTTGCGAACCAGTCGCAGTGTAGTCAGTTTTTATAAAACCTTAGAAGACATTCTAGTTGCTAAAACATTTACTGTATAAAAGGCACTTTGTGGCAGTTTCTTTTATGTAACGTAAAAACTACATATATTTTATAACGATTTTACACACAAGAAAGAGTATTCCTAATATCCAATAATAAACCTTAAACTGGGGCTCTACGAAGACAGACATTTTCGAAATTGCGGAATATTAAAACCATAGACATAGAGAGAATGGACTGAGCGTTACGTATCTACATGTCATGTAAAATATAATATTATAAAGAGAGAAGATGTATATGTTTGTAATGAATAAACTCAAAAACTACTGGACCGATTTTGAAAATTCTTTCAGCTATAGAAAGCTATATTATCAGCGAGTAACATAGGCTATATTTATAAGGTTACGCAGCGAAGTCGCGTGCAACAGCTAGTGTATAATAAAGTTGTTGTCTTTTTCTAGAATTTTGATTGTTCACCGAAGTTAATACAGACCTACAGGAAGGAAAGGAAAGAAAGTGACCAACAGAAAGGACTGAGCAATACCCGCTTGAAGTTGACTACTCAAAATTTAATTCTAGAAAAAGACAAGTACTGGCCGCACGATCGTTTCGTCTCTCTCACACTTTCTGCCCGTATTTACTTTACAGGTAGATAGGGAACGCTCATTTCATACTCTATGTCCATGATTCTCTCTATGTCTATGATTAAAACATCCCCAAGAAGATCTCCATCGTCATGTCGATCCGCAGTTTCGAATAACAGATTCACGCTAAATCCCAATGAGCTTCCTTTTAGGAGAGCCGTTTGATCAAAAATAAACCGTAATAACCTAAACTTAAAGTTCATTAATAACACAATCACATTGTAATATCACTCACTGTACTGCGTCTGACACAAATAACGTCTTCAGACACATTTAAACACACACAAACAAACAATCCCGATTTACCCGCTCTCTATGAAAATTAATATAAAGAACATAATATTATCTGCTTGCTGGTATTGCCAATATTGAAAAAATATTATACAACCAAGGAGAATGTTGTCATTTCTGCGAAGTATCAAATACAAGTCACTGTCATAATGACAGTGACGTTTCATTATTGCATCGTTGAGAAAAAATTTTTTTTACTTTTAATTTTAGAAAAAAAAAGGTAAACGCAATGAGGCAAAGCAGTTTTACGGGATTTTTCACAATCTGTTAATATGTTAATTTGGCTGGAAGACTTTCCCCTCTTGATGAGAGTATTTATTATAGGCATGTATGTCATCATATACAACCTATTTTCAACGTTCTCATATTGTTGTGGATAGGTCATTCCAGCGTGGCAGTCTTGAATGCTCTGTCCACTTCATGCTTTAGTGGCGGCTGCTGAAAGGAAATATAACACAGTATTTAGAACAGTACTTAAACTTTTTTTTTATTATATAGTAGGTAGGTACAGTCGCGGTACGAAAACCTTCGCCAGTTTTCAAATTCATTCCTCTTATCAAGTCGTGGCCTCTTAGTACCTTTTGAAACTAAAGCACTATGCAACAACAACTGACAGACGTTTGAAATGTCGACTTTAAGGCGACGAACTTTTTCCTACCCCCAACTGTACTCGGCTAAATAGATAAGTTTTTATTTATGAAAACTCTGACTAGGTTGCAACTCTGATTTTTAAAATTCCGTAACGTGACGCTGAAAATATGATTTTTTTAAAAAGCTTAATCTGACTGTTGAAGCGGCTTGAGTAGTCTTAAACCCAGTCTATAAACCGCATTCCTTGTAAAATTACAGTCTATTCGTTTATGAATTATTTTGGCTATCCCATTTTCCTATCCCTATCCAATCCCTTATCCTTAATCTTACTGTAGTCGGTAGCCACCTACCATCAAGTGGACCGTCAATCTGTCTGTCGAACTTAACATAAAAAAAACTGCTGAGTGATTTGTCTAATTTAAGCGTCATGTAGGTAGGTAGCTGGGTACTAGCTTATTATTTCTACTATTAATTTATTAATTAGTTATGTATGTACGAAAGCGAAACAATGATCTCGATTGCTAAATATATTAAATGGTTGAAAAGGCTCTTGATTTTAATTACCAAGTTTATGATGTTAAATATTCACATGAAGTTTTTAGACATATAATACTTAAAATAATCTCATGGGCTGTAACATAGATTTTATGACGGAGATCTTAAAATACACAGTGCAAAAAATAGTAACAGTAAGGGAAGTACAGTAGGCGGCATTTAATATGGCTCGTCGGGAACAAGAGCGAGATGTACGGCTAAGTGCGTTCTCTCTGTCACACAATATACGTTTTTAATTATGTGTTATTCAAAAATAACGCTATACAAAACCGAAATGAACCGAATATTTCACTCTTGTTCCCGAAGTGCCAAATTAAATGCCGATTATTTGTAAGTAAGTACCTACCTACAACGTAATTTAAAAGATTTATTAGGTATAAAGTATATATGTGTTTATGTGTATAGGTAGGGTGATTCCACCAGGATCCCCTAACTGAATCCCCCAGGGGATCCTGGTGAAGTCCTTGGTTCAAGATTAGGTAATCATTAAATACATGAAAAAAAAACCTTCAGACAGTGAGTAGAGTAGGTATTTATTAATGTGTAATGAATCATGATTGTAATCATGTAAAGTATGTAGGTAGTAGAAAGATTTGTATAGACAGTTAAAATTTTCATCTAATTTGTTAAATTCGCCATTATACAATATAAGTCGTTGTCTAACTAAAATATGCCATGTGCAAAAATTATACTTTTGACATGTGGATAAAAAAGTTTTCCTAAAGAAATTTACATGAAGATTGAAGATTATTTAAAAAAAAAAGTATTTTATTTGAACTTAGGGTTGTTATTGTATTACATT
The DNA here is from genome assembly GCA_936446665.2 of Synanthedon andrenaeformis. Taxonomy (NCBI): domain Eukaryota; kingdom Metazoa; phylum Arthropoda; class Insecta; order Lepidoptera; family Sesiidae; genus Synanthedon; species Synanthedon andrenaeformis. The sequence continues at coordinate 3,726,006 of OW387798.2, forward strand.
TGTATTTATATTTATATTTGGATAATAGATTTATCAAGAGGCCGTAGTCCAACAAATAGTGCTTACAAGTACCTACTTAGCAGTTTTTTATATGATAGATAAAAAAAATATATAAATATAAAATAGTTTTTTATATGGGAGATAACTATTTGGTTTTTTTTAAGATTCCAACATTTTGAGCTTAGTTCGTCACCTTATCTCTCATATAAAAAACTGCTAAGTACTTATTAGCACTATTTGTTGGACTACGACCTCTTAAAAATATATACTATGTGCAGCAGCTAGAATCTGATGTGCAAATCCATTATCAAAATAATAAATAAACAAATAAATTTTCATGACTGTTTTTTTTTAAATCTTCAAGTTAAATTTTTCAGGAAAACTTTTTGTCAATATGTCAAAACTTATACTTTTTGCACATAGCAGATTTTGTTTTCACAACTACAATATGAGAAGTGCTTTAAAACTATCTAAATAAAACATTCAAGCTGACGACTGTTATTGGCTATCGATTGGTAAAATTTAATATCGTATAATTTGATGTCAAGCTTATCTACTTCTTTTTCCTATTACACTGTGCGCGTACTATCAAACTTATATAACATTTAATTAACAAATTAGATTACCTATTTTATTGTTCAATGTGTCATGTGACATATGTATAATTATGATACATTGTAAGTAAAAGTATAGGTCAAGTATAGTATATGAATATCCGTTCCATAATAATATCAGGTGACGAAGGACATGAGAGGTGACAACACAGTATAGCAGACTATAGTGATGATTCTTAAGTCCAAATCCCAGTGGAAACTTCATTATATAGAAATGATGCACTCGAAATCGAATATGAGACCTTTACATCCATTAATGTCTTACCATTTATATATATAAAAATATATATAATAATTTTGGCACCATCTTCTACGATAAACGAGTTATCTCGTCACTGGTCAAGTTCCTCTGGTAAGCGTAAACCAACTTCGCCGGTTCTATTTGTACTTGTTGCGAATTCGCGTCTGGTCTTATTGAGTTATCGTTCTTCTGATAGTATGTTCCAAATTTGAAAAGCGACTTGACACCTTTATCCTCATATCCCTTAGTAGTCTGTCTTCCGAAGAAACTTTCAAAGTCCTCCTTACTGTAAAAGCCTCGTTTCTGATTCAAATCTTCGGGCGCCTTCGTTATGAAGTCTTTAAAGTCGTATGGACTTCGCGTTGAAGTTATAGAGTATTTGTTCAAGGATGGGGGATAAGAGCTGGGCGTTATCCCAGTGGATCTATCATCGGGTCTGGTGTAATGGAATTGCTTGTAGGGACTCTCAGGGATAGGATTTAAGGGACTATTGTCTCTCTGATAGTCCGCAAAGTAGTTTTGATAAGCCGGCGTGCTAGATACGTATGGCTGTGTGGGCTCTTCGTAGCTGCGTTCGTGTACAAAATACAAATGATTTCTATTAGAATTTTCTTTGTATATATATATTGATTATAAAATATATGTTCACATACTGATTTTTAATGAGAGTATGTCGCTTTTCTCATTAATTGCTATCAGTATTGTGATGTAGTTTTATGTTTGATAAAAAATTTTTTTTATCGAAATAAGAAGTTTTCATTTTTTTATAATTCAATTATAAAAAAATAATTAAAATTAAACAAAAATGTATGTAAAATAATTATTAAAATATCTATAGAAATGCAAAAGTTGTGGGACTTTAAAGTTGAGCTTCCAGCGTGTGACGTCACTTGACCTAGACGACGAACTAATGAGTGATCTCGGATAAGTCAAATGACGTCACGGGCGAGTCGTACCGCACTATAGAAAAACCTAAACTTAAATAATCTATTTCTCAAGTCATTTATTGGTGGATTTCAAAATTTTTTTCAGTTATTTATTAGTTTTGATCTATATTTTAATTCCATTACGTTAAATATACAACATCACGAAACTTCTCAAATGTGATTTTAATACTTTTCGAAAGCGGCTTATTTACTTAGACCCTTGTATGAGTAAATAAACAACGCTGATGGAGGTCTTCATATATTGGGAGTATCAAAAAATCAGTGTCGACATATATTATACAGTTCACTCCCTCGTTTAAGCTACAAATATCATATTACACATGTACGTAGCTAATATATTATAATTATGATATGTGTATAATATCTCTATGAATCGTTTTTTATATATAAATAATCTAAAAGTATAAATAAATCAACTTTTGTACAATTTGGTATTGCATAAGTGTTATAAAAAAACATCTTATTCTGATATAAAGTTTTATATTTTTACTTTATAGATATAATATATTTTTGGTTAGATATAACTAAAATTAAGCTTTAATGTACTACTTGAATAAAGACTAAACTTATCTTGTTGTTACATATAGGTGTGTATGTTTTTTTTTTCATATTTTATTAATTTTTGATATAAATTATTATGACATAAGTACTTAATTAAATCATATTTCAAAACTTGACCATAACCTCCACTATATTTTTGGACTATTAATAACCTCATAATATGTGGGGCTGGCAGTATTTTTTATGTCTAAATTTACAAGTTACAAGTTGCTTATTATAACACTTTTATAGAACCAAATATCGTATAGGCAAGTACTCTTGTAAAGTTTGTGTAGATTTTTTTATAAATATAAATATCACACAGTTGTATGTCAAAGATTATGTCAAAGCAATTATATATATAGTACACAACATTACCTGGTAATATTCTGGTAATAGGGACTCGTCTCGGGACGAACATAACTCGGCGTATGTTGCGAGTAGTCTGGTATTATATTTTCATGTTCCGTTATACACCGTCCGTTTATGCAGTACTGAAAAATATATACAAAATATACATTATATAAAAAAAAAATTAAAAATTAAAAATATACATAATTAAGTAAAGGTATTTTTTTAAAAGTTCTGAAAAGGTAATCATATATATTCTTACATAAATAAACATCACAATTAGGTTAAGATTTGATTAAGTAGAAATTTTTTTTTCGTATTTAATAAGTAAAAAGTTGCAATAAAATCATTAAATACATAAATAGATTAAATAGATGAGCATTTTAAAAACAGAAAAATAAAAAGTAAAAACGGTTTCCCGTCATTTTTCTATTGTTTTTCTGTTTACCATAAAATAAAAATAAATAAATAAAATGAACGAATCTAACAAAGAAATTCGACACATTTTGAATAATTTAAATCTAATTTAATTGTGTAGTTTAGTCATTTACGTTACTCTATTGAATCCTTATTATGAAATTGACTGTAGGTTCAGCTATTTTAAAATTATAATAAACCATAAATTTATTGCTCATTTATTTTTCCAAAAAAAGGTACGCGATCGAATTGAAGTGGCGAGCAAAAACTAGTTTCTTTATATTACATATCGCGGGTCGCTGGTTCTAATCCCGCTAGGGGCAAATGTTTATGTGTTAACATTTTACCTTTGTACCTGATTCATGGATATTTTGTATTTATAATATGTATGTATTAACAAAAAAAAAGTAATCTATGTCTATCAACGGTCTGGTATCCATAATACAAGCATTAATTGCTTACTGTGGAATGTATGAAGATATTTATTTATTTATGTATATAATATAATGTATTATATGTCGTGGCCAGATCATAGAATTGATCGCTTCATGAAATGGCCAGCTAAAACTGGCCATATCATTGAATAACCAACCTTCTTCTTTGTTCCTTCTTTATTTGAAGTTTTTATTAAACCTTTGATACCCTACATTATTGATATGGCCAGTTTTAGCTGGCCATTTCATGAAGTGATCAAGTCTATGATCTGACCACGACATATACTTACATAGGGAGCAACAATATTGTGTAATGTAAGGTTTTTATTGTAAAATACACACTTGTCCGTCCCCACAGGGCGACCCTTCGGCGGCCGGCCTATAGGCGACGCAGTAACCGCTCGCTGCGTCGAAACAGAACAGCTGAGCGCACACTCGCTCGTCTTTGAAACACGCACTGCAATACACACATGCACACATATCGTACATCAGTATACAGTAAACCCTCCTATAACGCGGGACTCTTATAACGCGTTTTCCTATAACGCGGTTGCAAAACCCCCTTATAACACGTGTATTCCCTCGTATAACGCGGGTATTTAAATTGCAAAAAATAAAATTATATAAAATAATACCGTTTATATGCGAGTTACTGTATTCAATATAAACCTCCTTTAACGAGAAAGGTAAAACTTGAGTCATTTGTACATAAGGTGTTTAATGAAGTCTTATAAGCGCTTTTTACAATTTTTTTCCTATAACGCGTTTTTCCTATAACACGGTACGAATCTACCGCGTTATAGGGGGGTTTACCGTCGAATCCGCTCAATTAGGCGGCGCTCATATAGCATTGGTGAATTGATATGATTGGTTGGTTTCGTAGTTCATGAAACAACCGTAAATTAAATGCTATTAGAGCGCCACGCCCCAATGCTACTACAGTCCATTTAATAGGAAGGCGGCTATATAACATCACGCTTATATACATATCTATAATGTTAGTATAATTTCGATGTGCGTCAACTCTAGCGCCATCTGGCAGCAAAAAGTGACATTTAATATACTCGCAGACTGCAGTGACAAAAAGTCTTATTTTCATCTCATCAGATGGCGCAAATAGCAACTGTTTTTTTTTTTTAATTTGTTTTTATGATATCTCATCGTATAATAATTACTCATACATATATATTCTTTTTCAATGCGGACGGGCACCAGCTTGTTATTATATATATAAAATTCTTGTGTTACAGTGTTTGTAGCCAAACTCCTCCGAAACGGCTTGATCGATTTTTATGAAATTTTTTTTGTATATTCTGTAGATCTGAGAATTAGGTCGTAAACTATTTTTTATACCCACTTAGGGGTATAAAAATAGTTTACGACCTAATAAGGGTGGCCCACCCCAACTTTTTTTAATATGGCACAACAACGTTTGCCGGGTCAGCTAGTAGTAGATATTATTTGAAGTCACCATCTGTCTGTCTGTATGTCTGTCACCATCTGCTAACTCCCCCTAAACCACGCTAGTTACGTATTTTGATGCGCTTTCAACCCTCAATCAGATATTTATTTACAGTCTAGGAAAATTTACTAACAAAAATAAAAAATTTGGGACGCTTCTCGAGGGCCATCCCGATTTTCGGGTATCCCTTCCCTTCATCCCGCCTCCATACAAATTTGTAGTCAGCTATTTTACAAATCAGCTATTTTTTCACCGGGAAGGGTTCTCCGTGGGATTCCCCTTTGTGGCTCATCGTGGAGGGGAAGTCCCGAGATGAAAACAATATTTCGTAACTCTCTATGCACCAACCTGGTGATAAGTCGACTAGATTTTTGATGTATAATAAGTTTCTATAATATGTAATTACTTGCATCTGGGGCGAAGCCGGGAGCGGAGGGAGCGAGTACTTTATAAAATATAGCTTTGTAGATTTAGTAGGTTTGGCTGTGCGTTGATAGTCAGTCAGGAGAAACTATTTTGTAAGTACATGAGGTAGTCGATGTCATCATCGAGGTTTTTCTGTTCATTCTGTTTACTTGCCTAGTGCCTCTGTCTTTTCGACATTGCGCGTCAAGAGTGAGAAGTCGACCTGGCAACACTCGCGGCAGAGAGTCGTCTTCGTGGGGAGAATTGTATAAACATGTCGCCGTGTCTCCACTGAAAGCATTAAAAAAAAACTGCATAAAATAGCTCAAAAACTCCTTATCTTGATAGATTTTTCTACATTTGACGGTCCACTTGATGGCAGGTGGCTACAGTCGCCATAACACAAGCAACCTCACAGGTGCTGCAGTGCGCTTCCGACTACAGCAGGATTGAGGGTAGGAGATTGGGAAGGGATAGGGAAATGGGCATCCCTCACTCATTTACCGAAACACAACAGCACACGTGCTGTTTACTTCACCGTGGTCTTCTATAAGGGGGTGGTTACAACCGCCAGACGGGCTGCCCAAATGACTGCGGAACGCAGTGTACCTACCTATCTACCCTAAAATTTAAATAGAAAATTATAAACATTTCCAAAGGTTTGAACTCCATCAATACCCATCCGCTTGCCATGATCGCAGTGTAACTACTAAAAAAAAATCCAAAGAGAATGCATCTGTTAGGAACAAAAGCTGACTATTGAACTATGGTTTTTATTCTCACTTGAGGAAATGATGAAAGCTCTGCACACTGCACGGTGACCACCTGAAGCCTTTCTCGGTGTGCCTGAGGTCCGACATGATGAAGCCGTCTTCCCACCTGCATTTCTCGGCCCCGGGACCTCCGAGGTAAGACGGCGGCGGACTACCGTCGTGTACTGCGCCTAATCTGTAATTTTTGCCAATATTTTTGTACTTAACATTACTGGACAACATAGGTCGTGGGTTCGCTCACATATACTCTATATTAAGGACACCCTATACCAGCGAGTGTAATACGTAGTATGAATTATCTGGAAGGTAAACACACGCCATCTTTCGACTAAATTAGGGGTTTCGCTAGTTAAGTGATTAAAAAAGTAAGACTTACCGTACCACGTTTTGAATTCCAATGTGATGCCAGTGGCATAGACCTCAAAGGGGGTGAGTGTAACATAACATAATATAATATAATAGATATTTGATTTTACCTACTTAGGTTGGGGTCTTTGAGAAAAGAAACTCTTAAAGACCTCAACCACTTCTTATTAAACCAAAATTCTAGAACTATGTCTTTGATTAGCCAGCGAGAACTTACAAATGTCCAACTTCGTGGGCCGCTACAATGATGCCGGAGAAACCGCCAGTATCTTCAATTATGGCCACAGAGTTAACTTTCTCCAGTCTCTTGTTGACTACACACGCGCCGCCAACATAAGCGAAGCCTGGACATTAAAAAAAGTATTAGCTCAAATTCGAAATTCAAATAAAAGTAATAAAAAAATCACATTATAAACACAATTAGAGAGTGGTTTGGTATAACTGATTTAGGAGTGCTCTAATGAGAGGACAAAATGAATTAATGTTTATATGGTTTTGAATTTTAGGTATACAATGGTAAAATGAAATAAAAAAATGCAAGTGTATGTTTAAAAAAAAGTATCAAGATTAAATAAAAACATAGAGCTAATATTTATATTATAAATTATCATAATTATAAAATATTTAATAGATAACATTTTTAATGATAATTTAAATGTTTTACAATTTAAATATTAATAAATAATTGTATCGTATATAGGTAAAGCAAAGCCACAAAGACAACGCAAACAACGTAAACAAAACCGACCCATACTGAGTTTTACAACACATTGAGTGATTATGTATGTAGGTATCTCTGTCCTTTTCACTCATACGTAAAATGTGAGAAGCGGCAGGCGCTATCTGTTTCGTGGTACAGGAAAGCGATATTAACAACACTTGGTCACCGTTTTATGATTATTTTTGTTCCTTTTATATGAACTGTTGCACTACTAGACAAAATAAGTACTACTTATAAAAATACGTGAACTAGTTGTCTTGTTTAAAAGTCATAGGACTGCAATTCAGAAGTGAAAACTTAGCTTCACGAAAATAAATGCTTTACAAAAATACCAGTAGTTCACGAGAGTCAACTGCATTTTCCTTATACAAAAGTGCCCAATGCGCCTAAAGAAGTTTTTACTTAAAAATGTTTTAAACCCCTGAAAGTTTTTTTACACTCTTTGCATTGTCTCCCTGACCTTGCTTTAGTACCTACTCGGTCAAGTTAACTAGGTATAAACATCGCAAATCTTCTTGGGCTCTGACCTTGAGCGGGTATCTTTAGTTTGCGCATGTAGAATTGCGAACAATACGGCGCAACTGCTTTCTCTCTTGTACAAATGTTATCATTGCGTCTCGCTCATTCCGTGGCTCCCACCCCCCGCATCACAATACCTTACAAACAGTCCCAAAATCGGTTATTTGCCACAATATTTGCCACATGATATGGCCAGAGCCCATTAAGATTTGCGCCGATTATACTTCGCGCCGATGATGTCATATCGACGTGGTCCAATCGCACAACTTATAGGACGAGCGCGGAGTTATGAGCGGGGTTGTGGGGGAAGGATTTGCATACCAACTAGGTGCCGAATTTAGCTAGCTTGACCGAGTAGCATAATTATGTATTAATGCCGAAATGCATCTCTAGCATAAAACCCTATTACATAAGATAAAAGTTTTAAAGTGCATAGGTAAATGTATTAGGAAAAACACAAATAATATCATTAGTACCACACAGCCATTACAAACTTTGTTGGAGTTAATCTCAAACTATGCATTTTTTTTTTTCTATAATATTTTGTAGGTAATTTGTTTAAAACCACCCATTACCGATATTCATTTAAACGGATGTAGAGTATTAAAAAAAAAATGAAACATTTCGCTTTAGAGCTACTTGAAAGGGTATTTCTAGTTTAATAAATAAATAATATAAAATAAAAAAATATCATATAAGGAAAAATCTTAGTTACTTTCCGAATGGTGTTTAAAATAACGAATAATGTAAATCAAGTGAAGGCATATCTCTTAAGATTATTAGGTCCAACGAAGTTTTTTTGCATGTTAAAGTTGTATCTTATAAATATTTCAACAGAAGCAGTAATTTAAAGCACGTTAGTCATGCAAAAACAATATACTATTAAGTATAACATGCAACTAAAAATCCTTCCCAAAATTAAATAAAAATAAATTGGGAAAAAGGTTGTAACCAAAATTTAGACTTAGAATATATAGAAAATAAAAAAATCTGAACTTAGGCCTACATTGTGCATCAAAATATATAAATAAAAATAAAATCCAATATGCAGTAGGCGAATGTGATTGGGTAGAGTTAGTATACATAATATTAGACATGCAATTTGTTAAATTTATGTAAATTCAGCTTGGCAAAAAAGTCTAGAAATGGAACTTTAAAAAAATTTTGGTATGTAATTAATAATAATTAGTCATTGTTAAAATTTTTAATTAATCAGAAAAATTGCTCATTGATTTGAAGTTGGAATATTTTCCAACTTTGGATTTTTTTCCAAGTATATTCTCGTGATTTATCGTGTCTTTACTATGATAAGACTCTAAAGTCTAAAATATAATATGAGGTCGACTAGAGAGGTATTGTACGGGGAAATTATATTTGGCCAATCTCAGTATTGTTTACTATTTGATAATTTTGTCAACGACAGTAGCGCCTCCTAATTTTATTTTTTGCCAAGCTGTGGTAAACGTTTTAAAATATTTTTATAATCTATGTTCACACAACATTGATACTGGCATCGTGGATGCGTAGCGCTTTTGCCTAAAAAAAAACTGTCAGTCGTAGGACTGCACTTCAGAAGTGAAAGCTACGCCATCTGTTAACATCTCAACAACTATTGACGGAAGTTAAGCTTATTATGAACTAAGAAGCACGTACTGATTAAGGTAGATGGCGCTTATTTCATACAATAAAACGTCACTGAGGGTATCGCTCACAGAGCGTGACGACGCGAATTTACTGTTTTTTCCCCATGCTAAAAGTGCACAACGCGCTTAAAAAAGTTTTACAAGAAGTTTTTTGAGCATTTTTGACAGAATAGTGACTTCTGCTGTTCTTAAATATAATTTTATATGTAAATAAATTATTATTTTTATTTACACAAACTCGTTCAGTGATCTTTATTTCATTAATTTACAGTATAAACATTTCGTTTACGCCATGTATTTCTATTGAACGAATGTATTTTGTTGATTTTACCTAGTGACCTCATGTCATTTTGAATTGAGGTAGACTGGTCTTGTACACTGACCTTACGCAACTTTCTTGTTACTGTAAGTAATTGCCGGTGAACTTTTGATGCTTTTGGTCGTGTCGTGTGAACCCAATCGTTATTTCAAAACTTTTCATGCCTATATACCTATACGATAATCTGCTATGACGTCATATCAAACAATATACATCCGAATAAAACGTCAATATATAATTTAAAAAAATATATATATTCCAATAATATATTATATTAATTATGTAATACGTAAATTTATTTACATGTTTACATGCCTTGAAGATTTACAAAATATAATATTTTGTAAAAGATGCAGATAAACCTATAAAAAGAAAAGATCAACGGTGAATAAAATATAATGAAGAATGAAATCTCTACACTACCATAGACAAAATATTCACATTATAATTTTTTTTATATACACATTTACATTAAGGTACAGGTTGCAATTCTAAAAGAAGACAAACTGAGAATGTAGAGAGAGAGAGAGAGTTATTCACAAGGTGCGAATATGAGAGATCTTGGGAATCTTGGGTGTAGGGCTGAATTAGGACTATGAATCCAATGTGAAAAGACATATAGATAAAATCGTGTACATATAGATGTGTGGGGGGACTTCGATGATATAGAAAAGGCGTGCCCGGGAATGGATTCTAGGTCTTTTAACACGCCTACCTGCTGTCCCTCTATTGCACGCATCGTTTGCATACTGTCTCCTGCACATGTCTAGTCTGAAATTTACATATGGAAACACTTAATAAATTTCTATATAAAAACCCCACTGTATGTATAAAAAACGTATACGATGTGGTATGTGCCACATAATATGTCGTTTTTTTTTGTCACATTGTACGTATACATTGGCAATTTACGACATATCCGTTGTAGGTACGCCTAGTGATTATTCATTGTGCCAAGCGAAACTATAGTGTAGTGTAATGCAATTTGGTAAAAAAAGTATTCAGCGCCATTACCAAATCCGTTACCTCATAAATTAAAAAAAAAATATATCAAGCAGAATTATTATTTCACTCTGAAGCGTTGTTAATTCCGTTGTCAACCGCTTGCAATCCATCCTAAAATGAATTTTTATTTTTATTTTTTAAAATTATACAATTTACCAGCTGTGCCTTTTGTGCAGCGACCACCCTTGCGTCGTCGACACATGTCATACCTGTTGGTGAAATTAGTTTTGGAATCTTCATTTCGGTTCCTTCGCCACCATTCAAATTGAGTGGCTAAGGACACGCTGTACGAGCGTGGGAACTCAGTAATAGGTGCATACCTATTTGGCAGAATTGTCTCAATGTTGCCTCAACTTACTATAATGCGAATAACCGGAGACAGAATACATGGCAACATATTCTGGGCACTTGTTCAACTCGAGAAACATACGCCAGCAATTCCACAATATTTTAGAAAAACCTTTATTATAATAGATGATAGCTATTGATGTCCGAATTTTAAATGTATACATTAATAGCTAGGATGTTTTCATGGGAAAACATTTTTTAGCTTTTAGTCTGTAATTAAAAGAATCCAACCCGCTAAAATGTCACAAAATTCTGCACATTTTAGTAATGAATTATGTATTAGATAAAAAATTAATTTAAATTTTCTGTTTCCATCCAAAACTTCATTATATGCCTAAGAAATGTTATGTTTTTTATGTATTGCTACGACCAATAACTAATAAGTAATCATGGAATTACGTAGTATTAAATTGGTAAGCTGCTCGAGTTGGAAAAAGGTAATTTACATAATTAAATAATCTGTGGCTCTATGTCCAGTAGGAATTCCATAAACAAAAATTACTCAAGAAATCGGTAAAATGGCGCCAAATTTCGTATGTCACTTCGTAATAAAATATACTCACCGACTTACCTTGAGTTGTCCATTATGCTTTTAATCCTTGTGAAAGTGCAAAATTTATACCATAATTAGCATTAGCAATAAATTTTACTAATGTAATAATGATATGTGTAACGTTTCTTACAAAAAAATATATACCTACAATATATGGAAATATACTGGCTGAGAGTTGCCAAGATCATGGCCAAAATTAACAAAGACGAAATTTATTAACTTGTTATTATGAAATCACAATTTAATACGTTATTAATATTTAATAGTCCTGGCAACACAATATATTGTTATTGGTTGAAAGTTTGTGTCGCAACTGTTTTGCATAAAATTTCAATCGCGTCTGGAATGATTTAAGCAAACAATTCTCTATACCTACTTACATATTAAAATATATATGCATTCACAGTTAGAATTACTTGCTAAAACAACTTTAAAATTTAACACATTAACTTGATTGTGAAATAAAAAGTATAATAAATTGAAATTAATAACAAAAAAAAATTAAACGTTCATCAATCAAGATGTCATTTAGAGCAGGGTTTCTCAAACTTGTGGCTTCAAATCACGGCAAACCCCTTAATAAAAAAAGAGTATCGAGAACAAATGAGGTATTTAATTAAAAGAGAAGTAACTAAAGAAGCATAATAACGAAAGAGCAATAGATAAATGATTATTTCTATGGTTGAGTCACAAAATTTAAGTGTGATGGGTGAGCTTGTTTTTAAGCGCAAATGGTATCGATGCTCTGAGAAATTTCGCTTAGTTTCAATTTTAATTTAGATTCAGCTTAAACATTACGCCATTACGTAAAATTTTTTCCCGTACCCCCTACGATTCACTGATGTACTCCAAGTGGTACGTGTACCTACTCCACTGAGAAACCCTGATTTGTGTTGCCCATAGACAATATTTATTTTTAATACAACTATAATCTTCAAAAGGCTGAACAGCCAGCCAGTTATCTTTACTTAGAAAAGTATATAAGCCACAGAGTAAAAAAACAAACTTACTTAGTAATGGCAACGGCAATATCGTATACAGGCAGTCGTCGCTCCCTGAATAGATACTTGCCCATGTCAGTGAGCGCTGCCGCGGAGTCGATGGCGTCTCGACCAACTCGATTTCTTTCAAGATAAGGTGTCGCATCTCGACCCTGGAAATTTTTTACAGACATGTTATAAACTCTTTTTTTTTTATTAGAGATGGGTTTGCTCTTGGCCATTATCTAGCCGTGTACCGAACATGAGGCCTATGATGGAGCGAGCTCATCCAAAAGATGCCTATTCAGTCGAACTTTGAAAATATTTGGGTTATATGAGCTCAGAGACACAAACGCCGGCAGGGAGATCCAAACCTTGGCAGTGCGCATTATAAAGGATGTTTGGTTCGAAAGAGGATTTTCGAAAAAGAGGGAATGACTGTTAATCTATTACCTTTAGGGCCTCTTTCACCATCTCTGAGTAAAGTGTCAAGTAGGCTAACCGCCTTTTAAAGTCACCGGTAAGAAAGCGTACGAGTTTCACCATCTTCGAGTAGCATTACTCAAGGGTAACTTCAATGAAATTGAAACAAGATACACGCCACTTAGCGTTACTTTAAAAGTAACTAATCAACACTTTACTTGTAGTTGGTGAAAGAGGCTCTGATTCTAGTAAATTGTAATCTTCAAGCAGTATTATAAAGTTGGTACTGAGTAAATTAAAATTGGAAATAACATATTATTGTATATTATCAAAATAAGAAAAAAAACAAAATAGGAAATTTTTTAGGAAAAAAATCGTAGCAAAATAAATAGAAATCTAACATCCATATCTACATTATACAAAAGTTTACATAGTTCGATAGATCGAACTATGCGGTCGGACCTCGGCGCCTCAGCCATATTATCTATATCTAACTATATAGGTACTTACAATAAAATCGTAGAAGAGCCGTGTCTATAAATAAATAAATAAATATAAATTAATAAACTTACACGTTGTAATTACCTAACTTATGTTACCGAGATTGTTTAAATGAAAAAATTGTTTTTTAGAATTTTTGTATGTTGTCTGTGCGTACGGTTGCCATCCGTCCGGGTTTCCCCGGATTTGTCCTAGTTTACAGGGTGTCCGGGGAGCGTCCGGGCGGGGTTTCATTTGTAGTCCGGGTTTTAAAGTTTTCAAATTGCCGCCGATCGACAATTTTTTAAAATCGGTCCTATAGTTTTTGAGTTTATTCATTACAAACAAAAATAGCAACAAGAGAGCAAACTGCGTTACGCAGTTATAATTGCGCTGCTCATTATAGAGGATGACCCCTTGATCGAGTGGTTAAGGTGTTTGCTTTAACTCACTGTCTCAGGGATCACGGGTTCTTTTCCCGGCTTTGGAAATGAACTTTTCACAATTGGCTTTGGTCTGGATTTAGAGCCCATTTCCCTATACCTTCACAATCCCTTATACATAATCCTACTGTAGTCAGCAGCGCAATTGGACCATCTGTGGCATTGCTTGTGTTATAGGCAACGGCAGCACCTCCCATCAAGTGGAATGTCAGCCTGTCTTCCGACCTTAACATTTAAAAAAGCACTGCGTTTAGTAGTCATTTGGAAAGCCCCTCTGGCAGCAGTAACCACCCCCTTACAGAAGACCACTGTGAATTAATCCCTTATCTTTAATCGTACTATGTTAGTCAGCACAAATGCAAAACCTGTGGCGATGTTTGTGTTATGGGCGACGTTACCCACCTACTATCAAGTGGACAGTCAGCCTATCTTAGTAGGCACTATCTTTAGTTAAAATGGGCGTCCCTCAAGGCTCGATTCTCGGTCCGTTTTTGTTCCTAGTTTATATTAATGATTTGCCTCATTCTGTGAATAAGCACAGTATTGTCTTGTTTGCTGATGACACTTCATTAATATTTAAGATTAAAAGGCAACTTGGGTGCTTTAATGAGATAAATTATGCACTTTCTAACGTAGTGCATTGGTTTAGTGTTAATAATCTCCTTTTAAATGCCACAACAACTAAACTTGTTAAATTCAGTACCCCGAACGTTAAAAATATTGGAACGAATGTGATTTTGGGTAGTGAAAAATTGGAGCCCGTGGAATCAACAGTATTTTTAAGTATTACCGTAGATTCGAAATTACAATGGGGTCCTCATATTGAGAAATTAAGTAAAAGGCTTAGCTCTGCAGCTTATGCAGTTAAACAGATTCGACGTATAACAGATGTCGATACAGCTAGGATTGTCTATTTTAGTTACTTCCACAGTATAATGTGTTATGGGATTCTTCTTTGGGGTAGCGCTGCGGACATAAATACTATTTTTATTTTACAAAAAAGGGCCATTAGAGCCATCTATCAACTAGATCCGCAGTGTTCTCTCAGAGAAAAGTTCAAAGAAATAAAGATTTTAACTGTTACATGTCAGTATATTTATGAAAATTTAATTTACGCTCATAAAAATATTAGTCAGTTTAATAAAAAATGTGATGTACACAATATAAATACTAGGTTCAAAAATAATTTAGATTTACATAAGACGCGACTCCACAAGATAAGTAATTCTTTTATGGGTCAATGTATACGGTTTTATAATAAACTACCTGAGATGATAAGAGCCTTATCTATAAATAAATTTAAAGGTGTCATTAAAGCCAAACTCCTCTCGAAAGGCTACTATAAGGTCACTGATTATTTAAGTGACAATGAAGCCTGGATTTAGAGCTTGGATCCGGAGCTCATACTATGTTTTGCTTAGTATTGTATATGAACTTTATGTTTGTATTAAGTGTACTTAATTGTAATTTTTATATTTTAAAGATGACAAAAAGAATAGTATCCTGAGTTTCTTTCGGGGTTTCTTCTCAGGATCGTCATCTTGGCTTTTTTTCCGAAACCCTAGTAAATTTAAATTTATAATAACGATCATAAGAGTTTCGTGAGAAAACTAATTGATAAATAAATATTTTGATTTTGATTTTATCTGATAAACCTCTCACGGAATGTCACTTAAGCAAGTGCCCTGCCAATTTTAATAGGACAAGGGATTTGGAAGTGACAGCGAAATAAGCTCTGGCATTCGTTACTCACTGTGAGGGGATGGTTACTGCCGCCAAACGGGCTGCCCAATTTTGACAGTTAAAAGAGTATAATTTTTGTTATTAAGTTTCTTAAAAGGTTAAAAGATTATAATTTTTGTTTTATTTAAAGAAACTAAAAATGTAAGCTTCTAAAAACTTCAAGATTTTTTCAAAAAAAAAAGTTTTTGTCATGTCCGGGTTTTAGGCTCTAAAATCCGGGGTTTTTAATGCTTTTTGTCCTGGTTGGTAGATTTTAGAGATGGCAACCCTATCACTGAAATCGAAATCGATATCACTGAAATCGATATTGATGGTTACCTAGGCTATAGGCTACTTTATATCATGGAAAAACGTTTTTCAAAAAACGAACTAGTGATAAAATAATGTCTGTTAAAATAATGAACGATAACCGAAGAAGGTTTATATCTATTATTTGCAGGAGAAAACAATATATAAACAACCGTACTAAGCCGGCGACGTTTCGCTAGTATAAACGTAAACAAAATATAACAAAACAAAACAAACATTTAATACTGTAGGGTGCCCGCAAAGACACTGACTCACTTCGCATGCAATTATTATAATTAACACGCGTATACACTACATCTATACTAATATCTACTTATGCACCCTGCAATACAGCATAGAACTATATAATAATATCTATACTCTATTAGAATTATTACAATAATTCATAGTAATTATTGTTATTCATTAACTACCGTAAGAATAAATTAATAATTATTGAATCATCGACATTTAACATATTTGTAAGTATACCTAACTACTGTTAGTGATTTTATAGGCTAATAAAATATTCTAAATTGCTTAAGTGAATAATTTATTACACAAGTACTTCGAATAATATATATTACTAACTGTTGCACGCGACTTCGTCCGTTGTTTTTGAGTTTACTAGTTTTTGAGTTTATTAATTACAAGCAATTGTATTTTTGAAATTTTGTAAGATAAATTTAAGAATATGTAAATTTTAACTACGATTAAAACAAAATTTTTAGTCACGCAATCTTTAGCATTTCATCTAGTAGATGGTAATCAACTTGCAATATTAATCTTAAAATTATTTTAAAAAAAAATTTGAACATACCTCAGTCAGTAAAACAATGTCAATATTGTCAATCATCTCGTCGGGACTCGTCTTAAAATGAGTCATTATAGCCATTAACTAAAACCCGATTCTTACATCCTTACGTAACTTTCGTAACCTTGGATCATCGACATTCTGTTGCTCACATATAAATTTCCCAAAACGGCAACAAAACTTGTTTTTTTCGTAATATTCTATGATATTTTATTTTCACCATATGGTACACGTCTCATATATAGGTATATACTTTTATTACCTTTTTTTTGTCATCAGTGCTACTTTTTATAAGCGCTAAGTCTGCAGGTGTCTAATTAATCCTGTTTTCGTCCTCTAATCTATATTAATTAAATAAATAAATAATAAAAAAAAACTTCATGTGTGTCAGCTCCGACACACGACAGGAGTTTACTCCTTACCACTCCTTACGAACGATTATAAAATTTAAATTTTCACTATTCGAACACGCCGAAAGAACATTGTTATTTTTTTTAAATAATATTGTGTAGAGGGCGCCAATATCCATGAAACTTCAGATATTCAAAAAAAAAAAATAGAACGTAACGCATTCGTACTCGCATTCGTGTGACAATTTTGATTTTAGTCCTATAAATATTCATACAAATCGATTTTTAAGGAGTAAACCAATAAAAATGTAAAACCAAAGTGGCAGTTGCCGTTGTCATGGCAGCCGCTGACCGTTGAACGTCAAAGAAAACCACAGCGAAGCGTGGTCGGGCTCAGCTAGTTAGCAATAAATTTAAACTTTACTAACGAGTTTAATTTAAACTTTAAGATAATATTTATTAGGCATTAATCCTTAACAACTTATAATTATTTTTGGGAATAATTAGAAGAATTATACAAAATAATGTAGTTACTTAACTTGATAATTCTGAAGAAATGCATTATCTTTCATTAAAAATTTAAAATATAAGATGTATAATTTTTTAATGTTTCCGTAAGCGTGACAATAACAATGCTGTTATAGGCTGTATACGTGCTTGTTGTCTTTGCCTTAAAACTAAAAACAAAAGTTGCTACTGTCAAACGAATTTCAAATGGCGGCAGTGGTACACTGATTTTCATGTCTATATATATTTTTAATTGTTTAAGTAAACATTTGTTTATATTTTAATCGATTTTTATGAGTGATTTCACTCATAAAAATATATAGGGTAATCGATAATATATGCATATTTATTTATATTAATTATGTTTAATGTTTCCTTAAACGTGCCAATGCTCTTATAGGCTGTATAGCATGTGTGTTATCTTTGCCTAAAACTGAAAAAAAAAGTTTTTACTGTCAAACGAATGTCTAGTGACGGCAGTGGTACCTATACACAGTTTTTCTTGTGCACATATTTTTAATTGTTTACTTGAATTCTGCTACTAGTCTAAGTCAATTAAAATGGCTAATGAAGCGGTTTTAAAATATTTGCTGGACACGAATCGTCCATATTCGTGTGCCGATGTCACTGCAAATTTACGCGGCGCTTTCACAAAGGGAGCTGTACAAAAAGCGTTGGACGCTGAAAGTGAAAATGGTAAAATAAAATGCAAGGTGTATGGCAAGCAGAAAGTGTATGCCGCTATACAGGAAACGGAAACTTCCGAAGGCGGAGACGACGATCAAATAGGTTGGTTTCGTATTTTACGAATATATACATTTATATTTTGAAATGATAATTGTTTATGGGCGTTTATTGCTGAGTAGTGAACGTAAGTAAACCGTCACGCTCAGGATCGGTGACGCTCTACTCGACATCAAGCGCCCTCGGATTGGTGACGCTTTGAATCGTGTATATGTATATACTCGGCTCTGTATCTAAGTATACCTACCTACTAATATATACAGATATGTGTGTATGTATGTCTATGTAGGAGGTAATCTTCAAATACTCATCCAATTTAAAAAATCTCAGCAATAGATAGAATAGAATTTCAGGATGGACATAGGCTAAATATTCCAATAGCTATCTAAATTATAGATGTTATTTACAATTATTACAAGGTATCTTTCTTTATCAGATTACAACGCCGAAATTAAGAAGATAACTCAAGAGCTAAGCGTCAAAAGTGATATTTTGAAATCGGCCGACAGCAATCTGAAAACTATCGTCTCTGAACCCACAACACAGACAGCAATAACTCAAATAGAGCAACTCAAAAAATTCATAGATGATTCGAAAACTAAACTAGATGTTTTGAAACAGTCCACTGGCTCTATAGACGCAAAGACCCTTGTAGACGAGCACGAAAAATTTTTGAAGCAGTATAGGTATGTTAATTCCGTATACGACACTAGCTCGTTTCCGCGACTTCGTTTGCGTTGAAAAATGAAAAATATAATACCTCTCCTAAATAACGCCCGACATTTTAATCACGGTGACGTTATGCCGTTTTTGTGTGAAATATCATATACAGTCCAATTAGATAGAGCCAACTTCGAGAATCCCAGTCGGATGGGTAGCCGAAGGGAAGCTCCGAGACATCTTCTCGTCTAAAATTCCTAAGTGTCTCAAAACAAAAGTATTCAACCAATGTGTGTTGCCCAGTGATGACATATGGCGCTGAAATGTGGTCTCTATGGGCCTCGTGAGAAAGCGCTCAACGTCGCTCAACGAGCTATGGCCCCCTAGCTAAGATGCAAACGCTTCGTTGCGTATTTCGCAAACGAAGAGAGAACGCTACGAGAAAACTTTGTGATTGGTCAAAATTTTATATGGGCGTTACAACAACCAATCACCAAGCTTTCTCTCTTCCTTTCCGAAGTACGCAACGAAGCGTTGGCATCTTGGCTAGGGCCCATGGATAGGACTATGCTCGGGGTTATACAAAGAGATCCGTAAACGAACGAAAGTTCTAGGAAGTGTTTATGGGGCGGAGAGCCTTGGGCCGCTGGGGCCGGAGTTTCTCGAGAGGAGAAAATTGAACGGCAAACGCAGTTTGGACGTCCACCCACAAGGACAGACGACCTGATAAGGGCCGCGGGTCGAAGGTGGATCCAGGCTGCTTCTGACCAGTCCTATTGGAAAGTTATGGGGGAGGCCTATGTACAGCAGTGGACGTCTTGCCGCTTAGAAACTAAAGTATAAAAATAATGATTTCATTACAGAAGCCGAAAAAGGATAGCCAATGAAATTATTGAAGCAATAATGGAAGGCTATCAGAAATCGAAAAAATGCCTTCTGGAAGAGCTCTGTATAGAAACAGATGAAATGGTTAATTTCAAATTGGCTTCACTTGAATATTAACTTTTTTTTCATTTATATTACTAAGATTCATTTGAATTACTAAGATTCGTTTAGATAAGTAAGATTCATTTGGATTACTGATTTATTCAAATTACTAAGATTCATTTAGATAACTAAGATTCATTTGGTTTACTAAGATTCATTTGGATTACTAAGGTTCATTTAAATTACTACTAAGATTCATTTAGATTGCTAAGATTCATTTACTAAGATTTGATTTTGATTACACTTTAGTGTATTTTGTATTTAAAAAAACATGATTTAAAAATACAATTTTGATGTTCTTGTATTTTTAATGAATTTGTGTTAAATATACATTAATTAACATACTTACTTAAATTAAAGTTAACTTAATTAAATACTTAAATTAGTGTTTTTCTTTTAGACCTAAGTCCCGATTACACTGTACTGACTGTACATTTGATTTCGTCTCGAACTCTTAATATTGTTACTAGCTGGCACCCGCGATTTCGCGCGCGTTCTTATATATAACGCCTGACATTATACTTTTTCCAAGTTTTTGATCTTTATTTTTAGAGAGCCAATGCCCTATTCGAATATTTAGCCTATGTCCCTCCTGAAATTATATTTCAGGACGCCTTCTTTGTCCTTCTTTCACAATTTGAAAGGGACATTACATGTATCAGTCTAGCACGCTATAATGTGTTATTTATTTTAACGACTTACCCTTGAAATAATAATGCCAGCGATCGATATCCTTATTCTAGGCCCCTTGAGAAGTTTGTAACGAAGATCAACACCGTTCCAGAACGATACAAAGTATCTTTTGATCTGCACGTTGTCGCCCCCGTGTAATCTAGACATTAGAAAAAAAATATATTAAATTTATATTTTAACAATATTATACTTACAGTGACACTAGCACTAATTACAATATAATACAATTGGGACAACTTGCTTGATTATTGGATTTATTGGTAAATTAATTGTACTAAAGGGTCGTGCGTGTGCGTGCGTGTGCGTGCGTGCGTGCGTGCGTAAATGCGTGCGTGCGTGCGTGCGTAAGTGCGTGCGTAAGTGCGTGCGTGCGTGCGTTGTGTGTAATTATCTCAATAGGGCGATAGGAATAGAGAGAAGGATAATTTTTTCAGACTTAAAAGATTATCTACATAAAATTTAACTAAATTAGCAGTAAAATATGTTACTCGCTGATAATGTAGCTTTCTATAGGTGAAAGAATTTTTAAAATCTGTCCAGTAGTTTTTTGAGTTTATTCATTACAAACATACAAACCTTCTCCCTTTATATTATTAGTATAGTATAGATTAGTATAAAATATTAACCTATAACCGTCGTAATCAACAATAACGAGGATTTCTGGATAAATAACGTATGGCGCCTCTCTCTTCCTTCTGCTGTGTGTTCCCGTGGAACGTTTCCTTCTGAACCTCTTCGCCAAATGATCAGGCTCCATGAAAGCTGTAAAAGAAAGAGCAATAAGTATGCTTACATAATATAAAAGAGACTAATCGACAATACTTATCAACATGATAAGTACCTTTACCTTGAAATTAACTTAAGTAATTAACTTCTGTTTTAAGAGAAAGACCAATTTAGCAAAAACTTAGTATTTACAGGTTAAGGAATAAGAAAATGAGCTCCTCACTCACCGAAACATAACAGCACACATGCTGTTATATCACGGTTATTTTCTGTAAGGGGGTTCGAACGTTCGAAACGTAGTGTGCCCAGCCAAACAAGACCAGAGCCATCTTTGAAATAAAAGGTTAATTTTCAAAGTTAACCCTCCCGGGAATCGAATCCGGGATCCCTGTGTCTGATAGCGCTAAGGCAAGCCCCCTAATCACTAAACCAATTACAACTCTTCACCACCATTTAGCTGGCTTTTCGATTTTGTTTCCTATTTTAAAATCAGTTAAGAATAATTTAACAAATATTTACGGTGTGTAAAATTGTTTATAAATTCCATCGAAATACTACCTAAAACTTACCTTAAGTATATCATAATGAGTTTTTATTTTTTTTATTTTATGGCCTGGTAACACATAATAAATGTATATATTCTGGGACAATGTAATGTTGTATCACACATATATAATGTAGTCTGTGTTCGATAAAAGTCACAATGGGTCGAGCAACAAATGGCTTCGCAAACAAGCAAAATGTCACGCTTCATCTCGAATTACCAAACTATTGATTAAATAACAGATAGTTAACACTAAATTATCAACCGGGTCTATAAGTAAATCATATGTAGATAGGTAGGTACGAACAAAATTGAATAAATAAACCGATGACGTCTTATATCTGACCCAATGACCCGAGACGCAATAAATTTCAAGATACATAAGTTTAATTAATAGAAAAAATGCAAATCCGTAGTAATGTTTCAGTCGTTAAAGGTCAGTTTTCATTGTTCATTTTGTTATGCGAAATTATTTTCTTACGTCTTAATACATTTTAAAAATGCTTTTTTGATTTTTTTTTGTAGTTTTTGGGTAGGTTAATTTTACATATTAATATATTTATGAAATTATTTATTAAATGAGTAAGTCAAAACGTCTACTTTCATTTAAAAAAATTATAAATAAAACTAGCGACCCGCCCTCGGCTAAACTATCTAGGGATATTAATGGATCGGGAAACAAATTTGAAAAAGAATTGTCACAGAGTAGAGAATTTAAAACAACATTTTAAAAAGTATGGATAATTCGAAATCCGTGAGGCTTTTTACCAAGACTACCAAGACTATTTATAAAATAGATTTAGTACACATTCGTCAGATTCCACTTTCATCTTAAATCGAAATTTATAAAAAGTTAGTTCGCTTTGGTCATTATAGCCTATGTTACTCGCTGATAATAAGCCCTATTCCGTATCATTCACTTTATGGATAACGCCAGCAACCGTTAGACACATTTAACCTTTAAAATGACATATCACATTGATTTTAAAGGTTAATATGTCTATAACGGTTGCGTTATCCATAAAGTGAATGTTACAAAATAAGGGTGAATGTACCTTTCTATAGGTGAAAGAATTTAATAAAAATACAATTCTTTTCTCTTTATAATATTAGTATAGATAGAGCTTGAATAGAGCTAACACCAGTTTCAGTTTGAGATAGAATAGCACATTTGTATATAGATATAATAATATGTAGATCAAAGAAAGATCAATTATTTTACAATACGATCAACTCAAGGGTGTTACATAAACTGTTCTGTGGCATAGGCACAAAGCTAATATAGTTCAGGTAAATATCTAAGCGAAAACAAACAGCGAATCATCATTTTATAAGTGAGTAGGTACGTGTTGGCATTCACGCGGAAACCGGTGCGATTTACATAACCGATTATATTAATCACAATCGATTATCTTAATTATGTACCCGCGACGCAATCGATAATTTTATTTTCATGTGCCATACTAGCCTGTGGAATTGGTGCAGTTTACCTTACTGCACTTTATAAACCCTTCCTAATATGTTACTACTTCAACAACTTTGAACAGCTGTAATCTCAGGAACTATCAGGTCTAATTTAACTCATTTTATTGGGAATTTAGTGCACTTTATTAACTTATAAGGTAAATTTTGCCTTAAACCCATTTCTTAGGGGTCAAAATTGTCGAAAACTAAACCAAACTTTAAAACATCCATTTTTTAGGGCAGCATTTGTGCTGTTATCTCACTTGCGCCTTGCGGACCACGAGGCGCGGGAGGGGGTTTCATTCCTTCGTGGTTGATGTTCCTCGGTCGCGCACGAAGCGTTACAGTTCCACCTTCCTTTTCCGAACTGCTAAGGAGTGGAACTCATTGCCTGCGTCTGTATTTCCTCATAATTACAATTTCGGGGTCTTCAAATCTAGGGTAAATGGGCACTTACTAGGTAAGCGTGGTCCACCTTCGGCCGCATCTGCACCTTATTCATCAAGTGAGATTGCGGCCAAGCGCTGCCTTGACTCAATAAAAAAAAAGTTGTATGTTTTGGTGAGTGAGTAAGAGATGCCATTCCTTATCCTTTATCCTTCTAAGGTCGGATAAAGGATCCATCAAATCCATTACCTACCATCAAATAGACCTTCAGTCGTCTGCCGAGCAATGTCAATGTCAGCCATATCAATGTAAACACATTGCCGTTTATAGTAAAATCAATAATACAATAAATAAATATTCGGATTGCAATTTCTGAACGCAGCCAATTTAAGTTTGAAAGAAATTCTGCTCGTATTACGTATACATACCATAGTCACCCAAGTGGTCGTCTTGCGCCGGTTCCCGCTTTATGATGACGTGGCGATGACCATTCAGAGCTCTTCTCAATCTATCCTGTGCTTCTTTACTTCTTTTACCTGAAAAATTATTATTATTTCAAATAATAGAACTATTTGGAAATGAGAGTAATAAATAGCTATCATAACTAGCATACATGTGTTTATTCTAACATTATTTGTAATAATGGTGGTGTGTCATTAAACAAATAATTAAAATACGTAAACATTATTATAGAAGCTATAATTGGTTTGTATTTACCATGCAAGCATTTTATGTGCACTTAGTTGTCATTACTTTAAACATGGCTTTCGTCATTTGCCATAGAACATAAAAAAGCTAAGACTTACCAAGAGGCAAACCAGTGTCGATGGACACCATGTCGGCCATGCTGCTTGGGTCCATGAACATTTCGTCGTCTTGCGCGGCGGCTGTCATCGTGTCTGGTATCGGTCTGATCACCAAATCGTGACCTATTGACCCTTCCTGTACACAAAATTGTATATTTTTTTGTACATTTAGCTTTATTGCGTCTTTCTATCTGTACAACCGGTACTCAAATATTGATCACACGATTTGAATTTGGAAAGAAGAAAATTTAAATTTACTTTTTTAAATATTTAAAACTAGCGCCCCCGCGCCCCCCCCCCCAGATTCGCACGGAAACGGATGCATTTTTCACAAATTATATACCTACACAAGTCTTCCTCGTTTATCGCTCTTTCCAAAGAAGTTAGTAAAGAGAAAGACAGAGGAGGATGGCGACTTTATTGAATAACTTAAGCTGGTGTCTACAACTTCGTACGCGCTATTGTTCGTTATTTGATAATCCTAGATTTTTCCAAGATAAAAAGTATCCTATACGTTTATCCAGGTAATAAACTATCTGTGTGTCAAATTTCATCCAAATCCGTTGAGCCGTTTTTGCGTAAAAGAATAACAAACATCCATACGTCAAAATATCCATCCTCGCAAACTTAGTACTTAAAATCCCTACCATTAAGATCTATTGAGGTGCTAATGGTGCTAAGCGATTGTGACCCCATCAACAACACACAATGGTGTGTAAGTAGACTAAGGTCGGTTACACAACAACCAAGCTCGGTACGCACTATGCTCACGTGAAAGACAAAAGATAGATTTCGCGAACGATTATCATTTCAAACTTCGTGCTGTTGACCTAATGTGTTTTTTTGCGAGAACACGTAATTTTAATCTATAGTTTGTATATGTAGTTAACTATCACTTATTCCCACTAACTTCATCATCATCATTATCATCTAAAGGTTAGCCGCTAGCTAACATTAAAAAGCTAACATTTAGTCATTAAAACACAATTCATTATTATTAAATTTATAGCCGTACTACCCAATAATGTATGCAAAGGTATCAAATTTCAAACATTATAAGAAAAATTTTTTTTTCGTGGCTGCTGTATATTATATTTTTATTTTTATTTATTTTCTGTGTGGCCGAGGTGCCCCCTCACAAGTACCTGCAAGGTTATCCATTAATTACCGGACACTATATACATATAATCCGACGAATTCGTATACATATATGTATTCACTTAAAACACACGGCCGTGTCCACGATACAGCCACATCCCTTTTTTGTATCACAAAGGGTGGCCACAGAAATCATGACGGTCTACTTGATGATAGGTGGATACCGTAGCCTTAAAGACATGAGCAACATTCGAAAGGATGGAGGTGCACGGACGACCCTGCAGGAATTTTCTTTCAGCGAGAAAAATAGAGCGAAATAGGCAGAAACACTCTCCGATAAGATTGTTTGCGCGTTCGTGGGATAAAGTTTCTAATGGAATTGAAACATGACATTGGTTTTAATCTATCTAGGTATCTATTTTCAAACGTTTTAAAATATCATTTTATTGGCATAGTAACATTTAGTAGGTACTATTTAACACTTACATAATACATGGTAATAAGTTCTTCCAAATTTTATCACGTACTACTGATTTATTTTATCGTCGACATTGATACGTGGCCAGAACACATAGGCGATAAATAAATAGCGAGACATAATAGCGTTTTAGCGATTTTCTGACTGATTGGCAACTGGTAAGGTCGCTTGAAGAGCACAAAAAGAAACAGCAATTATAACTTGATCACAACAACAACTAATTGATTTGCAAAAAATATGGAAAAATTGGACACACTGCATCGTCGAGGTGCGTGGTCAAAACAAAACCAACAAATAAAAAAGTCTTTAGTCAAGCTTTAACCAATTATATCTGTGGTTTGAAAAGCATGAGACTTGTACATCTATATACGGATGTTATATACATCCATGACCGTAACCGAAACTATGGGATATCCGAAATAAAAATCTATCCGTAACCGTAATCGTATCCGATATAAAAGTTTCGCATAATTGCGAAGAAGGGCGGTCCAGTCAAAATTATGTTCCTATTTCGCTTTTTTATTTTACTTTTACAATTTCTTTAAAATCTAATTATCCGAAATTATTGGATAATCCGAAATAATTTAGTAACTGAATCGGTATAATATCATATCCTATATCCGTATCTATATCCAGATCCGAAATTTCATATCCATAACATTACATACATACATCTTATATCTTCTAGGGAGAAGCCGAGAGCGGGCCACTAGTATCATAAAATTTGCAAAAAAATAATAAACAAAATGAGATATAAACTATCCTATCTTTTAAGTTGGACCAAATAACAGATACTTATGAAGTTTGATCAAAGTGGGTTCAGTAGTTTCAGAGTTTATCGCGAACATACATCGTGACACGAGATTTTTATATATATATATATTATTAACATCTGTTGATACTTATTCAATACAGCAATTATTTATCTGTGAGTTCCATAATGTTCTCACAAATGGCGGTTTAAAGTAATTTATCGACTGGATTGAGTAAAAAATTGCACCCGTGCGAAGCCGGGAGCGGGCCACTAGTCTTATATATAAAAATCTCGTGTCACGATGTATGTTCGGGATAAACTCCGAAACTACTGAACTGATTTTGATAAAATTTCGTAACTATATGTAATTTGGTCCAACTTAAAAGATAAGATAGATTTCATTATGAACCCAGGCGAAGCCGGGGGCCACTAGTATCTTTATATATTATAAACATGTAAGTATGTGTGTATTAGGTTTCCTGTGAACTCCAAAATCGCTCTATCGATTTTTCATCAAATTTTCAGACAATCTTCAAATTAGCCCAGCGAGTGATCCTTTGAAGTTTAGTAGCGAGTGGATAAGAAAAAGTGGCAAGGACGAAGGCGCGGGCTTATATCATCTTAGATTTTCTTAGACTTTATTTTATAAGCTGGTTTTATAAAATAAAGTCGCTGTCCGCCTGCGTCTATTTCTTTTAAACCACCCAACGCATTTTGATACAGTTTTCACTAGTGGAAAGAGCGATAAACGACGAAAGTTTGTATGTATTTATAATTTGCCCAATTTGCCTACATCCGTGCTAAGACGAGTACGGATCGCTAGTTCTTTATAATTGAAAGCAGTTGCATTTCAATAAAATACTAATGAAAATTACGTTCAATATAACGATAATTGAAAGATCGATATAAAAAAATAAAAATAATGCATTGACAACATCTCCGTCACGATGACTCGCAAGATAATTTTTTTAAATGACACATTGCGGTTATAAAGTTATAAGTTATAAAGGACTAATTGCACACATTAGGATACAGGGAAAACCTCTGATCACATTGCATAAACATTTAGAATATGTCTTCTTAGGGGCAACAACAAATCATGCATCGTGCGATGTTACATTTTATTTTGATCGTCAATTACAGCTTTTTCTAACTACATATCTATATAATATACATATTTTAAAATAAAGTCGGTAAATAAATAAGTACCTAATTATAACGCCTGACATCTTTACCGAAAGATACTCAAATTGTCCCTTGTGTTAAATAAAATTTGTTCTACTCTATTACGGAGTGAAATTTTGGGTTTTCTCACCACCACAAGTTTGCCGTGTTGGGGATGTCTTCTGATGAGTAAGGCGGCGCCATTCTTCTCGTCCTGATACAGTTCTCCAATTTCTTCTTCTTTGTCCTGTTAAAGAAGAATAAAAGTTATGAAAAATACACCTTAACAGACACAATTTACATGAGCCGTGAGAAATTACCAAAATAAGTCGATAGTGAGTGAGAATTTTTACAAATTAGAAGATGCTTACGTTAAAAAGAAAACCTAGAATATTATAGCTTTGGCTGTGCGTTGATTGTCAGTCAGGACGTAAGATTTTATACCAAACTATATTTATATAGATAAAATTTCACGATACCATAGCAACAGAGCTTATATCTTACTTACATATAGCATGCAAACTCACACGTAACGCGATAACAATCTTAAACTCAAAAATGAGTTACGGATCACGCTTTTGCCTCTTCCCACGAGTCTTTACTTACAGAACAGTTAATACAGAATCATAATATTTTTTGTTTCAGACGTGCGTGA
Source organism: Synanthedon andrenaeformis (assembly GCA_936446665.2). Lineage (NCBI taxonomy): Eukaryota > Metazoa > Arthropoda > Insecta > Lepidoptera > Sesiidae > Synanthedon > Synanthedon andrenaeformis. The sequence goes on from OW387798.2 coordinate 3,754,852, forward strand.
TCGTTCTTTCTTCGCGATATATAATTTTTAACTAGCTCTTGCTAGGGACTTAGTTTGCGTTCCTCGGAAACAGTCCTTTCCAAGTTTTCATGATGATCAGTTGAGTCGTTAAGGCGTGAAAGCAAAGAAACTTACTAATTCCTTTATAATAACAGTTAGAATATAATTAGGCAATCTTCACATCAGACCAGCGGGTGATGCTGTGAACTCTTAGTTATTTTTAGTAATAAAAAGTAATATTTTTAATAATTTAGTAATATTTTTTTTCTTTTTATTTATTTATTAATATGTACATATTATGTATAACTATCTGTTGGACGCTTTCGTCCGCGTAATTTTATGAAATATAGCCTATATTACCCGCCAGTCCATTAGTTTTTTAGTTTATGCATTACAAACAAAAATACAAAAACACAAATCTTCTCTCTTTATAATATTATAAAGAGAAAAAGATTTAAGCTTAATCTTGTACCATCGCAACTCTGCCAATGTCCACATAGAGCGATCAATTGTAACGCCGCCACTTAACAAACAATAACAAATAGATACATTTGTAATTAACTTTACATAATATCAATAATGCAATTTATCTTAATAATAGCGTAATAACGTATTAAATAAGTAAATACTTCCGCGATATATCGCACGTCAATCAAACGTATGAAGTGTGCGCACGACAATCAGTGTACTGCCTACGGGATGTAAAACTTAATACCTTCCCAGACAACGGCAATTTGTCGCTTCATGACAAATGATGATTTTTGTTCGCTTTCAAAGTGATGTCGGACCCTTTGGACCCACAAGTTTTGACCCTATCTACGAAAAAGTGCTCGTTGGACCCGCTAGTTTTTTATTTGTATGTCCCGTTTGACCCGCTGTTATAAAAGGTACAGTCTAACTAGCAATTTAGTCGATATGAATAGTCGTTACATGAGACTTTGAAAGGAAAAATATTATGAATGAAAAGGGTATATTAATCTGTTATGTTATGCCCAAAAAATCAACAAGCTTTTTGTCAGTAACGAAGAAAAAATCAAATGTTGACGTGGCTTTAAAGAAAGCTAAGACGGCTGCACGGATTTAGCACACAATTGTTTATAGTTCAATTAACTTAGAGGATACTTTTTATCCCGGAAAAAATGTTAGGTTTTCAAGAGATCTTCTAAAAATATAATGAATTCGGCACCACAGTCGTCACAGCTATAGAGATCAGGTGTTAAGGCTTAGCACGCACTGCGCGTACGTTTAATCGCGGTGCCTGCTAAGCCTTATATTGTTCATGTTTCATGTTCAAGTCGCGGGCACCAGCTAGTTAATAAATAGTTAATAAAGTAGGATCAGAGAACTTAATAACTCATGCGCTGAAAAACTCCTGTCAATACTAAAAAAAAGGTTAGATTAGATTAGCTTCTTGCGCGTCTAGGCAGCCCTTTATGTGCACATATATCTTAATAATCATTTGTTTTGCAACAACTCTGATTAATGGATTAGTTATACACCACACATGTTTTATGTAATAATTTTGTTATCTAACATCCTTCTTGGATCCTCTTCCATGACTAATTTGTTACCCAATATCTACCTTCACTTGTAAAAGAGATCTTCAAGGATTTACCAATACCTAAAGATTTTCTTACAAGTAAATCCCTCACAGGTAAGAGAGAGTGGTTGACGAGCACGTTGGATGAATGGTTAGGGTGCTAGCCTTAGCGCTCTGTTCCAGGGTTCCCGGGTTCGATTCCCCGCAGAGTCAACTTTGGAAATTAACTTTTCAAAGTCGACTCTGATCTGGATCTGGAAAGTAGTAGCTGGGATATTGCGTTTCGCAGTCATTTGGGCAGCTCCTTACAGATGACCACCGTGAATTAACAGCACGTGTGCTGTTGTATTTCGATGAGTGAATAAGGGATGCCAGAGCCCATTTCCCTATCCCTTTCCACTAAGGTTCAGTAGCACATTTGCAGCACCTGCTTGTGTGACGGTCCACTTCTCATATATTTTAGGATTAATTCAACGAGAAAAACGTTTGAAAATTTTAAATATATGTCTAGTTTTAATATTATTAGAATTTGATTTGATAATCCAAATCACGATTGGTTGTTTGGACATAAAAGTAATATCTAATTTGTAATTCAATTAGCATCTGTGTTTCAACAATGTTAACGATAATATCCGACTTTGTATTCCATTTGAGAAACATGTGTTAGTTATTGGTATTCAAGGTTATTGGAAATTTCAATGAGTCCCGTCTGCTTCTGCTTCTACCAATGTTCACGTGTAGACTGGAATGGACATTACGAAACAAATGAATCGTTGAGCAAACCCCTGAGACCGCGTGGTCCGACTTCTTAGTCCGATTGATCGCACGACGACGCGGACTTTTTTCCCGTTGGTCCAATTGATCGGACTAACTAACATCAAATTCGCTGATTTTTATGCAATCTTTACTCCGCGTAAGATCTCTGCATCGTACTCGTACGGTGGACGCAGACTGCTTCTGACCAGTAGATTCTATTGGAAAGTATTACGATTTTCAATGCCATCTTTACTAAAAGATCTTTATCTGCAAAGTAAAGTATTCTGTTCATCTTATGGCGGACCCAGGCTGCTTCTGACCGGTCCTATTGTAAAATTATGGGGTTGCCTATGGATAGCGGGCGAATCTCTGCACACCCAGACCATAGTCAACTTTGTAAAGTTCATTTCCAAAGTTGGCGTGCCGGGTATCCTATCCAACCAACCCAAGTCAGAGCGCTATGGCAAGCACCAATACTAGAGCCTCAATACTAGAGCGTAGGAACCAGCAAAATTAGAAAAAACCCAAAGGAACAGCCGAAAAATATTTAAAACTAATTAAATATAACAATTATTAAGACAATCGTATTTGTCTCCAAAACGGCATGTTTACAGCGTTTATCATAATATAAATTATAGACTCACGTCCTATAATATTTCAACACCTTCCTATAATGTTTTACAAGGAAGATTCCGACAGATTATAAGAGATACGAGTGTCGGCTACATAATTATGTAAGTATATAAATTTAATAGTAATTCGTGAATTAGAACGTTTTATAGTTATAATATTTTGTGTCCAAAAAGCTGACCCACACGAAGAAATTATTCGAAAGGAGAGGGCATTAAAATTATTTTTACTGAGAAACACAACTTGGAGACTTCCCAACTACATAAGTCTTCCCAAGTAATGTATCGTCTTATTAAATCTTACATTTCAATTTCATTCAATACCGTATTTCTATACATACTAATATTATTAACACAGCAGATTTGTATTTTTTTACGTTTGTATTTTAATTTTTAATTTTTTTTTGTAATGAAAAACTCGGAAAAGTACTGGACCGATTTTAAAAATTCTTTCACCTATAGAAAGCTACATTATCAGCAAGTAACATAGGCAATATTTTACAAAGTTACGTGTACGAAGTCGCGTGCAACAGCTAGTTTTTAATAAATTGCAGAAACGAACAGTTGCCATGAATGAACGTTGAAATAATTTAGGACATTCGATCGATTGTTCGCGTACCGATGGCAAGGTCGGCAAGATTGTTTAGTTCAAATTACAAAGAGATTTATGACACCACACTGTGTTGGTATATTATTACAAAATCAATAATCCACTTTAAATAACTATAATTAACGTTGTTTTTGTAAACAAGTTCGTACGGACTAAATTATAGTGAAATAGAGGAAGGTTTTGTTTTTGAAGTGAAAATTTCTTTAGGCGCGTTGGGCATTTTTGAGATGGGAAAAACCATTGAACTCGCGACACGACACTGTCATGTAATGTAACGTATTTTTGTGAAGCTACGTTTTCACTTCTGACGTGCAGTCCTATGACTGACATTTTTTTTTTTAAATTTATAGTTCTAATAACTTATATCGTATGCGAAAGGAATTTTGATTTATGAATTCGACCAAATTTTATAATACACTAAAATGCATTATTTTATAATGTATGAATTTAATCTTTTCTCTATGTGCCTTATCAGGTTTCCCCAATGGTGTTACAATACATCACTGAAAACCGCATTTAAAACTGTTAAGCCGTTTCTGAGGTTAGTAGCGTATTACCAACACCAGTCAAACAGACAAAAATTCCAAAAACTTTTATGAGAATTTTATTTTATTGGTTAGAGAACCTTTATTATAATACTACAAATAAATGAAGTATTTCTATTGCAAGATTCAAATACATAATATAAATTATATAGAATCGGGCCTTGTTCTAATTTTAAATTAATAAGTGAGTATCGTTTAATAAAAATCAATTTTAATGTCAATCATTGTCAATCACATTACTGTGTTAATGAGATCTGACGTAAATATCTGTGTTAAGGCTTATCCTTCCAAAAAATTAAATTTTTGCAACATTTTGTAACAGTATTATTCATTATATATACGTATTTTCTTCAGCGAAAAAAATATATGTTTATCTACAAGATATGAGAAATGATTTGTTGGGATTAAAAATTTTATTTTATTGAAATTGATTCAGGAAAAAAATTCTAAACTCACCCCTTTTATTTTCAGTTGTAACAATCTCACTTCTACAATATTTATCAAAAGATTATGAAATTTTGTACACTTATGAAGATAAGAATGTAGCATGATTTGTTGAAAGCGCTTTTTGAAAATTCGTAAAATTGAATTTTATATAATGTTTTTATCAAAAATATTTCCCCACTTACTCAGCGCTAACCCGTTCTCGTCCATAAAATCAGTGCGGGGCGAGTCGTGATGCTAGACGGACCTGTGCCGCGTTGCGCTTCATCAAATTATTAATTTTTACATAATAAACAAAGAATAAACATTTTAGTGGCAGAACAGACAGTGCATGATAGTGTATATAATACTTTAATAGGTTTTCTTTTTTGTCTTTTTAATTAAATCTTTAAAAAACTAAATATAAATTATGTTGTAATATAATATTCAATTTATTAATAATCTGAAATATTCAATTTGAATATTCAATTAATAATTCATCTGTATATATACTTGTTATCTAAATTTAATAAAGATAGGAAGTAAGCAAAGGAGGCAAAAGCGTAATATATCAAAAATAAACCAAACGAGGAAGGAAAGTTTTCATGAATTTTAATTAATTAATTAATTTAATTAATTAATATTAATAATAATTAATTATTAATTAATACATATAAATTAATAAGCCTAATAAATAAATAATAAAGCCACTATAAAGCCGGATTCCCACTCACGTATCTAGTGACTCATCGAATTGTTCTCCTAGAAGGAGCGGTGGGGGGTTTCCCTATTGTAGGTGGTCGCGTAGGGGACGCCCCCGTGACCTCCAGAAAAATCCGATATCCTCGGTACACCGTTCTGGTAAAAAGTTGGTGAGCGGTTCTCGGAAACTATGAGGGATAGAAGGGTGGCGTTTGCAGAAGGTCATAGAGGGTGATCGGTAGTCACCAAGGAAAGTGTCATCCGGTCTACCGGGGCACCAAAAAAAAGCCCCCTCCTTGGACCCTCCCGACCATAACTGGGAAACGGCGCGTCACAGCCGTGTCGTGTTTGGGCTCATCGGGAACGTCTCGATGAGATAAAAAATTTGACACCCCCTCGGACCCCCCCGACCGTAACTCGGAAACGGCGCGTCACAGCCGGGTCGTGTTTGGGTTCATCGGGGACGTCTCGACGGGATAAAAAATTTGACGCCCCCCTCGGACCCCCCCGGCCGAAACTCGGAAACGGCGCGTCACAGCCGGATCGTATTTGGGCTCATCGGGGACGTCTCGACGAGATAAAAAATTTGACGTAACCATGGTCAACGGTTACAAATAGACCCCCCATGTTAGGTATCATTTGAAAGGATGAGGGTAATCTATCAACACCATCCTCCCAGCCCCCCTCCGCTCCCCCCTTACTCCCCCCTCCGCTCCCCCCTTCCTTTAAAATTACACAATTAATAATAATAAGACCCAAAACCAAACCAAAACAATTAGACATGGCAAAAGACAAGACAAAACGAAAACAAAATGAAAACGTGAATAAATTTTCTACAAGCATTTGTTTTTTTTTTTTTTTAATTCTATTGACATGAATTTTAAAAATTATGAAAAAGGGCTTTTGATAGCTTTTAGAAAAATCAAGCGCTGAACCAAAAATATGGAGAAAATAATAAATGTTAAGTGTGCCTTTTACAGTTCAATATACCCTAAAAAGCCCCACAGAGTTTCCATTTAATCCACTCAGCCGCTTTTTTGTCCCACTCGATAGATTTTTTGAAAAAATTGAAGAAGCAAGATTCTCGCTTTAAAAAGTTCGTAATCTTTATCAAAATGAAAAAAAAAACACTTTTTGTCTCAATTTATTGTCACTTCACTCACTTGGTGAATTTGAAAAAAAATATTAAAATTAAAAAAAAATTATTACCGCCGGCATTAGCGTTATCCAAACAAAACGTACCACGCGAAGTTTGCACGGTTGGTGCAAAAACTCAATTGTTTTTACTGAAAATTAAAAAAATTGTTAGTTTTGATAAAAACTGTTGTTTGGCTCTTTTACCATATATTTTATATTCGTATAAAGAAACATACATACATCTATACATATAAATAAAATTGGAGTGTCTGTTTGTAATATTGAAATAACCGTTTTTTACTACATGCATATGAATATATATACGTACATACACCATATATAAGTACATACACCAAAATAAACCAACCACATAACCAAACCAAATTTTTGTCTGTCTGGGTGTCTGTTTGTTCCGGCTAATCTCTGAAATGGCTGAACCGATTTTGACGTTACTTTTATTGGCAGGTAGTTGATGTAATAAGGAGTAACTTAGGCTACGTTTATTTTAGAAAAAATACACCCCGGGCCAAGCCGGGACCGCGCCGCTATACACTCTAAAAACATAACCCTCGTTGTGGCGCAGACGGGTAAAAATTTTTACTAGGTAACATAATTTACTACCTAAATAACAAAACACGCTTCATTGTTACTGAATTATCCCTCTACATTGTAAATAATTATAAATTTGTAGTATGTATTTGCAGTAAAGTAGGCTCAGTCGACTATGTCGTGCCTTTGTCGTCTAGTCTCCACTCCTACTCTTTGCCATCTCTGTACGGTCGATCTCTTGTAGAGGGTGGCGCGGGGAAATTAGCCTAATATTTCAAGGCCAAATCGGCGTTATACACCTTAAATATGTATTCGTCTGTGTGTGTCGAACGTTTAAAAATTGTTAATCAAAATATTCATTTTCACCGTATGAAGCAAGATTAATTGCGGAGATTGTAAAGTTTTTTCATGTAAAAACTAGTCCTTTTTAACCTAAATATAAACATTTGGCGCTCTTTAACATGTTATCAACGGAAATTACGGTGTTACCAATTCAAATTATTCGCGCGAAATTTAAGGAAATCTAGATCATTAAGTGCAAAAATAAATAGTTATATTTTACAAGTTGATATGAATAGGCGAAGAAACTAACACATGCAGCCTTGATGAAGACGAAACGAGAATAGATTTAACTAATTTTAAAATTACAATAGTTTTAAAAAACATTCACAGATTTTGTTCTCATAAACAACAGATTTTTAACTTTTTTTTAATCTTTATTAGATGGGTTTGCTTTTGGCCAGCATCTAACCGTGTAGGGCAGATGAGACCTACGATGGAGCGAGCTCTCCCAGAAGATGCCTATTCACTCGAACTTTGAAAAGATTTGGGTTATATGATCTCGGAAACACAGACGCCGCCGGATTAAGGATTGAGGATGTTTTAAGCGCTTGGTCCGAAAAAGAGGGATTTTAACAAGATGAGGACGGTAACCAGGCAAAGAAACGATGGTATAAACTATGGTATAACTATGGTATAAAAACTAGGCAAAGAAACTATGGTATACAGCCTAGTTCTGACTGAAATTAACAAAATGACCTTACGGAAAAGTCTTTAGCACATTTGCCTGCTTTACTTCTTCATGGTTAGATAAGATTCTCCGTGGGAATAAAACGCCGCTTTCACCCACCACATTAAAACCAGGTGGCAGTTTTTTAACGCCCTACCGAGAACAATTGTCTGGCGTTCGTATAGTTACGCTCTACGATCAGTTGTATAACTATCGATTAATTATCGTCGCTTCTCTTTTCAGTTTCCGAACGTGACGTGTGATCTATTTTCCCTTTTCTACTCTTTGTCTATTGGTAAAAGCAAGTGAATGAATATAAAATGAGGTGATATACGTGTGTCGCTTTGATGCAGTGTTTAGATTTTATCGTCGAGGAAACGGAGAAACTCCACGAGTTAGTCCAACTAGTTCTACTATTAGCTCTACGATAGAACAGATTGGACAAAAAAAAATCCAAGTAGTTCTACTGCAGAGTGTGACAGATTGGATTCGAATAATTTTGCGTTTGTAGGCGACGGTGGCCATTTTACATCAAGCGAACCGTCAGAATGCTCGTCATGAAAATGAAATAGAAGACAAAAACGGACAAACGATGTTCGCCCCATTTCCTTATTATTAAATATCATCTGCGAATCATTTTAAAGTGACTCGAAAGTACTTATCCGTACCAGTGGTTTGAGAATTATTAATTTTAACTTTTTTTTTATTTGATAACACTAAAGCTCACCATTAGACTAAGCAAATTAGAAAAAGTCTAAAAAGGATCCAAAGTTTTCGCTACATGAATATTATTCATGATATTTCTATTTAATTTATTTTTATATCAAGTATCTTCTTAGTTTGACCACAGACTTTGAGCATAAACGTGTGTCAAACACGCGGTAGTGCGAATGTTTACTTGAATTAATCTAAATTATTTCTAGTGAATTCTATTCTATATCAAAATATTAGCTTTCTTCAGTCCTTCTTCAGTATCAACTTTCACACTCCTGTGTCCAAGCAAAAAGGAAACCAAAGTATTCGCTTCACGTACACGTCATTAAGCATAGATTCGGGAGTACCGGAGTACGTATTATCACCAGGGCCTGGAAACGTTATTTAAAATAACGTTTTCAAAACGTTCTAAACGGTTCTTTTAGTTTGGTTCGCAACTTTACGTTCGGAACGAAAACGAAATAGGAACATTTTCAAAAAACGGTTTAATCCAGTGGACGCGACCTTGGTCAACGTGTGGCACGCACTGAACTGCACTGGTAAAGCCAAAACCTCAATAAAATTGGTATTATTATTCGTAGCTGCCGAGAAAAAATGGCAAAAAACGTTTTAAAACGTTCGAAAACGTTATTTGAAACGAAAACGATTGAAATTTTGTTCATGCCTAAAAACGTTTTTTTTAATGTTCCGTTCGAACGAAAACAAATTAAACCGTTCTTTAGGTATTAAAGTCGAAAACGTTTCTAAAAAAATAACGGTATTCGAGCCCTGATTATCACAGAACATGTAAATTGCAACTCAAGCAGCTATATAGATTAGGGAGTATGTATTACAGAACAAGTAAATAGTATCTCAAGCAGCTATATAGATTAGGGAGTATGTATCACAGAACAAGTAAATATATATAATATAATATAAATATAATATAATCTAATAATATAATATAATATAATATAATATAATATAATATAATATAAATATAATATAATATAATATAATAAAATAATATAATATAATATAATATAATATAATATAATATAATATAATATAATATAATATAATATAATATAATATAATATAATATAATATAATATAATATAATATAATATAATATAATATAATATCTTCACACATTCCACACAGCACCATCTAGTTCCACACTAAGCAACTTAATGCTTGTATTATAGATACCAGACAGTTGATATAATACATAGATTACTTTTTTTTTGTAAATACATACATATTATAAATACAAACATCCATGACTCAGGTACAAAGGTAAATGTTAACACATAAACATTTGCCCCTAGCGGGATTCGAACCCGCGACCGTTTGGTTAAGAGCTACTAGCCACTAGACCAACCATCTCAAGCAGCTATATAGATTAGGGAGTATGTATCATAGAACAAGTAAATTGCATCGCAAACAGCTATACCTACTTAGAGTACCTTGCCTATTGCTTGCCACTCCGTTGGTAAAATTCCTTCCGCAGGCGAAGTATCATTGCACTTAGCTTTCTATGGTCTAATCTGATTGAGTGTTAGGGAACCTGTTTACGCGTTTATACCTAAAAACCTCTGTTGCCACGGCCTTTATTTATTGAAACACGCGTTATTAATTCTCTCCGTCGTGATTCGCGAGCGTAACAGAATATGGAATTAATTCAAGCAAAATTATTACGTTTTGTATTTAAAAGATGGCATAACGAACTTACGAAGAGATCTTTTCTTTGTTAATAAACTCTATAAACTTTTGCTGTCAAGATCCTGGGAGAGGCTTTGTAATAACTATTAGTAATTTTATACGCAGTATTATGGGACTGTCGTAATACTAATGGTAAAGAAATTAATCCCTACTTCCACGTTAATCCCCACTTTCCGCGCTGGCCTTAAAATCAGTCAATATTAGTTCAATCTTAAAGAAAATTCAATGGTTGCTGCAGTACAATTCTTACTATTAAATAAGAAAACTATGTTCACTTATATAATTCAAGGGCAATCATTGATGATGACATTCAAAGTGCTATGTAATACATAACCTGAAATTGCCTTGACCTCTGGCAAGTGAAAACATGACACTAGCCAACGGGAGCTGCTTATTGATTCCAAGATTACTCTTGTTATTGATCGTAATTAAGAATAAAAAAACATTTCTGAGATATCATGAAAGTTTGGAAGCAAACTAAAAACTGGAAATAAATTCATCTATATCTATGTCTTTATACTAATATAATATTATAAAGAGAGAATATAATGAATAAACTTATAAGCTACTGGACAGGTTTTGAAAATTCTTTCACATATAGAAAGCTACATTATCAGCGTTTAACATAGGCTATATTGTATAGCCTAGTTACGCGGACGAAGTTGCGCGCAACAGCTAGTATCTGATATATCGATGCAAAAGAAGGGTAGCAAATTGTATCTAATCTTGTTTACGACAAGAAAGCATTACTTTTGATTTTAAGGTATGTTTCATAGATTCTACTACTCACCGATTTCATTTCCTCATAATCAACACCGTGCGGTTGAGTTTCATTCGTCATCACCCGCCACATCTTCAGACCGTCCTTCTTCAACAACCCCTCCTGTTTTCTCAACACCAACTCCAACAACTTCCCGAACGCTTCCAAATCAATTTTATGCACGTTATCTTCCTGATCTACCACATGTTCTTTATCACTAACACTATCACTGATTTCACTAGAATTGGATACACCGAACTGTACGCTGACTGTATTATTTAAATCTCCTATTATATCGACATCTTTGATGAACTGTTTCGCTTTGATGAACATTTCGTCGTTCAGCAGAGATGGTGGGCTCGTCTCCGTTTTCCATGGTTTCTGCGGTTTGTCGTGTGGTATTTTCCCGTGTTGCTGTGTATGGCTATTCGCTGAATGACTGGTTGGAATGTGCCGCCTCGTCAGATGATGGGTGAGTTGGACCAAATGATATTCTGGTACGTGGCTGTGATGCTCCACGTGGAATACGTTTCGGAGTTCATCCTGGGTCATGTGCTCGTGAATCTGAAAAGAAGTGAAAATGTCTCTTTAATATTACACAATTTTTTTTTTTAGAAAATTTTTGTACCCACATATTTTTAGGAGAATTTATCGTGAAAAATAAAACAGAGTAATAATTACAATGAATTCCAAAAATTTAATCTATTCGAACTCTTTTAATGGAGATTATTATTACTTAAACACTATAAAGCTGGTTCATCAAAATTCATAAGAATGAACATGACTACTCATTAAATGTAAAATCCTTAATTGGTTGTTAGGTACGTTTTGTTTTTGTCTATAAATTTTATGTTGAGAGCTGTGGATTTTGAGTAAATGTATAAATAAATAAATATGAGTAAATCCCGTCCTAAGGGAAAACGATGCAGTAATCATAAATTGAACATTGCACATAAAATAAGACCTGAATATACTCGAGCATTATTATATATTATATCTACATAGACAAAATTATAAAATTAAGGTAAATAAATTAATTAATACAACAAAATTAAATTTTAGCAATCAATAACTTCTAGAATACAAAAATTTTCGTACTATGGAAGTGTTTCAGGATTTTTATATTAACAATGTCTGTTTTCAAAATATTATAGAAAATATTAATGTTTGCTATTTTTCTAGTAATTTCGTCATCTCTACAACACACAATAAAATAGACTGTTAATCTTCTTAAATTATACTTCTATTGCTTTCAAAATACGGCTTTTCGCCCTTTCAACCATCAGGGTTTAAAGAAGGGTTTTTTCAGACATATAATGTACTTTTCCACATTAAAAACTTTTTCTATATAATTGTACATTATTAATTCTAGTTTAGGGTTAAAATGTAGGTACCATTGATTTAATTTGCAACACATTATCAACTAACGTTTCAGCTCTAATATGAAGTGTTTTTTTTTTTTTTTTAAAAAAACCTAAAAGCTCTCGCGTTTAAAGGCATCGTCAGAGCCGATTAAGAACAAGGAACAGGAAGAGATATTACCATCGAAACGCGACCATATCTCCATCTCGTTCACTCCTTTCGAACCACGTATTTTCTGTCTTATTCTCACAGTAACATTTTACTAGATGACATTTTCTACGTTGGTACGTATATCAGCGTTGTCAAATAAAGCCATTAAAAATCCCTTTAAATATGCGGTTTAATGGTTCAATCTTTGTTTTGTTGATTTGAATACATCCGTATTGACACTGTTGAATGTCAACGGCTTCTCAAAGACCTTGGCCGAGGTCGGTACTCGTATCCTTTCGAAAGCACTGGTTGGTCTTCATATACGATAAATATATAACACTGTATAATCTTATACATAACTGAACGGGACCTTTTTAATTAATTTAGCAGAAAAAAAAGTCACGTCTAATTATTTAATTATTTTTTTATATTCTTTATTAATTTATTATTGGCGATGATTCGATTGTATTGTTGCTATGTTTAAATAATAAACAGAGTATATACACATATGTAGTATAGCATTGCACATTTTCCGGAGTGCAGTGTGTGAACGAAGTCGCAATGAGAAAATAGCTGCTTGCCGTCATGAGCCGAAAAAAGCGTTGCCTGGCAACGTATAAACAAAATGTCATGAAATTTGGTATTTTGCGTGTAATTTCGTTATATCTTGATAACACCTTCTATTGGCGTCTCCTAAAACAAAAAAGTCTAATTTTTTAATTAATTTCATCTATTTTTTATTGATTTGTTATTGGCGATGACTCTTTTTTGTGGTTGCTATATTTAAATAACGAACAGAGTATAAGTATGGCATAGCAAATTTCCCGAGAACAACGAAGAATGAGTGTGAACGAATTCGTAATGTTTCGTGCTTAAAAAAGTGAGAAAACAACCGTTGGAAGAATCTTTGGGTAAGCTTTTTGTTTAGGCTCGGCCTATTCAACATTCCGGAAGTGTGTGCACGCATTGAACGCACGTGGGAAGGCAGTAATGTCGACCGACTAGAAGAAGGCTTCAACGCGTATACAACATACTTGCGTACAAGTCGGCCTCGATCGACTGATCTAAATATTATGCAACGCGACTGGTCCCACTAAACTTTTTGTTTGCATAATGAAAGTTGTGGGATCCCAATAAGGAAACAATAACAAATCGTAACAAAAGAGAAAAACCGCTTGAACACGTTGAATGTTCTTTTTAAAACGGGGTGATTTTGCGTCGTTTGACCTGTGTGTGTGTGTGTGTGTGTGGGGGGGGGGGGGGGGATCGTAACTCGTAGAATAATAATGTAATCATCTATGCTATAAAAAGAAAATATTTCTGTATTTTTGTGTGTAATGAATAAACTCAAAAACTACTAGACCGATGGTCAATGGTAAAAGAGGCCCATCGTTAACTGATTCACGTTCAAAATTCAAAATAAATATAAACTAAGGTGATATTTCTTCACAAGTAATCATTGCATTCGATTCTACTTATCAGCTTTCTATTTTTAGAGTAACATCCCTAGTGTTTAAAAAGAAAAAGGGTTTACTGACGCAACATTGTAACGTCGTTCAGTTCTTTAGATCAGAAATTGTTTATTATGTTTAGAATGGTTTATTAGTGAAAGCAAATCGTAAAATTACTCGTATCGGTCATTATTACAATAAATATGTAATCGTAATTGAAAAAAGTTAAGCAATTGTGCAGTTCTAACAAAACGAAAAAAAAATTATTTTATGGCCGCCGTTACAAGGTTACGTTGTTGAATTTTGATGAATTGTCAAATGTTACCTATTAAAATGACTTGACATACAGAGGCAGGACGGACGGTTTAAAAACAGCTGTCCACCCCGTAAGGTAAGAAGGTACAAAGCAATGAAGCGACAGAAGAAGAAGGTATTACAAATAATTATACAAACGTGAGTTGATTTACGTAATGCATTTTAAAATACATACCTACAACATCGATGACCTACATACATTAATATTTTAAAAGTCTATAGGTAACTCTAATTATTATTATACAACAACTCGAAACTTGAATGTTTTAACAATTCTAACATACACGTGCATGACACATTGTAATTAAGATATGCTTAGACCGTTTTTTCGTTACATTGTAGTTAAATAACAAAGAGTGTACCTATTGTAAATTATTGACAGTGTGTAACGTCTACGAATTGGCCTGTGTGTGACTAATATAAGTAAGAATTATCGAATATTTTCTAATAAATTTATGTTATGATTTATATGATATCATGTGACGTACAGGTCGACTAGATAGGACATTACCAGTAGACTGAGGCCTATTAATAAATGTATAAGATAATCCATGCTTTGCGGTAAGTGTCTGGATTCACGAACGCAGGGACAATCGGCATGATACGATTGGCTTGGTCAAACTAATTTGACAGTTTGAGGGTGACAGTCAAAACCATTTGAGGGTGACATTTTGAATGACAGCCATACTTGTCATGCAAAATGACCGGTACCTACATCGCCTATTTGGCTTGATCGTGTATGGTTAGCATAAGAAATATCGAAGCGCTAGAAAACAATTGTAAGTTTTTCAATATCTGTTCTGCATTTGCTGCATGATGTTATTCATGTTCAACTACTTTGTACATTTTTATAGTAGGTTAAATTAATTTTTAGGCATTAAAACTACCTATATATTAAAATACTAATGTAAATTTCTCAATGAAAGTCAAATCAGAAGTGGGCTTTATCGGTGCTTTGCTACTATAACCATTATGAACTTAAAAAGAAGCTTATATTTGAAATCGTAGACTGCAAATTGTTATTTTATGGATCAGTTATTATAAAGACCATTTTTTGAGAATTAAATTTTTTTTTACATCCATAAAGCTGTTTTGATAATTTTGACTTAATGTTATTTAACAGTACTCTATACAAATAGAAGAATAATAAAAAAAGACAGTAAGATAATTTTTTTTAAGAATAAAATAAAATAAAAATGTTGATATTCCGTACTGATAAAACTTATACTGTGCCAACAGCCATTCACTTCCACAGTATCAGCTATCTCACAAGGAAACATAACTTTTATTGTCCAAGAAATACACGCCACATTCCTTCGTTATCAAAACATTACATGTCTAACAATATTTAGAGGCAAAATAATCCTAACTGTAATTAGAATAAGAGCTAATTTCAGTTTATCTTACATTGTAGGGCCTTTATAGTGTTGAGAGTATGAGGGAGTTATTTAAACGACATAAGAATTACAATCTTTATGTAATACGTAAAGGTATTTGTAGTAATTATGTTTAAATTAAAATAAGAATTTTTGACACGCAATGCCATACGATAAATCTGAAACATTGAAACATAGATTTCTTTGTTTTATTCATCATATGCAGTAGTTATGTTAAACCGAGTGTGACGTGACGTGTGCAGGATAGGATAGACTTTGAATAGAGTGGATAGTAGAGTACGTATCAAACAACTATTGACCTCTGAAGTTGTAGCAAGTTTATTTCTTTCTTTCTTTTCAACAAAAAACCCTACAGCAAAAAACAAAATAACATACAATATATACAATATTACTAATTATTAATTCTAAGCCATTGAAATTGCGTCGTGATATGTAAAATCAAGTATGAGCGCGTTTGACTGTACTTGCGCGAACTAACGCCGGAAACAATTTTAAGAGGTCGATAGATTTTTGATACGGACTCTACTAGGATGGGACAGCAGACAGGAGTAGGGAATCCTGAAAAAAATGCTCAATTATTTATTTATTTATTATCACAAGGTAACGAGGCAACGAGGCAGGCATCGATATCTAGAAAACTTAAGACAAGGATTCTAGGACTACCTAATACCAAGTAGATGCAATTCCATACATCCTAGGCTCATAAACTTCAAAAACTTCTCTGTGACTTGAGTTCAAAATTTTATAAAACGTATAATGATAGTACAGGATGCTTAAGTCCTTAATGAGATTAAGAAAAGTCCTTAATTTAAGCATTTAAATCCAGATGACTTCGGTAATAAATAAATAATCGTAAATAATTATTAAACTGCAATAATATTATGCAAATAATTATTAACTTAAAAATAATTTGAGTTTTATTATAGTTAAAAATAAATGGGACGAAAAAATCTCAATATATAGTAATTAGAATTTTACCACAGAATTTTTAAAATGATAATAAAATTGTCACAGTAGTTACTCTAATAATGTAACTCCATTGTAACTAATGCGCCAGGGATCGAATATTGTTATGGGAAAAACGAGGAATTTTTTGGAATGAGGGACAAAATATCGGAACGAACGAGGCATGAATCAATTTTAAGAACACAATGACCAGTAACGATAATCCCAGAGAGAGGAAACTAAATAAGTTTAGTACAGTTTGTAAACGGCTTAAACTTATCACTCTCACTAAGCACTCTCGCTTTCATTCCGTTTTCACGTAATCACGCGAGTATACTCTGGCCTCGGCAACACTACGCCTTCTTGGTTGCGAAATTAATGTCAGATAGACGCATGCAGATAATGACCCACGAGTTTGATAACGGTCGGAACTTGTGCAAGGTCGTCGTGTAGAAAGCTTTGAGAATAAAACAATAAAACAACAATTAGAAATAAGTTTAATGTTAATCTATACTAATATTATAAAGAGAGAAGATTTGTATGTTTGTAATGAATAAACTAAAAATCTACTGGACCAATTTTGAAAATTCTTTCACCTACATAAAGCTAAGTAACACAGGCTATATTTTATAAAGATACGCGGGCGAAGTCGTGTGCAACAGCTAGCTGTCTATATGTACTTTTTTTTTCTTAAGGAGAGGAAATCCTTCAAGAACACAGCCTTTTTTTTAACGTTGGGGTCTCGGCAGCGTAGGGGACGTTGCAATGTTATGCCGGATTCCTGCCGGCTAAAACACAAAGATTTTCTAGCGCGGCCGTAGATAGGGGACTTTATGACACGACGTCCGCTACCCATCCCGGCAGTCCAGCGCGGAGAGGGTTACGCTTTCCTGTCGGAACCTCGGCGTACCCGTTAGTGGAGGTACGCCGATGGACACTTGGCCTGACTGAACACTTAAGTAGTGCGGGTCTCCTACCGGCTAAAACCACTCCTGTCTCCAAAGTTAACCATGTATCCGCCTCTATAGACTTACAATTAGCTATAGTAACTTAGTTTGCCTTAAGGTTAGCTTTTTGAGTCTATATTATGTGCATTGGATGAATGGTTAGGGTTCTTGCCTTAACGCTCCGTTCTAGGAGTCGCTGGTTCGATTCCCAACTTTGGAATTTAACTTTTCAAAGTTGTCTCTGGTCGCGATCTGGAAAGAAGTGGCAGGGCACACTGCGTTTTGCAGTCAGACGGGTAGCTCGTCTGGCGGCAGTAACCATCGTGAAATAACAGCCATTTTTCTATCCGTTCTTAATTCTTACAGATGACAGCCCGCTTGCAGCACATGTGGAGTTATACTTAATAACTTATACATAACTTAGTTATACGGTTGAATAAAACTAAATATGTAATCGACCAAAAGTATAGCTCTTTCGGTGCTTCCTATGTCCGGGCATCTTAACTATTAAGAAATAAAATAACAGATTTCCAACATTAAATCATTACAAAACAAAACATCACGATAAATCGATTTATTATTACACATTCTAATATTTGGCAACTGTTATGTTGTAGAATTGTCTGTCCAATATGTCCATAACGTTAAAATCGAGATATCAGAAGGTCATTAGGACATTCGGACGTAATTAGAGCAAATTCTAAGTAGAAATTCGTGACTTAAGTCCACTCAAAACGATTTGACCTCAGAGTGAGTTTCATTCGAATAAAACGTCATTTTCATAATCAAAATTCATACTATATTTCTAAGAGCTTAGAATCTATATTCTGAGTAGTGGCAGCACGCATTGTGGTTTGCACATTGCGGCAGCCCGTCTGGTGGCAGTAACCACCCCCTTACAGAAGACCACCGTGAAATAACAGCATATGTGCTGTTGTGTTTCGGTGAGTGAGTCCTTAATCCCACTAAGGTCGGCAGCGCACTTGCACCACACTGTGGCGTTGCTTTATAGGCGACGGTAGCCACCTACCATCAAGTGGACCGTCATCCTGTCTGTCAACCATAACATAAAAAAGCCTTAAATAACCTCATCTCTCTCAGAAACGGCTTAACCGAATTGAATGCGGTTTTCACTTATGTATTGTAGCGAGCTTCCCCTAAGATTTAGTTTTTGTTTCATTCGAATCGGTTCATAAACAAAAAAGTTATATCGAAATACCAAACGTAGAAAACCGCGTGTATGACAAGTTGCGGGCACAGAGTTGTAACAATAATATTGGCAAAGAAGTACTGAGTCATAAACAAGAAATTAAAAGGTTTGTCTACATAAAATTGCATTTATGCGTAGCCGCGGGCGAGTCGCTAAGTCTCTTATTTAAGTATATTGTAGTTAAGTCCCTGATAAAAAATTAAGTCAGTCAGGCACCGTAAAAGGTTTTGATATTAAAAAGTCGCCATTGTTTGGGGGTTGCTTTCTAATTGCTTATACAGACAGACATCAGACACGACTTTATAATAGACATTAAATCCATTCAGATGTCCAAATGGATGGATTGTACCTATGCAGTGTTATGTAATATGATTTTCATAACATTATTGTGGTAGACGTTTTTATAATAAACTTTTATATGTAACTGGCGACCCACGTTGGCGTTGCACCGAAAAATTTTTTATTCCTTCAATTTATATGCGCAAACCTTTAATTCTTTTCAGTAGTGAAAGCACATCCAAACCCGCCTAAAGAAGTTTTCATTAGTTACAAAAAAATTCAAGACCTGACAAAAATATGTGAGCAATAAATATTGACTAAATGTTTTAACACCTAAGTAAAAGAGACGCCGACGAAGCTAGTACTCAATAAAACTTAATAAGGTGCAAGAGACGGTGAAAAAAAAATCTAACGGAAACAACACTTTCCATTCAGATCCGACCTTAAAATAATCGGAACGACAAATTGAAACTGTTGCCGAGTAAATGAAAAGTTTTAATCGAGATCGGTGTTGTGTAATACGGACAAAGTATTAGATAGAGCTTTAAGAATGTATTGTGTAACGTTTGGAAACAATAAGCTTACGATTCGGTCGTGATATGGCGCGTGTTCAATGAGCTGCGTTCAGTTTCTGCGGGGTTACTGCAAACGAAACTCAGTTCGATTCTGTTCTATGGTTTTTGGGCGCGGCGACAACTGTGATTTAGATTGACAATATATATATTATATATATATATATATATATATATATCAATTTTCAAATTCGAACTTCAACAATTACCTATATAATATCCCGCGACCTAAAACCAAGCAACGCATTTTAACGCAGTTTTCACCATCAGTTAGATAATATTTCACGGAAGGTTTATATGCATAACAAAACCTATTTTTTTATGTAAGTAGAAAAAAAAACAATATTTTGTAACCAAGTCCCCGAAAAATAAATTTTCATGGCTTTGGACTCATGAGGTGACCAATGTCACTCCTGCAACTGATTGGCCAAAAACGTAACCTCACGCTCGCTGTGAAAAGACGTTGTCTCCTACCTGGGTCATGTTCTTAGACATGAGCGACACGACCTGCTTCAGCTGATGATGATTCGCAAAATCGCTGGAAAGAGAAAAGTTGGGCGAAGAAAGAAGTCGTGTCTGAAACATCAGTGGACCGAGATAGTTTTTTTTAAAATTTATTTACAACAAGACACTTTAACTCTTTAACAACTTTAACATAATTAACTCAGTTGAGCTATTCCGACGACGAACTATTCCGCTTAATATGGTATCAATGCTGCTATGTAATGATACTTTCCACAACGATAATACGTCAGTCCTTCGTCAGTCAGTCTTTTGGTCTACGATATTAATATGGTTTGAATTTACAAATTGTATGTGTCGACGTCATATAGCTAAGTAAAATCTCATTCAGCTGTCAAAACGTGGGAATATCACAGAACTCATTACCACTATCAAGAAAAATCGTCAAGTATTCGTTGCGATATTCATAATAAGTAACAAATTGGTCGTAAATAGTTAATTTACTGACGCGTACGATCGCGTATTTCATAACTCCTAATGCACTCGTCAGTTCCGTCGGCGGAGTCCGTTGCCTACTGCGTTTTTTCACACGACCACTATATAATTTGCACGTCCGCTACTCGGGCAGCGGCGATCGGCTGACCTTGCAGCGTTGCACAATTCATGAGAAATAAAAAAAACATCGACTTTTACTTTTGTTCCTAGACCATTATCGATTAAAAACTCGATCGTTAAAAAAAGAATGAAAAGCGATGAGAACGGATTACGTGCGAAAGCTAACTGTGACATTCGTTAAGCCGCCATTTTGCTTGACGGCCATCTTAAATCGACCTTGCTCCAGAAACGCGCACCGGCTCGTTTCACAATATGCCGGTGGGAAAATGCGTGCTTCTATCGATTTGCATTTATGTTTATTTTACTTGTATTTATTTATACTTAATATGTCCTATAAATGTTTAAAAAAACATTGAACATTAACCAATTATACCTAGGCACTATTTACTATTGGCAAAAATTTGGGAACTTGACTTGAACTTTGCGTGCTTTTGCTAAGTCCCTGTCCCTTACTTACAAAATATTCTCGTCGTTATTATTGTGTATCTACATTAATGTATGTTGTATGCAAATGTGTACATTTTGCCTAGACATAGGTTTATCACAAACCTTCCTGTTAGACTGTGGACTAGTAGGGAAGTTATGTTTCTAAATTTTAATTAAAAAAGCGATATGTTTCTAAATTCAATTTTAATTCCAATTTTAATTCTTTTAATGTAAGCTTATTATTAACTTAATTATTTTATTGTATTAAGAAACTCGTCCAATCAGTCATTTATTGGACTTTGTTGGTCACTGAGTACCTAATTTTTATAAATAAAATAAACCAAATCTATATCAAATATTTCAAATAACTTCACATTCAATAGAATGCAGATACACTTATTGAACTCAACAAAGCCTGAAAATGTTGTAGTGTTAAAATTGAACCTTGATTAATACATGAATTTCCTTTCATTGTACCTAATAGGTGTAGACTGTCCGAGCATTGTTCTTGCGGTCATTGTCTGCTAACAAACTCGTTTTTGCATCGAATTCTAACATTTACATACAAACGAATATTCCCAGACCATGTAGTGAATTATGTAAAGACCCATTACTTCAGAAGGGTCTTATACAATGTCAGAGATACGTTATCGTGTGATTGCTATATTGGGAACATTAAGCTATTGGCTATGTATGTATGTACACATATACATACACTATTTATGTATTTAGCTAAGTATATCTAAGCTATGTAAGAACCGCATAATGATGCGGTGCCAGATTTTTCCTGCCAAAAGGGAGGAAGTGATACGAACTCGATATTGCGCTAAAATTTCGAACACACGCCCGCGCCGTGGAGTATCATCATAATCACGATGAAGGAATATGACTTCAAAATCAAATCTTCTATATCTGTTAGCTCTCAAATTAAATGTTATTGTTTGTTATACTTACTATGTTATTGTTGTAAAGTTTATTCAATGTGATTTTGCAGTTAGCTGAAAATTAAATTTCGAGTTTAATGGCTCATTTTGCTGGTATCTAATAATTACATAGATAAGTATTATAACAACTAAATTATAGTCAGACAAAGATTTCACTGAAATAGACAAGATTCGGCTAATTGACAATTGATTTTAACTTATTGACTTTTATCTAAAAATAAAAAATCAACTCCTGACAAAAGTATTGTGAGCAATAAAGATTGCATTAAATGTTTCAACGCTTAAGGAAAGGGGGCGCGGACGAAGTCGCGGTCAAAAGCTAGTGATTTAATAATTATTTATTTACAGATTGGCGCTTAAGACGTAATAATTCCACGGCGACAACATAATTTTTCTGTTACATGCATAAATATAATGCAAATTAATATCAAGTGGGCGTAAACCATTTACATTAATAAGCATGTCAACGATGCCCGACCTCTAATCACGTGACTTCATTCATCATTCAATGAATGAACGACATTTTGACAGCTCCCGTGCGCCTATTGTTACGAATCACTTGTGCGTAAAGGGGATTTTACATTGGAAGGTTTTTATTGGCATTTGCAACATTTCGTGCGCTTTAAAGCAAATAACGGCTACGGTTACGGTGCGTAAGAAATGCCAGAGCACATCCCCCTTTCCTTTAGCTAATTCAAGACCGACATTTCACACGCTTTTTTTTTTTAAAAATTAAGGGTAATGTTATGTTTTTTAACCACGTGCACAAAATATTCCACTTTTATGTTTTATTACTAGCTCTGTCCACGACTTCGTACTCGCTGTAGTTTGTTTTTTGAAAATCTTACAGGAACTTAACATTATTCCAGGATAAAAAGTATCCTACATAATAAGCTATATGTGTGATAAATTTCATCCAAATGTGTTCTGCCGTTTTTGCGTGATTGACTAACAAACATCAAAACACGCAAACGTTCGTATATTATTATTAGGATAGCCTACGCGTGTATTCTAGTTTATAAAATATTATATTACTGTAAAATTTCATGAAAATCCGTTCAGTACCGTTTGGGTAAAATAGTAACAATACATTCATCTATCCTCACATACTTTATCTTTTATATTGTATATCATTAGACATTATAATTAAATATTTTTCATTGTGTGAAATTTTTAAAAATGCTTTTAAAAAAGTCTAAAATGTCCCTTAAAAAATACAATTTTACAAAAGATAGAACAATGCAACATGAACAAATTAGACAGCTAATCTGTACCTTATTTATTTTTAATTAAGAATGAAAATATTACCATTATGATTAAATGTTAATTACTTCTCCTTAGTGTGAGCACGCGCTTATGTACAATTTAATAAACAATAGAAAGTGGTTATGTAAAATATTTTGCTTAGGCTTTACGCCTTCTTGATGCTAAGTTATCTTCATTTCCGTTACATTAAATGTCACTTGTTCTTCAAATTGAAAGGAGAGACTGCTTCAGTTTTTATTAAGGACTAAGACTAAGATAAATGGTTCTTAACGAAAAGATCATTACTCTGCGATAAAGACTGCTAATAATATTTTTAAATCCAATTATATTTAAGCCTTTGTTGAAAGTAAAGTATTCTAAAGATATATTAATCTAAAATATTTTTTATATTATGGCGAAACCTCAGTTTAAAAAATACATAAAATTTAATAGCCATTTTGTACACAACTCAATAAAGTTGAAAATCGAATAGGCAAAATATGAAAAATAAAACACGTTTGTAATTTTAATCTGTAAAAATAAAATCTTTGAAATCCATGAATATAGATTTTTAAAATGGCGTCCTGAAATTCAACGGAATGATATCAACCTATCTATTGAGACCACAAGACATGCCAACAAATAATTGGACTGACCAAATTTACTTCCGCGTCCGAACGGACACAGGACAGAGCAACAGCACATATCTGCGGGTAAATAAACTATTTTCATGTCCAATGTCAAACTTGAAAAAAATAAAACGAACCGGAATTAATTGCTCTATGATATCTATCTATTCAATAGTTCTATTGTTATAAATCGATTAGTTCAACACCCTTTGTACTGATAACGGAGGTCCTGTTCTTGTTTAGTTTTATTTATAATATAATATAATTAATATCGATCTATCTAGATCCGTGTTTGATAGATAAAAAAAACTTTATCGTATCGACCCTAGTTCGTGAGGTCACCTTCCGGTTGGACATATTTGTCGCGTGTATTTGGTCCATTTATAGAATAGGTTAGAGAACACGTGCAATGACATTGCGTTATCATATTTAAATATCTTTATTTTTCAATTTACTTTAAGATACTTGTAAACTAGTTTTGACCTTAATATAAACTTGAATTAGGCATTTAGTTTTGTGACACAAATATGTCGTTTCAATATATATCGTCTTGGATTTATGGACAACTTACCTACTTACTTTACTGACCTACTTGTAACTTTACTATCAAAATCAGACTATCTGATCGGACTGTTTAACCCCCGACGCCCGACGCAAGAGAAGAGTGATCGAGATGGTTCTTAGCTATAATTTACGAAGATCTGTTCGGGCGTTAGAAGATCATCACCCCTTTTCCTAGTTGGCGACGGGATTTCACTAACTTCCTCATGTTCAAATAATTTGAAATTTGGTATACTCTGGTGATATTTCTATGACACGGTAGCCTTTATCTGATGAATGCAGTATCAATTAGTCTGCGCGACACCCTACTCCTCGGCAATTTCAGCAAATATAGCGTGTTTGGGCTCAATAGAAAGTCGGGGGTTGGTTTATATATATTTTTAATTTTAGTCTGTATGTTAATATCGGCTGGTCTGTCCGTCTTCTTCTGTGCCACCCAACCAATTTTAACACGATTTGCATTTGTAGAAAAAAAAATTTCCTTCATGTTGTGAAGCGTCAGCTGTTGGGATGCTAGTGTATAGACTAAAATTCTAGATAGACTGTACCTTTTACGACAACAGGTTAAAAGACTAGCGGGTCAATCAAACGGGAACTTTTTCGGTAGGGTCAGAACTTGTGGGTCCAAAGGGTCCGAAGCCCATAATTTGAGCACAGAAGCAAGTAAACACGTGTGCTTTCTATTTTATCAGAGAATAATCGACTATACGACTCGGTAGATACGGTTTCAATTAACTAGACAATACTTTGTGCCATACGCTTTTGTTCTACAAAGGTTATCACAACTACGAATCTTACAAATGTAATTTAATTAACAAGTTACCTATTAAAATATCCTTCTAACTTCGACTGTGTTATTATTGTGTAATAATGTCAAATATGCCGGAGCAGTGCTGTTATCCGCATTGCTTGTACATAATGGAGCGAATAAATATATTAACTCGCGGTGTTGTAATGTTCTGTGGGTCGGACTGACTCAATGCAACATCCGTATCCTGAGATTAAATCCTGTTCGAAAGAACTGGCAATTAGTGAAATTTTAATTACGGTATTGGTAAAATTGATGCCTTGAAAAATTATAGAACTCGGACTAGAAATATCTAGGCACTAGACTAGACTAGGTGCACTGGACTGATTTTAAAAATACTGGATCGATTTTAAAAATTCTTTCACCTATAGAAAGCGACATTATCTATAATTACTGATTAAAACCTAAAAATTAAAACATCTTAGCTATATTGTAGATTTAAATCAATAGCTACCGTCTTTAAAGGTTCTTCTAAAATAATGGAATTGGTGGCGTAAGTATGTTTCATTATTTTTGCGAGTTTAACAGGTGTTGCGAATGTTTTGCTTCGCATTCTGTCTTCGGTTATTCGCATTATAGTAAGTCAGTTGAGAATAAACTATTCTCCTAAGTACCTAATACTGACTTCACTCGCTCGTAGGTAGTGTGTGTCCTTAACTCAAACTTCCCATACAAAAAAGCTAAACTAAGTAATTCGTGAGTAGTATGGTAACGATTACACTCGGGGCATAGAAGACTAGGATTTTGTGACACCAGGTAATTTGAAACAATCGAAAAGTACTATAACATTAATTATCTTTTTTAAAATATTTTCACAACTTCCATGTTGAATTAAAGCAATTAATAGATGATTGTTGTGTGGCGCAGTGCTTGCAAGGTGCGGCACACTTCCCTTCCACTTTCGTTGTCTATGGATCCCACTTTCGATTTCGTTGCGCACGGCCACCGTAACTCGTGCCTGTTGATAGGGTTGCCACCACACAAATAAACATTATTCCATTTTTATTAAATACTAGTTGCTGCACGCGACTTCGTCCCGGTAACTTTATAAAATATATAGCCTATGTTACTCGCTGATAACGTAGTTTTCTATAGGTGAAAGAATTTTTAAAATCGGCCCAGTAGTTTTTGAGTTTATTAGTAAGTATAGAAGTATAGATTAGCGGCCAGCCCGCATGGATGCAATTTTTTCTGCAAATTATGTTCTTACATAAACTTATCTGTTTTCACTAATAGATTGGTTAGTGAAAACAATATCAAAATCCGTTGGGTGGTTTATAAGAAAATGACGGAGAAGCACACAAAAACATATAGGTACCAACAGGAGGCCAACAGGAGTACTTATATAATTAAAAATGTACATATATTTTGAAAATTATAATGAAATAATATCTACGGTAAATAAAAAATAACAACACCTCGTCAGTTGGCACTCTAAGGCCGTTTCATCACAAGTCTGAATAAAAATAAAATTTATTAAACATATTTTATTTTGAAATATGCAATGTATTTTTTTAACTTCATTTATTCATTTTCATTTTTAAAAATAAAAATGTGACAACCCTATTAACAACGGAACAATGTGATGTCATGAGTGAGCGTAATTGGGTGTTTTTTATACCACAGACCTCCATTATTATTAGTGAGAAATTTGTATTGTGTTAAGTTGGTTAAGTACATTATGTATATCGAGTCTGATTAATTTATCCTAATTAATATCTTACATTTAACCGTTTATGAAATATGTTACGAAACCCCTATGAAAAAGTAAATAACATTTCTTGAGAAATTAATGAAAAAAAAATCTGAAATTATAAAAATCCCTTAATGATAAAACAGTATGTATGCCCTTTTTTAAACGTTGGGAAATCTTCATGAATTCCCGGCAGTGATAGAGGACGCTGCAGGGTTATGCCGGACTCTTACCGACTAAAACCCAATGACTTTCTAGCGCGGCGTTGATGGGCGGGATCGCGGGGACGTTATGACACGACATCGGTGCCCCGCCACGGCCTTCCAGCGCGGGGAGAGCTACGCTCCCTGTCAGAACCTCGGCGTACCCGACAGTGGACGTACGCCGGCCATCTCGAGGGACCTTACAACGGGCAGCAGACCAAGACCCGGGTCCCTATGAGGGGGGAAGGCGGCGGACATAGGCCAGCCGCCTGCGCCCGAGCCTTCCCGCCGGAGAAGCCGCCCCTACTAAAATTTATCGCTAGGTAGCGCTAACTTTGAACATATTAATTACCCTTTTGAGGTGTTTGCGTCTAGCTATAATAAACGCTTTTTAAAGCGTGCCGTAACCAAATTCTTGCAAGGTTACATACCTCTGGTGTTACTGTGACCTTAGGCGACGGTAGCCACCCTACCATCAGACTGCCTTTCACCCTTTTTAATAAAAGTAAATTTTTTAGTTACATTACGAGGTTTTTCTTATCTGTTTTCCAAAACTAGTTTGTATCAAGCCAGAAGAAACTTGAATTCGAAAGTTATCAAAGGTTTACGCAGCAACGTTAGGGTCGGACGCTGTTGGGCAACAGGTGTCACAGATTTAGGTCTAGAAAACTTTAGTATTTTCCTTTGTATTTATTGGGTCTAGAGTCAGTGTAGGGTCAAAATAAATATATTATAATCAATAAATGGTGGTATGGTATGGCAAGACGTTTATCACAAATTGATTTTTGTTCTAGACAATCTGACAATCTTCATTATCGAGTTTTTTTTTTTAATTTAGTTATATTTTGATCTTATATGAAACAAAAAAAAAACAATATGCGTAAACATTTTCGTTTGATATTTTCTTTTTATAAACATTTTACACGAATTAATCTATAAGACATTGAAAACAGAAAGTTGTTTTCCGGCAATTTTCATCGTCGACCATTTGTGAATCGACAGGCAGGATTGTAAGCTGATGACAACGCATCATAGGAAATTAGGAATCATACAGCAACGAATTACGAGTAGCTGAAAATTGTTAAGAAGGCACAGAAGAAAACAGAGTGGAAAATAAAAATAAGATATTTCCGGTCTTACTACAAAAAAAAAACAAATAAACACTGTTTAATCACGTGTTTACTTAGACAATGTCAAACTATTTAAACATCGTTTAGCGAGCGTTTAAAATGTTCCCACCACAAAACCTTATTTAGCGCTTGTTTTTGTTAAGCCAATGTTAAAGTACGTGAACTGGCAAACATTCATTCATTCATTCGTGTCGTTTTCATTTTACGCAGATCTGATAGGCGTATAAAGATGAATTTTGGTTTTCACAAGCTATTATTACGAACTATATTAATGATATAAGAAATTATAAGATTGGAATAAGGCATAAATTACAATAAATACGTTAGATTATTTATAAAATTTTGTTATACCAAAAAACATTGCGCATAATGGAACGTAACTGACACTGGCGTAATTGTAAATGTCAAGTTTAATTTGTTAATTTAATATTCATGTTTTTATAAATTTTATAGTTCATAGCGTTTCGTTTTAAACATGTCGTTGATATTATTGAATTAAATTTAAAATATCCATAGTCATTTCAAAAATCAAAAGAAATCTTTAATATTACGCAAAACGATTACAAATTTGACAGAACACATCCAAGGAAGAGAAGCCGCTAACTAGATAGACACTCGTTAAACTAGCGTCTGGCGGTGTTTAAATTTAAATAATGCTTAAGCATTGTCTAATCCTAAATAATGCCTAGATACTGTTTTGTAGTAATGTTTTATTTAAACACGCGTTCAACGCCTGTTTAAAGTGTGTTTAATGTTTTTGTGGTAAGAACGACTATGTTTAGGTATAATGTAGTCTGTATTACTACTTGTAGTACTGTTAGTTATTCTGTGCCTGTGTTTTGTTATTCAAAAATTGTTCCTATAAATAGTTTGCCAATTCGATTACATTAAAAACATGATCATAAATTCATTTATCACGCAACGAACACACAAAAAAAATAATATGACATTAATACAAAGTTGTCTATTGCAAATGATTTGTTACACGTTATTATGAAAAGGTTAGGATCGTCATAAAACGCTAAAACAGGCGATGTATTCACTATTTTATTGTTCTGTTAAAACGAATCTCTTGTTTTTCTTCCTAACAAGTAACAACACCGATTTACAAGTTTATGACTCTTCCTTGATTTATTTTCTTATTGCTTATTGTTGCGTTGTACGATATTTATATTATATTTAACTTTACTTATTGTGGTTATGCAGTTGTTTACATTACATATTTATGTTGTCTTCTAAATATCCTGTCTGGAGTTAGGCCTCTGATAGATTTAGGTATCACTCGAGAGCAACAGTGCGCATGCGCAGTCTATAATTAAAATTATAAACTAACTCCCGATTTCTTATTGACCCAAATACACTATAATAATCTGCTGTAAGTTGCTGAACAGTTTGTTATCCCGCAGACTACACATTTTTTAGGCAGTAAAATTATTATTTTTACTATCGAAAGCCGATTACATTTGACATAATAGCTGTCATATTTGACAGCTGGCCAAGATTTAGCTGATGAAAAGGTAGAAAAAATATTGCTAGGCAGAACATAATTAGCTATGACAGGTCGCCCAGAACTGGTTTGATCAAACTTATACTTATAAAATTAATTAGCCTTGACCGAAGGAGTGCAGGAACACAGACCTGAATTTGCTCCCATTATGGAAGCAAATTTAAAGACGTATTCATGTCAGTTAACTATTTATTATTAACTATTTAATTTATTGTTTAGTTTTTTCTTTTCTCTTTTTTTTAATAGATTACGTGTTGCTATATTATCGGTCGTCTCAATTCCTAGTTTATACCTTGTGTTAGAAAGAAAGAATGTTGATTTGGTACTTTGACTTTGTTTTATAAGTACTTGTTTGTACTGTTGTGTTGGTGTACCTTTTAGTAAATAAATAAATAAATAAATAAATAAATAAATAAATAAATAAATAAATAAATAAATAAATAAATAAATAAAAGTATACACTTATATTATACACTCATAATGTAGGAAGTTTGTTAATAGCAATTATATAACGTTTTGTTGTACGTACAGTTATTAAGAGAACATAACGTAATCAATGGCCCTATTTGTAACCATTAATAAAACGGCATGGCGTTTATTATTTTCAACAGTTAGGAAATACACGTCACTCGTTATTTATTGACGTTTCGCTCCATTTCGTTTGAGTGATTCGTTCGTGTAATTTATTCATGATAGGCGCTACGCTTGCTTATAGATAAAGAAATTGGTGGAGGAATTTTATAGTAGAGGCAGGGCTCACTGCGAAACCACCCCGTCTGGCGGCAGTAAACACCCCTTCACAGAAGACCGCCGTGATTACTGTCAAAGAGTATATAATCACTACGTTTTAAGAGACGGGACTCCCATACAATGAAAATGAAATCCACTGTTCTATGACAAAGATGGACTGCTCCAATACCAACCTAACCAAAATTAACAAGTACGATGCTGCCAACATAACGAACATAAAAATAAGGATGTGCTATTGTTACGATGAATAAGGTCGATAGTATAATTGACTCTATAGTCTATGGTTTTATGAAAATCCCAAAAAAAGGCCTTACATTATTTTAAATATTATTTATTGACAAATAAAAAAACAAATAATTACAATCATCGCTTTATTACTATCATACAGTTTACGGTTATCGCCGACTGACGGAGTAGCAGAGAAACAGTGAACGAAAAAAACAATGGTTAGCTGGGTGCCATTTTGGTATATTTGTTCCGCCTGGTATCAGTAGTACGGTTGTACACCTCACCCGGACTGTTGAGCCCCCTTTTGTATCAGTAGTTCGGCGCTGGTGAAAAACTTTTGTTTTCTAAAGTACTGATGTATGTACACACATGACGATTGTTTTACATTTCGAAGTAAGATAAGAGGAATAAATATGTATATTAATAATAACTTTAAAAATATAAAAAAGATATATCAAATTGTAAATCAAATGCTAGGAAGAGTTACACTGTCAATCGATATGGCCATACTTAGAGCATTTGATGCACAAGGAATCTCTACAAAATACATTGATAACAAGTGGCTAATTAAATAAAGAGGTTGAATAATGGACACTTATTGAAGTTCCTTGATATTATTATAAGAGCCTTATGTGTACATACAGTACCTTAGAAAACAAAGCACCAGCGCCGAACTACTGATACAAGAGGAGGCTCAACAGTTCGAGTGACGTGAACAACCGGATTACTGATACCAGGAGATTAGTTCGTCGTTCAATTGACAACGCAGGGCTGTCATGGTGGCAGACGCGGTCCTTAATGTTTTTTTATGGTACATCATCCTAACACGAACAAATCATATAGAAATTTTGGCACCCAGCTCCCTAGCCACAAGAGTAACTTCACATAAAATCTTTGAGGACTGCAGGATCTATTTATTTTTTAAGTTAATTACGGCAGTATCCAAGGTCGACGTTGAAGGTTCTGTAACACACATAAAAATTGGATTATGTCATGTATAACGTAATAATAATTTCATAAAGTAATTCAATGGATTGGAACGATACATGGAACAGCATTTCATTTGTTGTTTGTACAGGATTTTTAGCAATATGGAGAGGGAGTTCACTGAAAACTTCATCGTTCAATGGATTGGCAGAGATTCCGATACATGGAACAGCATTTCATTTCTTGTATGTACAGCTGTTTTTTTTTTTCTTTTCAGTCTTGCCTGCACCTAGAAAGTAAATGAATATTGAATGTTATTTTTAGTTAAATATATAAATAAAAAAATAAAGGCAAAATAAAACTAAAACAAACCAAATGGTACATTGGGGTGTATGCATGAGTTCATCTCTTACAGCATTTTTAGCAATATGGAGAGGGAGTTCACTGAAAACTTCATCGTTCAATGGATTGGCAGAGATTCCGATACATGGAATGGAACAGCATTTCATTTGTTGTTTTTTTCTTTCAAAGTCTTGCCTGCACCTAGAAAGTAAATGAATAATAAATGTTATTTTTTAGTTAAATATACATATAAATAAAAAAGAAAGGCAAAATAAAACTAAAACAAACCAATTGGTACATTGGGGTGTATGCATGTGTTCATTTCTTATCATTCAGTGCAATAAAATCAAAAAGAAATTTTTGCCGATTGTCGATAAAAAATGGCACTGCACTATTGTTTACATTTTACATGCAACACATATGCAACACAATTTTATTCGAAAATTTGAACTAAACTCCCAATAAACTATATTATACATGGTTTTAGAACAGCAGCAAGATATAATATGTACTAACCTATCTTCATCCAGCGGGAATTGGGCCAAAAATATTCGTTTTTTATTATCAATGCGACTCGTTCTTAGGCCACATATTTCGCAGCTTACTTTCGGCATTTAGAACACTAAACACGATACACCAAATATAACACTACGAAGAAAGAGTATTTAAACACTAAAATTTTGGCAAGTTTTATAAAAATCAATACTCTGCTTGCCGAAAAATCCGAAAATAAACAACAAACAAACAAAGCAGTTGAAATGAAAGACGCCATATTGCAACACATCAATATGGCCGCCGATGGTTTATTGCATAGAGTAACTTATACATACAGGTTTATTGTGGTTTTGATGTATAATACGGCCAAATTAGAGAATCGGTGATGTCTAATAACTTAATGGGTTTCGCAATCGCCTTGACTTAGTCGGGGTATTCCGGCATTACCCAATCCACCTGTTTCATACATCATTTTCTTTCCTTTGAGTTGCGCCAGCCTGATTACTGTGGCATCTGTGGCGTTGCTTGTGTTATAGGCGGCGCAGAACGCTCGATTTATATTTTTCAGGGCAACCCGACAGTGTAATAAAAATGGTATGCGTGGTAGAAATCAAAAATATATATGAGATATGGGCTTTCTACAGAGATGGTCCTTTTGAGATCTAGACCTTATGATGATTTGGTCGTTTTGACAATGTAGTCGTTATGATCCCAACCCGTTATAATAAGTATAATCATTTCAAAATTATTGTTGAATTATTCAATGAGTGGCGGGTGACTTCGTCCGGGTAAACGAGGCTATTTTATTTTATAAAGTTACGTCGACGAAGTCGCGTGCGACAGCTAGTTATTAATATTAACGGTAGCCAAATACTATCAAATTAAAAATCAGCCTACTTACCTACAATAATTGAAAAAAGAAACGCTGTACAGGGTACCTACATTGCCGGTGCAATGCAACCGAAAGTGGCGTCGCTTATTGCCTCAAGACATTAGGAATAGAGGAAGCCAAAGACGCCTATCAAATCAAGTGAGCTACACTCACAGTAACAGTATGATATAACAACAAAATCTTAGTGATTGTTAACGCCCGCCAGCAGACGTCGGAAGCGGGAAGAGTTGTGTCACTGAGTTGCATGACTACTTTAATTCGTCATTCGCCAATTCAAATCTCTCACAATTTCATTCTTTGTAATAACATTATAATTAAACTGTGTGGTGCTCTTGTGACATATTATGAAGAACATTTTCAAGAAAATTTTATTACTGAATAAAGTAGGTATACTCTTTTAACCAAGACGCCCGAGCATGTTTTTTTTTTTTCATATTAAAGAAGGGTTTGCTCTTGGCCAGCATCTAGCCATGTAACGAAGATGAGGCCTATGATGGAGCGAGCTCACCCAGAAGATGCCTATTCATCCAACTTTGAAAATATTTGGGTTATATGAGCTCGGAAACACAGATGCCGCCGGCACGGCAGGGAGTTACAAATCTTGGCAGTGTGCATATATAAGGGATGTTTTAAAGCGCTTGATCCGAAAAATTATAAAGGTGTTGGCATGTGCATCTGTTTGTCTGTCTATGAAACCGTAGCTGCCAAACAGATGGACCCATTTATATTCGTTTTTTTTAGAAAGCTCACGTGATCGAGTTTGTTCTTAGCTATAATTTATGAAGACAACCCATTTTCTAGTTGACGAAGGGCTTGCGCAGCTGATGATTCCCAAAGTACACGTAAAACGGTCAAAACGCAGAATAATGAATACGTAACAAGTTCAAAATTTCAAAACTGGTTAAAAAATGTGACAAAAAATCATTTCATAAATTTAGATGAAAGTATTCGTATAAGATTGCCATGAGGTCAACCACAAGGATCTTGTAAACTGATCCGCCATAACATCTTGTGACATCTTAAAGCAAAGGGTACAACGCCTTACAAAACAGAATTGTAAAGGCTGTGTTCCACTGTTGGGGAATCGCGAGCGAATAGATATAACGCCCGAAGCTATTATTAGTCCTGTACCTGGCTGTAGTTCTGTAGGGAAGTTCGTGTATGGAGTTCCTGTATTATTATTTTTTCAGGAACGTTTAGTAGGAGTCTTAGTACATTTTCCAGTTATGTCATAATTTTTTTTTTTTGTATAAAAAATCTTCAGATACCTATCGAGTGGGGTGTTAAATTAAAGGGCTCTATGAGCTGATTCCAATAATATAACATACTATTACGTTTCAGCCAGTTGGTCTGTAAAAAATTAAAAGTATTTTCATAACACACAAGTTTAGGCTCTTCTTGCTAGAATTCTTGATATGATATGATTTTTTTTTTCTAAAATATACGCCGAATGACTCGTTATATCTTCATATCTAATGAAGTGAAAATAATTCGGAAAATATTAATGTTTATTATTATTATTATTAAGAAAAGACTCATCGCTCATCGTACTTCGTTATATTAATAGTGCGACTATAGTATTACTATTACTCTTCGCTTGTCGTGTAAACGCGGCTTTATTTAAATAACCATAAATTGCCAAAAGAATTGTGACAACACTAATTTCGAATGCGATTCGAATTGTGAACAGTATTTTAAACTTGCAACAAAATTTTAGTCATTAATTACTTGTTTTTATTAATTGCAAACGAGTTGCGTATATATAGATACTGTTGCTTCATTTCACTGTTAAATTTATATATAAATGTTTGGCCTTGCTTACATATTACTTACATTTTTATATACTACATCATTCAGCGGTCCTCAATAGAATTGGCAGTGGTCCTCAGTAATGAATTGTGGGCAACGCAGTGGTGGCGTTAACCACCCTTGTACAAAAGACCACCGTAATGTGACTGAAATTGCTCTGTTATGTTTAGGCGCATTGTATTGTACTAAATCTTGTTTTCCTATTTCGTCTTTGTTCCTCTTATTTCTTACTTCATCAAGATTCACAAGTTTCTTACTTACGGCAACGGTAGACGTCTACTATCAAGTGGAATGTCAACTTTTATTAACGTTGGGAAGTCTTCATGGATACCCGGCAGTGTAGGGGCGCTGCGGGGTGATGCAGGACTTGTACCGGCTAAAAGCCAACGATTTTCTAGCGCGTGATGTTATGGCACGACGTCGGGGCCCCGCCCCCGCCACGGCTATCCAGCGCGGGGAGGGCTATTCTCCCTGTCGCAACCTCGGCTTACCCGAAGGTGGAGGCATGTCAGCTATCTCAGAGGACCTTACGACGGGTGGCAGTCTCCCCCGAGACCACCGCTCAGGCCCTGACCTAACCTAACTTACCTTAACGCCTTAAGTTTGAAATTTCTGGTGAGGTAAACAAAATTTCTAAAATAAAATTTGTTAAGTTTGATTGAGGTTTAAAACCTCATTAGATTCCGTAACTAATGATATCGATGAACTAATGGTATACCTACACATAATACGTAAAAATTGCAAACCACACTAATGATTGTCTTTACACAGAATAAGTAAGTATTGTCCATCTGAAACATCTAAGCTCTATGATCAAAGCGCTCTTCAAACAGTCATAGACAAACCGCAACAAGAAAATGTCATTAAACGTCTGTTCTTTATGCGGTCTTTTTAATGGAACATTTTGTACGGCACGTCTGCCCTTTACCCAGTAACACAAATAGTAGCGCGTGCGCAAAACTAACGCGTCATAAATGTGACAATGTTGTCTCAATAGAAAAACGACCTTCCGCCTCTAATGTTAGGCTTCATTTAGCATCGCTCGTCTGTGGCTGATACGACATTGCAACAAACGTGACATTGAACATTATTGTTGAGACAATGCGCGAATCGAATTTGAATAAACGTGTATACAGTGTTCAACAGATTACTTTAGTTCTGGTCACACTAGAATTTGTTTAAATATTACATGGATGTATATAAGTTGTTGGCTAAAATAATAATAAAGGCATAGTGGACATGTTAAAACACGAGCTAATTCCAGGCACTAAAATTTGAACTACCTTTGTTATAAAACTATTAGTATAACATGATACAGTAAAAACACATGATATAAGAATACTAAGTCATGGTGGTGGATGTATATTAAATTAAAACTAGCTGATGCCCTCGACTTCATCTGCGTTGAAAAAAAAGCAATATAACGCTTGCCCTCTTTTTGCTATAACACTGGCCAGGCGTTAGTTTTTTATTTTATTTTAGTAGATCGCTCGGGAACAGTCCTTTTTTCTGGATATAAGGAACCCTATGTCCTTTTCTGTATCCCTGACAAAGACCTGTGTGAACCTGGAACCCGACATGGTGTAATCTTTTTTTTTTTAAATGCATACGTTTGTACTACGTATGTACTGGTTTGTACCAACTTTTTTTTTGTTTGTACCTCAATGGGTTCGGAGATACGAAATTTTCAAAATACTCAGAACCCGACTTGAAGGAATCGATACTTGATTGTAACAATTTTCTTTTCGTTTGTACCTCAAAGGGTTGGAAATTAGCGGCATTTCAAAAAGTGCAAAAATGGTAAATCTGATATTTTTAGAGGAAATCAAAATTTGCTAGCGGGGATAGATTCTTAGTCGTTTGTACCCATTTGTACCACCAAGAGATTCGTTTGTACCTCAAGGGGTTGGAAATTAGCGGCATTTCAAAAAGTGCAAAAATGGTAAATTGATATTTTTTCAAAGGAATTCAAAATCTGCCAGCGGGGATAGATTCATAGTCGTTTGTACCCATTTGTACCACCAAGAGATTCGTTTGTACCTCAAGGGGTTGGAAATTAGCGGCATTTTAAAAAGTGCAAAAATGGTAAATTGATATTTTTTCAAAGGAATTCAAAATCTGCCAGCGGGGATAGATTCATAGTCGTTTGTACCCATTTGTACCACCAAGGAATTCGTTTGTACCTCAAAGGGTTCGGAGATACTGAATGTTCAAAATATTCAAAAAAAAGATAATCAAAATCTGCGAGCGGGGATAGATTTCCAGTCATTTGTACCCATCAAAACCACTGAAAGATTCGTTTGTACCTTAAGGGGTTTGGAGAATCTAAATTTTCGTAATATACGGAAACTCAATTGGAGGAATAGACTTTTTTTAAATGCAAACGTTTGTACTCGGTGTGTACTTGATTGTAACAATTTTCTTTTCGTTTGTATTTCGTAAATTTTGATTTCCTCTAAAATTATCAGATTTACCATTTTTGCAACTTTTGAAATGCCCCTAATTTCCAACCCCTTGAGGTACAAACGAAAAGAAAATTGGAGTACATTCCGAGTACAAACGTTTGCATTTTAAAAAAATTCGATTCCTTCAAGTCGGGTTCTGAGTATTTTGAAAATTTCGTATCTCCGAACCCATTGAGGTACAAACAAAAAAAAAGTTGGTACAAACCAGTACATACGTAGTACAAACGTATGCATTTAAAAAAAAAAAGATTACACCATGTCGGGTTCCAGGTTCACACAGGTCTGACAAAGTGTATGCAAAATTTTATGATAATCGATTGTGTAGTTAAGCCGTCAAAGCGTAAAAAATAAACAAACTCACTGTCGCATTTATTAATATTAGTTAGAATACAAGGCCGGCTTTGGGCTTTGTGCGTACCTCTCCACGCCGCGCCGCCCGTCGTCCTACACGACCGTGGCGTGCCGTGGCGGTATAGAAGAAAGAAAGTCCCGCCTATTGAATTTATTGACAGCCGGTGACAAGATCATGACAAGCGGAAACAGGAAGGCATATATTGTCTTCTAATATTTGCTATAAATAATTTCCGGAGTTTATCATATAATTTAGTTTCGAGGTGAAGGCCGGTGGGCAAACCGATCACTTATTGTTATACGACCATTGATCCGAATCGATCAGATAATAGAAATAAATTATAAAACAATGCAAGCGGTATGTATCCTTTTATGGCAAGCACTGGTTAAAAATTAATTACACAAAATTAAAAGCGAACATTCGTAGAAGAAAATCCAAAAACCGTTGATTACTGTACACAAATTGTGTATAGGAGGTTATTGGCAATTGGCAACTGTGGCGCTAGTGTGCTCCCGCCATATTAGATGTCACTGTGTCATTGCTCCCTGTTATTTTCAGACTGGACTGATCAAAATCAGTCAATCCATTTGGGAGAGCTACCATTCTAGACCATTCAGATACACGTGTGTGTAGTCTACGCAGATTCATATATTTACAGACACACAGACATCGAACACAAGGAAGTTAGTGAAATCCCTTCGTCAACTAGGAAATGGGCTGATAATCTTCAAACTTCCGACAGAACTTCATAAATTATAGCTAAGAAATTATCGGTTCATCCGTTTGGGAGCTACGATGCTACAGACAGACACACACACATACGTCAAACTTATAACGCCCCGTTTATGCATCGGGCGTCGGGGTTTAAAAATAAAACTAGATCATATTGAAATTCGTGTTTGTAATTAAGAAAATTGTTCAATTCACCGTCTCGAAAGCATTCGAGCGGTTTCGCAACCGGGCGCACGCGAACGCTTCCTTGTGAAAATCAAAACCGCGACCCACATATCGTGGTCAGCTTTCTTAACCACTGAACTGTGACTCTTTACGTATACACACACCTCTAATGCACTATAATTATTTTGCCAGCTTTCAGATGAACAAACATTCCTTGTGGATTGCAATATCAAACGTAAAATAGGTAGGTATTTATTATGTATTTAAGAGCGAGATGTACGGCTAAGATCGGCTATATTCGGTTTTGTAGTGCGCATATGGGCAGAACTAAATAAATATTGTTGCACTTTTCATACATACATAATATGTCAAGTGTTGCTAAAGTAAATAACGGAGATGACCGTGCGAGCATTCATTTAGATACGCCAGTTTAACCAGAGCCCTATCCAATAATGTTACCTGGAAATTGAAAACGGCAACTTTTGAAACACAAGACGTTTCACGAGGTCATTTTAAAATGGGGAGATGTCTTCCAGTGTTTATTTTACGCATTCTTTGGTCAAAGACCCGGGGGGCTTTGTTCTCTTAATTTTATTAGTTGCGAACTTGTGACAAATCGTGTAAAAATTAAGTCAAATACAGGTTTTCAAACTGAGTTAAGAGGCAAACATTGTACGGACGATTTCGTGTATACTTAGTCATAGCAGGGCACACTGCGTTACATAAATAGATCGTCATCATCATCATCATCAGCCTGTGTCTCTCCATTGTTTGATGTATTCGAGAACTTTTCTACCCCATCGGTTATCCGCCTTGCGACAGATGTGACAGCCCATTGCCACATCAGCTTGCTCATTCTCTTGGCTATGCCGACAACCTAAGTTCTTCGGCGAATTTCAGAATTTCTGATGCTATCCACCAATGAAATTCCGAGTATAGCTTGCTCCATAGCACACTGAGCGACCCTAAACTTGTGTATCGGTCCTGCCGTGAAGGCCACGTTTCATTACATAAATTCATGACATAAATTGATAGATTACACAAAATCTACTGTATCTTTATTTTTTTTTTAAATAATCAGCATTATTAGTGTTATATACAAGTAATAGGGGTTAAAGTATGAAATTGCCGTTTTATTGTAATAGGTACTTCGAATTGACATAGAACCTTCATGGTTTAAGATTTTTGAGTGAAACTTTTTTCATACGGTACCTATGTAGTTCTTCTTTTAAAAAATGTGCAACATTCGATTATCAACTTTCAATTGTTTTTTTTATTCAGCTTAGACAATAAAGATGGATACTTCGAAAATTCGTGTGATTTTTGAATACGAGTTCCGACGCGGAACTAACGCGGCAGAAACAGCTCGCAATATTAATGTTGCGTTTGGAGAGGGGACTGCTAATGAACGCACTGTGCGATTTTGGTTTAAACGCTTTCGTGATGGAAACTTCGATTTGAAGAACGAACCACGTGGAAGACCGCCCACACAGGTGAATAACAATGATTTGAAAGAGATGGTGGAAGCCGATCCGAGCCAAACTACCCAGGAATTAGCGGCATGGTTTAACGTTACCTTACCAACAATATTGACTCATTTGCGTCAAATCAATAAAATAAAAATATATGAAAAATGGGTGCCTCATGATTTGACTGATCTGCAGAAAGAAACGCGTGTTGAAACTTGCGTTGCCTTGTTGAATCGATACAGAAATGAAGGAATATTGGATCGAATTGTGACATGTGATGAAAAATGGATTCTTTACGATAATCGTAAGCGGAAAATGCAATGGCTGACCCCAGGTCAAACGCCGCAACAGTGTCCTAAAGCAAAGCTTACTAATAAAAAGGTAATGGTAACTGTTTGGTGGTCTCAGCGTGGTGTTATTCACTATAGCTTTCTCCGATCTGGTCAAGCAATAACGGCAGATGTCTACTGCGCCGTACTCCGAACAATGATAGCGAAACTAGCAGTGAAACAGCCCCGACTTATGAATCGATCTTCACCATTATTGCTCCATGATAACGCGAGACCTCATACAGCACGAGAAACCGTTTTAACTCTACAGGAACTGCAATTAGAAACCATTCGTCACCCTCCGTATTCGCCAGACCTTGCTCCAACGGACTACCATTTTTTTCGTGATTTGGACAATTTTCTGCGTGATAAAAAGTTTTCTTCTCAGAAGGCAGTGCAAAATGCTTTCACACAGTTTGTCGAATCTAGATCACCAGAGTTCTATCGCAAAGGCATAAATGAGTTTCCTATTAGATGGCAGCAATGTATAGATAATAATGGTAATTATTTTGATTAAATAAATATGTTAAATTAAAAAAAAAACGAATTTTTATTTTTCAGTACAAATCGGCAATTTCATACTTTAACCCCTAATATTATCCAATCATCCACTTTTTAAAATCCCACAGGACA
This sequence comes from Synanthedon andrenaeformis, assembly GCA_936446665.2. Taxonomy (NCBI): domain Eukaryota; kingdom Metazoa; phylum Arthropoda; class Insecta; order Lepidoptera; family Sesiidae; genus Synanthedon; species Synanthedon andrenaeformis. Next base: position 3,796,369 of record OW387798.2, read on the forward strand.
ATCGTTAAAAATTTTTAGTATGTGTTCTGATCTTCTTGTGATGTTCTTTTTTTATTGCACAAGGTATCTTATAAACAAATTGATTGAAATTATAAAAAAAGTTTTATTATTTTTTTGAAAAGATATGGCTTCTAAAGCACATTTAAAAAGTGAAGTACCTATTCATTTTTCTTTTGTATTATATGGCAGTATTTATAGAATAAATTTATTATTTGCATAATTAATGCAAATAGAAATAAGAAAACCTTTAACGACACTTAATTCATGATAGTTCTCTTAATTTGCGTAATATCCACCTACATCCGAAGCGATCGAAAGTGACCCGATCAGTTTCACAGGATGCACCGAGACTCACGTTGTGCTTACGACGCGAGAGAAAACCCTTTCATATGTCAGTACGCCATTTTATTTTTATCACACTTTATTTTAAAGACCCCTCTTCATAATTAATACATGCTGGTAGACGCCGGATGCCGGCTTCTTCTGACGTGTTCTTTTCTATAAAGGTCGTCACAAACTGATAGTCCACTTGATGGTTGATGGCTACCGTCGCCTTAGTAAATCACACTGCGAATGCGCTACCGACCATAAGGGATTAAAAAGGGATAGGTAAAATGAGGTTGTAGCCTATGTACTTACCAACTATTTATTTGCTTTAATGGTTTACTTTATATTGTTATTGTATTTGAAGGCTTGAAGTAAGTATACAACTAAAATTGGAATTTTTGAACAACTCGAAAACATTTAAAACGAAAGTCCCTTCATAGATTTCGTTTTGGGAAAAGTTCTTCTTCTTCTTCTCTTCTTCTCTTTTAATGTCTTGGCTCCATCAGATCTTCTCCGATGATTTTGCCAGTGTCATTAGTAAAAATAGCAATTTGTAATAGCCGCAATTAAAATCAAAAGTAGCAGATCCCGAGACTAGTCAATCAAGTCTATAATTTTTCTTAGTTTTCCAAAACAGGTCCGTCAAGTACAAAGCAGTCAGGTCCTTGGGAAAAGTTATCGCAACGCCTCTTTGACAGTTGTCATTTTGACAGTTGCTGCCTCCGTTTGACGTATGTTTGTCCGCTACGCCAACGTTCAGACAGTTAATCGAACAGATAACAAAAGAATTAAACATCGGAAGCTGTCAAGACATCACAATCACATGTCTCGAACATTAATCGAACAAATCATGACTTCCGAACAGATAGTATCGCAAAGCAGCCGGCAAAAGGTTACAACGCACTAACAACTAACCTTTCCATTTCTTGTTTAGATAAGAGAACACGCGACCAGAGAACTTGTATAACGAGCAATGTATTTCGATATCTGCATTGTCCGTTTGTATTGTACGAATATTATTAATGACATTTTCAAGGACTCAGATAAGAATTGTTTAGGATGTATTTACCGTTTCAAAAGATAATGAAAAATTAAGAAAAAAAACTATTCGCGTCCATCATAAAATGCAGAAATACTGTGTAGCTTTTTCCGATTCAACTTTAATTAGGGAAGCGAAAATATGAACCACTGTTAGTTAGGGAATAATTGAGTACATCCATGTTATTATCGTATATTCTACCAGCAACCCGACTCCGATTTCGCACGAAATTTTAAATACATAGAAAAATTCTTCCTCGTTAGGTATCGCTCTTTCTATTTGTGAAATCCGTATCAAACAAAACCCGTTGGGTAGTTTAGAAGAAGTTAGCGGAGAAAGAGACAGAGACGGACATCGACTTTATTTTATTTTATAACTAGTGGCCCGCTCCCGGCTTCGCCCGGGGTGCTTTTCTGCAATCCAGCCGATAAATTACTTTAAACCGCCATCTGTGAGAACCTTATGGAACTCACAGATAAATAATTGCTGTATTGAATAAGTATCAACAGATAATTAATAATATTAATAATATTATATAATTTGCAAAAAAATAATAAACAAAATGAGATATAAACTATCCTATCTTTTAAGTTGGACCAAATAACAGATACTTATGAAGTTTGATCAAAGTCGGTTCAGTAGTGTCAGAGTTTATCGCGAACATACATCGTGACACGAGATTTTTATATATATAGATATATATATAAAAATGTATACATGATATACATTGTATGTATAGATGTATAGATGATTATATTACAATGAAAATAAATAAATATTGTTATTGTTTATTTAAACATTGTTTAAATCCCTTCATAATTTCTTGTTCTTTCAGCACCTGTGGCGTTGTTTGTGTCATAGGTGATGGTAGCCACTTACCATCAAGTTGTCAATCAGCCAGGCGACATTAACATTAAAAAAAAATGCAGTGATATTTTATCTTGTCGAAGTTTGACCGGAACATAAATAATATTACTACTATATGTTAGCATTTAATTGCACTTGAATCAATGTGTTAGCGTATAGTAACGCAAACTATTACGCCAATTACGTAATTACTTAACCGCAAAACCTTCAGATTTGGTCTTGGACTGGTTTTGTTACATTTCGGCATTCCCACATTGACGAACTACACGTGACATGCGTCAGCGTGACCCACTGAGTGTTGTGTCCCATGAATATGGTGGATTTTATTCATGTTAAGGTTGACAGACAGGCTGACAGCCAACTTGATGGGAGGTGGCTACCGTCGCCTATAACACACGCATTTTGACGAGCCCGTTGGACGAGTGGTAAGGGTTTTAGGGGCCCCTGGCATTTGGGTCATTTGGTCAGCCCGTCTGGCGGCAGTAACCACCTGGTGGTTACTGCCGCCAGACGGCAGCATATTATATGCTTTAGTACAGGCCTTTAGTTTTTATATAAATTCAAAAATCAATCGTAATTTCAGTCAATAAAATGCAATGTCTTCTCAATTTCGCGCCAATGGCACCCGTAACAAAATGGCCACATCAAATTGTGATTTAGTGATGTCTTAAAGATTACACAAAAAAAAAACAAGTTAGTAACGGATTACCAATATCGGGTTCGAACGTTTTTGGGCTATGGTGTAAACAACCCATGACTATTTATTAATTAGTAATTTAAAACAAATTACGTCTCAAGTCACAGTGTTCCGAACATTGATGTGAATTGTAGGTCAGAGAGTCAATGATCGAAAATTGATAATTGATTTATTTTAAATTGCAAAAACAACATTCAAAAAAATTTAAAGTTTCAATATTTCAATTGTTTGCAAAAAAAATCCGTTGCCTCAGTCCTTTGATTATTCCAAACACTTCAACGGTACAAACCATCAATCACGATTCGATACTTATTGAGGACAAATATTTTAAATTAGTTTTGTTAAGCTGGTATAAGGCTAATTTTTGACGGTACAGCATTCATTAGTGTTATTCCTTGTATAATATATAATCCTTGTTAATGTAGTTGCTAATAACCTGATCATCTTACTATTACAATTGATATAAATAAGGTTGATATAAATTTTCGTATACTTAACAGATTTTTGTTAATAACTTGGTATTGTGTTTCGGTGAGTGAGTAAGAGATGCCAGATCAGATTTTCCTAATTTTCCTATTACTTCTTTATCCCTTATCCTTAATCCTATTCAAGACAGCAGCTCACTTGAAGCACGCATAATGCGCCTCCATCGGCCCCGGTTTATGGTCGCTCTCACCGCCTGGCATTGTATATCAGAAGAAGTGGCTTCCTTTTCTTGATCTTTTGTCTTCGATGTCACCAACAAAGACCAGCTTTTCCACATTGTCGCCACCTCTTCTGACCTACATAAGATACACTCCCACATAAAAAAAAATGTCTCACACGTTAAATTACTAGTTATTTTTGACAGGTCATTCTCTAGGTCACATTATGCCTTTCTCTCCACTTGTTGTCTTACCACGTCAATCTGTAACCTTATATTACGATTTACTGATACGAACAACACATTTAGGTCTAACATTTTGATATGTTCATTCAAATTGTCCTTCACTTGTACTATATCACACATACCGTATCAAATTGTCGGTCATGTTATAACGATCATTATTTGCGAGCCAAAACCACTAAACCTTTAATTAATGTGAACCAAACAAATCAAAGTGGACACTTGACAGACGTTATAATAACAATGACGCTTTATAGTACGACCACGCCTGCTTTAAAATTTAGAATTCAGTTTGCGTTTATCTTACAGTGTTTGCTATGTTTACTATTTGTTTTTCTTTTTCTATTAAGAAAATAATTTAAAAATAAAATAAAATATAACATACAGTAAGCATTTCTGTCCGAATTCCTTTTATTACGTTAGATAATCCTCGGCCTCGACTTTCCTGCGCGGCTGGATGCTGGCCAACAGCAAACCTATTACGAGGGGTGTTCAATAAAAAGTGAGAATGACAGAGGCAGTTATCTTTTAATACAACTTATTTTATTTTTCAAAGTCACCTTTTAAGTTAATACACTTGTTATATCTTTTTCTAGACTTAAAATTCCCTTAGTAAAAATCTCTTTACCTTGAGACTCTAAAAAACTGTGTACTGCGGCGGCGGCGGCATGGTCTTCAAATTTTTGGCCTCTGAGGTACTCTTTCAACCGCGGAAAAAGAAAGAAATCACTAGGGGCGAGGTCCGGTGAATACTGAGGATATTCCATCAGTTCAAAGCCAGCATCTTCAATGGCAGCTATCGCAACGTTGGACTTGTGCGCGGGGGCGTTATCTTGGTGAAACAAAACAATTAGTCAGTTTGGCACGCCGTTTCTCGCGTATTTTGTTGCGCAATTTTTTTATTTGTCCTGCATATAAATTTCCCGTAATAGTGGCTCAATGATTGAGGTATTCAATCATTACCACCCTTCGGCTGTCTCAGAAAAGAGAGCCCATGATCTTACCGGCGGATGGAGTTGCCTTAAATTTCTTATGAGTTGGCGATGACGGTCTCTTCCAAATCATGGACTGCTGTTTCGTTTCCGGGTTATAATAATGAAGCCATGCTTCATCCATGGTTATGAATCGAGACAAAAATCGATCAGGATCTTACTGCAACAAATCCAAACAGCTTCGCGAAATCCTTAGTCTGGTTTGTTTCTGCGCGTCCGTAAGCATTCTGGGCATCCAGCGCGCGGACACTTTTTTCATGCCCAGGTGGTTGTGCATAATATTATAGACACTCCCTATCGAAATCTTCATTTCTTCAGCTATAAAACGAACTGTAACACGACGATCCGCCAAAACAATTTTTTCAATTTTTTTATAATTTGTCTGCCGTTGCAGGGCGCCCCGAGCGCGGACCATCGTTGGTGGGGGCGTCATTATCTTAAACTCAGCACACCAACGAGCAACTGTAGAGTATGGAGGAGCATGAACCCCTAATGTTTCTTTCTTCTTAAAAAAACAATTCACCATAATAATATACGAACTTCCTCACAGGACTACAGTCAGGTCCTAGATTATAGGCCGCTTATAGAAACACAGAATTTAACAGAAGGTTGAAGGTTACGTAATAAATGTTTGAATATCGAAGCGAATGAGTACTGGCACGCAAACGTTCTCGTCGGTATGAATATTCATTAGTTTTTCGTAAATATTGTTAAGTCAGCCACTAATTGGTCGGCCCAGTTGCATTGAAATGTCGTAATCGAGTTACCATGACAAATAAACAGTTAAAAATTTATGTATATACATAGTGTTAGCACTCTCTACTTCGGGTACATTAATCAAACCACTATGTGTATTCCCAATACTTTTATCGCAGATATATCAGAACTACAATTCCAACTATAAGATGTGCAACATACGAAGACGACCTCTCTTCGCGAATGCGTTCGTTCAACGGAGGGATACATTTTTTAATATCATGTCACCGAATGAATCGAATGAATGAGCACCTCTTTTTGCAACGTCACAGAGCACTTTTTACTATACTATCTGTCTTAATCGATCAACTTCAGTCGACATAAATAGCAGACTCTAACAATATTTTGTTTTGCTGCTTTTCCTTCTGAGTTTTTATGTTACAGTAAAAATTAAATTTCATTTTTTTGTAAATTAAGTCTATTACAATATAATCCATATTATATTATAAGACATTATAAAATACTAGCCATCCGCTTCCGGCTTCCCTCTGGGTACAATTTTTATATATCTTGCCCGTTTGTCTCTCTTTTCATACGTGAAAAGAGAGATAAACGGGCAAGATCGTCTTAAAAAACCGAATTGAAAATCGGTTTATTCATTCTAGAGTTTTGGAAGCGTATACAAACCAACTTAAGATTTTTATATGTAAAGATTTTCTTAGATATAAAACATCTGTTATATCTAAAAATTCCTAAAAACTTTTTAACAAAAAATTAAACCGCCGAAAAAACTGAAAAGCAATTTTCAGATTTCATTTTACCTTTTTACCTGAGTCATGGATGTTTGTATTTATAATATGTATGTATGTTTTTACAAAAAAAATGTAATCTATGTAGTATATCAATACAAGCATTAGTTGCTTAGAGTAGACCTAGATGGTGCTATGTGGAATGTGTAAAGATATTTATTTATTTATTTATTCATAATATTTTTCATGACAATATTAAGGTTGATGCAATGTTTTTCCACAAGTCTCTGACCGTGTCGATTATGACTTCCTTGTATTTTAAAAATGACGTAAATAAAACCACATATCCCTCTCACAACTTTTTATGCGTATTGACAAATTAATGACACCCATAAAAAGAACGTTCTTAGAATTATCTGTGTATAACGTTTTTTCCCCAATTAAATTTTATTTATTGGCTCAAAATCTTACCAATCCATCTCTTTTTATCTTCATATTTTTCTAAAAATAAATATGCATTTTATTAGATTTAATAAGATTAAGAAAAAGAAAATAAAGGAAATAGTTGATACTACCATGTCTGTCCTATGGTTGCCAAACATGGTCATTCGTTCAAAAAGTAAAGACGAAAATTCAAGCCACACAGAGAGCAAATGGAGAGAAGCTGTTTAGGAATTACCTTAAGAAACAGAGTAAGAGCTACTGATATTCGCAATAAAACTGGGGTATCTGATGCAACAACCTTCGCTCAGGGGTTGAAGTGGAAATGGGCTGGCCATGTGGCATGGTACACAGATAGGAAAAGGACCACAGGGAAATAGACGCAGGGATCGACCATGTTCCAGGTGGCAAGACGAAATAAGGGCAATGCAGGCAGGGACTGGATTGAGAAAGCGCAAGACAAGGATATTTGCAATTTTATGGAGGAGGCTTTTATAATAAGTACGTCATCTTACTGAAACATATAGTAACACTTTTTCTCATACATTTTATATAAAACGCCTTTTTTCATTATATCTTCTGATTGAGTTATTTCGATGATTATTTATTTGTTCATCTCGGCTACAAAAGGTTTTCCCCTACGAGAAGTTGTCAATATTGGTGCGAAGTTCGCTGGGTCAGCTAATTATAAGTGGTATACCTACTTATAAAATAGTTGATAATTATATAAAAATAAAAGTAAACTACATTAAAGAACTCACGTTAATAAGAAACATCGATGTTCACAGTCAATGTTAGGGAAAATATTACAATATCGTCTCTGCTACGCGTCCCCACCTATTTGATTGATTCACGATTTTATGGCGCAAGATGTCGTTGTGTTTCACACAGGTTTTACTGCTTGACAAATTTATGATATTTTGTCACGTTTCGTGTTAAAATTGTGAAGCGAATTGTCCTGTTATGTTAACAATAATAAATAATTTATCGGTAAAAGCTTTATTATACTCAGATTTCTGAACAAATCAAAACATCGCCCATTAAATTTAAGCAACAAAAATTACTCTATGGTTAACTAGTTTGACAGTTAAATGTCACTGGCCCACAAAGCGCGTGGTCCATTAGAGTACTTCTATATCGCACTATTTTCTCTGTATTCACTACCAAGTCTGCATCCACAAATAATAGCTCATTTGTCCGGTTTTACTTTTATAAAAATTATATATCACGAATCGCTAAGTGTGTAATTAATTATTAACATATATTTAGGCTTACTTATAAACAGTTGCGGTCGCGGGTTTTACCTATACCATGCGGCACGAGACGCGCATTAATATTAACCCCCCATAAAAACTTGTGCCTGATAATGGCACAGAGTAATTAAATATCCACTTTTATGTTTTATTATACACTTGCTGTTGCACGCGACTGTGTCCGCGTAAATTTATAACATATGGCTTGTTACTCGCTAATAATGAAGCTTTTATAGGTTTTTTTTTTTTTTTTAAATCAGTCCAGTAGTTTTTGAGTTTATTCATTACAAAAAAAAATACAAACACACAATAATAAAAATCTTCTCTCTTTATAATATTAGTATAGATTTAAATCATTGTTGAAAACTTACAAGAGACCTAACAGAATATGGACTGTTTTCTAAGCCTTTGCTAATCGTTTAACCTATCAAGGTCAGCAACGCACTTTTATCTCCTCTTAGTGTTATTTGGAGAGTTGGAAAAAAAATATGAAACCTACGACTGGCATCGATGGAAGCATCTTCTCATTCTATAACAAAATCATTTATTTAATTTAAAAAAAATCGACAAAAAAATTCATGAGAATAATATATGTTTTTTAAGGCATAAGATAAGAAAACAAAATCGCGTTAGAAATTATATTGTCTTCACAAGTGAAATTAAATTTTGCAATAGCAATAGATATTTACACATAAACATATACATATAGTTAAAATAAAGCTCTGTCCACCTGTGTCTGTTTCTCCGCTAACTTCTTCTAAATCACCCAACGGATTTTGATACGGTTTTCACTAATGGAAAGAGCGATAAACGAAAAAAAGGGCCAAGCTTAGGGCGGGTCGCTAGTGGCAGACCAAAAAAATAAATATAGAAATAAACGCTACTTTAAAACTACAATAGATATATTCCAACGTCTCTGTGTCCTTTTATTAATCTGTACATTTTAGTGGTGTTAGTGTTAGGCGGGGTTAGTGAACCATTTCACGCGTGAATTATTGACATTAGTTTATATTCGTTTTTTAATTCTATTTATCTTTTACAATGAATCATCGGAGTGTTTTTAAGGTCTATACTAAACTTACTGTAACTAAACAGATAAGGTCTACTCCCTTCGAACCACGCAGACGAAAAATATAAAATGCAGGAAGCATTTTTTTGCTAGTAGTACCTTATGCTATATTTAATCTATATCTAAAGACTATACTAGTATTATAAAAAGAGAAGATTTGTATGTTTGTAATGAATAAACTTGGACAGCAGCTTGGAGGGCCTAGTACCGCGAAGTAATGCTAACACGGTCCTGTGGCACTAGGCACTTGAGAGGGGAGGTTTTTAGTGGGGAAGAACCTCACACTATAGAAGATTTTCCTTCTCTCACCTTAAAAAAAACCTTACAGAAGGACACTGTGAATCGGTGAATAAGTATAAGGAATGTCAGAGCTCGTCATTTCCCCTATCCCTTCCAATCAGTTATCCTCAACTCCACCATAGCCGGCAGCGCACTCTTTTTATGTTAAGGTCGACAGACAGGCTGACGGTCCACTTGATGGTAGCTGGCTACCGTTGCCTATAACACAAGCAACGTCATAGGTGCTGCAATTGCGCTACCGACCATAAAAGGATTAAGGATAAGGAAGGAATGGAGTAATGGGCTCTGGCATCCCTCACTCGCCGAAATGGTGGTGTTCTGTAAGGGGGTGATAACTGCCGTCAAACGTCATACTATGTAAAGATTTATCGCACCGCCGTCTAGTGTGACCACAGCTTTATATTGTTGGGGCGAAAAATTTACCAAGAATCGTTTTGTGTGAGACCAGTTTATCACCGCCTCCTATAACAGGTTTATTATGAAATTTCCCGCAGGGCGTGGTACTCTGATGAAATTCGTGCGACCAACCGATTCCCATATTTGGTTGGAATTATCTCACAGGATTATTTCAACTCAATAACTGTTTGCATTTAAAATACTTATTATAACTAGCTGTCCGGCGTTGTAGTTCCTTTTTCGAAAATCTCGCAGGAACGTAACATTTTTCCAGGATAAAATGTATCCCATATTTTAATCCAGACAATCATCAATACATCTGTGAAAAGCGCGTGGAAATCGGTTATGCCGTTTCTGAGATTAGCGACAAAATTTCTAAAAAAATACTTTTTGACCTCGGTAACAAAAGCACAACGTGTACAAATTGTTTTTTTTATTAAATATATATTATTGCGATATAGGGCTCGTTTATGATTTTATTGTACGTTATTTTGGTGCGCCATCCCTTACACATTTCTATCATCGTCGTCATTATCACAGTCGCAGGACGTCCACTGCTGTACATAGGCCTCCCTATAACTTTCCAATAGGACCGGTCAGAAGCTGCCTGGATCCACCGTCGACCCGCGGCCCTTATCAGGTCGTCGTCCATCTTTTGGGTGGACGTCCTACGCTGCGCTTGCCAGTCCACTCGAGGACCTCCGTACTTACTATGTGTCCTATCCACTGCCACTTCGACTTACTGATCCGCTAGCTTATTTCCTCATTTCTGATTCGACCTTGTAGTAGTCGTAATGTAACCCCGACCATAAGCCCTCTCCATAGCTTGTTGCATGAGCGTTTCTATAATAAGCATAAAAACCTTTTTCCCCTCATTGGATTTGGTGCAATCAGAAACCGTCCCGTATTTTTCACGTAAATTTGCAATGTTCATAGTAATTTAAGATGCAATTATTTGTTTATCTATATCTATACTAATATTATAGAGAGATGATTTGTATTGAAAAAACTCAAAATTACTGGACCGATTTTAAAAATTCTTTCTATACGTTATCAGTATAGAAAGAATACTGACGCTATAGGTAACATAGGCTATAGGTATTTTATAAAATTACATGGGCGAAGTCACGTGCAACAGCTAGTATATCGAGTGGACCATCAGCTTACCTGCCTTACTCTTTAACTTAAAAAATACGTGTTAATTTAGCATCTGTGACCTCTTAAACTTTTGATTGATAGTCGTGTCATTATGGCGAGTAACGAGTCATTTTTTTCGGTTCAACATCAACCAATGATCAAAAATTCCTATAATAACATGTTGTTAACGATTATTTCAACATGAGGTTTAAAAAGTGCGGGCTAAAGGTCGACCGGTGAGTATAGTCACTATGAATGATGAAACTTATTCATCAATATAACCCGTCAACTGTGTGAATCCGTTATAGATGCGTCTTCGATGTTGGTAATTGAGTAAGAATTATTTAAAAGGATATGGCAGAAATTCATTCCAAAAAAAAAACATTTTAAGCGTCTATGAATTATGTAAAAACCAAAAAACATAAAATATTTTAAAAGGTTTTGTGAAAATAAAAGACACATTTACACAAACCCAAGTAAAAATTTATTTAAGTAAATAATTCATTTCCTGTATAATGTTTCACTATTTCTCTTATAACTTATAACTTCTTCTTATAAATTAAAAACCCAATAAAATTCAAATATCTTCTGGCCTAATCTGTTAATAATTTTTTCTTTAGTGCAAAGCTCGGGAACTTAGAAAAAAAACGCTGAGTCGAATAAAAGGGAATAAATAAGGAAGTTTTTGTAGGTATAAATTTATTATTAATTTAAATGTCCCGGTAGAAATATCTAGAAGTAGAGAACGTAGGATTTCCATATATATTTTTCATGTGATGAATCTTTTGCGGCGGGTGAGACTGGCCCTTTGGCGTGGCGACTCCAAAAAATAGGCCAAACTTTGGCCAACACCCTTTTGCCTGAACTAATATTATTTTTTAAATAAAAAAATTTTTAGTTACTGCAAAATTAGGTAAGAGGTTTTGTCATAAACTTATTTCTACACGGCTAAAGCCGCAGGTGAAGCTTGTATACATCTATATTCTATATCTATACCTGTCTGTTTCTCTGCTATCTTCTTCTAAATCACCCTATTGATTTTTATGGTTTTAAAGCTATTTAAAACTAGGTAGGTTTGTGTATATAATTTACCTGAAAAAATTGCATCCGTGCGAAGCCGTGGGCGGGTCGTTAGTAAGTATACAATATAATACTAATTAATTGTCAGAAAACTCTTAATTTTTCCTAAAAGGCCATTCTCCACTAAAATAAATTCTAATATCCAAGTCAGACACAGTGAAAGCAATGCGGTAACTCGATGAATTATTTATGTACCAACACACGCCAATGGAATGCCAATTTACTTCCGAAAAAAACATAAAAATTACGCTGAAATTGCGAATGGCCGCGTTCTAAATCAATATGGCGGTGCGCATCATTACCTATAGACAACATATCAATCATTTCACACATACGGTAATACAATTCCCATATAAGATAATAAATATAGCAGACATCTAAAACATTGTAATTTGGCCAAAGATACTGTATTTATTATTCCACCAATGACGCATGGAAAAATCAAAGAATTCTATTAATAATAAAAGAAGTATTTGGGAAAAATACAAGGCAAACGTAGCAGAGGCAGGAGAAAGAATATCCTGGTTAAAGAATTTCGTGCAGCAGCTTCCAAGGCTGCCATGATGGTCGCCAACTTTGGTTCAGAAGTAGAAGAATATAATGTAAACCAATAATTGTTGCGTCTGCTCTTGTTTGATAATATTACAATACATATCTTCCCATTCATTCGTCATCTTTACACAGTATTTCAGTGTTGAACTGTTTGTCTGTCCTGTACTTCATTATGTAAAAAAATATTTAACAACTTTTTAACTAAAATGTATAATAAGTATGTAAAAAAACAAGTCTATCACTTGATATGACATATACGTACCTACGTATTTATTGTCGGGTCAACCGCACTCATCTCGTCCAATAAAATTTAAATAAAACAGCAATATAGTAAAAGAAATCCGGTTTTAGAGTCTTTCAATAACAAACTTAATTTTATATTACAATCAACAATACAATAAGTTAATTCTAAAATCTAAGCTGTAAAACCAACTAATATAATTTCACAATAAAATAACTATCAACTATTTAAGTTAAGGTCAACAGACAGACTCACGGTTCACTTAATGGTATGTGGCTACCGTCGCCTAAAACACATGGAACGTCATAGGTGTCGCAAGTACGCTGTCGACCTTCATAGGTTTAAGGATAAGGGATTGGATATTGAAAATGGGTTCTTGCATCCCTTAATCACTCACTGAAACACAATGCTATGTTATTTCACGGTGGTCTTCTTTAAGAGGGTGGTTACTGCCGCCAGACGGGTCGCCCAAATGACTGCGAAATACAGTGTGCTCTGCTACTACTTTCCAAATCCAGATCAGAGCCAACTGTGAAAAGTATTTTATTTTTTGTTTGCTTTCTTTTCTTAGCTATTATTTATAAATATCTGTTGAGGCGTTCGAAGGTCATCAGCTCATTTATTAGTTGACGAAGGGATCTCACTTACTTCCACATGTTCGATTGACGTGAAATCGTGTGTACTGTTACTTCGGTACTATTTCTATGACATGGTAACCTCGACCTGATGCTGCAGCATCAGGTCACGGGATAACCAACTCCTCAGCATCTTACAGCAGATATAGCGTGTTTGAGCTCAACAGAAAATCGGGGGTTAGTTTATAATTTTTTTAATTATAGCTTGTTCTAATCAATAGTTAATAATAAACGACTAATAAATATTGTCTGTTAACATTCTTACCTTAGTATCGAGTGATTGTGTTGAAATGAAGGAGCATAGAAGTATAATTGTCGGCAGCCATTGAGTAGATATGGATGATCTTAAATCCATGATGAATCTAAAATAAAAAAAATAATATGAAAACAATGTACGGTAGATCAAAGTTTTAACAAATCAATAAAATTTCAATATAACCGGTTGAGTAGTTAAACCTCACTTTCGCATTTATATTACTTAGTACTTAGGATATCAAGATTGTAATAAACTCGAGTTGAGTAAATTTATTAGACAACAGAGGGTGACAAGTGATCAATACACCCAAGTTAAGCATTTTGTCATTAAACTTATGTGTGAAAACAAAAAGACATAATTACAATTTAAAAAAATTTAAGTATAAAAATCGCATTTTTATCGTGAGATTTAAAACAGCAACACAGTCGCGTAAGAGGCTCAGCCTAGTGGGTCTAGCACGAGTTTATAATGACAGCACTCTCTGGCGAGAGCGTAAACGTTTATATGGAAAATTGTCAATTTGACATTGACAATTGAGAATAATTGACACTCGCTGGCGAGAGCGTAAAACATTTATATGGAAAATTGTCAATTTGACATTGACAATTGACAATAATTTTCCAAATAAATGTTTTACGCTCACGCCAGCGAGTGCGGTCATTATAAACTCATACTAGAGCCACTGAATCTTTCTTACTGCTTCTTATTTGAGTAACAAGATTCCTACTTTTTGTCAATTTTAAATGTTTTATCATGTGGGTTCTCGGTATCAGTTTACTGTGAACCTTGCTCTTTAATTGCCCATTAAATGCTTCAGTGTTGCTTGTAATAATAATAAAAAAAGTTAGAAACTATTTAATTAATAATCTGTGTCAAATAGCTATATCAGAAATTCACTTATGTCTCTGCATACAAGGGCGTTTATCAGATCGGGTGAAGGCTGTGACTGCATGTCGTGTTTTTGTTTCCCGCTCACTTCCGATACGACGCTCATTTGCAACCAATTTGCTAACCGTACATGTCTCTTTGTATTATCTCCACAATCAGAGAATTCAACGCTTATTGCATACAAATCAATCTATACTAATATCGTATTATAAACAGAGAAGATATTTGTATTTTTGTTTGTAATAAATAAACCTACAAACTGCTGCACAAACATAATTTAATCGAGTTAAATTATGGATGTCTAAGAAAACTCCAATAATGTAAACTAAGGTGTAAAAAATTCATAATAAACTAATATCCATACTAAACTAATATTCATACTAAACTAAGAGAAATTGTATTATTTTTTTTTATTATGATTTAATCAAAAACTAATGGACCGATTTTAAACATTCTTTCACCTATAGAAAGTTAAATTGAGTAACATAGGATATATTATTAATCGAGGGCAGAAAATAAACGCAGGCCCCTAAAAGTACTTAAAAAATTATTCATTATATTAAAACAAAGAGTTTTATAAAACTTCTAATTTGTCTTTCTAATTCTGTATGTAGAGACAAAAAAGAGGCTTCTAGAAGCTCTACATGAGTTTAAATAAAGTTTTATTCGTAAAATTCGTTTTATTTATTTGTACTTTTTTCGTACTCAAAATTCGAATTTTATTCGTAGGTACTCAAAATTTGTACAATACTAAACAACGGATTTTGATACGGTTTTCAATAATGCAAAGAGCAATAAAAAGGAAGGCAAGAGCGAATCGCTAATGTTTAATAAAAATAAATAATAATTTTGTATTTATCTGACCGTCCACACTTTGCATTAGAGTTTTCGTCCCATCGATACACATTCTTCATCGAGTATCTAACTGTCAAGTTATTTAATGGAGAACTCGCTTATAGATTAACAAGACACATGTTAAGTTTCCAATAAATTTAAAAAACATAGATAAAGGCGTCCACGCTCTCGAATGAGTATCAGCAGACCAACAAATAAAGTAAAAAAATGAATCGTAGGGTCGTTGCACTGCGCGCAGAGGGACAATGTCTTTTCCGAGAAGTGGACGCGGGACGAAATATTTAATAAGCCTCCTTGGTTTCTCACAAATGTATGTATATATACTGCCAGTGTTGTTTCCGTGTTCGTGCAACTTATCGGTTAATGCAAAAGTGTAAGTAAACTTTGTGTAACGATGCCACTTAGATGTAACATAGCTTTACTCTTCGGAAGCGTAGGTAATGACTCAAAAAATGTTTGCAGCGAACTAGTACGTACTTATTGGTTCACAATTCACAATAAGCTTAACTTCGTCAATAGTCTGTTAAGATGTTAACAGATGGCGCAGTTTTCACTTCCGACGTGCAATCCTACGACTGACAGTTTTTATAATAATTAATTTCTCGTGAGACAGATTAAAAATCTAGAAACTCTGTCTACAAACATTTCAAAAATATCAACTTTACAGCTAAACCGCTAAAGATATTTTTATGAAATTTAATACGCAGACAGCTGAACCTAAAGCTGCTAAGACTGCTCGAAAACACAGTCTATAAGTAAACTAATACAAAAAAAAATATTACTAAAATCCATGAAGAACTCAAGGCAATTTTCTTATCTATCACCATCTCGCACTTGAAACTTAAAACATTCTATACATAATAAATTACGCGAAAATCTCGATTCGTAGTTAACATCAAGGCGAATCAGTTAATTAATATGAACAAGGTAGGTATAAGAACGGCGTGACACAATATATTATTTATTACAACTGTTTCCTCGATTTTTTGGCATTGTTCTCAACGTATATTATGTTCTTATCAAAATTCATTTATTTATTTTATTAAAATTAGGTTTGCTCTTGGCCAGTATCTAGCTGTGTAGCGAAGATGAGACCTATGATCAATGTGATGGAGCAAGCTCACCCAGAAGATGCCTATTCACTCGAACTTTGAAAAGTTACGTCTGGTTTCATTTTAGTGACTCTTTTTGTTTATAATAATTGACTGACTAGTGATTGACACACCAAATGTATTGACCACCAGGCAAATAAATTATTTAATTTGAATTAAGTTTCTAAGACATCAATTTATATTCATATCTACCTACTATTGTGTACAAATTAATATCTGACTGTACTGTACTTTGATTTCATTACGAGGTAGGTCTCTTAAATCATCACTATCAGCTTGTGTTTCTCCAATGTTGGATATATAGGTCTCCCCATGGCTCACCACCACAAGGGAGAATGTCTGTAATAGGTCTCTTAAGTAGTAAGTATACAATGACGTTTATTTTATAACTATGCGTCAATCATCATATTTTTTGACAGATGTCTTAAATGGAAAAACGAAAAAAAAGAACAGGTAAATAAATGGGAAACTATATACGCAAACCTTCCTCATTTTTCGCTCGCTTTATTATTGATAACCGAATCAAAATCCGTTGGGTGGTTTAGAAGAAGTTAACAGAGATAGAGACAGAGGCGGAGAGGGAAAAAACAATCAGCCAAACTATCAACTACGCTGCCTTTTTTAAAGTGTACAGAACATCAAAAAGTATTATTTGACAATAGAACAATTAATATCGTTCTACACAGAATACTAAATATATAACACTAACAGTATACACTTCATAAAATGAATTTCAAATATTCTCTTCATTACGTGAGATCTCAAAACTCTTTTAGGTCAGAGAGAAGTCGCTAAAAACATTGTTTATTTATTAACATATAAAAGTGTTGTTCAAATATTGCATACAAAAGAAAAATCTTATTACAAAACTTATTGCATCTCGCGCCGTGTGAACGTCTGTAATGGGATGTTACGAAACAATTTGTGTGTCCGATTATTTGCGAAATAAGCAATTTGGCGCACACGAAACAAAACGCAATTTATAACAATATTGTCTATGTAAGTAGTTCCGGAATTCATACGAAAATGTAAAGTAATAACGGCCTATTAGAATATTAATTATGTACTTCTCGTTGATCAGTTTTCAATAATAATAAATTCAAATAAAGAAGAAACAGTTAATTCAAACTCGTGTTGCCATCACAATCAGTGTTTGCTTAGGGTTGTCGTTAAAAATATCCCGCTAATTGGGCGGCGCGATAAAATAACCTTTGTCGGATATGACGCACTTATATTATATGAGCCGTCAACGAAAACTTTTCAAGATAGTTGGCCGAGCTTGATGATTATTTATTTCTCAGATAAGTTCGCCGCTTTTATAAGCTGGGTCGTTGTACTCGTGAACAATATTACTTTTATTCTTAAACTAGCATTTTGCTCGCGGATTTGCTCAGCACGAACAGAAAGTAGTAGGTACCCAGCTTTCAACTTATATAGCTAAGTTCTGTTCAACGGTTTAATAGTTAAAATTTAATATACTAACAGAGTTTCTTTCGCATTTATAATCTATACTTACTAATACATAAAGCTGAAGAGTGTGTTTGTTTGGTTGAACCAGCTAATCTCAAGAACTACTGGTTCGAGTTGAAAAAATCTTTTTGTGTTGGATAGTTCATTTATCGAGGAAGGCTTTATGCTAGATAACATTTTGAACGCGGACGAAGTCGCGGGCACCAGCTAGTTTTTAATATAAGTAGACATGAATTATTTAATAAAATAAAAATGGCTTTTGTAAATGGTTCATTTCACTTCGTCCCCGTGGGTTTGTCCCCGCCTTATTATTTACCTACACAATAGTTTCTTTCGTCCCTATTACAATTTTTAGGTGTCCGTCGTCCCCGTTACCAAATACCCAAATACCAATGGTTTTAAAGAACGGTCAGCAAATTAAAATATTAACCATTGTAAATATTAAGTCTGTTAATATTAAGTGTGATTGTGAGGTAGTTATTGCAAGCGCTTTAAAGTACATCTACCAAATTATTACTATATGATTCAGATACTGTTATTTATCAGGGACTGTTTGGAAAATATCAGGGGAATTATTTATCTTCTACTAACTCACAATGACAGAAAATTAACTAAACTGTACACAATTAGCACCTTTACATGCAACACTGAATGATATTTTATCAATAAATAAAATGACATGAAGTTTGAAACTTTTTTGAACTACATATTTTAAAAATTTGTGGATAAATAAAATTAAAATAATTAAGAGGTCACTAAAATATTATTTAGTATCTTTCATTTTGAATTTGAATGACTGGTACTATGTTCAGTTGCTAACCAGTGGAGCCTATCCACTTACATAGTGGCTAAAAATATGACCGTGATATTTTTATTTGAGCCTAATCATATACTTAATACTAACAGTTTGTTTACTGATCACTTCAAACAGTAAATTAACTCTTTCAAATCATTCTAAATTCAAATAAAAAAATTTATATAACAAAAAAAAAAACAATTACCATTCACAATGTTTGTTGTTTGATTAGTAACACTCAAATCTATGACCAATGACAAATAATAATACTGCATACAATTTTTTTTTGCTCAATTCCAATCAATAAAATAAACACAAAAATAAACGCATGGAAACTTTTAGAACCTCCACAGCTTCACACTAATTAGAGTGGTGAATACAGGTACACTTGCTACGCGCGCGAGTTTCGAAGTACTACAACTATGGAATTTGCGTCAGAAATGCCAAAGCGGCACATAAAAAGTACGCCTGAAACGGAATCATGGCGGAGATTTGCCTTCGCGCGTCAGTGTTAAAAGGGTAGTAACGACCAAGTTCAACTATTGATTTTAAACTCCAATGTGTTAACGTAAAGTCACATTTTCTTTAAATGACAGATGTTTGGTTGGTTTAAATGACAGATGACAGAGTTCACGCATATGTCACTTTTAAATGTTCCATAAAGTTCGTAGTGTTTTGTATCGCGTGCGAAATCCATAGTTGCAGTACATTGATAGTTATAGACAACATTAGACAAAAGGACAAATGAATAGCTTATAAGCATAATTTCTAGTTTTCATTATACTGTATATATGTTAAATATACATTGTCGTATTTACTTTGTTTCTTTTTTTGCACACTATACCTGAGGGCCTAGTGCGAGTTTTACTCGATCAAACGCGACGAACAAGTAAATGTCAATTTGTATGGGAATGAAGCAGCGCCACCTGGTGGCTCACATGTAGGTCTGCTTCATTCCCATACAAATTGACATTTACTTGTTCGTCGCGTTTGATCGAGTAAAACTCGCACTAGGCCCTCAGAGCGCCAATGTGACGTCGTGTGACCATTGGCTCGGTATATGCCGCAAGTATATGTGAGGACACGCTGTACGAGCGAATGAAGTGAAGTCAATAATAGGACTAATAGGTATTTGGGAGAATTGTTTGTCTTGAGACACTTTAAGGCATCTTAGGATCTTAGCATCTTACGCATCTAGACACTTTAGGACATATTTCTTAACACTTTAGGGCTTTTTAACACTGTCCACCTCTGCCTGTTTCTCCGCTCACTCCTTCTAAACCACTCAACGGATTTCCATACGGTTTTCACTAATTGAACGAGGAAGGCTTTCGTGTATAATTTGCATAACAAATTTCACCGTGCGAAGCCGGGAGCGTGTCGCTAGTGTAGAGTATACATAGGTAAGGTAAACAAGACGAATTTATCAAGGTCGGTCAAAGCGCATTGTATTACACACAAAAACCTCACACCTCAACTTGCTTCCGGGAAGCAAGCGAGCGAAAACAATCCTAATAATATTAATTCATCAATTGACATTTTAAAGATTACACACAATTTTTTATTAATATTTACCAAACTATAATATTTTACATAAACATATAAATAATGTTTAAATTGACGGTCAAATTTTAACATACGCCTTGTCATACGTGTCTGTCAACCGTGCAGGAAGTAAGTTGTTTAAAAATACACACTTTTTTTTTTCATTTGTTATTTTTTTTTTAATAATCGAATTGTAATTTCAATCAAAGCTGTACACATAAAAAGAAGTTAGTTTTTTTAATACTTTTATATTTATAACTGTTTGATATTTTTTATCAGTGAGTATTAATGGGTTTTTTTGTACTTATATAGGTCAGCGGCACAATCATTCATGATTTTTTTTTTAATTAAATTGTATTTTTTACTATAATGTAAACACACTTGATACAACAATAAAAAATAAGTTAATAGACAGTTTTTATTATATATTAAGGTCGTCATACAGACTGACGGTCCACTAATTGATTGTAGGTGACTATTTGCGTCGCCAATAACGTCGCCAAGTATGCCTGATCATATTAGGACTGCTACTCACTCACCGAAACACAACAGCAGACATTCTTTTATTTCACGGTTGTCTTATCTAAGGGGGTGGTTACTGCCGCCAGACTCTCCTAGAAGATAATAAAAAAGTCGTGCAATATTGCACCTTATTTCATGGGGTCATTTTTGTATTGCGCCCATTTTTGTGAAAAATGTGTTCGGTCTAAGATTAGTCCTTATCCTTAAGCTACCTAATTGATTTTGATGATATTTGATAGCTTTATATACCTTGGATTCTGAGGAAAAACATGAGTTTTTTTTAATTTTTTGTACGCATACGAAACCGCGCTAAATGGTATAAACTATAAAAAAAATAAAAAACATTTAGAATGATTTAATTCACAAATCGTGAAACGGTGACAATGAGATATTTGCTCGTCCTTAACTTTACAGAGAAACATTTAGAGATGGCAAGTTTAAATCTACCCCGATTTTGAGACCTGTTACTTAGGTATTAAGGTGAAAAATGTGTTTCTCTACTAGTGAAACGTAAATTGGTTTGAACATTTATCAATATTAGATGGAGTTCCATGGAGTGTAATGACACACGCGCATGTCAAACAATCAAAAAACGTTTGAAGCGTTTAGTCATTCATACCTTTTTAAATTTAGAATAAAAATTAGCATTAAAACGGACAGTATCAAATGATCAGCACGATTGGGTCGATGTTATTGACCATATTGTTAGAGGAAAAGTCCCAGTCTTTTTTTTTCGTAATTAAATTTGTTTCATTGTGGGAGGCAATTCGGAAAAGTGATGATAACAAAATCTGGGGATACAGTTTCATGCTGTAAGTAGCTACATTTCTATTATCTACAATCAAAATTTAATTACACCACTCTATAGTTAAAGGATCGATGAACTATTTCGTCAACTTTGGTTCTTTGGTTTGGTTCACAATTTCCGATCTTATCCACTGAAGTACCTCCGAGCGTAGCCCGCTCCATTGCACGCTGAGCGACTTCGAATTTATGGGCTGATCCTGCCATTACACCATTAATAACATTGCAACTTCGGACTCTATTGACCTCAGATTCAGCGAAGGAGTTTCGAACGTTTTTTACTGTCAAAGTATCGAAACGAATCGACAACTCATACCCCCTAGTGTTTTAAGCACACGCGGTATACATACTGCTTTATAGGTTTCTTGACCTCCCGTGATAAAAATCCAGCAATGCCGCCACACCGAATCGGCCGTCCCGTTATTCAATAATCGACATCACGTGAAATTCATTCAGATACAATATTCATTCGAACATCGAATTCAACTTTATTGGCGGGTGCGGTTTTCTTCAAGACGGTTTCGTTTCACGGCAAAGATACATGCTCCGTTCCGTATACATACACACATACGGCTCAATTAAACGTTTTGATATTTTATAGAGATACGTTGAGATTGCAAATATTTACGAGGTCGGTAAAAACTCTTTAAAGTAATATTTTGGAAAATGATTGGGTATTCGAAACGAGGTGTTTTAATACTCAGTACAGTTTGTTTTATTTTTTATTTTTTTCATATTGAATATCCTTAATATTATAAAACAAAGTCCATCGCCGCGTATGTCTGCATGTCTGTATGTATGTTCGCGATTATCTCAAAAAATACTGAATGGGTTTTTATGAGATTTCATCTATCGACAGAGTGATTCCTGAGGTCCTGTAGGATACATGTGTATAATTCGTTTAGATTTTGTATAAATTGGTTGAAATATCACGATGATTGTTGAAGATCTTTTTATATTAGATCTTACAATTCTAGTGAATATCTTAGTAGGAGTGTAAGGTCAATCCATTATGCAGTATTACAATTATTGTTTAATTTAGTCTTAGTTATATCCAAGACGTCAATGAGACCACAGCTTATGATACGTTTATTTGGACTGTGACAGATGATTTGCATTATGCGAAAGTTTGACATTCGAATATTGTAAGACAATGACAAGATAATTAAGAAGTATAGAGAATGATAATTCTATTGTAAAGAGTGGAAACAATAAATGTTTGATATTATTTGATAAATAGAGTTTGATTCTTGAAATGGCGTTTGATTACTGAATTGAATATTGTCACTTCCGAAGTTATCGAAAAAAAAAAACCGCGCGAGAAAACAAATTCACGACTTAATTCATCTTAACGAGTTATACACCTGTAGATTTCTCTGGATTCACTCTGTTGACAGATGAAAACCGCATTAAAATATGTAGAGTGGTTTTCGATATTATCGCGAACATACATACAGACATACAGGCAGACAGACGCTGCGGGGGATTTTGTTTTATGAAAGTAAGGATGGACACAAAATGTTAAAACACAAGCAATTTTGAAGAAATAACAAAATAAACAAAAGATACTTAACCAAAAGAGTTTGTCGGCCGCTTTCAAATGTATAATGAAAGTAAAATTCAATTTAGGATTCAACTCACAAAATAAAACATGATCGTATTAAATTAAGAAGTGTCCACGTGAAAATCGTTCGTGTAAAGAATCCTTATTCGAAGGAATCGCATGACACTTTCTTCTAGTTTTATTGTCCATTTTATTTTATATATAAACAGATTCAATTGTGAAAGTGAAAATGGTTCGGCATAGATAAACAGCTCTTTAAAAAAAATACCATAGATTTACAATGTTTACAAACATTACGTAAGTATAGTTGCAACCAGCGATAATTGCCTAATCCTGAGAATTATATCTATAAGATGTGATTGTCCTGTCCAAAATCGCTAATTACTTCTAAACGACCCAGATTTTGATACGGTTTTCACTTATGGATAGAGCGAATTGTTAGTTATTATAATATTGTACTTATAAATATTCTAACTAATATTTTAAAAGGGCAAGTGAATGTCATTATTCGTTTGTTAATTTTCCATTCACGTTGTTAGGGATACTGAATAGGACGTAAGGTACCTTTCATTTAGAAAAAAAAGTACTGTTTCAGAGCGACACAGACGAAGTCGCGGGCTAAAGCTACTAAAAACCTATATTCATAAGTTTACAGTTCAACAAACGAGGACGAGTATTTTTAATCCTCGACGTCCGACGCAAAAATGTGGTGTTATCTATCTGTCTGTGGAATCGTATTAGCTCTAAAAACGGATGGACCGTTTTTATTTTGTTTGAAAGCTGACGTGATCAGAATCGTTCTTACTTAGCTATAATTTATGAAGATCTGTTCAGGCGTTTGAAGACCTCATCAGCCCATTTCCTAGTTGACGAAGAGTATTCACTACCTATTACATGTTCGATTGATTTGAAATTTATGGTATACTGTTACTTCAGTGGTACTTCCGTGACATGGTAACCTTGACCTGATGCTGCAGCATCAACTAGTCTGCGGGATAACCAACTCCTGAGAAACTTACAGCAGATATATTAACAGAATACCTATTTGAGCTCAATAGAAAGTCGGGGGGGTTAGTTTATAATTTTTAATTATAGTGGCAAATACAAACTGACCTCCGAACAGGTAAACATTCGCTTTGCACGATTGTACATTAAAAAATAAACCGAAAAAAACTACACACCGATTGTTATTATATAGGATTGCATGTTTGGCGGATTTTTATCTTTGAAAAACAATAGAGTAGCATACTTTTTTTTCTTACACAACTGCCTCCGATCCACAATGTTATGTCATAGACAAATCAGCCGAGCATTGTTAATAAATTACTTTATATTAATGATGCGCATAAACTTTTAACATGTCAGGAAGCGTTTTAATATTTGCTAAATAGCCTATCTGATAAGCGGGGCATTGTAATAATACTGTAATTTGTTCTCGTGAGCTGTTTTTAAGGAAGGGCATTGATATTTGGCAGTTGATAAACAAATATGGCCGTGCCCCTGTTCATTTATTATTTTTAAGATTTTTTATTTCTAGATTAGCCTTTTTTATGTGAATACTTCAAGTTTTGATTTTATATCCGCAATGTACGGGGATATCCTTACATATAATAAAGCAGTCCCCCGCTGCGTCTCTGTCTTTCTATACGTATGTACGTATATTCGCGATTATCTCAAAAACTATTGAACGTATTTCCATGCAGTTGTCACTAATGAAAAGTGCGTTAAACGAGTTTTTATATATAATTAACAAAAAAAAATGCACCCGTGCGAAGCCGGAAGCAGCTCGCTAATAAAATAATAATATATTATGCTACTTGCCAATTTGAAAAAAGTTTTTACCATTAGAAACTAAAACAAAATTTATGATTTTTTATGCCTTACCGAGCTCAGTATCATTAAGTATAAGGAATGAGAAAATGATAAGGGCTCTGGCACCCCTTACTTACTTACTCACCGAAACACAAAAGCACACATGCTGCTATTCACGGGCTGCCCAAATGACTGTGACCCGCCCCCTGCTTCGCCTGGGTTGCAAGATGCAAAATGTTTGCACAAACCTTCCTCGCTTATCCCCCTTTCCATAAGTGAAAACCGTATGAAAGGCCGTTGGGTGTTTTACAAGTAGTTAGCGGAGATTCAGAAACAGACAGACGCGGACAATTTTGGCGACTTTGTTGCAAAATATTGTTTTTTTTTTTTTATCTACTTAAATAAAAACGTTATTAAACTTTATCATTTATAAACATTCCCTGAAAAATTATCTAACTCATCGTGAAAACCTCATTAAAATCCGTTGCGTGATTTAGGAGGAGTTAACGGATACACAGACATACAGACAGACGAGGAAAGCGACTTCAAATTATACTATGCAAGGATTATAATGTTTCATTATAAATATTTCAGAAGAAAGAATTTCGATAATTAAAAATCGCAACATACGGTTACATAGTTTAGAATTTAGAAGAACGTATCTATAGCATTACGTATAAAGTAGAAATCGGTATATAGGCAGGTTAGTGACAATAACATGATAAAATCAATCAACACTGGCCACGCAGAAATTG
Organism: Synanthedon andrenaeformis; assembly: GCA_936446665.2. Taxonomy (NCBI): domain Eukaryota; kingdom Metazoa; phylum Arthropoda; class Insecta; order Lepidoptera; family Sesiidae; genus Synanthedon; species Synanthedon andrenaeformis. The sequence continues at coordinate 3,822,105 of OW387798.2, forward strand.
AATACGTTTAAAATGCAAAAAAGTTAAATTTAGAACACCAACAATGTTGCCACCCAAAAAGCTGTGGAGGCGTTTCAAATTTAGAACATACACCGAACTTCGAGCTCCATGTAAATGTTAATTTTGGCAATTAAATATTTTTCAATCTTTCCCATGTCTTTCCCCAGATAAAATGGAAGATATCGCAATGATATACACGGCCACCTACCGAACAAAGTATTAAGCAAAAATATGTTATTACAATATTGCGATACATTAAAATGTTTGGATTTTTTTTTACATATTCTCATACTACCAATATTATAAATGCGAAAGTTTGTGAGATGATAGATATATGCATGTTTGGTAGAAGAATTAAGGATAAGGGATGAGGTAATTGGAAGGGGTCCACTGACTTATACCTACATCGTTATGCGAAATTTTCAGAATTATACGATAAATGTTTACTTTAATTATAAATTATAAATTTTATTATAAAACACAAAATTATTGCATAAACGAGTATACCTAAAGCTATGTAAATAAATAAATGTCAAAAACAAATATAAAAAAATTATAATACTTAGTTTTTTTTATAAATTCCATAAATTGTCAACAAAATCATTTTAGCTTGTACTAATCAGATAAATAATAAATTAAATTGCAAAGTTTCACCTCTGTGTATCTATGTGTATCTCTTACTCATCTATGTAGGTATACATTATCCGTTGATTGGTAATCGCTGCCACTTACCTGTAAATAAAAGAAAAAAAAAGTTAATATTGCAATCGCAGGTCTGTTCCCACGTCTTAAATTTCAATATTGAGCAATCGTATACGATTTTCGCATAAATTCGCATCCATTTCATGTCCATTTCGCGTAAATTTATACGAATATCACCTCTAATAATAACTCAATGCTATTAAAAATAAATATGTATTTTAAAATTATTTTTGGAAGCGATGTTTATTATAGTTTACTATTTCAATGTGTCAAATTTAGTGTTTTCATTTTATTCGTGAACCAGCTTTTGCCCGCGACTTCGTCCGCGTTCATATATAGCCTAAAAAACCTTAAAATGGATTATCCAAAACAAAAAGATTTTTTCAATTCCAACCCAGTAGTTCGTGGGATTGACGCGTTTAACCAACCAAACAAACAAACTCTTCAGCTTTATAATATATTAGTATATACAATAGATAACAAAAACACATGCGTCACACCATTTTGCCATTCACAGAATTAACATGTTTATGTGAAATTGGTATAAATAACACTACTTCTAAAACACATATTAGGTATATACGAGTTTAATATGAATTTGTTTAGTAAAGCACTTCGTTTGCTCTTCCACGTATGTATGTAATTTCTATGGAAAATATTTCATTGCGGTTTTAAAAACATACATCAATGTAAATTTTAATATTTTTTTAACAAGAATTATACAGCTGTAAAGTTAAGTTAAGAGGAAAATTTTTTTTTTTTTTTTTAATTTTAGATACTAGATAGATATTTTATACATCAACATACCCCGCCCCCGACTTCAATTGGGTGATATTTTTTTTTGGAAATTATTATATTACTCAAACCTTTCCCGTTTATCGCTCTTTGAATTATTGAAAACTTGCAAACTCGTCTTAGGAGAAATTACCAAAAAAAATAGACAAAGGCAGACAGCTACTTTTTTTATATTAGACTAGCGGGCCCACGGGCTATCCCCGAATTTTTTTCTGCAAATTAAAACTTTATGCAAGTAGAGGAATTTGTCTTGTCTTGCAAGTAGAAGAATTGTAGAATAAATCCGACTCTGGCTAATTTAAAAGATCTAAGCGTAACAGAGGGACAGGCAGCTCTGTTACGCTTAGCAACTTTTATGCTGTGTAAATATATGGATTGTCAATCAATAATGCCATTTTTCCATAAGCACAATTAAACCATACGAAAATTTCGTTACAATTATAAAACAGAAAGTTACTCTGTACATAAGGATGACAGATCGAAATCGTTTGAGTAGTTTAATACAAACATTTGTTAGGGGCGTAACTTGAGGATCTTTGCGTTTAACTTCTAATCTCTAACTAACATCTAATCTCATAACCTTACTCGAAGCTTGGTTACACAATAAATAAAAATATCGTCAAAACAAACCGTTTAAGAGAGCCCATAATAAATTTTGTATTGATAAATGTACACCATAAAAAATGTAGGTCCAACTTGAAACGGCCCTCAATCGCTTTGGTCATGGTCTTTGAGCACAATGCCTTCAAAAACTATTAGACTAAACTCGACATGAATGCGGTGGAACAATACACCAATTGCTACTTAAAAAAACTATCTTTAATTAAAAACAAATATTTAAACTTTAAAAAATATAACACAATGTCTTTATTGCTGTTATACTTTTGGAAAGTGTTGGATGATTTCTATGGAACAACACTTTTTTGTATCCCTGACAATGTTCATGTAAAACTAGATGGTGCCAGCGACTTCGTCAGCTTTGAAAAAGCAATATATCGCCCGACATCGTTATTGCTATTACACTTAGCTAGGAATTAGTCTCCTTAATTTGAGATGATCTCTCGGAAATAGTCCTTTTTTCTGGATGAAAGAACCTACCCTATGTCCTTTTTGGTGACCCAGACAACGTGTATGCAAAATTTCATGGTGATCGGTTCAGTAGTTTTGGCGTGAAAGAGTAAAAAACATCCATACATCCAAACAAACTTTCGCATTTATAATATTAGTACGGATTTCATGATAATCGATTGAGTAGTTAAGACGTGAAAAGGTAACAGACAGATACCTAGTTATTCCATAATCATGGATGATGATTATGGATTATCAGTATTATAGGTCCCATTGGCCCCGCCGCCACCTGGAATCGGTTTTGGATTGGGGCAACTTTAGTAATGAACTTTTCAACCATTCCGTTGTATGGTTATTTTTGTAATCATATTAAAATTATATGACAAGTGCTGCCATCTGTGTAAGTTCTGTTCATAAATGAATAAAATGTCACGCCCCATTCGCTTGTCGTTGTTGGCCAACTAGCTCTTTGTTTTATTTTAGTTATCCCATAACAAAAAGCCTATAAATGTTTACTATTGGGTCATACTATTAATCTATTCAGTTAGTCATAGCGATTTAATTATGTATTTATCAACAACAGTTCTAGGTAATATGAGTACGCAATACGCAAAAATGCTCGCTGCACCGTTGCAGCCCGACCCGTTTCTAGTGGACGCTTACCTTTAACGTGTAAAATACACGTTACCGAGCTTACTACTGTGCTTCACTTTATTAGTATATGGAACTCCGTCCGTTGTTTTTTCTAGGTTCATGGTTCTAGGTAATACATTTTTCCAAACATTTATTTTCTGAAAATATATCAATTAATCTGTGTATCTACGTATAAATAACAATTTTGACAACTCCAAACGTATTAGAAGTAACAATTACTGTTGGTAAATGTTGTCTTATGTAAATTACAATAAAAGAACTTATAAATCGTCACTATTGAATACTTGATCTAAACCTGCTATAACACTTCACTTTTCAATGAGTGTTTCAAGTCTAATGCGACGTGCGTTTATGTTTCAAACAACTTAAAATTAGCTTATTACAATAAAATATTATTTTATTTTTATCTTAATAATGTTTTAAACTCGAAAAGTATATGCTTAAGTAAAACATACTTAACGTCTTGTTGAGAGTTAAAAAGTTTCAGGTTTGAAAAAGTTGTCAATAACATTTATGATGATATTAAAATAATATTAAAAATAAACAAAACTAAAAAATAATAATAATAGTAATTAATAATAATTAAATTAAATTAATAATAATAATTGATCTAATTTTATTGAAATTAAAAATAAAATATAATCGGATTATATAAATTTTAGAAATTTGTATTTATACGATAAATCATTGTTTAAACAACCCTTAAAACATTACCCACCATATCATTGTAATGTAACTGTTTGTTAATAAATAAATTAATAAATAAATAAAGAGTAAAAAAATCATTAATATGATCACTCGATTGAAAAATACTTTACCCATTTTGCCTGATGTTTTAGATGGATTGTTGAAATATGGTTTGCAACTCCTTGAGTCACATCATAAGTTATCGAAATCGTCACATACTCATATGTATTTTAATAAAATGTTTATAATTATTCCTGTCGCTTAAAGTGAACCGCATTCTCAGTTAACAGAGTGAACGTTACACGCCTTCTATTCTCAGTTAACGAAAACGCTACCGCCTATATTTTACGCCATACTCACATTTATGTCATCGGAAGTAGGCCAGTGGAAGTGGAACTGCTAAATCAATTCGTATTACATAAAACACCAAAACCAGTTGGAATTGTTGTTGATACACATACATTTATTATTATTTCTATTAGTATTTTCTGATTGACTAACCGAAAAAGAAATCAGATGTAAAAATTAAATTAAATTTTTAACAACAGTAATTCTATATCTATATATTATTATATAAAATCCTCGTGTCTAATTAACATCAACGATGTGGAATCTTCTAATTAACATTGCCAATAACAAAAAACTATAAGAAATATTGTTTTACTATAAGATAAGATATAACTATAAGATTTCTATAACTATAAGATACATTTAATCTTTTAATCCATTTATCGCTAATAATTAACTGCTTTTTTAAACTCTAAACTGGGTGGACAATGGACAATTATAGAAACCTGGCAAATTCGTAATTTTAAATTATTATTTAAATTATTATTTACGAATTTGCCAGACAGATTTTCATAAAAGATTCTTCAACCATTTTATTCAGAACAGACATTTCGTTGTTGAATTGGCAACACTGCAGTTTACAAACATGTAAGTACATTTTTTTAAACCGCAAGATATGAAAAAAAGAGCAAGATTAACATCAAATTTCATAAATTTTACCTAACACCTTAAACTGAGCAGTGCAAATTATTAGGGTTACAGTTATTTAGAAAGCGCGCCAAAACTAATTCTAAAGCAATTTTGCCGCGCGTTACCGCTTGCGCAATATGGACGCCATTTTGTTTCTTTTCGGTTTCGGACAGTTTCGCGTTTTGTCATCTCAAATTCTCAAACAGACAACCTTGTTATTCAATTATAAATATTCACAAATTTATTAAATGCCTACACGGTTATAATATTCAAATGGAAGCTTCAAAGAAAGTGAATAGGAATTTGAATTAAATAGGAAGTTTAATAATAAAAATAAAGATGGTGAGATAGGATCTTACTTCAATTATGATTTTTAGACGATCCGCCATTTTAATTTTCGTTCCTTATTTTAAGGAGTTTCTTTTGTATACATGAAACTCCCGTTGTCTATGAACCCATAAATCACAGAGAACGTGGCTTTGATATAATTTATTAAGGCACAGAAAGACACTGAAAACTTGGCATTAACATTTTTTTTGCTTGAGTGAAAGTTGTCTATGCGAATGAATAAAATTACTATTTTACTAAATGCTGATCGACTCAGTATCGAGTAAGCATTGATCAAGAATAAGAGAAGACATCCCTATGATACTGTTTCCTAAAAAAAATATATAGTCTATGGTTACACATTTCACCTTGCTGTATCAGTTAAAAAATATACTTGATTATTTACAGAGCTCACGCGCCTATCAGATAAATTAAATTCTGTAAGTTATAAGAAGTATTTTAAGACTAAAAAACCAAGCTGCCGAACCCTAATTTGAAATAGCAACCTTCACCGCCAGAAAGGCAACCAACCGCATGGCGTCAACATTACAGTGTGTCGTCTTGCTTAACACGAATAATAATTATAGTGCAAACAATGCGTTTTGAAACCGCCACGAGCTAGGCGGTAGTCGCACGATCTTGACAACGGGGACACTAAAATGCCGCTTTTTACTTTTAGTTAAATTCGTAACTAAATAGAAAATTCTTTCAGCCTTCATCTGTGGTAAAAATATTTGTTGAGGGATAAAGATAGATAAATATCAAAATCTGTTCGTATTAAAATATTCGTGTTAGAAATAACTGAGTATTTTTAACAATCGGCCTCAGATATTACTTAATATAACAATCATTTAAAATTACAATACTGCGTAACAAAATAACTAAAAAAATATTTGAAACTCACACATAATAGTTAATTTATCATCAATATTGATGTAATAAAGTCGTATGTCGCATTTATGAGTCAAATGTATTTATTTGCTCTGTGGGAGGTTGTTGGAAACTTCTAATTGATTAGCTCCGCCAATTCAAAGAACGAATACAATACCAAGAAGATCTCAGTGTTGAAATGAAATATAATACAAGTTTAATTTAATATCTGATGTAAGTTGCAAAGGAATTGAGTATACCGCAGATTGCTTGATGCTGCAGTATCAGAGCAAGCAAGCGAAGTAACAGTATACCAAATTTCACATCAATTGAACTTGTGGAAATTAGTGAAATTCAACTAGGAAGCTGATGGTCTTCAAACGCCTGAATAGATCTTCATAAATTATAATAAGGAATCATCTCGATGATGTCAGCTTGCAAACAAAAAAAAGACGGACCAAAATAGGTCCATCCGTTTGGGAGCTACAAAGCCACAAACAGACACACAGGTCAAACATCTTTTTGTGTGAGGCTTTGGAATTTCAAAACTACTGGACAATTTATATAATTATTGGGTCAAAGTTAATAATTCGGAAAATTAGGGCAGAAGTCTGATTTTGCAGTCATTAATTCAAAAGCGTCATTTTAGCTGTCCCGTTTCGATCGTACGAAACATTGAACTAAAGGTTGCAGTACATAACAAACCGTGAAACATTCATCAAAAGATTAACTCGAATTCACAGTTAGAACATTAGCAAGAAAACTTTAGTAAGTAATAGAAAGAAATCTTTTTTTATTTTTAACGACGCTGAAATTGTCTTCATAACTTACATGACGATGTTTAGTCAATCAAAGTTAATCATACCTTTAGTAAAGCCATGGTTTATTTGATTGTAATAAACTAAATGTTCCATTGATTATTTCATTTAAAATTACATATTTTCACAATAACAACATTTTTGACACATTCGTGTATTGTCAAAATATTACAGTACGTCTAACACAGAACACTATATACCACAGAAAGTTCACAGTGAGTGTCCTTTGGTCTCCCGTAAATTCAATGTTTAAAAGATTTTGAACTGTCTATTTTTATGTTAAGGTCGACAGACAGGCATAAAGCAAAAAACCGGATCAAAATTGGTCCATCCGATTGGGAGCTACGACAACACCTTTAGACAGACACACACACACACGACAAACTTATAACACCCAATTTTGGCGTCGGACGTCGGGGGTAAAAAATACAAATAATTGAACGAATCTATGTTATATATCAGTTATAGGTATTATATAAATCAGAGTATTTTAATCAAGAAAAATCAGTGTTTCCTAGATGTGCAATTTTCTTTATCATTTTAAGAATCGAAACTTTTCATTAAACCAAGTATGTCAATGCTTTTTTTGATTTTTGCCTCATTTATCTGGGTTTATGTCCGTAATGATTGGTAATGATTGAAAATATTATGACAAGACATTCATTGGCAAATTCGGCGGACTTTTCTATGCGATTCTAATGCGGTTATCAATAATGGAAGGAGCGTTAAACGGCGAAGATTTCTATATATAATTTGCAAAAAAAAATTTGCACAAGTGCGAAGCCGGGGGCGGGTCGCTAGTGAAAAAATAAAAGAATCTCAATCGACAATTGTCTCAAATTAAACTCACCTCCAAGATGCCTAGTTATTATGTGGAGCAAAACAAATCCAGCGCATATGTGCGCACGCGTTGCTATCTACACCACTTTCTATCTATCATACAATAGAAATAGGAAATATACACACATCATGAGACGTGTCGCCGTGTGAAATTATAATGGCAGACATATACCTTGTCAGATTTTATTGTTCTAATTTGAAAAAAAGTTGATTTCACTCAAGTGTTTTACGTGTTGATGTTGATTCCCCTGTTTTACGTAGAGTAATATATTTTCCAAGTAAAGAAGATGCGTATTTAAACCCCTCTTTTTAAAGTTTGGAAATCCTCATGGATAACCGGCAACGTAGGGGACTCTGCGGGCTTATGTCCGATTCCTACCGGATAAAAACAATTAATAGCGCGTGCGTAGACAGTAGTATGGCCCAAGAGGGGATTTTGGGATTTACTCGAGCGCGTTATTTCAGATAATAGAGGTATATCCCCCTAGTGTCTTCGATAACGGACACATGGTGGGATTGTATGGATTGTATGGTTGGAGTCGCCATACTATCCAGCCATTCGAGCGCGTCAGATATTCAGAGGAGATGTGAAAGGAACCCAAACTAAGCTAATGATATTTCATCAAAAACTTGAAGCAAATTAATTCTCTAAGTTAATTGCACTGAAATAAATCGATACCTTAAGGAGCAGATTTTTTTTATATGATTTCATACGTCCCTAACCTAGATGCGCATGTACTGTGCGTATCATTTTAAACGTTACAACAGAAGGAAACATGCAATATGTCTTTTGTCAAAGGAAGTCTCGCAACGCGTCTCACTCGACTCGCTTCGTGATTACACCCGCACGCATGTGGACAGTACTTGTCTAGTATTGACACAAATTTAGGACATGGGTAATGTCAAATACTCATAGAGGGTAGGAATCATATTTAAGATAAAAGTGATACAAATGCAATTTCAATATGGCCGCGTTAGGACATTTAATATCACACTCCGCGACTAATCGAGGTGGAGCCCGCAAGTATGCAGGCCTCGTCTGGTGGGGTGAGATGGTAGCATGTCTTAACGTCCCCTACCCCCGCCCATAGACGGCGCGAAGAAACTCTGTGAGTTTTTATTAGGTGGGGATCTGGTTCGCAGATTTTCCCACGCCAAAAAAAGGGCTACTTTGATCTTGACTCTTGTCCTCTTATACCTTTACGCAAATACTCTACATAAGGCAAGCAGTCATGCCCAGTGGCATATACGTACGGTTATATCCTAAGCTTCGTCCTAGCGAAATTATAGATGTGTACCTAAGTTTGTAAGGATGGATGTGTGAATGCAATATACTCTTTCACGCAAGAATTACGGAACGGAATACAGCCACCAGAGCCACCAGATGGACTGCCCAATTTGTAAATATTCCACAGTATGCCCTGCCACTTCTAAAAGGGCTATAGAGGTGGTACTTGGTTAATATTAAGAACAGTAAAACATGGGAGGACAATGTGTTAGCCGCCTTAACAATAGGCGACTGTCTAGAATTATCGTCTTTTTGTTGCAGCCTTGAGGAAACAATGAGATAATTTAATATGACATACGTTTGGGCTTAACAATGTTTGTGCCGTACAATATACAGAGAAGTACCTACTTTTCCCCGTAACTCTAATTCAAAAAAAAACTTTTTTATGAAGATCGTCAGACAGGTTGACGGTCCACTTGATGGTATGTGGCTACCGTCGCCTAATAAACAAGCAACGCTATGCTGCAAGTGCAAGTAAGGTTAAGGGATAAGGAAGGAATAAGAAACTTTACATCAAATAGTCTGCGTAACTGCAGAACATTACTTTAAAAAAAATTAAGTAAGAAACTTGTTACACATAATAGGATTAGACATGATGGCATGCTTGCAAAGGTATTATTTCGATGATTCAATAATATAGTAGTCAAATTAAGCCGAATCAGGGGAAATAATTCGTGTAGTTTTGAAAATTGGTACATTTATATCTTACCGTATCCAGATGAAAGTACTAAAAATCCTCAAGGGGCTGTGCTGAGTGTATAGAGGAAGTATAGAGGTTGAGGGTTATTGAAATGCATACAAAAACTATGTCTCAAAAGGGGTCAAGTCAAGTATAAAATAAAACCAACTCGAGCGTCTATTTCACTCCCTTTTAATAGCGAAAGAGATGGCGACGAGTGTCTCTAAGAAGCTGGAAATGTAGCATTGAATTAATCCTCCGGTTAAGTACGATATTTAGCTTCAAGGTAAAGGCGTAACCAGATGGTGTAAATAACTGACGCGAACAGGTGTAACGAGGTGAAAAAATACTACAACAAAACTCGTGTTGACATTACTTCAAATAGAAGCGTTAGAAATGCTGTTTTACTGGAAATGATCATTTTTTATCTACGACGCCCGATGTAAAAACGGGGTGTTATAAGTTCGACGGGTGTCTCTGTATTTGTCTGTGGCATCGTAGCTCCTACTGATTCTGATCGGTTTTTTTCATTTGACGTGCTGATTGATTATTTAATTTATTTTTATTTTCATCAGCCCATTTCCTAGTTGACGAAGGGATATCACTAACTTCCACAGGTGCGATTGATGTGAAATTTGATATACTATTGATTCGGCTTATTTAATAGGTTACTTCGGTTGTATTTGTGATAATACTGTATCATCTAGGTATATAGCTGCTGATGCTGCATGCAGCATCTAGTAGTCGAACTCGTCAGCAACTAAAAGCACATATAACGTGTTTGGGCTCAATAGAAAGTCGGGGGTCAGTTTATAATTTTTAATTATACCTTGTATATACATATAATATGTATAGATATAGAACCAATCATCTGTCCTGCACAAAAACTCTTGAGTTGCAGTTATTTAAAACTTGTCTTAGCTATCCAAAAAGATTTCTACAGAATATAAAAAGCAGTCTATCCATCCTCAGCTGAAATAAGGTCAAAGAGCCCACTGATGGGGTCAAACAGAAATGTCGAGGTTACATTAAAAAGTGTCACTAAATTCTGCATTGAAATCTTGCTACAATACTAAGTTGTATATTGAGTCAACGATCGAAAGTGAACGTGCTACGCACACAGTCTCATGTGTGTATGTGCGCACGTGCTCTGTATCTCTCTGTGTGTGTGAGTCGCATGCGCCTGCGACTCGCCGCTAGGAAGTAACGCCTACATAAACTTAAAAACTTACTGGAACATGGAATACATACATATGTATGTATTCAATGCACAATATTTATTGTCTGTAATGAACTTTGTATATTTATTTTTTTATTTAATACTAGCTCTTGCACGCGACTCCGTCCGAGTAACTTTATAAAATATTGTATTATATCCTATGTCACTCGCTTGTCGCTGATAATGTAGCTTTCTATAGGTAAAAGAATATTTAAATCGGTCCAGTAGTTTTTGAGTTTATTCATTGCAAACAAAAATACAATAATACAAATCTTTTCTCTTTATAAAATTAGTATATACTAACGATCCGCCACCTTTCGCACTTTTTCCGTAAATGAAAATCGTACTGAAATTGGTTGGGTGGTTTACAAGACCTACATGCAGAGGAGCAGACGGCGGGAAGCGACTTTGTTTTATACTATGTTAAGATTAAAAACAAGTATTTAGTTGTTTATTAAAGTAATAAAGAGAGCTAGGAAGAAGTTTATTACAAGAATATTGCAAGGTGACCAACACTTACTTTTACTGGGCCAATCACAAAAAGCTTCGGTGTGGCAATACGTCTGCCATTTATCGGAACAAAGGTTAAAATGTTGCCATCCTCGGACAACATCCATGAGTTCTACATGAAAGGAAGCATTAATTTAATGCATTTATTATAAGGTATTGAGTTCGTAACAAGTTAAAACTGAGTTAAGACTATGAGCACAAAAGGTCATGAGGTCTTGAGACATAATTTTTATTTAGACAAATTGTAACTCGAAATTCACTCGCTAAAACGCGTCGTAAATAGAATCTTCCGGTTTTCTTTTTTCTACTTGTTGTAAGAGACTATACCTACCTAAGTAACTAAGTAATGTTGAAGTTTTGCGTCGAATGAGCAAAAGGAATGGAGATGCTAAGAACGATAAAGGAGAGGAAACTACAGTATTTCGAGCAAGTAATGAGGAATGAAAGATACCGTATTCTTCAGCTACAGAAAACAAGAATAGCGTAGCAGAGGCAGGGAAAGACATCCTGGTTGAAGAATTAATTTATTTAAAAATTATAGCGACCCGCTTCCGGCTTCGCACGGGTGCAATTTTTTTCTGCAAATTATGTATATAAAAAAACCTTCCTCGTTTAACGCTCTTTCCATTACTGAAAACTGCATTAAAATCCGTGGCATAGTTTAAAAGATTTAAGCGTACATACATACAGACATAGGGACAAGAAACGACTTTGTTTTACACTATGTAAAGATTTTCATCGAAAATGCACATACCTACCTTACTTTTTTCGCATTTATTTAAAAGTAAACATATTCGAACTTGCTAAAATCAACTTATTGCACACAAACAAATACAGTATGTCTGTATGTCTGTACGCATACTGTACGTAGAGTACTGTAATGCATTATATATGTATCTGTGCATACACGAATTGCGTGTCTAACGCTTCCTGAATCAAATTTGTTTCTGTTTGCAGCAATGTTCTCTCTCTAATACAATATTAGTAGCGACCCGCCCCCGGCTTCACACGGATGCAATTTTTTCTGCAAATTATATACACAAACCTTCCTCCTCACCCTTCTTCCTCGTTTATCGCTCTTTCCATTGGTGAAAATCTTTTCTTTTTTTTTATTACAAAATCGTATTATTTTCAATTGGCAATCAGATATTACCGATTGAAAAAAAAACATAGTAATTACAATGAAGTCAAATGATCCGTTATTGTCTTTAATCACGCAATGCTATTTAAAATACTGGTTAATTCGTATAGAAATTTTAGTATTTTTTTTTATTATTATTTCATTTGCTCTCTTCGTGTGTTGTACCGACTTTACAATGAATAATCAACTGATGAATTTGTTGTGTGGTGTTTCTTGTGTTCTTAGGCGACAATAATCACCTACCAACAAGTAGGTGAAGGCCTGCCTGACATCCTTTACAATGTAAAAAAAATATAAAATAACAAAAACCAACTTTAAGACTATAACTACATGTACAAAGTTACACTAAAGAGTCGAAAATAATATTTCAATTACGAAATATATTTTTTTATAAAGATAATTTTATTTTTCAATTATTAGTAAGAAGTAAGTGTATTTTTATTAATCGTTGGTTATTTTTAATTGGCGGAATAACCGCGTAGTAAATATACAAAATTATTGTTATTGATTTTTTTATTAAAAAAAGCGCTGAATCAATTTCGATAAAATTCATTGAGACCACCTCTAAAGTATGACCTATCAAACAAAAAAAGAATTATCAAAATCAATTCATAATTAGCGGCGTAATCGTGTAACAAACATACAAAAAAAAAACATAGTCGAATTGAGACCCTCCTCCTACTTTTTAGCTTGAAAAAATGTTTCTTGGCCTATATTAAAATTATTATTGGTTTATATTCGATTTAAAACCATCTATTTAAATATTTTTTTAATATATTTTCATCGATAAATAATAATTTTAACAGTCACGCTTGTTTTTCTAACGCAAAATAAATGAGTGTTTGAACGACCGACCGTCACAGATCAACGTTTGTACGAGTTTAACAGGTCTTATTGCACAGTTGTAAATATCCTTCCATTGCGTAAACTTTAACGCTTAACGCTTAGAACACTGAGCACAATCCTAAAAAAAACGTTATAGAGAAGTGCAGTAGTAACGTAACAGGTTGCTAGTTATAATATAACACGTTATTGTGCAATCGTTACTTCGTTACGGGACGAAAGTGTTGGCAGAAAGCGATACGGTCTGTTCATCTTATTGCATCATTTAATTAGTTTCCAACTATTCCGTCACGACTTATCAAATTCGGATAGCACGCGGTAGAGGTAATTTTAATTTTTAATTGTCTACTTACAATTAGATTTTCGTGAGTAAAGTTAGATGGACAGGTAGACAGTTCAGCAGATGGGTGTCGTAGTGACTTACAAGTGACTAGCTGGTGCACCCGACTGCGTCCGCGTAATTTTGCAAAATATAGCCCATGTTACTTGGTGATAATGTAGCTTTCTATGTGTGAAAGAATTTTAAGTCAGTCCAGTAGTTTTTGAGTTTATTCATTACAACTATAATAAAAAAATCAGATAGTGACTATCTGGTGCCCGCGACTTCGTTTGTATTGAACACAAAAAAATAAAACCCTTGAGATAAGATTATATGAGTGATATAACGCCTGACATCTTTTGTTGTCACGACGGTGGCGCCGCCACAATTTTTTATATGTTTAAATGATCCCTCTGGAACAATACTTTTTTCTGGATGAATGGTCCATTCTTGTATCCCTGACAATGTTTATGTAAAATTTCATCATGATCGGTTGAGTTCATGAGTTTAACTGACAGACAGACAGTAATTTCACATTTATAATAAGTATTATTAGTATAGATTTGCAAAAAAAAATTAGACACGTGCGAAGCCGCAAGCGCAATATATAAAATAACTATATTTGATCATACAGTTACAACCATTGATTGTATATGTTACAATTAGACTAACATTGTTTGTATATTTTGTGATTGTGTGGAGCTAATAAATGCATTATTATTATTATTATTATTCAATAATTTTTAAAATATTTTGATGATTCATTCTTTCTTTCAATAAGAAATAGAAACATCTTCATGACAGAATATAATATGACAGAATTACAGAATATATTTTAAAAATGCCTGAAATTTTCAATTAAGTATACATGTATACTTATTTGAAATATGGAAAAAAAAATTCAAATTTTTCCCTCAATGAATTGTGTCTTGTTAAGATCGATCAGTCTAGAATTTAAGATCTACACAGTATAGAGTAATTAGATTGAATCGACCTTAACTGTGGTGACCTGGATCGTTTTTGCATATTTTTCAACATTGCCTGCAACCCGAGTTCACGGTCATTTATTTAGTTTAATTAATTAGTAACGTTTCGACATTATAATAATGATGTTTTACGAAATACGCCTCTAACTATTGGTAAAAAATTTCAGTCTGATTATACGGAGAATTACCATTGAGATTCTGAAGGTTTGCATTTTTAGCCTCACAGCAAGTTTATTCTTAAACTCATTTAGGAAGTTTATTAAATTTTGACGTAGCCGTTGGATGAGTGGTTAGGGTTAACGTTCTATCTCAGGGGTCCCGGGTTCGATCCCGGCAGGGACAACTTTGGAAATGAACTTTACAAAGTTGACTTTTGTGTCGATTGGGAAATTAGTGGCTGGGGTCGCCGCATTTCGCAGTCATTTGGGCAGCCGGTCTGACGGCAGTAACCACCTCCTCACAGAAGACCACCGTGAAATAATAGCATACGTGCTGTTAAATTTTCTATCCCTATACTTAATCCTCCAGTTTTTTGAAATTTCGAACAGTGGGTATATGTTGAAAAGTATCACTAATGGAGAAATATTCACAGAAAATTATGTAACCTAAATATTTTCAAAATAAAACTTAGAAAAAGCGATCACCAAATCAATCCACATCTACCTATCAATAAATCTTTTGTGGAACATGAAATCGGTTCACGTAAACTTGTTTCGGACGTGACAAACTGACTATTGTCAAATTGTAACAATAACTGTTAATCGTAAACGCACAATAGTTTCGTTATGTAACAAACAGTTTTTTGAGCTTGTTATTTGTCGCAATAAATTTATGCACATCTATCCATCGACGCCCACGCCACGCGTTGACCTACCAACCGACAGTCGCTTCTGAGCAATACAATAGCATGAATTAACAATAAAAACATAAGATATTAATTTACGTCAAATACAATTGCATTAGAAAAGAATAAAGGTATTATTTTTAACAAAGCAAGATTGATTAATATTAAATTTGAAAGCGAAGTCAAACCCGTTGTCTATGGCTGCGGCTTATTCCATGATACATAGATGTTAGATAGCCATAGCATAGAGCGTAGGAATCATACTTAAGACAAGAGTCATAAAGATGCAATTTTAATATGGCCGCGTTGGTCTTTTTTTAATTTTATAATGGTCAATTCAATTCTTGCATATATGCGGGATCGAATCAGTAATGCAATGATGCGTAGACGTACGCAGTGGCAGTAGGGAGGACACAATAGTCCAGAGAGCTGACTGCCGAAAAAAGTGGAGGGGATGGACCGGCAAGCGCAGCGTAGGACGTCCTCCCACAAGGTGGACAGACGACCTGATGAGGGCCGCGGGTCTTCTGACCAGTGGAAGATTATAAGGGAGACTTATGTCCAACATTGTACTTAGATATTATGATGAATGCACTATTTACTCCTTTAAGCATATCTATAACCATTACTAATATACCTACTGATTATAATATAAATAGGTAGATCACTAAAAGGTGATAATAGCATTGTTTAAAGTATGTTTATGTATATACCGTTTTAAGGATAATAATTGCATAAGTAATTATATTATTTGTGGAGCATAACTGGCATAACATAAAATTTATACTAAACAATGAATCAAAAGTATGTCAAGGTCACCCGATATACAAGCCGTAAGTAAGAAACGTTGGCATGTCATGAAAACGACTCGCTTTAGTTAGACGTAAGAATTAGATAAGCTGTTTTCTATGTATAATAAATGTCGATGTGTATGTAGTAGGTATGTTCCCCTATGGACTCCAAAACCGCTCAGCCGATCCTCTAGAAACAATCGCCCATAGAAAAGCTATAAACGAGAAAGGTTTGTGTATACCTGTGGACTTAGTACGAATTTTACTCGATCAAACGCGTCGAACGCGTAAACTCGCACTCGCACTAGACCCTCGGCATTATACCTGTGTGTAGTGCGAGTTTCACTCGATCAAACGCGTCGCACGCGTAAACGTCAATTTGTATGGGAATGTAGCAGCGCCACCTAGTGGCTAACGTGTAGCGCTGCTTCATTCCCATACAAAATCATGTTTGACATCGCATATCACCCTTAATAAAACGTGATAAGTAGCGTTAGTTTTTCTTTTGTTTTTTTTTTTACTTTTTGTAATATGTTTTTTTAGAGATGGGTTTTCTCTTGGCCAGCATCCAGCCGTGTACCGAAGATGAGACCTATGATTTAGCCAGCTCACCCAGAAGATGCCTATTCACTCAAACTTTGAAAAGATTTGGGTTATATGTATAAGCTCGAAACCACAGACGCCGCGCACGGAGTTCCAAACCTTAGCAGTGCATATTTTAACATAATATTTTAGTTTATAACTAATTGTTAAAAGCTATAGACAGTCATGTCTGAAATAAAGTTTTTATTTTATTGTATATGTATATAATTTTCAGGTTTCATTGCAATTTTATCGTATCTTTTTTATATAAAATAACTCGGTTGAAAAACTTGTTCAATCATCGTAGCAATTTTCTGAATACTACAAAGCATAAAATGGTGTAATACAACAAATAACGAAACTAATTAACCTGGAAGTTGCAAATGTAATGTAGGTAAAAGACGGTTATCCATTATATAACGGATGCCATTATAACAATTAAAAGCGGGTTAGTTGCGATAGCACTTCTGTTATGTTTTGTTGGGTCAAAATTTTAACTCATATTGGTGGTAAAAATTAGATGAAAATTATTCTTTTACTTGCTGGTTGGTGCCCGCGACTTCGACGGCGTTAAAAATTAAAAATGTTTATAAGCAATATAAAGTTTGACCTCTTGTTGCTCTAACACTTTGGCAAGGGGTTAGTTTTTATTTTATTTCACATGATCCCTTGGGAATAGTAGTTTTTTTCTGGATGAAAGGTACCCTATGTCCTTTTTGTTTCCCTGACAACGTGTATGCGAAATTTCATGATGATCAATTGAGCAGTTTAAGCGTGAAAAGGTAACAAACAGACAGATAGACAGGGTTAATTTTACTTTATAATATTAATCATTAAAAATAATAATAATCGAAAATAATTAATAATAATAAAGTAGGTATGGAGTGTGGAAGTATGGATTTACTATTATCCGTCTGGCTGCGTTAAAATGAAATTTTAACCTAGTCTTTTATTACATTATTCCGTATAGATAAAAATAACCGACACTCGGTTACCTTCAACGGGAATTTATGTTCCGTAAAATGATGACGTTATACATAAATATAGGATTTGTTATTATAATATATGTATATGTAATATGATATTGTAATTTTTTTATACATGTTATATTGTTATTTACAAAACTAAGGTAAGTAAGTAAGGGATACCAGAGCCCGTTTCCCTATCCCTTCCTTATCCCTACGAGTCCCTACTCTTGTTCCTGCTATGGTGTGTGTTAAAGGCGACGGTAGTTATCACCGTTAGCCTGTCTGTCGATTTAAACATAAAAAATAGAATAGAGCATAAACGTCAAAGTCAGATTAGTCAGATAGGGGGGTCATGTACCACTTCATGTACCTTCGATGATAACGAAATGTAAGACTGTTTACCTATATGTACTTAAAGTAAACAGTTTACCAAACAAGTTGTGCTACCGGTCGTTGGTCGCGACACAATGTTACTATTACATCACGGCCGCCTTGTGACCAAGTTTCGCCATTTGCGCTTGCGCACAACGCCCGCCGCCCAATCATTAGCCGGTGCAGTCAACAATACTATGCATCGAACATTAATAATACAACCTTTACCTCTTGCTACAATCGTTATTTACAATTCCAAATAGTGTATTGTATTGTATCAAACAAATAATACTTGTAATTTCTAAATCTTTCCTCGAACTCGGGAGTAGTTTATAGTCTACTATGAGATGGCAAAGTTCACACGTTTTCAACACTTTATTTCTTACGGAACACCATAGTGAAATAATGTCTTGTTTTCCTTAATTTTTGTAAGGATTAACTATTTTGGTAGGCGGTGTTCTTGCGCCCGCCCTCAGCTTTTCGTGAATTGTCAGCCTATCTATTACCGTATAAGATAAAAAGGAAAAGAATTATAAGATAAAAAAGATAAAAAAACTGTCTCTTATCCATTATTTATCAAATTGAAAAACAAAAAAATCATGTATTGTGGTCGGCTGTCTAATTTCAAAATACAAGTCTGACAGAAGTCACTTTTTTAATGTTAGGAAAGTTTCTAATTCTTCTGTTTACGTTGATTATACGATTGTACAATTGAAACATATATATTAAAAAAAACATTTCCACTTGTAGCATAATCATATAATGATAACAATAGCAGCATGCATGGTGAAGCAAATGTGAAAATGTTTTAGTTTTTAGCTTTTAGGTTTTAAAGTTCTTTAACTAACGAATTTTTCAATTCGTTAGTTAGAACTTTTCTAGATTTCACTATAGAACTACGAAACAGGCCGATATCTGTTTCATCCGATAACATTTTACTAAAAAAGTTTTCATAATTTTTTCTATAATTTGTTTTACTGAAAGCTACATGCATCTCTGAATGAAATCACGCAGAAGTGGCCTTTTTTTTTTTTAACGTTGGGTAATCCTCTTGGATACCCGGCAGTGTAGGGGACACTGCGGGGTTATGCCGGATTCCTACCGGCTAAAACCCAACGACTTTCTTTCGATCGCGGCCGTTGATGGGCGGGGTCGTGGGGACGTTGTTACACGACTTCGGCGCCCCGCCACGGCTATCCAGCGCGGGGAGGCCTGTGCTCCCTGTTAGAACCTGGGCGTACCCGAAAGTGGAGGTACGCCGGCCATCTCGGGGGACCTTACGAAGGGCGGCAGTCTCCCCCAAGACCACCGCCAAGGTCCCGGTTAGGGTGGAAGGCGGCGAACATAGGCCAGCCGCCTGCGCCCGAGCCTCCTCCGGCGGATTGGCTGGGAGAGAGGATCCTCTTCCCGCTGCCTTTCCGCCGCTTCCTTGCGCGACATGACGTGCTCACAGAACGTAAGCATCGCCTGCCACGCAAGGTCACTGCCAACCATCGATTTAACGACGGCCGGTAGCGAGAGATCGGCGCCCATGACGAGAGACAGAGCGGCGCGCTGCTCTGCCCATTCGGGGCATTCAGCCAAAGTGTGCTGCGCAGTGTCAACCGCGCAGCCACAATGGTGGCATTCCTCCGTCGGCTCTCTCACGGCCACCCGGTGAAGGTAACGCCCGAAGCAACCATGCCCCGAGAGCACCTGCACCAGGCGGAACGTGAGGGCCCCGCGCCGCTTTGCCAGCCATTCCTATAGGAAAGGGCGAATTGCTTCAATCGTCAGGCGGCCCGCACTGGGCTGCGCCAGCCTTTCCTTCCACTTTTCGAGGAGGATCGTCTGGGAGTGTCTCCTCAACCTGACGACCTCCTCCGACGACAACACCGAGCCGCGCGATCGCGCGTCCGCGACTTCACGGTACACCGCCGCCAACACTTCGGCATCCAACTCCCACGGAGGGGTGCCAGCCAGTACACACGCCGCCTCAAAAGAGATGGTGCGGTACCCCCTCACAAACGCAGAAGTGGCCTGACCAAATACGAAAATCGCAACGTATTCTTAAACTTTCAGTATCAGCCAAGAGTTAATAAACTTACTATTAATATTTAATATTAATGTCATTGACTTGATATTACTCAAATACAAATGACTAGGTAAGTACATGTGTGAAAACACAAAACTAACAAACATGTTTGATGAGCATTGACATATCGAGACATAAAACTCCGTTATGTACACTCGAGGAAAAAGAACATGCACAAATTAAATATTAATAAAAACATTTCAGTAACACATGCGCGCACACACAAGCACAAACAAACACACGCACAGAGAGGGGGAACTTAGCATAAATACATTATTTCTTTATTTAATAATTAATAATACAATTTAAAAATTCCCCTGAGACCGCTTGGTCGGACTGTTTCGTTCGATTGATTGATTTTTTTTCCGTTGGTCGGATTGATCGGACGACGCGGACTTTTTTCACATGTATTTATTGGCAATAATAAATATTTAAAAAAATACAGGAAGAGTTTTCTATGTAATATATGTATTTTTAAATTATGAGATGATGTAGGTATTATTATTTCGTGGTTTTTTAATTACTTGTAATTTAATTTATTTACACATTTACATATTTACCTAAAACTAAATATTATCTATATTTACATATTTACCTAAAACTAAAACTCAATATAAAAATGGACCCTGCGGCATTGTACCAAGGACGCTGGCAGCATTTCCTCGTTGAATGGCCAAACTAATACGTTGGCCGAGTAAAGCGCCAGCTCTTCGGTCTCCCGTCGCATCAATAAGCCTCTTCGAAATATCTTTGAAAAGGCCCATTACTGCAGGGCCCCACGGACCGAGTGTCTCAACTCCAAATGGAACAAAACTATATTCGGCGCCGAGGCCACTATATTTTAGAATTTTATTTTTCTCAGCCGCCTCTGCTGCGGTGGCTGCCTTTGTAGATGTTCCATGGAGATGCGAAGGGGCTAGTGTGTCTACACATTTTATTATTAATTTAAATTATTAATTTTACTGTAAAATGCATTCACGAATGAATACCTAATGTTCTGAGTCGTTTCAAAGATTCTAATTTTTATCTTTATGAACTAATTTATTATAAGTTGCGTAATTTTGATAATTATTGAATTAATTATTGAAATAATGATATCATGAGTTCATTTCCGGGTTTCTTCTCTACCTGAGAATCCGTCATCCGTCATCAACTTGACTATTTTGATCCGAAATCCAAGTAAAAAAACTCACAATTTAAAGTTTTTTTTAATGAAACCTATTTAAAAAATAAATTACCGTTTCACTGTTCCAATAATATTTTTTAAAGTAATAGCGTTAATGTAAAAGTAACTAAACTCTTTTTTCCTCGACTGTACTTACAGGTCATACTTGAAAACACTCTCTTATAAAGTACGTTGCTCTTGCATTCATACTACTCGTCATAAATTATTGTCCTAAACCGAAAGGCCATCGACCCGATCCTTTGTAGACAGTTATGTTTCTAGATTTTTTTTGTTATTTTTTGCATACTTTTGACATTTATGAGGCTTATGAGCTTATATATGCAAAACGTGAATATCATTAACAGTTATTTGAATTATTATAATAAACCAAATAAGCAAGTTTATTAGCATGCTTTTAAATTTTTTAAAGAAAAAATCATTACAAAATATTTAAAAAATTTTGAATGGTAGTTCACTTATATAATCTTCATGTAACCTTTAGGTCACCTCTGGGCCTAAAGCCCGTACAAACATAGCTATAATATGTATTAATATACCGTGCTATAATAAATGTTATAGAAAGCTACCACACACGGAGACGATGCTATAATATTTTGCCTTCATTTCATTGATGGTCGTAATATGTCTTACTATACCATAATATGCAATAATATAAATTACGGTATATTTTGGTGACGTCATAGAAATATATATTATAGCTGCGTGTGTGGTCACTCCAATATTTTTATTGATAATATATAGTAATATGCCTTGCTATAATTTATATCAATATATATTATAGCTACGTGTGTCACGGGCTTAATAGAGTATTAAAAAAAAACTTTGTGACAAATAATACTTAATATTTTAATTTTTGAAGAATATGAAAATACATACCCTGTACACCAAATTTCCAATAAATCGAACACGTGGAAGTTAGTGAAACCCCTTCGTCAACTAGGAATCGGGCTGGTGGTCTTCAAACGCCTTCAAGATCCTGATCGCGTCAGCTTTTATACAAAAAAAGGCATCAAAATCGGTCCATTCGTATGGGAGCTACGATTCCACAGCAGTCACACGTCATTCCACAACACACGTCATACTTATAACACCCCGTTTATGCGCCAGGCATCCGATGACAGGAACACACCAGGAACAGCGACACCAGGAGAAAATGCTATTTAAGACTATAATATTTATTTTATTTAAAAACAAAAAGGCTATATTAAAAGATCGACATAATATATTATAATTTTTAAGATTATTTCCAACGAAGTTCTTATAAGGGAAGTACTAATGTTCTTTAAAAGACAACTTGCATCTACTGTTTCGTCAAGTTGCGTAAAATGTGCGCAAACAAAAAATCATAAAATATCTATCGAGTAAAAGTCGCTTCTCGGTCATAATACATAGACCAAATAGAGTTACAGAGGGGTCACATGTCTGTGTCAACGGGTCAGACAAGCGGCATTTGAAAGCAATGAGTAACCGATGCTTTTAAGAAGTTCTATATTGTGAAACTTATTACTGTAAAGGTCGAAGATTGTATAACTTTTGCATGTGCATCGTTGCATCATAAAGAAGCTAGGTGTTTGTTTTTCGCAATTCAAAATATGGCAACAGAAACGTTTGTTTCAATGTTTGAAAATATATTTTTATGAAAATAACAGATGGCCTTGGTGAAATGCCTTGGTGGCATTAACTGCCAGCTGTTGCCATTCCATCCTGTCCTCAGCCTATCTCATAGTCTTCTGTAAGGCCTGTAAGAGACCACCACCAGCTTCTCCAAGTTTTCTTGTTCGCTGCGGGCTATGTGTCCAAAATAATTAAGAACTCTGATAGCAGGCGGCGAATAGTATAAAAATAATAAGAAACGTTTATTTCAGATTTTTCTTTTCTTTTTTAGTAATATCATCATCATCATGAGCCTGTGTCTCTTCACCGTTGGATATTGGCCTCTTCCAAGGCTCGCTACCATACGATCGTCTACCATTCGCATCCAGCCACTTCCTGAAATGTCTCAAGTCGTCACTCCACCGAAGGAGTAAAAAGTAGTCTTTCTTATAGGCAACAATAGGTGAGTGAGTAAAGGATACCACTTACCAGAGCCCATTTCCTTCCTAAAATCCTACTATGTTTGGCAGCGTACTTGCAAGACCTCTGGCGTTGCTTGTGTTAATATAGGCGAACGAAATCACCTATCACCTTTAGCCTGTCTGACGACCTGTATATATAAAAAAGTATACAAAAATACTTAAACATAATTAAAAAGATAAAACAAATCCCACCACATGCTTAATGACGTTCATAAATTTAATATTAATTGCTTATATCGACTTGTGTTTGTCCACATCGAACCGGTCTACTGATGTCGACGTTTATTTTTAACACAACACAACACTAAGTACCAGTCAGACACATCAGACGCACAAACTTTTTTTTTTGAATCTTCAAACCCGGGAGAGGTGAAACCGCGGTAGAACTAAAGTATTGATAACGCAAGACGTTGCTAGAATCATAATAATAATTGTAATTTCAGAGAGATAGGTAGACATGTGGATAGATAAAAACACTATTCGGTTTTCACGCAGAGCCGGTTATTAAGTGATCTGAGGGTTTTTCTTGACTCTAAACTAATTTTGAATCAGCATATCTGTAACAGGGGCTTTTCAGTTCAATGGTCTTGTTGTAAGAACCAGTTCAAGTTTTAAATGTCCAGAAACTTACTTGTATCTGTATAAGACTGGTTCGATCACAACTTGAATACGCCTCGATAGTTTGGAATCCCCTCTATGATAAGTATTGCCAACTGATTGAATTAGTGCAGCGTAAATTCCTTAAAACACTTAATTATAAATGCTTCCACTCAAGGTTGCCATATGTTGATGCATTAAAGAAATATTCCGTGCCAAGTTTTGAACCGCGACGATTGCTCCTCGATGCTATGTTCCAGAGGGCCTAGTGCGAGTTTTACTCGATCAAACGCGTCGAACGCGTAAACGTCAATTTGTATAGGAATAAAGCTGCGCTACACGTTAGCCACTAGGTGGCGCTGCTTCATTCCCTCTGTATAATGTTTGTCATAACCGCTGTGACTGTAACTACTAGTCGATTGCCAAGCAGTTCGCAGCGTATACGAGATTCCTATACGCATAAACTATCGTATTTATGCCGAAGTACTGCAAAACTTATATCGTGTTTGCACAAAACAATTATTGTTTATTTACACGTGTTGATCTATTTTGAAGTAGCTCACACGAATATAAAAATAATATTGTTGTTTTAGTTTTATGGTGTTGTTTTGTTTTTCTTGGTTTTTTTTTTGTGTATTTTTGTATATTATATCGTAAATATGTATAAAGTTTCTCTCTGTATAAAATTATACAGAGATTATGTCAGAGAGATATGTTATACAGAGATACTCTGTATAAATTACCAATTTTCGTGGAAAATGTTGTTGATTGCACTGTTACCTCTATTTATGTGTGTTTCTCTTTTTTCAAATTTACTAATATATGGTGTAATTGTTTGTTTTCCATGATTTCTAGATAGAGTAGATTCTTAAAACTAAAATAAAAACAAGAATTCTTAAAACTACAATAGATTAAGCCGAAAAGGTAAATAACCCGCCCCCAGCTTCGCATGGATTTAATTTTTTTCTGCAAACCTTTCTCGTTTATCGCTATTTCCATTAGTGATAACAATATCAAAATTAGTTTGTTGGTTTAAAAGAAGTTCTAAACCAACCCATATCACACTCGAATCATACTTCGTAGCTATTAAAATAAGTCATCAGGCAGGTCATCAGGCATAATTATGTCAATCCCATACATTTTATTGTTTACGAACTTCTTTATCGTTTCGTTGTCGTTTTAAATTGTTACTTTGACTGGCCCGTTTCTTTCGCCAATCAAGCACCAACCAATCAGACTGTCCGATACCGAAGACGAATGTAGTGAATATTTTAAATTTCGTACAGGCAGGCGGTTTTAATTTGTTTCTATTTTGGTTGTTACTACTTTTTCCATTTTTTTCCTAATAACTTTTCCCTCAATTTCCAGTGGGGTTGAGGTTATTTCCCAAGCGTACTATTGGCTAACCCGTCACCGTCGTCGCCCGGCGAACGTTGCATTGCGCCAGTTTGAACGCTCTACTGCGCACGCGCAAATACACTATCTTTTTGTTGGTTTAGGGTTAACCTAGATATTTCATTTTAATTTATGAACCAACGCTGTTTAGTTCTAACATCTTAGTGCTTATAATTTGGTTAGAATGTTGTAACAATTAAAAATTAATTATCTGAATCATATAACGAGAAACGCTGCGAACCTCTGTACAATGCAATGTTGGTCGAAATTCGACCATAACTAATCTGATAATTTTTTGTGGTTATGTGTAATTGTGAATCTGTAAGTATATGTAATTCTGTTGTACAACTAATTATGGTATGGTTTGAAGGCGCAGGTGATGAGGGCAGGCGAACGAGCGTGCGTTTGGTGTGACAATGTTAGTGTGACTGTCGCATGTATCGACGATCGATTCCCGCGCGCGCCGCATACGCTTGTGTGCGTATATGGTATGTAGGCACAGATGTGTGCGCGCATCGATTTATTATTGACGGGCGCTTGTTCGTCTGTCCGGCAGTTACAGATTAAAACATACTGTACGCCACAGTGAGCGCAGTATTTTTTTTAATTAGTAATTAGGAAATTGGAAAATTTGACCAGGTAATGGGACAATATTGAAAAAATTGAAATGCTCTTTTTTGTAAACTTAACACCATAATTACTCACGATTCAAAAGATGGATATGGTGTGATATGGTACAAATTTTTAGTAGAATGCTTTAGGTATATAGACTTTACTAAACTTAGACTTACTTAGAGGTTTTACACTTGGCTAAATTCAATGCATTAATTGAAAAAGACTGAGCTGAATATTGAAACCTGATCTGAATTGAAAAGGCAAATACACAAATGTGAAGGTATTTAGACAGTCTAATTTAGATGACTGTAAAGGCATTTAGATACAATGTCTAAATTTAGTGCACTAAATTTAACCAAGTGTAAAGGCCGCTTAAGTGTTGGACTATACTTTAGTTGAGTGTATGTACCTACGAGTCAGAATGGTACCCCGTTTTCAAAATGGTATTATTCACGTCAAAATTTAATTTACTATGAGAGCTTCTGACGTTTACTGTAACTAAGCGAGTTAAAAAGCGGATTTACCATATCAGGATATAAACTGATACCAATCTTAGTCAAAGGCTTCCTCGAAAATGAATAATCATTTTTATTTAAACCTTCAATTTAATGTGTGTGTGTTATCATACAATTTCTAGCGAACAAATATCACGTAATGAAGTAACGCAACAAGTAGAATAAAGTGTAATAGTAACAAAAAATGACGCTTTAATAACCAAACCACGAACACAGTTCAACTCTCCACTCATTTTCACTTTTATTACGTCGACCGACACCTGGTAAAGTAAGGTGAAAAAATTATAATAAAAAAATAATAATGAAAGCAGTCATTCTAATTGTTTAATAATAGAATTACAATTGTCCACAAATAAGTTTATATTCTATGTTTAAATAACGTAAAGATTTTCATTTATTTCATTAATTTTTATTAAAAAAAAAAGTCATTTTTTGTTATTGTTCAGTAAGTAACCAAACCAAAATATTTAAATAAAACAAAACTCTTTTCCAATTGCAATTAACTTAAAGTTTAATTGTGTAACTTAATTATTTTCAATGCAAAGCACATTAACAATACAATCACGCATTGAATCATTTAAAATTCATTCGCTAACAACTTGACGTCTTTGGCTTAAAGTACTCGTATCCAAGCCGTAAACCTTAGAAAAAAAAACAAACGACTTCTGAATACTTGTTAGTTATTGCAATTGATTATCATAATTAAACTTATTTAACACCGTGTTCCTATTGTATGAAATTTTTACCAAAATATTCAAAAAATCACTAATAAAATACAATACAAAAAAAAAACGTCTTTTAACGTCATTCTTTGTCACAGCCATTCTAAAAATGTCCATTTTACATAAAGCATACGATGCTAGGACGACGTAAAACCCGTTTCGTTTGCCAATATTTGAATTTTAATTACCAACTTCACACTCCTAATATGCGGTCTATTCGCGAAATAAAATTTCAGACTGTTATGTAGGTAATGAAAAGCTATATCAATATAATATTAGCATTCATAATCTATATATACTTAAAAGTATGCAGATGAAGAATTTTTAAGCATTTTGCCTCCGTTTTTTTTTTTTAATTTTTCTTTTATTTTTTTTTTGCAAATAAAACTTGCTATAATAATTGCAATAAATTTATAACACAAAACTTGCTGTATACCTTATTCATAATCTTAACTACCTGTAGGTATTATACATCGATGGTATATATAGCAAATATCTAAAACTGACTAGCTGGCGCCTGCGACTTCGTCCGCGTTGAAAAATAAAAAATATATAAGCAATATAGGTAACGCCTGACATCTTCATTTCTATTACACTTTTGAAAGGCGTTAGTTTTCTTTATTTTAGATAATCCCTCGGCAACAGTACTTTTTTTCTGGATGAATGGTTCCTAATAACGTATATGCAAAATTACATGTTGATCGGTTGGTCAGTTACAGACAACAGATAGACAGAGTTACTTTCACATTTATATATATTATTAGTTCTGATTGTGTGAGTCGTCAAAAATACACTCTCAAATTGCGACATTTTAAAGTTGTAGATAGAATTTTCAATTGTCATCACGGATGCAAAGATAAGACTAAGTGTAACAATTGATACATTATTTGATAATATTTCTTTGAATGTCAACTGGCAATACACCGCGTGCCTTATCAGGGAATCGGGTCATTTTGTGGCGACTGAGATAGCGCACAAAATGCAATTATGTGATAATATTATTCAATCAAATATGACAAAGACCTTTTGTGGCATCTTTCACAATCATAATTACTTTCGAGTATGATTGAAAACAGTCTTTACGGAAGTTCACGTGAACTTTTATTTATATTATTGTATATTAGCTGTTGCACGCGACTTCGTCCGCATAACTTTATATAATTTTATAGCCTATTTTACTCGGTGATAGTGTAGCTTTTTATACGTGAAAGAATTTTCAAAATCGGTCCAGTAGTGTTTGTTTATTCATTCGAACCAGCAACCTGTCCCTGCTTGGCTTCTGAAAAATATATACACACACCTTCCTCGTTTATCTCTCTTTCCATTAGTGAAAAACCGTATCAAAATTCGTTGGATAGCTTAGAATTAGTTACCTGAGAAACAGACAGATGCGGACAGTTTTTAGGCGGCTTGCTTACGAAATATTGTTTTTTTGCTACTCACATAAAAACTTAATTAGGTTTTATTATACCAACCTAATTAATTCACAGAATAAAATTATCTGTGATGGAAAAACCGCCTCGAAATCGGTTGCGTATTTTGGGAGAAGTTAGAGGATATACAGGCAGACAAACGCGGAAAGAGACTTCAATTTATAATATTATGTAAAGATTAAATTTAAAAAATAATAATAATTAAAATTCATTTATTTTCAGGCAACTGGACTCATGTTACATTATTATATATTAATTATTTTAAACAGTTCCATATTAAAACATATAAGTAAACGCAATTTTTGAAGTGAAAACTTCTTTAGGCATTTTTGAGATGGCATAAAAATTATTGAACTCGCGACATTGTCATGTAACATAATGTAATGTAATGTAATGTAACCGTAAATTACATATTTTCAGATATTAATTTAAAATAATTTAAAAAAAGAACAATTTTTGAGATTTTATTGTCATAGTGTGTCAGTGTCATATATCTTGTATTTCTTGCGATCAATTCGTATTTACCTAATTCGATAATGCCGAGGAATTTAACTCATACAATTATTTTTGTGAAGCTACGTTTTCACTTCAGGAATGCAGACTGATATGTTTTTTTTTTAAATATTCTAACTAGCTGAACCCGACCACGCTTCGCTGTGGCTGTCTTATATTAACTCGTCTGCCATAACAACGGCTAATTTCTAGCGATCAAGATTATATTATTACGCCAAAAAATAGATAAGATCAATCCTTGAAGCATATTTCATATTGTGTAAAAATTTCAACTCAATCCGTCGGCTAGTTTTCGAGTTTTTGAGTAATATACAAACCAACACAACATTTTTATATATATATCTACTACTAGTGGCCCGCTCCCGGCTTCGCCCGGGGTGCTTTTTTTGCAATCCAGCCGATAAATTACTTTAAATCGCCATCTGTGAGAACCTTATGCAACTCACAGATAAATAATTGCTGTAGGTATTGAATAAGTATCAACAGATGGCGCTATATTAATAATATTATAAAATTTGCAAAAAAATAATAAAATAATAAACAAAATGAGATATAAACTATCCTATCTTTTAAGTTGGACCAAATAACAGATACCTATGAAGTTTGACCAAAGTCGGTTCAGTAGTTTCAGAGTTTATCGCGAACATACATCGTGACACGAGATTTTTCTATATATAGATATACATAGATAGATATAGACAAGTGATCCAAAGTTGCGGACGTACAATGTTGCGGACACCAGCTACCTTTTATTATGTATAATGTATAGGAATTGCTGCTGTCTGAGTTTAAGCTTACTTCCAAGTTCCATCTATACCATGGGTAGCCCATTGGGGTAGCCCTTGTAAAAACTCTCACCCCCTTGTAAGAAAAAATAAGACATAGTCTTTATTTCATTTATTGCTAGGTCAGGTACTTTTGAAGATATTGAAAATTTTCCAACCAACCCTTTTTCTTTGCGGTCCAGTGTATTTGCCTAGTTTTGCCATATTGAATTTTTTTTACGTAAACCAAATTATATATTATACAGAAGACACCGTCAGGGTGGAGGCAGGACACTGGGGATTCCCCTTGTTTTACTTATGGTCATAGGCGACAATAGCCAAGCAAGAATTATATATAACATCAGTCTACCTTTAAAAAAAAACTAGAAAGGTCCTATTTATAATGTAACTTTTAAATACTACATATCTGTTTCCATAGAATGTAATATGTAGTAGCTATTGCTAGACGCAACTTCTTCTGACCTTGTGTGCTTCATAACTAAACTTCATTATCTTACGCATATTAATGTGTTGTGAGAGCAAACGGACAAAGGTTATTCGAATATTATACATTAATAATATAAATTTCATTTTAAAACGTATCATTTTAATTATAATCTCTCTATTTGACAATATACGCCAACTCCTTGAGAGATTTTTAAGGCTAGAGGGGGTGCGATAAGAAAATATAGGGCATACAGCCATAATCAACAATTCACCGGGAAAATTTAGTTAACTAGTAATAAACATAATATATTGCGGGGATAATGAAATCTTAACAACATTGAGTAATTTCCTTAATTACGTGATTTTTTTATTATGTCTGACTATTTGTTTACAATAAAACCTAAAAAAAAACATGCACATCTTGCATGAGTACATCATACGAGTATATCCCTTGATTTCATATGACTCTACTCTTTGCGCCAACAGTAGGTAAATATCTGATTATATTACCATCAGTGCTGTTACCTATGAAGCGAATCAAACCAATTATAAAATCAAACCTTGACATTTAAACGATATTTTTAATCGAAATCAATACAATTTCCTTGCATTCTAAAGTTATCGTAACACCGTTTCAAATTCAATAAGTTTTACTTATAAAGTGCGTATATAAGCATAAGCGAAGGCACAAATTTATTTATTTAATAATAAACATTTATTTATAAACAAACAAATGTTTTAAACCCTTAATAAAGTTCTCTAAACAATGTAGCTTTCTATAGATGAAAGTTATCTAGATTACATACAGATTGCTCCAATTAATATTATCGTATTATACTTTACATTAAATATTCTTTCAAGTAAAGGTCGTGACACAGGCTGCCGGTCCACTTGATAGTATGTGGCTATCGTCGCCTATAACACAAGCAACGCTACAGTTGCTGTAAATACGCTTCAGATTACAGTAAGATAAAGGATTGGGAAGGGATGGAGAAATGGGCCTTTAAATACTCACTCACCGAAACACAACAGCACATGAATGCTGTTATTTCACGGTGGTTACTGCCGCCAGCCCGTATAACTGCGAAATGCAGTAGTGTGCCCTACAACTACTTTCCAGATCCAGACCAGAGTCCAATTTAAAACTATCATCGTCTTAACGCCAGAGCGTCAAGGCAAGCACCCATTTTTTTAACGTTGGAAAATCCTCTTTTAAACCCAGCAGTGTAGGGGACACGGCGGGGTTATGCCGGATTTGTACCAGTTAAAACCCAACGACTTTCTAGCGCAGCCATAGATGAGCGGGGTCGCGGGGACGTTATGACACGACATCGGCGCCCCGCCACGCCACGGCTATCCAGCGCGGGGAGAGCTACGCTCCCTGTCAGCGTACCTCGGCGTAACCGAAAATGGAGGTACGCCGGAAGGCAAGCACTAACAATGCATCCAAAGGGTCCGTCAGCTGGATACATTCTTGGGATAATTTGTAACGTATTTACTGTAGGTACCATATGTTTCTCTTTATGGTAATGTCGACGTCTCTCTGTACCTATTCGACACAAATTCACCATTACGCAATTTCTCATAAATCGATTTGCAAATATTTAGTGTTGAGCAAAATTATTAGTGGAGTTTGTCGAACATGTTAGACTTGTATGTTAATAAGGGCGTTCACTCACAACACAAGAGTTGAAGCTAAACTATAAAATATTAATAACATTTGTACAATAAAATCGATGCTTTATTTGTTATTATGCCCTCGCGGGTGACGCAACGCCCACAAAAACCAGCTCAACATCCGTCATGACATGATACTCAAATATTGAGATTTTTTCAAGGTTTGCTTAAATTGGAAAAAAACTGTCTAACGCCTAACAATGCTTAACCATTTTCATGCAAGGGCTTTTGTAAAGCATAAACATTTCTACATCTACATCTATACATATAAATAAAATTGGAGTGTCTGTTTGTAATATTGAAATAACCGTTTTTTACTACATGCATATTAATATAATATATACGGTACATACACCAAAATAACATTTTTTACAATTTTTGTCTGTCTGTCTGTCTGTTTGTTTCGGCTAATCTCTGAAATGGCTGGAACGATTTTGACGGGACTTTTATTGGCAGGTAGCTGATGTAATAAGGAGTAAATTAGGCTACGTTTATTTTAGAAAAAATACACCCCGGGCGAAGCCAGGAGCGGGCCGCTAGTCTATTATAAACAGAGAAGATATTAGTTTGTAATGAACAATCTCAAAAATTACGTGACTGATTTTAAAAATTCTTTCATTAATAAAATGCTGAATTATCAGTGAGTAATATAGGCTAAAAAAGAATGATATAGTAAGGTAAAAAATTTTTACTGATATTATAAAGAGATTTGTATTTTTGTTTGTAATGAATAAACTAAAAAACTACCGATTTAAAAAAATCTTTCACTAGAATGCCACGTTATCGCGTCGACGAAGTCGCGTGCAATATAGTATTTAATAAATAAAAACCTGTTTCGTCAACTTCAAAACTGTTCTACTGAAAATCACACTATATCGTACCTTTTTTTGACGCTAGGAAATGCGTTACGCATACACACACCATCTGGAGGGACGGTGTGGTTATGTGGGACTCCCCTCCCCCTAATGAGGGAGTTATACCTACTAAAACCTAGCGGCGGTCTTCCACAGCAGCAGAGGGATCCTGGGCTCGCATTAGCGCAGCAGGGGGATCCTGGGCTCGCATTAGCGCACCAGGGCCCTCCCCCGCTATGCCCCTCCGGTCCCGGGCCGTGTGATTTGACGGCGCATTTCCCCATGATACCCCCCGCGACCCATAAAGACATATAATCTTTACGGGTCGCAGGGGGGCATCATGGGGAAAGGATATCCTTCCCTACATATTTATGTAACGGTCGTTAGACACCTTTGATGGCTGACAGTTCACTAACGCTACATGTGCTGTATGCCGACTACAGTGCCTAGGTGAGCTATGCTTAAAGATAAGGTGTTGGAAAGGGATAGGGAAACGGGCTCTGGCATCCCTTACACACTCGCCGAAACACAAAAGCACAAGTGCTGTTATTTCACGGTGGTCTTCTTTAAGTGATTAACATTCACAATTTCATTCTCGATAAATAGAGTGTCGTTTTAATGGTGTCAAAATTAACAAATGGATTTATGACAATGCATAAATTTATCGCAAGTAAAATTTATTAACGTGATAGATTATTAATATTAACTTAAAACTTAACTGCAGGTTTTTCTAGAGGCGATGAATTATAAATTGTAAGCGCAATATTGATTGTTTGTTTTTGTATTTAACGATCATTTATTAAAATGCATACTAAAATATTAACAACTTACAACAATGTAATGTTTATTACAAAAACAAACACATGCAATAAATTTAACCTTTATCCATACTATAATAAATAAAATTGATGTGTCTGTTTGTAATGTAAAAAGCAGTAATTTTATAAAGAAAAACAGTAAAAATCTGTAATTATAACAATAAAAAAACTTATAATTACTACAATTTTTTAAATTTTTGTTTCTTTGTCTGTTTGTTCCGGTTAATCTCCGAAACGGCTTTACTGATTTTGACGGTACTTTCACTGGCAGATAGGTCATGTTATAAGGAGTAATTTAGGCTACTTATATTAAAAAAAAATCTAAGCAAAGTCCAGTACTGCACGTGCCGTACGCGCACATCGTAGCGAAGCATGTCCTTTTTTTTACAAGGGGAAATCGTCATGAATACCAAAGAATTTGAATAAATTTTGGCACACAGTTACTTTATTACCTGGATTAACAATTTATAGGATACCTACTTTTATCCTCGAAAAATGTTCGCGAGAGATCGTCTAAAAATATGAAAAAGTGTTCGCAACTGTCATGTATTTTCTCAAGTGTTATATTTTTTATTTTTCAACGCAGACGAAGTTGGGGCACCAGCTAGTTTTATATGTAAAACTAGCTGGTGCCCACGACTTCGTCCGCGTTGAAAAATATTAAGTAGCCTATTCTGTATCCCGTACGTCCTAATGTTTATCTACCAAGTCTCATGAAAATCAGTTAATTCGTTTCAGTTATGGAGGAACATACATACATACAGAAAAAAAATGTAAAAAATCGTCAATTTAGTTTCAGTATCATGTATAGAGCCTATAAACACGATATCTCTGAAAACAAAGTAATTTACTCCATGACCGACCCTTACAGATTTATTATTAGTATCGATATCTATAGTTATCGAAGATATAATAATACCTACATACACACAAAGTAGTGGGATCACTCCCACACTACGTTCGCGACCTTAAACTAGGCTGTCTGATAGCACTAACCGCCACCACCTTACTAATGTGATATAATAGCACATGTGCTTTTGTCTTTCTGTAAAAAAGTAAGCCAAAACTTAATCCCCTATTTCAAATTTCTCTCTATTGTCTTTTAAAGTAGGCAGGGCATTAAAATAGCACGTTACTTTGACTTTCCTTTTTCTCATAGGCAACGGTAGCCACCTACCATCAAGTAACATGTAAAGATGTTATCCAACGATTTTAATCAATGAGATTTAAAATATGAAAAAATATATTGATTTCGAAGGTATTTTGGTGTCAGAATATATCTGAGTGAAATTTATTTTCCGAGTAAAGTTATTCAACCATAGACCAACTGTTATGCAAGTTTCCGTTGTAAGTTTAAATATTTTAATATACCTATTTAATCTAATATAAGTATTTATTAAATTTATTTTATCTTTTACTGTAAATAGTGACTATACCTAGTTATTTATTTAAAAAAATAAATTTATATTATTTGAATGGCATTTAATGCGGTTTTAATATACGTTTAATTTATTCATACAAAAAATTATTCATAAAATTTTAATTTATTCATAATTTTTTTTTGATGAAACTATAAATTTAACTTCATATAAAGAATAAAGAAATTCAACTTAATGGTGCGGAAGGAAATTAACTCCATTGTAAATGTTTTAAAATTTATATTTGTGTTAGGTTTATAAGTATATAAGTACTTAATATACTTCCAATATTTGTAATCCAATCAAAGTAGGTACGCTGTGTATAATAATAAAAAATAAACGAACAGAAGACAGATAATTAAAGCCACTCTTTAAACTTTGTGTCTATTTTTTTGGCCATTTCAACAGTCAAAAACGGATATTTCATACAATCCACTTTCAGTTTCAAAATACTATCGCCGCTTCTTGCGTAATTTCGGTTACACAATGTGTTAATCTGAACTTATGTTAGAAAAGTTAATATTATATAATGTTTTTTTTTCTTACAACTTACATAAATTAAATATTATAACATATAATGATTATTTTAATAATAATAAAAATACCGAGTCGTTTAAATGAATTAAAAGCAAAATTAGTCAATTTTTTTTTTGCCAAAATAGACTTAAAATTAACAAGTTCTTTGAAACTAGAAGCAGATAAAAAATACTTACGTTTTCATAGAAGTTTCAAAGCGGGAAGGGAGGGCCAGGCGCACTGCTATATATAAAAACACTTGTCATACACTTATTAAGAGACATGCACATAATCCATAACGGTACGTAAACAGGCACTGTTTTTAGGCGAGGAGCGAGGTCCGCGGCACTCGCGACAAAATTTTTCCAAAGGAGGAAAAACTAATGGCGCGCGACGCGGGCTACGCTTGCGGCGGCGACCGGGCGACTGACCTGCACACTGTACAACAGCCTGCGCGAGCGCACACTTCCCCCACACAACAATAAAACGTTCCAATTTCAAGAGTGGGGCTGGCTGGCTGGCGGTGCGCTTTTCGAAAATGGAACCCACAATGGGACCACTTATTTCAAAAGCTTTTTTTTTTTTCAAAAAAAAAACAATTATAAATTATAAACTAACCCAAACACGCTATTTCTGTTGCAAGTGATGAGGAGTCGGGGGTCCAGTTGCTGTGACTTTGGATTTTAATAAAAATATAGCACAAACCAACAAACCAAACATATTTACAATTTATAAGTATATGAGTAGGTACATGAATTCATTTTATTGGTACCGTTTTTAAATGGACAGGAGGTAGCACGATGCGGGACACCGTTGATGTCTTTTGGCTTGAACAAAAGACATCAACGCAGTACTAAATCACCCAACGGATATCAATTCGTTTTTCACTTGTGGAAAATAACATTCCGGGCAAAGCCTGGAGCAGGTCGCCAGTAATTATTATATAAAAATAAATAAATTTAAACGAAACTTACTTTTATTTGGTCGGTTGATTTGTTCATTTGAATTGCAGTTGCTAGTTTTAAATGACATGAACGCAATCTCTTTTTTTTTACTTAACCTAACTGCTCATCGAAGGGGCTCATCAAACTACAAACTAGCTTTATGTAGAACCTACACATATTTTACTGATCTTTTACAGATATTAAAAATAAATAAAACTAATATATCTTTTTTTTTTTATTAGAAATGGGTTTGCATCTAGCCGTGTGAAGATGAGGTCTATGATGGAGTGAGCTCACCCAAAAGATGCCTATTCACTCGAACTTTGAAAAGTTTTGGGTTATATGAGCTCGGAGTTCCAAACCTTCACAGTGCGCATTATAAAGGTTGTTTTAAAACGCTTGGTCCGAAAAAGAACATGCAATTTTCATCTTGAAATGCATTTTAGAAATATGTATTCCGTGCGAAATCGCTGGCGCAGGTCGTGTGCTACTGATATTTTTTGTTACATATCAAAATTATTCTGACCCATACGTAACATCTATTAAAATAGTAAATAAGTTTGCATGATGTTATGCTCAAAATACTTCGACCCAGTTGCCAACACTCG
Organism: Synanthedon andrenaeformis; assembly: GCA_936446665.2. Classification (NCBI taxonomy): domain Eukaryota; kingdom Metazoa; phylum Arthropoda; class Insecta; order Lepidoptera; family Sesiidae; genus Synanthedon; species Synanthedon andrenaeformis. The sequence goes on from OW387798.2 coordinate 3,859,557, forward strand.
CTCCAATTATATTCACGCCAGCCACTGATCAGGCGCACGCAGTTATGACGCCGTTTGGCGTAACTTTACTTATCTGGCATGTTAATCCAAGTAATAAACTTATGTGTGCCAAATTTATTCGAAATCGAAATATTTATTCCTAAAATAGGTTTTAAAGAAACTCCTTCAACTGTCATTATAAATTTTACTTGGGTTTTGGGGGGGAAAAAGCCAAGTCGATGACGATCCTGAGAAGAAACTCCTAAAGGAACTCAGGATACCATTCTTTTGTCATCTTTTAGATAATAAATCTTACAATAACAATTGTTACAATCATATAATGACAAGTAACAGTTAAAATCTTCATTCCCTTGAATTTTTCTCAGAAGGAAGACTGTGAAAATATTTGCCCTAATTAGGATTAGGGTAAATCGTATCAGTTGAGATAAAAAATTACCAGCCTCTTCTTTCTACCATCCTGAAGGAAGAGGAAATAGTTGCAAAGATTCCTAAAATTAAAAAAAAATAACAACGATGCGGAACTTTGGTTTTAATTCAATAAAATACTTCCGCACTTACATTCTGATTATGTGTAGTTGTGTTGTTCGGCCATTGTTTTATACCGCAACGAATTTTACCTCAGTTAGCGAAAATTCTCGATGCAATGTACCGTTTCTAATATACCTATAATCGGTGATAGAAATTTCCTGATTTCAGACCTTCAATGTTTTCGTGATGAAAGGGAATGACTTTCAAAAAATATTCAGTAACATACATCAATCACATTTTGTATGAAATATAAAGAATATATATTTTTACTAGTGCATTTTTTTTTATTCAATCCAGCCGATAAATTAGCTTACACCGCCATCTGTTAGATTCTTATGGAACTCACAGATAATTATAATTGCTGAATTGATTGAGTAAGTATACAACAGATGGCGCTATGTTAATAATATTATATAATTTTCAAAAAAATTTAGATATAAACTAGCCGATCTTTTAAGTTGGACCGAATTACACACAGTTACGAAGTTTTATCAAAATTGGTTTAATAGTTTAGGAGTTGATCGAGGACACACAACGTGTTACGTAATTTTTATATGTATATAAAGATATTTTATACGAAGTGTGAAATATAATATTATATAATCGACATTTCCTAGTTGACGATGGGATTTCACTAACTTCCACAGGTTCGATTGATGTGAAATTTGCTATACTGTTACTTCGGTCGTATTTCCATGACATGGTATCCTTGGCCTGATGCTTCAGCATCAAGTTGTCTGCGGGACACCCAAATCTTCGACAACTTACAGCAGATATAGCGTGTTTGGGATCATTAGAAAGTTAGGGAATTTGTTTATAATTTTAATTATAGTTTGTAATTATTTCACGCTGGCCCTCTAATTAAAGTAAGGAGTAGTTAAATGGGGGGCGAACGATGCCGCGTACAACGCCTAGTATTTATACAATAACAAGAATCCCCTTTGTACTTTTAGCTTTTACAACCTGCTATAAATAAGACTTTAAGCACGACACCATACCGCTTGCCGGAACAACATCAAAAGATCATTTGCATATTTCACACAGCACTGTCAACCTTCAGGAGATGACACTGGAGAGAAGAGATTCGCATAATTATTAATGTAATAACAGATATAAATAAATTATTATTATTATCTTTAATAATGACCTGTGTAAACAAGGATGCGGAAGGTCCCGCAGTCCGGAAGTGTTGGGATCTTTACAGTGAGAACTATTTTAATATAATAAACGCGATTTGCTTTAGGGCGAGCACATACAGGATGATTAAATATGTATATCCAAAATTGTTCATCTGTAGGTATACAAAAGGTCTTGTGATAACTTATGGAATACAAACGAACACAAAATAAATAATCTTCAATCTATACTTACTGATATTATAAAGAGAGAATAAGACGTATTTTTGTATGTTTGTAATAAATAAACTCAAAAACTACTGGGATGATTTTTAAAATTATTTCACCTATAGAAAACTATATTAACAGCGAATAAAAAAGGCTATCAATCAATACTAATAATAAATCTGTAAGTGTAGGTATTGTATGTATATATGTTCCTCCAAACTCTTAAACGAACTAACTGATTTTCATGAAACTTGGTAGATAAACATTTAGACGTACAGGACACAGGATAGGCTACTTTTTTTTTCAACGCGGACGAAGTCGCGGGCGCCAGCTAGTATTTAATAAAGTCGCGTACCTACACCTTCTTCGTGTAACGCTCTTTCCATTAATGAAACATCATTAAAAATCAGTTGCGTAGTTTAAAAGATCTAAGCGTACATACGTACATACAGAAGGACAGACGAAATAATATACCTATATTTCAAGTTCGCTGGTCTTAAACTAAGTATATGTAAAGAGATGCATGCATAACCATTTATTCGGTTTAAGTCAGATTCTTTTTACGACGGATTCGTTGTTTTATTTCATTGCATAAGCAATGAAATGTTTAACACTTAACTAAAAGTTTATAACTGTTGAAATTCTGATTGAGTTCTGTATCCATTGAAATATTTAATTATGTTTGCGTACATAAAATTCTATGATGTACACACGCCTTAAACTAAACATGGCAAATACAAGTAAATGCTTAATTATTAGTTATACGAAGACGCGCTTGTTTCTACAACGGACAGACGTAATAATTGTATTTGCATATATGCAATATTTTATATGGAAGGTGAGATGACGTATGTAAAAGATTGTAATGTGTTATTTTATTTACTTACTTATTTTACCTTATAATTATTTCTATTATTATATACTTGAAAGTTTAATTACAAAACAAGCTATATTTAATTAAAAATTATAAACTAACACCCGACTTTCTACAGAGCCCACACACGCTATATCTGCTGTATAAGTTAATGAGGAGTTAGGTGTTCCGCAGATAACTTGATGGTGCAGCATCAGGTCAAGGTTACCATGAAAATACATGAAAATGTCATGAAAATACCACCTTCGGTGACAGTATTCCAAATGTTACTTCAATCGAACCCATGGAAGTTAGTGAAATACCTTCGTCAACTAGGAAATGAGTTGATAGGCTTCAAACGCCTAAACAGATCTTCATAAATTATAGCTAAGAACCATCCAAATCATGTCAGCTTTCAAACAAACAAAAAATCAGTCCATCCGTTTGGGAGTTACGATCCACAGACAGATACATAGATACACAGATACAGACGCACACGTCAAAGTTTTAACACTCCGTTTTTGTGATGGGCGTCAGGAGTTAATAAAAGGCTTCGTCACGTCTTGATTTTTTCGTTTCACGATTCCAAGCTAGGTTAAGCCAATTGCGGTTTAACGCAGAGCGAATAATTCATATTCGCTTTTCCATTGAGAGCACGTATGCTTAAATGTCCATTGTGCTGTGTTGGCTGTGTCCTTAGCCCGTCACACAAGGCCATTAACGATGTCGCAGGATTGCGTACGTACAATGACTTTACCAAGTGTTATTGCCGCATAGAATAACTTCGTACAAATAAATATAGGTACTTGCTAGTAACCTGGCTGATTCTAGATATATTTTTTAAGTGTACCTGGAAAAGTGCATCCTTTTAAGTTTACAATGTATTATAAGACCAGCGGCGGATTTACCAAAAGGCTGAGTAGGCTGGAGCCTAGGGCGGCACATTTTAGGGGGCGGCAAATTTGCCCAAAATATTATTTGTCTTATAAAAATAAAAAATATATATAAGTGAGCCAGAAATTGCTCGCATTCCTCTCGGGAGACGATACTGTGACTAAATTGGAGTACCTTATTAAATCAGTTTTTTTTTTCATATTATTATGATTGTGAACTAGGGTATCGAATTGCAGGGGTCAGTAGGGGCGGTAAAATTTGAATAGCCTACTGGCGACAAATGTGTAAATCCGCCACTGTATAAGACTAATTACTAACTTTACTTTAACATAATTTACTAAGGGCCAGTTTTATAACAATCCGTTAGTTAAATTTTATATCAAATAGACGAAAAAATGATCTAATCTATATAAATAAAATCGGAGTGTCTGTCTGTGATTTGCGAAAAACTGCCTCAAACTAAGCTTAGAGAGTCATTCGCATGCTGTTAAAACGTAAATAACTTTTTTAGAATTTTTGTCTGTCTGTCTGTCTGTCTGTCTGTCTGTCTGTCTGTCTGTCTGTCTGTCTGTCTGTCTGTCTGTCTGTCTGTCTGTCTGTCTGTCTGTCTGTCTGTCTGTCCGGGGTAATCTCAGAAACGGCTGAAGCGATTTCGATGAAACTTTGCAGACATGAAGAGGGGGTCGTCAGGAGTAACATAGGCTACTTTTTGTTTATGTAAATTGCGGTACATACACCAAAATAATATTTTTTTACAATTTTTGTCTGTCTGTCTGTTTGTTCCGGCTAATCTCTGAAATAGCTGGACCGATTTTGAGGGGACTTTTATTGGCAGGTAGCTGATGTAATAAGGAGTAACTTAGGCTACGTTTATTTTAGAAAAAATACACCCCGGACGAAGCCGGGAGCGGGCCGCTATAAACAATAAAAAACGGGATCTATGCAATATATTCGAGTTTTTCAAACGCGATATTTTTTCTTTTACTGAAAAAAAGTTACTAACCCTGTGACAATAAAAAAAAAAGATTTTTTTCGTTCATAACAATTGCATTTGTTGTTAACAACTGAAACGAAGGTTCATGCAATACGATGAGTTCTCCTTGCGGCATATCTTTTCTTTGGCTGAGTCGCTCATTATGTATTACTAGCGGCATGTTCCCGGCTTCGCCCAGGGTGCATTTTTTTTACGTAAAAACCTTCCCTGATTATCCCTCTATCCATGAGTGAAGACAGAATTAAAATCGGCCCAGCCGTTCTCGAATTTTGCGGTTAGCAACACATTTAGGGATTTACTTTTATATTATAGACTAGCGATCCGTTCCCGGCTTCGCACGGGTGCAATTTTTTTCTGCAAATTAAACGTAGAAACCTTCCTCGTTTAACGCTCTTCCCATTAATGAAAACAGTATAAAAATCCGTTCGGTAGTTTTTGAGAATCGCAAACATATAGACAGACAGACGCAGCAGGGGGACTTTGTTTTATAATATTAAAAAACGTAAATTTAATAATGTTGTCTTCGTGAGCGAATTGATTTTTGTTTAATTGTGCGTAACTTTGTCTTTTTCCTGTGTATATTAGTTCCACTGAGATAAGAGAACGCAGTTCGGCGAAATATGGGTAATTAACAAATTTTTAAATTTCTAAAAATTTTGACGATGTTCTGAAATTTCAAAAAATCTTATTAAATTATCTGAAAAAGTGAAGAAAGTTTTCATAGAATTTTCTAGAAACTTCTGGAATTTTCTAGAAACTTCTGAAAATTTTCGAGAAACTTCTAGAATTTTCTAAAAACTTCTAGAATTTTCTATAAACATCTAGAATTTTCTAGAATGTTAGCGAAAAAAATCCGTTCTAGAAAATTCCAGAAGTTTCTAGGAAATTCTCGCATATATGAAAACTTTCTTCACTTTTTCAGATAATTTAATAAGATTTTTTGAAATTTCAGAACCTGATGGGTGATTTGTTATATTTATTTCGAAGGAAGTAGAGTGAGGCTATCTTAATGCATAAGCATCATTCTCATTAAACTCGAAAAGTCTATGTACACGAATGCACCCGGGCGAAGCCGGGAACGAGTCGCTAGTAGTATAATATAGTGTATTATATAACAATATATTCGTAAGTCAACAGTATAATTTGACAGCTAGCGTTTACTGGCTCGTTACTGACTATGATAGGGTTGGTTTATCTTACGTATTGTTTATTTTGTTATATCTATATAAATAAAATCAGAGTGTCTGTCTGTGATTTGCGAAAAACTGCCTCAAACTAAGCTTAGAGAGTCATTCGCATGCTGTTAATCTATATAAATAAAATCAGAGTGTCTGTCTGTGATTTGCGAAAAACTGCCTCAAACTAAGCTTAGAGAGTCATTCGCATGCTGTTAAAACGTAAATAACTTTTTTTAGAATTTTTGTCTGTCTGTCTGTCTGTCTGTCTGTCTGTCTGTCTGTCTGTCTGTCTGTCTGTCTGTCTGTCTGTCCGGGGTAATCTCAGAAACGGCTGAAGCGATTTCGATGAAACTTTGCAGACATGAAGAGGAGGTCGTCAGGAGTAACATAGGCTACTTTTTGTTTATGTAAATTGCGGTACATACACCAAAATAACATTTTTTACAATTTTTGTCTGTCTGTCTGTTTGTTCCGGCTAATCTCTGAAATAGCTAGACCGATTTTGACGGGACTTTTATTGGCAGGTAGCTGCTGTAATAAGGAGTAACTTAGGCTACGTTTATTTTAGAAAAAATACACCCCGGACGAAGCCGGGAGCGGGCCGCTATAAACAATAACAAACGGGATCTATGCAATATATTCGAGTTTTTCAAACGCGATATTTTTTCTATTACTGAAAAAAAGATACTAAACCTGTGACAATAAAAAAAAAATTTTTTTTCTTTCATAACAATTGCATTTGTTGTTAACAACTGAAACGAAGGTTCATTCAATACGATGAGTTCTCCTTGCGGCATATCTTTTCTTTGGCTGAGTCGCTCATTATGTATTCTTAATAGGAACGGATTTTTTTTCGCTAACGTTCTAGAAAATTCTAGATGTTTATAGAAAATTCTAGAAGTTTTTAGAAAATTCTAGAAGTTTCTCGAAAATTCTAGAAGTTTCTCAAAAATTTCAGAAGTTTCTTGAAAAGTCTATGAAAACTTTCTTCACTTTTTCAGATAATCTAATATGATTTTTTGAAATTTCAGAACATCGTCAAAATTTTTAGAAATTTAAAAATTTGTTAAACCTGATGGGTGATTTGTTATATTTATTTCGAAGGAAGTACAGTGAGGCTATCTTAATGCATAAGCATCATTCTCATTAAACTCGAAAAGTCTATGTACACGAATAAGTTGAAACATTTATCTTTTCTGCCTAACGATCATCACTCGGCTTGATAGACAGCTTTAGTATTCATCATCGAAGTTTTGAGATAGAATATACCCATATTTGGCCGAACTGCGTTCTCTTATCTCAGTTTAACTAATATACACAGGAAAAAGACAAAGTTACGCACAATTAAACAAAAATCAATTCGCTCACGCAGACAACATTATTAAATTTACGTTTTTTAATATTATAAAACAAAGTCCCCCCGCCGCGTCTGTCTGTCTGTATGTTTGCGATTCTCAAAAACTACCGAACGGATTTTTATACTGTTTTCATTAATGGGAAGAGCGTTAAACGAGGAAGGTTTCTACGTTTAATTTGCAGAAAAAAATTGCACCCGTGCGAAGCCGGGAACGGATCGCTAGTTTGTAAATAAATGTGTTTGCGACGCGTAACACTATTCATAGAAGTATCTTTAAAAAAACCATGTCAACGACACGACATAATGTTGTGTTCAAAGATGGAGTCGAAGTTATGTATGAAAAAGACAAGTGGAGCATGCGCGACTCGGTGAGGTAACGACAATGGGTAACTAACTTGTAGGGTAACCGAGTTACGCATTAATTACCCTATCGGCGTACCTCGTGTCTAGGTGTTGCATAATGCTTTATAACAACGTGCTATGTCGCGCTCCATAAAATCTAGAATTCGATCTGTTCCTGTTTGAAATTCCTCGCCACTACAAAGGCAAAGTTAGTTCCTACTGTTCAAACCTAGATCATGTTTTTCTATGAAACGCTAATATTTGTAGATGGGAAAAAATATATATATGTGAGTATTAAGGATATCATCTGTAAAAAGACAGCTTTCGATGCGCGGTTTATGATATATTAAGTACTTCACTCATGTGTGGTGTTTACATGATATAAATAACTTTAAAAATCTAAATTACAAATATTTTCTCTTTACAATAGATATTAGTATAGAAAATCGCTAAAGTGTTGCTAAGTACAAAATTCGAGTACGGCTGCAGCTGCACCAATTCGGCGATTTTTTTTTTTCAAGAACAAATTCCAGAAAAGATTCTAATGAAGAGAAAATTTTGAAAATAGTGCAAATTCAATTTTTTTTTTATTCAAAGTTTTGACCGAAATACCTATACGTATTTTGAATACAATTTAAAATAAAAAACGATATATCACTATGGGACTTCGCACGGATTTTTTTCTGCAAATTATACCCTTCCTCGTTTATTGCTCCTTCCCTTAGTCAAAACCATATTAAAATTCCTTGCGTAGTTTAAAAGATTTAAGCGTACATACTGTGGGAGAGACGGCGGGAAGCGACTTTATTTTATACTATGTAAAGATAGTATGAATATTGAAGTTCTTGCAACTGTCAGCTATTACAACAGTCCGCACCAAACTATTAATGCATGTGAACGGTGGCATGGCACAGTCGTATTAACTTTAATTCTTGGATTCGGCAAAATAATACGTAATTTATAATAGAAAGAGTAGCTCTCTTTCGAGGAAGGTTTATGTATAAAAAAACATGCATCTCGGGCGAAGCCGGAAGCGGGTCGCTAGTTCTGTAAACACTTTTTAAACACTATGTAGGAAATTTGTAGGCGTCGATTTTGTAGGGCGTTAAGATTCTTTTTTCAAGGATTTTCTAATAAACTTACAATTTTAGAATAATTAATTAATTAACCTACATATTAATTAATTGACAAGTTTCGACAAATCAAGATGGATGCCTTAATTTTTGTAATTTCTCAATTTAAATTTCTATGGCGTCATCAATTGTTTGTCTAATGGAAACCAACCATAAACTCTGTCTGCACACTTAATGAGCTCACTAATTTTGCACTTTCGACGCAGATAATTATAAACTTTATCTTGCGTAATGGAGGCCCCAGTCGCTTCTGCAGTCACGATCAAATCACACCGCCAACAATTCCTTTACAGTCGCCGCAATTGGAAGCCATTTGAAGCTAAACTCTATCACTTCGGCGTAAGGTTGACGTAAGCATTCACGGGTCGGTAAAAATTAGACGAGTTTCAGCATAAAAAACAAGGCAAAGTGAAAAATTATATCAAAACTTCAAAAGGTAAGCGGTTACGTAACCTCGTTCCCAATAATATAATAACAGTGGATGTCGCAGAAAAAAAAATCGAAAGTTGAAGGAATTGGAGCGGGGCAATGCAATGGACACAATGGCGTTGCGATCACGAGGCGTTTGCCTCAATAATTAAATTAAACTCACGACTTAATCTGAGGTGTTAAATCAAGTATCCCTTATCCTTAATTCTATTCTAGTGAATAGAATTAAGGATCCAGAAACCCGGCATCCATGTGAAGCCGGGTGCGGTCGTTAATCTATAACATTATAAATACGAAAGTTTGTATGAGGATGGATGTATAGATGGAAGTTTGTTACTCACGCAAAAGCTTGGCTCAACGGATTGGATGAAATTTAGCACACAGATAGTTTACTACCTGGTTTAACATATAGGATACTTTTGATCCTGGAAAAATGTTAGGTTCCCGAAGGATATAGGTATACATTCATGTCAGGTGTTATATTTTTTGTTTTCCAACGCTGACGAAGTCGCGGGCACCAGCAAACTTGTTCTAAGATCTTAAATTCAAGGGTAGGTAACTAAATTTTTTACAACCGATTCAAAACGTAAACAATTCGGCAACATTAACAACAGTCACGCAAATAGGTAGGAACGATTAAAAGAAGTGAAATCCGATCAAAGGTCAGATGCAAAACGCATTGCTTTGATTTGATACACCGTTAAATGCAATTCCGTTATGCAACCTGAGTTTGCCAACCGGAAAATTGAAAAAATCCTTAATGCGTATCCATTAAGGTCTAAATTCAATGAGCAATAATCTGACAGACCGCATTTGAAACTTTGTTCTAAACCCTAGCAAAAGTCATAAAGAGCAACAATATTTTTTTTAAGAAATACTTTATTAATTTTGTAAAGATTCGGTCCAAGGCTTTGTCGTTTCATGCCTGAATTTACCTTGCCGCCCAGTGTTTCACTTGCAAACGAAATAATTGATTTCAATGTAGCAATAAATTATTTAACACTAGCTGGTGCCCGCGGCTTCATCTGCCTTGAAAAATATAAAAACACTTGAGAAACGCTTGACATATTTATGGTGGCGCCGCCACTGTAGACGACATTGGTGCCGATTTTTTTATATTTTTAGATCTCTGGGAAATCTAACATTTTTTCAGGATAAAAGTATACTGTATGTTAATAATAGTGTTTTTGTATATAGACAGCAACTGTACAACATTATTGCAAACTAATTAGACAGGTTAATCCAAGTAATAAAATATTTGAGTGCCAAATTTCAAGTGCACTCTGCTTTGTACACTGCCTAATTGCTCGTGTAACCACGGAGTTGACTGTGAGACAAGAAACCTCTTCGACGTCTTGAGTAAGACCTTTGAGTAAGACTCATCAATGTGTAATCTCTCAATCAATGTATTGCGTTCCGAACTCCCAAATTTTATGGTAAACGACGGTTAATCTCTGTTGTAGAGGTGAATTTTATCAAAACCAAAGATTAAATTAAGATTAATTAAATTTGTCTCGCTAAAATTCGAGAACGGCTGGACCGATTTTAATTCTATCTTCACTTCTAGATAGAGGGATAATCAGGGAACGTTTGTACAATAAACAAAATTGGTCGCCGGGCGAAGCCGGGAGCGGTCACTAGTATAAAATAAAATATTGGAAACAGGATATGTCAGAGAGAAGGTTTTAGTTTTAGTAAATGTACGAAAATGTTAAAAGAATATATAGGAATATTTAAAAGAAAAATACATACATTTGACGAAATGTCACAGTATTTATATTTAAGACTAGCGGTCCGCTCCCGGCTTCGCCCGAGGTGCATTTTTTTTAACGTAAAAACCTTCCCTGATTATCCCTCTGTCCATGAGTGAAGACAGAATTAAAATCGGTCCACCCGTTCTCGAGTTTTGCGCTTAGCAATACATTTAGCGGCCCGCTCCCGGCTTCGTCCGGGGTGTATTTTTTCTATATAAATAAAATCAGAGTGTCTGTCTGTGATTTGCGAAAAACTGCCTCAAACTAAGCTTAGAGTGTCATTCGCATGCTGTTAAAACGTAAATAACTTTTTTTAGAATTTTTGTCTGTCTGTCTGTCTGTCTGTCTGTCTGTCTGTCTGTCCGGGGTAATCTCAGAAACGGCTGAAGCGATTTCGATGAAACTTTGCAGACATGGAGAGGGGGTCGTCAGGAGTAACATAGGCTACTTTTTGTTTATGTAAATTGCGGTACATACACCAAAATAACATTTTTTACAATTTTTGTCTGTCTGTCTGTCTGTTTGTTCCGGCTAATCTCTGAAATAGCTAGACCGATTTTGACGGGACTTTTATTGGCAGGTAGCTGATGTAATAAGGAGTAACTTAGGCTACGTTTATTTTAGAAAAAATACACCCCGGACGAAGCCGGGAGCGGGCCGCTAAATGTATTGCTAAGCGCAAAACTCGAGAACGGGTGGACCGATTTTAATTCTGTCTTCACTCATGGACAGAGGGATAATCAGGGAAGGTTTTTACGTTAAAAAAAATGCACCTCGGGCGAAGCCGGGAGCGGACCGCTAGTCTAAAATAAACGTAGCCTAAGTTACTCCTTATTACATCAGCTACCTGCCAATAAAAGTCCCGTCAAAATCGGTCTAGCTATTTCAGAGATTAGCCGGAACAAACAGACAGACAGACAGACAAAAATTGTAAAAAATGTTATTTTGGTGTATGTACCGCAATTTACATAAACAAAAAGTAGCCTATGTTACTCCTGACGACCCCCTCTTCATGTCTGCAAAGTTTCATCGAAATCGCTTCAGCCGTTTCTGAGATTACCCCGGACAGACAGACAGACAGACAGACAGACAGACAGACAGACAGACAGACAGACAGACAGACAGACAAAAATTCTAAAAAAAGTTATTTACGTTTTAACAGCATGCGAATGACACTCTAAGCTTAGTTTGAGGCAGTTTTTCGCAAATCACAGACAGACACTCTGATTTTATTTATATAGAAGAGTTCAACCTATAAGAGGACAACTAATGAAATTGCAAACCTAAATGGGACTCATATTATAATGAGCATATTTGTTTTGAAATCACAAATGTTGTTTAAGTAAATATACAAATGTTTGAAACATAAAATTAGCCTAATGTTTAAGTGTTCGCGTGACTAAAGTAGGACTAGGAAGTGATCAGATCACGAGCAAGCTTTGTGAGACCAGTGAAAGTACAAAATTGTCTATGCCTACGTACCTACCTACATAGGTACCTAATACACAAGACTCTGGTTCCGTTTTATAGATGTCCAATGTTTTTAAGTATCGGTCTGTTCGCTATATCAAAGTAGGTTAAGTATAACTATCCTACTATGACCTATTCTATTTATGAGAATGGGTGTATGGATATTTGTGACTCTTTCACGTAAAAACGGCTCAACGGATTTGGATGAAATTTGGCACACGGATAGTTTATTACCTATATTCACAAATAGGATACTTTTTATTCTGCAAAAATGTTAGGCTCCCGAGAGATCCTATAAAAATATAAAATAACTAGCGATCCGTTCCCGGCTTCGCACGGGTGCAATTTTTTTCTGCAAATTAAACGTAGAAACCTTCCTCGTTTAACGCTCTTCCCATTAATGAAAACAGTATAAAAATCGGTTCGGTAGTTTTTGAGAATCACAAACATACAGACAGACAGACGCGGAGGGGGGACTTTGTTTTATAATATTAAAAAACGTAAATTTAACATTTAATTTAATGTTGTCTGCGTGAGCGAATTGATTTTTGTTTAATTGTGCGTAACTTTGTCTTTTTCCTGTGTATATTAGTTCAACTGAGATAAGAGAACGCAGTTCGGCGAAATATGGGTATATTCTATCTCAAAACTTGGATGATGAATACTAAAGCTGTCTATCAAGTTGATGATCGTTAGGCAAAAAAGATAAATGTTTCAACTTATTCGTGTACATAGACTTTTCGAGTTTAATGAGAATGATGCTTATGCATTGAGATAGCCTCACTCTACTTCCTTCGAAATAAATATAACAAATCACCCATCAGGTTTAACAAATTTTTAAATTTCTAAAAATTTTGACGATGTTCTGAAATTTCAAAAAATCTTATTAAATTATCTGAAAAAGTGAAGAAAGTTTTCATAGAATTTTCTAGAAACTTCTGGAATTTTCTAGAAACTTCTGAAATTTTCGAGAAACTTCTAGAATTTTCTAAAAACTTCTAGAATTTTCTATAAACATCTAGAATTTTCTAGAATGTTAGCGAAAAAAAATCCGTTCCTATTAATAATACATAATGAGCGACTCAGCCAAAGAAAAGATATGCCGCAAGGAGAACTCATCGTATTGCATGAACCTTCGTTTCAGTTGTTAACAACAAATGCAATTGTTATGAACGAAAAAAATCTTTTTTTTTCTTGTCAAAGGGTTAGTAACTTTTTTTCAGTAAAAGAAAAAATATCGCGTTTGAAAAACTCGAATATATTGCATAGATCCCGTTTTTTATTGTTTATAGCGGCCCGCTCCCGGCTTCGTCCGGGGTGTATTTTTTCTAAAATAAACGTGGCCTAAGTTACTCCTTATTACATCAGCTACCTGCCAATAAAAGTCCCGTCAAAATCGGTCCAGCTATTTCAGAGATTAGCCGGAACAAACAGACAGACAGACAAAAATTGTAAAAAATGTTATTTTGGTGTATGTACCGCAATTTACATAAACAAAAAGTAGCCTATGTTACTCCTGACGACCCCCTCTTCATGTCTGCAAAGTTTCATCGAAATCGCTTCAGCCGTTTCTGAGATTACCGCGGACAGACAGACAGACAGACAGACAAAAATTCTAAAAAAAGTTATTTACGTTTTAACAGCATGCGAATGACTCCCTAAGCTTAGTTTGAGGCAGTTTTTCGCAAATCACAGACAGACACTCTGATTTTATTTATATAGATAGCGGCCCGCTCCCGGCTTCGTCCGGGGTGTATTTTTTCTAAAATAAACGTGGCCTAAGTTACTCCTTATTACATCAGCTACCTGCCAATAAAAGTCCCGTCAAAATCGGTCCAGCTATTTCAGAGATTAGCCGGAACAAACAGACAGACAGACAAAAATTGTAAAAAATGTTATTTTGGTGTATGTACCGCAATTTACATAAACAAAAAGTAGCCTATGTTACTCCTGACGACCCCCTCTTCATGTCTGCAAAGTTTCATCGAAATCGCTTCAGCCGTTTCTGAGATTACCGCGGACAGACAGACAGACAGACAGACAGACAGACAGACAGACAGACAGACAGACAGACAGACAGACAGACAAAATTCTAAAAAAAGTTATTTACGTTTTAACAGCATGCGAATGACTCCCTAAGCTTAGTTTGAGGCAGTTTTTCGCAAATCACAGACAGACACTCTGATTTTATTTATATAGATGACGCTTGGAGAACCCTCTGGAAACTAAAGGAAGGGCGAAGAATGGAAGCAAACAAACAATCTGTGCGAGCAAATTCTAGAACACCTTTTTTAACACGTGTACATAGACTTTTCGAGTTTAATGAGAATGATGCTTATGCATTAAGATAGCCTTACTCTACTTCCTTCGAAATAAATATAATAAATCACCCATCAGGTTTAACAAATTTTTAAATTTCTAAAAATTTTGACGATGTTCTGTAATTTCAAAAAATCTTATTAAATTATCTGAAAAAGTGAAGAAAGTTTTCATATATGCGAGAATTTTCTAGAAACTTCTGAAATTTTCGAGAAACTTCTAGAATTTTCTAAAAACTTCTAGAATTTTCTATAAAATTTACATAAACAAAAAGTAGCCTATGTTACTCCTGACGACCCCCTCTTCATGTCTGCAAAGTTTCATCGAAATCGCTTCAGCCGTTTCTGAGATTACCCCGGACAGACAGACAGACAGACAGACAGACAGACAGACAGACAGACAGACAGACAGACAGACAGACAGACAGACAATTCTAAAAAAAGTTATTTACGTTTTAACAGCATGCGAATGACTCTCTAAGCTTAGTTTGAGGCAGTTTTTCGCAAATCACAGACAGACACTCTGATTTTATTTATATAGATTAGGCGCCACTGTCACAGTATTACAATATAGTATCCACTGTCGTCAAGTTTAGGTTCCGATCTATAAGGTTCTGATAGGTTGAAATAATATTTCAAAAACAAATCATTTAGGTACTCAATCATAATTATGAATAAGATTATGATTGATTAATAAATTTATTGGCTATGAAGATATATGACGGAGTATTCGGTATGAATTTTGGGTACCTAATTAGTTTTAATTTTTTTTATAGCAAAATAGGAACGAGAAGCAATAATAAAAACAAATTTTGGAGTAGATTAGAAATGCAATCATAATAAAGAGCATAATATCGCCTCCCTCAACTTGGCTCCCATGGGATCCTAGAGTATTCTTTTTTACCTCTCTTGGATCCCAAAGGATCGTAGGATAATTATTTACAGCTTTTGAATCCCATTTCCTTTTTATGATAACATAAAAATTTAAAAAAAAATTAGCAGATTATGATAGATTAAAAATAATATGTAATAATTTAAATTGCTCGATGTTATAATTATAATAAACACATATTTTACCTTTCTATAATATGTTTCTTTCAGAAACCTTGCATTAGGTTACCTAACATGAGAGTGTATCAATTGATTAAAGTAATCATTTGATTAAATATAATCAATTTATACACTTTGATGCTAAATAATTTAATTTAAATATTAAATCAACATTTCAATAATACATAGTCATTGTTTCTGACTGTGTTCACGGTGTGAATACACACTATGTATAACTCTTTTCATGTAAAGGTCGTCAGACAAGCTGAAGGTCCACTTGATGGTAGGTGGCTACCGTCGCCTGTAACACAAGCAACGCAATAGGCAGCGGTCTAGGTTCGGTGTCCATAGGCTTGCGACTACTTCGCAACTACAGAGGCTTGAACGACGGTTTATGATTTTATGTGCCGCTTTAGCCACATAATAGAATAGTCGCTTATGCAACAGTTGTATTGGGTACGACAGGACAGTGTGTATGCGGATGATCGGCGATAGTATCCAATGTACGGCCTCCCTTAGTGTGATCGGTGCCCTCGGTTATTCGGGGGACTTTTTATCCACAGTACTTCCGGTCCTACTTTTAGTCCTACGGTGGGTAGTTGGGTTTTTTTTATGTTAAAGTCGACGGTCAGACTGACGGTCCACTTGCTGGTAGGTGGCTACCATTGCCTATAACACAAGCAACGCCACAGGTGCAGAATACGAACGAAGATATGAGATTAGGAGGGGATAAGGAAATGAGCTTTGACATTCCTTACTCTACGAAACTCAAGTCATCAACTCGACCGTAGGATATCCACTGCTGGATAATAATAGGTTATTTTGGTGATTTTATTTATTCCTAGTCCTATCTAAGTCTAAATTCCAGTACTTAACCTAGTCGTTATTTTAATATATTAATGATCTATTGCAAGTCAACAGCATTCATTGCTTATTATAAAAGATTACTATATTTTGACATTTTAAATTAAAGATATGATTTTTTAAGATTTTAGTAGTGACATAAGGCATTACAGCTATTAAGGTAATGTTGTGGTCGAAGATTTTAAGATGCATTGCAGTATTTTAATACAGTAAAATTTAAAAAAGAAAAAGAAAAGCAGCATAATTTCTTGAATTTAAACTTTTTTTATTATTTATTTATTTAGAGTAACTCAGATTCACTCTTTTCAGACACAGGTGTTCTTGAAACCTCCCCCAAACTGATGACAGTTCTACTCATGCTATATTCATCATTATCTACAAATATCAATATAGTTTTCTCAATATCACTGCAAAATTTATATATCCAAAAATGTTTCTGAAACAATGTCTAGCATGAGCAGTCCCAAAAGACTGAGAATTTTGAGGTAGATACATTCTCAAAAACAATATTTTAATAATCATCATTATCTTTGCATAGCTCCAAGCTGCTCCTTAACTTCAGTAAGTATTTTGGCAGATTTGTGAATGTTCTCAAACTGGTAACCCATATGTACTGAAATTAACTGCATTTTCTTTAAGTTTTCTTCGCTACTTTCCATTAGGTTTTCTGTGACAGCAAAATCTCGGGTTGCCTTCATTAGTAGCTAAAAAATTTATGCACAATTAATGAAATATAGGTAAGTTAAACATATAAATACCATAATACCCTATCTCTTCCTAATCCCATATACTTAATCGTACTGTTGGTCCACTTGATGGTAGTTGTTTACCATTGTCTATTAAACAACACAGTCTTTTGTAAAGGGGTGGTTATCACCGCAAGACAGGCTACCCAAAGTATTGCGAAACGCAGTGTGCCCCTGCCCCTACTTTTAAATCCAGACCAGAGGCAACTTTGAAAAGTCCATTTCCAAAGTTGACCCTGCTGGGAATCCAGGAAATCTAAAACAGAGTCTGTGGCGTTGTTTGTGTTATAGGCGACTGTAGCCACCTACCATCAAGTGAACCGTCAGTTACGATAGTAACTCTTATTTTATCTGTGCCGTCAGCCTGTATGTCCACCTTAACATTATAAAAAAATTACAATATGCTTCGCTAGTGATAAGTAACGGAGTTCGTGCAAGGCTCTATGAAACCGAAGATACATTATTTATTTTCAGAGCCTAGCTAAGCCTAGCCTAGCTATTATAACACGACAGATGAATATTAGATGAAAAATTAATATAGCCAATCTGACCTCATTTGACTTTGATCCACGTTGTATTTGTCTGGCCAAAGAAGATATATTATTCAAATTTACTTGAACACGTTCAGCTAATCGTTGTTTTGATTCAGCAAACAAATTACGTGCACTGGTCGAAGAAGCAGAAGTCATGTTATGTTGAATATAAAACAGTGTGTTCAGAAATAAATAGATAGTAAAATATGTCCAGAATGAATTGAAGTATCAACTGGTATCAACAAATAAAATTATTTGAAACTATATATCTATATATTTACAAATACTGCTGAACACTGCTGAACAAAATCTTTGAAGAAAATATTCCAAATTCCAAGTGCCAATGCCAAGTAGAAAACATAGATTACTCTAAAGTCTAAACTTCTATCAAACTTCCATCGAAAAGTCCCTCATGAGTCCCTCACACAGTCTCACTTTTCTTGGCAGTATATAGTGTTCTGTGGCCTCCTTTTTCCTTGTAATATAAAAATAGTTTCACGGCTTTTTGTTTTGACCATATTACAGGTGGTGGTATACGTTAGTACGTACTATTTAGTTTGTGGTGGTATACACATAGTAGTTTTGACAGATCACATAAACTCAGCGGAAAACAAAAAAATAAAATTAGTAGGATTCAGTAGAATTTGGGCGAGCAGATGGCATAATTTTAAATTTAAATCTGGTCACACTGCTTGGTTGGACTGCCAAACGTAGTGATTATTATATACTCTTTGTTGACTCTTTGTCGACTGCCTGACTTTTCGCTCGTCACGGAAGGTTTTGTGTTGATGAAATTTTTTGTATTTAATTCAATTATTTTGCAATGTATCAACCAAAACTCAGCCTTTTCATTCCAATTCGGCCAGTCGTTAAAGCTTTTCAATCAACCCTCTATTACGTGTAAAAAATGTTTTATTTACAAGACATTATTTTTTACAAGTAGATAATTATTTACGCATTTAAAATTGTAATAAAACAGTTTATCGTCTGACCATGGATAAAATAGTGACATGCGAGCATTTAAATAAATTGGCCGATACTCTGGGGAAGGAGTTGTGGCAATCTAAGGAGGTAAGAGAAAGGTGAAAATTGCAATAGGTACCTAACCTCAAACGTAATGTCATTTAATTAGCATTCTTTACTCCCAATTATCTTTCATTGTGTGAACTGAGCCGGTAAATATACTGCTTGGACGACGCTGTATTTATAATATTACTACATAAACATTGCAATGCATATGTGCATTCTCATAATATATTCGTTTCTGTTTACATTTTCATTCTGTCTTTTCTTCGCCTCAAAAGGCTTAAGGTCAGGACATTCGAGCGCAGTAAGTATTACGAGCTTCCTCATCTCGCGCGTACATACAATTATATTAAAAAAAACTGTTTTGAAAATAGTAGGTAGGTATATAATATTTTAAATTCGGTAGGAAAAGTGTGATATACTTTAATTACGACCAGAAAAACGATCATAATTTACCCGTTTTCGGAGTATTTATATTCAGGGTGAAATTGTAAATATCTAGTTTTTAAGTGTAAAAGTTGATCATCAAGTATGCTTATTAAACTATAACATATATTCTTTTCAAACAAAATCAAGTATTTTATTTATTTACTGTTGAATAATCATGACATACAGTTGATTTCAGTTGATTGTGTCAGCTAGTTTGATATGAAATTTATTAAATGCTAAAAACTAATTGGAAACATTTCAACCACACAATCCAACCACAGCACATGATTGTATGTATGCTCAGTTGTGGTATATAATGCGAAATAGTAAATTTTATACTACAGACTTTTTAAATTTTTAATTATCTAATCCATTTAGTGAAATTACCACTCTAACAAAATTTATGTTACAAGAGGACTCGTTTACTTGACTTTTTCTCCTTTGCCCATCTGCAATCAACCTCCAGGGCTATAATCCGATTGGATATCCATCATCATGTCTTTGAAGACAAGCAGTATTTGTCAATGCAACAGCGAGTTTGTTTATAAGCTTTAAGCAGTCAATATTATGTAACATTTATATATCTTACAAATAAAATTACATGTCAACCTTTTCACTCACACATTTATATTGAATTGTTTCTTAACCCTTCATCCGCCAGAGTCGGATTTATCCGACAATTATTATTTTGTCCATTTCACCAGAGCCAGATATATACAATAAGTTTCTCTACCTGTATAATGTTTATTTTGAAATCATTGCGTTGCTTTCTCATAAATCGAATCTGGCGCTAGGCGCACGAAAACTCCTACAAAACCAAGTGGTTGAAGGGCTGTTTAAACAAAAAAGAATAAAATGTTTTTTAACTTTATTAGTTCTAAGACAGTGGTTACTGCAAGTAGACTAGAGGGGCTGATTGTAGAATTGTTGTAATTCTTTAACAAAGTGTTAAAATTATTATTATTATTTTTTGTTTGCTCTTACAGAATTTATCATGCTACGACTGTGGTTGCATGGGGCCCAATCTTTGGATTTGTTTGCAACCTGAATGCTACCACATCGGTTGCTCTGAAGATAAAAATGATCACAGCACCATACACCAAAAGGTAATTATCTTTGTCTTTATCTAAGAACAGAAGTTGCTTTGTGTTTTATATGCATAAATATGAACAAGTCATTATGACTCATCACTTCACAAAGAGTACCTAATGTTGTTTGAACTCTCCCTAAGTCTTAATCATATTTATACACGTTTATAAATAAATTACTAATTTTATTTTAATATCGAAAATATTGTATGAACTCTATAAGGCAAGCATATCAAATTATCAATGTAGTAAACAAAGAGTTCTGTTGTGTTTATAAACTACTTGTGTGTATATTACTAACATTAGATTTAGAAGTTGTTAACAAAGAAACAGTCTGTTTAAATGAAGTCTAAATGAACGATATTGTTTTGTTAATATGCCACACCAGAACCAAGATGGTTTAATTATGCCAATATTATATAGTCAACATTCAATGTTAGAATATATTTATAAAAAGTTGAATGTATTTTTACATTTCAGAACTTCCCACATCACTGTGTACATATGAACATTTCTACAGAGAGGGTATGGTGTTATGTGTGCGAAAAGGAAGTATTCATCAGAGCGGCTGTAAACCAAGGGAGAGTGAGTTATCCAAATCTATGGTATCTTAACCATATATGATCACGTGTCTACGGCGAATTTACCTGGTACATTGACCAACAGATATCTACACCAGGGGTCTAGATCCAGAAGACCATCGTGAAATAACAGCACATGTGCTGTTGTGTTTCGATGAGTGAGTAAGAGATGCCAGAGCCCATTTCTAATCCTTTATCCTTAAACCTAATATAGTTGGCAGCACACTTGAAGGTGTTGGTTGTTTTATAGGCGACACGCTAGCCACATACCATCAAGTGTATCGTTTGCCACCACACGGGCTGCCCTTATGGCTGCGAAACGCAGTGTGCCCTCCCACCGCGATCATTTTGAACTAAGACAAGTACAAAAAAAACCGAAATTGTAAATTACATCAGCAACTAACTGAAATACGTCAAAAAGCCACAAAGTTTATTGATGTGGAAAATCTTTTCCAGAGAAATCCGGACACGGTGTCGATAGGTGGTTCATCTGTCGCCTCGTGGCCTACTTTCAACCCTGAAGATGACGTTGATCCCGATGACATGGACTACGATGATGATACACACCAAAGAGGTAAATGAGACTTTTGAAAAATAGCCTTTTCTCTATCAATCTACTACAACTATGGATTTTGCATCACAAATGCCAAAGTGGCCCATAAAAAATACGCCTAAAGCGGAATCATGGCGGAGTCTTGCCTTCGCGCGTCGATCGTAAAAAGTAATAACGACCAAGTTCTACTATTGATTTTAAACTCCAATCTGTTGATGTAAAGTCACATTTTCTTCAAATGACAGATGTTTGGTTGGTTTAAAAATGACAGATGAAAGACTTCATGCTCTACACATTTGTCATTTTTAAATGTTCCATAAAGTTCTTAGTGTTTTATATGGCATGCGAAATCCATAGTTGTAGCAAATTGATTGATCGTCAATCAATTTGCCAGCCAGTGTGTAAGTAAATGTAGCCAGACAGTGAAAGTAAACTAACTACAGTAGAAACTCGATTATCCGGCCCTCAGTTATACGGATTCGCGATTATCTGGACTACCAAACGCGACCAATTATGTATATTAAATACCTACCCCGCGCCCCATGGGATCGTTTAATAATTTCTTAATAATAGTTTTAGTTGATATGTATTTGTTGTTTTTAATAACACATTATGTACTGCATATGCACAAAACCCGCTTTTCTTCATACATTCGATTATCCGAAGTCCGGTTAATCGAATTTCTACTGTATGTGCAAAAGCTAGTACACTAATAAAACAGCAGTATTTAAATCTCACATGACGATTTCCATATTGAAAGGACTCGTGGGCCTCCAAAATATGGGCAACACGTGCTACATGAACGCAGCACTGCAGGCCTTAAGCAATACGGCCCCATTCTCCTCTTACTTCCTCGAGTGTGCGCCAGTCGTCGCAGTTCTCGCCACCGACAAGAAACCGGGACTTGCGCGGTAAATATAACACAAACACTACTAAATCAGCATCCATAATACAATACACATGAGCTCATACCGCCTTCCCCTTTCTTCCATCATTCGGACGTAGAGATAAACCGAACTAAAAGTGCGCGCTCCTTCACAAAATTTTATTTTTTCACTACACACCTTTACATGTGTGGGTGCGGCGACTATACTGTGGACTACACAGATGAACACAGAGCAAACCCATCTCTAATAAAAATAAAAACGTACTACGTTTTAGCAGTAAGGATGCAACTAATACTACTTTAGCGAATGCGGATACGGATATCAAATTAATATTCGTCTAATACGAATAATAATTAATTTTGATTAAAGAAATAATAAAGTTACTATTACTTTTTTAATGCATACTGCCTTTTACACGGGAAGTCGGCGGTTACTTTATAATTTTTACTATAAGCTTGTGAAAAAGTGTTCTGATGTAGTTTTTTTTTTTCATTTTGCGTTACAGCTCATACCAAAAATTAATTAAAGATATGTGGAGTAAAAAGACGAGAAGCTACCTTGTACCTAACGGGATCCTGTATGGAATCAGGATGGTGAGTGGAGACATTATTTTTTAACGTTGTCTTAGGAGCGCTTAACAGTTTAACGCTACGCGCTTACTGACCGAGGCAGTGTTCGCCTAGTGTATTTTTAAAAAAATCATAAAATAGGCCATAGTATTTTATAATAACGTTGTTTTGCCATATAAAAACGACCTATTCTCAAACCTACCGAATATACACAAAAAATTTCATAAAAAATCGGTCAAGCCGTTTCTGATGAGTTTGGTTACAAACACTGTGACACGAGAATTTTATATATTATAGATTATTTTATTATTATAAATTTCATGTACACATTTGTTTTTAAAACGTCACGATAAAAATAATAATTGAACTCAGGTCCATCCAATGTTCCGCGGCTATCAGCAACACGACACGCAGGAGTTTCTCCGATGCTTCATGGACCAGCTGCACGAGGAACTCAAAGAGCCGGTAATATGGCTTATCTTACATTTAGTGTCCGACCGAAGGTCAACTTCTGGCCAAAGCCGAAGGCTTAAAAGCTCTAAGAATAGAAAGGTAATTTAAATCATGTCTAGAAGTTGATCCAGAGATGATAAAAAACATGACCTTGCAATTTATTTGTTAAAAATAATAACATTTCGAAATAATGTGATTTTTAACATTTATTTATTTATTTAGGAATCTTTGGGGTGATCTTTTTTTTTGGTCAAAGGTAGCTGAAGCCGAAGCTTCGGTCGGACAATATACATTATTACCAAGATATCTTGTGAATGTGAAACATGTCTGTAAATTTAAGTTAAACGGTGAGTGAAACCGCGGGACACAGCTAGTATTGAATGATTGATGGTATGATTTCAGGTGTGGGACAGTTCTCCGGCGGACAAATTGAGTTCGGAGGCGGACGGTGACCATCAGGAGACCAGGAACGTTCACATAAGGCGAAGGGCTGCCTCGTCAGGGGGTAAATTTTGTTCAATTCATATGCTGACGAACTAAGTTTTGTCGGCGGCTTTACCTGCGCTAGTGTTTATTAATAAATTAACAGTTAATTACGTTTGTTTAAAAAATAAGTTGTTGATTTAAAAACAAAAATATGTATTTTGTGTTTTTCTAAAAGAAACTAAAAATCATGTTTGTCAATTTAAATGTTATCTTTTTATTCAAATTAAAATAACACATACTATAATAACTAGAGACCGGATTATATGCAACATAAAAAGCTTGTTATATGCATGCAAATATGCATGAAAATGCTTGAAATATGCACGAAAATTGGCAGAATATGCGAAATTAAATGATAAATTTTAGGAATTTTAGGAGAAAAGTAAGTTTTCATTTTTTTATTTCAAAATCAGCATACAATGAGTAAATTATTTTTTGATTGGCGATAATAAGTACAGTAACATTACATGACATTAAAATTATTTAAAATTTTTGTAAACGTAAACAATCAAGTATTTCTCCAAATTTTCAGTGATAAGATTGTGTCTTCGATCATTTAGAATATTTTTGTAAGTGGAAAAGGTTCGCTCCACATCGACTGAGGTAACTGGGCAGAATTTGAACTTGGGTGCTATGTTAGCACTTATAGTTTCTGGCAAAAGTTCTGCTGTCCCATTAATGAAACTATCAATTTGACACAAACTTTCAAAACCTGGGTTATTGTGTAAAATGTTTTCAAACTTTTCTTCAAGCGCGACGCTCTTCTGTTTCTTTCATTTTATTATCGTAACTGTCAAAACAAAAGACGCGCGCGGCTACTGACTCTGCGGTTCGGGGTGGAATTCGCGATATTATCGCTTTTATCGCATTTCGGAACACAGGGTGAATGCACTGCACTCGGAAAAATATTGTAAATGTACCGATAATATGCATCATAACTAGATCTTAGGTAAAATATGCTATTACCGCTGAGAATGGTTTAAATAAGCAAAAGCATATGCAAATATGCAAATGCATATAATCCGGTCTCTAATAATAACTAATCGTGAACTATAATTTATATAAGTTATATCCTGCTAGTGATGACGTATGGCGGCGAAACTTGGCAAACCGACCATTGAAGGATAAGGGATAAGGTAATAAGCTGTCGCATACTTTACTCACTCACCGAAAGACAACAGTACATATGCTGTTATTTCTCGGTGGTATTCCATAAAGGCGTGGTTACTGCCGCCTGACGGGCTGCTCAAATGACTGCGAAACTCAGTGTGAAGTTGACCACTCCGGGAATCGAACCCGAGGCCCCTGAGACGTTAGGCAAACACCCTTACCGCTCATCCAACGTGCTCGTCATTATTATAATATTTATTAAAACTAATTCCAGCCAGTGACGCTCCATTCTTTTCTCGGATGAGACGAAAATCTCCGGCACCGTCGGCCTACAGTGAACCAAGATCAGATGGCTACTTGAGGTAAAAACATTTTTTTTTGTGAAAATAACAATAAATGTATCTAAATATCCTACTTTACTAATATTATAAATACGATAGTTTGTTACTGAGCACTTGCAGTACCTGTGGCGTTGCTTGTGCTATAGACGACGGTAACAACCTACCATCAAGTGGACCGTCAGCCTGTTTGTCGACATTAACTTTTAAAAAAATGTAACTGTTGGTAGGATAAAATGTCAATCGGAGAGCAGTGCGGCCGGTGGTTCGGGAGGGCGCCACCGTCGCTCAGCGAGCTTCACGGGTCCACATTTCGTAAAAATGTCACAGCACAACCGTAAGTCAAATATTTTCTGTATACAGTGTATAACGCTTGTAGTATGGTGGGTAGAGTTAAGGAGTGCCGACTGATGAGACAATCAAACTGAAAGAGTATTCCCAGAATACCAGTAAATTAAGAAGGCGCTAGTGTAGCATTGTCGAGTAAATTAGACAAAGATAGATAGATGGAAGTAATAGAAATAGACAAAGATAAATAGATGGAAGTAATAGAAATAGACAAAGATAGATTGATAGAAGATATGCTACACTAGCGCCATTCTGGCAACTTTTAGAACCCTTATTTTATTGTTGGAGAGAACCATTTTTTCAGTTTGATTGTCATGAGTCGATACTCCTTCTTACATCTACCCTCCATAGATGCGCATTTGGGTCGCAGAGATTCGTAAGCTAGATATCGCGAGGCGACCGCGGCCGCCTAGTCACAAGGTCGTAGTTGCGGTCGATAAGTTCCGAAGTGCACCTTAAGGATCTAATGAAGTGTCTTTTTGCACTTCAGCATGCGACAGTACATCGGGAGTGGGTTGCGAGGGTGGGTCCGATTCGGAGCAGTCTTCGAGCGAAGCCGACGAACGTTACGAGACCTGCTCGAGCGGTGCCAGCGATGTAGACCCGCAGCATGGACACAGGTAAAAACTCCATAAAAAAATATATTTATATGCACTTTATTTTGTGCGTATTGAATACAACTAAGGTGAAACGCTCGCATATGTAACGCTCGTTCTGATAAAGTCGGCTCGAGTCGACTTAACGGAGTGATAGAGTGCGTCTCTACACTACTCGGCCGACTTCAGGTTCACTACTCGCTTCAGGTTAAAAGATAACAATGTTATATTTTTTTATTTTATTAGTATTTTTATTGCGTTTTTGGCTATGAGTTGGTTACAGGGACAAACCCTATTATTCTCTGTAGATGTGTAATTTTTTTTAAGTTTTATGTGTATACACATAGTTGAAATACTTAAGAGGACATATGCCTATAACCAACACCTATAACACAAGCAACGCCACAGGTGATGCACGTGCGCTGCCGACTATAATAGGATTAAGGATAAGGGATATGGAAAATGGGCTCTGGCATCCAGATTATTCATATTTAGTTCGGTTCTCAATTTGGAAAGTAGTCGCAGGACACACCGCGTTTCGCAGTCACTTGGGCAGCCCCATCTGGCGGCAGTAACCACCACCCCCTCACTGAAGACCGCCGTTACATAGCCGAGCGTTTCAACTCACTCTCAAAAACCTTAATTCTCCTTACGACCACTGAAATTGTACCCTCGTGACGTCAACGTGTGCGTAGGGTCGTCGCTCAGTGCGGTGACGCCGAGGGGTCTGACGGAGTTGGTGGAGGTCCTCGGTATCGCAGTATCGTGTCTGACGTTTTCGACGGAAAGTTACTCTCCTCGGTGCAGTGCCTCATATGTGATCGAGTGAGTAAAACAAATAAATTAAGTAAAAGACTTTTTAATTTTTTTACTAGCTGGTGCCCGCGACGTCGTCCGCCTTCACTCGGGAACAGTACTTTTTTCTGGATGCAACGTACCCTAATGTCTTTTCTTGTACCCCTGGTTGTATCGGTTGAGTAGCTATGACGTGAAAAGATAACAGACAAACAGACAGTGTTCATTTCACATTTATAATATTAGTATGGATATACATATAAGAAGTGTCCATACTATAGAAGCGAGGCCAGGTTCAGCTAGTAAAATATACTTTTGGTAAACAAATGGGTGATATACGACCTCTTCGGACCACACACCGAAACACAAAAGCACTTATAGTAATAAGTGCTGTTGTGTTTCGATGTGTGTGTATTTGATGAGCACATCTTATGCTTAATTTTGCATGAGAGTCCACAGCTCCCATCTAAAAGGCAATCTTTATTGGACCAAGAGTGATCTTGTTCCAGGTGTCAACGCGCGTGGAAACCTTCCAGGACCTGTCGCTACCGATACCTTCCCGTGAGCACCTGGCGGTGCTGAGGTCCCAGCAGCCGCTGCTCAACCATCACGCCACTCATGACTCGTGGGTATGACAATACATTCTCTCAACAATTAAAACTAACTAAAGGCGGTCTGCACACGACAGATGTCGCCGCGCCGGCAGGTTATGACGCGCTATCGTTTCGTTCCTCAACGCGAACTACACTTTTCATATAAGATTTCTATTTTCCCTCTAAACCCCTCTGGATGGTGTTTTTTGTATTTATTTCGTATACAAAACCACTACCACGACACCATGACGCTGACAGTGTCACAGTTAGTATGGGGAATATCAAATTTCCCATAAAAATTGTCTAAGCGAAAACTAGCCTAAAGAAGTTTTCACTTTAATTAAATATACATCTGTGACTAATGAATATATATATAAACAAATATAATTATAATTTATATTTGTTTAAAATGTGAGTACAAACAAAATAAATTCCTACAAATTAAATGTGCCAATGTCCTATGCACATTCTGTATTTATTTGTTAAATAAAATTAACAATAATTATTTGAATCATAAACTGATATCGTATATGTTACATACCTACAAATAGTTATTGACATTTTACATTAGGTACATGTTATCTTCTTCTAATATATTCTAATTTGTGAAATTGTTTACTTATATAAAAGCCATTTGTGCAATTTATGTGCTCACGTGCCGTTATTTTGCTACCTAGTCTTTTTAAAATGTAGTCTATTAACGTTGTGATAACTAATCTAGCTTTCTGCAGTGCTGGTCTTATTGTGAGATTAAATCTTTGTAGTGATTAGATCATTATGCAGATCTAGTCATTGGGATACTAATCCATTTTACAGTTCTCTGTCTTCCGCAATCAGGTGGTTCCAGCAGCCAGTCCGTCTGGGTTCCCATTTTAACTGGGATTATAGTGAAATAGTGTATTTTTGTATTCAGATGTGGTGGATAGTGAGTTGGCTCCGGTCGTGGTTCTACGGTCCGGTGGTGTCGCTGCAGGACTGTCTCGCCGCCTTCTTCAGTGCGGACGAACTCAAAGGCGACAACATGTACAGGTGTGTACCATTACCCCCCGTCCCCTTCCCTGTCCCTTATCCTTGGTCCATATAACGGTAACGGTAGTCGCCTACCACCGAGTGGACCGTCAGCCTGTCTGTCGACCTTAACGTAAAAAAATGAAGATTATTTAAACAGTGGCTGTGGCAAACCGACGCCCGGACATTAAACCGAATACAACGTCATTGCAGTTTGGCGTCAGTATTAATACACACTACTAATTTCAACGCCATACTAATTTCAATATGTCCTTCTAGCGGGGAACAGGGTTTCCGTTGCGTTCACATTACTCCGGTCCGGACTTTTTCCGGATCTTCCGGGTTCAGCTAGTCCACTAAGTATGTATTTACTTACATTTGATTCAACTTAACTTCCAGTTGTTCCCGATGCAACAAGTTGCGTAACGGAGTGAAGATGTCCGGAGTGGTGAGGTTGCCGGAAGTGTTGTGCATTCACCTGAAGCGGTTCCGCCACGAGCTGATGTTCAGCGCGAAAGTGGCTGCGAGGGTGTCTTTTCCCATCACGGATCTCAATATGGCTCCGTACACGCATAAAGGTAGGACAATGCTTACACATCAAATGTGTCTTTAAATTTGCTTCCATAGTGACAGGTTGAATTCAGAAAAGTGATGATAACAAAATCGGGGGATTCCTCAGTGCCAGTGATGATATATTTCGCTGAAATGTGGTCTCTATTGGCCTCGTAAGAAAGATCAATATCACTCAACGAGCTATGGAGAGAGCTATGCTCGGGATTACAACAAGAGATCGAATCGGGAATGAAGAAATCGGTAGACGAACAAAAATTCCAGTAAGTTGAAGTGTGTGTGGGCAGGAAACATAGTAAGTAGAGCCTAGGGTAACCGGGGCCGGAAGGCTCTCGAGTGGAGAGCAGGCTTGAACTGTGGAGGGTAGAGGTAAGGAGTACCGACTCAAACTGACAATCAAACTGAAAAAATGGTCCTCCAACAATAAAATAAAGGTTCTTTAAGTGGCCAGAATGGCGCTAGTGTAGAATGTCTTCTATCTATCTTATCTTTGTCTAACTCGACAATGCTACACTAGCGCCATCTTAATTTACTGGTATTCTGGGACCACTTAACTATAACCGCTTGGTTTTGTAAGATTTGACGCTTGACTCGTATTTATTTTTATTTTATTTTTAAGAGAAAGCAACGCAATGATTTAAAAATAAACATTATACAAGTAGAGGAATTTAATACATGCATACGGTTCTGGCGAAATAAACACGAAAATGAATGTTGGATAAATCCGACTCTGGCGGCTAAAGGATTAATACATAGAGTCGGTCCTCCTTACCATCCTCCATATCTATAAAAGCGCGTCTGTGTATGTCTGTGCGTAGAGTGCACGTCGCTAGTGAGTCGGTACGGTCTGTGCGCGGTGATATGCCACGCGGGCACGGCGGGCGGGGGTCACTACACGTGCGTGGCGCGCACGGGCCGCGGCTGGTACACGTTCGATGACACTGCAGTGCACCCGCTGGCCCCGCACCAGCTGCACACCACCGAGGCCTACGTGCTCTTCTACAGGTATTTGTCTACGCTACACCTCTTGTCCACAATCTGTGCTAGTTGTCTGCCAACTATATAGGAGTAGCTACCGTGATAAGACTGTGACACCGCTCACGAGTATTGACGAATAATCCCGAGAACGGTCGAGTGCCGAATACACCCGTATAAGTAGTTTACATACTCTTCATAGCTCCTATTCGTCTGCACTCGACATGACTCGAATGAGGCATGAGAATCTTACTACTACTAGTAGTCTTATACTTATCAGGTCTACCTTGAACGTGGACGTTCTATCTTTGGAATTATCCTTAATCCTACTGTAGTCGGCAGCGCTGTTATAGGCGACGGTAGTCACCTACCATCAAGTGGACCGTCAGCCTATCTGCCGATCTTAATATAAAAAAAATAAGAATGGTAATCTTGATATGTTATTTTGTTTGTTTGAACATAAATATATTTATTTATTTATTTTAATAAAGTTAGTCAATATTATTTTAATTTACAGAAAAGTGAATCCCCAAATGACTATTCTACGACAGAAGGCCGCTGAGATATTGGAATCCACAAGTGTTGAGCCCAATGATATTAAGTTTTATGTCTCCAAACAATGGATCAACAAGTAAGTTGGTGCTTGGGTTTTTTATTACTTTGAACATGGCATTCTATTTTTTTTTTCTTGTTAAATCATCTTGTATAGTTCGTAACATTATGAAAGTAACGAAAAACACTTGAGTTTACACATCTAAATCACAAACCCAATGTTCACTTATCATTGGTATGAATATCTAAAGAAGATTAATATTCTACTGTATCAATTATGTGGTTTTGAATTCGTTTAGCTTCAACTTATTTAATTATTAATATTTATTTAATTTTATTCGAGAAACAGGCTAACGGACCACTTGATGGTAGGTGGCTACCGTCGCCTATAACACAAGCAAACGCCACAGGCGCTGCAAATGCGATGCCAACTGTTGTAACGGACGCCCCCGAACTGACATAGCATGCGGTTGCATGCAGGTTCAACACGTGGGCGGAGCCGGGTCCCGTGGACAATAGCGATTTCGTGTGCGTCCACGGCGGGGTGAGGCCGGACCGCGTCCACGCCTTGGCCCAACTGGCCGCAGTCATCCCGCAGCCGCTCTGGGAGTTCTTCTATGCACAGTGAGTACTTAAATACTTTAAATCACTTAAATAAAAAAGGCAAACCCCGTCCACAAATCGTCGTCCATCCTGTCTGTTGTCTATTTGAATACTGTGAACTAAACGTGTGAGCAAATTCCTTCAAAGTCTTTCTTCAATATATTTGAATATGTCTGGCGCTGCAGTTAGGCTAGGCTCGTTTATTTATTTATTTGTAATATAGTAAGATAAGATTGATTGTGTTGGTCAGTTTCGGCGGCGGTCCGGCGTCGTCTCACGCGCACGAGTGCGGTGCGTGCGCACGCGCAGCGCGTCGGTTGCGCGCGCGACGCGACACGGAGCTGGCTCATTTCTGCAGGCTGCACGCCGCCTTTCAGGTGAGTTTCCTTCAATTGAATTCTCTAACAGGTGAACATAATATATAATAGATAATAAACCAGTAACATGCTGCGTCTGTATGCAGGAGCAGAGTCGTCCGCGCGCCGTATATGCCATCAGCATGCACTGGTTCCGCCAATGGCAGGCCTTCGTACGCAATAAGACCCGCCAGCCACCACCGCCCGTAGACAACAAGGGAATCCTCACCAAGCAGGTACGCACCCACACACACTCACTCTTCTTTCCATCTCTTCCATCTCTTTCTAGTTTCTAAAGATTACACATTTACACAAATCTTGCTTTCCCCTACTGACCTCTACAATTCGAGAACCTAGTTCACAATTATGTTAATTATGATTTTTTTTTGACAGTTAAATTGTAACTACGATTTGGGCACTATCGTCCTAATTACACCACATTTTATCCCTAATCTATAAATATAATAAAATCGTAAACGAGCCGTGTCTGATCTGTAGGTACATTAATATTGTTTTTGTTGTATTAAAAAAAAAGTTTGTACATGTACTTATGTTACCGAGGTCAAAAAATACATTTTAGAATGTTTGTCTTGTTTGTTTGTTTGTTTGTTTGTATGTGCGCGCTAATCTCAGAAACGGCTTAACCAATTTGAATGCGGTTTTCACTGATGCATTGTAGCAAATTATTAGGATAAACAGCCTGTATTCTGATCCGTCCCTCTGCCAAGATTCATCCAGTTCCGTTCAGCGGCTTACGCGTGATTGTGTAAGAAAACCTTTTAGTTCCTTAATGTGGCTTTGGCCTTATGTACTTTTTGACATCAGATAATTTTTCTTTTTTTTTACTTTTCGGTTATGAATTTTTATTAGTATTATATAACTAAACAAACGCGCTCCGGATTGGCATTTGAGAGGCTTTGGATGCAATTGAGATAGTTAAGTTAGTGTACATATATAAAACTTATGTTTACCCGGAATGAATGTATCTTTCAAATCGTGAAAGATTTTTTTGTATGTTTCAAAAGTAGTTTCAGAGATAATAGCCCTTCACACGTAAACAAATTTACAAATGCTGCTCTATATCTCGCATAATATCGGCACAGATATTAATAAGAATATTAGTAAGAGTAATATTTAATTTTAATTTTTTTCATATTTCAGGAAATTGACGGCAACACCACATACGTCCTGAAACAAGGGTCCGATCACGCCCAACTTAGCGAGGAGTTGTGGAGGTTCTTCACGGACATATACGGCGGTGGGCCCGAAGTGAAGCTAAAATCGCCAACCACGCCCACCGTCGACCAACGTTGGCCGTTGACCAACGACAACCAACCACCGATGACCACCGACCATAGAAGACTCACGAGAAAGTACTCCGAGTCGGACAAGGAGGAGTACTGCAACAAGTCCACTTCGGAGATTAACCTGCGTGAAACCGGGCCGCATTCTATGGTAATAAAATTAAATGGTTGTTTCA
This sequence comes from Synanthedon andrenaeformis, assembly GCA_936446665.2. NCBI lineage: Eukaryota > Metazoa > Arthropoda > Insecta > Lepidoptera > Sesiidae > Synanthedon > Synanthedon andrenaeformis. Next base: position 3,892,739 of record OW387798.2, read on the forward strand.
TCATTAGGGACAGGGAAATGACATGCCTCACTCAATCACCGAAACGCAACACACATGCCGTTTTATAACACTGCTGGACATAGGTCTCCTCAATAATTTTCCAATGGGTACAGTCAATTTTGGCCCTCAGTTATGAAATGTGAAAAAGGTCAAAGTATAAAAGTGACGACTTCTAAAATCGTACACTAAAAATATCGGCTAAAATAAATTAATGTCTAAGTGTAAAAATGACTACTAGTTTTAATAAATAAATGTAAAATTTTTCAGAACGAATTTCAAAAGAATCAGTCGCTACAGAACTTGAACAGGAGACACAGAGTGCCCAAAACGGCGGATTCAGACGAGGACATAACGTACAGAAGATTTCACAGGACTATCGAACCGAACGGTAACTATGACTCGGACGAGGAACATCACAACGCCACGCTCGTTTACAACAACCGCATCGAAAACGGTCTAGACGGCTCGGATCACGACGCCAACGACAATCCGGTCGTGTCCGCGGACAATGAGCTGCCAAACATAGACAGTATATCGTTGAAGAACAAGCCCAAGTCGGGCAAAGTGAAAAAAATGAAGCGAAGAACGGTGAAATGATTGTGTCTAGCGTTACAATTCGTGCACAGGTTGCGGCGAAAGGTCGTGACGAACCGGAACATTCCTGTGAGTGATCGCAACTAGATATGTCACTGATCTCTTTCTTTACTGTGTAGTGCGCGCGCGTGTTGACTCTACATCTCGCTTCGATGACGTCGTGGTATAGTGTGCAAAAAAGAAATAAAATAAATATGAAATTGTATATTTTAAAATCATAAAAGGTATAAAACAACAAGCGCCCATCACCCCATCCTTCTATGGCTGTTGCTTGTGTTATAGGCGACGGTAGCCACCCACCGTCAAGTGGACCGTCGGCCTGCCTGTAGACCTTAACATAAAAAAGAGTGTTAAAAAAAGCCCCAACTCGGTACCACAAATTGAAATGTTAGATAAGGGATTCTATTGTTAATGTCGTCTGTGAACAATACTTATTGGCAAGAGGACCTAACGCGGCCATATTAAAATTTGCATATATATCACTCTTGTCTTAAGTATGATTACTGCCCTCTATGTTTAAAAAAATATTTAAATAATTTTAATCAGGAACATTGCATTCCTACGAGGTGCAGAGTTAACTCGTGCGCGTATTATAGGGTAGGGATGTAACGATTCTGATACCGATACCGATATATCGGCAGAGCCGAACCCGATGTCGAATCTTACAAAAAACCTATCAGAAGTAAAATCAAATCAAATTGTTTATTTTTAAAAAATAGGATACTTTATTGAAGTAAAAAAAAAACTACTCCCGTTTCCGAAACAAAAGGGCGTTCTAGAAGAGAAGAAACGGCGAAAAAAAACTCAAGTAATCGCTCTTTTAATCCCATGCATTTTTATCTGCTAAATAATCTTTAACTTATAATACGCTTTTTTAACCAGTTTCCGTTTTACAAATGTTTTAAAACGGTTTTAATTGTAATTTACGTATTTTGTTATAGAAACGTATACATGGTCCTTTAAAATGATTTATCTATTTTCGTTAGCCTTATCTAAACTTTAATCACTGCCTTTATGTGTATCGGTTTATTTTTTTGCTTTGTGATAATTAATTTCTTAATTAACACTTTGATTGCTTGATAATATTTTATATATACTTAAATTTAAATTTTCCTTAACTATTGTGTATTTAATAGCGACCGTTTCCCGGCTTCGCACGGGTCCAATTTCTTTCAGCAATATATATCTAAAACCTTCCTCGTTTAAAGCTCTTTCAATCAGTGAAAACCGCATCAAAATCCGTTGCAATGTTCAAAAATATAAGGGACATACGGCGGGAAGCGACTTTGTTTTATACTATGTGAAGATTTCTTTTTATTTTTCACACTTCACAAACTCGAGTCTGTTTTAAATGTAGTTAACTTTATAATTAGTACATAATTCATAATTTACATATTTCATTTATTATCTACTAAACCGTCGATATTGGTATCGGTATTGCCAATTATTTACTACAAAAATCGGTATCGTATCGGCAAAATGATGTATCGTTACATCCCTAATATAGGGTGTGCCAAAACACAGCAACTAGTGTGTATGACTACTTTAACTGGAATAATGTGGCATTAATTATAAGCGATGTGCCTAAATTTTTAAATGAATAAAAATTTTAGATTTAAAATTTGCAATAATAGGCTTGTATTTTGTTTCTTGTGTAAGGTGGCCTCAACAGCCATTTTATTGTATAAACGTTGAGTTTTGGAACACTCTGTATATATGTATACAGGTGATTCGTCGGAAAGGGTCCGAGTTCTCTTAATCCCAATGATCACAGTTTATTTATATGACCAGATAAATGAAATTTAACTGATTTAGTGTCTATAAAAATATAATTTTAAATTGAAGCTTTAGTTTTAGTGGATTTCATGATAGAGAAATAAGAAAGGGAACAGTTCGTTAGAAGGAATCGGTTTTAAATCCGTTATTAGAATACCAAAAATTGCATTCATGGATTTAGAAAAAAAAATTACACAATTAATATCTCCAATAGAATTGAAAAAAAAAAGCCAGATATTAGTTAAGAAAGTTAATTTCTAGGCTCGGAATGTAGGAAATCGAATTTGCTTATAAACATTGCGTTTACAGCTAAAAAATATAAAATTAAAATAAAATCGATGAAATGGTTTCTTAGAAACAATTTTTCTTTTAAACTCCTCTATATTGGCCCGTTTTAATGAATCAACCTGTTGATGAGATAATAGATGTAAGGGATATAATCACAATGGTTTGTGAAGGTAATCCAGGGATATATTTACAATTGTAATTGTAATATAATTACAATTAGTCAGTGAAAAAATATATTATATGCATTTAACTCGACACAGAGTAAATGAGCGCGGAGACATTTTTTGAATGGCACGGTTTTAACACTTAAGACTCGTGTGACTAAACACTTTTTTTTTCAAACATTCCTTTTCTAACTTTTAAATATAAGGTTTAATTGAAAATTATTCAATTTTTATTTCGTTTCTCAATAACACTTGTGTATCTGTGTACCGTGTTTCTTGTTTACCCTGTGTCTCCGATGCGGGCCTCCGAAAGGTACATTCGTCAAAGCAATATTTAAAAAAAAATTTAAACAAGGAACATTTTAATTGTTTGTATATTTTGTTTGCGTACACGTATGTGGGTAGATTGTTTAAATTTAATTATTTTATTAACGGAGGGTACATGTGTAAAATATTTGTTCAAACTTTTGAGTAAATGTTCGAAAATTATAATTTTATTTATATTAATTTATTACGAAATTATTGCAAATAATATATTTATATAAAGTAAAGTATTTCAACTGATACATCAGACAAACTTCGTTGGACCTACTCTCGAGAAATATGTGATTACACACTATTTATTATTTAAATACGCATGAATTCAAAATAAATAATAATTAATAAACTGTCTTTTCTAAGTAATTACGTGAAAATATTTCTAACTTCAATTTATAGAGATAGGGAATTTAGGGAATTTATGTAAGATCTTTTTAACGTGTTTTATTAAAACAATAAAATTAAAGGTGTCGACGTAAGGAATAATTTATGAGACTTGGTCTAACGAAGATTGTAATGGTAATGCGACACTTTTGCCTTAAAACAGTCAGCAAAAAGTGCCAAATTGTATAAATTGTATAACGCACGTGGAACAAACCGATATGTTTATCTCTTTTCCGCCGCCAGTGTCGTGTGGCGAGAGAAAGAGACGCACTATCTCCGATTCTATCTATTAAGACGGGTATTGTAAAAATAATGCTTTATTAACCAAGGACCAATAAAAAGGATCGGCGAGCGGTGTAAATGGCGGTCGCCAAACTTAAGGCCGGCGCTGACTTACATTATGGTAAAGAATTTTTTCCTGGACATATTATTTTGAACCTTATTGCAAGGATTTTAGCATTCTAATTCCTTTATTTCAATACCAAGAGGCCGTAGCGTTCCGCGTCGTGCCGAAGCATCCCTTCAGCAACAATTGCTATTATCGCTAAATCCCAATAAATCATTTTGACAAAATTATGTATGGAAAACAGAGTTTGGAGGAGTCAATGACACACGACTGCGTACTGTGGGATACCACGACTTGCCGAAACGTGCCATACCGTCAGTCAGCGCCGGCACTTAGCGTCAGGTATTAACGAAACGCAGGTCATGTATTAGAACTAATTTACTACACAAAAAGGTACACAGTTGAGTGAGTACTCAAAAGTGGTGTCGGCGGCTTCACGCTGACTCGCGATGCATAACGCGACATCGCGATACATAATGTGACATCGCGATGCATAACGCGACATCGCGGTACATAATGTGACATCGCGATGCATAACGCGACATCGCCGTACATAATGTGACATCGCGATGCATAACGCGACGCATCGCGGATGCTACTTAACGTAGCTTCATGAAGCGCCTTACGGCGTCGTGACGCATTACGCGTATCTTCGAGGCGCGTTTCGGTGTGAACTGACCCATGTCTTGCGACCGAATACACCGAAACTGGGTTTGGTTTCAGTGTAACTGTATATAAAAAACCAGGGTTGTTGCGAATTCAGAGTTTTCAGGCTTCGTATGAGATTTAATTTGTAATAATCGAAATTGATCATTTTAATAATTTTTTATTGGGTAACCAAGCTTTTACTAGAAAATTTCATAATTCATCCTGGGATAATCTGTCAGGTTGTCGCCTAGCTTCATATCCGCATTCGCAAAAGATTCGCATTGATATGATTATTGCTGATGCGTTTGGCTAGATCGATGCGGAAGTTCCGCATTGGCGGATTCGAATATCCGTAACAACTCTGCTGTAGACTCACTTTAGATATGAGTTATTTGGTCATCATCACTACGTCCCGCTCCTTTCTATGATAGTCTCTTGGTTTAATTTAAAGTTTTATATATTTAGATGTAATTTATTATTTTCAAATTCAATCTTGATGTAAGTCAAAACCAAAGTCGGATTTGTTTCTATTAATTTTTTTAGTTTTTTTATTTGTTCTATTGGTCGGTTTCGAATTTTTTTTTTTTGTTTTGTATATTTGGGTTTGTAATAATGACTTAAATAGAAGAATATAAAATGTAATGTGGGATTTTTTTTATTATTATATTTAATAGATATAAAAAAATCACATTTAAAATGTGTTTTGTAATACAGTCGAAACAGCACATTTGTATATGTTGGATCTAGGTGAATTTAGAGAAATAATATCAAATTAAATACTTCCTTAGTGAACTTTAACTTCTTAACATTCTTCTTATATAGTTAAAATTTAGTTAGTTTTAATTGTCTTTTTAATTTAGTTAATGCTCTAACTTTTTCTTCTGTTTATTATTTTTACGGCAAAAATAATAATTTTAGTCATAATAAATATTTGCACACATATATTTGCAACTCTTGAGTTTCATCTCAACCCAAAATTACTTGCATGAAAATAAGATATTGTAAAGTTTTCATGTACCATATGAGTAGTCGTTTTCAAACCAAAATTTGCTATTTGCAAAAAGTGTACTGAGATATTGACAAAAAACAGTAGTAGAAACTCAAAAAAGTGCACATAGCAGATTTTAGTTTGACAACGACGATATATTGGATGATATAATTTACTAAGTATATTGATTTTTTTTTTAAATTAAACAAACAGAATACCTAGCAACGACTTTAGTCCGATTCCTAAATGCTTTATCCATACAAAAACAACGATCATAATGAGGGATATAAATTAACGACTCACTGAAGTAGGGTGACCAATGATTTGACAGTTTTGAGGAGACATTAAAAATGTTGCAATCAAAACCGTGCTAAGTAGACGTTTACAAGAATTCATTCTCTTTTTCACATGACCCTTTATATTTTGTGTGATCCACCAAAGAAACTCCAAGCATGGTCCACTCTCAAGAGTTCGCTGAGTTTGAACTTGTGGACCAGATCGCTACCGTGAGGCCACGTTTCATCACCAATACGCAATGATATTCTATACCATACGTTATCACTTGCAGATATTTGCGTCATAGTTGGCGTATGAGGCCGTAGTTATAAAGAACGAACAATCTGCATACTATGGAACAATTTGTATGACGAGCGACACATTTCGCAAACATTTTGCAAAAAGTGTTCCGATCTAAACTTTTATATATTTCTCTTTGACACAAAGTATATTATATGCCTTTCAAGGGCGAGGTAGCACGTGTGTTTTAAAATTTTACTTGGGAATTTGATGGCTTTTAAACGTCTTGAAAAAAGTTTATGGAAATGTCTATTTTGGAATTTTCTCGCAATTGATAAGTTGTAGGTTATGCCAGCCATACAAGATCGAGCCCATAGATCAAGGCAATTAGTATCATGTCGATTGGCCTATAGGCTCGAGCGTGTATGGTGTATGGTATTACATCAGGTTCCGATTACTTGTCATAAGTTGAAAAGTTGGCTGGTTTAAAAAGAACTTTAAGGCCTATACGTCTTCCCGTTTTCACTAATCGGCGATCGCTCTTGTATTTTTATGTACAGATAAGTTGCTTTCAACCAAGAGTTTGTACCAAGAATTGGTGGCTTCATATGAAAATTGCAACATTTAATAAATATTGGCCAACGGGTCTTAGAAATTGTGTTAGTTTAGTACAATTGTTACGATTTAGTTCAAATTCAGGTCTATAGATAAAGTAATCGAATAAAACCAAAGGCTTTGTCGCACTGTCAAGCGATTATTTGCAAGCGATATCGACTTTTTTATGGTGTAACAAAAAAAACTTTGTATATATTATAATGTATGAAATTACAGTTATGAAATTAACGATACAATGCCTGTTTCTCGCTTTTAGGGATAGAGAAAATCGTTCTCGAGTGAGAACGATTTTTTTAACTGTTCTCGAGCAATTTAATAATCGCTTGCAGTGCAGCAAGCCCCTTACGAATGTTAATATAAAATGTTTCAGACCAAATAAGAACTATAGACTACACAGTGAAGCCAGTTTTATAAACATGTGTGCGTAGGCCGTTCACTGTACTGAGATTTTGTGTTCCAAGCTATTGTATAACCTCAATTTTTATTTTCATTGAGAACATGAAAATAAAAATTTCAAGTTTACTTACGTGTGAAATGTGATTCAATCCTGCATTTTAATTTCTAAAGACTGGTTTTTACTCGCTTTGACTGCGCAATTCGAAATTTTATAACTAGAAAATATTTTAATAAGATGAGGCGTGGTTTGGCTAAGGCGTAGTTTTATTGGCTTCACTGTGCAGTCTACAGGGCTCTATCTTTAGCTCTTATTTTGTCTGAGATTCAAATGTCTATATTTACAAGCATGTATAATAAATAGTTAGGTATTTAACGCCTACCTTACCTGCTGACAGTTAAATAAAGACTTTGACTGCATTTTCTTTGGTTTTTGTGTTATGATTCATATGGTTATTTATTTTGTTGTTCAGGTTCTGAGTATATGTTATTTGTTATTAAATTGATCAGCAATAAATCTATATTACCAATGTATTGGCTGAAAGTGTGTCTTTTATTTCATCCAAATTTAAGAAGTCGTATCGTTAGGTAATCGTTTTTTCTTTTAATTATTAACAATTAACACATTTTTTATTTTACAAAAGCACCCGCTCCCGGCTTCATCCAGGAAAAAAATTAATTAAGTTTTATTATAGTACTATTATAAAAGTTAATTAAGTTATTATAGTATATAAAACTCGTGAAAAATTATGGTAAAAACCGCATTGAAATCCGTTACGTGGTTTAAGAGTTGGCGGCCAGAGGGCGCTACAGAAAGGCGGAAAGTGACTTCAATTTATAACTATTTAAAGATTAACATTAAAATGTTTATTGTGTTCTAACAGAAGAATATTTAAAAAAAACTATAAAAATAGCAACACGAAATATTATATGCGAATAAACAATTGAACAGGTAAATTGTTGTTCTTTCGTAATTGTTAATAATATATTTTCAACTATTTTTATAACATATTTAATGACAGTTTGAAATTGGCAGTTTTTGCTAGTCTTTAAAAAAAACTGCAAAATTTAAGTCTAGGTATATTTTTATCCTACATTATATGCAGATATTTTATGGCAGTTGGTAATTGTTGCATATGGATGAGTGGTAAGGGCGCTTGCCTAACGTCTCAAGGGTCCCAGCTCGATTCCCGGCGTTGTCAACTCTGGAAATGAACGGTCCACTTGATGGTAACCACCAAAGACTACAATTATATATACGGAGTAACCACCTACCATCAAGTGGACCGTCAGTCAGACTAACCAAAGAGACTAACTCGACCTTAACACGTCGATATACTATAAATTAGTATTATAGTCAATCGACGCCTTAACAAGAAAAAGCCAATTATTGTAGGCATTATTCATTCAATTACTCTGTGCATGTGACCAAAAAAATAACAGTCTGAATAGGTCTTGAGAAACATAGGTATATAGAATAGTGCTAACAACAATAACTATCTAATTATTGTTTTAAATAAATTATAGGGTGTATTGAAATCGAAACCTATTTTTTTTAATAATTAGTATATTATTAAAAAAAGTTTTTCTGTGGCGGCAACAATCAGAATTAAGTGTCAATGTCATGTATCATGTATGTATGGTCAGTCCATGTCACAAACTATATAGTGATACTTACGTATGTCCATGTTTATGTGGCCATGGCCATGACGCATGTGTTTGTGTAATGTCATAAATGTTGTGTTGACAAAATATCTCATCACCATAATTATTTAGATTTTCACATTTAGTTTCTTAATGCTAGACATGTATAACTTCTTAAAATAATTCTAGTGCTTTCAACCCCATTTCACTATCTATAGTTTTTTACAAATTAATAAAACTTACGATCGAAAGCAAAGCATTGATAAAAGTCCATGCCATAACATTTTTTAGATCAACATGGGTCCTTTAAAAGACTGTAGCCTGTATTCAGCGGATGGGTTTTCCGAGGACTGTGATACGCTAATACGTAATTGTTTAGAAGGCGGTCGTAAAGTAACATATCCTATATTCTGCGATGTGTGGAGAGAAATGAATTTTGGCTGTTTATATCAGTAAGTAAATCTTGTTTTTCTATACATTATGATCTCGAAAAATTACTTAATCATCTTTGGAACCTAAAAGAATGTCTTCATAGGGTTGAGTATTAATTCCAATTATTTATACACGTTGAGATGTACTTGTACCACATGAGCTTGTATAAGCTCTCTCACATTGGCTCGAACTTGCACGGTCATTTGATGGCAATTTTTGAGTCGGGTATGCATTATCAAATAAATATTTTACACTTCTGTTTTTAGACAACTTAATGCAGGTCCCCTTAAAGTGATCCTCACATATTCTATATGGTTGCCTTGTTTTACTATAAGCAAGTTTTTGAATGAAATCTCCCCGCTCGACAGCTATTAGCCACTCATAACGCCTAAAACTAAAAATGCAGTAATATTAACCGCGGACACCGGTGCCCGCGATTCTGTCCGCGTGGCAATTCTTTATCATGGAAAAGCGCCAGTTTTCCGGGATGAAAAGTATCCAATGTTCTTTCTCAAAGTTCAAGCTATCTCTTTACTAAATGTCATCAAAAATCGGTTTAAGTTTGTTTGGTTCCTCATACAAACTTTCGTCCCCTATTTTACCCCCCCCTCAAAGTTAAATTCACAATAAAAAGTAGCCCATGTCCTTTCCCAAGGTCATATCTATCTATATGAATATTCAACGGTTTAGGCGTGTAAAGGCGTGAAATAGACAGACAGAAATACTTTAACATTTATGCAATGCTCTTGCCCTGACATTGTCCTTATAAATGATTCGTCGCGGCTCATGGGATGCCTGGGCCGCCATATAAATAGTGATGTGATGATTACACATGTGAGTTAAGTCTGGAGCGGACGTAGCAGTGTGTGGGGAGCCAAGGATAAGGCCTCGCTATGATCTCGGATCTACACACCACCGATGATGGTGGAATCCAAGGGGGTTTAAGTGGGTAGTTCCACACTCAGTAATCTAAAGCAGATTTACTTGTTTAGTAGTTGATAGTAACATTAAATTTTTTCAGGGGCAGAAATTTAATTGCGGACATTGCAGAGTTATCTGAAGAAGTACTTCAAGTGGCCAAAGATTTTATGTTGCTAAACACTGAAATTTTCGAGGTAACTATTAACTTTATCACTTGATTTTAACAACCCTTTAACCGCTTGGTTTTGTAGGAGTTGTCGTGCTCCTAGTGCTTGACTCGTAAACATTTCATTTTTAAATAGAAAGCAACACAATTATTAAAAAAAAAATTATACAAGTAGAGGTACTTGATTAAATGCGCCATTTTTTAAATAACTTGCCAAGAGGGGTATAATACTTTTTTTTAAAGATGAAGTGTAAAAAGATTTATAACCATGATTCAGTTAACCTTTATTTTTTTATACAAAACATAGAATTGAATATTGAATTTATGACTGCATTATAAGCACAGTTATTTGGGATTACACAAAAAAAAATTGGAGAATATGTTATCACAGTACCCAAAAAATGTCATCCAGGATGAGGATTTTCCACACATTCAAATGTATCCCTATTATTTCTTAACCACGTGACCTGAATTTTTTCCCTATTTTTCCCAGAGCTGTCATAACCTAGCCTATCGGCCCGTGTATAATATATTATAAATCGTAATAATCGTTTTCCGCTTTTCAGGAATTAGTGGCGGCCGTGTTTCTAGTGTACGGGCTTGTGAAGTTACAGCCATACCCGGGTTTCGCGGCGTTGCGTCTCTGCCCGGAAGACGTGGAGGGCATACGTCGAATAGAGACGACGGCGCGCAAAGAAAGGAGACTCGATGTGCTCTACGTTCTCGGCTCGCTTCTCACCGAGGCCCACTTCCATGCGGACTCTCGCGAGAGAGGCATGGAGTGGTCGCTGAGAAAATATTTCGATGGTACATTCACTTTTTAATATTTTCAGGACACGTTTGGTCCAGTGGCTAGCTGGCTAGTAACCCTAGCTGTTAGCTAAACGGTCACGGGTTCTAATCCCGCTAGGGGCAAATGTTTATGTGTTAACATTTTACCTTTGTACCTGATTCATGGATGTTTTGTATTTATAAAATGTATGTATTTAGAAAAAAAAAGTACCTTGTTAGGTCGTCTGTTGACCTTGTGAGTGGACGGACTATGTGTCCATTACCACTTCAGCGGGAATATGTCGGTAACTTTCGTTCGTCTACGAATTCCCCACGTTCCCCTCGCATAGCCCTCTCCACAGCTCGTTGAGCGACATTGAGCTTTCTCACGAGCCCCATAGAGATCACATTTCAGCGCCATATGTCATAACTGGTTTAGCGGATATGTGTCTTCAATAATACTCCGTTTGCTGTATGTACAGATTGCCCTAATTTATATACATAATTTACATGATCATGTGACGGTGTGTGAGACATAAAACTGTTGGTTGAGACAGAAGATGTTGTTGTTTCACGTGTTATGCGCGCATGCGCGCGCTCTCGTCTATTAATATAGGTCGTGTTCGTGTATTTGCGTGCGGCCATTTGCACCGCCGACGCTGTGGAAGAAACATATCGTGGAGTTCGTGGACGACATTGACAAGATTGCAAAGAAAACGTCTGCGATGACTGCTGCTGGCTTCTACACGTCCTCCGTCGTGGATCCGTTGGTGCGATACGAATATATGAAGAAAACACGTCAATCGCTAATATAAACAGCTCTTGTCAGAGCTATTTCCATATTTAACCCCTAATGGTTGTGTGTGTTATTTTCCTATGATTTTCCTTGGTAAGGTAGCTACAGTACTCCCCCTCAAGTGAAGCGGTAGTTTGATGAGACGGCCTGATCGTGTTCGCGTGCCTTCATTGTCGTTCGTCTTACTACTGGGAGGTAACTTGGTAACTGTTCTGGTATGGTTCTTACTGGTAACTGGTTCCTGGTATGAGGTAACAGGTTCAAAGTCCAAGTAAGTATGCCGGTCGATCGATATATTGGCTTGACGACTATGTAATTGAATGGTGAAAACTTTATCAGTTCAGTTCACCACACGGTAAGGTCCTTCGTAAGGTGGTTGAAGTGGTTTTCGAACTGCGTCAACTCTGACAAACACGTGAGTGCATGTATTTAAGTCTTGATGGACAAAAATTTTCTTGGTAACGTGCGACTTCATACTTGTAGGTTTGAGCGCGTCGATAGTTGTACGTAGCTTGTTTACGTAGGTATAATCGCCACCCGGAATGTTCGATTGCGCGTTGAAAAAATCACAGGCAGTCTTAGTTTGTATCCGTAGGTAAGTTCGGCTGCGCTAACGCCTGTGTCTGTGCGTAATGAAGCACATAAGCCAAATAATATAGTAGGTAGCACGTTCGGTCCATGTAGTATTGTGCTCGGATAGCTTGGATCTTAATGCTGATTTCAGCGTGCGGTGCCAGCGTTCGACTATGCCGTTGCTCTGCGGGTGATAAGGCGTTGTGCGAGTTTTCTTAATTCCCAATATTTTCATTAGGTTTGAAAATAAACACTGGCAACACACATTGGTCGAAATATTTTGTTTTGAAAAAACGATAGTGAAAGCAAGTGCAGACAAAATCTTATTATACACTTTAGGTCATGTTGACATTACAAACAGACAAATTTCTTGTATCTATTTGTATATACTGTAAATGTTTAATCGACAAACAGGTATCGCCCGCTTCCACCAGGCGAGACCTGGCGGAGTGCTTCACCGTCAGAACAAGATACACCAGGTCATCAAGGAATTGTCCAACTTCAGTGAGGAGTATGTTCAATTGAAAATGAAATTGCAAGGTAACAACTTGTTTCCATTCACTAGCTTTCGCCCGCGACTTTTTTCGCTTTAAAAAAAATTAAAATAAAATGTGACGCCTCACAATAATTTATTCTCGTAGTTTTGCTATTCATTGGAAACGTTAGTGGAGTTTCCAATGGATGGCAAAACTAACTGAACTTATTCATACGTTATGAATAATTTCAGTTATTCACTAAGGACTAAGGTACAGACGGTATGGCACGGCAAAGGTTTTTATCTAAACATTTCATTTTAACCATTGATCGTGGTCCACCTACTTTGTCCACTGCATTTTTTCTTGCCCATAGTCCACCTATATTATCCCAGGTGGTCTACGGGCAATTTTTCTTGCCCGTAGTAGGGGATTTTTTTCTGCCACGAGCTTGCGTTACCTACATCCGAATCGTCTGTATTTTAAATGGGAAATTAGTTTGGGTTCACTTAACATCCCCTCTGAAAATCTGACCCAATCCCCACCAACCCAACCATCCAAACCGGCAGATTAACACGTGCAGTATATACATTGGCAATATCTGACGCGCTCGAGTAAATCCCAAAATCCCCTCTTGGGCTCCCCTACTAGTTGTCCTGTTATTGAGAAATAAAATATTTGATTTTACTTGTGTTAGGTTTTTTGTAACTTACTATGAATGAACGCTATACTGCAAGGGGGATATAATTTGATCATAGTAGCCCCAAATTGAGACATACAAATTAAACTTTTCCTCAGATTCCACAAACAGAAGCCTCAACTATTGGGACTCCGCGTTTCCCCAGAAGGTTTCGTCGTCCTTGAAAATGCTGAGCAGCAACCCGGGAACTTCACAAGCGGACTCGAAAAGTGGTATGTCATTTCAGTTTTCCTACTGCATCGTCGGACGGGCCCCCTTTTTTTATAATTACGAAAGCAGAATTTCACCTGGGTGAAATTAAGTATTCACGTGTGGCGTTGTTTGTGTTATAGGCGACGGTAGCCACCCACCATGAAGTGGGTAAAGTAAAGTAACGTGGTTTGTACTATATTGGTGGGCTATTGTTCTTCCAGAATGCTTCAAGTTGTTGACGTCGCGTTCGACCGAAGAGACGACAACTCGTTCGCTGGACGCAATCAGACAGAAAGCGATGAAAAACGCAGTCAGTCCTGTAAAGCATCTCGTCCCTGTGCAGGAAAGGTGATTTTATTGTGAAAACTAGCTCAATTCTCGAACCGCCTATGTTCTAGACACAAATCGAAACTATTTTAACCCTTTAGCCGCCAGAGTCGGATTTATCCGACAATCATTTTCGTGTCGATTTCGTCCGAGCCGGATATATGCGACAAATTTCTCTACTTGTATAATGTTTATTTTTAAATCATGGAGTTGCTTTCTCTTAAAATAAAAAAATTACGTGTCAGCTAGGGGCACGACAACTACAAAACCAAGCGGTTAAAGGGTTAATAAACAAATACAGTTAAAAATCTATCGCTTGAAGACCATCAGTCCGTTTCCTAGTTGACGACCTACATCATTTTGAAATATGGTTTGGTTATCCATACTAATATTATAAATGTAAAAGTAACTCTGCTTGTTAAAGTTACTTCTATGGTATTTCCATGAATGCAGCATCAGGTCAAGGTTATACTCAACTCCTTGGCAACTTACGGTAGATTTAGCGTGTTTGGAATCAATAGAAAGTCGGGGGGTTAGTTTATAATTTTTAATTGTAGCTTGTTTCTTTTTTTCAGGTGCAAGGGTAGGCGGAAAATCAGTTACTCAAATTCCGAAGAAATCATGGCGACCGCGAAAAAAGTGAAGAATTCCAAGGGCAGTAAGAAAGTTTCAAAGGCAACAAAAAATATAATAGGAATCGCCGATACGGAGTATGTAAAGAAACGCAAAAATGTTAGAAAAACCAAAAGCAACGAAACTCGGGTAGAGGTTTCTTAACTGGTGAGAGAAACCTTTTCCCTTTTTTAGCTGTTTGTAAAGTCGCCATTGGCTCGTCAAACTTTTAAAAAGTTTCGTCCGGAGTATGGAGGGTAGGTAAGGAGTACAGACTCATGTGACAAACAAAACGAAAAAATGGTCCAAAATAAAATAAGGGCTCCAAAATTGGCCACAATGTATGAAGTTAGCGATTGTAGACAAACTGAAGTATGCTGAGTGAAAATATTAAGTATTTGTAGTGACTACAGTACCTACCCTCCAGTCCCATTCAGATCTGGCATCCCTCTTGGCATGCCAGATCGCATTTAGATCTGGCAATACCGACTTATTAGCTTCCCGTACAAACTACCTGAGCATTGTTGGTTTCTGTTTTATCCATCATACTTCATCATTGTGAAAAACCTATTTGTTATGCAAATAACATTAAGTTTTCAATATTATTATGGTTTTTATTTACCCCATTCCACCTATCTAAGTTTCCCCATTGGTAGGGATAACTCTCAAGTCACGTGACAACGAACAGCAGTCAAAGTGCATGACGTCACTTGTTCACAAACAGACTACTTGACAGTTTAGTGTTGAGAACAAGTGACGTCACTACGGCAGTGACAGGACACAGTGTGGACCCATAAGGTCCACCCGTAAGGTCGACAGACAAGCAGGGCCCTGATTCTGTATGGCAATTATGATTTCACGCTTTTGTCTTGCCAAAACACATCAATGTCTTATCATGGCGTTTTGTATATATGTAAGAGAATAACTTTTTAGCAGAATCTAGTAGATATCGTAACAATTTAAGAAATTGACGTGGTTTCCAAGTAAGGAATCGCCAAGTGGTGTTAGAGAATTATAAGGGCCAAGGGTCGATCCAGGGTTATTTCGGTATTCGACACATTCGTCATTTGCCAGAAAAGTACAGTCGAGCGGATTCAATATTTTTTTACAATTAAATGTTTCAAAGGGGATGTTTTTTACATAATGAATAAAAATAGTAAAATACATACTTTCATAATTACCTAGTTATTAAATGACGGAAAAACTTCAACCGAAGAATGATTAAGGTGTTTTTTTTTCTTCAAATACCCGTGTTTTGTTTAGGGCCTTCCTCCACTTGGCTCCCATGGGATTCTAGGATAATTCTTTTGCCTTTTGGCTCCCAAAGGATTTATTTCCAGGCAGCTTGTGACCGGTTCTATTAGAATATACTGGGAGGCCTATGTGCAGCAGCGGACGTCCTATGGGTAAAATGATTTTCCCACGTAAAAAAACCGTTGGTTTGATTGATAATGTATTGCAGGAAAAATGAAACAATCGATAAATGCGAAATTTTGTGATTTCCGTAATCCACCCGGGTGGACCACGGATAAGAAAGGGTTATGATTATGATGGATGTTTGTTACTCTTTACCTGGATACTTTTTATCCTGGAAAAATGTTGGCTTCCTGAGGGGTCGCCTAAAATATTAAATACCCAGTAGTATCACTAATACTATTAACCCCCTATAACCGTTTGGTTTTGTAGGATTCAACAGCCCCTAACGGTAGACTCGTAATTTTTTTTAAAGGGAAAGCAACTCAATGATTTAAAAATAAACATTATACAAGTAAAGAAATTTGTCGTATATAACTATCCGGCTCTGGCGAAATGTACACGAAATTGTCGGATAAATCCGACTCTGGCGGCTTAAGGGTTAATTATACACTCCAATGGTACTAGAGCAACCATCCAAAAATCGGTAGCCACTATTGCCGTGGCGGCGCCAACGTCGTCACAGCGATCAAGACGTCAGATATTTTCTCAGGTTATATTTTTCAACGCGGGCCCAGTGATGAATAAAACATATTACAACAAAAGTAAAACGACCACTTTTTTTTTATTCATTTATTAATAAACTAACTTTACAAATTTAATAATAGCAGAACAATAATATTCCTTATTTCATCTCATTCATAATAATATGATAATATTTCACCATGACTCATCCGTACTGTATGAAATATATATATAAATGATTTTCAAAAATAATATATAGAAAGGACAGTCAAAGCAACCTACGGAAAAATATAATGCACAATAATAATAGTAATAATAATATTGATGATGAAAAGGAAGTGTAGAGTCCTCATCATTCATAAAAATCACCAGCAACGCAAAAAATATACAGGCACATTGTAATGTCATCCGAATACGGACATCGCAAATACAAAAAACATAATTTTATACAAATAAACTTTGAATTTTATTATTTCAATTCATCTCTTCATTTACTATTTTTTCATGTCAACTATTTACATTTATATATATATAACTTGTTTACATACGAAAACTATATGCTATATCAACTCCGGTGTAAACACTAAACTATATTTATAATGTGTTTTATTTATTTAAACCTATTTGTATTTCTGTTTCTTTCATCATATATATAAAATGTATTATATAAGATATTTTTTATCGGCATAAATTACTATAATTACTCGAAATAATAATAATAATTAAAAAGAAAAACAAAACAACTAAAATGTAACTATACACCCAATATACACATCTATTATCTGCGAATACGCCCTCTACATTTTTTTTATACAATAAAACTAGCAAGTCATACTTTTTTTATTATTATTATTATTTATATAATACAATTATAAGGCTTTGCATTCCTAATGAGTCGGTCCGTGATTGGTACAGTCACTAGCTACAGGCGCCATCTCTCGCTGCAAAAAAAAACGCTCTCAAAAACCGACCACACCACGCGCGTCAACGAACTCGTCTCTTAACAACCGACAACTTTCCTACGTTCAGAACGAGCTCGAATTTGGCGAAAACATTGGAAAAAAAGAAAAACAATAAAAAAAAAATGTTCATATACATATAAATATATATATTAAATTTCTCCACATTTTCTATAAAATTAAAAATTTACAATAAAAATTTTACAGTGTACATCACGCGCGGACTTGTCCTATTAAACTACAAGAACCAAAAGGAAAGGTCCGATTCTTGTGTTAAAGTGAAGCCAAGGAGACAACGCAATGTAATATATTTTTATTATATATCTCTGTTCTTTTCATAGAGTAATTATATATCTCTGTCCTTTTCCCTCGCACGTTAAAAATATCAGAAGCGGCCGGCGCTATCTGTTTCTTGGTACAGGTAATCAATCTTGACAACACTTGGTCACGCTTTTAGGAAAAATTGCAAGATAAAAAATAATAATGTTAAGATCTGCAGAGAGGCTGACGGCCCAAATGATGGTAAATGGCTACCGTCGCCTATAGCACAAGCAAATATTTGTTTTATTAAAAAAAACTGTTATAAACCCCTGAAGAGAAAGTTTGTTAACAGACTTTGCACTGTCTCCGTGGCCTCGCTTTAGTTAAAAACCCGGCTTCCCCCACCACTTTCTTTCAGCACTACCCACACCTACAATCATTAAAACACACACGGCCTCCGACAAACAGCACACTTTTTAGGGCACAAATTTATCAGGCAATTTAATAAACATCTAACCGTACATAGGTCACGTTTTTATTTTTATTCTATATATATATATAATATATAACTATATAATAATGCGTATTTAAAACACATTTTTTATTTTGTATTGTAGCACTATCACTGTCAAGTATTTAACATCGAGAAAGGGGGGGCGGCAGGAGGGTAGTTGGAAAAAACGTACAAAATACTGAAAAAACTTCTCTTCGAGGAGGGTAGGGGTGAATCGGGCGTAAAAGACTCAAAAAATTCGTGTAGAAAATTCACATCCACCTTTTATTGCTTCTTATTTAGAATATACCCACGTAGAGAGGGTAGGTTTTTACGGTGGGGGCAACACCGTGCAGGACACCAAAAACGGAACATCCCCGGGGAAACATCAAAAACGCTTAAATGTAAGTAATAATGACTACATTGAATATTTTTTTTTTACAGACTATTTTATTTATTGCTATTTTGTGTAAATATTTTTTTTCCTTTTTATAAAATCAATTTTAATATAGCAATTTATGACTTTTTCAATTTCAATACACCCTTCAAATGGGTATTTAATGTGGAATAATTTAAAAAAAAGGAAATAAAATTCGAAATACTTGTAAAGGATAAAATCAGAACCGATAGAAACCACAACGTGTTGGTAGTCATTATTACTTTCAAACGAACACATTTTATTGTGAGATGAAATTTCAAAATTGCCAATATTTGTATGTAACCTTAAATAATGTAAGAAAAAACCAGTAAGCTAAACTACCCCTCACATACTGAGGTCAATATTTACTACTAAGTGACTGAATAAAAAATTGTGATAATAAATATTTCTATATACCTACTAATTAAAAACTATAGAATTTAAATCTTTTTTTTTTAATAAAAATATGTACAGCGCAAATCAAAAAATGTCCTAATGAATGACTGAGACAGCATCACTGGTGTCGATTTCAAATATATAATGGATTATCTAAGATCATTTAAATTTGAAGAAAAAAAACTGTACACGATGGAGGGGGGACGATGGGAGGGGGGGGGGGGAGACGAGGGCTTTATGAAAACAAATATTTTAATTATAGTGGAAGCCCAACACAGATAATCTATTTTAAAGTTTTCAAACATTCAGTCACGATATCTAAACTCCACACACTAAAATAGGTGTTCATATTTTTATTACAATTATTGGTCGTGATTTGTTTCTTACAAATATTAAAACTTCACAGCGGCGAGGCGACGGTCGCCACACACGTTCACGTCAAAAATAGGACAAAACTCGTTCGATTTAAAAAATAATTTAATTATTGATAAATAAATATTGTGATGTTGGACAAAAAATAAACCAAAAAACCTACGCCATTTTAAAACATGGCGCGCGTTTACGCCAAAACAAGACGAAACTACATTTTAAAACGACAATCCACTCGAGTCGTTCACGAATTACGTGCAAAAAACGTATGAAAATATCTTTTAAAACTTTATGCATTTATATCTCTCATTTACAATCTTCATTACTAAATATATAAAACAAAGTTGCTACACATTTTCAAAGTGCTCTTTTGTACAATAATTACACACGCGTTACCAACTAATTCTAAGGCTTCCGGTTTTGACTAGCGGCGCCACTATGCCGCCAGTACAGTACAGCACAGCACAGTACAGTATAGTACGAAACAACAAAACGTAACACACGCATAAAAACGACATACGACCCTAAATTTACACATCAAAAATTAACTTACAAATTAAAAAAAAAACACGAACAAAAAAAAATGAACGACAATGTGAGAAAATATGGTAACATGATTTTGTTCACTAAACAAAACAGAGCTATATGAAACGTATATGTGTGTATGTGTGTGTATGTGTATGTATGAATGTATACACAACACCAGCACTATTAGTGTCACTCGTTGTTATTGCACAATGTTCACACGATGTGGAATCCGCTGAGTTCCGTTGAGATTCCGTTGGCGGTCGGTCGGTCAGTCGAGCGGGCAGAGCAGCGGCCTGGGCAGAGGCAGGGGCAGAGGCGCTACGGCCGCGAGCGGGGGCTGGGCTGGGGGCGCGGGCGGCTCCGCGCGGCGCCGACGTCACTTGCCGTCGCGCGATGCGCGCCTCCGCCGGACGGCGCCGGGGGTCGACGCAGCCCCGCCTTCGCCTACTGTTTCAAAATCAAAAACACTATGCAATTTCCTAGTGATACTCAAATAAAATAAAATCTAATGATAGATGATAGGTGCTGCCCAGTTTATTATTGCCAGTTACAGTAGTCAGTGTGACCAGCAATGGATCAAATGAAACACAAAATGGAATAATTGGAAAACAACAACCCACTTTAATTACGTGTGGACTACTTGTTGCTTATTATCTTATAATATAAAAATGAATCCCTAAATGTGTTGCTAAGCTCAAAACTCGAGAACGGGTGGACCGATTTTAATTCTATCTTCACTCATGGATAGAGGGATAATCATGGAAGGTTTTTACGTTAAAAAAAAATGCACCCCGTGCGAAGCCGGGAGCGGACCGCTAGTTTTTTATATTTCTATCTACTGATGAGGTACTTAACTTATGTAATATATTTGGTTTATTTGATTTCCAATCAAAAAGTCAAAAAACTAATATAAATAATCATTATTATAACCTCATTTTTTATCACCATTTCTAATATTATTAGACAGAAATGGGATACAACCGACTATAACTATCGCACGCCATACAAAACATTACGATTTTTTTGGAACTAGTCAACAAAAGAGACATAATGCGTAGAGCATGAACCTGCCCAACAACTGTCATTTATAAAAAATGTGACTTTACGTCAACACAATTAAGTTTAAAATCAATAGTAGAACTTTCGATGCGGCAAGGCAAGAAACATTTGGAACAAAATGAAAGTAGAGTAGTTAATTTTTTATTACCATATTTTTTTTATTTTTTAAATCAATTTATATTTTATGACTTTCAAAGTGCACTTTGATATGTTTACCACTTGACAGATCACGCGGTACGGAATGCATATTCCGCCATGATTCCGCTTTAGGCGGAATTGACGTGTGCCACTTTTGCATTTGTAACGCGACATCCATAGTTATAGAATATAGTGATACAATAATCCATTTACGAGTAACCAGCAACTACTTGTGCAGTGGATCAAATGAGACAGAAAATGGAATCCACTTACCAGCACTCCTCGTCTTTCGCCGAACCGGTGTGGTGGTCGGCGCCGGAGGCGCAGGCGGCGGGTGTCGGACAGATCTCCTAGTGCCCACTCCTTCTGGACCCACTGTCTTCACCGCCGGCTTCACCGGAGCGACCTTCCCTCCTTTCCCCTTGCCCCGCACTTTACAAATCAATGGTTCGTCACTATCACTGTCACTGTCCTTTTTAACTGTTCCGTCTGTCGGCGCAGACGGATTTGTCGGTTTATTCCCCTCCATTTTCCTCGGCTTCTTTTTCGCTCGCAAAGCCGGAGAAAGTCCCTCCTCACAGCTCACCGTAGAAGCACAAGAACTTTCAGACTCCCGTCGCTTTCGCTTCGCCCCACTCACAAGTTTCACCGGAGTGTTCGTAGTCCTCGGACTGGTTTTATCTACGGAGCCGCTGCGCAAACAGTTTCTCTGCAATGCGGGCGAGTCTGCGCGTTCCGTTTTAGTCAATCCGGGACTCAATCTAGGCACTTTAGGTGTGTCCGCTGGACTGTTCAATTTGCTACTCGATCGAGTCCTAACACTGGACCTCGCCACTCTCTCTAAGGCGGATGGTGAAGGCGACTCCGGCCTTTTACCCGTGTAATCCGGTGTGGGGATCTCTATCAACAACTGTTCTAGCAAACTCTTATCCGGAAAGTCCGCTTTTAGGGGTAACCTTTCCAGTTTTTCCTCCTTAATTTTCGAATCTTGGTGGTCCTCTTTCGCTCCATTCTCTGACGTCATCAAATGCTCAGACAACTCTACTTTCTCTTGATTTGAATACGTATAGAGCGGCGGTGAAACTCTACTCGGAAGCGGATCAAAGTCCTCAACGCGTTCCTTCTTCGGCGAATTTGCTTTGTTTTCGTTTTTGCTGCAATCCAACGGCGAATCTTTAGACATTTCCTGTTCCGAAACCCTATCTATGCTCTGTCCGGGCTCATCCCTCAAAATTGGTGTGGCTTCTCTCTTTTTCTCTTTTGAAGAATTATCTTGCGGTGGCCTTCTGGGCGCATCATCACCATTTATATGATCGGCGTGCATTTTCGCCAATTCCGCTTCAATATCGCCCATGTCGTCTATGTCCGGCGGTACTGGATCGTAATGAGTCTGCGCACCCGCCAACGACAACCTCTCTAGAAGCTCATCCGAGGCGGGCGGTGGATCTATGACACCTATTATCCTTTGCACCGACGTCGGACTAGTTGAATGAGGCATGTCTAGCCTTTCCTTTCTTTGGGGTCCCGGTGGGGATTGACTCGCTTGATTGGGAGACTTCTCAGACAACGCGTCCATAGACTCTATGCCGGAGTCTTCGCCCTGCGCTTGCGAGTTGGGCGATCGATTGCTAAACTTGTCCGCGTCCGGCCGAGTCGCCCTCTCGGCCACCAGTTTACAGTACGACTTGTCTTTGGGACGTTCTTTCCTTCTCGGTGACGTGGCCGCGACCGTTGGTGACTCCCGTCCGCTCACTATGGTGCCCACGTTCGTAGATCCCGGTGGTTCTGGAACTGTATAAAAAATATATCAAATTAAATAGCAGCAATTTATCTTTCCTGTCTATTGTTGCGTAGCTAAGTAAAAAATGTGAGTGATTGTCAAACTTTTATTTACTTTATGAAAATTTTTCAATGAAGAAGCAATACAAATTTGCATTGATAAATTAAATGAACTTTATCTACACTTATTGAGTTGTGACTAGAAAACATTATAGTCCATTGGATCTATAGAACGTGAAAAAGTGTTGGCATAATACATGATATTCACGAGAATTCCTGAAATTTTATTTACGAGATCATTCAAGGTGTTAATTTATGATGATTCTCTATACACAAATAAAGCCAGTTATGTTTGAATGTAATAGTCTGTGGAACTATTAATTAGATGTGAAAAACTCTACATTGCATTTGGTAGCCCAGTCCTTGGGGAATATAGATGAGTTGTTATATATAGAGTGACGAGGAATATAATATATAGAGTGAGTTGTTGTTGTGGAGAAGAGAATTTAAATTTAAACGTCGCATACAGCTGGGTTAAAAATATTGATAAATATATTTCACAAATTACTCAGCTTATATTGTCTACAAGACTAAGTTACAACAAAAAACAGGCAAATACTCATTAATTTATTAATTAATCATAATTGTCTCTATTTACATGTTTGTAATAGGTGTAGTATAAAGAAAACCATTATTTTTCCAATAGATGACTTTAGTGATCTGTATCTCGCGTTTTATAAGTCCGATCGGGTTACACTATATGAATTTAGAAAGATGAGATTTCGTACTAAAAAAAAACTTTTGAGACTATTTTGTGATTGGTTGACTCAGTTTTGTTTGAGCGCGTGTCAAAGATGGACACTAGCAAAGAGATATACGCGCCATAATTATCTTACATGTTTTCTTCTATTAAGGCAAGCTGCAAGCGAAAACGCAAGCCAGGCGGCTGAAAATGTGAATAGTGTTTATGGTCCTGATACTGTAACAGCCAATCAGGCGCAATTTTGGTTTATGGGACAAACACGTAAATACTCGATTATAACTATTGGCGACATCTAGTGACCTTAACAAACTCTTTATTTAAACATAAATCTTGAATCCATAATCGCCTAAACATCTACTTATATAATGTAGCTAAATAAAATAATAACATAACATTGTGGAATATATGACTTGATCTAAAGTTTGACAACCACTGGTTCACATGGTCTTTTCATTAAGACCAGGGCCCTAATTCTCTAACACCACTTGGCGATTCCTTACTTCGAAACCACGTAAATTCCTTAAATTGTTACGATAAATGCTAAAAAGTTATTCTCTTACATACATATTATAAATGTCATGATAAGACATTGATGTGTTTTGGCAAGGTAAGACAAAAGCGTGAAATCATAATTGTCATACAGAATCAGGGCCCTGTTGGGTTTTGACTCAATTTTTTTTCCAATAAGTTTTGGATTCAGACATTTCATTTAGATAACACGCATATATTATGACTACCAGCGACATCTAGTAACAATCTCAAACAAACGCTTATTTATATAAATGTTGAATAGATAAATCGCCTGTACATCTAACAAACACATGTTAGGTCGAGTGGAGTTTTCAAGTATGCCTTAAAATTATAAATGAGTGAAGGGCCCTATATCAGACTTGATATTAAGTTTGACAACCATTGGTTCTCATGATCAATTCATGAAGACCTATTGGGTGTTAACTTTATTTGTTTATTGTATATTGTAGGGTTCAGACATTCTTGATATGACGTTTGACAACCACTGGTTCACATGATTAATTCGTGAAGACCTATTGGGTGTTTATTGTATATTGTTGGGTTCAGACATTTCATTTTGATAAAGAGATAGGTGTTTTAGTACCGCCACGGCGCGCAGATTGGAATCACTGGCGTTTGCCGCTGTCTCTCTCCGCTCCACTTCGTTGATTCTCGATATAACTTACCCTATGTGTTAAAAGAGTAGAAAGGATATATTCAACAAAAGTGGTCCAAAGAATGAGGCATTTTGTTTGAGACAGGCAGAGGAGAACGGAAACAGATGGTTTAATAACGTAAGAGTACAATTCAATAGTCTTGATATTGTGAATTTCTAATAATCTCAGAGTTCATATTCTCTATAGAACGGGGCAATGCAAGTAATTCAATGAAATAGAATTTCAGCTAAAGTGATTCCCATATAGATCTAGATTCACTGTTAGCTTTAAGACTAAAAGTGAACAAACAGAATAAGCAAGGATCCTGAGAATTTTAAGGCCACTATACACAAAACACTTTTTTAAAATCTTTTTTTATAGGTAGAAAACAAGCAAAACTCTTTATTTAACAAAATATACGATAACAAAATTCTGTAAAAACAAGATTATTGTGTTTTGACCTTTTACCGACATCTAGGAATAGTTATTTAGTTTAAACATGTAGTTTTGATTGTTTTTAAAAAATGTTCAAAATTTATGACAAATTATTGCAGAAGACAGAGGACTTGTTTTCACCACTCTTGTTTAGTATTTAAGAGGTACTTTTTAATAAAAATACATTTTTAAAAGTTTTATAGGGTTTATTCACAGTTGAATGAATTTAATTAGTTTTTTTTAAGGATTATTTATATTTTATGATAATAATTAATGGGTTCTTAATATGCATTAGATTTACAAATTTTATGATTTACAAATAATAATTTGAGAACCATTGGGAATTCCTAAATAGGTACCTATACCATCACAATTTTTGAACAATACATAAATGCCCCGCATTCTATAGAGAATATTTTACTCTAGAGGTTAGATAAAAATCTTATGAGGAAACATACCCGGACATGAACCGTGGCTGGTTTTCCTCTTCTTTTCTGTACTGAGAAGTCCGTTCGGTGATGTTATTGTACTGTCCCCAATTGTCCTTTTCAACTTATTATCACCCTCGCTGCCACGTCGAGTTTCCACAAACTTTGACGTGTCAGACAACTCTTCAACACTGAGCGTCCTCTCTATATTTTTATGACATTTGAGCAACCTACTGTCCACATCACTAGCACCTTTCACACACTCACCACTATCGGTGTCCGATTGCACAGTTTTCCCATCACTAGACTTCAAATCACTTTTAATGTCCTTATCTACTTTCACTCCAGACAATTTCTTCTTAGGTTCGTGGTTGTTCGCCATCTCTCTATAGCCCTCGTTCTGGGCATATTTTCCCTCCTTCTCCAACATGTCGTTCCGCCATTCTTTATCTCTTTCCACTATAATCTTCCCGCTTTCGCTCAGAGATTTCGCCTTCTTTCTCGCCTTCAAACTCTCAAATGTAGCTTTATTGTTAGTCAACTTCGTGTAGTCGTGAGACTTTGTTACTATGTGAGCGTTTTTTGATATTGTCTTCATTCTATACACAACATTATTGTCACCGGTGATTTCAGATTTCATAGTCTCAACGGTTTCCGTAAAATGATTATTCATTTTACTCTTGCCGTGAATATAATCTTCGAGCTTCGAATTCTCAGTCGGCTCCAGCGATTTCGTTGCACACTCGTCCGAGTCTCTTCTGTGGAGCTTGCCATCGTCCGTTTCAGAGGTCTTACGAATTTTAATCTTCTTTGTATGCAAATCGCCAGGAATCATCTTTTTCTTTTCCTTTTTTGAATTCTTTATCACCATTGAATTCGGCCCTCTGAGACTGATATGAAGTGGCGGAACTCTAAGCTCGCTGTCCGTCGCCTTTTCACCTTTAGTCTGTTGATTGACGAAACTCACGTCCGCCTTGTAGACCGGCTGAACGACTGGCTCGTTTTTGTCAAGTTTTAGCCTCAACTTGATCGATTCCTTTTCCCCCGGCGGCGATTTTGGCGCTTCCGACGTGGGCGTTGGAGGTTTGACGACCTGTGGCCGCTGTAAGGCAACTTTGGCAGATTTACCATCGCGAACAATTTTATCCTTCAACACTGCTGGCTTTTCTTTAGCACCGGTCGCTCTAGGTTTCCCACCCTTCTGTGCTACTACTTTATCATTTTTGACTACCCTATTTTTTAATTTAAAATCATCCTCCCCTTTTTTACTATCGTCTTCGACAATTTTTGCTATCCCAAATATTTCGGGTTTCGCTAAACTCTCACCCGTCAATTTGCTCTGTTCTACGGGCTGTTCAACTTTTCTCTCAATCTCCTTTGGTGGTGGAGGTGGCGGTGGTGGTTCATCGTCCCTCATGAGAGTTTTAATCAGGTACTGTTTACTCTGTTCTTCGATCTCTTGGGCTGTCGCTTGAGAACCGACGGTCGCCGTTGAAACTGAAGTGGTCGCCCTCATTGGAACTCTAGTTGGCGGTGGCATAGACAAATGACTCGAATTGGTCATCATCGTTGGTGCACTACTCGCAATCACTCTATCAGAATTCATGTTCAATGAGTTTGAAAAGGTGGCGTTCGGTGGTGATTTGAACGGATGATGGTTTGGGGTCGGGGCTTTCGTTTGTGGCGGTGGCGGTGGAGGCATAAAATTAGTTTCTGTCCCACTTTCAAATGTTTCAGCCGGTTTCGAAGGCACATCACTATTAACACTAGGTTCTGAGTACGGACCGTTGAACTGTCTCGTGATCTCTTGAAGTAGGGCGTCCGGATTCGAATCTGACGTGTTTGATCCGGTCGGATCGTAGAGAAGATCCAATTTGGTATTTGTATCCAAATCTGATATTGCCGATAGGGCCGTGTCGTCCAAGTTCAGATCGCCACCTAGGGTCGGCAGTAGATGATCCAAATCACAGTTGTCGGGTAAATCAGACAGGGTGAGTCCCAAAGTGTCCCGGTACGGTTCGTTCCAATCCGGCTGCGAAGCCGCTCGGGACGCCGCGCGTTGTCTCGCGTTATACTGTTGCTGATACCGTTGGAACTCCTGGAATTGAACAATAGCTACTTTAACACCCATACTAGAAAACTTTAAACGTGTTGATGAAACAAATATAACAAACATCTAAATTGATAATGAAGAATGTCACTGGTTAATCCAGTTAGGGGATCCTGGTGGAATCACCTTGTTAAGGGGACGTTCAAGTATTACTTAACGCAATTGGGGTGGGGGGGGGGGGAAATCTTGTAAAACGTTACGATGCTTTTTTTACGGGAGGGGATTCCCTAGTGTATTGTACATTTTTATTTAGTTCTCCCAAGTTGGTAACCCTTTTCTTTGGTAAAAATGGTCACTTGGTAAAGTTGGTCCTAAACGTAACGTTTAGGGAGGGTACAGAAAAACATTACGGCGCGTTACGGGGGGGGGTCAAAAATCTTCAAAAAATGCGTTACATAATACTTGAACGCCCCCTAATTGACTTGAAACTTTATGACCGTAAAGTCTATTTCCAGATGTATAGAAATACACCTGTTTTTGTTTCATTTAAATCAAATGTAACAAAAACAGTTTATTTTTTTTCAAACAATTTTTTTTTAATTTTATTATCGACAGACTACACAAACAGACAGACAGACAGATAGATTTTTTTATGTTAAAGTATGGATATAGCCATAGTCAATTTATACCTGCACACTCGACTGCGTCTTCTGGTCCATGGAGGGGGGCGGCAGCAGCGCTTGCAAGTCCTCTGGGGTGACGCGCGTGGCGGGGGGCGGAGGAGGCGGCGGGCGGGGCCGCGGCGCGGGCGTGCTCTGGTGGCGATAGGGAGGTGGAGGGGGCGCGGGGAACTCGGGGAACCTCGCGCGGCCCACCACCGTCGCGTTCGGCGCGGGCGCTCGGTACTGTGCGACGGGGGGAGGAGGCGGCGACGGTCGCGGGGGGAACCCACGTCGGATGTACGGCGAAGGAGAGCGAGGCGGGGGCCGAGGCTGTGAGTGGAGGGGGGACGGCGGCGCGGGAGACGGCGGCGCCGAGGGGACCGGCGACGGAGAGGGGGAGGGAGGTGGGGGAGCGCGGGGAACGGGCGTTCGCGGCGCTCTGTATTCGAATGGTGCTCGGCCTACTGCCAGCTCCACCTGTAATCAATCATACACGGATCCGATTAATACAAAATGTAGAAGCAGATATTCTAAAATTCAACAGTTTAAAACTAACATGTCTTTCAAAAACACATTGATGACATACAATAGAACACGAAATTTGGGTAAACATTTTTTTAAAATGAAAACTTCTTTATTGACGGTTGTCCGGGATGACTTACGACGAAATATTTCAACTTTACATTTTCACTAATTAAAACAAAATGTGAAATAGTATATGTAGTTTTACAACAAATGTAAAACACATTTAACTCTTAAACTGTTAGTTAATAATTAATATTGCACTATTTTTTCGTATTTCTTAAATCCTTACTACGATGTTACAAGGTTACGCCAGGTGCCTATTTTTGTACATCTAGTGATGTGCCATGAAAATATTATAATCTGTCGATTAAATGTGTATAATTGAAATACATACTACGAGTCGAAAAACTATGTTATAAATAATAATTTCTATGTTATAATAATATAATATGAGTCTGTACTCCTTAACCCACCCTAGAAAAAAAAACAAGAAAATAATTATAGCAAATTTTGAACGCATTATTGATAATAATATTGTAATTCAATTCGGTGAAGACGATGATGACGACAGCGCCTTAAGCTATTCGCTGTCATATTGTGAATAATAAATATATTTAAATTAAAATAAAAATAAATCTTGAAATTGAAGTGTCTGTTAGTAATGTGAACACTACAGCTATGTAATAAATGTATATGGATGACACTAATTCTAAAGTGTGTCGATAGGGGCACTAGTTATGTAAATCTGCTAAACGTCAAATGTGCATACTTAAAACGGCTCCACTATAGGCACGTTGAATACTTTTCTACACGCTCAGTGACGCTTAATGTTAAAGTAACAATTTTTTTAGGTAGGCTGGGCAATTTTTGAATGAGAAAAAAAAGCGTCACGCTCAGTGACGCTCAGCGTGTGTGTTATATATTTATGAAGCAAGTTTTCACTTGACGTGCAATGCTACGACAGACAGATATTTTTTTAAAAAATGAGAAGTTTGCAAAATAAATAAATTTTGTTGTGCACAAATGTGGTTAGCATGCCGTGTACCAGTTAGGTTTTACTTTTCTGCACATACCACATCTGTGTTCTATGCCACCGATATTATTTCCTTCCTTCTTCTCGTGCTTGTTAAAGCTTACACCTTATCAGCGTGTAACATAGACTACATTTTAAAAGTTAAGTGGACAAAGTCTCGTGCAACAGCTATTGTATTATAATAAGAGAGGTGAGTCTCACCTGTCCGTCCTCGAGACGGTCGAGCTTCGCAGAGCGCACTCGGGGCGCGGGCGCTGCGGCGTCGTTTTGCAGCAGGTTGACGAGCAGCGGCGATGACATCGCTACGTTGGGGGGCGGCGGGGCGGCCGAGGGGGGCGGCGGCTTCGCGGGGTACGGCGGAGGGGGGCCCGCGAACGACGTCGACGGCCTGAGGAACGGCTCGGGGGCGCCTATACCTGCAGCGACGTCACACAAAACTATGAGACACTGTCTATAGCTAGCAAGTTGTACAATTCGTAGTTATAAGAGAGAATGGACTGAGCAATACGCGCACGAAATTGACCACTCTCTAGGAAGAGAGAGAGTGATCGTGTGGAAATTACCCATCTCCTTCCTCTCTTACCTTTAGGTCTTTTAGTCTTTTCATTAGGTCCTTTAGGTTTAAGTGGTGGTAGGGCAAACTGCGTTTCGCAGTCATTTGGGTAACCCGTATCCTGGCAGTAACCACCCCCCTTACAGAAGACCACCCCTATCCATTAATCATATCGCAGTCAACAGCGCACTTGCAGCACCTGTGGGGTTGCTTGTGTTATAGGCGACGGTAACCACCTGCCATCAAGTGGACCGACGACCTGTCTGCCGACCTTAACATAAACATTAAGAAAATTAGCCTGCATGGGTTCATCTAGGACTCACCTAGCGTATTCTCCTTCCGATGTATGACCCTCGCCTGAGTCATACTGCCGAAGGGATACTCCACCCTATCCGCCGGAGTGGGAATGTTCTGCGGTAGCTTCCCGTCCATGGGACAAACGGTGTTCGGCGATTTGAAGTTGTTGGGCGGGGCCGGTGGCGTGGAATCGGCACTGGTCGACGCGCCGTCGCCCTCACTCAGTAGACGTCCCACTGCACCCAACCCGGCCACGAGTTCCGGATTGGGCTGCGATCGAGACGTGCTTGCATCTGAAATGTTAAAAACATTATCTATAGTAATATTATAAGCAGAAAAGCATTAGTCTATTATCATTATAATGATAATAGATGATGCGAGTGATAGATGTGGTTACCGTCGGCGTCGGTGTTGATCCGTAGCTCGGCGCCGTGCTGCAGCCGCAGCGAGACGGCAGCGTCGCCGTCCAACTGCACGGACAGTATGCCCAACGCCCGCAGCTGCGGCGCTCCGGCCGCCGCCAGTGCGCGCAGACGGGCCGCCGCCGCGCGCGGCACCGACAGCGTCACGCGCACCGAGTTCCAAGGCTCCACCTGTCCCAAACAACCACCACACCATATTAAAACTAGCTCATTATGTATAATTATGTCGTGGCTGTACCTCACACCAAATAAGAACTATAAGACAGAATTTCGGGGACAACATAGTGAAGCCGGTTTTACTGTTCCAAACCTTAACATCAATGTTTGTATCAATTATTGTGTTCCAAGTTTATTTTGTGTATTAAGGTTCCGTCCAGCCATTTATTTCTTAAAGACTGGTTTTTACACCCTTTCATTAGTAAATATTTTAATAAGGCGAGGCATAATTTGACTGCACCTGTGTGCGTGTGTAACCCAAGTATGTACCGGCTTCACTCTCTGTCTTTAGTTCTTATTTAATCTGAGGTCTAGTACATAAAAAAAAAAAATGTCCTCTGTGTACTTGTTATCGAGGCAAATAAATAGTTTTTAAAATTTTGATCTGTTTGTCTGTGCTAATCTCAGAAACGGCAAAGTATGTGGATGAAATTTGGCACACAGACAGTTTAATACCTAATTATAGGATACTTTTTATCCTGGAAAAATGTTAGGTTCCTGTGGCATTTTCAAAAAACGAAGTATAGCATTAGTTATATTGCATATATTTGTACAATAAGCACATTGTTGCTATTGGTTGTAAGCTGAACGTATGGGACCCATCTACCAAAATTTTGAGATATCCGTTTACTGTCATTCATAGGCAACAATACAATAACACAAAAATTTAAGAGATAGCGCTTAATAACAAGTTAAAACTTTTTTTTGCATGATATTGCGTTTTTACAACGTATGTAATATGCCAAATTGAATGATTGTTTTTTTATTTTTTCTCGTTCAAGTGGGTAGCATTGCAATAGGGCAGCCAATGGTCAGGCAGGGCAATGTGCCCAATTGTAAAAATGTAAAAAAAAACCGTTTCGTTTTTTATCAAGCCAACAATTTTCTTTGACCATCATAATTATTATTAATAACTTTTTTCTGTTAAGGTTGGCAGACAGACTGACGGTCCACTTGATGGTAGGTGGCTATCGTCGCCTATAACACCAGCAATGCCCCTGGTGCTGGAAGTGTGCTTCCGACCATAGTAGGATTAGGGATTAGTTAATGGATAAGGAAACGGGCTCTGGCATTCCTTACACACTTGCAGAAACGCAACAGCACACCTTGCTGTTGTGACGAGCTGCCCAAATGACTGCGAAACGCAGTGTGTGCCCTGCCACTACTTACGTTACAGTAGTACACACAAGCAGCTAATTTAGAATTAACCTTAGATACAATATCTATAAGGATCATAATAGAAAGCGCACTCGCGTAAGATGGCAAGCGACGCACGCTAACATGGCGGCAGCTGGCGACCAATAGCGGTACTGGAAAAAGCCGCGAAGTGTGTGGATTGGTCGATAGCATTTCCCACGCTTTAAAAAGTCGTTTTCTGCACAGGTACATCGGTAAGCCATATCAGTTGGGTACTATTATACTCAATAATATTAGTAACAAAGTTGTGATTTTTACCTTGTTAACTTTTAGCGTATGCGGATGGGGCTCGGCGAGCAACGTGCGCAGCTCCCTTAGAAGACTACGCAGTCGCGCCGGGAAGCGGGGGTCACGTAGATCACCCTCACAGGTCACAACTACACCACACGACCCACCTCCGCCACCCGCCGCACCTAACCCATCGCTGTCCGCTGCCATACTGAAAAAATTAAACCTCACTAAGTATTAACAGTTAACCACAAATTTTAAGTACATACACTGAAATACAACAGCAGGACTCAAAACTGAAGTTTACAATACCAAGGATACAGGTTCCTTATCGATGGCATAGCACATAGATGTGGTAAGAACATTCCTATCCTTGCAAAATCAATTTAGTTATGCGAATCAGTTAGGATTAATTAATAACTCAAGGGTGGTAACTTCACTAAATGGCCTAAATAATCCAACTTTAAGGTCTCTGTACTGTAAAACTTACTTTTCTGCACACACCACACTTGTGTTCTATGCCATTAGTATTTAGGGTTAGTTGAATGAAATGATCTATCAATTTTTAGGACTGACAAACTGTGTACTGAACTGATATCAGCACGTATTGGTGATGATACTGATACGCCAAGCCAAGGAAGTTGCTCAGTAAAACTTTAAAATCGAAATCACTATGCCACAACATATTTTTTAGCTAGCAATGCAATGAAGCTTAGCTCCTAAATAAATAGTTAAAACTTAAGAACATTTTATGATCATTTGCTTTGATAAAGGATACACTAGATTCAGGGTCTCAAACAAAATCACTGCGAAAAAGTGTCCACTGGATTTTTTTATACATGCTATCGCTTTCTCTCGTTAATTTCTGATAAAAAGATGAATAATGTAAATGTTGCATGACTGATTTGAATCTTAACATTTAGTAATAATGGTTCAAGTCGTAACACATGTTCACCTTAAGGATAACTTTGTGTAACTAATTTGAAATATTACCCCAAAGTGATATTCTACTATGCCACTTTTAGTGAAGCAACCCAGAATCTAGTGTATCCTTTATCAAAGATCATTTGCGTAGTCTTAATTAGTCTCAATTTTAATTTAACAATATTTTTAGTGTCACAGAAAGAAAGATTACATAATATCACATTAAAAATAATGATATTAGGGACTTAAAATTTTCATGAGTTTTTAAATTACATATTTAAATAGCAATATTTTTATTTATTTGAGTATTAATTGCAGAATAAATAAATGGCCAAATAATGAAGTGCGCTAATAATAAACAGTGCATTAAAAAAATACAAATTATTTTGCCTTATAAATTAATTATTGTTTTTTGCCTTACTTTTAGTCTTATTACAATTATATAAACACTTTTTTATTGCAAGTTTTGATATTTTTTGATGTTATTGATGACAAAAATTCTCGACACAAAAAGGTTAATTATTGCATTTAATTATCAGACTTTATGGTACCATTATGGTACCTTTATGATAATACCTTTATGGTACCTTTATAGTACATAAGGTATCATAAGGGTTCTGTACCTTTATGGTTCCTAAAATACAAATACATTAGAATCATCATTTAATCCTCAAATTTAACTAATCAAAAAAATGTGGCATTAAGAAAAAAATACATTTGTGGCCAAATATTTTATGGAACAATGAAATATTACAATAATTAGAATATGGTAATTGGTTATAATGATATGACCAGATGCAAATTGCGCTCATTTTAAAATAATTGATGTCCAAAAATTATCATTATTATTATTAATGTAATTATCAACTATTTACTATTTTTGATAAACAAAATTATGAACT
The DNA here is from genome assembly GCA_936446665.2 of Synanthedon andrenaeformis. Lineage (NCBI taxonomy): Eukaryota > Metazoa > Arthropoda > Insecta > Lepidoptera > Sesiidae > Synanthedon > Synanthedon andrenaeformis. The sequence goes on from OW387798.2 coordinate 3,927,515, forward strand.
TAATTTCATATATCTTTTTTCTGGTAAAGATAACATTACATGATTATAATAATAACTTAAGAATATAGGTAATATTAATATATTGTCAAACTTTATGAAGTTGCAGTGGAAATAAAAATACTAAACAATATTCAAAATATGATGGACTCCCCAAATGTCTTAAAAAAACTCAATCACAGTGACAGTTCTGTTGTAAATAGTATTACAAATGAATATTTGTAATTTAACTAATTTACAATTTATATACATTTTACTTCGAAAGAAAACTATCCATGTCAGTATTAATATTCTCAAAAAATTCTTTTTGTTTACTTATTCTACAATTAAAATAAAAATCAAATAATCAAGCTTATATTTTATTATTTCTCTTTACCATTTTGATGGTTTAATTTACTTACAGAATAAAAATTGCTTTTCTTAAATAAGAGATATTTCGATAAAATCGATAATTACGAGTTAAATGTGAGCCGCTGTTTTTTATATTTTTCAAATACATATTGTGATATGTGTGGGTGATTCTACGATAAGAGGTAACTTGTGCGGCAATCAGTTTAAAACAGTTTTTTTATTCTATTTGTTGCTATTTTTTACAATGAATCACATCATCTTAATGTACTTTATTAAATAACATCACGATTGAATGCCTAATGATAACACATTTTTCTGAAATTCCTTACAAAGTCTAAAATAGTCCCTACCCTGGTCTGTCCCCTTGCCTGTTTCAATTTAACTTCCAGACAATACATATCTTTTTTGTATCAGATGCTAAACTAAAGTATGTTTAATTGGAACTTAAATAAATATACTTAAGTATTATTAAATAAAAAATTAAATAATTTTGTTTTTTTTCAAATAATTTTTAAAATTAACTTTTGTCCCGCTTTTTTTGTGTATCTACCCTGCCAAAATTCGTTCCGCTAATACAAACATAAATTAAAGGACGGCCATATTAAAAATAGCGCTCAAAGACATTTATCGGTGTGAAGTTAACAATACTAATCGCCCAAACCGCTTGAGCGCCGCCATTTTTTAATTGTTGCGACGCGACCGTGCGGTGTAGTGGTTTCGCAAGGTGATTGTGTCTCTCCACTGGTAAGTCATAAAACTTATAATATTCATTTAATTTATTTGCATTTACTGCTCTAATTTAACAATACTGTGATAATTAAAGTGAGATATACAATTAACCCAAAAAATAATTCAGTTAGTTACAACAACTGAATTTGTCATGAAAACGTCTCTCCCCTGCCGTATTTCCCCTGTCAACATAACTGCCAGGGGAGAGAGTCACTGACCAGGGGAGATAATATCCATCAAAGGAGGTTTGTACAAACACAGATATAGCTAACTTCTATCAACGTCAGTTTGAAATTACAAATAATTATGGCAAACGAAAATTAAAGGAGGTTAAAAAAAATTAAAGGAGGTTCTTAGTTCATATTGTTATTGTATTATTGTCATTATTACAGATTATGGCACCACGGAAAAGGTTAACACGTGAAGAAAGATTACAGAAGAAACGTAAAGCATCAAAAGATTATAAATAATCTAGAAAAGTATGATTTACAAAAGCAAAATCGAAAGGAAAAATATTTAAAAAGAAGGAGAAAGGAATCATCAAAACTGTCGAACAAATCACTCCTAGAGAGCATCGTAAGGCAAAAAAGATATGAAAAAAAGCAAGAGCGTAGGCAACGACTTACTCTTCAAAATATAACTAATGTTCCGGCAACACCATCAATTTCAGATGTTAAGCATCAGATGCCGCAAAGTAATTTCCGTAGAAGAGTTATAGCCAAAGTTAAATCAGACCAAACCAGAAGACAAAGATATTTAATTAATAAAAAAAAGATGAGACTATAAATAAATTAAAGACTAAATTAGCACGTTACAAAGATTACGAAAGCCTCAAAAACTTACAACTAACAGAAAAGTAGAACACGTGATGAATTCCTCAAGTGCCGGAGACACAGTGAAGAAAAATTTGCTGTTTGCAGAAGTGTTCAATCAACAATTAAAAGAAAATTATTCTGCTCTCCCAAACGAAAAAGAAAAAAGAATTATCAAAAGCGTAAATTGACGGCTATACTCTTTAGCTGAGCGGTTTTTTTTGTTTTGTTTTTTTGTTATTGTTTTATTTTATTATATTATTTTCTTGTCATTTAGATATAGTTATAATAGTTTTTTTGTCTTTGATTTTGGTCTTTGTGCTTTGTTTGCTTTCAGTTATTTATTGTTTAGTTGCTATGCGTGTGTTATCGATTGTCTCAATTTCTAGTTTGTAGTTTATCTGTGTATGCCTTAAAGTTGCCTTATGTTACCTATACCTATTGTAAGTTTTTTGTTTGTTCTGTTGGTGTACCTTATAGAAAATAAATAAATAAATAAAAGAATGATAAGCGGGACACTGGTGCAAAAATATGGTATACTACAGAATGAAAAAAATTTGAAACCTTTGAGAAAATTTTGAAAAGTACGATTAACGGAAAATAAAAGGAAAGCCAAAGCCAGTTATGAAGTAATGAAGAATAAAATTATACATTTGATAATAGTATTCAAATTGTCTACAGAGAGTGGGAATCCGTCTCTACTAACATAACTGATCCGAAAACGTTTAAGGCAAGAAAGGTAACTAAATATTTGAAAAAGTCGATTCAGATTTATGTTATTTTTCATTTTATAATATGATTAAAATATGTTCATTTAATGAACCGTATTCAGAATGTGGCCGAAGCGCGTGGTTATGGGAAATAAGTATCTACCCTGATCTTGATGTCTCTCCCCTGCCAGATGTATTTACCCTGGTCTTCGAAAAAGTAATAAAATACTTATAAAGTGACTTGCCCTTAAGTGAAAAGGTAAATAAACGGGACAAAAATCATAATATAAAGGTTTCATGAAAAAACTCCAACTTTTCTCCTTGGCCGTTTCTTCTATGAACTTGAAACCTCTTATCGTAGAATCACCCGTGTATCTTAAATATTGTGATATGTGTGGTATCATCAGATCCACTATTGAAATATAGTTTCAGAGAAAAAAATATGAAATAATAGACAGTTTAGGACTGTGGTATGCAAAACTATGATAAAAAGTGGATTTATTGAAAAAAAAAATTAAAAATTGTATCTCAAAATTCTGTGCAAAAAATAAATAAATAAAAGCACTTTGTATGGGTACTTTACCTTTTTCTACAAGTACGTGCAAGGTTATCCATTAATGCTTGGGACACCCTGTATATAAAAATTACCTGTCACATGTTTGTTCTCAATGAACTCCTAAACTACTGAACCGATTTTGATAAAACTTCGTAACTTTGTGTAATTTGGCCCAACAATCTAACAGACAGCGGTGTGTTAATTTATCCTCTGGATTGAATAAAAAATTGCACCCGTGTGAAGCCGGGAGCAGGTTAGCTATTTTATTATAAATATTAGATTTTTGTGAACCTTGCTATAAACTTTAAAACCTATTATGATACAAAACATGATATTTGATATAAAACGTATTTAACTACTTTAAATTGTAATCTGTTATTTACCATATTATTGTTAACAATGTCATTCACATAATTCAATCCTTCAGAAATTATTTTTTGATTATAATTTTTTATATACATAATATTTTAATATTTTGATTATATATAAAAAAATAAGCAACATAATGCTTGACCTCTTGTTGCTAAAACACTTGGGCCAGGTGTTAGTTTTTTTTTTAATTATTTTATTTTAGATGATCCCTCAGGAACAGTTCTTTTTTTCTAGCTGACTGACCTGACAGTAGTTGAAATGTAATTTGATATAAAAATACCATAAAACTTCCAACTTTTAAATAAAAAGCTTATATTAAAGTTTTTGGTACTTCAATATTATAATGTGGTCGTTATTATATATTTCAAAAAATGTGTATGTGTTGTATAAAAAAACTGCTGAGTGCTCATGAGCACTATTTGTCGAACTATAACCTATTAATAAAGTATGCTATGTGCAGCTAAGCCAGAATCTGTTATGTGCAGAATTTACTCAATTATCAAAACAATGAATCCATACTAATATTATAAATGTGAAGTAACTCTGCTTGTCTGTCTGTTACCCTTTCACACCTTAACTAATCAACCGATCATCATGAAATTTTGCATACATGATTGTCAGGGATTCAGGAAAGGACATAAGGGTACCTTTCATCCAGAAAAAAAAGTGCTGTCCCCAAATACTGTTCATCTAAAATAAAATAAAAAACTAACACCTTGCCAAAGTGTTATCACAATAAGATGTCAAGTGTTATACCTATTGCTTTAATTTTTTTTTTTTTTTGATGTGGATGAAGTCACTGGCACCAGTTAGTAAACTAATACATTTTCATGTTTGAGACAAGTAGTTTACTCATTACAACCCTAAGGTATAAATAAAGTACTTTAAAAAAAAAAAAAACCAAGTAAAAAGTTTCAGGAAAACTTTTTTTTTCATAATACTTTCGAACATTGCAGATTTTGGTTTGACAATGACAATATTCTATAATTACATAGTTGTTCTTTTTATTTACATGACTTTTGTTTGATTACAAAAGTCGCAAAAATCGCAAAACAATACTTTTTCTCTTGTTAGATAAAAATATGTAAAAGAAATTTTAAAAAATATATAAAATTATTACTACACTGACACATATTCTGTGACACTCAAAACATGTTTTAATTTCTAATTAATAGGTAACTATTACTAATTAAACATAGTATATTCTCTTATTTTTTTATTGAATTAATATTTAGTCTAATAATATTAGTGGAGTTATTTCCAGCATAAAAATAAGTCTAAAAAGGCACTGGTCATTATAAATCTTAAGGCCTAACCTAATTTATTAGCTCATTAAACTAAAACAAACATTTATTTACAAATAATAATATAACAATATATAGTTTCATAGGAAAAAATATCACAGTTTAATCTTGTAATGGTACGATATTTTCAATATCGTGGAATATTTTGTGTGATCAACATTCACAAGGTCGACATATTAACAACATTGAAGCATGAGTTACACAGCTATATTAAAATATATTAAAATTGTAATATTGTCGTGTACGATTTTCTATTATCAATTTAAACCAAAAATAATATCAGAGAGGACCGCGCGAGGGATGTCGACCGCTCGCGGGTCGTCAACCATAATGTGCCCGTTTTCGCTCGAGAAACGCGAACAATCAACCCCCTACAAAATGTAAATAAACTTTTAAAAAAAGAACACAACTCACCTATTATACAATGTCACATTCCGCTCAATTCCACACAAGATCTATTCCCTTGTGTCCCAAAACATCCTGGAAAATCAAACTCAACATTACAATCCGGCTTGACCACACAGCAATATCAATCCTATGCACTGTCCACTATGTACTTCAAAAACATATGATACACCACGAATATTTCGGCCCAGGCAAACCCGGGGCCGTGTGTTCCTGTATTTTCACTTTTTCACACTTTTACACGAGACTAGAAACACAAAAATCTCATCGGGAATCGAATACACTGATTTATGTTCCAGTGACGCAAAGCTCATATATCGTGAAGAGCAGCAGCCATTTTGAAATGTACGGGGGAGTGCAATCACGGCATGGAATATACGAATATTTCAGACATCTCCGTTTCTTGATATTGTCAGAGCGTAGTGTGACCGTTAAAAAACTTTACACAGTTTTCGTTTTCACATTTTAGACCGCACAACTTCACTTCATTTTTTTACTGAAACTATCCAAAACAACCTAAGCGACATCCGATAATTCCAGCTTACCCCATTTGCATGACACACATAAAATGCGAAAAAAACACTTAAAACACTCAAAAACGTACATAAATATTGTCGCGCCGAATTACATGAAGTTATAGCATCCCATCAGTCTAACAGTTCAGTAGAAAAATCGCTAAAAATGTTGGTATATAATTTACAAATAGTTAATTCGGTACGAACAATAACAACGGGCGCCATTTGCAATTTTCAACTTGACATGCGCATTTGACTCGAACTAGACAAACATACACGGTATAACTTTTGAACGAGGTTCATTTTGAAGAAATGAAATCAATATTAGAAAGCATTTTTCAAATGTTTATTTACATTTAATTAGTTTTCGATGTCATTAATTTCTTACTAAATGTAATTCGTTGAATTTTTTGGCATAATAGTGAATATTTTTTAAATTTTTTAAAATATTAGTTAACGTCAACTCAAGGTTACATTTATAATATTTCATGCTCCAATGAGAAATTCTGTGATTGGTGGAGAATGTAATCTCCATGTTTTGTAATAAAACAGAAATTTTCTATTGGTTACCGCCATGAAACGTGAAGACACGACACGAATCACTTCCTGTGGATCCAATATTCCAATATATTTACGCGCCCACCAAAGCAATTTATATTTTCATAATTGAATATACCCAAATTTTCAATCCGGATTATTTTGAGGTCCCCGACACCCAGTATATACCCAATCCAATCTTTTTTAGTTCTTTTTTGCTCAATAGATAATAAATAATACGTTGTCTGTACCACAAATTAAATTTATGTCGAAAAATTTATTCCGATTATTATAGTTCTATTTGTGATATTATTTATTGCGATTTACGATCATATGCTCCACTGACACAAAAGTTCATGTAGCAAAATGTCCACGTAATACCTAAGTTACATGTATAAAATTCTTATGGAAAAATATATTTTCATATGAAAAATTAGTAAGTAAATAAAAAAAGTATATTATTAGACAAATCATGTTTATTTATAATTATTAAGTAATAAATTCCAACAGAAATTATTAAACAAGTAGGTAGGTACACGAAATGTTATTACCTACTTTTTCTTTACATGTTGGTTGTCTTTTAATGATTCCTGTGGCACGGATTGAAATAATCCCTTTCTCGCCATTTCTTCGGCCCAGTCGTCAAATTCCGATACTCTGAAAGTTATTTCGTTTGTGCATTAGAAAAATGAAAAATATAGGTAACACAGCACCTGATAAATATTTAAATATCTTTATTGCTAGAGTAAAGTACTATTTACTCTGTTTTCGAACACTTTATCGCCATCTGTTAACATCTTAACAAACTATTCACTAAGTTATATGTTAAGACGTCAAGAAGCACGTAATAATTCGGGTAGATGTCACTTATTTCATAGAATTAAACGTCACTGAGGGTGTTGCTCACAGAACAGCGTGACGGTCGAGTTCAGTGTTTTACCCCATACCACCCCATACTAAAAGTGCCCAACGCGCCTAAAGATGTTTTCACTTCAAAAAAATCGGATCAAAATTTGATTAAAATCGGGATACTGAAGTAGTAGGTTTACAAGCACTTACACCAGTGCTTATCATTCATTAAGCATTATTACAAGCAAGATGCGTAAATTCCAGGAACTAAGTTACTAACCTCATTTGATCTTCTCATTACGCGAGATCTGTATCTAGAAATGTTTACAAGCTTTATTGACTAGATATTCTAATATATAAGTATTGTTTTAAACATAAATTACCGTACCTATGTTGTCTTTTCATTAAGATTTTTGAAGACATGATGGCCTTTAGACACCTTTAGATTTTAAAAGTTACGATATAAATGAATAACTAGTTGCCTTTTATAAAAGTAAATATTTTTGCTAAAGTCTATGGTCTGAACTAAAGAATACTAGAATAATATATGGATCAGGCATACCTACAGAACCGACGTACATACCTATTAAAATTTACAATAAGTGGATATGACCATATATGACGAATGCAGTACATGACGAAAGTATAAGTATCTGGCGAATTTATTATCTGTCGAATATAGGCTCTGACGAAAAACGGATCTAACGAATGTCTTGAGTACCTAGTAGGTATTGACTCAAAAAAAAAAGTAGGTACCAGATAATTTGACATTGACAATTTACAATTTTCCATACAAATATTTTACACACTCGCTAGCGAAGGCGGGTATTATATACTCATATTAGAGACTTAATGCTAAAATATTTCAAACTAAACGGCTTTTGGAAACGAAAGGCATCTTGAAAAATTTGATGTTGATGTCAATTGTCATAACGATTGGTTGAGATAGATGACAGTGAACATGACTGGATATAGTTAACAAATAATTATTTTAATACAATTTTTTCAGCAACAGTATGTGATTTTATTATTTTAGCACTAGGTATATTTAGAAATCCATAGAAATCAAGCATTTTTTGAGATGTTTTTGACATTTAGCCGTGATTAAGTTGGCATTTGGCAACACTGCCACAGAGCAGATAGATATAGATAACGACAATAGGACAATAGCATAGCAGAAACAACTTAAATCACCTACAAGGCTACAATTGAAAAATTAAATTATTCTTTTTGTCTCCTTTCACGACTTAAAGGAAAACAAAATACAGTGAAAATTATTTAAATGCAGCATAAATTTTAAAAAAGAACATATAAAAACTAATCATTAACAACTAATCATATACCGAGGAACAAAATTCGTCTACAGTCAGAGGTAAAATTTTTAAAGAAATATTTATGCCATAAATTAGTAAAATAGGATTTAGGTATGCTTATTCAAAACATCGTCGATGACTTGGTCACAATTTTGGATAGGGTGATGCTAGTTCAAAAACTTGCAACCAGAAATGTAGCCAACATCACAATGTCCTACAATAATTTATTATTTGCTCACTACTGTTTTGGTTGTAATGCTCTTCGTGGTTCTATCAGTGATTTACTGTCCCTACCATAGATAGAATATTTCAATAACATCTTTACTTTCAATAACTTTCAATAACATCTTGAGAGTTAAATAGTGTAAAAGATCAAATATTTGAGTTCTCACTTTAAAAGCTACCAAGAGTCTTATACTTCATATATTAATTAATTTGGAAACTGATAGGTTTTCATACCCCGACTGTACATAATTGTGTGGTCCACCCAGGTGGACAAAGTAGGTGGACCACAGGCAATACCTAGTGTATGTGTTATCATCAGACTAAAAGGCTCAGTAGTCCGGTGTTTCTTCAAAAGGTAATTGATTTAACAAAAATGTGTTATTATCAGACTAAAAGGCTTAGTAGTCCAATCATCGGACTAAGTAATCTGTCAGTCAGCTTAATAAAAAATATATTGGCTTATTAATTATTAGTTAGAAATTTAGCAAAGCCCATTTCCCTATTCCTCATTATAATCCTTTATCCTTAATTCAATGAGAGGATACACCGAGATCTAAAGATCCCTACAATAAAAGAGGAAATTAAGCTTAGAAGACCAAAAATCAAGTACCGTATAGCTAACCATATAAATCAGCTCGCTATGGACCTGATTGAACAGGAATTCACTTTCTCCAGACTAAAGAGGAAAACTCCATTTGAAGAACAGGAATTAACTCAACACTTATATTTACTCAATTTATAAAACTATTGCTGAATGTCCTAATGAGACATATTGCAGTACAAGGAAAAGTAAAAAAAAAATCTACTGTGGTCAGCAGCAGCCTTATCGTTGCCTGTGTTATAGTTAGGTGACGGTAGCCACCTACCGCCTAGTGAACATCAGCCTATCTCAAGGAACTTAATGTAAAAAATTTGTGCTTACACAATAAAAATACCTTTTTATAAATTTGTTGTTACCATCTCATTGTAACAACCAATTTATAAAAATTTTAAAAATACTCATTACCAGTAAATATGTACATTACTGTAAATATATACATATAGTGATCTATCAAGATGGTTCTTCTGAGAAAGATACTTAATATACTTATAGGCAGACAGAAAAATTTGTTTTAAGCCCTTTTTAAAATCTTTTTAGTTTTAAGACTTATTTATTAAACTTACTTGTAGAAATGTTTGTAGCATTCTATTCTGGGCTTTCCAACTAGAGTACGATAGGTCCATCCACAAATACCAGCCAATATCAATGCTTGCACCAGTATCCTCTTCGTTTGTGACATGTGTAAGCCGCGCATTATTGGTTTTACAAGGCAGGGTGGTGGTGGCGGAGGCGGTGGGCATACTGGTGCACAGGGGTTCGGCACCGGTGGTGGGCAACTCATTTTTCTGTCAAGCATTAAATTACATTGTAGAACCATCATACTGTCTTCTACTAGGCATCAATTACTATGATTGACCAAGTATAAACAAACATTAAATATTAACGTACATGAACACTAAGCAGCCAAGTCGTGGTGACCAATGAGATCTAGCTTTAGTTTGTAGATTTTAAAGCAGCCAGCACATAAACTTGGCTGCCACGACCTGGCCGCCTAGTGTGCATGTACGCTTAGGATCATAACTTGAAATTGATGCTGTGTGTCATTGTGTATCCTAACTTGTTTATAATTTCATTACAGATACAAATGAAACATGGCCCAAAGTTCGCATGGAGGAAGTCATAGACGCAGCCGGGACCACGACAATGGATCCATGAGGTATACCAACACCGACTGGGAAGCCAAAGAAGCGCTTTACCAACGTGAGCTGGACGAGGCGAGAGCGCGAGCTACTCAGATGGAGAAAACCATGCGATGGTGGTCAGACTGCACCGCCAACTGGAGAGAGAAGTGGAGTAAGGTACGTAACGAGAGAAACAAAGCCAGGGAGGAGGCTAAACAGTTAAAAAACAAACTAGACATAATAACTAAGGAGCTTGCCACACTTAAAACTGAAAAAGTAGACGTAGAACAAAAATTAGTAGATGTAAAAAGAGACAATGAGAAACTTTTAAGCATAGGAGAGAGCAGGATAGTGTCCGGTGAATTGACAGAGGATAATGTCGAATTGAGAAGAAAGAATGTAGGTTATATATCTCCAAACGAGCAGCCATCGATACGGCAAAGAGCGTCGCTAGATTCGCACAAATTCTCCAATGTAGACAATGTCTTAGCAAATAAGTTGAGCGAGATGAGAATAACATTAGACGAGACACAGAAGAGTCTGCAGAGTGAGAAAGAACAAAAGGCGTTCCTTCTGGCGAAGGTGGAAGCGCTAACAGCGGAAATACACAATGCCAAAATGGAGATAGCGCATAGTGATAGAACATTGGGATCGACAGATTCTAGTCATAGCGAAATGGAGAGATTACAGAACGACTTGCAAGATGAAGTTGCAGCTAAACAAGTATTGGAGGAGAAGATGGCAGAGTTTAAAATGGAGATAGAGAAACTTAAGTCTGAGAATACAATACAGTGGAGTAAAAGGGAGCTTCTAGAAACGGAAAACATTGCTATACTGAGAGAAAATAAGAAGCTATATAGTCAAGTGTGCGAACTACGGGAGCAAATACATCAGCTCAATAGAATATCAGATGGTAATGCATACAGTCCTTTCAATGATCGTGCAAATAGGTTGGATGCAAACATGCTCTACGTAAGAAAGTCTAGCGCTAGTCCAAGATCTCATGAATCAAGCAACGACTCGTCTGAAGCAAACTTAGTTCATTACGACGCAAAAACAAACACGTCCGGGGAAGATGACGAGTTAGCTATAGTCGAAGTAAATGAAAATGGTTAACTGTTTACAAAAGAATTGAACTATTTGACTTACGATTAGTTGCACAGAAATTATTTAGAGATGCAAAATCAGCTTTTCAACTGCTAAATAGATTGTCATTAGTTAAAAGTCAATTGGGATTACTCTTTTTTTAAATAGAAAAAGAATTATGTGGTTTAAATTTTTGACATACCGCTATGACGTATGTGACGAGTGTGTAGCAATGTTCCATTCTAGCTTCACGGTGGTCATGTAACTAGCATATTAGATGAAATTTAAAAAAAAAACGTTTTTAATAGCGTAGAGCATAACTAAAACGTATTTAAGCAATAATTTCAAAAGCAATAATTAAATAAAAAATAATCAATTTTTATTCGGAACTATAATCAACAGCATTCCAGTATATTTTATTTTAATTAATTTTTTTTTTAATTTTACAATTTTACAATAATTAAAAATTCATATTTGTATATTATTGTATATTACGATATTTACATATTTATTTATTAACTAGCGATCCGTTCCCGGCTTCGCACGGGTGCAATTTTTTTCTGCAAATTAAACGTAGAGACCTTCCTCGTTTAACGCTCTTCCCATTAATGAAAACAGTATAAAAATCCGTTCGGTAGTTTTTGAGAATCGCAAACATACATACAGACAGACGCGGCGGGGGGACTTTGTTTTATAATATTAAAAAACGTAAATTTAATAATGTTGTCTGCGTGAGCGAATTGATTTTTGTTTAATTGTGCGTAACTTTGTCTTTTTCCTGTGTATATAAGTTCAACTGAGATAAGAGAACGCAGTTCGGCGAAATATGGGTATATTCTATCTCAAAACTTCGATGATGAATACTAAAGCTGTCTATCAAGCTGAGTGATGATCGTTAGGCAGAAAAGATAAATGTTTCAACTTATTCGTGTACATAGACTTTTCGAGTTTAATGAGAATGATGCTTATGCATTAAGATAGCCTCACTCTACTTCCTTCGAAATAAATATAACAAATCACCCATCAGGTTTAACAAATTTTTAAATTTCTAAAAATTTTGACGATGTTCTGAAATTTCAAAAAATCTTATTAAATTATCTGAAAAAGTGAAGAAAGTTTTCATAGAATTTTCTAGAAACTTCTGAAATTTTCGAGAAACTTCTAGAATTTTCTATAAACATCTAGAATTTTCTAGAATGTTAGCGAAAAAAAATCCGTTCCTATTAATAATACATAATGAGCGACTCAGCCAAAGAAAAGATATGCCGCAAGGAGAACTCATCGTATTGCATGAACCTTCGTTTCAGTTGTTAACAACAAATGCAATTGTTATGAACGAAAAAATTCTTTTTTTTTATTGTCACAGGGTTAGTAACTTTTTTTCAGTAAAAAAAAAAAAATCGCGTTTGAAAAACTCGAATATATTGCATAGATCCCGTTTTTTATTGTTTATGACGATGTTCTGAAATTTCAAAAAATCTTATTAAATTATCTGAAAAAGTGAAGAAAGTTTTCATATATGCGAGAATTTTCTAGAAACTTCTAGAATTTTCTAGAAACTTCTGAAATTTTCGAGAAACTTCTAGAATTTTCTAAAAACTTCTAGAATTTTCTATAAAATTTACATAAACAAAAAGTAGCCTATGTTACTCCTGACGACCCTCTCTTCATGTCTGCAAAGTTTCATCGAAATCGCTTCAGCCGTTTCTGAGATTACCCAGGACAGACAGACAGACAGACAAAAATTCTAAAAAAGTTATTTACGTTTTAACAGCATGCGAGGCAGTTTTTCGTAAATCACAGACAGACACTCTGATTTTATTTATATAGATAAGAGGGGTAGCAACCAAAAGTATGTAGCCAATCCTAATGAAGAGACCTATGGTTTAAGTCTGAATTATGTCAGACATTTGATAAAAAATAGTCGGCAGGTTCAGGGGGCGCCAAAATCATAAAATCTCAATCAATAAAAATGAAAAAAGTGTTTTTAAAACATTATAATAAAATGACAGCAGTTCTGACAACTATGCTCTCATTCCTGTCGTGGCCCAACAAAACCGCCAGCTCAGAAAGCTACAGATCCGGGAATTGGGAATTTTTTATCGGGAATTTCCCCCTCTTTAAGAATCTTTTTTCCGATTTTCGTTAACGCTTATTAATTTTTGGGTTATTAGCGAAAAACTAATTGTCTTTTTCTTCTCATCTTAATTTGTTTACAACTTACTTATGCAATTTTTATGTACATTTAAATACATTTTTCTAGACATCATTCGGAATTCAGTGATCTGTTGCACATATTTTTACGAGCTATTTCAAAATTTAACACCAATTTGAACTTGTGAACTACATTAGATTGAAGAAATGTATTTTCGTTCCTGGTTAAATTTTCTATGTATTTAATTTTGTCACACAAATGAAACAAATATTAGCTAATAGGTATAAAAGAGTGGAAAACTTCACCCATTATTTTTTTGTGATTTTTTACACAATTTATCTTAAACGCCGGTGAGGGGGGGCATTATCAAACTTCTGCCCCGGTTTAAAAAAAATCGTAGATCCGGGGCTGCGATCACGTGACGTTTCTTTTAACGTTGCCTGACGTCTACCGCTTATAAATACCGGTAAACTTCTTCACAGAAAGTGTGCTGAAGCTAAATTTTAGGTCTCTTTGGTGGTGGACCTAAAATTTATGAAGACCTCTGAAGACCGGAGAGGGGGCGGGCGCATGAAGCTTGGAGCTGTAGCGCGATTGGGTTCATCAGTCTAATTACGCCAACAGCGATTGGCTCCGTTTGGTTCATCAGTCGATTTGTGCTAAGAGCCACTGGCTCCGATTGGTCCATCAGTCGAATTGCGCCAACAGCGATTGGCTCCGTTTGGTTCATCAGTCGATTCGTGCCAACAACCACTGGCTCCGATTGGTCCATCAGTCGAATTGCGCCAACACGCGCGTACACGCTTATGCTTTTTTCCTTATGACAAACTTATCCTCAAATGAATGGGATGGTTAAGTAACAAGACAGGTATATGTGTTAATTTTATTGTGTGAACGAACAAATGAATCTTTCTTATCCGCTTCTAAATTATAATTCTAAACACGGCAAAGAAAGCAAATATAACTTAGTCGAACGTCCTTATATTTATTAAACTATTTTTAAACCAGAGTTCGGAATCATTATTTTTTGAATAATAGAAAGATCTGTGGTCAGACTAAAGTGACGCGAAATGAACTTATCATGTTGTTTCGAATGCCAATTCTATTGCAATAAGTATAATGTTTAGAATTGATGTCTATTTTGAAAATTAAATAGTGATTCCGTACTCAATAGTGGAATAAATTTAAGCTAAAGTTTATCTATAAGTAAATAATGTAAGTATTCTATTACTACGAGTGATTCGTTGAATATTGTGATAGTCTAGTTTTATATTTGTGAATGTGTAAATTTAGATGCCAAATTATTGCTCTTAGAATATTCGACATGGTTGTATCCACATAGGGGTTGAAGAGATTCAAAATCAAACGTAGCACTGAAGTCTAAATCTTTGCTGTAATTTTTGGTGTCTGCAGGGTTCATAAAGTCACTGCTGTAAATAGGCTTCCACCATGAACCGTTAAAGCTCAATCAAGCCACTGTTAACACCAGGAACTTATTCACTCAATAGGGTTTAAAAAAATCGCTTTATTAAGATTCGCAAAAAAATAAAACTTCCAAAACTGATGACGAAAAACCCCGAAAGACTATCATGAGAAAGAAACTCCGAAGGAATCTCCCGATACCATTCTCTTTTTTCATTCTTAAAATATAATAACAACTACTACATAGTATGAGCTCAGAACCATTAAAACCCAGGCTTTTTTATGTTTTAATTGATTAGCGATTCTATAATAAGATTACGGATAGAGTTTTGTTTTGAACTTGAACTTCAAAAGAAGCTCAAAATCACAAAAACTAATAAAATATATAATGAAAAATGACTTAAAAAAATTTGCATTTATTTATTTGCTTTAAATTAAGGCCTAATATACCAAAATAATATTAATGAAGTTAACTTCAGTGGTCACTGCCAGAGGGGAAAGTCCCTATCACGGATCTTCGGAAATGCGCGCGTTACCTGACATCGTTATCGCTGTGACGACGGTGGCGCCCAATTCTTTGTATTTTTAGATGATCACTTGGCAACAGTACTTTTTTTCTTGATGAAAAGTACCTTATGTCCTTTCTTGTATCCCTGACAACGTGTACCAAATGCAAAATTTCATTATAATCGGTTGAGTAGTTGAGGCGTGAAAAGGTAGCAGACAGACAGTTACGACGGCATCTCAGCCGTATGACGTCCACTGCTGAATATAGGCCTCCCCATAACTTTCCAATAGGACAGGTCGGCCCTTGGCCCTTATTAGGTTGTCTGTCCACCTTGTCCATACCCTCCACTCGAGAACCTTCCAGGTTAAATCGGTATTTTCCGTTTGACCGCGGATCTCCTCATTTCTGATTCGATAAATTAATTTCCATAAATTAATACTGCTAGCTATAATTATTATGTATAGTCTATCTATACCAAGACTGCTCAACTTTTTTAACAGTCGGGCCAAACGGTGGATTCAGACATTCACGACGGGCCACTGACAATTCCTATTTCAGTTACTCTCAGAACATGCGCAATAAAAACCCAATTGCTCAGTTAAGGATGTGCGGTATTTATTTTTTACATAATTAAGGTCTGAAAAAACCTTTTCACAGACATATGTTGATCCAAAACTACTTAGAAACTGTAACGCCAGGTCAGTTATTGCTGGAATTTTGGTACCAATTTCCAGAAATCTGCAAAATCTTCTGAAGAATTTTGTGCTTTCGAAGACAATTTGTTGGCAAAAAGGTTTTTTAACGTATCATTATTTTGCAGTTCAACGGCTTCCAACTGAATATTGGCAGGATAACTAACTATTTCAGCCAAACTTATTATGAAAGGTTTTATAAAAATTTGTACATTTTGTTTTTTGGTTTCAAAGTCTTGAAATCTCTCAAACGACTGTGATAAGCATCTAATTTTATATTGGTATTTAGAATAATTAACAGTAGCAGTATTGAGCTCCTCTTTCAGATGTTTTAGTGTGGGGAAAAGGTCAATATTTTTTGTAGCCAAATTAATTGAAAAGAGATTTAATTTTTCGATTTGGTGCGTATTTCAAAACTTTCCTGCGCGGACCTTTTAAAATTCATTCGCGGGCCATAGCGTGGCCCGCGGGCCTGGGGTTGAGCACCCTTGATCTATACTATAGGGACTTACTTCAAGTCTATATTATATGGTATACGCACGAGAGTTCGAAAGCCACACAAATATCTCCCATTTAGGCACTTTTTTAAAGAGAAAACTTCTTTAAGCGCGTTTTTGCTGAGTGAATATAAGTGAACCGTCACGCTCGGTATCAGTGACGCAGTTAAAATTAGTGTCTTCACCGTATAAACGTTGTAACGTATAAAACGTTGTTTTAATAGTGACAGAATTTTTTTTTACATATTTTTCTTTTTTATAATAAGCAATAGACAAACTCCGAACCACAAAAAAGGGTTACCGCATAACAGACGCTGAATCGGGTTTACTCTGCTCCACTCGCTCGGATTGGTTTTCATTACTATCGTGTGGTCATAAGCACACACCCATTATTTTGACTGACCGCACATTTTTATACGTTTTTCTAGGGACTATTGCCTCTGGTCTATCCACTGAAGTATTGACTTTTATCATATTATATATTTATGTGTAAATAAAGTGTAATTGTAAAAAATGTTTAAAGATACAACATAAATAATGTATAATCATTGTTAAAAAGTTTACCTAGCTTAAAAAAGGCTACATTGCAAGTAACTATTCAATTTAAATGAACTTTAATGAAAATTGTAGCAAAAGCGCCATCTTTTGACCGGTAATTCAAAAGGTTTGAAATAAATTGTAGTGTGGCGGGAGGTGAAGTAGTTTACTTTAATGAAATAATCACAAAGGCCTAATCAATAAAAGTTCAAATGAAGTGTCCTATATAAGTGAATATATTGTAAGTATCTAAAATGTAATAAAATAATACAATAAATCTAAGAATTAATTTTATTTTTCATTTTACTCAACTGTGACATATTTAATTTTCGTTGAAGTCGTCGAGCAGACTGGTGGTCCACTTAGCCTAAGGAAGGTCACCACCAGGATCTCCTAACCACTTTTATTAGATACCAGCTGTTGCACGCGACTTCGTCCGTGTAACTATAAAATATAGCCTGTTACTCGCTGATAATGTAGCTTCCTATAGGTGAAACAATTTTTAAAATCATTCCAATAGTTTTTGAGTTTGTTTAATACAAACAAATCTTTTCTCTTTATAATATTAGAATAGAAGAGATAACAGAAGGAATGTGTGCTTTTGTGTTTCGGTAAGTAAGGGATGTCTTGTCAAAGCCCACTGCCCTATCCCTTACTAAGAGCATCTAATAGATACTTAATCATCAGGTCGGCTTAAGTATCTAATAGACACTTAATACTTAATCATTGATGGCGTTGCTCGTGTTAATGGTAGCAAAATGTATATAGATATCAACCTCACCTATCATGAAGTAGTCAGTCTGCCTGCCAAAATGTATATAAAAAATCTCAATTTTTATTCATTCCACAAGCCAGGAAAAACAGGTTTGGGTAAGCTCATAGCGTACCTAGCAATTATCTGCTAAGGATTGGAACCCTTCCGGCGTCTGTGTTTCCGAGCTCATATATGTAACTCAAATCTTTTTAAAGTTCGATTTTCTTGCACGGCTAGATGCTGGCCAAGAACAAACTTATTATAATATTATTATTAATAATAAAAATATACTATTCGAATATATTTGTCCACTCTATCTAGCTTTAGTATTACAGCTTGGCAAATTAAAAAGTGGCAATACTGTAGTGGTGTTGTCATCTCGTTGATACACTAACGTCTATTTTATTTTTTTGGAATTTCATGGCCTGGTAACTAGACCTTTAAGCCAGTTATCTATTATAGGTATATTTGACGTCACTAAAGTGTTGCCACTTTTTAATTTCTTATTTTGCCAAGCTATACAAGTGTTCGATATTCGAATTTCAGTTGTGGGCTCGAGTATTTACGCATATAATGAGTCTGACCAATGAGTTTTGTTAAACATATCACCAGAATACTGGTCACTAGAATATTACTACAGTGTTTTTATTTCATTGATATCTTAAAAAATGACAGTTATAAGCGTTCAAAGTTAGCGCGCCGCCCACATTTTTCAAACTGACTCGCGAGCGTTGATGACGTCACAAATCGACAGAGCGAGAAGTCGCGCGCGCGAGGCACGACGTACCTACTTCGTCAGTTCTGTGCTCCTATCGATGTGTGACGTCATCCGCTTGGCGCGCGCGTACTTGAAAATTTAAATAACGACCGCCACTTTCGGCGCTAATAACTTTGGAAATACTGCATCGATTTTGATGAAACAAAAACCACTGACATTTACATAACCATAGCTCTCATGTTATGTATGTTTTATTGTCATCTTCAAACCCATCGGTCAGACTCATTCTACGAGTCCCATTTTTCTATTACGTAATGTATGAACTTTATGTATTTACGTATTTGTGCCATCAACGGGTCAAAGAAATCACACAAACGTAACAGTTACATTATTTATTAATTAACTACATAACACTAATTCCATTTTACAGTCAAGTTTTCTTCACACAGGTTAGCACAATCAGAGATAACATCCCTTCAATAAAACACTGTTTATGCTTATAATTAATATTTTATTGGTTTGCGTTCGCTTGCGGTAGATTTCCAATAACGCATTCTCGGCTTAATATTTTATTGGCTTATGGCAACACGAGGAACCATAGATAACGAGCTGTGCGCGGCTTTGGAGATGCGTAACATATGTTTTTTTTTTAATTGCAATTATGAAATCACTACTTTATTTATTGTTAAAACTAATTAAGTGAATTGCTTAGATGGGAGTCTTCTCAGTCAACTTGTACCAATGTCCGCACTCACAGCGGCGGGGATGACCCTGAAATTTACATGTTTTTTATTTATTATCATTCACTAGCTTTTGCACGCGACTTAGTCCGTTTGACTTTATAAAATACAGCCTATGTTACTCGCTGATGATGTAGCTTTCTATGGGTGAATGAATTTTTGAAATCGGTCCACTAGTTTTTGAATATATTCTTTTAAAACAAAAATACAAATCTTCTCTCTTTATAATATTAAAATTTAGTATAGATAATATTATGTGCTATCTAGGCGGGGGTCATTCACTCCAGTGATGTCGCTCGTGTCATTCAACGAAAATATTGACAATATTTAAAAGACTATTTTTAGTATTAGTACTAGGTTAGGATAAAACTAGGACTAGATTTTAATACGGTTTTCACTAACGGAAAGAGCGTTAAACGAGGAAAGTTTGTGTATGTGATTTGTAGAAAAAAAAATATCTCGCTGCTTAAATTCAAAAGTATCACAAATCAAAATTACTTTTTTACATGAGAGCTAATCGAAAAAAAAACTTTTTGGCTATTTTTTTCTTGTTAGATATTTAATAAGATATATGCATATTATACATTGGTAGAAGCGTATTTTTAAGTAGCATTAAATGTTTTAAGTACTTTTATAATAAACTGAATACTAGAGAAGATATAAGCTTATAAATTAAAAAAAAATTAAGCTTATAATTACTTTTGAATATTAAAAATAATATCAAAATATATTAAATATGGAATAAAACAACTAAGTTATTTGGAAACATACAATAATGAAGTATTATGATTGTATTTTTGCAATAAAAACATTTTTGGAATTTTTTGATTTGTGGTGCATTTTTCAATTTAAGCAGCGATCTGTTCAAAGCCGGGAACAGATCACTTGTATACAGGGTGGTAATTTGAGATGGATAATTTTTATAGCCATTCATTCATTCAAAGATTTTGGAAAGATACAGTCAGCGTTTTTAATGGCGACAATCGATTCTGTTGCTTATTGAAGGATACATTGACCCTTGGGGGGGGGGGGGGGACACCAACTGAGGTTAGAGTACTAGAAACGTCAAAAATCGCAAAAAAAATAAAACTTGCATACATTTCTTATGCAATCAATTTGAAAAATAAGTTAAAATTTACTTATCAAGATGACCTACCCATCTTAAATTGTCAACCTGTATATGAAATTCAAAATGAAACATATTAACCTTATGTATCCAGAGCCAGTTTATAGATGTAGAGTGTTCCTCGCCTGAGAAGATAAGATGAAATTCATTCATACATTTTTATTTGTCATAGTCATTCCTTTTTTTTATCGTAAGATCGGCAGACAGGCTGACGGTCCACTTGATGGTAGGTGGCTACCGTCGCCTGTGACACGAGCTACGCCACATGTGCTGCAAGCGCACTGCCGACTATAGGAGGATTAAGGATGAGGATTAAGGATTGGGATAGGGAAATGGCTACTGCCACCACTTACTCACTCGCCGAATTTCACTGTGGTCTTCTGTAAGGGGATGTTACCTGGTTACCCAGGTGGTATGTTTTGGATTAGGTAAGTTGGCTAGTATGATCGTTTCTTCGCTGAAATCACTCCCAGAAAAATATACTTATTCAATATTAAACAAAATGTAAAAAAAAAACACGTTTTAATTTCTATTTTCTCATGAATCTCAGTAAATATCAATTTTAAGAAAAAAATAAATTATATATATGATACAATACAATTATTGCAAAAAAAAACTTGCAAAAGTTGTAATGTATAAAATTGCACACTCTTTTTTTGCGATTATTTTTTAAATACATACTTATATTAATCATAGGGCTCCTAATATATTAGTTTTCCTACAATAATTTTGGAACCTAAGCTTGATCGCACACAACTTTAGAAGTGGCAGGGCACACACTGCGTTTCGCAGTCATTTGGGCATCCCTTCTGGCGGCAGTATCCACCCCCTTACAGTTACAGGAGACCACCGTGAAATAACAGCATATGTGCTTTTGTGTTTCGGTGAATGAGTAAGTAATGCCAGAGCCAATTTCCCTATAGTAAACCCCATCCCTTCCTTATTCTTTAATCCTACTATGGTTGGCAACGCAACTTATGGCGTTGCTTGTGTTATAACCGACTGCAGCCATCTACCATCGAGTGGACCGTCAGCCTGTCTGTCGACCTTTTAACATTATATAAAAAATAAAAAAAATCTGATGTAAAAATATTAAATCCATACTATTGTAATATTATAAATGTGAAAGTAACTTTGTCTGTTACATTTTCACGCCTTAACTACTCAGCCGTTTCATCACGAAATTTTGCATACACGTTGTTAGCGATGCAGGAAAGACACAAAGGGTACCTTTCACCTAGAAAAAAAAAGCACTGTCCCCGAGGGATCACCTAAAATAAATTTAAAAAAATAAATAAACGCCTGGTCAAAGTGTTCTAACAACAAGAGGTCAAGTGTTAGAGGTATAATAATAATAATATAATAAAGCTTTTTAATTCCAATAACTATAACCTAATACAAAAGAAAATTTTTTTTTTTTTTTTTATAAATATAATTTCAATTTTATAGTTTGGAACCCGTCTGGGTATAAGCCTCCTCCATGTACTTCTTATTTATTTTTGCGGGCACCTGATAGTACAAAATATAATAGAGAATAAAAGAAATCTTCTTACATATGCATCCAACAATTCGCGCATCGAAACAGGAAGGCACAAGTGTAGGACTGTCGCGAGTGCCGGCGGCTTTCTTCAATATTTTCATGTTGAAAGGGTCATCGTCACCTCTCTGTAGCGCCAGCAGTTCCTTCTTCTCCATGCCGGTGGCATGCTCCAAGGGATCCGGCATCACTGTTTAGAGAAATACAATTACATAATATAATACTGTATGTGACATACATTAAGAAAACACACACACACACACACATGGGGACAGACACAAGTTTAAATTTCCTTTAGTATTACAAATGATAATAAATCCTCAGATACCCCCCAGATAAAATAAGAACTAAAGATAGAGCCTAACTAAATAAGTCCTGTATGACAGAGTGAAATCGGTAAAACGTCTTCACCGTACCTTATTGAAATACTAGATGGTGCCCGCGACTTCGTCCGCATTGATATCGCCTGACATCGTTATTGCTATTACACTTAGCCAGGAGTTTACTTAATTTTTGATGATCCCTCGGGAATAGTCCTTTTATTCTGGATGAAAGGTACCCTATGACCTGTGTGCCCTTTCTGGTGTCCCAGACAACGTGTATGCAAAATTTCATGGTGATCGGTTCTCTTCTTCTTCTCTTTTAATGTCTTGGCTCCATCAGATCTTGGTGATCGGTTCAATAGTTTTTGTGTGAAATAGTAACAAACATCCATAGATCCAAACAATCTTTCGGATTTATAATATTAAGTACGGATTTACTTGTGAAAATGCCAAATAGCATAGTGAAAGGGTGTAAAAATTAAAAAGCAGGATGGAATCACATTTCACATAAAACTTGGAAGTCATAAAATTGGAAGCCAATGTTTTCAATAAAAATAAACAAAATCTGAAGTTATAGCTTCAGATTTTGTTTATTCAGCTGGATGTTTATAAAATATCCAAGCATCCAAGCATGTTTATAAAACAGGCCTCACTATGTTGCCTGCAAAATTCTGTCTATAGTTAGTTCTTATTTGGTCTGAGACAAAATCATGTTCAAAGATGAAATAGAACCCTGGCACCCCACCTCCCTATAACAATGTGAGACCTGCAAATCTACAATGGTCTAAAACCATTGTAGATTTGCAGGAGTTATTTGAACAGCACATTATCTCAAGTCTTAAAACTGTCAAACCACTATGATACTAGATACAGTCTTATACAAAACAAAACCCAATAAGTGGCATACGCTTAACCTATTAGATATATCATGCATTTATATCTATTACAAACTAATATATATATAAGAAAAAGTCTTAAAGCTAACATACAGTTTTTACAAAATGATTTTTATACACTAATACACTTCAATACACATCAAAAGGAGCACTGTGGCATATTTGCAGTTGAACAGATCGAATTATACTAATACAAAAGTGCACCCAAATATTCAAGTGGGTGCTCATTTGCTGAGGATTTTTTTTGTAGTTGATTTTGTATCTAGCATTATAGTAGTAGGTAGATAGACGCTTAGAACACATTTACTTACCAAATTTTAACATTACAATTTTTATCATTATATTTAATCCACACCACAATTATTTATAATCTGGACAATAATTTAAGATTCTAAAGTAAAGCCAAGACGACAATGCAAAACATTATAAACAAATCCGATCTGTACTAAGTTTTACAACATCAAGTAATAAATTATGATTTTTTTTCTTTTTCCATTTCTCTCAGAAGCGGCCAGCACTATAATATATTACATTGTAAAAGAAAGCAATCTTGACACTTGATTCACCTTTTCATGAATGGTTGCACTATTAGAAAAAAATTATAGTATAATTGTACTACTAGTAAAAATATGTGCTTACTATTTGTTTTATATATTTTCTTGTACAACGCGGACGAAGTCACGGGCGCCAACTTGTATATAGATACAGTAAAAATATACAATAAATAAATTATTAAATAGATTTTTATATTTACTCTTCTAATAAAGAAAATTGATTGCTGACATATAAACAAATCCAACTTAACATATGTACGTATGTTTGTAACTTAAATATGTTTATAGATTGATTAAATAATAAGTATCTAGGTTCAGCTATATTTACATTGGATAGATTAAAAAAAAACAGATAAGATAACCTCCATAAATTCAATACAACATTTCAACACCAATTTAATCCTGGGGATTGTAAAGAAATTAGAATGAAAAAAAGAAAACTATATACCTATAAAAAAGAATTAGTAAAAAAATGTGATGCATACAAGCAATAGGTACACAAAAATTAATCAATAGAAAAGAACGTGATCATTGACATTCAGCTGTCTCGGAAAACATGATATATTTTCCGGGTAAATTTTGTTAGAAACGATTTTATAATTGATTATTTCACACATTTCATGTAAATAATGTTTTTATTTTTCGATTTTTAAGGGAAAATATAAGTTTTTTGACATTACGTAACTAAATTTTGACAGCGAACCGAACAGGTAACTTGTTAGGATAGTGAAAATCTTACTTTTGTCAGCATATCCTCGTCGCGCAGAGGATAGAAGGACGCCTCTTAAAGCATTTCCACGAATAATTTGTCTACACAAGGAAGCCATTTTTCATTGAATTCACACTGACCGCTTCTAGCGATTGCAAGTGAAAAACTTTTTTTTTCGTTCGGTACGTATCGGTGTGTTGGGATTGGACTAATGAATAAAAACCGGTAATAACCAATCTGTCAGTGCGGCTACAGCTGTCAATGAAAACCGATACTAACCGGTTGAATTACACACATTTTTGCAAAAATGTAAATCAGATTTGTCCTGACTGCAATTTAGGATTTGAAATTTTTCTAATGTGAACAAAAATAGATATTAGGCATTATAAATTTTAAACAAAATTATTAAAACTTATTTTATCTTGTTTAAAAAAATAGTTAAATTTTTTAATGGTTTCTGCATTAAATAAAAATTTTATAAAAACAGAAATATAGAAAATTTCATTGCAGCTCCTCGCGTGACAATCATGCCTTGGTAGCACATTAATGTTTTAGATTTTTTTATTTTATTTTATTTTACATATGTAACTTTTAAGCTTCTTATTACCTATCTTATTAATTGACTATTGATGAGTCTTTTTAATGCCATACCTAAAAAGTAATACATTTTTATTATGTTTAATTCTGAATAACTGAAGTTAGCATTTCACTTCCTCGAAATCGTATGGTTACGTTAAATTGCCGAACAATTGAAAATATATTTCAGTTACTATTGGGAATGCTAAAACTGTGACTGTCGTGAAATTTAGCAAATTATAATTATTATATATCCGTAAATTTGAAACCATAGATATTCTACTAGTCTACATACCTAATATAATTTATGTTCATAGATAAGATAAAGGCGTAGCGTAGAGTACCTTTTTCTATGGAGTATGGATTGAAGTAAGTGGAAGTAAGTTTATCAGCGTTGCCAGAATGTTACTTTTGTAACATTTTACGTTACTTTTGACCCTCTCATGTTACCTCTATGTTACACGACTTAAAATGTTACTTTTAGGACTTATAAATATTTTCCAGTAAACAAAAAAATATTGTGAAACGGAATGCATCCAAGAAAGTTTTCATTCGTTGTGTTGGCGCACTTGGTTCTGTGACGACCACTCGAAAATCTGTAACTTCATCATATCGTATCTCTCGCGTGTATTCCATCTTCCATCCCGCTTACTCAGGCAAGCGAGCGAGCGTCGTATCAGTCAGTTTGTCTTTGTTTTGTAATTTTTGTATTGTAGTTTGGTGTCAAAGAGTATAATAATATATTGGGGAATTTGATGTGTTGTACAAGTTGTGTCTCTGTGTTTGTGTTAAATGCACAGAACCCTATTACTCCTAGGTTAAATGGATATTTTTTACTTACTTCGTAGATAGATGTTCGTTGTTTTTCGTGTCGTTATTATTGACTTTCGGCTAACATTACTTGGTAATAAATGTTGTAAGTACCTATTTATTGTAGTTTTAATTAACAAGGCAGTATTTGGAGAATCCGTAGGTAATTAAACACAAAGTCGTTTTTGCGACTGAAATAAGTTTATTTATGTATTAATTGTCATCTAAGTTTCAAATCAAATAGCACTGCACATTAGCTTCAAGAAATTAATGTAGCTATTTTTTACTTAATTAGTAATAATAACTTTGGTTTCGTTTATTTACAGAAACGAGAGTAGGCTGATATCGGCCGGTGGCCTAGAATTTCATTTTGTTTTCTTCGATCTTTTTGCTAATCCGACCTATTAATTGCTAATAATAGGGGTTAAAGTATGAAATTGCCGTTTTATTGTAATAGGTACTTCGAATTGACATAGAACCTTCATGGTTTGAGATTTTTGAGTGAAACTTTTTTCATACGGTACCTATGTAGTTCCTCTTTTCAAAAATGTGCAACATTCGATTATCAACTTTCAGTTGTTTTTTTTATTCAGCTTAGACAATAAAGATGGATACTTCGAAAATTCGTGTGATTTTTGAATACGAGTTCCGACGCGGAACTAACGCGGCAGAAACAGCTCGCAATATTAATGTTGCGTTTGGAGAGGGGACTGCTTATGTGCGATTTTGGTTTAAACGCTTTCGTGATGGAAACTTCGATTTGAAGAACGAACCACGTGGAAGACCGCCCACACAGGTGAATAACAATGATTTGAAAGAGATGGTGGAAGTCGATCCGAGCCAAACTACCCAGGAATTAGCGGCATGGTTTAACGTTACCTTACCAACAATATTGACTCATTTGTGTCAAATCAATAAAATAAAAAAATATGAAAAATGGGTGCCTCATGATTTGACTGATCTGCAGACTCTACAGGAACTGCAATTAGAAACCATTCGTCACCCTCCGTATTCGCCAGACCTTGCTCCAACGGACTACCATTTTTTTCGTGATTTGGACAATTTTCTGCGTGATAAAAAGTTTTCTTCTCAGGAGGCAGTGCAAAATGGTTTCACACAGTTTGTCGAATCTAGATCACCAGAGTTCTATCGCAAAGGCATAAATGAGCTTCCTATTAGATGGCAGCAATGTATAGATAATAATGGTAATTATTTTGATTAAATAAATATGTTAAATTAAAAAAAAAAACGAATTTTTATTTTTCAGTACAAATCGGCAATTTCATACTTTAACCCCTAATATTATATTAGTGTCATTTTCTGTATAAAATAAGGAAATGTTACTTTTCTCGGGAAAACGTTACTTTTTGAGCTGTGTCATGTTACATTTGACTATCTGCCACTGGCAACACTGAAGTTTATATTGGTTGCGTAAGTGTGTTTTTCTGATCCATCGTGATTTCTATTAGAGAAAATTTAAAATAAAATGTAAGTTTAGTTCAATATTATAGTATATTTTTCTCATTATAACCATTATGATCCCTATATAGAAATATTTTTAAAATAAACTTACTTATCGAAATGTTATGTAAGCAAGTTGAATTGGCATCTTTAATTTTATTTTAACAATTTTAGTTTTATGTTGCCTTAGTACATCGCATTAATTTTATTATAAATTATGTACCTATCTACTGTATACATATTTTAAAAAAATACAATCACCTACACATATGTATCATTCTACAAAAATACCTTAATCAAATCAATGACATGACAGCAGATTATAGTACCATTGGTAGCTCGAATTAATTGTTCGAATTTCAAATATTACACAAAATACTCTATCAATTGTTAATGTAATTCACTTCGCGATTTATTGTACATAAGAATTATTTTTTCTTATATTTTTTAGTTAGTTCTTATAGATTTTTATACAAGACATTTTTTGCAGTTTACAATTTATATTTCACAACAGGGACATAACAGAGCATGATGAAAAAAAAAAATCGTTTTTTTTTTACTTTTGACGCCAATTGATTGTTTAATCAAATACACAAACACCCTTCCTATTTTTTTTTTTTTTCAATTTATGTATTTTCTAGTTCTCAGAACAGATTTAAGATTAAGGCGATGGTAGCCTATAACACAAACAATGCGACAGATGCTACAATTGCGCAGCCGAGCATAGGATTAAGGATAAAGGATTATCCTTAATCTTACACGCACATGTACATAAATAAATATAGTAACTTGTACTGAATTTTGGTCTACATATATAAATTAGTCTTTTGCACATCTTGCAAAGAAATTTGACATTGAAAAGTGATTTTTTACTTAGATGGCGGACAAAGCTGTATCGACAGTGAGCAAGCCTCAGATGCGTGGCATGTTGAATGGAGTCATCAAACGCAATTTGATTGTAGCACTCTCCTTAGCAGCCACGTCTGGATTTGCTTTCAAGGTCCTTGTCGGTAATGAGAGGAAGAGGAAATATGCCGAGTTCTACAGGTCAGTTAATTACTATAGTCAAAAAAGGAATTATTATTTCAAAATATCTTTTTACCACACTTTAAACGTAGTAAGTAAATTAAATACTTATCTATACTAGTATAATAAAGAGAGAAGATTTGTATTTTTGTATGTTTGTAATTAATACTCATAAACTACTGTGCCGATTTTAAAAGTTCTTTCACTTATAGAAAGCTATATTATTAGCGAGTAACATAGGCTATATTTTATAAAGTTAAGTGGACAAAGTTGCGTGCAACAGCTAGTAACATATAATGTGGTCTGTAAGAAAGCTCAACGTCATTCAACAATTTATGTTATGCTATGGAGAGGATAGAGACGGAGTGAGAAATGAGATTTATGAACGTATGAATATTACTAACATAAACCGGTGCGAAAGTAAGTTGAAGTGGCAGTGGTCAGGATGCAATTAGTACAGAGATCCTTGGGCCGTTAGGGATGGAAGCTTTCGCTGGGAGTGGAGTGGAGGCCAGGGACCAGCTAGCGCAGGGTAGGATGTCCACCCACAAGACAACCTGGCTGGACCTAGGCTGCTACTGACCAGTCCTACTGGAAAATTATGGGTGAGGCCTATATCCAGCAGTTGACGTCCTGCAGCTGATATGATGTTGATGATATATTATTTTCATGAACAGCGCTTTTATTTTGCTTTTTTTAAATGTGTTTAAGTTGTCAACATAATAAAAGTTTTAATGTAGCACTACAAAAATTCAAAACATTTTTTAATACCATTTTGAAATCATGTACCATTTTGAGAACTTGATTAAGTGGTCCATTTTTGTAAACTATCCAAGGGTGATATAATATATAATTATTACTCTTTTTTTTAAAGTCAAATTTGTCCAAAAAAGATTTTAACTAACTAAACTTTTTTTTAAATAAATTTAATTTAATTAAACTTTTTTTTTAATACAAAACTTATAGAATAAACTATTGAATTTATTGTATTCAATAGTACAGTTATTTGGGATTTCACAAAAAAAAAATTGGAACATTGGAAAATTTATAATCACAGTACCCAAAAATGTCATCCAGATGGACACACACATGGACACACAGATGACATTTTCCACACATTCAAATGTATCTCTATTATCTCTTAACCCAATTGACCTAAATTTTTTCTTTTTTTTTCCAGATATGTTTTTTTCTTTTTCTAGCCTATCGCCTAAAAACACACGCACATCTATATGTATATATTTATAAATATCAAAACATATCAGTCCCGCGAGTTCAGTCTTTTTACCCACACAAAAAGTGCCCAACGCACCAAAAAAAAAATTTTCTCTAAAAAATAAAGAAAATCGGTTCACCAACAAATGAGATAAATATACCGAACTTGTTAAGGTATGCAATTAGCTCAAGCACTTATCATAATTTTATTTTTTCTTTATTTTCAGAAATTATGATGCCGAAAAGGAATTTGAAGAAATGCGCAAGAAAGGTCTCTTCCAGTCTTGTTAGTGCGCTGTTTGTTTAGTGTAGAATGACTTTATAATTTCGCTGTGAACTTATTATTATTATTATAAATGTAATAAAATCTAACATATAAAATGTGTGTTTTTTATTTGATTATTTTTCGCCCAGTGATCCAAATTCGCCCATAATCATATCGAAGATGGGAAAAAAGTAACTACATATTATCATTAACAGTGGCAGGGCACACTGCGTTTCGCAGTCATTTGGGCAGCCCGTTTGGGGGCAAGAACAGCACAGAACCCTTACAGAAGACCACTGTGAAATAATAGCATTTGTGCTGTTGTGTTTCGGTGAGTGAGTAAGGGATGCCAAAGCTCATTTCCATATTCCTTTCCAATCTTTCATCCTACTTGCACTTGCAGCTCCTGTGGCGTTGCTTAAGTAAACGGTGTTTTATGCGACCATAGTTGCCGATCATCAAGGCTGTCTGTCGACCTTAAAAATATTGGGGTAATTTTGGAGGTGATCAGTTTATCTTTTTTTTTTAATAGAAGATGGGTTTTCTTTTACTGCTACGTGTAGCGAAGATGAGGCCTATGTCAAGCTCACCCAGAAGACACCTATTCACTCGAACTTGGAAAATATATGGGTTAATTTTTTTTGCGAATGCAGTGTGCCTGCCTTGCTACAACTGTATTAGAGATATTGTTATAGCCGAACTCAACTCTGCTAATTCCGTTATCAGTTGAAGAATTTACTCTGCTTTAGAAACCCCTTTCTTTTTTAACGGCAACTTACTTTGCCAAAAATAGGAAAACGTAATTTCAATTTTCATTTAAATGATGATTAATAAATACACAATCATTAAATAAATAAATATCAAATAACTTGTTACTTTTTTTTTTTTTTTGGATAAATTACTTATGAAGTCTATATCTATTCTATACTATGCTATAATGATTTTACTAATTACTTTACATGTTATTAATCTTGTATAATGTAGTTTCAATTCAATCTGCATTTTTATGATTATGTATGTTACTGACTTACTGTCTCTTAAATTGCGGCAGTATCTGCAACTTATTTTGTATATAATCTGGTTGATGCCCATCGAAATAATATATCTTTGCATTTTTGCCTGTCTCGTTCTCGTTCGTAAAATATAATTTCAAAATATCCCTCCATTAGATGTAAGGGAAGTGCCATTCGTTTGTTTACATATACCAAATATTAACAGCTTCTAGTTTTTGATGGCGGGTGCACAGATAACTTTAAAATTCAGATGCATCGTTAATTCAAGTCTTAGTTGGGTAATCACTGGATTGATATACCTTTTTATAGATAGAGCACATTATACTTATAAAAAAATTGTAATATTCATCAAATCCGTTTAAATTAATAGGTAGGTAAATTATTTCAATTGATATGTCGGATGGGATCCTTCATGTTATATATTATGTTCTGTGATCGGTCACTCACTCGAGCCGAGCACATTCCAAAACCATGATCTCTTTATAATATGGTGAATAATTTTCTATGTAATAATACATTTTTATGGGAAAAGATTGCATAAATTTGGAATAGGTTAACGATTTTGATACCTCTGATGTTTAGTTTTTCAGCATTTGTAAACATTTATTTAATTTTTATGCACAAAAATACTAAAACAAAACAAAATCACAAAAGAAATATAGTTGAACATATGGGCAATCGTGACGATTCAGCGGACTTTTTTGACAAGGCTTTTTTGGCTTCATTATTTTGACATTTTGATGTCAAGAGCTACGTATTTCTTCGAAAAAAGTCCTTTTTTAATCGTTTTTCATTCTCTCTTCACTTTCATTAATCGAGTGGAAGTGTAAAGACTGAAGTGTAAGTTACACGTAACCGAAAACTCGCATCGAACTCGAGAAATTCCTCTGAAACCATGTGACACGAATACCAAAAAGGGTTTCCAGACCGTCAATGTGACAGAAAATGTTTTCTGCCATCACAACGAGCCAACACCACCACGGAGCTGACACCACTACGACCCGTGATAAACGTACGGCGATATAGGGTAAGCGCGTTAAAAATGATCGCGAGATGGCCAGTACGCCACCGAACCCTAATGAAGGCGAGGAGGTTTCCGAATTCAAGGAGGAGACGAGCGGGGAACGCGCGGCCACCCCGCAGAAGATATTTATAGCGCCACCTGCCTCGCAGCTGCCTTCCAAATTGCAATTCGTCGCCGTAGGTGCCCCGGGACCCAGTGGCATAAAACAATGTTTTCGTACCGTGAAAGCAGCGAGGCGCGTGCCCACTTTACCGCGGAGGACCAGGGAGGAGGACACTGGCGCGGGCCCTTCTGAGCGGCCCGGGCCTTCCACATCTGCACCCACACCCGAGCGTCGCACCAGACGTGATCGCACTAAACGACATATCTGCACTACATGCGACAAGCGCTTCTCAAGTCCTGGCAAGCTCAGTCAACACGTCCTTTCACACACTGGTGAGCTTCCTTTTTCATGTGACCTTTGTGATAAGAGCTTCAATTCTAAATTCAAACTCGGTCGTCACACTCTAATCCACAGCGAGGCCAGAGCCTTCGCTTGCAACCTCTGTGGTAAAACCTTCAATAGGAAGGATCATCTTACAAATCACGCTAGAATACATAATCCAGTTAAAAAGCTTTATACTTGCGATAGACCCGATTGCAAGAAGTCTTACACTTCTGTATTGAGCTACCGTAAACACGCTGCCCTACATTCTGCGGAAGAAGGTAACTTGCAGTGTAAAATATGCGATGAAGTCTTCACTTCACAGCAGGATATAGTATACCACTTAAAAGTTCACACAGGAAGTCGTACCGTGAAGAATGAAATGGACAAAAAGTTTACATGTAGTCACTGTGGCAGGAGATTTTTTACAGCAAAAGATGTGCGGAGACATCTAGTGGTGCACACGGGAAGGCGCGATTTTTTATGTCCTTTTTGTCCGCAAAAGTTTGGACGGAAAGATCACTTAGTAAGACATGTAAAAAATGCTCATCCTGAGGAGTCGTGGAAGTCTGCAGCGGTGGGTACCTCAAGCGAACCACCACCGGAATCATTTGAAGAAACTTTTGAATTTAAAATAGAGGAATTTGATATTTGGAAACCGTCTTCCCCCGAGGAGTCCACTTCAGAAGGTCCAACAAGAGTACCGTCTTCCGATATAATTGTGGAAATACCACCTTCCATAGATATAAAGGTAGAGCCCATAGAAGTTAAATTAGAACGACCGTCTTCACCAAACGTCGAGCTCTTGCCTGAATATCCAGTCTACATGGTGCCCCATCCGTATCCGCAAACATCATCTGACTTGCCGTATATGACTACACAGCCTCTAACGGATCCTTTAGAAGTGCACTTGCTGGATCCGACAAATGTACAATCAATATTGATGGACCCGGGGGAAGGCCCTTCTACATTATCAGATCAGATGTTAGGACTCCTCGAGGAGAGTGAGCCATTTACGAGTACAGCTGATGAGGGGCGCACACAACAGCGGCTACCGGCTTTTACGCAGGCA
Source organism: Synanthedon andrenaeformis (assembly GCA_936446665.2). Classification (NCBI taxonomy): domain Eukaryota; kingdom Metazoa; phylum Arthropoda; class Insecta; order Lepidoptera; family Sesiidae; genus Synanthedon; species Synanthedon andrenaeformis. The sequence continues at coordinate 3,961,052 of OW387798.2, forward strand.
TTCCAAACGACACAGAGCCCTAAGCCTCCACCACCACCTCCGCCTCCTCATTAGCTATGCTCGAGAGGTGAAATTATTGCATTTAGCTTATCTGAATACCGAGCTACCTCATTAGGTAAGATTGGTCTAAGCCGTTAACAGTAAATTATAGTCTGAAGTGTTATGGCCATGGCATGATGTGGGTGAAGTCGATTTGACTTTGAGTTTGAAATTATGTGACCCCAGGGAGCGCCAATCTCTGGTTGATATTGCCAAATTGTTACATTTGTGTCTTACTCAAACCAAAATGTTTCCGAATTCTACATGAGTATGTGATCTAGTCGTGTATGTACTTTCGGAATTATTTGTTGTTAATTTATAGCGTTTTTGGTGTAAATGGGGACCAAGCAACAGTTTGCTATTAGATGAGGTTATTAAGCGCATATTATGTGCGGTTCCTATACAATCCATGTTGAAGTTTAGCAAACGGGACGCTGAACACAACTGTCCCATTTACTATACTTTGACCGAAATGTGACCAAAATATGCAGAAGCAAAAAGGGATATAGCTCTCGAGAGCTGCATGCTATTACAATATGTTTCAGAGGAGTATGCTGCTTTATACATGATATTACAACAGAGAGTATACCTTTTCTATTATTATACATATAAAAAAGAATTTCTGCTGGAATTGTGTGACATAAGATCTGTAAGGCTAAAATGATAAATTTGAATACTAAGATTGGATAAAATGGTTTATATATATAATATATAAAAATGTAGTTTAGTTTTGTTTGCAGTAAATACACAATATTGAAGTTCTAGTGAATGCAATAAAAAATATAATATACCTCAGAAGCATGAGCGCTTCATTAGTTTTTAAGACAATAAAATTGGATCTATGTCTGATGAGCAAAGTAAAATAATAGGCTGGATTTTATAAATAGTTATTAGGTTTTTGTAATCAGATTTATTGCAAAAAAATAAAATAAAATAAAAATTCAAAAAATAAAAATGAAATGTGCCAAAAAGAAAAATACAGTTTGAGGGTAAAATTTGCAGATTTTTGCTCATTGGACTTGGCAAGATAACATTATTCAATGAGCATTATTTGGAGCAGTGGTTGTCAAACATATTCAATCAGTAAATCATAGACAGTGAATCCCTTACCATGCAACAACTTCTTTTTATGCAATTCGCTATTACCCGAAACCATTACAGCATATTAAAGTTTTGAATATATTGAATAGTCAAGCAATCTATTAAGGGAAGTATCCAGTGCCCAGGAGAGGATATTTATTGACTATCAATGATCCTATTCATAATTAGACATAAAATATTATATTAAAAATAAAATTTAAAGTATTTATGAAAACAAAGCAACAAAATGAAAATAACTCCTTATGGTATAATAATTATAATTTCATTTTGCTGGTTACTGCATAGAAATAGAAAATATAACGCCTGAATAAATATATGACCCAGGTGTAGGATTTTTATTTTTAGATGATCCCTCGGTAACACTATCTTTTCTGGATGAAAGGTACACCCTATGTCCTTTTCTGTTTCCCTGTCAATGTGTATGCAAAATTTCACGATAGTTGTGTAGTTAAAGCGTGAAAAGGTAACAGACAGACAGAGTTACGTTCACATTTGTAATATTAGGTAGTTATATCCTGCTTATTTATACCATTCTTTCCAGCTTTGACTATTTTTTGAGATCCACACAAATTTTCAATTCAAATACCGTTTGACAACCACTGACTTTTAGGTGTCTAAAAACTAGTTTTTTTTTTAAATAACGACACAAATTGCTTGGCAAAGGTTTTAGAGCCAAATTGTGTTTAATGTGGGGATATTTTTGTGTACGATGAAAGTGTCAGTTGGTTGAAAAAGTATAGTGAGATACCAAAACTACATAGGTTCATAGGAAATGAAGGAATGTTTATGTTAATAGGAATTATTAGGTGCCTTGCATTTCTTAATAACTAATCCGTAAATCTTTTTTTTTTAAATAATGTGTCTACCGCACACAGTGCTAATAACATAGATAGCGTTTTTTCGTCTTTTACTAGAGGTCGATGAACTGACGTGTTTATAATTTATTTCAAGAAAACTTAAAATAATATTCCAATTGTTCCAACACCCATCCTATTTGCAAAGAAATATTTAAAAAAAATAATTTGCTACTAAAAAATAAGTCAATTTTATATCTTTTTGTGATTAGTTTTTGCCCGCGACCTTGTCTGCGTATCTTTATAAGTTTGGCCTATGTGTTAGGCATTCTAATAAATATTATTGTCAATTTCATTTGAATCTAAGTCCCTAGTGCCTGCTGCTTCGTTCCCATACAAATTCACGTTTACTCGTTCGATGCGTTTGATCGAGTAAAATTCGCACTACACACTCGGAACTGGATGGTTCTTTTCTTAGCTATAATTTATTAAGAACTGTTCAGGCGTATGAAGACCATCCAGCCCATTTCCTATTTGACCAAGGAATTTTACTAACTTCTTCCACGTGTTCGTTTGTTTTCCATGACATGGTAACCAACTCCTTAGCAACTTTTAGCAGATGTAGCGTGTTTAGGCTTAATAGAATGTCGGTATGGCTTGTTGACACAGCGCAAGAAATTCATGTAGTTATGATAGCGCATGCTCTTTTTTATGTATTCTGAAATATTGTATACCTTTTTAATGATTGTGTTATGGGTTTATAAGCGTTATGGTAGCAAAATTTTTTTTTTATGCATTGTGTGCGGTAACCACGTCGCTCGTTCGATACATTTAATTCCTGACACTTTGTCATTTAAAATTTAAGTCTTATTATGTAAAATTTGTCGGTTCCCCTTGTGACGAGTGTTAATTCAAAATGTTCGGCGTCTAGTAATGTTTAAGAGGAGTAATGTCGTGAAGGGAGATCCAATTAAGTACACGCTTGATAAATAGAATAAAAGTCTAATCTATTTTTTTTAGATTTATTAGTACTGTAAAAAATTTTAATCTACCTCAATGCAACTTATCGATAGGTGTATAAATATGTTAGGTTAGTGAGAACGTTAGGATTTTTCTATTTCTGTTGTAACTTAGACCGCGCTTTAGATCATGAACGAGGATTGCTTTCAAAATTATTACAGCACTCAAAAAAGAAAGAAACCACAGAACCAGTTAATTTGTACTTTGAAGGTGTTCGTGAATCCGTTTACGTGTATTCTACATTAAAAAGAAGAAAACTTTAAATTGAAATTTCGCGCGCGTTTTGACAAGTCATTCGTTTAGTTTCTCTATGATCTAAAGGGTTTCGTTTTAAAAGTTTAAACCAGGGTTGTTGCGGATGCAGAATTTTCACCATCCGCGGATACATATGCGCATTTCAAGTATTTGAATGAAAAGTTTTTGAAGTTGGGCACTTTTTGTATGGAGAAAAAAATTGTGAACTCGTGCCGTCACGCTCTGTGAGCGACACCCTCTCTGACCTTTAATTGTACGGAATAAGCGCCATCTACCCGAATTGGTACGCATTTCTTGGTTCATTAGAAGCTTAACTTCGTCAATAGTTTGTAAAAGATTTAATTCTTAATATAGAAAAAAATGATTGAAATTAATCATTTAGATTAATTTTTTAAAGTAATCAAGCGTTTAATAGAAAATTGAAATAATGTAAATGAAAAAACTGATACAAATTCATAATAAAATTCATCCCGGGGAAATGTACCAGATTTAAGATTTGCTCTGCTCCATATCCGCATCCGCAAAAGATTAGCATTGATTATTGCGGATAAGATTGCGAATTTTTAAATCGATACGCAAGTTCCGCATTTACCGATGCGGATACGGATATCCTCATCCCCTTTTTCGCTGCGCGTCTCGCGGGAAATATATGAATCCGCATCAACTCTGGTTCAAACGCAATATCTTGTTGTGTTTATGTTTTATGTTAGAGTGTGCTGCAATATATTCTAAATTTATTCATTTGTTCACGGCTATAGTAAATTTTTTTTACATATCGGAAAATCTCCATTACATAAACATAGTTAAATACACATAGATCTGGGTATTAAAATGTTCGGTTTTAATGCAAAAAGTGTAATTAAAAAAATATAGTATGTCTACGGCATAACAGCTAGGCATGTTGTGTACAATTATTATGTGAATGATGGAATATATATTTTTTTCGTTGGGATATTATAATTTTTAACAGAATAATAGGGTTTACAGGTAGGTGTGCAATTAACATAACCACGAAAGTAAGTACAGTATTAAGAGGCAATAGTAGGTACCCCAAAAATGTACAATTTTTCACTTAGCACGTTTAAACTACGATAAATTTTGTCTTAAGGCGCTTGGAGTCGTCAAAGTTGTTGGCAGTCTGGGCGGGGTGTAGCCCCGCTACACTTGTGCCGCATATCGGAATTAATATATCAAAATTTTGAATGAAAATGTTGATTTATTTACATAATACCTACACTATGTTGTGTTTAAAGTACAACAGATTCTTAATTTTTTAGCGTGTAAATATTTCCAATCGCCGTACCCGCTTAGGAGCAGCACAGGAATTCAAGCCAAAAAACACTGGTTTTTTTTAATTTTTTTATTTAGAAGTTTTGATGATAAGAACAAATATTTATCAAATGTTCTTTAAACTTTGATAATTCATATATTAGGAGCTGGCGAACAGAACCGGATTAGTATAAATTTCAAACACTTTTTTTGAATCGTGGTGTTTTGATCCAGTTGCGTCGATCCCTGTAATAATTTTCAATCAAAACTGGCTCTAAGTAGGACAAAAATGGCTTTTAAAGTGCGTTTTCAAACGAAATCGGATTAATCCACTACCAAAGATATTAAAAATTCTATCATATCTATTTTTGGGTATTGCCCGTGGTCCACCTTAATTCTAAAGCGGACTTAGTCCCTTTGTATTAAGTGTACTTGATTGTAATTTTTATATTTTAAAGATGACAAAAAGAATAGTATCCTGAGTTTCTTTCGGGGTTTCTTCTCAGGATCGTCATCTTGGCTTTTTTTCCCAAACCCTAGTAAATTTAAATTTATAATGAAGATCATAAGAGTTTCTTGAGAAACCTAATTGATAAATAAATATTTTGATTTTGATTTTGGCATTCATAACTTTAACAAATTTTCAATCAAAAGCGGACAACCTCAGTAAAAATAAAATATTATATAGAAAATGTTTATATTTTTGCACTGTAAACCAGGAATAATACTGGCAACACTAAATTTCAATTTCATTACAATAAAACTTTAATTTTTTTTTATCTTCTATATTTTTGTTTATTTTCTATGTGCCTTTTTTTGAAAAAAACCGGATTTGTATAGCATTAACAAAACCGGACTTGGCCCATGTTTGCAAACATAACCGGATAAGTCCAAAGTTTTCAAACAATATCGGATAAGTCAATTTCTATATCTTGAATAACTTTTAGAATTTAAAAGTAAATTAAATATTAATTAGTTAATATTAAAAGTTATGTATTAAATCTCTTCCATACAGTAACATTAGTTTTTTCGCCGTCCTGTAAAATTTCATTTCTCGGACAAATCCGGTTTCCTTCCCGAGCTCCTCATATATTTTATTCAAGCTTTTTGGTCTAACCATAGACGAGGAGTAACTAGGCTTAAGAAAGTACCCATTTGACGTCACTAAGCGCCTTATGTCTTTATACCTATTACAATTATATATATAATTTACTATTACATCTATTACATATTATCTATAATAAGTACTGTGCCTACTTTCACACCTCTTACCACTAGTCATACTATAGCATTAAAAATGGTGGTTCACCAAGTGATATACCTTACCGTACCATCATGTTTGGATTTACAAGTACCTACATATATAAAAAAAATATATAATAATACACTGTAATACACTGATGTACCTACAGATACCTACAAGAAGGAATTGTAAAATAATCAATCATAAACATTTTAAAAATCTGAGTAAAAAATAGAAAATTATTATTTTTCTTATTTTTTTTCGTCCTTTATTACCCTCTTCTAGTATTTGTTAGGTAGAATACAACGATATAATTATGCAATATGTTTTATAATAGGTATTATAGATTTTTTAAATAGTTGTGTATTACCTATTGATAAAATATCAAAGACTTCAATTGTATGAAATTTTGTTATGTTTTATTATATTAATCTTAAATTATGTCTCATAATAATCTTTATTGCAATTTAATATAGAAATTGCTGTCAGAATATTTATGTAGAACTAATGCACGTTCTAACCAAGGAGTTTTTGCTATTTAAAAAAAAATAGACGTTTAACCGTAGATGGAAGGAAAAAATAATAATGACTCATTAGGCGCACATAGACCTTATATACTGAGTCCAATGAACTCGGTATCATTCAGTCTCTCAAAGGACACTGTCTTGGATGCACGTGTCAACGTATGACCGTATATTAAAAATATGGACAGCGTTTTTGTGGAAAAATTTGAATACGTTTGTTGATTTTCTATTATTACACGTGTTCGGTATTTGTATTTGTAGTTGTAGGGATGCGTATGTAGGTATACAGGTTTATGAGGAGGCTCATTTGTCTATTACTTAATGTAAGAAAGTACCGTATCATGCTTTTTGCTTCCATCTATGCGTTTAACCAATGAATTTTTTTTTAGTTTTACTAAACTAGCTGAGTGAAAATCAAAAATTGGGCATTAAGTTACGGGCAATTCTCCGTAACTTAATTTGCAAGCGAGCGAAGGAAGGAAGCGAAGAACGCGTTTTCCTTATTACCATAATTGACCAACATTTTTGTTCCGATCACCAAGTCTAGTAGAATACAAATATAGGTGGATGCGTTCAACTCGTTGTTGGAAATGAAGTAACTATTGAAATTTAAAATTTACAATAAAAAGAATTCAATGGTTTAATGAATAAATGTTATAATTTCAGTATCGATTGTTCTAAGACAAAATTGTGATCAGCACAATAAGAGAGAAGAACCCCACAAATAAAATTCCCAGTATATTATTTATTTATTTATAAATGTCGTTTGACTATAAATTGTGTGAATTATGTTATAGCAACACTGAGTGTTCATTTTTACTTCGATATTATGAACAATGTTAAATTAATTCCCAGTTTTTTTTATTATTGTTTATAGTCAGGCAATGAGTATGACTCGTTATCTGCAATATTAGTATTTGCAATTCTATTGTTGTAATGCCAAATATAATTACTACGAGTTACATTTACATGATGTAAATTTTCGAATATTTTTTATTTTATTTATGTTAACTTTTTAAGGTTGGTAACACTGACACAGTACCGGATCGTTCAAAACAAATATACGTAATTTTTTATACACTTAAAATGAATAGGGGCCTTATAAAAAAATTATATTGTTATCTTAGTGGAAGAGAAAAAAAATATTTTTAGAAGTGTACGTATAATATTTTTATAACACAGAGAAAGATCTATTTTTGTTACTCGTTTTCAAGTAATTGCATTTTTATTAGATGTTGGTATATTACCAACATCTAATAAAAATGCAATTACTAATTATTTGAAATAATTTGCATAATAAAATTGAAATTTCAAGACTTCAAATGATACCAGTTGTCTTGTCATCTAAACGAGACAGTGCAAAGAATGTAAACAAATTTTCAAGAGTTTTCAAGGTAGCTTCCCATACCATGAAACAGATAGCGCCAGCCGCTTCGTCTGAGGGAAAAGGACAGACAGCCGGTTTGTTTACATTGTTTGCCTTGTCTTCTTGGCTTTACTATAGTAGCGTGCATTGTAAATACTGTTTTTATACTACACGTTGAATCGATTTTTTTTCTTGAATGTTATATGTATTTGTATTTGAATTGGAAATATCTAAAAAAAAAAACAACAGTGAACAAACAGTGATTTACGGCTCTTCATACAATTTTTAAGGCACGTAATGAGTCATTTGTGATGAACAACGAAAAGTAAACGTATTCCCAATTTAAATACATATATTTGATATCAAAATATTTAGTATAACCGGTAACTAATTCATATAAATAAAATAATAACTATAAACATTTTGTACCTGGTTTATGATAACATATGTAATTCGGTCTTCATTGTAATAAATATTTTGGACATTAATTTTCTTTTATTTTTATTAATGGGTTTTTTATAAAACTATAGGCTTCGTAAGAAGCTATAGGCTTCTAACTATAGGCAACGTCGCTCAACGAACTTTGGACAGGACTATGCTCTGTCCAAAGGCTTGTTGTGGTTACAACAAGAGATCGAATCAGAAATGAGAAGATCCGTAGACGAACGAAAGTTACCAACATAAGCCGACGGATCGGTAAGTTGAAGTGGCTGTTGGCAGGACATATAGCAAGAAGAGTCTTGGGAAGCTGGGGCCGGAAGGTTCTAGAGTGGAGGCCACGGACCGGTCAGCGCTGGGTAAGGTAGGATAATGAGCTTTGGCATCCCTTACTCACTCACCGAAACAACCGCAAACATGTAGTTATTTCACGGTGTTACTGTCGCCAGACGGGATGCCCAGATGACTGCATAACGCAGAGTGCCCTGCAATTATTGATCCAGACAAGAGCCAACTGAAAAGTTCATTTCAAAGTTGACTCTGCCGGGTATCGAAACCCGGGACCTCTGAGACGAGCGTTAAAGCAAGAACCATAACATTTTGTTGGTGTTATGGTGACTGTGACTTTAAAATATTAAAAAAATCTTTTTTTTAACAAAACATTTTTATTAAATAACGGGTACATTAAATGCGTCGCCCATTTGGTGTGGATTGTATACAGAGCCCAATGATCCAGTAGTAATATCTTTACTGTCCCCTTGTTTGTAGGGATGATGAGGTGGAGCACCCATCCATTGCGGGTACCAGTATAGACCCTAGAAATTGTAAAGTAAATAATATAAATTTTAATATTTGATAACACTTTAATCCTATTATTAATTATCATAAATGCGATAGTGTGTGTTGGGATGATCACAAACCCCCATCACTTCCTACGGCTGGGATGATAATAATGACTTTAATTCTATTTTTTGGGGATTCCCATGTACTACATACTTTTTTATCTCGATGTCATCTGTTATTTTAGAACGCGGTAATTTAAATCTCTCATTTGCGTTATTCGATGCAGTTGTAAGGGATCTGTTTCGATGAACAAAAACCTATCCTGAGAACTGTCCCTTGAGTGTGCAGGCAAATCAACAGTAGATTCTTTATCTATACCTACTATCTATACTATAATAATAATAAAAAAATTTAAGTGTCCGTTTTTGCAATGTTTAAAATAACTTCTTTTTTTACTAAATATACTTGTATTAAAATACATACGGTAATAATTTAAAAAATCATTTTTTTAATTTTTGTTTATTTTTTCCGGCTAATCTCCGAAACGGTTGTGCCTATGTATTTTCACGAGACTTTCACTGGTAGGTAACTGAAGTTATAAGATGTTACTTAGCTTATCAGCTAATTTCATCTTCAGCAGGATTCAGCTAGCGCCTAATAAAAGGTATAAGTAAATGAGAAAAGTTGATGCAAACCTTATTTCCGGCTCCAGAACAGCTGAATCTATATTCGTTAATGTAGAGCGGATCTAAGTAACTGATGCCAGCTATTGATCCATAATTGGGTGGGAACATATACCAGCAACCTTCTAAAGAGTCTGAAAACAGATTAAAAATCAGTATAAGTTAATAATTTAAAAATTATCTGCCAAATAAATCTGCACAAAATTTGATCACTGACGTATTGCAGTAAGCTCCCGTAACATTTAGTGTTTGTTTCATTCCAATCGGTTTACAAACAAATAAGCTACGCCCTGTTTTAGAAACGCTTACGAAGTCGCGGTCACAGCTAGTAATTAATATATTCAAGTAAGGCCAACGAGACAACGCAAAGAATGTAAACAAACTTTCAAGGGTTGTCAAGATGGCTTCCTATACCATGAAACAGATGGGGCCGGCCGCTTGAGTGTGAGGGAAAAGGACAGAAGGCCAGATTTGTTTACATTGTTTGCGTTGTCTCTTAGGCTTTACTATAGATCCTTTAATTAAAGTCTTGTTAACTTACACGTGATATTAGTAACTTCGGCAAAGGGCGGCGGCACCGTAGAGAAGTAAGCTTCTGTGGTCGACCTCTCCACGAAAGGTGGGACTGGTGCTAGCGTCGTACCAGGATCACCAGGTATTATAAATGGTCCTTAATTAAAAATAATTATTTCCACCTGTTAGTGCTTTGCTATATTAATATGCTGTATCTTAACGCATCCTTCGGGCATCGGCTCCATTTATTAACCGACGCAAAAGAGGGCCGACACCTCCAACTAAAAGTGTTTATCGATTTTCCTGTGTGGATATAATGATAGATCTAGAATCATTGCTTTAGTTTCTAAAGATCTTTACAATCCTGTAGGTCGTGTTGTTAATGTGTTATCTCTCCTATCCAATTATCTCTGGTCGATTCCTAGCAAGATTCCTGGTAGGTCTCATTATAAAATGTCTGAATTAGATTAATTTAACTGACAAGAAAAGTAATGAAACAAATCATAGAGATCAGGGAAAATTTAATAAATGAAAAGTCAACGCAACGAGAATTGAATGCTCTATTTATTAATGATAGGAAGAACAAGCTATCATCGAAATTTATAAACCCTCGACTTTCTATTGAGGCCAAATACGCTATCTATATCGGCTGTAAATTGTTAAGGGGTTGTATGGATCCCGAAGACTACTTGATCTTACAGCATCAGGTCAAGGTTAGCATGTCATGGAAATTCCACTGAAGTATAGCAAAATTTACAACATTCGAACCTGTGAACGTTTGTGAAATCCCTTCCCTTTGCAACTATAGGAAATGGTCTTCAAACGTCAGAATATATCTTCATAAATTACGTCCCGATCACGTCAGCTTTCAAACAAAAAAAAAAAGACTAAATAGAAATCGGCCCATCCCTTTGGTAGCTACGATGCCACAGACAGACACATACACAGATATACAGATACACATTCATGTCAAACTTATAGCTTCCACCGACACCGACATTCGAGAAACCGGTCTAAGTATATTTTGTAGTGATTTATTAATGAAAATTTTACACAAAAATTCACAAGTCCCTGTCCACCCTTACCTCCGTAAAAATTGGTATAATTCCACTCGCAGACATGATGGTCACACACTAGCGGTGTGTAAGGTTCCTTAGTGTAGTATGCGTGTCCGTTTGGCATTATCTAGAGCATAAGCTTATATTAAATACAATACCATACTTATTTTTAAATCCTATTGATATTATAAATGCGAAAGTTTTATACAAACTTTTTGCCGTTTTTGCGTTTTTCACACGCAAAAACGGGTGAACGGATTTGGATACCTTTTATCCTGAAAACATGTTCGCTTCGAAAAACTAACTACAGCGCGTACGAAATCCCCGGCACTGGGTATTATTCAACAATAAGCTTTATTAGTTTAATAATAAAGCTTATTATTGAATAATACGTTCAAGTACTACGTAACGTGATTTAGGGGGTATCTTGTAAAACGTTACGATGCTTTACAGGTGCGGGAGGGGAATCCCTCGAGTGTATTGTACGTCATTTTTATTTTGTTCTCCAAAGTTGGCAACCCTTTTCGTTGGTAAAAATGGTCACTTGGTAAACTTGGGACTAAAGGTAACGTTTAGGGAGGGTACAAAAAAACGTTCGGCGCGTTACAGGGTGGGGAGTGCGTTACGTAATACTTGAACGCCCCCTTACCAAAATCGTCACAGATTTTTTTAAATGCAATAACTTTCTTTTATTCCTTTTTTAAAACCAACTTAACGTAAAAATCGGCATACATGTTAACTGTCTACTAGCTACCTTCGCCTATTAACACAATCAACGCTGTAGTGGTTGCAAGTGCGCTGTCCGTCGCAGAGCGAAAAACCGATGTAGACTATATTCTCGAATGGAGGCCACGAATTGGAAGATGCAGCTTGGGACGCCTTGCAGCGGCGGACAGACAACCTGAAAGGCTTCGTAGAAAGCGACGAGCCTTGGAAGAGGTCTACATCCAGCAGTGGACAGACAGAGGCTGATGATGAAGTACGATGCGTATACACTACAAGGCTTTCAAGGCCTTGCGAGTATAGTATATTAATGCTTTCAGGGTGCTGTTGTGTTAAGGCTGCTTTGACACTGCTGTGCTTCTCCTATCTCCTATGTTTACAGAGGCACGTACAATTTCCATGTTAAGACACAGATAGTTTCAATAGGCAAGAGAACTGCCTCATTGCTAAAACACTTACGGGGAAGCGGTAATTTATATTTAAGCAATTCATAAAATGTTCCTAGATATTAGTATCTATCATATCTAAGGGGTATTATATCGTATATTGATATAGATACCCCTCCCTTCTGGAAGAGACACAGCCCACAGGCTGACCGCCTGTCTGTTTCACTACTAACATCTTCTAAACCACCCAACGAATTTTGTTTTATCATCGTAAAATAAATTCAACCAACCAACATAAAGTCGTGATGTCTAAATCGGACGCCTTCAATGTTGAAATCCAAAATGAATGAGCCGGAAGTAATGATGCAAGAAACGGCTGTCAATGGTGGAAGTTTGTACATCACTAGTCCACACTTTACTATGGCTTTCGGCAAAGTAGAAACGTCTCGAATGTGCTGCAATGATTTCTTGAATGGAAACCTGAAAGTTTCACATTTGGGTGAACATTTATTTTGTACTGGCACAGCACACTGCATTTCCCAGTCATTAGGGCACCCCATCTGGCGGCAGTAACCACCTCTTACAGAAGACCACCGTGAAATAACAGCATGTGTGCTGTTGTGTTTCAGTGAGTGACCAAGGGATATAAACATACAACATTTCGGGGATAGTCGCATTTGATTTAAAACGCAGGTGGTCTATGGTAGCAACTTGTCTAACTGTATGTGCTGTCTAAGTATGTCGCATTTATAATATTATTAGAATTAGGATGTGCCCTGACCATTGCCACTTTAACTTATAACTAAAATTAGTATTAATAGACTTTTGTTTGTTCTATGGCAAACCACATCAATTTGTTTTTGTTTTTAGGCACTGAGGAATTTTGGACGAAAAGATGTTTCGGAGCTTCTTGAACGCTGTTCTTCCGAGCTGAATTTGACGATTGACTCGAAGCTGGCTGTACCTAATTAGACTGTTTATCCCAAGTATATGTACTCTTATATGTGGTAACCACAACATGAACATTAGACATAACTTTCGTAATGTCTGTCTGTCTGTCGACATAAAATCGTTATGTATTCCATAGCTAGAAGTGTTATACTTAATTATATTAAAATATAATTAGTAGGTACCTAAAAATGCAAATTCCCAGATGGCACTCCAGTCCGTGAATGTAATTGTCCATAGAAAATGTCACAGTGGGATCTTCTTCCAGATAATACTTGTTGTCGTCCATGAAATGAATGAATCCCAGGAAGTGGAAAGCCCTGTCGCGACAATATGGCGCCGGGCCCTTGCCCATGTTGTAAATGTCACTATATAACTCCGAAACGAATATGTACACGTTCTTCCCGCAATAGAATTCTAGAAGAGATTATATTGTTGATTATAATCCGTGTTTATCTTAGCTTATGTGTACAATTTTATAAATACGTACCCAGCACACGTCCTGACCAAACCTAAAAAAAAATCTGTAATCCGATTGCAGTGCTACTACCTATTGGGTACAATCTATAATATAAAAATGAATCCCTAAATGTGTTGCTAAGCGCAAAACTCGAGAACGGCTGGGCCGATTTTAATTCTGTCTTCACTCATGGATAGAGGGATAATCAGGGAAGGTTTTTACGTAAAAAAATGCACCCGGGCGAAGCCGGGAACGAGTCGCTAGTTGGGAATATAAATCATCCAGTTTACACCACCATCTGTTAGAAACTTATGGAATCTACAATCCTTTGTCCTATAAAAATCAAGATAAATTTAATTTCACATAGTGTGAAAAAATTCATTAATATCTGTTAAGTAGTTTCCGAGTTTACGAGATTTCTATGGTCTATCAAGATCGTTAGTCTCCTAGGACATGCAGGTTTCGTCACTAATCGTCACCGTTGGAGTAAGTAATCATTATTTCTAATTCACACGTGATATCGAAGAGAACTCAGGATATTATTAGGGTTAAGATTATTGTTACCTTGACTCAAGTAAAACTCTGAAGGCACCTCACCGCCACTTGCAGAATTGAATGCTGATACTCTATCACTTTTAATAGCGTTATGGTTTTCGTATAGAGTCAACATGTTATCTATTGCATCGTCTAAAGCTATTAATAACACCTGAAAACACAAATACATAAAGACATAAAGAGAAAAACATATGACATAAAAAAATAATAAGTTTTTTTTTTTTTTAAAGTAGAGATGGGTTTGCTCTTGGCCAACATCCAGGTGTGTAGCGAAGATGAGGCCTATGATGGAGCGAGCTCACCCAGAAGGTGCCTATTCACTCGAACTTTGAATAGATTCAGGTTATATGTGCTCGGAAATACAGACGCCGGCAGGGAGTTCCAAACCTTGGCAGTGCGCATTATAAAGGATGTTTTAAAGCGCTTGGTCCGAAATAGAGGGATATCGACAAGATGAGGATGGTAACCAGCCGTATGTCTGTATGTCCGATGGAAGAAAGGGGAAGGCGGTATGAGTTCATATAGTAAAAACCATATAGTATGTCTTTCTCCTGCCTTTGCTACGTTTGCATAGTATTTTTCCTTGCATCATCAGTTCAAGAATATGATATCTTTCGCCTCTTATTACGTGCCCGAAATATTACAGCTTCGTTTTCTTTATCCAGATTTGAGTAGCAGGTATCCCCAATTACGAATGACGTCAGCTTGTCTGCCACAGTAAATCATTGAAAAGTAATTGATTCGCAATTTCTTTTACTCACCTTTAATTCCTTTATGTGCATATGTATAAATCTACCCAAATGATCTGTCGCTATGTGTATGTGTTCGTTGATAATATGCTACAAATAAAAAAAAGTATTATTCTTAAATCAAATTAGACTCATTGATTGATTAAAATCATTTAATCTTGTTGCTTAAATGATTTTGATTTGACAAAAATAAAGACCGGCAAGTTTGCTGTTGTTTCGGTGAGTGAGTAGGCAAGGAATGTCAGATAGTCCATTGCAATTAGTCGTTTTTGGAAAATGACGGAATCCAGCTAGAGTTAAATTAATTTTTGCATGCCTACGATAAAAAGGCGAAACATGATGTTCCTTTTAACTTCTTTGTAACACCTTAACTACTATGTACCATGTTTTAGGCAAATAAATACATAAATAAATCGCCGCCACATTTTCTCAAAGTTTACCTGATCAGGAGCTCGTTTTATTTTCATCATTTCTATCTGGTAATGTGCAAGATGATCCAATTTGTCTGTGGGGTCGTGTCCATATATTTCGAAAGCGTCTATCATCATCGCCAATGTTATGTTATCACCTGGTTCTTGACAACACGGATGGTTGCGTATATTGTAACATAACTGAAATTTAAGTTATTTTCTCTTTAAAACACACAGATATACAACCTTAGCCTTGCCATACAACGAGGTAATGCAACCAGCATGCTTAGGACCCTGCCTAGGGGACCGAAGCTTAATATTATTATATATACAATAGTATATATAATATACTAGCTTTTGCACGCGACTTCGTCCGCGTAACTTTATAATTTTAGGTGAAAGAATTTTCAAAATCGGTTCAGTAGTTTAGGAGTTCATCGCGGATAAAAACGTGACACGAAATTTTTATATACCTATTAAGATAACCTAGTTTTAGATAATATGCCTATGCCTGTTCAATAAAAATTACATAATTATTAAAAGTAAAAAGATACATACCGTTAAAGTGAGAAAGCATATTATAAGAACAAATAGAATTCTTAGCGGCTTGTCTAAGTCTAAAATCATTGCCGGGAAGTCTGAGAGCTCCGGTCATTTGTAGACCTAAAGCAACAAGACCTAAGTGGAAATTTTTAACGACCAATTAGTTTTTAAAACAATTTAAAAGAGTAATAAAAGTTAAAATAGTTTGCGACATTGTTAAATTAATTATTATTATTTTTTGGTAGAAAAAGTCTTATACTTAATTTCAGTGATTTCCTGTGAATATTTCAGATCTATCTAAATTAAAGATAATTAATATGTTAATTAATTATCTTTAATTTGTTTAAAAAATAATTTTTATTTTTTATTAGGCAATTAATATTTATTTAATAGGGAAATGGTTTTTCTGTGTGTTTATTCACTGAGTAATTAGTAAATCATGTTCAATTATTCACAATAGGTAACATTTATGTACTATAATTGAAAAAAACTTTTGAATCCTAATTATATATGTATTATTAAAGCGGGGACGCTTTGCACGGAGTTAAAACTTTCAAAATTTCTCCAAATAATCGTCAGATTAAGAATCAGTACGATCAGGAATTCAGGCTGAACTGTCTGTATGAAAGTCGTATATGAAAATGGCAACGCAAAAAATATTTTCTGCGTTAGCTTGCGTTACATCCGAATCATCTGTTTTAAATGGGATCTTAGTTTGGGTTCACACAAGCTGATTTCTCATCAAAAACAGATTGCAAGCAAAAAGCACAACATTACCTAAGCAATACTTTGCAGCCAAAGGTATTGCTCCCGAAATGAATCCCTCCCTCCCAAATAATATCGATCTGAAATCCGCGCAGAATTCCCGCGTCGGCACCGAACGACCTCTATACTAAAGAAAATTGTGCCGGGGAGCCATTGCATACAGGAAAATTAATTTAAAAAAATGTTTAACTCTTTCAAAAGCTTTACCAGAAAACGGTAAATTCTAACCAGTGACACAATACAGTGATTACCGCGTCGAGAACGCATTGAAAGCGCGATACAGAAATGTTATTTTCAATCAAAAATAAACTCAAAATGGCTCCCCCACAGCTCATATTCAATTGATAGGATTATGTAAAATTTTCTTCCAGTTTAGTGTTAACCGTGTCTTCCAATATAAAATGTTCTAAAAGTAATATTTATATATATATATATTAAAAATTAAAGTGTGTGATAAGAATTGTTATAGAAAAAAATCGATGTCTTCCCGATACGTCAATTTTTAGTAGAGACTAAGGAAATAAATTTTTTGCTGCTTTTCTAATTCTAAACGTGTATAGATAAAACTATTATCAAAATGATTAATATGGGTCGTTTTAAGTTGCCACCTATAAAAAATGTTTTGGACGTGGCGATGCAGACAGTCAGACAGCAGGTTCCAGATAAGCAGGGGGCGGGCCGTCCGCCTCAAAATGTCAGATTTGCTAACCAAGGTATGTTCTATTTAAGAAAAAAATATTTTAATTAGACCGTCGAGAAATTAAAGCATTTAATATGCTGTTCTGTTTCGGTGAGTGGGTGAGTGGGTGAGGGATGCCAGAGCTTATTTATTATCTCAATCAATACTAATAATAAATCTGTAAGGGTCGGTCATGGAGTAAGTTACTTTGTTTTCAGAGATATCGTGTTTATAGTGTACTAAATTGACGATTTTTAGAAATTTTTTCTGTATGTATGTACCTCCATAACTCTGAAACGAATTAACTGATTTTCATGAAACTTGCTAGATAAACATTTGGACGTACGGGACACAGGATAGGCTACTTAATATTTTTCAACGCGGACGTAGTCGCGGGCGCCAGCTAGTCCTTAACTCGGCGCTAACCGAATAGATTTAAAATTTGAAGGTTTTTCTTAAATATTGTGTATAATATAAAAAATAAATTAAAAGTAGACGATCAAAACTTTAGTACAGAACTTAAGTTAATTAATAAGCTTAAAAACAAATGTAATTGGTCGCTGAAAGTCTGAAAATGTTTACTATGACGAATACGTTCTCGCCTAAATAGTATCTGCGTATACGCAGATATGGGAGAGAGTTGCGAGTTGTCTACGATGAATGAAACAACATCTCCAACGTACCAGTCCACGAATCCAACAAACCCGTTCCTTAGCGGCGAACTGCAGGCCGAAGATTCATTCACGAGCTACCAAAACACGTATCCTCAACGTGATGGCGCAGCACGGTGAGTAGACACTACATTTTTATACGTACAAAGCTGGGAGATTTTTACTAATCTACACTAATATTATAAAGAGAGAAGATTTTGTATGTTTGTAATAAATAAACTCAAAAACTTCTAGACCGATTTTGAAAATTCGTTCATTTATATAAAGCTACATTATCAACGAGTAACATATTTAGGCTATATTTTATAAAGTTATGGCAGAAGTTATGACAGACAGGTTGAAGATCAACTTGATGGTAGGTGGTTACCATCGCCTAAGGATACCAGCAACACCAGAAGGGGTACAAGTGCGCTGCTGACCCTGCAGGAATTTGTGTACTGCTCGCTTGAAGATGTCAATATTGTAGCTAGATGGAAATACCTTAGAAGGGAGATTATTCCAAAGTTAGAGCAAGTTTTTTATTTTTTTTTTTATATTTTAATTAAAGAAATATTATAATGCCAAGGTTGTAAAAGTTAACAGACAGGACCCTATTTAGATAATGAATTAATATTTTCTATTTGAAATTTGCCTTCTTAGGACTC
Source organism: Synanthedon andrenaeformis (assembly GCA_936446665.2). Lineage (NCBI taxonomy): Eukaryota > Metazoa > Arthropoda > Insecta > Lepidoptera > Sesiidae > Synanthedon > Synanthedon andrenaeformis. The sequence goes on from OW387798.2 coordinate 3,979,671, forward strand.
AAAGTATGCAGAGCGTTGATTTCTACGCTTCTTCCGAAGAAGGAGGTTTCGAAGAATGCGGTGGAAACTCAGGGGCGAAAATCGATGAGTTTCAAGCTGCTTGGAATGTTACTAATGCTATTCAGGTAATATATCTAAATACTGCACATTATTTCAGCGCCTTGTTTTGTAATTAACATATATACTTAGGTAAATCAGACTGTAAGTAATCCTTAGGTTAGGAATATATTAGGATTAGGAATATCAATAGGAATATATTAGATTAGGAATCGTTGGTTGTTGAAACAAAAAATATGTTATCACATAAATAAGAACTAAGAAATTATTTTTTTAAGTTTAGATTAGTGAAAATACAAGAGAGTGAAAATAATTGCTGGGTTCAGATTTACCTGGGGTATTTCCTTTACGGTTATCCCAAGTGATCATTATATCTAACCTTAAGTGTCCTGTTTAGGCAGCCGATGTTCGACTTTATAATATTGACTGTTACGTAAAGTTCCATTAAGCTTCCAACATATATAATAATATGCTTCTTTACTAAGTAACAAGCAACAACTCTAACTCTTACTAACTCTAACTGTAACTCTTTACTAACTCAAAAATTAAATTTACAGGGTATGTTCGTCGTCTCCTTGCCATTCGCTGTTCTCCAAGGAGGCTACTGGGCCATTGCCGCAATGATTGGAATCGCCCATATTTGCTGCTACACCGGTAAAATCCTGGTTGAGTGTCTCTACGAAGATGATCCAGTCTCAGGACAACGAGTGAGAGTCCGAGATTCGTACGTAGCAATCGCTAAAGAGTGTTTTGGTAAAAAGTATGGTGCTAAGGTTGTCAGCATTGCTCAGATAATCGAATTGCTCATGACTTGTATCCTATACGTGGTTGTCTGTGGCGATCTCATGATAGGCACATTCCCTGATGGCTCCATTGACACCCGTTCTTGGATGATGCTGACAGGAATATTCCTTTTGCCTTTGGCGTTCCTGAAGTCTCTCAAAAGCGTAAGCATGCTCTCCTTCTGGTGTACCATGAGTCATCTGATAATAAATGCAATAGTTATTGGATATTGCATTCTCTACATTGGCGATTGGGGATGGTCCAAAGTCAAATGGAGTTTGGATTTCGAAAATTTTCCGATAAGTCTCGGAGTTATAGTGTTCTCGTACACCTCCCAAATATTTCTTCCCACTCTCGAAGGCAACATGGAGGATCGATCGAGGTTTGAATGGATGTTAAATTGGTCTCACATTGCAGCCGCCGCGTTCAAGTCTATATTCGGATACATCTGCTTCTTAACATTCCAAAACGACACCCAACAAGTCATCACTAATAACCTCCGCTCTGCTGGATTCAAAGGGTTAGTGAATTTCTTCCTTGTAATCAAAGCTGTGCTCAGTTATCCTTTACCCTATTATGCAGCCTGTGATTTGTTAGAACGTGCTCTATTCAGAGGCAAACCGAAAACACCTTTTCCCACGATTTACGTGTTGGATGGAGAATTGAAAGTGTGGGGCCTCGCTTGGAGGCTCGGTGTTATAATGTTTACAATCATGATGGCCATATTCATCCCACACTTCACGATACTCATGGGTTTTATTGGCAGCTTCACCGGAACCATGTTAAGCTTCATTTGGCCAGCTTACTTCCACTTGAAACTCAAAGGCAATCAGCTAGAGAGCACTACGATTGCCTATGACTACTTTATCATTGGCCTCGGTGTTATATTTGGCATTATCGGTATGTACGATTCCGGTTCCGCTCTCGTCAAAGCTTTCAAGATTGGCTTGCCATTTTAATTTGGGTAGATTTTAGGTAATTGTTGAACTATTTTTAGTGCAAATACTCGGTAATGTATAAATTTTATGCGGCTGTACTGGTATACTATTTGGGACTACAGTTAAAAGGGTTGATTTGCTTTACACTGTATTTTACTTTTCCAAAAGGCTTTCTTATAATCTTAACTCCTTAACGACTAATTAGAGCATTTAAAATTTAATCTAAACTTAAAATTTTGTGGAAGCTCTACAAATATTTATATTCTGGCTTGGATTTTAATTTTAATTTTCCACACTTTTCTTTATCTTCCGATTAATTTGTTTTGTTTTTTCAAAAAAGTAATTTATGATTCATATGACTTGAAATGTGTCCTATTGTACTGCTATGGCCAACATAATGCTCGTTGATATCTAGTCTGATGTGATCTTTGCTATACCTATTGTTATCTTTCTCGTGAAACCGGATAAAGGACCTACCCTAATTCAATTCCAATTTGAATGAAGCAGATTCCTTCAAATTTCTCTCAAAAATAAGCGAAAACAATTTTATCATTTCGGTATGGGTTCATAATTTTACCCTCCACAAATTAATAGACTACACAAATTAATAGACTATACATATATTGGTTATATTAGTTTATAATTGGAAAGAAATATAGTGTTCAGAATCGTCATCTGTTATGTCATCAATTTATAGCAGTCTGACGTCAGTCCTTACAGAAAAGCACCATGAAATAACAGCGTAAGTACGCGCTGCTGTATTTCGGTGCGTTAGAAAGAGATTTCTGAGTCCTTATACGGATGAAGCATATGGCATATGCATATGGGCATATTATGGCATATGTATATGCATGAGGCATATGGCATATGCATGTGGGCATATGCATATCCTCTCTTTATTTCTTGTCCTTTATCTAACCTTTTTAAAGACGGCTGCTCAATTTCGTCCCCTTTTTGGTTTAACTTGTTTTTATAGGCGACGGTGCATCTATCACCAAGAAACTGTCAGTCTACTTGCCACTCTTTACACATAAAAAAGTAGAAAGAGTGTTCAGTAAAGAATCAAATTAACATATTTTTTTAAATGACTCAATTTTTGGGTTTGTTTTTGGCTAGTGTTTTTGAAATATAGGTACTTAAAAACCTTTAAAATGTTTATGTCCCGTTTGACGACAACAGAAATAGTAACTAAACAAGTATAATAGCGTTTTAGAGTGTATAATATACTAACTTAAATTAAGTATCCAAAATTGTTATCTTAATATTTGATAGATATTTGAAACGTGTCTTCCATTTGATATTTTTACGTAGTTAAATGAAAAATAGCTGATGTATAGATAAAAGTATATAAAATATTTGAGACAAAAAAAAACCTATTATATGTCTTCCGATTCCTCCAAATTGATATAACAACGAAAGTCTTCCATTGAAATATAAGCTGTATAATTTGATAGAGAGAGTTCGATTTACTATGAATATTATTATATACATTATTCATAACATACCTATATCAAATATATTATATTATCAAATAAATGTTTTGATTACATTACGTTATGAAACTTAAGTAGGTATTGTTTTAGAAAAGTGTATTAGAAATATGTGCTATTACAGTCATGTATAACGAAATTTATAAAAGACTAGTTTTTGCTTGCGACTTCGACCGCGCTCCTTTTTCTAAAATATTTATTTACTCAATCTTTATTGCTCACTAGTGACCCGCTTCCGACTTCGTCTGGGGTGAAATTTGTACATATACAAAACTTTCCCGTTTATCCATTTTTCCATGATTGAAAACCGAATTAAAATCGGTATATACGTATATATTCTTGATTTTTATATACAAACAAGAAGATATATTTTTTTCAAGCGCTGAATTTTTACTTTTATTATTAGATTATTCCTCAGGAACATTACCTACCTACTTTTTTTGATAAAGTATTTTCCGAGATTGCGATAAACGAACATTAAATATTATTACAAACTTTTCATGGCTAACAATTAATAATTTGACAATAACATTGACTCAAAATATAAAATATTTAATAATAATAATAATAAATAATCATTATACACAATCATAATTTATTTTATAATTATATAATTATAAATTGTTATTGCAATAAAAAGAAATTGTTCACAAAACGAGACTATAAAATAATATAAAAAATAATTGACTGATTTTGAATTCGAAAATGTTTACTTCATCATATCTTGTATTTTAACATTTACTTCTTAAAATGTTACATTCTCAAAAAAATGAATTCCTTTTATTAAAAATTAATTAATTATTAATGTTTATTTTTTCCTTTTAGTTTAATTAATATTAACTTTATTAGATTCTAATGAATTTAATAAAGTTCAACATTATAATTTCATTAAATAAAATAAGTTGATTAATTAATTAATATAGTATAAAAAATTAAAAGCAATTTTCAATTTAAAATTCTCTTTTTATATTTTAAATAAATTCTTTTTTTATGCAGTAATTATTATCGAAAAATTATTCAGTGCCTTTAGCCATTTTTTTTTTCTCAAAACATACCTACCTACTTAGTTAAACTTAAGGCGCTTAGAGCCGTCAAATGGGTACCTTCTTAAGCCTACACCTCGTTTATGGCTAGATCACAAAACTTGAAAAAAAAAAAACAAAGTTTCGACTTCATTTCGTGTATTTTGTTTCGTATCACCAAAACTTCTATTTAAAATGTTAATCAGTGTTGTCTGCCTTGAACTCCCTACTGCTCAATAAAGAATATGTTGTACTTTAAAAACAACATAGCATATCGCTGCTTAAATTCAAAAGTGTCACAAATCAAAATTATTTTTTTTTACAGGAGAGCTAACCGAAAAAAAAATTTTTTTGTAATTTTTCTTCTTATTAGATATATATCAAATATATGCATATAACTTATACATAGTTAGAAGCGTATTTTTAAATAGCATTAAATGTTTTAAGTACTTTTATAATAAACTGAATACTAGAAGGGATATAAGCATATAAGTTACTGTTGAATATAAAAAAAAAATACTCAATATGAAATAAAACAACCATAAGTCTTTTTGCAACATACAATATGAAGGATTGTGAGTGTATTTTTGCAATAAAAACATTTTTGGAATTTTTTGATTTGTGGTACTTTTTAATTTAAGCAGCGATATGTAAATCAATCAATATTTTCATTCAAAACATAAGATATACTAACGCCATTGACGACTCCAAGCGTCTTAATAATAATGTCGCTTATGAAACATTCTTTTTATAGTGTTACATGAAACTATTACCTATAACTTGATACGGTTACTTACGAGTAATATGCATGATTTCTAAAGTGTGTTAATTAAGAAATAAGTAACAAAAATGTCTTCCAAACCTATATGTACTTATCAAATATTAATTTATTGTTGTTGAATATAAATATTAAATTAAAGTAAATTATACATGTTAGTATGTAATTATAAGAATGTGTGAGAAAAACTTACCTAAGTATGTGTGTAATGAAATATTTTGCACTAATGCCAGATCAATATACAGGCTGATTAAGAAATTTGGTTTCGATTTTTTTTAACAAAACGCAGTATTGTCCTGGCGACTTGTTTTCCCCAAAACATTGTAATAAAATGTATATTCCAATATGTACATACCTAATAAAGGATGAAATACTTATTTAAAGAGAATATAGGACTTTATTATATTATTTACAAATTAACAAACTGTTATTACACATACATTAAAAAGTATTTTTCTTACTTACATAATAAGACAAGACCAGTTACCTCCATTTTTTAGTTATAAAAATTACTCCTACAACAATGTTGTGTATATTAAACTAGCGTACCTTGCAAACTTCGTACCGCCTCAGAGTAAAAACCAATTCCATATAATAGGTATGTATGAGAAAATTAATTTTAGTCACAATTTTTTTTCTTTAACATTTTATGTGTTTAATAGGTATTTTGTTATTTGGGGCGGAGACAAAGTCAACAAATTAAAGATCATAAAAATCGGTCCCGTCACGACGTAACACGACTTTCTTTTATGTAAGTAAGATATAGATTTAATAACATTAAAGTAGTTTAAATCAAATTTGAAGTTCCAAATTAAGTTCGATCATTATTTTCATAAATCAAGTCGCGGGGCATAGTTTTATAATGATTTTACAGAATCAAGATATGAAAGTTTATAAATCAGCCTGTATATGAAAGTCAATGAAATACAATCTGGGGCTTCCAAAAAGGTTGGTGTTTTATAAAAAAAAAAACTCATTTAGATGTTTGTTCATGAACTAATTTGAGTGAGCTTTTTTTGATTTGTTTAAAATTTATCAAAGCTTAAAATATTTAGAAATGTAATCGAGTGCAATAATAAAATGTAAAATACCTGATATACATATAAATATTTATTATGTATTGTGATGAAATGAACAATTCTAGGTGTGTATTTTAAATAATATAAAATGTTATTCCCAAAATTGTGTTTTATTTTGTAGAGAGCATTATTTATGACCTTTTAAGTGGAGAACCAAGGTATTAGAATTAAAACCAAGATAAGAGGGTGGTTACTGGTGCTGCGAAACGCAGTGTGCCCTGTATATATATATATGTAAAGATATAGCTATATAATAATCTACATCTACACTAATATTATAAAGAGGAAAGATGGATAAACTCTAAAACTATTTAACTGATTTTAAAAATTCTTTCACCTATAGAAATCGGTACATTTAATCAGCCAATGACATTGAGCTGAATTTTATTTATACAAATATATTCCTACGAAAATGCACCGGCTAGTTGGTTAAGAAAAACAATGTAGTCTCGGTTTGTAGACGTAGCTCTAAGGGGTGAGTGTTTGCAAACGTGTACACAAATAAAAGTAGACAAATGGTCCTACGTAAAGCGGTTATTACACTATACAATTTGTAGGAAACCAATTTAGGAACCTAAGTAGTGAACTAGTGATCGCACTACACTAAATTGATTTCTAAATCGAACACATAGAATTGAAAATAGATAAAATCTAAATTGGATCCAATCTGTTCTAACTGCGATTACACTTTCCAATTTCCTAAATTGGAATCTTTCAAATTGTAAAGTGTGATAACCGCTTAAGCCACGCATGTCACGCATTATAACACTTGTACTCCAGAATTTGTATGAAAACAAACGACTTAGAACAACCCACACGTGTGACGAGACCTGGGGGCTTAGCCAAGTGTGCTTTCTGTTGGAGATTAAGGAAAAAGTACGTTTTGATGTGAGTATATAGAAAAACCAGTAGTTGCCATAGTTGTAATTTTCAAGTCGTAAATAAAAGATTGATTTGAAAATATATATGTGCTTTAATCAGAATATAAATCTCCACGCCACTGCTCTACATACAAGCGTCGAAACATCAACACTTTCTACAGTCGTTTACGCTACGCTAAGAGAAAAGTTTTATGATTGGTCTAAATTTTATTTTGACGTATTAAACCAATCACCAAGTTTTCTCTTAGCGTAGCGTAGCGTAAACGACTTTAGAAAGCACACGTGGCTCGAATTAAACGTTGGTCCTTTTCATTTATTAGGGTATTCAAGTGTACAAATACCTAGTCTACCTGTCTACTACACAGTAGACTTAATTCACCTTATTAATGGTATCATGAACATAATATCTTCTTGATTTTTTCTTTGTTTTTGCAGCCCGGAATTTTTCATTTAAAAATAAATAACATAATATAAATCACATCGCGATCAGAAATCATATTTCAGATTCATAAGTGCCCCTTTTGAGAAATCAACAAAGTGTGATTGCCAATTTATCTGTTTTGCATACTCTGAACAAGTGTGGACATCAACCCTCCCACATCACACCGCATACGTTGCATACGTGGGACCAGTTTGTCTACCTTTGTTTCATGTTTCGCTTTATGGCAATAAAAATAAAAAACAAATTGGCAATTAATTAATTGTTGAAGAATTGGCGCGTAAGGTTCCTTTGGCGGCCGCCATGTCGGAAAATGGACGCGCTCATCCGCGCATGCGTCATAATCGCGATATGTTTCCTAATATGGACGCGACTCACGGTAAATTTGATTTTTTTTCATCTGTATACACATTTTTAACAGTAAAAATTATTTAGGTATAATTTTGTATATTAATTTATAATTTAGATATAAACAGGCGTATGCTGGTCGCCGCCTAAAATGCTTGTTGTTTTGAACAAAGCAAATGCGACATTAAAGTATTTTATCTGAAAACTAGATCCCTGAAAATAAAATTATTTTTTAAATATATAAAAAAAATACCCTAATCAAAAGTATATTAATACAATAATATATGACTATTATTTCTATTCTACATTTTAGTTCATTATATACCTATTTTTTTCTATTACATATTTTAGTTACCTTACAACATCCGGAACCATCCGTGCTGTCTAGACTCCACGGAGAACCTCACATTGGCTATGATCATAGACGCGTTTGAAATATACGGACACGATCCCACAGACAAACTGGACAATCTGTGGCTCTATCAGAATGAAATGAAATATATAAAAACTGCTGAAGATCAGGTATATCTCTAATATTATAAATGTGAAAGTAACTGTCTGTCTGTCTTTTCACGCCTTAACTACTCAATCATAACCTTAATCATAAAATTTTGCACACATTGTTAAGGGTACCTTTCATCCGAAAAAGGTAGGTACTATGAATGAGTTTGTTTGTTCGCGCCTTAACTAGTCATATGATCAGTGCCGGATTAAAATCCCGCGGGGCCCGTAGCAAATTCTATCAAGTGGCCCTTGGTTTGTATTAGAATCTTCAGTTTAAGGTGTTAAGAGATTACGTGGAATTTAAATGTTAAAATAAAGTGAATTTTCTTGTATATGAAGACAATTTTTTTAAAACTTAAGTAGGTACTACATAACATTTGACCAATATTTTCTGTAATGTTTATTGCAAAATATTGAAAATTTAGCTGTTTAGATGTGGTTTTCGTAAGGTTATGTTTCCCTAAGGTTAAACAATTTTTTTTCATTTAAGATAGGAGCGTAAAAATTTTTTTGCTGAAAAAATTATTTTACGCTCAAGTAGGCATGAGGGGGCCACAATGCGCGGGGCCCGTAGCAATTGCTACTTTTGCTACATAGCATAGCATATGACCACCATGAAATTTTGCATACACGTTGTCAGGGATACAGAAAAAGAAATAGGGTACATTTCATCCAGAAAAAAAGTATTGTACCCGAAGGACAGCCAGTCTGTCCTTGTGTTAGGTGGTTAGTACACTAACCTCCTCACAAAAGACCACCTTGAAATTAGTGGATTTGAGTTGTTGCAATGATTGAGTAACTCATTATCCTATCCCCATCTTCCCCAAATTCCTTTAAGTTCTCAGAGTAGACAGCGTATTGAATTCTCATGTTGCTTCTTCATATAAGCGATGATTGAGGGATGCCAGAAACCATTCGCAATTCTTTCAAAGGGACTGAATGAATACTTAAAACTTAACAATCAATCCCATTAAAAAAATTATCATCGTATTTCTCTTCGTAGGCAATGGTAGTTACATATGTCAGTCTGACTGTCATTCATTATCCTAAAAATATCACACTATATAATAATACACTAGATACCCTATATAAAGTTGATTATATCTACCTAAGATTTTTTGATAGAGATCACAAAAATCAATTATTTTTTTGTATGTCTTCAGTACCAGATCAACGAAAGGATTCATATAGCAACTGACCATTTGGGAAGATTCGTTAAGTTACACATACAGGAGTTAAAGGTAAGAAGAATTAAGGCTTTCGTTAGCACTACAGTGTCGACACACACGGTCAGTAAAAACTGATAGTGATATTGACTACAATGAAAATAGTAGCAATGTCAAAAGTAGTCAATGACAATAGTAGTCAACGACAATAGTAGTCAATGACAATAGTAGTCAATGACAATAGTAGTCAATGACAATAGTAGTCAATGACAATAGTAGTCAATGACAATAGTAGTCAATGACAATAGTAGTCAATGATAATAGTAGTCAATGACAATAGTAGTCAATGATAATAGTAGTCAATGACAATAGTAGTCAATGATAATAGTAGTCAATGACAATAGTAGTCAATGATAATAGTAGTCAATGACAATAGTAGTCAATGATAATAGTAGTCAATGACAATAGTAGTCTATGACGTACGTCATTGGTATGACGTAATAGTGATCTAAAGACTGACCCTCAATGTGAAATCTTAAGTTTTTAACTGACGACATTTCGGGGGTGATTTTTTTTATTATTAAGGTCAACAGACAGGCTGACGGCCCACTTGGTTGGTAGCTACCGTCGCATTATAACACAAGCAGTGTTATAGGCGACGGAAGTTAGTGAAATCCCTTCGTTAACTAGGAAATGGGATGATGGTCTTCAAACGCCAAAATAGATCTTTGTAAATTATATTAAATATAGGTTTAATTTAGATCTCTAATAACTTTAAACAAAAATCATTTTAAATTAATAAATAATTTGTAAATTTACTATTTAAATATGTGTTTATATATTTTCGATGACTGCAGAGCATCTCGGTGGAACGCAGATCTAGGAGACTCATTGGCGACAGTACGCTTTTAAAAACTAATATGCCGAGTTTGGCACATAGACGCAGTTTCCAGTCTATGTGTCTTTTATAAGATGTACTTCGGAGAGTGTGCACGGGAGCTTCATGAGCTCATACCGCCTTTCCCTTTCTTCCATCGGACATACAGACGTACATCCGGTTACCATCCTCATCTTGTCGAAATCCCTCTTTTTCGCACCAAGCGCTCCCTCTTTTTTCCTGCCAAGGTTTGGAAAAAAAAGTTCGCTACACAGCTGGATGTTGGCCAAGAGCAAACCCATCTCTAATTAAAAAAAAACCCATGTATTTTAGCAAAATAAATGAGTTTGAGTTAGTGTGGCTCTATTACTTTCAGGTACTTCTAATAACCCTGGATGACGTTTTAGACAACATGCTGACTATGTATGAAAATCACAATTCCATTGCAGCAGAAAGAAAGGCTTCTTATACTGGTGGACCAGTGCCTATGGAGTTCTACATGAGTCAAGGTTTTTTTTATCTAAAAGTCATTCTAGTGTAGGACGGCAGGCAGGCTGACTGTTCACTTGAAGGTGGGTGGCTACCGTCGCCGGTTTTTTGATTTTGATTTTGATTTTAGAATATCATTGTGGCAAAAACGTGTACATCTTTATGTCGGAGCTGTATAGTGATATATACAATATGGGCCGTGGTCCAGCTCCTTATTGTAGAGACCGATCGTTCATCTTCCTTGGCTTTCTTCATTACCACGACGAGCAGAAGTACTATTTGATTGACGATCCTAGCATTTCGTTTCCCACTGACAACTATTTACACGGCCTGGAGTGCAATATGGGTATTTGCATATTCAGGTAATAAATTTACATAGATATCTCTTTTGGAACTTTGTTAGATCATCACAGATTTAATAAAATTGTTGTTCATCTGTGCGTTTGTGCACGTTAATGCACTCTATTGTAGCAAGATTTTCGAAGTGAAAACTTCTTTAAGAGCGTTGGACATTTTTGAGATGGGAAAAATCGTTCAACTCGCGACCTGTGATGTAACCGACACCTCTGTTGTCAATTATAAAAGAACACAGTAATTTCAAATAAAAATAGAAAACAGCTAGTAATATTCCAAAAAGGTCGTCAACGATTCAAAAGTTAATCACGTAATTGTTCAAGTTTTCACTTCTGTCGGCACTCACGGAGTGCCACTGTTTTTTTTAATGGTAAGGTCGGCAGACAAGCTGACGGTCCACCTGATAGTAGGGGCTACCGTCGCCTATAACACAAAGCAATGCCATAAGTGCTGCAAGTCTACTGCCAACTGCATTAGGATTAAGGATAAGGTATTGGGAAGGAATAGGGAAATAGGCTCTGGCATCCTTTACTCACTCGCCGAAACATAAAAGCACACGTGCTATATTTCACGATCTTCTGTAAGAGGGTGGTTACTGCCGCCACAAAGGCTGCTAAACTGCGAAACGCAGTGTGCCCTTATTATTTACTTTGCAGATCCAGACCAGTCAACTTTAAAAAGTTCATTTCCAAAGTTGACCCTGCCGGGAATCGAACCCGGAAACCCTAGAACAGCGTTAAAGCAGGCACTCTAACCAATCATCCAACGGGCACGTCAAGTGTGGCCAAATGTTGACGTGGCGACGCCAACATTGGCCACACTTGACAAGTCACATTGGCGTTGCAAAAACATCCAACCCAACAATTTACTCGTTTAAAATATATATTTTTAAGGTTTCCATTTAAGAAACTAGTACAAAGGGAGCGCGATATATCGGCAATGCCGAAAGCGATAGTCAAGTGTGGTCTCGTCATGTACAAGTTGCCGCCACTATCTGCTGCCTCATGCATCATCACATCTGGCTCCTTCATACTAGACTTCAACATAGAAGGATTGAGATACAGACACCATGATTTCATACTGGTAAGTAACAAACCATAGATAAAATTATTACTCAACAAACAAATTGGCACACAGATAGTTTGTTTATTAGCTGGATTAAAATATAGGATACTTTTTATCCTAAAAAAAATGTTAGGTTCCTGTGGGATTTTCAAAAAACGAACCACTGCTAATAATGATTTTCAATAAATATTTGTAATCGGAATAAGACCGAACATAGTGTAATTAATTGAAGAGCTGTTAGCATATATTTGACATATGTATACATATATTATGTGCCTATATTGTTTGACACGTTTGGTCTGGTGTGTAGTAACCCTAGCTGTTAACCAAAGGGTCGCGGGTTCGAATCCCGCTAGGGGCAAATGTTTATGTGTTAACATTTTACCTTTGTACCTGAGTCATAGATGTTTTGTATTTATAACTAAACATCGAATTTAGTTTACGCATTTTTTTTACGTAAAAACCTTCCCTGATTATCCCTCTGTCCATGAGTGAAGACAGAATTAAACCAGCCGTTCTCAAGTTTTGCGCTTAGCAACACATTTAGGGATTCATTTTTATATTATAGATAGAAGATATGTATGTGTTTACAAAAAAAAAGTAATCTATGTACTAATCTATATATATACACACACATATATAACGTTTTTATTACGCCAGATAATACCAAACGGTGCCACCTACTACACAAAGGAAAAAGGAACACCTCTTGTATGCGATCATCATGTTTGCGAATGGAACTATACTAACCATTATGGTGGTAAGATGTTAATCTTTTGTACATATTATTATTAATATTATGTATATACCTACATCCTATTAACTGGGACAGTACCTATAAAAGTATTTATTTTGAACAAAATTATTTTGAATAAGTAGTTGACTGCGTTTCTCAGTCATTTGAGCAACCCGTCTGGCGGCAGTAACCACCCCATTACAGAAAACCACCGTGAAATAACAGCATATGTGCTGTTGTGTTTCGGTGTGTGAGTAAGGTATGCCCGAGCCCATTTCCCTATTCCTACCTAATTCCCTTACTATGATCGGCAGTGCATTTGCAACAACCATCTGTCAGCCTGTCTGTCTACCTTGACATATGGAAAAATATAAATGTATGTAGCTACAATGGTTTAATGATTCAATGATGAGCTATCATACATTGTACATTGTATTGTGGTTATTGGTTACTGCAATCTAGACCAAATTGAAACGTTCATTTCCAAAGTTGGCCCAACCGGGAATCAAACCTGGGGCCCCTGAGACGTTAGGAAAGCACCCTTGCCACTCATCCAACGGGCAACGGGCAAGTTAGTGATATGTTTGTTATATGTGTGTCACGTTCACAGGACCTTTCCTGATTCCCGGCGATCCCGGTACAGGAATCGATCCGGTACCTCCGTTCGTTGAAACTACACCTAAACCTGAACCGGAGGACGAGAACATAACAATCCCATGTAAGTAGGTACTCGTCGCATTCAAATATTGAGTAATTTTATATTATATTTTTTTTTAAATAGTTCTCTTAAGCAATTAAATTATTCTTTAGACACATAAGCTATAGTTAAAATTATGAACTAATAATGCTATTGAGCCCAATAACGCTGTATATCTGCTGTAAGTTGGGTGTATCGTAGACTATTTGATGCTACAGCATCAGATCAAGTTTACTATGCTATGGAAATACCACAGGAGTAACAGAAGTTATACAAAATTTCACATTAAGTTACTTTAATAGTAGGGTATTGTTTGTGTATCTACTTTGTCATATCTGCGCCGGGGCACCGAAAACGTGTACCGCAAATCAATGCGGGGTCATTCGCATTGATTTGCGAAAGTCGTTACGATTTTAACCAGTAAGAATCCGGCATAACCCTGCAGTGTCCCCTATACACTCTGCCGAGTAGGTCTGCGCCCTACTGTGTTTGGGCACAGCTCTATTTATAGGATTCATAATAGGACAGGTAGAGCCTAGTGTGGGGGACAGATATATGCTAAAACTAAAGTTGTTATCAATCAATACTAATAATAAATCTGTAAGGGTCGGTCATGGAGTAAGTTACATACTTTGTTTTCAGAGATATCGTGTTTATAGGCTCTATACATGATACTGAAACTAGATTTTTAGAATTTTTTTTGTACGTATATAACTCTGGAACGAATGAAACTTGGTAAATAAACATTAGGACGTACGGGACACAGGATAGGCTACTTAATATTTTTCCACGCGGACGAAGTCGTGCGCACCAGCTAGTTCTGAAATAAATTTCTTTATTCTTTATTTACGGTTACGGCAATGTATGTACCTACTTTTTGGTTCGGCAGACATACTGGATGGATGCCTGTTTATGTACCCACCCAACTATGGGTCAATAGCGGGCAAGAGCTACTTGGACACTGTGGAATTACACGATGACAGGTTCACTTGTAGTGCTGCAAGCGCTAATAAGGTACCTAAATAAAAACTAAAAATTTGACGAGCCCGTTAGATGAGTGGTTAGGGTCGTTGATTTAACGCAGGTCCCCTCCCTGGGTTCGAATCCCAGCGGGGTCAACTTTGGAAATGAACTGTTCAAAGTTATATCTAGTCTGCATGTGGAAAGAGTGGCAGTGCACATGCAGTACCATAAACCACCCCCTTACAGAAGACCACCGTGAAATACTTAACAACACGTGTGCTGTTGTGTTGCGATGAGTGAGTAAGGGTTTCCAGAGCCCATTGTCCCATGTCTTTCCCTTGATCCTTAATCTTACTGCAGTCGGCAGCGTGGTTGCAGCACTTGTGCAGTTGCTTGTGTTATAGGCGACGGTAACCACCTACCAACAAGTGGGACGTCAGTCACTATGCGGGATAATTTAAGCAATCTTGGGCTTGTCAAATATGGCTGAAATCAAAGTGACCGTCGCCTTAATAGAACGTCATTACCCTTACACAGTAGACCATGATGAAATTAAAGCACATGCAGTAAAAACCGGATATAACGACTTCGATTATAGAGACAGATCGGCTACAATGACTAAATAGCAAAGTCCCGGCCGTGTCGTTCATATTGCTTATAACGACTATCCCTTTATTACGACCAATTTTTGTGGTCCCTTGAACCTTTACCTTGATCACTAAACATCACCTGTAGGGTGGCATAGCAATTGTACCCTCTATTAGCTTGTGTATGTACGCGACGGTAGCCAAAAACTAATCACTATGATCGAGTTCACCATCAGCCTACCTGCCTTTATCATAAAAAAATCTGGTCACTTGAAATATATATTTGTTAAAAAAAATTGCAGGGACTTTATTGGTATCCACAATGGATGGGAATGATACCACACCACCCCTACGCGGGTCTTCTAGACGAGAAATCAGGAAACTACTATCCGCATCAGTTGGAAAGTTTTGCAGACACCGAGCAAGATAGTACTTAGGATATAGGAAATAAATTTTGCCCCATATTTAATGAGTATTATTTAAACTATTTAAATTTTAACATACCTATTTGTAATTTATATGTTTTAGTGGAAACTTTGGCTGAATGTTCTTCTTGTATGTATATGTATAATGTGTAGCGAGATATTGTATGTTTCCCTAATATAAATAAAAAAAAAAAACTTCTTATATAATTTACTAGCGACCCGTTCCCGGTTTCGCCCGTGATGCAATTTATTATATACACAAACCTTCCTCGTGCAGCCCTCTTTCCATAAGTATAAACGGTATTAAAATCCGTTTAGTTTAGAAATAGTAGCAGAAGTACCTACCTAGCGGAGAAACAGATGACGGATTTATAATATGTAGGTACAGTCCGGGTACGAAAACCTTTTGAAATTTAAGCACTCAACTGACATCTGACAGACGTTTGAAATGAAATGGTTCTTGTGACCAAATTATCAGTTATGCCAAAATTTCAAGCAAATATCGACCGAACCATTTTTCACCCCGACTGTACCTAGAGATTAAAGTTTTAATAAAAGAAATGGTTACTGTGAGTTAATCGTAACAAATAGAGATATGCCATCGTGGAGTTTTTTTTTAGGATTTCCTTATGCAACGATCGTCGATCGACAGCAACAACGTATATGATTTTAAAATAGTGGGTAGTTTAAGAGCCATTTCACAAAATCGCGCTCCTCAAGTTTAGGTATATTCCTGCGCTCGGCTATCCGGCGCGTCTGTGTATAGAGCGACTATGCAGAAAAGTTTTTTGACCCTTTTTATTAAACAAATTCATTTAATATTTTGTATGGTAAGTATTCATAATTGTATTTTAACATAATAAGGAACCTAGTGGGTAGGTATTAGCTTAGAAATAAACGGTAAGTACTAGAGATATGCTTTTTATTGATGGAGGAAGACATAATAGTCGAAGGTTTCAAGATTTCAATAAATGACAGAATTTTTTTTAAGTAATTTAATAATTATTTTTAATTTTTTAATAATTACCGCTGTTTTAAGTAATTTAATTTACAAGTAGCAGCTGTGTTTATCTATAAGTAGCAGTTGACTCCAAAAATACTGAAAGTCAATTATCCGTCTCCCTTCTACCAGAAGATCTTGCTGAAAAAAAGAACGTAGCTTTAAAATATTTTCAAGATTCTAGTTATACCGGGTGTTACAGTAAGGTTTAGTAATATTTTAGAGTTTAGGGGGTCATTTTTATATCGAGTACGTTGAACTTTATCTATCTGCTGATTTTATTTTCACGATTTCGAAGTTGGCCCCATAGTAAAAGTTGTGTGTATTGATGGGCAGAATGACTCCCTAAAATATTATTACACCTTACTGTAACACCCTGCTAGGTAAATCACATTATTATGACATCAAACTTACAATTGAGCTTGAATTTAAAAATAAACAAAACATTAAATTTTCCACATAAATAAATAAAGAGATAAAGATAAACAGAAAAAAAGATAGAGATAAATAGTTAAATAGATAGATAAATAGACAAACAAACAAATAAATTAATAAAACAGCTGATCGACTTACTATGGTTCTTCAAAAAACTTAGTTTACATGTATCCTGTTCTATGGTATATGAATTCTCCTCAGGGGTGTTTTATTTATTTATTTATTTATTTACACAAACTTACATTCTCAGACACCCCATCGAGTTTTTCGTTTCTTAATTCTTTAAAAAATAAATTCCAATTAATTTTGGAACATTTAAAATAAGAATAGTCAATAAAATAAATGAGTTCAAGTACCTTGTTTCTCTAGCTTTATCTAAGGCTTCATTATTACGACGTTTTCTTATTTTAAGACAACGGTAATATTTTTTGTCTTTTCGCACCATTGCTGAAAGTGATTAAGAATATAATCAATACTATCCAATGAATATCACAATCTAGTAAAATATATATTTAAAAAAATGCTTACTGGATCAAAAATATTCGAACGTGGCGGTCGCGCTATATTTTGCACAGACACGTACGAACGGAGCGCGGGAAAAAGCGACACAGGTCCGCCTCGGAGAGCGCTTCGCGCGGTACTGATCGGTGCGCACGAATACATCGGAATATATATTGGAATTGGAACTAAATAATATAGCATTATTATAAATTATAAGACTAATTTTTTTTAGGATCCTGATTGGGCAAGATCCCAGTTTCATCTGGTGAAAGTTTTGATTGGAAATAACGTTCAGTATAGCTGTAAAATGTCAAGGTAAAAGCGTAGAAATTCATACCTCATATTTATTTTTTATTTTGTGTTCTAAACTAGATAACGAAAATGTGTTCTATTATGTGACAATAGATTTATACTTGTGATCAGAGGGTATTTTTTTTCAATTCTCTTTATTAATTTTAACAGTACAAACACGTCTCTGAACTTACCTATGCGCGTGTTTTTTACAAAACTAGCCGTAGCATTTTGGCTACTACTCAAAAAATAGAATAATATTTCAAAATATGTTTTATTAAGTGTCAATGCGAAGAATTGAGCTATTTGAAACAATACTTTAATATCATATTATTATTTTTTAAGTCGGAAAATTAAACGCTCAAAATTGTAGAAATCGAGCGAATCACGTGAAATGGCTCTTAATAAATAATCATATTAAGCCCCGCAAATAACCCCGGCCAAGTTTATTATGAACGAGAAATAAAACAACAAACACATAACTTAAGCTCCATATATTTTCAACAAAAAACATGTCAACAACCCACATAATGAGCAAATGTTTCCAAAAAATTCTTTTCCGCTGTACTACCTCTTCTTAAGATGTAGAACGTCGGAGTTCCAGATGTCAACTCAAACTGTTCCATTGACAATATTTCACCCAGTGTCCTGTTAATGTCCTTTAAAACGTGAAGCTTCTCATCTTTACCATCATAGTAAACATTTATCGAACCAATATTGTACTTTTTATCGACATCCCAAGGAGCCGTTTCACCAAAAACTTCATCTAACTGTTCTCCAATTTTGGCATTTTCTGGAAAATCTCTCACCAAGTCCTTAACTTGATATTCAGGATACAACAAATGCACTGGCCAATGTAATATGTCATTTTCCAAATAAACCATGCAATCTTCACCACCGGAAAATGTTGGTAAAATTTTTTCCACATCGATTTCCCTTGCATCTCTCTCTTGGTCTGCTATTTTGATTCCTCTATCCCTAATAGCTTTAATTACTTCTTGAATTTTAGCGTTCTTCTCTGCTTCCTGCTTAGATCTACGTCTATTATCTCTGCCTTTTATAGCCTTTTTCTTTGTCGACTCTTTAGCCAATTGTCTAACTTCATCTGTCAACTCAGACTTCTCTCTGTTTTGTTCCAAAATTGTCATACAATGTTCTATAGCTTGCTCGTAATATTCTAATTGATGTGCTATTTTTGCAGCCTTCACTCGACATTTAGTGTACTCCGGATCAAACTGCAAAGCCTTCTCGCAATCGAGTAAAGCTGATCTGTAGTTCTTAAGCTGCAAATGTGCGGCTGCACGATTATTGTACAGGATCGCGTTGGTTTTGTTATCATCGCATTTGACTCGAATGCCTTCTGTATACCTGTAAAAGTTATATAAAGTTAATATCTATATATCGGAAGAAAACTATCCTAAGTGACATTTAGCAAATTATTTAGTACGCACGATAAACATCAGAGTGTAAGCATGTAACAACTTGAACTTGTAAACATATTAGTATACCTCTGGTATCCATACTAATATTATAAATGTGAAAGAACTCTGTCTGTCTGTAACCTTTTTACGTCTTAACTACTTAACCATTCATCATGAAATTTTGTATACACATTGTAAGGGATACAAGAAAGGACATAGGGTACCTTTCATTCGGAAAAAAAAGGACTGTTGTTAATGGATCATCTAAAATAAAATTAAAAACTAACATGGCCAAAGTGTTACAGTAACAAGTCAAGTGTTATATTGCTTATATATTATTTTATTTTTCAACATGGATAAACTCACAGGCACCAGCTAATACAAATATAAAAATTAAGTTATAGAGGTTATTTATAATGTATATTGTATAAATTAATTATTATATTATATTGTACTGTTTATAATGGCTGGTTACAAGCCTGACATCTCAATTGCTGTGACGACAGTGGCATCCATTTTTTCATCGAAATACGTTGAGCAGTTTTTGCATGAAAGACTAACAAACATCCATCCTTGCAAACTGTTACATTTATAATATCAGAAGGATTGTTCAATGTGGACGAAGTTGCGAACACGAGCTAGTTTGTAATAAAATACTCACCCCATAATAGCCAAGCGATAATTTTTGTGTTTAAAATTAAAATTGCCATCTTCTTTATAATTGTTGGCCAACTCGACCGGTGTGTTTTCCAATGGATCATATTTTAGTTTAGCGAGACCCTCTGCCAATGGAGACATTGTATCATCCGGTGTTGATTTCATAAAGAACGGATGCTTTTCCATTTCTTCCTGAAAACAATAGTAAATTTACTTGATAGGAGTCGATCAACTATAATTCTAGATACACAGTCTGATACGAAACAAAACCCAATAATTAGCCTTAACCTATTAGATATATCTATAATTAGATAATATACATTTACATCTATTACATACTATATAGAAAAAAAAAAAGTTAAAATTTACATACAATTTTTACAAAATGCAATTTATACAAGTAAGATTGTAAAACGCATACACATCTGTGGTGTGTTTGCGTTTGAACGGATACTACTAATACAAAAGCGCACCCAAATGTTCAAGTGGGTGCTCATTGTGTTATAAGCGATGGCAGCCATTTACCACCAGCCTGTCTGTAGCCTTTTTAAAATATATATGTCTAGTAAGATTTTTCATTAATATTCAAGTACCTGCCAATTATCTTCCGACCATCCATCAGAGTAACGTTTCCTTTCCAAACCATTTATAAAATCATCGAGCTCCTTATCCAATTTTTGACACAATTCCAATCTTTCCTTGTCTGTCATGGGAACCTTCTTGTTTCCATTTTGCTCCATTGTATTTTCACTTTCCATAGCTTCAGTAACAGTAGAGAAGTATCTTGATACCCCGATTAATATTATACATAAACTTAACCTACAAATCTTACGAAAATTGTATTTTTATTTTCCTCTGAAATGCGTATTTGCAGTTTAAAAGTAACCTTGTAAGTAGGCTCTTGTTTAATAAATGAAATGATAATTTCAATTGTGTATTTTAAGCGGCATCAATAAGAAAGATCACAACTTCTGAAATAAACACAAAAATACAATAACAAAATGTGTCATTGACATTGACAATCACATGTTATTGAAATATCAATTTTATTTAAATGTCACTGTCAACTTCATCAATCGCGTATTTTTTATTTATTGTAG
Source organism: Synanthedon andrenaeformis (assembly GCA_936446665.2). Classification (NCBI taxonomy): domain Eukaryota; kingdom Metazoa; phylum Arthropoda; class Insecta; order Lepidoptera; family Sesiidae; genus Synanthedon; species Synanthedon andrenaeformis. Next base: position 4,000,754 of record OW387798.2, read on the forward strand.
CAATGCCTGGTTACGCAAATCCTATAATCTTTATTCCATAGTATAATTTAGGGTCGCTTACCGCGTGTCTGTATCTCCTAAACCACGCAACGGATTTTGATGCGGTTTTCACCATCAGTTAGATAACAGTCGAACTTGTGGGTTACAACACAAACCTATGCGAAAGTTTGTATGTATGTATCTTGAACCTGTTGGATGTTACTCTTTCACGTTTTTTTAATCTTAAGGTCTAACAGGCTGACGGTCAACTTTATGGTAAGTGGCTACCGTGGCCTATAACACAAGCAACGCCACAGGCTGGTTACCGAGAGATCGTCTTGAAATATAAAAAAACCACCGGCGCGGCAGCGATAATCAGGCGTTTCTTATTAGGTGATATATTTTTCAACACGAACGAAGTCGCGTGCGTCAGCTGGTCATAGTCACAAGAAAATACACTTCAGACATTTGAATTTTAACTAAACATTTTATTGTTCACATACAGAAAAATAACTTAAAACAAAAAATATTTGACTATCAGTATAGTTTGCCTTTTTCCCGCAATTCAAGATACTGCGCCTTCCTGCATTCTCTTCTCTTAAAATATTCAGGATACTGCGCTTTTTCTAAAGGGTGCCAAAAATCTAAAACCCAGTCCGGTGGTTCGACGATTCGGCCGTAAGCTACACCGCCAGCTAGACCAATAGACTTTGCAACTAAAAATGTAAAATATATGCTAAAATTAGTGTTTGGTATTATTTTGATTTATTTATATCACATTCTATAATGAACTAAAACTACCAGATAAAATAAATATCCTGTGTGATAAATATTCAACACACATTTAATCAGTTCATCCTTCCATTAAGACGTAGATAGGTATATGGTGCCGAAACGTGGCATCTTACGGCAGTATTGATGCACAAGTTTAGTCAACTTGTGCACAAGTCGCACAGTGAGCTGTATGCTCGGAGTTTCGAGAATTAGCATGGTAATGGGTCGGTAACATAGTCGCAGAGCGATTAACCGATGGGGTAGAGATGTCCTTGAATAGAGGCCACGAATTGGAAAGCGCAACGTGAGACACCCTGCGGTTGTCCTGCGGCCATGTGGGAAGCGGCTGGATGTGAAGAACAGTCTTCTGACTGTGCGTGGTGGCGAGCGTTGGGGGAGGCCTAAACCTACATCTAGCAGTGGAGACACAGGCAGATGGTTATTTTCATGATGATGATGATGTCAAATAGGTTATGCAAAAACGATTATACTCACACTTAGCAGGAGGTATTGGGTTTTTTTTCATGAACACCTCATCTTGTCCAAGCCACAGTAGACGACGTTGTTCCTTGGGATCGGAAACACATTTATTATCATCAAATTGTTTTCGTAATAAAACTTGATGATAGCGGATTGCAGGTCTGTATGAAAATAGAAAATTTAGAATTAACATAATATATTGAAATTAGATAAAAACAATGATTCTAGGCAGTAAAGAACTTGATATTTTCGAGTGCATCCCTCGAAAATATCAATACGGGCTTGGATGAGTGGTTAGGGTGCTTGCCTAACCACTCATATTGGAAATTAACTTTTCAAAGTTGGCTCTGGTCTGGATCTGAAAGTAGTGGCAGGGCACACGGCTACAACGGCTACGTGGTATGAACTAAATAATACGGTTGCCCACCTGGCCACGTAGTATCCTTCAATTAATCTGAGGGCTTGTTTATAGAGGCTGCAAACTTTCTGAGAATGCGATTTGAGCTCAGGAGCAAATTGCATATTAGATAAAAAAAATTCAAGACAGTTACAATAGAATCATATCACAAAATTATGCCACAAACCAAACATATATTTCTCTAAATAAAAGTCAAACAATTTCAAATTGTGGAATCTTATTTTTTATTTTTAAATCATTACAACAGAACCTTCTTTTTTGATTCTTCTTTTACTGCTTTTTTTTTATAATTATAACTAACAGCCTGCGTCCGACTTCGCACGGACGCATTTATTCTGAAAATTTTAAATAAGTACAAACCTCGTACAAACCTTCCTCGTTTATTGCTATTTTTTATTAGTGAGAGCGGTATCAAAATCCCTTGGTTTGATAAATCAAAATCAAATCGATGTTTAGTGAATAGTCTGTGACTCCCACAGAACATTATATAGCTACTGGCCACTACTGGCCCTCTACGGGTACTGGTTATTCTTATCCATTTAATCCATTCATTCAATCTTCCATTCAATGTTATGTCACCGAAAAATTGAAAATAGACGAAAATATAGAAATTTCATTAGTTTTTTGTTATGAATTGTTTGGAGGTAAGAAAAATTAGTAACTGCAAATAATTTTAAGTTATTATCTTCGTTAAGTATGTGTATTAATAGCTGTTTTTTTCTAATTCTAGGTTTAAAATCCTCAAAATGTCACTAATTAGAACAGCTATTATAAAAGTTGTTGTGCCCAAGAATGGTGGTATTGCGGCCTGCACTTTCGTCCAGAACAGGACTATAATGGGCAAAGCTTTGAGAGAGTCGATTCCGAAGCGACCACCGAAACCCGCACCCTTTGACTACGTCAATAAAGACTATACAGTGTTCCGTAGTATATTCGATAAAACCACACATAGAATGGATGAGAATTCTAAAGTTATCGTGGTTGAAGGCCCTATAGCGTCAGGCAAGACCGAATTCGCCGCGACCCTTGCAGCTGACTTGGGCATGAAGCATTTTCCTGAAGCCAATATGGACTACCACTATAAGAGGCCCGAAGGCATCGACATTCGTCAGTTTAATGATCAAGTGCCCGAAGACGCCAGGACCTTTGATCATGTCGATTTCAATTACACCCCGAACCACCGCCTTGCTGGTAACTATCAAATAATGATGTATATTGCCCGTTACGGGCAGTACATTGATGCGTTGGCTCATCTTTTGAATACTGGCCAAGGTGTTGTATTGGAGAGGTGTCCTTACTCGGATTTTATTTTCTTGGAGGCTATGTTTAGTAATAATTACATAAGCAGGGGTGTTCGGTCTGTTTATTACGAGCTCCGTTCGAATACACTCGAAGAATTGATGAGACCTCATCTAGTTGTCTATTTAGACATGCCCGTCAAAAATGTAAGTATATTTTAAACATTTCATTATTTCATAAACATTTACAAATGCTAAGGTTTTAGTATACAATACAAAATTCACTGTTTATTTTTGTATATTGGAAGCAAACTATCCTAAGTAACACTTAGCAAATTATACAGTATGCGCAAAAAACGTCTGAGTTTAAGCATATAATAACTTGAACTTGTAACATATTTATGATCAAAAGCTTCTTTGGTGTCTTTGATAGGACTTAAAAAGTATATATCAGTAAAAAGAGCATCAAAAAGTATTTAAAAAAAAATGAAATTAGGATGGTATACCTAATTTTATACCAGTATACAGATATAAAAAACAGAATTTAGAAAATATCTTAAGTTAGTCCTATTTTTACTTACCCTTCTCACCTGATGCCTCTCCTCTAAATTGGCTGTTAACCCAACTTAGTAGATACACACATGTTCAAAGTATAGAGGAACACAAGTTACTTGATTCTTCACATTTCGTCCTTAAAATAATCAACTTATGTCTGGGATGTTATAAATTTTTTAATAACAGTTGAATTTAAGGGTTCTAAAAATATATTAGGTTTAGAATATATTAGGAAACTCTCAAGGTTTAAAAATATTGATTAATTGCTTTCATTTTGACGATGTTTTGTTCAAATAATAATAATGTCGGTGTGATTGTATGGTCTGACAAATTCATATTGCTGATTGGATTGTTGTTGATATGACTAAATTTGTATTGTTAGATGTTACTTTGACTTGTATAATTAATTGAATTTCAAATGAATGCTCTGCTTCTTATCTTTATATGTTATTGTACTCAATGTTTATTATTATTATTATTGATTTTTTGATTATTATTGTTATTGATTTATTGATAGTATTTATTATTGATTAATTATTTTTTCTAAATTTTTAACAGGACAACATGTAACATGTAGCTGTAGATACCAGTAATTGGTACACAAATGTAAACGTGTTTTTTATATCTTATATAAATGTATGTGACTTGGCTGATTTTGATGTGCTGTTGGTATTTCAATGAAATAAAATAAAATAAAAATAGAATGATATTTACTGTCACAAAGAATTACAAATTCACTTGAACACACTGACATGTTTGATTTAGTGGCTAGTAACCCTAGCTATTAACCAAACAGTTGCGGGTTTGAATCCCGCTAGGGGCAAATGTTTATGTGTTACCATTTGCATTTGTACCTGAGTCATGGATGTTTGTATTTATAAATGTATGTATTTACAAAAAAAAGTAATCTATGTATTATATCCACTGTCTGGTATCCATAATACAAGCATTAGTTGCTCACTGTGGAACTAGATGGTGCTGTGCGGTGTGTGTGTGAAGATATTATTTATGAGAAACTTAAGACTAATAGGCAAAAACATAAATATCGCATTAGGAGCATACTACATGCCATATAAAATACAATAGTAAATATATAAAAAACAAAAACATAAATACATTAAACACATACAAGACTTACTAACAAAAAATACTTAATACAAAATGTGGGTAGAAATCAGAAAGATAACAAATGCATGACAAACAAAAAAAGGAAGGGACATCACAACGTTTATTAGAAATATATATATTTTTGAATAAGATAAGAATATATAAAAGACTAGCTACACTCTCCCGGCTTCGCCCGTGTTCAAAATATAAACTATCCTATCTTAAGTTGGACCAAATTACACATAGTTACGAAGTTTAATCAAAGTCGGTTCAGTAGTTTAGGAGTACATTGGCGTCAAACAACGTGACATGTATATATCTTATATATAAAACTCCGAAACTACTGAACCGATTTTGATAAAATTTCGTAACTATATGTAATTTGGTCCAACTTAAAAGATAGGATAATTTATATCTCATTTTGTTTATTATTTTATTGCAAATTAAATAATATTATTAACATAGCGCCATCTGTTGATACCTATTCAATCCAGCAATTATTTGTTACAATTATCTGTGAGTTCCATGACAATCTAACAGATGGCGGTGTAAGACAATCTAACAGATTGCACCCGGGCGAAGCCGGGAGCGGGCCGCTAGTATATATATATATATATGTGTAATATGGATTGATATGTGTATTTATTTAAGGTGGAAGCGGCTATCAAGAAGCGCAATCTTACCCACGAGACTAATGGCAGAGCATTGACCACGGATTTCCTCGAAACAATAGAGCGACAATATAAGAACAAGTACTTGAGAGAGATATCCACTCACGCTGAACTGCTTGTCTATGATTGGACGGGAGGTGGTGACGTTGAAGTGGTGAGTTATGAAAAATAAGTGTGTGTGTGTGTGTGTGTCAATTCCGACGCACGACTGGACTTTACTCCTTACGAACTTTGTTGACTTGACTTTGTTTAGAGCCTTCCTTCTCCATAGAGTACCTGCCATTTCCCTGATTTCACCCCCTCCGTAGCAAAATGTGCACCACACTCAAAATGTACATAACGCAAAATGTACAATAGCAGAATGTACAAATAGTAAAATGTACAATAGCAGAATATACAAGTAGCAAAATGTACAATAGCAGAATATACAAATAGTAAAATGTACAATAGCCGAATGTACAAATAGCAAAATGTACAATAGCAGAATGTACAATAGCAGAATATACAAGTAGCAAAATGTACAATAGCAGAATATACAAATAGTAAAATGTACAATAGCCGAATGTACAAATAGCAAAATGTACAAGAAGCAAAATGTACAAAACGCGGAACGTGCAAAACGCAAAATGTGCACCACACTCAAAATGCAAAATGAACATCCTTTTCTTCTCTTTCCATCACAAGGGTACCTTGTAGTCCATCTCACATGTACACATCTTTCGACCATTTGTTTTTCTTACTCAGTGTATGTCCAATCCATTTCCATTTAATCTCTTCACTGTATATGTGATCTGTTACTGTTGTCTTTTCTCTGATAACTAATTCTGTCGTATACACATTCTTGAATCCCAGGTTATAATACATGTAAAACCTATGACCCGTGAGGTTTACACGAAAAAATTATGCAAATGATTTTAATAAAAGATTTTGATGACAGGTGGTGGAAGATATTGAACGTTTGGACTTTGATCAGTACACTCATCGCGAGGAACCTAAAATGAAGGACTGGCGTCTACCGAGGGAGGTGGACTGGGCAGACCAGCGGATGATCTACACCAACAACAAGTTTTTCCTCATGAACCTGTTCCTCATTCCTCGCACCGATGTCCCTGAACTTCTCACCAGTGCGGACGATCTGTACGAGAGGAACAAGGTATAAAACTTCGTCCCCCCAATCTATACTAATATTATAAAGAGAGTAGATTTGTGTATGTTTGTAATGAATAAACTCAAAATCTACTGGACCGATTTAAAAAAAAAAAAAAACACCTATAGAAAGTTACATTGTCAGCGAGTGATTATAATACAATTTTTCTTAGTAACTTTTTTTTCTAGCACACCATTTTTGAGTAGCCTTGAAAAAACAACTGTTGATTTTTTCAACCCTTGCTCGGTGATTCACAAAATTTTTTTTTTTAATATGTATTTCAAAGAAGAACATAATTATACAAAAATTTTTAATAATTTCGATTTAATGCCTCATTTAATTGGACTATAAAACAGAGCACAAATGTATAATATTGTATTTGTTTCAGGTGGTACAAGCTCATCCCGCGTTTGAATATGAAGTCGGTTACAAAAAAGGCGAGTTCGCACTGTTCAAGTCTAAGCTTCCAAAGTACACGCGAGAAATTTAATATATTTAACTTAACCCTTAGTAGCCTGATTTACGCGAGTCTTCTTTTTTAAATATTACTGTATTTGCTTGAGGGTCTAGATGAAGGGAAAAATAGCTAAATAAATCACAATATTTATTTTACATATTTATTTAAAAAAAAAACAGGTATCAATTTTGATACTTCAGGCATTATGGCCATAAAGAAATCTTAAATGACCTATGCATGAAATAATGCGAAACATCGATTGTTTTTATTATCGCATAACGATACTTTGCATTTTTTACAGAACCAGGAGGTAAGTTTCCTACAATTACTAAATTTACATTTATTCCTAGACTCCATAAATATTTTTTCATGGCCAATACAATCGGAACACACGTCAGTTGGGGGTAGTACTTGTGCACCTGTCCGGGGTTTTTTAGAGGGTACTGTATTGTCTTGTTGACTGTTGGTACTGGGTCTGCCCCTTTTATTTTTTGAGTGACTTTGATATCTACATAAAGTATCGGCAAGCTCAGTTCTAAAATCTGCTAACTTCATAATATTCTTCTGAAGTTTTCCTTTCCTTGTGTTTACCTTTTTGTACAGTACCCAAGCATTGATGACAGTTATGTCTAACAAGTGGTAGAAGAGCCTCGTTGTCCACTTTCTCGACTTTATGCGGATGCGATATCGACCAATGAAGCTATCCATCAAATCAACGCCGCCCATGTGTGCATTATATTCTTTTACAACCCGAGGACATGATATTTGAATATTGGCCTTTAGTTTTTTTTCGTAGCGGGTTATAGTATCCGCTGGTTCAGCGCCAACATACGTGGATAGTAATAATACCTGTTTGTTGTCTTTCCAACTTGTGGCCGACAATTCTATACCTTCGTGAGAGGCCACATTTTCGTGATATGTTCCTCTGGGTACGTTGGATTTCATAATCTCCCGTTTCTCCGGCAACTTGCACGACTTTCCAAGCCTGTTTCTCTGTACTGTTCCAAGACAATAAATACCTTTGTTGGTCAAGTAATGTACCAGAGGAATATTCGTATAAAAATTGTCAAAATAAATTATATGATTGACATGCCTTGGTACTGGTCGTAGCAATCGAATAACTGTATTCGACACAGCTCCGAGGTCTGGTTCGCCAGGTAAACGGTCCATGTCCTTAGCTCCCGAGTAAATCTCAAAACTGTAGGCATAACCAGACAGAGAGCATAACACGTATAATTTGAATCCCCACTTATGGGGCTTGTTGGGTAAATATTGTTTCATAAAATGTTTCATTTTTGTGGAACACATCTGCTCGTCTAGTGATAGACGATGCTCAAATGGTAAAGTAATAAATTTCTTGTTCAAATAGTCTATCACTGGTCTTACTTTATGCAGTCGGTCGTGCTGGGGGTGATCAATGGGCAAATGTTTAGAGTCGTCATTCATGTGAAAAATTTCTCTAATTTTATCAAATCTGTTGCGATTCATTGTTTTTACTATGGGTTCAAACTTTGTAATGTTTGACCAGTATGACCGGACACTAGGATAATGATATACACTAGTAAAAATAAGAATTCCAATAAATTTACGTAATTCTAAGACAGTTACAGGTTCTGTAAAGTTGGGATTCTTTTGGAAGGCATATTTATTTGACTCGTCCACTAGAAATCTCAAAATGTCTTCACCGAAAAAATAAGAAAAAAACTGAAATGGAGTGTCTAAGTTCATAATTTCTTGTGAATACTCAGTATTTCCAGCAAACTGGAAAGCATTTTGGACTAAATCCATATTTTTTACTCTCCACACTAAGTTTCTAGAGTTGAAAGGTGCAGTTTGCAGGTTGTTCTGGCTGCTGGTTGTAGGAGTTGGGTTTCGTTCAACAGTCTCTAAATTATGTTGCATGTCGGTATCTACGTTTGCTGCAGGCGGATCTGCATCCAAGTTTGGGTCAGTGGGAAAATTACCTACATCCTCTTCATCATCTAGCTCCATCAGACGATGTCTTTGGCTCGAATAATAGTCTATGTCATCTTCATTGTCGGTGGAATCGTCTTCCGAAATTTCACCATTTTCTAACCGCTTCAATATGTTCTCAATCTCTTCTGGCCGCATTTTGGATAAATTTCTATAATAAATAAAAACAAAAGTAATCCCCACACCAAGCTATGCAGAAAAAATATGAAACAAAAGTTCAAAAAGTTTTATAGCTAAAGAGTTAGTAGGTAGGTGATATGTAGGGCGGAATGCCTGAAGTATCAATATTGATACCAAAAAAAAAAGCACTAATTTCTTCAAGTAAAACATGCATTTGCTAAAAATAATTATATCATAGCGAAAATAATGTATTCACTTACCTCAAAAGTATTTATATTCTTCAGAAAAAGAAAATATATCAAATTTATATTCAACAAAACTTTTAGTAAAATGTGTTTACTTGTTCACTTTGTCGCGCAAGTAATATGTCACAGATAAAATAAAACAATAATGACATTTGTTTTTTTTAATTTCGTTGGATAGAATACTATACAACAGTAAAATACATACAGCCAACATATAAAAAAAACTAATAGTAATGTGAATATTCGGTTTAAAATATTAGTATCAAAATTGAAACTCTAGGTTATTAAGGGTGTAGAATAAATAAACTTGTTTAAAACATGTGTATATTATTTTAAATTAGCTAGTAGTGCCCGTGGACTCGTTTGCGATGAAAAATATAATATCTTAATAAAGCTTGACATCTTTATCGATCAGTTTTTTTAATATTTTTAGACAGGAATCGAGCATTTTTCCACGATAAAAAGTATCATATATGTTAATCCAGATAATAAACTCTTTGTATGTCAAATTTCATCCAAATCAGTTCAGCCGTATTTGCGTGAAAGAGTAACAAACATACATCATAAAAAACTTTCGACTAGTTTTGAAAAGGAAAAAATTATTTTATTTATAAAATAAAAAACATTTGTATATTTGCATAAATTTATTCTATTGTAAACAATGTCAATAATAATTTTAGTATAAAATGTATAAAATAGTCCTAAACACATAGAAACAGCACCCCGAATACATATTGCTAAATTTTTATACAAATGGTCAATGCAGATGAATATAATAAGTATAATTATTATAATATTATAATAAGACAGTTTGGGAAAGTTTAAAATATTTCTTCTATGAAACCATTTCACCGATTTTAGAGCAAAATGTGAAAAAAAAAGTTCAAGATATTTTGGTTATATTTATACGTACATATTATAAAACAAGGCCTTAGTTAATACAAATGCCTTTAGGCCTTGGATGTCCAAATAACTTCAATCACAATTTTTTTTTAATGTACAAGGCCATATTACTCTTGTTAAATTATTTTACAATTATTCGATGCCTTAGGGCTTAAATGTCAAATATGACCTCAGTCCCAACGTAGTTGTCGTGTATTTTAATTTTTTTTTGATATTCTGTTTTAATTACGAGTATTAAAAAACGAACAGTAGATGATTTACATCTTTTTTCAATTTCAAATTTTTCGAAAAAAAAAAATGTATTTTCATAAATTTTATATCCTGAGAAGAAACATTTAGACCACCCATTACATAATTTTTTTTCCAAAAGTAAATAAACACATAACAAAGCTTGGATACTCATGATGATATTAGTAAATAAATTATTTAATTGTAGTTAAAAAATATTGTTAATAAATTATTAGATATTACAAACTAACAATGGTGTCACAAATGTTGAAACAATATTTGTTTTTTAAATATAAATTATATTCAAGACAATTATTTTATTATCGAGTCATATTATTTAATATTAAAATCTTTTGCTATTTTTTTTACTTGAGTCACCAACATATCATGCTTTGTGCATGATGGGACTTTGAAATAGAGAATCTTAAAATAACAATGGTGTCTCAAAATTTTAAAACAATTTACAAAAATTAAATAATATTTGGTATCCGCCCGAATACTCGCTTATTATCCGGTATCCGACGGAATACTCGCTTATTATCCAGTATTCGGACGAATACTCGCTTATTATCCGGTATTCGGCTGAATACTCGCTTATTATCCGGTATCCGACGGAATACTCGCTTATTATCCAGTATTCGGCCGAATACTCGCTTATTATCCGGTATCCGGCCGACTACTCGATTATTATCCGGTATCCGGCCGACTACTCGATTATTATCCGATATTCGGCCGAATACTCGCTCATTATCTGGTATTCGACCGGATAGTGAATTTTGGCCGGATACCGGATAGTCACCGGATATCCGTTTCATCTCTATTATTTACCCAATCATATAATATCCCATAACAATTAAATTATTAAGTATAAGTAATACTCAAAATTTATATACTAATTTCACTTTGGTAGGCTTTTTTTCAAAATGAGCTCATGATTCTCTCATTTCACTCGCTAAAAGCATTTATCGCCTTGTGACGTCATCGACGCGTGATATTTTTTTTTTAAATGCTTCATACACTTACTTCGACACAATTAAACTAAATAACGGAATGTTACAAGAAAATTTTTCTATGGATTTATTTAGGTCTTTCTTTTTTTGGAAGTCTGTTTTGAAAGTGTTTTGCAGGTAATGTGATGTAACAAATGTATGTACACAAGTTACTCCAGCATTTTTAAATATAAAATTAACAAAATATTTCTCTATTATATAAATGTATTTGATTTGATATTTTTAAAAATATAAAAGGTAGGGTTAATGGGCTGTATTGTAGATTTGGGGTTATTTTCAAATACACACTTTCACGACAGACCACCAAAAACTTTTTAGGTCATGTATTATATTTACTTAATTCCCATATAAACAGTTTGAGACCGAAATTCATTAATAATAACACGATATACTATACAAGACAGATATATACATATACTTTTTTAACGTTAAGTAAATATCTGTACCATTATCTGTTGGACACTTTGTGATTTGTTGTAAAAATGAATTTCCGTTCAATACTTCGCACCCTAAGAACGAAAACGACTCAACTCAAAAAAATCATGAAATGAATTATGGTTGAGAAACGACTTAAAATAACTTTATATGTCTTTTTTGAATTAAAAAAACGTCACAACATTCGGTCGGGAACGGGACGAAACGGTTATATCGGTCTTTTTAAAGATTTTTACGCCGGTGTTAGTGAGAAAACGACACAAGACAGTATTTAGTGCTGTGGAGATTACGTCGCGCATACAAAAAAGTATTATCCGATTTCCGATTCGGTTGTTTTCATTCATTCTTATATCAACGGTAAGTTCCATTTAGTTACTTCAGTACTAGTACGACCAATTTAGTTTTGTGATTCTTTTATTTCAATTGGGGAACCCCAATAACTTTAATGACGCATTCAAAATTGTGTCATTTTACCTACTATTGAAATTTCTGATAATTTAGAAACCGATCACATAATGACTCAATAATATATTATAAATATATTTATTTATAAAAATACTTACAAATTTTTAACTTTTTTTCATCAAAGAAATGGTTCAATATTTATTAAAATAAATAAATAATTATTAAAAAAAATCAAAATACGAAATTGTGTTATTCTACATTCTTATTTTGCCATTATCTCAAAATTATCTTTTTTTGGATTAGGTCGTTTTCGTCCTAAGGGTGCGACTTATTGGCCAGAAATGACTTGAGAATTAAGAGGTCTTAAAACATAATCCCACGTTAAATTTTATTCTGTCATTGTTAAGTCTACGTATCGACGAGATATGGGGAGTCCAAGGCGCCCAGTCCGGCGGCGACGCCACCCTCGTTGGCGTCCGCTAACTTTGTACGCAACATGTGACCCACTTGCCTATTGCAATAAATCTTATCCTTTGTGCTGCATGAAAATAATACAAAATTCTATTGAGATGAAAACAAACGATAAATATTAAAAAATATACATTGTTTAATTTAACCCTTTAACCGTTTGGTTTTGTAGGAGTTGTGCCCCTAGCGATTGACTCGTAATTATTTTTTTATTTTATTTTTTTATGAGAGAGCAACGCAATGATTTAAAAGAATTTGAGACAAGTAGAGGAATTTGTCGTATATATATCTATCTATATATATAAAAATCTCGTGTTGACCGACTTTGATCAAACTTCATAAGTATCTGTTATTTGGTCCAACTTAAAAGATAGGATAGTTTATATTTCATTTTGTTTATTATTATTTTTTGCAAATTATATAATATTATTAACACAGCTCCATCTGTTGATACTTATTCAATACAGCAATTGTTTATCTGTTAGTTCCATAAGATTCTCACAGATGGCGGTTTAAAGTAATTTATCGGCTGGATTGCAATTTACGGCTCTGGCGAAATGGACACGAAAATAACTGTCGGATATATCCGACTCTGGCGGCTAAAGGGTTAATGTGAGACATTACATGAAAAAGATATTTGTACTGTTTAGAATTTTCGTTAATAGAAACTTCACAAAAAAATCATCGGGCTGGATCTGAAAAGTTAGTGTCAGGGTACACTGCTTTTCGCAGTGATTTAAGCTGACCGTCTGGCGACAGTAACCACCACTATATTGTTCTTACTGGTGTTCTTACCACCAGTAAGAACACTATATTGAAATAACAGCACGTGTGCTGTTGTGTTTCGGTCCGTCTGACGACAGTAACCACCACTATATTGTTCTTACTGGTGTTCTTACCACCAGTAAGAACACTATATTGAAATAACAGCACGTGTGCTGTTGTGTTTCGGTCCGTCTGACGACAGTAACCACCACTATATTGTTCTTACTGGTGTTCTTACCACCAGTAAGAACACTATATTGAAATAACAGCACGTGTGCTGTTGTGTTTCGGTCCGTCTGACGACAGTAACCACCACTATATTGTTCTTACTGGTGTTCTTACCACCAGTAAGAACACTATATTGAAATAACAGCACGTGTGCTGTTGTGTTTCGGTGAGTGAGCCAGAGCAAGGATGCCAGAGCCCATTAGTTACCCTATGCCTTCCTAATCCTACTTCGGTAGACAGAGCATTTGTAGCAGCTGTTGCGTTTGCTTGTGTTATAGGCGACGGTCGCCACCTAGCATCAAGTGTCCCGACGACCTTGAAATAGAAAAAAAGTGGCAATTTTCATGGTGATCACGAGTAGATTTTCCCCTAAGGGACATCCATTTTTAAAATTATACATACACAGATACACACACAGAACACGATAACAATAAACTCACCCTATAATAACACCAAATATTCCCAATTCTGACACCAAGTCGGTGAGAGGTGGTGGTATCGGACCACCAGGACGTACAACGTACCCTGACACCTGAAAAATTATTCATTCACTGCGCTTAATACTCCTTAGATACAACAAGAACTAAAGATAGAGCCCTGTGAACGGCAGAGTGAAGCCGGTAAAACTACGTACTACGGTTTTAAGTTTCAAAGCATTGCAATAGTATAATAATTCAGAATTTTAACTTCAACTATATAATATCGAAGCTATCCTTATATATCTTATATATCCTTATCTATATATATATAAAAATCTCGTGTCACGATGTATGTTCGCGATAAACTCTGAAACTACTGAACCGACTTTGATCAAACTTCATAAGTATCTGTTATTTGGTCCAACTTAAAAGATAGGATAGTTTATATCTCATTTTGTTTATTTTTTTTTTGCAAATTATATAATATTATTAACATAGCTCCATCTGTTGATACTTATTCAATACAGCAATTATTTATCTGTGAGTTCCATAAGAATCTAACAGATGGCGGTGTAAGACAATCTAACAGATTGCACCCGTGCGAAGCCGGGAGCGGCCACTAGTATAATATATATATTACGTATCACGTTTTTCGTCACCAATGAACTACTGAACAACTGAACCGATTTTGATAAAACTTCGTAACTATGTGAAATTTGGTCCAACTTAAAAGATAGGATAGTTTTTATCTCAATTTATAGTAATTTGTTTTAATGCAAATTATATTTGTTTATTATATGAGAAAGTGTTATAAATTACCTTACACCGCCATCTGTGAGAATCTTATGGAACTCACAGTTGTTGTTGTTATGGCACTTATTTTAAAAGTTACCTGTGAGTTCCATAAGATTCTCACAGATGGCGGTGTAAGGTACAATATTTTTATCGGCTGGATTGAGTAAATATTTATTATAAAAATTGCACCCCGGGCGAAGCCGGGAGCTTTAGTAGTATAAAAATACCACAAGTAATTTAAAAATTGGAACAAGTAAACATTTAAGTACAACGGACAAGCATTAAAAAAAAACTACACACCAATGGCGGCAGTATCCTCTCCATGAGTATATAAGCGGCCCGTTCTCTGCTGTGGCGCATGCGCAACAGAGCCTCCCTCACTTCAACCCCGTATATGTTGTTACCGCCACCCTCGCGTTGCGGCTTCAAAACGAACCTTAAAGTTACACCGATAAATGTTCAGTCAAATTCTATATCAATATACTAATAATAAATCTGTAAGTGTAAGGGAAACTCTATATTACTTTTATACTCCTTCCTATACACGGGAACAATTTTTAAAAATTTAAAATTCACAATTTTTATCTTTTAGATCCATCAATGTATTACAACTGTGGATTTCGCACGCCATACAAAACACTACGAACTTTATGGAACATTTAAAGGTGACATATATCCGTAGAGCACGAACTCTGTCATATGTCATTGAAAACCAACCAAACATCTGTCATTTGAAGAAAATGTGACTTTACGTCAACACATTGGAGTTTAAAATCAATAGTAGAATTTGGTCGTTACTACCTTTTACCATTGACTCCGCCATTATTTTGTTTTAGGCGTACTTTTTATGTGCCGCTTTGGCATTTGTGACGCAAAATCCACAGTTGTAGCACTACAACTATGTTTAATTCGATGTTTAAATAGGCTAGTTGACAAAATTTGGAAATTAGTTTAAAACTATAGCTTAGCATCTATTTCACCCCAAAAATATATTATTTTAAGAAAAATAGGTCTTTTACATTAGTATTTTGAGTTTTTAAAAATGAACTTGAAATTGACCGCGAAAAAGGCCAAGACTGTCATGGCGTCTTGAATGACGTCACATCTCGCGAAACAGCCGTGTTTGTTTATGACAGTCAATTGTGTCAATGACAGCTACTACATGGCGTTTCGCGAGGTGTGACGTCACGCTTCCATGCGCTTCTCTGATCGGTGTTTAATGTCACGTGATTAAACGCCTCATTTTGTCGATTTTATTTTCCAAAAATATTATTAATCTTTTATTATTTTAATAGAAAAGTTGTTTTTTTGTTTACTAATTATCATGGTTAATCATTAGAAACTCTAAGCCATCCGATTTATTCTTAGTGGAAACAAGCCACTACAAAAAAATTAAGAATTATTACACAAAAAAAAAATTAAGAATTAATGAAGAATACATTTTCTCAAAATTTTCATTAAAATCTCCTCAAGAATTCCTCTTCAAAAGCCTTCATCAAGAAATGCAACAAGACAAAATACCTGTCAGCATCGGCGAGAGCCATTTCGACAGCCTTCTCACCGGTCTCGTCGAAGTCCAAAGAGTAGAGTCCGGTGAATATATCTCTGACTCTATTGATACAAGGCCCGGACACGAAGCGCTCCAGAGCTCCGGGCACGGCGAGCGCCTGTTGCACCTTTTTAGTACCGGCCAGCTGGTAGTGGATCGACGGACATTTTATTGCACTGGAAAGAGTTGAATTTTTTCACGTGAACATTGAGAGCGTGATTGGTCCAGTGGCTGGTGGCTAGTAACCCAATATAGCTGCTAATCAAACTGTCGCGGGTTCGTATCCCCGTTATTAATCGAAAAATATATAGATTGTAGTAGTGTACTTACGTAGACCTTTCGACGCGCAATCTCGCCTCCCATTCCTTGGCGGACGGATACTGGGCCGGCTCGTAACCAGACCTATAATACACCACCGCCACTGGACGACCGTCTCTGTGGAATTAAAATCAATATTTCATTTAAATCTAACTATATATACTATAATTAATTACAATTTAAAAAAATATTGCTTTAACTTAAATTTAATATGTATTTTCAATCGTTATATTATTACATATAATCTGACTCAGCATAAGCTGATTCAAAGCGCAGCGCACTTTATTCGTGCCTCGTATGAAAAGTTTAGTGCGCGTGGAGGAACGAAACGATAGCGCGTTATAATATAACCTGGCGGCGCGGCGACATCTGTCGTCGAAATGATAAACTTATCTTTGTGAAAGGCGATTCTTTGCTTTGTGGTTATTCGACTATTCAGACTCCAAGCCTTACTGCTTTCCGAGGAGAGGTATAGGCTATAGAAAAAAACATGACTTGTCTTATAAAACACTAGCCGTTGCACGCGACATCGCCCGCGTAACTTTATAAAATACAGCCCATGTTACTCGCTGATAATGTACCTTTTTATAGTTGAAAGTTTTTCTATAGTAGTCTATAGTCACTAGTTCTATAGTAGTTTTTCGATTTTATTCATTACAAACATACAAATATACAAAAATATTCCTTCTTTATCATATTAGTGTAGATACAAAGTGGACCTTCAACATTCCTGACGACCTCTACTTAAAAAAAAAAGATAGAAAATATTTAATATAATCTTTCCAATTGGCGATTGGCGAATTAAGTTACAATAAACTTACAACATCAGTTGTTTCTTATCGTTGAGTTCAGTCTCCTCGTATATTTCGTTCAAGGTTTTCCTGTGAATCTGTAATTGATAACAAAAAAAATATAGTTAATAAAAAAATAATAATTGATAAATAAATATTAAGTCGTATCAAAGAACACAAAAAAGTTTCGTTTTTGATTATATGTACTGAATAAATTGCTAAATGTGACAAGCGTCCGCGAAACGATCAATTGCGATTGACAATAATTACGCGATTGGCGCTCATTGATACAAAAATTGATCGTTTACATCATGCAAATGAAGCGATTGTCAATATTGCCACGTCATTGACAGCAAATGACACAAATTTTGATTGATTGCAATTGACGCTCTGTATATTGACAGCCATTGATGCCAAATGACAATTGTTTGTTTAAATGTTCCCGAGTAAACCTATATATTATTTCAGTTTGTACCACTCCTTGGACCAACCCAAAGTCTGGTTCATTTCTTTTTTTTTCCTATTAGTCATTGCAAGAAAAGCCATGTCTGCGTTTGAAATCATATTTAATTTTCTCAACACAATTCAAAACGACTGATGAATGCACGAATTATATATGATATACCTTCAATTGGTCCTTCAATCGCCCGTCATTTGAAATTTTTAATCACGTAATTATTGTCAATCGCAATTGATCGTTACGCGGACGCTTAGTTAGGATAGTTTGCTTCCGACATACAGATACCCGATATAAACTTACTTACCTGAATGTCGGAGCGTTTCTCGGATATTTCAAACTCGTGGAATCTCTGATCGCAAATATTGTATGAGACCTCTTCGACAACAAAGAGCACGACCGCGGACGGCACGCCGAACAGATCGTACGCTTGAATTATACCCGAACAGAGCCCTGACAGGGCACGGTTCTCCGGCATCTGCACAATTATTGTCATTATGTGATCTATGGTGTTTAATCAATACTAATAATAAATCTGTAAGTGTAGGTATTGTATATATGTATGTATGTATGGATGTTCCTCCATAACTCTTAAACGAATTAAGTGATTTTCATGAAACTTGGTAGATAAACATTTGGACGTACGGGACACAGGATAGGCTACTTAATATTTTTCAACGCGGATGAAGTCGTGGGCACCAGCTACTTATTAAATAAAATAACAACTAAACATAACATAGAGTCCTGTGGACGACAGAGTGGGGGCCAGTAAAACTACGCTTTCGCCGTGAACACGAATACAATCAAACTACCCATCGCCTTATTAAAATATTTACAAGTGAAAATGCCGAATTGTGTAGTAAAAGGGTGTAAAAGGGGTAATAAAACGCAGAATAGAATCAGAATTAACACATAAGTAAAACTTGAAAACTAATATTTTCAATGGAAATAAACAAAAATTGAGGTTATAGCATGGAAAACAAAATAATCTCAACAGTAAACGTCCTACGCACACATGTTTATAAAACTGGCTTCACTATGTTATCCGCAAAATTCTATCTATAGTTCTTATTTGGTCTGAGTTATTATGGTTATTATTTTCATTAGTGAAAATATTAGCTACCGTAATCAAGTGGCTGCAACCATAAGATATTATGTCATTTTCTGGGGAAACTGTACTGATTTCAAATCAAATAGTATTTAAAGCTCAAAAAAAGTGTATTAGAGCCATCTTCAATTTAAAACATAGATATTCAATCTTACAAAATGTATTTCAAAAAGTTTAAAATTTTGACTGTGTCTTCAGTCTTTATATTTGAATGTAAGGATATATAGTGTTCATAAAAGAAAATTCCAACATATTTAAATTCATGGAGCGTTCACGTCGTAATGATAAACTTTGTATGATCCCTGCCAAATCTAGAATGAAAAAAATAAGAAGCAAGAAGATCTTCACCTGGCCCCCATTGATAACGATTTATTTAAAAAAATCTATCATCCCGTGATTTCAATTTGTGAGTCATCATTTTCAATTTTAGGTCTAAAAACTATTTACTTATCTTTACCTAGTAATTATTTCATAGTTTTCATGGTTACCTCCTATCAAAACAAAAAAACATTTAAAATATACTTACATTTTTTAAATGATCCGTAAGTCCCAGCTGACGAAGGATATAACTGGAATATATTGAAATTATATATTAAAATATTATTATTATGTTAATTACTGAAAGAACAACAAAAAACTGCATTATAAGAAAAAGCTAAGAAAAGAAACAAACAAGCAAAAAGAACAAAGCAAAACCAAACAACACAACACAAACAAAACATGTACGGTCAGAGAAACAAAAGTACAGTACAGTCAGCATAAACATAGTTCAACACTGCGCTGTACTTTAAACAAATAAAGCTTAGTTAAGCCCAAAACAATACTAAAGGCATATTTAGTATTATTTTGGTTAACAAAGATATTAAAAAAATAATTTATGCTATGTTGCTGACTGTACGTAATTAGAAATAAAGAAAATTACAAGAGTCAGGGCCGTCTTTACCCGGGGGTGCAAGGGGTGCGGTGCACCCGGGCGCAGAGCGCCCGGGGGCGCCTTGCCGAACCCTGAATATTTAGATATTTCATTGAATTTAACGCCATTGCACAGTTTAATATACTTGTTACGACAAATACGTATGCCCAAAAGTAAATATAAAAAAAATAGTCATCAAAAATAATCATTGTTTTACTTTTATTACGCTTTCGGCGCTTGTCATACCGCTCATGATGTGCAAGCTAAAATGACTCTTATTACTACACAAATAAAAATTTTATTTAATACAACACGCGCGCGGCAAAATCTCTAATCCAAAGAGAGTGTATAAAACTTGGCACATTGCCGCCCGGTCGCCCGCACTTGAAGCAAAATGATCTCTAAGTCAATAAAGTGTGAGTTCATTTGAAATGGGCGCACGGCGGCGGAGCGGCACCTATGCGTCTGTCATAGGCGAGTAATTGCTCCCTTTGATATAGCCGCCCGGGCGCTCGCACTTGAAGCAAAATGATCTCTAAGTCAATAAAGTGTAAGTTCATTTGAAATGGGCGCACGGCGGCGGAGCGGCACCTGTGCGTCTTTCGTAGGCGAGTAATTGCTCCCTTTGATATAGCCGTCCGAGCGCTCGCACTTAAAGAGAAATGATCTCTAAATCACTACAATTAGGTGTAAGTTCATTTGAATTTACAGCGCGGCGCGCGGCGCCTATGTAGTGTCGGTCAGTGATTGATCTGATATCTTCTTTTTAAGTAATTAAATTCGTTAGCTCATTTCATTTGCGACAACCGCCGAATTAGCACAGAAGATCTTAGTGCAGAAATTATTGAGATTTTGTATTTCTATGTATTTTTTTCAGCATCCACATCACGCTGGGATGTAATTATGAAACAGATACCTACTTTGTCATTAAAACCTCTTTCAAATACGCGTTGGGAAAGTAGATTTGATGCTCTTAGAGCACTACGTTTTAACATGGATAAAATTTACGATGCATTATACTCTATTTTTACAAATAACAAGTATGATAGCGACACAAAAAACATAGCGAGTTCATTAATAGCCAAATTAAAGTCTTATAGATTCATATGTTCAGTAGTTATATGGTACAATATTTTACTAAAGATTAATATTGTAAGCAAAAATTTGCAAAAATCAGACGTAATTATTTCAGAGGCTACCAAAATGATTAATCTGGTTAAAAAAGATTTGGAGCAATACCGCACCGATAGTGCGTTTGAACAGTTGTTATCTGATGCAAAATTAATTGCTGAAGAATTAGAATGCGAAACAGAATTTAAAGAAACTGTTCGTCCACGTCCCCGAAAAAGACATTTTGATTACGAGGCTGCAGATGAGCCCATTTTAGACCCAACCAACAAATTTAAAGTATGTTTTTATTTTTTTATACTGGACACTGCTATCTCTAAATTAAATGAGAGATTCGATTTGCTGACGGAACACAATTCAGTTTTTTCACTCTTCCAAAACATTGAATGCTGGAGGAAATTAGAGTTGCATGAAAAAAAATCTCAATGTTCTGGGCTCCAACAAAAACTAACATTTAAAAATAGATTTGATATTGACGGGGAGGATTTATATAATGAATTAGAATTGTTACCAATGTTTTTTCCCAATGCATCAACAAGCACTCCCACTAATATTTTAAGCTATATATATTCTAATAATTTAATCTCCTCATTTCCTAATATCTCAACATCTCTACGTATATATTTAACACTGCCTGTTACAGTAGCTGAAGGTGAACGATCCTTTTCAAAATTAAAATTAATAAAAAATTATCTTCGGTCAACCATGACCCAAGACAGACTGACAAACTTAGCTATTATAAGTATAGAATCCAAAATTAATATAAAAATAAATGATTTAATTAAAATCTTTGCCGACTCAAAAGCAAGAAAAATTGAGTTTGTTTGATGTATGTACATACAATAAATAGATATTTAGCAATTAAATAATAATATAAACGAGAGTTGGAACTTGGATTGCTGGTGTTTTTCGCCATTACAATCACTGTTAATTGTAATTAACTCATAATTCTATTGATTTCTCAACTAACAGGTTCCTTCTTTTCTTTGTTTTTGCATCATGTTCTTTTTCATGTTAAAATAAAAGTATAATTCTTCACTTTTTTGAAAAAGTAGGTACCTTTTCTAGAGTGTTAATTCCAGAAACTGGACATAATGTCTCGAATGGAGAATAGTTTTGTTTTTTATTTGTATAATTGGGTTTAATTTGTATAATTTAAGTTTAATTTTAGTTTTGTATTTTAGAAAAATAAACAAATTATCAAAATTACGTGTATTGTGTTTTCTTGGTTGACTAGGACCCCTTTCATACTGCAGTGTGTCGTCGGTCGCGTGCCACGCTGCAGTGTAAAAGAAAACGAGGGCGCAGGCTGAGCCCCGCACCCCGGCGCCGAATAGACTTAAGACGTCACTGACAAGAGTACAATACAACACTTTTATAGATAGCACAAATATAACAGCAATGCAGAAACAATCTATAGGCAACTAATTAAGAAACATTACAAAAGAACTATGAGATGAAGATACAGTCTGGGCTAAGTATTTGCATAACTAATTAAGAGAAATAATAGTCAATATTAAATACGATTGGTTTGGCCACAAGTAACTTCTATAGTACGACCAACGAGACAGGACGCCAATGCACAAGACCACGAATCACAAAAGAGAAGGACCGCTTGTCACTATTGTATGACTTGTAACATTTTAAAAGCAACAAAAACACTTGAGACCCTACTATATAATTATACAAGGCATTGAAGACTAAACAACAATTATCTATATTGATCACCACAAGTGATCTTGATACTTTAAAATATTTTTCTATATATGTGTGGAATATCTAAATAAAATAAAAAAAACTATTTTCCGCTATATTAATTATGATGATTTTGAGGTTCGTTTTCTTCTAATAACTGATTAACACAATTTTTTTGTTATATTATAAATGGTGAGAGGTATCAAAACCGTTCCTTGTATCTCCACAAACTTTATGATAACTATGGTTATGACATTCAACAATATAATGGCATTCAGGTAAGAAATTATTCAACTTTTTGTTTGTTTATAGCAATGAAGTGTTTTTGTTACTTTTAAAACGTTACAAACTATGACTACACTTGATAGAAACATTCCACCGCTGTGATTTAATGAAAGCGGTTGAATAAACTATCGTTCGCAGTCTCGTTGGCCGCACTTTAGGCCGTGTTCTTAAACTGTACAACAGTAAAATACATATATAAAAGTTTCTCAAGGTGTTCTGCAGACAATGATTTTTAAATGTGATAAGAAGAGTTCGAAATGCATGCAATAAGTACGAACAAAGTTCTAGAGTAGTAACTCATCTTTGGCCGATTTATAGTTTAATTTAAACATTAGTATCAACACATTATTTTTTGTCATCTTTATTAAAATATTCTTCCGAGAAATATTTATTTAAAAGCTGAAAATGCCAGATTAATCATTTTATGGTAGCACTGTAAAATTTTGAGTTTTTACTTAAGTAGCTTTATGAAATTGAAATAATTATTTAATAGCATGCGATATCGCGAATTTGTCATAAATCTTGCGATTGTTTTCTTTTTTCAAGATTATGCTTACGCTACCAATTTCGCATAAACCAATAGCTACGTGAAATGCCAACTAATTTCAAAATATGTATTTATTTCCCCATAACAAATAACTTCATGGCAAATTCTATTTTGACATCTGTGCACAGTGGTAAATAATGAATACAACAATGTGGCCATATATACATGCATACATACATACATACCTATACATCTATGTATGTCTTATACATATATCATATACATATTTTTATGTTATAATAATATACATATATAATTACATGGTTGACTGCGTGTAAGTCATCAATATCACTAAGTAAGAGTGACTTCCCAAAATTTGCTTGAAAATAAATGACATTTGCTTTAAAAACCATGCTACAGTCAAGGTTGCCAACTATATTTGAGATGTATGTACGTATCGAGAGAAATATGACATTTCTCTTAAACAAACGTCTTGGGCTACCACATCTAAGACTATTTCGGATTTATTTAAATTATTTAAAGATTTGTGAAATCTTAAAATTTTATTTAAGATTTATTTAATTTTAAAATTTATTTAAATTGAAGACTAGCTGAACCCACGACGCAGTGAACACTCCACTGCGGCGTGCGCGTGGGCACCGCGCGGTATATTTTTTATACTGTTTGACATTGCTTATATGTTTTTATATAAAATAAAAGTAGCCTAAGTTAGTCCTCATAACATCAGCTATCTGCCACTGAAAATCGCGTCAAAATCGGATTCGGAGATTATAGCCGATGACAGACAAATTTTAAAAGTTTTTTTTTTTTTTGTTATACCTTTAGTAAGAAGCAGTTATTTGACATTACAAACAGACACTTAAATTTTATTTATTAGTATAGATAAATCCTTGAAACGGTAAAACTGTTTCGCTGAGACATAACAATGGATGACGTAAACGAATAAATCATAGGATTGTAGAATCATAGAATGTAACCACATTTGTTTATTATATAATCCAATTCACAAAATGAAACACCGCTATAGGGGCAAGTATAATTAAAATTATAAACTAACTTTATATTGAGCCCAAATACGCTACTTATATCTGCTGTTAGTTGCTGAGGAGTTGGCTGTCCCGCAGACTACTTGATGCTTTAACATCAGGTCAAGTTTATCATGTCTTGGAAATACCATTGAAGTAACAGTATACCAAATTTTACATTAATTGAACCTGTTATTATTAGTGAAATCCCTTCGTCTGGGAAGGAAATGGGCAGGCTTCAAACGCCTGAACGGATCTTCATAAAATAAATTTAAAAAAAAAAAGACAAGAACCAAAAAAAAGAGAAAAAGACAAGCTTGTCAAACACTGAAATTTAAAAAGATAGGTAATAATAATGTCTGAAATGTATAGAGTGAAACCGCGAAGATATAGAAGTAAGGTATAGTATGTTTTCATAGTTTACAAACATCGAATCTGGAACTCTTAAATAAAAGAGAAGATGTTTATTTTTAGTAAAGATAAAAAAAGGATTTACCGAATTACGGACCAATGAGGCATCGGAAAATTTTTAGACAAATCATTATGGAAATTTAAAACCATTGTAGTATGAATACTATAATCATATAAAAAGCAATAAATAAACTGTGAATACTTATATAACATTCACGTTATATAAATCTTTATATATATAAAAATTACGTGTTACATGTTTGTTCGCGATGAACTCCTAAATTGCTGACCCGATTTTGATAAAATTTCGTAACTATAAATGTGTAATTTGGTCCATCTTAAAAGATAGGGTAGTTTTTTATCTCAATTTATAGGAATTTTTTATTGCAAATTATTTGTTTATTATATGAGAAAGAGTTATAAATTACCTTACACCGCCATCTGTGAGAATCTTATGGAACTAACAGTTGTTGTTATGTTACTTATCTTAAAAGTTATCTGTGTTCCATAAGATTCTCATAGATGACGGTGTGAGGTAATTTATCGGCTGGATTGAGTAAATATTTATTATAAAAATTGCACCCCGGGCGAAGCCGGGAGCGGGCCGCTAGTACCATATATTTTTTTATGTTAACATGTTTAGTATTTTTATATTGATGAAAAAATCTCAAGTATAGTAGCAGATTGGCAACCTTGACAGAGTAACATTCTAAAACATATATTCCGTTCTGAATATAAATTTGAAAAAATAAAAAATAAACTAAATGAAACTTATTATACTGATACTCAAAAAGTGAAACACAAAAAACAGTATGAAAATTTGATTTCAAACACGAAAATGGTACAGCGTGACATTGAAAGATGTCCCAAGCCAAACCCAGCAGTGAATGGACAGATCGACACGGAACCATTAAATTGATACAATGAAAAAAAAAACTGGGAACAACACCACATAGTGCACAACAATTTTTTTTTAAAACACTTCCGTTTTAATTTTTACCGACAATGCAGGCGTGGACAGGTAACATCTCTCAAGTGATTACACTACAAGCTGCATTGTTCAAAGAATAACGCATGCACACAGCAGTAATACAAGTAGTGAACAAAACGTTTTGATCTAGTAAACAAACACATGCTAAAAATAAAAGATGATATTATCCGAGAAAGTGCATAGGAGGCAAGCAAAAGCGCAACAGAGTGCATAAAATATACAGAGAAGAAGCGTATAGTGTATGTGAGAAATGAACAAGTGCATTTTAAGGGAAGAAAGGTTTCGCAGCCACATGAGAGATGTTGACTGATCGGCCGCTTTGCTGTGACCTTACGTGACGACCTGGATGCTAGTGGAAAACGTATAAATAAAAACATCGCGCGTACAAGGGGCAAACAAAAGTATAGTTTAAAATTAACGTAACGCACAACTACCCACTGGAGATATATTAAAAAATGTCGGACAGTGACATGTGTGAGCAAAAATTCGTAATATACTATATAAGCAGTATTAAATATCTTAACATCTCTAAAGAATCCCTGAGACCGCGTGGTCCGACTGCTTAGTCCGATTGATCGGACGAATGTATTTAATGTGATGCTCATACACATCATAATGTGTATCAAAGAAAACCTTGAACCTAACTAACAGAAAGAAGTTACTTTTGAAAAGAATTCTTCCTTGAAATTGTCTGTCCTTACACTTTTAGAGATTTCCTTTGTTATATTTAATCTATATTACCATCAATCTACTACAACTATGGATTTTGCGTAACAAATGCCTAAGCGGCACATAAAAATTACGCCTAAAACGGAATCATGGCGGAATCTTGCTTTCGCGAGTCGATGGTAAAAGGCAGTAACAACCAAGTTCTACTATTGATTTTAAACTTCAATGTGTTGACGTAATGTCACATTTTCTTTAAATGACAGATGACAGATTTTATGCTCTACGCATATGCTATTATTAAATGTTCCATAAAGTTTGTAGTTGTTTTGTATGGATTTATTACTCAGTTTTCGATTTTTCAATTTTCGGCATACGATTGTAACCTATTATATAATTCCTTAACTAAATCGTGTCATATTGTCGTTAGCGCGTGACAGATTAACTAGTGTCATTATCAGACGTCAAACGTCAAAAAATAAAGCGTACAGTGGGTAGTGTGAGAGTTTGAACGGCATCCAGGTCGTGTGTGTCACGCGTAGCGGCAAAGAACATGTCGGTACCGAGACATCGCGGGAAGATACGAAGTGATGGCGCCGAAACTCGATGCGACCGTGTTAAACTCCACTTGTTTTATGTGGTTCACCTCTGGTGCCTGCATCAGGTAGTCAGACCGGAACAACCCCAGGCTGAGCGACTGGAAAATTTAATTCTGTGAAAATCTGTCCGATTCACCGGGCTACATCTGCGACACGGGCTTTTCTCAATTGTTGTTTTTACAAAACACTCGTTAAGACACCATAGATTTTTATAAAACAAAACAAAAATTAAAAGGGTTAGTCATAAAGTCTGTGCGGTTTTTGCCACCAGAAACTTTCTTTTAATTTTTTTTAATATATTTATTTTAAGAAAGGTACAAACGCTGCGTATACATGTAAGGGCGTATGTGTATCTAGAATTAATTAAGTCTATGTGAATGAACATAACTTTCTTGACTATTAATCAATGAAAGGAAAATTCTAAATTTAACCGTTATACGTCAAAATATTTTATCAACTTTGCACAGACTTTTTGGCCAACCCGATATAATATTATTATATGTAGTTCTGCATTTCACGAGTGCACGTCTTCACCTTATTTATAGCTGAGCTAGTATGGTACATATCTAAAACTAAAGACCCCTCAAATCATAACCCATAGAGACTAGATCATTATATATTTTCCATTCAACTTCGCGAAATGCAGGAACTAGGAGGTACATTTGTATTATACAGAGTACAATGTTTAACAATAAATTCTAACCAAAATTTAATCATTGATTGTAAAAATACATTCTGTTTTCATACTTGTCCACTTAAAACTTGTAAACCTAGTATTTTTTTTTTTCAAAATAGCTATTATATTTATAAAAAAATTACGTGTCACGTTGTGTCTTCGGAATGAACTCCCCTGAACTACTGAACCGATTTTGATAAAATTTTGTAACTATGTGTAATTTGGTCCAACTTAAAAGATAGGATAGTTTTCATTTTGAACCTAGTTCAGTATAAAATTATAACGACCAATTAAAAAAAAACTATTTAAAAATAAAATTAATAAAGTAATAAAAACAATTTCAATTTTTAGTTTATAGAACGTAATTTTTAAGAATAACTTACATTTTTAACTTAATTACATTATAATTATTCATTAATAGAACCACAAATACGAATATATACAACAAATTTAGTAGTTAATGGCAATAAACCCAGCAACCTGTCTGGCGACAGTAACCAAAACCACTCACTTACAGAAGTGAAATAATAGCGCGTGTTCTATTGTGTTACCAGAGCCCAAATTTTTTGCGTATTCCTTATCCTTCATTAGAGCAGATGCATTCGATCTTGTGGTGATAGGCGACGGTAGCCACCTACCATCAAGTGGACCGTTAGCTTTTCTACCGACATTAACATTAAAAAAAAATGTTCTAGAAACTTAAGTTGTATGATCTGTAAAAAATGACATTACTAAAAAAATTGGTACTAGGTAATTATTTTACAATGTTATAAGTAAATTAAAAAAACATAAAACACACAAAAAAAAGTTACATCAGATTTTTGTCTCTATACAAAAGTAAAAAAATAATCAATAATACAATATCTTAAAAAAATCAATCACATTCATTCATACCAGTAAGGTATTATAAATATTATTTTTATCCTTGCAACAGTCAACCACATAATTAATCATAATATATCATGTATCTAAACAAAAAGATGTCGCACATAATATGAAGTATGTGTCTATTGTTCAATACAAATAAATGTGTTATTGTGTTGTATAAATAAATAATAAATAGCTGTATCATTTTATGATAAGTATTTACGTATGTTTACCTATTATCATATTTTCATAACACAAAAAACAACTCAACCGATCATCATATCATTTTGCATACACGTTGTCAGGGATACAAATAGGACATAATATATGTAAAATCATCAAAAAATATAAAATTTAACGCCTTCATAAAATATAAACAATGGAGATTAAATAAAAAAATGATTTCCACAAAAGGGGGGCGCGGACGAAGTCGCGGGCAAAAGCTAGTAAGAAAATAAAACATTACCTAACCTACTAGCTTTCGTTTCGTGCATAAGTCGATTTCATGATGAATTTAATTCTTTACAATGGCTTTTTTTTTCTTCTAAAATTTGAAACAGTGTGCAAAAAACCATGTCAGCTTAGGAAAAAGTGTGTCTTTATTTGGCCTAATTTAAATCTACAAGCTTTTATAAGTGCACTAATCATAATTATATAATGTGACACTTGCTAGTTTAACTACACAGATTCGAGCAATATTTACGAAAATAATAATTGTATACTAGAGATGTGCTGGATTATTAAAAAATATATTTTCTCATCGAAGTAATTCCTTCTGAAGAACCGGATGGTCAAAAATAACATCCGGAACATCACTAGTATATGCAAATTCAAAACTCTCGTTAAATAGCTTGCACAATAGTAAAGTCAAGGGGGACAAGGCAAACAATGTAAGCAATAGGAAGCCATCTTGACAACCCTTGAAAGTTTGTTTACATTGTTTGCGTGGTCTCGTTGGCCTTACTTTAGAAGAATACAACTAAATGAAATCTATTCCTTAATGCATTATAATACATTTTCTCTTTTGCGAGCTACTGAGAGCTCTGCATATGCTGATGGTAAATATCTTGCTCAAATGTTTCTTATTCTAACCTACTCGTATCATCACCCTTTAACAAACAAATAGCTTCATAAACTTAGGTGCAGCGATTGCAAAATCTTTTAGGAAATTGAGGTTAATAAGGCTAAGACCGTTTACTGACATCGGTTGACGATGATAGACAATGAACCGTCAGAGCAATTATAAAAAAAATATAGTTTTTAAGTGCATTGCAAATTGATCTGTAATTATAACTATTTTTAACTCTTTTAATAGAGAACCATAAGTTCATGACTTTATTTTTAGCACCAAATAAATATTAATCAATTAGGTAGGTATTGATTTAAGGGATAAGTTTTAAAAAAAGCTAGATATTTCTTAAAACTGTGGGATTAAAAGTTGGATTACTGGGAATTATTCAAAGCACGGCGGTCTTATCATTTAGCCATTTTCGATTGTTCCAACGTACACCTAACACTAACATCAAGTTAAAGAGAGCTGTCAACATTTAGATGATTAAGGTATCACAATAATTTTTACTCCTCATCTCTTGTGAATGTTTCGCTGTACCTAAGATTATAGAAGCGATAGTATAAACACTGCAGTTTCGATTAGAGTAAAACACAAGAATTAAACAAAAAAATTGTAATTTTGTTATGGTGTTAAACAAAATTTAACAAAAATATGTTATTGTTTCGCATTAATAACTTTTAATCGCACAAATAAATAAACTACTATTGTTAACATTGTTTTCTGTGTCACTAAAAATTAACGGGAAAAGTCAACAAGTCATTAATACAGTATCTCGGTATTAGTTGATTGTTTGCATTGTTTGATAGTATAAAAGTTAGTGACTGCGTTTAAAAATTGTATCAAGAATGTGGCGGCAGCTTGTGTCAATCGAGTAGTAACAAAAATCTGCGTAACGCGCCACAAAAACACTGTCCAGCAAGCCTTATAAAATGTGTCTTGTTCATATAGATATATAGATTGTTTTAAGATTTAAAAAACATAATCAATTCATCGTCAATAACTAAGTTTTTTTTTATAAACTTAGAAACAGTCGGCACTAACTGTTTCATGGATAGGAAGCCATCTTGACAACCCTTGAAAGTTTGTTTACATTCTTTGCGTTGTCTTGTTGGCCTTGCTTTAGTTGAGGGGTAAACATGTTTTAATTCCTTTACTGACAATTTATTCCGATAATACTTCCTTAAGAATCTGGCACCATGATTTAATTTTTTTTTTCAAATTCATTTCAAATTCAAACTTATTTATTTGCTTGTAGGTACATGGGTGTATCTCTATCGAGATTAAGTGACTCGGTTATAGAGAAAGTCAACCGTAAATCTCCAAATACCTTTAGAGGAGTTTAATTAGTTAAGGGTTAAAATATGAAGACTTTTTTCATTAATTTTTAGTAACCTCAGACCATTGTCTCCAACGTGACACTTGGCAATTAAAAACGAAACCTATCACCCAATACATTTGTTTTTATTATCAACACCAAATAATAATTTGTCGCCATTAATGCAATAGTCATTTACCCAAATAAAGGTAGCACATATAATTGACAAGATTTCAGCTTTTGAATACAAAACATTTAAACTCAATTTATTCTCGAAATAGACTAGAATAAACTCAATAGGTATTCGTGTCGCCAAATTTTGTCCAATGAGAAGCAATCAATTTGCTTTTTAAGAGTTGAACACTGAATATTTTGATTTGATTTAAAAATGTAGCATTAAAGTTATAAATATTAGAGAAATACTTAATTTACAAAGCCTAGATTTATTTTTATAGAATTTTATATGGTTTACAATGGCTGAATATTATGTAATATCAATGGGCTACTAGATAAAAAATATTTCTTGGAGTTGGAGAGGGTTGCTAATCGTAAATGTAGTCCCTGTTCAAATTTTTTGTTAGTGTACAAATCTACAATATGGGAGGACTAGAAATCTTGTCAATTTTTCGTTTGGGGACGTTATGTATCCACTACCTCTGAATTTCCCTGGAGACGGGACCGAGATGACCGAACCCCGACGCTATACTGTTGATTTCCACCTGCTTCCATGAACAATATGGCGTGTGTTTTGCACATTTGTTCTCCGTGTGAGGACATCTTGACTCCAGCATTATGTCTGACCGTAGCATTCCTAACGTTATTGGCTATAGGAAGGTACATGAACTTAATATCTAATGGACCGCGAGCCAGCAACAGATTTTCATGACCAATCAGTTCTCGATCGATAACTCGTCAGATGCTTGAGAGAGTTGTATCATGAAGCGCTGTGAACGCCAGCTGGCGCTCCGTGGGTGGGTTCAGCACCGGTACCCTCCCAAATTTGAATAAGAATGTCATCGAGATAAACCAGATGACATTTTTATTTATTCATAATAGCAGATTAACTATCATGAGTGTGTCAAATTTTTAACTGCGAAGAAATGCGATCGGCTGACGTATAATCCACCACTTTATAGTCAGCTGACTTTTTTTTTTCAAGTTATTAGGTTCACCTGAACTTGAAGAAAAACGTTTTTATCTAAGAAAATCTTTTTTCTTATCTAAAAAATTTTTAGTTCATCTTCTATTATGAATAAATAAAAATGTCAGCTGGTTTATTTCAATGACATTCTTATTATGTTGAACCCACCCATGGAGTGGCAGCTGACGTTCATAGGGCCTCATGATACAACTCTCAAGCATCTGACGAGTTATCGCTGGAGAGGAAATGACTGACGAAATTTGTGTCTGGCTCGTGGGCCATAATAACTTCATAATTATTATACCCTAACCCTAGGGGTTTATAATATATATAAGTTGAAGTGTTTGTTGGCAGGACATATAGTACGGACAGCTTTGGGGCCGTTGGGGGTGGAAGGTTTTCGAGTGAAGATTATCAAGGCACAAGTGATTTTTATTTACAAATTTTGAATTTAATCTCAAGAAATAGCATTGCTCAACATCATTCGTTATTTCAACAAGTTGAGCAAATTTTGAAAACTTTTAAAAATATAAAAATTGTATTATTTTTTTATACTTAATAATACAAGGAAAAATAATGTTAAAAAAAATAAGAATTTATTTTCTTGTTAGGGACACTTGAATTAAAATTTAAAACTATAATATCCAACCCCTGGAAACTGATACCAGTTTATGTATCTATTAAAAAAAACTTATTACTTATATTAAAATTAATAAATATGTCAAAACTTCTTACCTGTACTATTCCTTCTTTCCTAACTTTAACCCATATGTCATAGAGGTTTGCAGTGAAATCATCAACTTGTAATGCATTTTGTAATGTATTCTCAAGAAATTCATCATCATGAGCCACCTGAATAAAGAAATCACAACAACTTAGGTACATAGATTTTGTCTTTCGATATAACAAGTATTTAATATTAGTATTAATATAACAAATCGCTGCTTAAATTCAAAAGTGCCACAAATCAAAATTACACTTTTTTACAGAGAGCTAATCGAAAAAAAAAATTGTCTATTTTATTCTTATTAGATATTGTCAAATATTGCATATTATACACCGTTAGAAGCGTATTTTTAAGTGGCATTAAATGTTTTAAGTACTTTATAATAAACTGAATACTAGGGGACATGTAAGCATATAAGTTACTTTTGAAAATTAAAAAAAAATCTAAATAAACTAAATATGAAATAAAACAACCATAAGTCTTTTTGCAACATACAATATGAAGGATTGTGATTGTATTTTTGCAATAAAAACATTTTTGTAATTTTTTCATTTGTGGTACATTTGAATTTAAGCAGCGAAATATGTGGTAGTATATTTAATGATCGCCGTATCGATTACACGGGGCCTCCGGCCTACCCCTGTAGGCCCCTGCCCCCCAACGTGTGGGAACAAAATTTTGCAAAATGTTGAATGCAAAATTTTTGGGCTTAACTGTAAAGTTTAAATAAGAGTTTAGCATCAAAAAAAATAAATCTTTACCCTCCATTTGGGCTTCGTCACAGTCAGATAGAATCAATTCGTTACAGGACCCATGTAGGGCATGCTGTGTAGGACAGGTTGTTACATTCAAAACATTCTCACCGTATGCATAAGTTCGTTAAGAATTGGTTGAAGTTCTACGGCCTTGTTGAACTCAGCCCTTGGAAACGGTGATGGCAGCAAAACGAATGGTGCAATCTGTAATTTTTCATTCTTATTAATACAATAAACAACAATAGATGAATACAATGAAAATATTATTTTGTGTTTGAACTAACATAATTATATCAATCATAAAATTTCACAAACATTGGAAATTTAGTATGATGTTGAGTCAAGATAAATAAATCTATCTACATGAACTTTATAATTCAAAAAGTCGTTAAGATAATAAAAACAATCATCAATTATACTTAAATATGACCTTCTTAAATTTAGCTACAGGCAAGAGTTTTACATAGTTTATTAAATATTTTGACAGCCATTGTACAGGAATTTTTGTTACATAAAAGCAAACGACCCATGTGTCCAAAATGAACCGAATATCTTACTCTTGTTACTGAAGTGCCAAACTAAATGCCAATTACTGTATACTGTTATTTCACACTACTAAAGAAATGATTTCAATTAAGTTGAAATGTTTTTAAATAAAGTCTATAATTAATGGCTAAATTTGATGGGTTTTTAAATATCATTGGCTAAGTTACATACCAATTATCAAAACCAGAAAAACATTAACCACCGTAACACTACAAACAACTAAGAAAAGTACTCCTCCAAGCCAGCCGGCCTCCATGGGAGAAATCGACCAAAACCCTCCAGTAAAAAACAGAGTACTAACTAATTAAAAAAAAACATTACTAATTGGTACATTTAATGTCAGATTATTAGCATCCACAACAAGATACATAAAACCTGTGCCGGATTAGCTACATAGAAAAAGTTGCAATTGCTATGGGGCCCCCCATACCTATGTCTGCTTGAGCATAATATAATTTTTTCAGCAAAAATATTTTTACGCTCCTATCTTAAATATAAAAAAAAAAAATTCAACCTTAAGGAAACATAACCTTACAATTAGTAATTAATAAATTATTTTCTTCAGATATCAATAAAATTATTATTGTATTATATTTTAAAAAAAATTAGAGAAAATGTGATTTATTTTGACATTTAAAATCACCTCCGGTACATTACAACCTAATCCTAAATTGCCTGAAATGCGAATACATTTTAGGCCTGAATCCCAAGTAGACTGAATTTTAAATCACTGAACCTTAAACTAAAGATCCTAATACAAACCAAGGGCCTCTTGATAGAATTTGCTACGGGCTCCGAGTATCTTATTCGGCACTGCATAGAACTCATATAACTATTCACTAGAAAGCTACAGCAGGAAAGAAATTTAAGAACAATTGAGCTAAGAACAAAGGAACTGAATCAAACTGGAGGAGGCCTATACACAAATAGGGGTTGATATCTATGAAAATTTATATGGTGCAACAAAAAAAAACATTACATATTATAGTGTCAATAGTACAAAATCAAATGTGAAACTATATGTAGTGATGTGAAATAATAAAGGCTTTATTAATATTATTATTTACATACCTATATTTATTTTCATTATACAAAGACAATAATAAATATTATAAAAAAAACTTAAAACTAGTAATCCGCAGGTAGCGGGGCAAGGCTAAAGCTACTGGTGGTTAGGGCTCTAGTGAGGAACCTCCTCACAATTTGTGCCATGTCAAGAAGTACCACCTTCTGTATCTATCCCTTGATTATTATTATTATTAAGTTACATACCTGTATCATGTCTTTGTTGAAATGTTTCTTGTCTCTCATGCCCACTCCGTGCATGAGAGCCCAGTCCTTTGCTTTTTCAATTACACTGGTTAATAATTTTTCGTCGAGAGGCAATTGTACACATGGAGCAAGACGTGCTTGTGACATGTTTAGAAGTATTAGTTTTAAGTTGCTTTTCGTGAATATTTACTTAATGGAATACTGTGGTAAATTACCTATTGCATGAGTTGAGTATTGTTAAGTTAATTTTTTGATAATAAATTAAAAGAAAAATAAATACTTAAAATACTTCAATTTTTTTTTAATTAGGTAGGTACTAGTTTTCTTTTAATTTGATGATTTTGTGTTTTGTGCAATTTCAGCGAATACGTATTGATTATTATATTTTTGAATTAAAAATTAACGATATAAAATTATAAAAATTAAATTTTGTTTGGTTTGGTCTGTTCTGCTCGGTCGGTTTGCTTTTTCTATCTGTATCTGTCTGTCATATCCTGAAGATTTTTTTTTATAGACGACAAATGGTTGTCAATCAGAAATAAGTAAAATATAAACTGACAAACGGACTGGTTAATCAGTTGACAGTTGAAGGAAAGGTAAAGGTGCATAGATAAAATAAAATACTACTTATTATAAGTACCTGGTGGAGGTAAGGAGAACTATCTGTGTATCTAAAAGTGTCCGTTGAAAGGCGTTAAATAAGAGTAGCGCTAGTGTAGCCAGAGTGTAAATTTTAAATAAAGAGCGCTACACTAGCGCCATCCTTTTTAACGCATTGCCACATGCAATAACCTCGTCTGGCAACTGTCAAAATGGCGCTAGTGTGGATGTGTATGACATAATAGATTTTATTTTATTTTATTTGAACAACGTGTCTTTTATTTTATTTTATTGAAGTGCAGGAAATTCAGCATTCGTCAGCTGATAGAAATGTTGACATAACTAGTCATGGTTTTCAGCACAAATTAAATAATAGATACTAATGGTCATTACATTCTTTGTCTGTTTATTACCTACACAATCATGTGCTTATAAAAATAATAATAACTATATTGCCTTGCTTTGCTATTATAAAAATAATAATGGCAACTTTCATTGATATAATACTAATATAGGCACGGACGTGTAATTAACTTCGTTAAACCAATATATGTACCGTAAAGGGAGGATCCCTCTACGCCTCCACCCTTAGAGCATTAAACCAACCGGAGACGTCACGCGCAATAAATTCTATGCAAAGAAGTCTGTCACTTTTTGCGCGGGGGCCGAGGCATCTCACACAAAAACTGTTAACACTAACGCATTTCTCGATCTCGTCGCTACGCACGCACACGACCATATTATTAAACACTAGCATAAACTTTACGCACACATATCCATTCTCACACGGTTGACTACCTGTCCGTATATGAGATGACGTCATTTTTAAGTAAACAATGGGTAGTGCTTGACACTATCGATATTTCATTGTCGATGAAATCTTCCAATCATTATGACAGTCAAAACATTTTTTTTTAAATTCAGCCTTCAAAGATGGCACGGCACACTGTGTTAAGGCCAGGCCCTATGAAACTAAGGGAACTTTAAATAAATGTGCTGAGTCAACCACATATCTGATCAATGTGGAATTTACATATATATATTTTGAGACCTTTATCTGTAGATTATCAAGTCAGAAACATAATTAGGTGATTTTCATTCGATACATTTTTTGATCGAAATCGGCGCCTTTTCCGGAGAATATTACATTTTTCTACTAAACGGCTTGAGTTATATCGCCAAAAAACTGCTCGTAGCAAGGAAACATTGTTTACCAGTGATTGTCAAAATAAAATAAACTTAGGTTTATTTTTACTCCTATAATTAACGAAAACAATTTTGAGACTTACGTTGTTTAGTTCCGAGCTAGTGCATACCAAATCATGCTTCAAATAATGTACGCAATATTCAACCTTACGTAAGCTGTATCTTGCGATATATTAAAAATAAACCTAGAGAGCCGCCGAGCAACTTGTAACTCTCGGGTGGCGGGACGTGGGCGGAGCGAGCGTAGGAATTTGTTTCGTGGGGCCTGCTCTTAATTTCCTCTTGTTATTATTTTGAATTATAAAACAGGAAGTTTCAAAATGTTGTGAGCAAATTGTACTCGTACGTTTCGGTGTCCAAAAAGCATGATTTCCACAAGCTCGAATCCAGACATCCCTGATCATTGCATCTTTTGGAAATCTGAAAAATAATATCCAGAATAACACATCGATATCGATATTTGTTTTTGTTCTGACCCAGCACTAACTTTGCTGCGGTGTTGCCAATGTATTTATATAAAAACTGCCTAGTTTCTATTTTCGCAATAAGTCACGACTTCAGTTTATTATTATCTCTCTGATAAGTTGAATATTCTGACACTTACGGTAAATATCTTACAATAAAAATGGACACAGTGAAAAATTATTAAAAAAGTAAATAATAATAAATTAAAAAAGTATACAAACAGTAATCTATTCTTAATTGATTACGGATTTGCAGTACTAAATGGTATTATTAACTATTACAAAATTTTTATTAAATGTTGGTTCATTCAACTTTTAAAATTATGCAGAATTAGATCTTGTACAATAACACGGCAACACTTTTGGACTAATAATATTTTTTGGATATTTGGAAATTTTGGGCATTATTTGATAATATTTATATAAAATAATACTTACAGATAAAGTAACGTTATCCTTTTGAACACTAGATGATTCTGATCTCTTTTTACACGAAAACACGCTGCAATTCGGCATTTTTAGTTGACGTCGTTCCGCGAGCGTAGTCACTTATAGAATGGCACGCGTCGCGCGGAAACTAGTTTTATAAAACCCGTATGACCGCCGGTCTCGTACCAAGGCAGAGGGGAACGCCTGGCAGTGGCGTCTCCGGTTGGTTTAATGCTCTAAGCCTCCACCCCTCTACATGGATATGATAAGTTACTCTATGCTATAAATTTTACTTCACTATGGTTACCAGGCCTAACCAGGCTATAAAATTTAAAAAAAAAATCACTACTAACTATGGACACTGTTTTGTTTAGATAACTGTGAATTGTTGAAATCGCTCACCATCGCTCACAATCAGTAACTTATTTTAATTAATTTAATTTCTAGCGACCCAGTTAATATTCTTAATTGTAACGCAAAGAAAGGTGAATAAATTATTGTGATTATTAAGCCTGAAGAAAATACTAAATTTTAGCATACGTCATGTACGTGCGTCTTAACATCGTGGCAGTAAAACGTGGCGATTTTATCCTCTTTGCATGGCACAAGCGGCAGCCTTTCAGCTATAGGACAGCCAAAAAACTATCTTCACTTCACTTCACGCCCTGAGAAATGATCAAAACGGAGGAAATGCTTCGAGCGTGAAAATGCAAAAATAAACGGAAGCTTAGACGTAGAAAGCTGTAACGCACGTCAGTCATGTAGAATTGGAGAATTATTTGAAAATTGTTTAACAACGATTTTATTTATTTAAAATGGGAGTTCATGGCCCATATGAATCAATCATTGATTTAGCAAATGGTTTACCTACATGGCTGTGTTAGCCGAAAGAGGTGTTTATGGAAAACTTAAAAAAGAGCTCAATCGGGAATAGATTAGTGGTGGGCGTCTAATATAAGAAAGCTAGCCATATTGCGAACGCAGCTATGTCCAAATTTGACTTGTTAGTAGACATTACAATTGCACTATTGGAAGTAGAGATAGTTCGGATTGAAACGATATAGTTCCAATTGCGGACATAGTTCTCGGAACTTTTACGGTCCAGAACTAGACATGTCTAATTGAAAGTATTAGAAGGAAGAAGACTGTAGGCACAGAAAGCAGCAAATAGCATTGTTGAAAACTCTGGGTGCCGCACGAATTGTAAGTGGGGCATTTGGTAAAATGGTGCATTAAATAAATTTAATGAATAAATTAATTAAGAGGAAAAGGAAATGTTAAATGTGAATTATAAAAGTAAATACACATTTTCAGTAAATTTTTATAATAAAAATAAATATCAAGATGATACGTTTGGTGGATACAGCAACAGGAAAGGTACTCAATTGCAAACAGCGGTCATGAGCAGCATGCCCTTGTCCCAGTTCTTGGTAGTTGATATCTTTTTCACTATACAAATGAATGGCTATAATTTTTACGGAGCGAGTTGCTAGCATTATGGTGACTTAGTGGACTGTGTGGTGATCTTTTCCTCTCCAAACAGCGAGTGCCTAGGGTTAGGAAAAGGAGAGGGGTTAGGAATGACAACGCGTGAAATCAATGGTGTTACTGCTTGATGCTGAAATAGTGGCAATTCTAAGTGAAAAAATTAAATTATTTGATCCTGCCACCTTCTAAAATTGGAAACCGCACAGTGGAGACCAAATCAGCATCATTTTATAAATCTATCACAGAAATAAAGCCAATGGAAGTTTGGCTAAAAGCCAGGGTTTGTGTTTAGTTTTGTGTTTTCGTTTGTCATGTCTAATTGTTTTCATTTGGTTTTGTTGTCTTTGTTTTGTTATTCATCTCATCCCTGTTGCCAAAACGTGCCACTTTTGTATGGAGGGGGGGCAAAGGGACAGAGACCGTCCTGGCCGATGGATCTCGGGGAGAAACTGCCATCCCCCGAAGAGACCGCTCCTCTATCCCCGGCGATTTCGGAGATATCCCACTTTGATGAGTCCAAAAAAGTTGTATGGAGTTTAAAAAAAATGTATGAACGGGATGGGTATTGGTCGCGATTTGGTAATGGACGATGACCCTCTATGACTTTCCGCAAACGCCACCTTTCTATCCCTCACAGTTCCCAGGTCAGACTTTTTACCAGGTCAGTATACAGAGGATATCGGATTTTTCTGGGGGTCACCGGGAATCCCCCTACCGCTCCTTCTAGGAGAAAAACTATATGAGTCAGTCACCCCATCAGTGGGTTTTCCGCTTTATATTATAGTAAGTAAGTAAGTAAAGTAAAGTAAAGTGATTATAGTGTATTAAAACTAAACATAGTCTGAGCTCCAAATCCAGGCTTCATTGTCGCTTAAATAATCAGTGATTTTATAATAGCCTTTCGAGAGTTTGGTTTTAATGACACTTCCAAATTTATTTATAGATACGGCTCTGATTATCTCCGGTAGTTTATTATAAAACCGTATATATTGACCCATAAAAGAATTACTTATCTTGTGTAGTCGCGTTTTATGTAAGTTATAATATCAGCAATCCAAGCTACACGGACTGAATTCATTTAAAATACTCAGATCGTCAACGTATTGTGATATTAACCAGCAATTGTGGGTTTTGGGAAAACACTCACTTATAAATAAA
Organism: Synanthedon andrenaeformis; assembly: GCA_936446665.2. Taxonomy (NCBI): domain Eukaryota; kingdom Metazoa; phylum Arthropoda; class Insecta; order Lepidoptera; family Sesiidae; genus Synanthedon; species Synanthedon andrenaeformis. The sequence goes on from OW387798.2 coordinate 4,041,735, forward strand.
AGAGAATTGGTACCAAAATTGATCCTTGTGGGACTCCATGTGGTATAAAACTACTTTGAAACTGCTGCTCTTTTCATTTGCTGCTAAAATGCTTGCAGTGTGACAGAATTTGTTTACTTCAAAATCAATCTTAAATTGGGTCGTGACAGCTAGATTGTAGCAGACGTCTATTTAGTTTTTTGGATTAGCTGTTCCATTGCAGTTTTGCATTCTGGGTATTGGCTAGATATTAAAGTTGTTGATATTAAGTTTCGATTCGATAAATTATAACTAGAATTAAATGCCTTCAAAAATCTTGGAAAACTTTATCCTATACAATAGAAAATGGTTGATAATCCAGCAATATCATTTTAAAGAAAACTATTTCATCGAAGTTTTTTTTTTTTTGTCAAAAAAGGACGGTTTTTGTACCTCATATAGGGTTGCCAGGCCCAAAAATTGAAAAGCCGAACACAGATTCTTATTTAGCCGGACATTTTGCCCTAAAAGCCTGACACATTGTTTTTGAAAATGATAAAAACAATCAGTACTTTTATTTGTGTATTTATTACTTATGTTATTATGATTCATAAAAGAGTTCCTTTAATTAACCAACGAGCGTGTATGAAAGCGTTAATGCGTGTGATGAGGCGAAAGATGTGTATCAGGATCGTAGCAAGTGGAAGGCTATGGTTGGGAAAAAGGCGTGGTTAGTATGTATGAATCACATTTTGTTTTTATTAAAGTAATTTTCAACTTTTTACATTGAGTGTAATACCTAAAACTATCAATAATCTGTCTACATTTGTAAATAAATTAACTTAGTGTAACTTTCCAGTTTATAAAAATGAAATAATATTATCTTTCGAAAAATCTTTTATTAATCATCAAACTAAAATTTAAAAACATTCTTTTGCAAAATAATCTTCATTATAAATTAAAACTGAATAAACTATAACTGAGTACCTAGTCCTAGGTAAAGGTAACAAGCTTAATATTAAAAAAAATACGCAATCACTGAGATCTTCATTGATATACTTATTAATTAACAGTATTTGGCATTTGAGACCAATTTTGTCCAGAATTTAGTATTCCTTGGAAATCATATTGTAAAACTCCTGGCAGCTGTATTTCAAATTACAAACTAAAAACATCATTTTCGCAACGGTGTCCGTCTGTAATTTATTCCGTTCTTTTGTCCATTGTGCATTTATCAACGAGAACACCCTTTCCACGTTGGCGTTATGGCCAGGAATCGCAAAGTAATATTCTGCAAGCTTTAACAACTCGGAATAGAATTCCTCATTGTGATGAGATTTGAAGTATGCTGTCCATTTTTGGTGTGCCAAAAGCTTTTTGAATTCAGGTTCATCCTTATTGATTTGTACAAATTTTTTGAAGTTCAGAAACTGGTCAAAGAGTTTGCTATCATCAAGCTGCACGCTTTTTTGCGACAAAATTTCGATTGTTTCCGCAACCTGTTCCCATATGGGAACATCAGCCAAAATCATCCACTGAAAATGGTTTAACTCACTGGTGAAATCTTTTGTCCACGCGTTTAAATATTCCTTAGCAATAAGATACATTTTATTAACATTTTGTTTAAACTCTTCTGTCTCATCCCTTTTAGTCTCTGATAGTCTTCGCAGAATTCCGAGGACTTTGATAGGGCAAAAGTTTTGGTCTAGTCTCTCATTTATGTTGTCTACGATTAGTGAACACTGTTCGAGTACTTCATTGGCAGAAATATCTGTGGTTTCCGTGTGTTTGATTCGGCTTTGGTATATAGCCATAAAAGAGTGCAAGAGCCAGTGCCGTAAATAGCCTTTTTTGCGCCCTGTGCGAGCTTCTTGTTTAACTTCCAAACTTTAACTTTGCACAGCAGAGGGTATCAATAAAACTTCTTTATTCATTTGAGGCAAGACAATTTATATTTAAAAAAAACGGCCAGTAGGTAACTTCGCCGACAACTTTGTTCACTGGCATTTATTTTATAAAGCGACATCTAGTTACAAACCATTTCACATTGTTGCGATTTCTATACATGCCGCCCACCATGAACATATTGTTCATTGAAACCGCCCACCATTACACAATAAATAAAAAAAACCGAAACAAATTCTATAATAACACTTACAATTATTACTTATTAATATCGTTATCACTGAAACAAAAAAAGAAAAAAAACTAAAGCTCCTCAAACTAACAAAACAAAACTTAAAACTATTCACTTAATCTACTTAAACTAAGAATTTACAGGTAAACGACATAGTTTGGAAACCGGTCTTTTAATAAGATTGTCTTTACAGCGTAAAGTAACAACGCGCGTAACTCCGTCCAAACCAGGATGTTTATCAACTATCATACCGCATAACCAGCGCGCGGGAGGAAGGTCGGTTTCCATCACCAATACGACGTCTCCAATATCAGGGTCAGGAATCCGTTCATTCATTACCGGCGCAAAAATCCAGTAAGATATTCTTGCGACCATCGTCGCCAGAAATTTTGAACCATCCTTTGCGTCAATTGCCATCTTTTTAAACAGGTTAAGTTAGATTTTTCATAGTTGACATCTGGAACAAGCAACAACTGCTCACCGACCAAAAAGTGTTCAGGAGTTAAAGGTGTAGTATCCTCAATGTTATCACTTAAACAAGATATTGGTCTTGAGTTGAGACATGCCTCAATTTGGGCCAAAACGGTGCTGAGCTCTTCAAAAGTCAATGTAGATGTACCGATAGTGCGTTTAAGGTGATACTTTGTGGACTTAATTCCTGCTTCCCACAGTCCTCCAAAATGAGGAGCATAGGGAGGAATCATATGCCAATCCGTCCCATTGCAGGCAAGCCATTCTGCAATTTCAGCTACCACGCTTGACTTTTCTTTCATTAAAAGAGCTTTAAGTTCTCTTGAAGCTCCAATGAAATTTGAGCCATTGTCACTCCAAAGTTCTGCACAATGACCTCGCCTGGCAACGAACCGTTTAAAGGCTGCCAGGAATCCAGTAGACGTCATGTCACTAACTACTTCCAGATGTACTGCCTTTGTAGCCATACAAATAAAGAGACAAATGTAACCTTTAGTAGCATGATGTCCTCTTCCCTTAGTGGTTCTCAAAGCAATCGGTCCAGCGTAGTCCACTCCACTATGCTTAAATGGTCTACAAGCTGTAACTCTAGTAGAAGGCAATTGACCCATTAGAGGGTGTATGGCTTTGGCATTGTGACGTATACATACAACGCAGCGACGTGCAAATAATTTAACATGACTTTTTAAACGAATCATCCAGTATTTATTTAGTTCTTATATAGTTCATCACTGCCTGACAACCTCCATGCATAGTTCTTATGTGAGCATCAGCAATTATTAAATTGGCCAAATGACTATCATGAGGAACCAAAATAGGGTGCTTCATATCAAAACTCAAATCAGACTGCCTCAAGCGTCCACCGACTCTTAGAATGTTGCTCTTGTCAATAAATGGGCTTAAGGGATACAATTTGCTCTGCCTGGATACAAAGCCGTTTACTTTAATATCACTTATCTCCCGCTTATAATAGTGAGACTGATATCCCTTAATACAGATCATTAGTGTTTCTTGAAGCTCTGCATGTGTGAGCCAAGATTCGAACTTAGGTTTGGATTTGTTACACTTGAGTTTAACAAATCGTCGGCAGTAAGATAAGACTCTTATCAATTTTCGCAATGAAGAAAATTTAGCAAACAATTCGACAGCTTCTTCATCCTCTGTGGTTACGCAACATGTATGTGGGTTGCCTCTTTCTTCTAATTCTGTGTCGCCAACTTGACGATTCACTCAGTGGACTGTATTTTATTTGACTGTCATATAGCCAAGAGGGACCAGATAACCACAGTTTAAGATTTGAGATTTCCGTTGGGTTTATACCTCTGGATGCACAATCAGCCGGATTATCTTTTGATCGAACATGCGACCAATGGCTTCGGTCATACAGTGAGACAATTTCAGAGACGCGGTTTCCCACAAAGGTTTTCCAGCGACTAGGATGACTGCTCAACCAAGCTAGTACAACAGATGAATCCGTCCAGGCGTGAACATCCTTCTTTTTTATCTTAAGTATTTCAGCCACTTCTTGTAATAATTTTGAGAGCAATACGGCTCCACAAAGCTCCAATCGTGGCACCGATATTTGCTTAACAGGAGCTACTTTGGTTTTTGCCGTTACTATTGTTACCATTATTTCTCCGCTTACAGATTTAGTTCGAATGTAAACCACTGCCGCATATGCATTATTAGATGCATCACAAAAACCATGTAGTTCGATTTCTTGACAATGCGGGTGTGTGTGAATCCATCTCGGTATGCGAAAACTTGTGAGCTGCAGAAGATCCTCTTGGTACGAGTAAGTTAACCATTCCTTTAGTAATTCTATAGGTAATGCGTCATCCCACTTTATGCCCGACAACCAAAGCTTCTGGATTAAGATTTTAGCCTGAACTATCACCGGAGCTATCCAACCTAGAGGATCAAATAACATGGAGATACTGGATATCACCTTTCGCTTTGTGACAGGCATGCTGATTTCAGGCAGTTGCACAGAGTATTGTACTTCATCTGTATCACTGTTCCAGGTAATGCCCAGAACCTTCTTAACATTTTGCACTACATCTTCTATTCCTACTTTCAGCAATTTCTCCCTACCCTTGCTATCCGTTGTGTTTTTTCCTATTGTGTTCATAAGCATTTTACTATTACTCATCCACTTTTGTAGCTCAAATCCTGCTCTTTTTAACGTTTCAGTTATTCCATTGTAAACTTTCAGACCTTCCTCCAGTGACGAGCACCCGGTCATCAAATCATCCATGTAAAAATCAGATATTATCCTTTCGGCTATTTCCTTTGATATTTTACTTTCTTTGCTTCTTTTTTCAGATTGTAACATCATATCCTCAAAACTTTTGCATTCATCGTATGCTGTCTGTTGCAGGGCACGAACAGCAAGATAAGGCGCTGAAGCTATACCAAAAGTTACTCTTAAAAGCCTGTAATGAATAAGATTTCCTAATTTGTCACGCCACACTATACGCTGATAGTTTGTGTCCTCTTTCGCTACTTTCACTTGACGATACATTTTCACAATATCAGCGATCAAACAAATACGATGCTGCCTCCACCGCATTACGATGTGTCTCAAATTCGGTTGTAGCTGTGCACCTATCATCAAGTTGTCATTTAAAGACACACCATTTTTCCCTCGTGCAGATCCATTAAAGACAACACGAACTCTAGTAGTGCTTTTATCTGCTCGCACTACGGCATGATGTGGCAAATACACAGACCGAGTATCATTCTGTTCATCTACTGGAATGACTTCAGCATGACCCAACTCCTCGTACTCCTTAATGACATTCGCATACTGTCTTCCTAATTCTGGATTTTTATTTAATCTTTTTTCTAAGAAATTTAAACTCCGTTTGGCAATGTAATGAGACCCATTATACTGACACTCGGGATCATTGTCACGAAAAGGAAGCTTCACTATATATCTACCGGATTCATCTCTTGACGTAGTCTGCTTAAAAATATCTTCACACCGTTCTTCTTCTGGACTCAAAATCCTCTCCTTTGTCTTATAGTTATCCCTTTCGATTTCCCAAAACCGTCTTAAAAGATCATTACCTTCTTCTACATCTTCAACATAAGTATTCATGACTGCACCACACAGAGGTGTTTCAGGTGTCTCATTACTTGAAATACAGCCAGATAGGATCCACCCAAACTTCGTATTTTGTGCCAAAAGTGACACTCCAGGAGGACCCTTGAGTACTTCTCCTTCCACAACCTGGCTATATATCTCCACACCCAGGATCATATCAATTTTATTCGGCTTATCAAAGTTCGGATCTGCTAACTTAAATTCAGCTAAACCCGGCCATATACCCACAGACAGCTCCTTTGACGGAAGAAATCTAGTTAATTTTCCCAAAACGTGAGCTTCTACTTGTATTTTAAAATTGGGATCATGAATAGACTTCAATTCTATAGAAACTATATACTTAGAGGTGGATGTATTTCTTGCCACACCAGATATCAATGTATTTTTGGGGGTCTTTTTCAGACCGAGCGCTTGAACTGTAGCCTCTGTCACAAAGGATGCCTCCGATCCCTGGTCTAACAAACACCTTAAGAAAAAATCACCTCGTTCAGTTTTTGCTCGGGTTACGGCTGTGGGCAGTAATTTTCCACTAGATATTTTAGCGAAGCAGGCTGTAATTATGTTGTCATTGGTCTTGTCTTGTGCTTCGGTTGATGTGGAAACCAAGGCCTCCCTTGAAACTGGCAAACCTTCATTATTGTTGGAATTCGACTCAACAACATTGGAGGGGTGAAGTAAGGAATGATGTTTTCTTTTACATATTTTACATCTACTAGATTGTCGACACATATAAACGGCATGGTTGTTGCCTAAACAATTAAAACACAACCTACTGGCTTGGACAAAGCTATGACGGTTGTTATAATCCCTTTCTATAAACATTTTACAATTGGTTAGCTTATGCTCGCCTTTACATAATGGGCAAACAATATAAGAAGTTGATTGAACTGTGTTAACATTTTCAATATCTGGATTATCAGTACTAACATTATGAACGTTCACCCCTTTATGGTATTTAAACTTAGCATCTAAAAACTCTAAAGACTTAAACTTATGATCCAAAAATATTTTAAAATTATCAAGGGTAGGCAAATCGTCACCCGATTCACATGATTTAGATTCCCATTGTTTACGTGATTCGGGGTCTAATTTTTGGCTCATAAGATAGATTACAATTAAATCCCAACTCTCTGTTGACACTCCCAAGTTATTCAATGCTTGTAAACAATCACATATTGTATCTAGTATTTCTTTGATACCACTTGACGACTCAGACTGCAAAATCTTGTGACCAATTAGCCGTTTAAATATATTATTAGATAAATATCTTTTATTATTGTATCGATCTTGTAACTTTTTCCAGCAACTGGCGTAATTACTGCTAGTAATGGGTATGTGACGAACAAGTTGCTCCGCCTCACCAGTCAACTGACCTTTAAGATAGTGCAATTTCTGAACGTCGTCAAGGGTCGCATTGTTGTGAATCAGTGATAAATATAAATCTCTAAACGTAACCCATTCCGTATAGTTTCCGGAAAAAATCGGTATAGATATCTTAGGTAATTTAAATGAAGAATTACGAGAATTACTTGGATTACCATGGCTACATACCTCGGATAAGGAATCAGCTTGTTTTACATTTTTTGATAAATCACATAAACTTTGCTTCAGTTCGGTTTTGTAACTGAAATAAATCTCCTCAGTAAGATCATACAAACTGTTTTTTTATTATAATATATGGATGCTCTCAATTCATCATCTGTAATTTTTGTCACAATACTTGGTATGGTAGAGTTTTGAATACGGAAGGTAGCATAATATAAATTGCGTTTCAGTATGAATTGGTGAAAAAACGTTTATTCGAAAATATTTGCAAGATTATTCACAACTACACAATACACAAATGAATGAAACCACAAATGAATGAGTTCAGATAGTAAAGATTTATTGCTTTAATAAATCTTTACTAAGCCATAAACTTTTTTAAAGATTTACTTTTCGCGCTTTCTTCATTGCGAAATCGTTGATAACCTTTTCATACGACAGGCACCGTCCTATGTCGCGTTCAATCGACAAAATCGCTAGGCCGGTCAACCTTTCTTGGCCAATCGTCGAGCGCAAGTAAGTTTTTATTAATTTAAGCTTACTGAATGATCTTTCGCAGGAAGCTACAGTCACTGGCATTGTTAAAAAAATCTTTATAGCGACTACTACATTGAGAAACATCTCTTTTAAATCTAGTTCGACTATAGCTTTAAGAAGACCCGGACTTGAACTACGGTCACATTTATCAAATAATATAGTCGTTTCAACTTGACTCTTTAAAGTGTCTAATTCAGCCCAAAATTCAGTAGCATTAATATCTGCTGAATATTTGATACTCAAATCAGCGGCATGTTTTTTTAGTTCTTCAGCTGGATAATTACCAATCTGTTCTATTGTCAAAAAATTAAAAAGGTGGTGAATGTTGTGAAGTTTCTCGAATCGCCATGTGAATTCAGAAATCATTTTATCAATTGCTTCATACATATTAATTTTAAAACTTTGCTGTGGTGTAATATCGTAGCCGGCGTCTGAGCTTTATCTTAGGTCGTGTCTTTTTACTCGCTTTTTACGTTTTTCCGGAAAATCGTCTTCAATTTCACATTCTTCACAAACTTTTTTGGCCTTTTCGAAAATGTTATCTACAGTCTCGCGAATATTCTGAATCTGCCTTGTTAATCCCTTGATTAATTCAGAGGCTTTGTCGATAGCAATAGCTTTCGACTGTAAAGCTACGTTCACCCTATCAACAGACTCCAAAACTTGATCCCAAATTTGCAGAGTACATATAAATTTATAGTTTATTAGACCCATAATGCTTTTAGCTGTAGCTATTGTTTCTGCATTGTAATCGTTGGTAGTTAAAATTTTTAGTACGCACCAGATTTGGGGCAGTTGCATATTTAAAGCTTTAACGGCTCTAGCTTTAGAAGCCCATCTAGTGTCGGCGTGTTTCTTTAAAGAAATTTTTAAATGTTTCATTAAAGTTTCCCATCTGATGGTAGAACTCGAAAAAAAGACAAATATCTTCTGAATTGTTCCAAAAAATGTGATCATGTCGGGTGTTACACTAGCGGCATGTACGCCAGATAAATTCAAAGAATGTGCTGCACAAGGTAGGTATTCAGCATTGACATTAATTTGTTTTATTTTGGCTTGAACTCTATTATATTTACCAGCCATGTTACTACCATTATCGTACCCTTGGCCACGAACATCATCAATTTTCAATCCGTCAGCTTCTAATTTTGTTAAAATTTCTTTTGACAATCCTTCGCCCGTTTTTTCATGAGATGGAATAAAATCTGAAACGTTCTTCTATGGTAACTATCTGTTCAAATATTTTTACGAACCTCAAAATTTGTGACATCTGTTCTTGATGCGATACGTCCGGCGTGCAATCAAAAATCATAGAGAAGTATTTCGCGGCACGAACCTCGTCTTTAATTTGTTTTTTGACCTCGGAAGCGAGAATATCTATTAACTCGTTTTGAATATATGGCGTAAAATACGAAATATTGCCTTTATTAAGTGACTCGACGTGCGCTCTAAGTTCAGGATCAAATTTTGAAATCATATCCACGGCACTTAGAGTTAGCGCGCACTGCGGTGCGGCGAGTTGCGGTTGCGGTTTTAAAACCGGTGCGGCTAAATTCTTGGGGCGCGCACTGCGGCTAAACCGCCGCAGTTTTGCCATTCGTATCTCAGCTTTCGTAGCGGAAGGTCGACCGATATGGACTACGAAACCAGGCTCCGGATTTGCATTTATTTAATATTAAAGGCAAGAAAACAGAAACGCAAGCAGTATTGGGTTCATCCATTAACAGCAATGAGACCTATGAAGGGTTTTTTTCTATATGAGATATAATGATTTGCGAATGTTTCCAAAAAAGTTTTTTGGTTACTACAGAATGAACATAAAGACCTTTGACAATTTAAAAAGAATTGTTGGTTACAAAATCTACTACAAGGATACGAGTTGGAGAAAGGCGATATCAGTGGAAGAAAGGCTTTCAGTAACGTTGAGGTAAGTACCTACATATACCGTATCTATATACTTTCCATTGTTGCATAATGCATCAACTGACCTCGCTTTTAGCTACAATGCTGGTAGTGTATTCATAAATAAAACAAATCCCTTTTTTCTTCTTTTATTATTGTGTAATATGCGAAACAATCTTATGAATATCACTACGTACCTACTTTAGTAAAAAAAAAACAAATGGAGATTAGTTACGCTTGAAGATTAAATAATCTTTCATTTGCATGCCATTCCCTCGTCCTACGACAGGAGATGCGGTATCTGCGGAATATATTATGTCGGCATCAGCATGTTCAGATACTCGTATGTTGGCTGGATTCTGTTGTGTATAATTTTCCATTTCCATATCTCGGCCATCATATAGTAGCGTTGCGTAATTGGGGTCATTAGAATAGTTCCCTTGATTCATTTCAATAGACATCATGCTTGTACCTATTGCCTGATTCCCTGAAGTTGAAGCTTGAGCTTGCTGTGGAGGAGGCAGAGGCTGAGATGAGGCATAATTGGGGCTAGGAGTTGGAGACATATCGTAAGCCGGTGACTCCAATGTTGATGGTGGTGAAGGAGTATAATTGGACATGACTGATGACATTCTTCGGTGGTATGGGATCCTGTCGTAACGATTAGGTTCTGAAGCTGAACGATACTGGGTTTGCGGTCTTTGGTACTCCGGTGGACGGTAACGTTTCGCAATGTTCAATATACTTAAAATTTCGACTTTAGCGAAGTGCTTTTGGTCGTCATTTAATTTTTTTAGTAGGGGTACTAACATTTCCGTGAAACTAATATCTTCATCATAGGTTTTTTTTTGTCGTATGATATCTAAAAGTTCTTCACTTCTGTCTGTTTCGCGAGCCTGAGATGTTTTGCGGGCTTGCTTCCTATTTTCGCGTTCGATACTATTATTACTGTCTTCTTCAGAATCATCCACTGATATGTTTGAGGTGGTTTCTCTCTCCAATGGTTGAGAAGCTAAAAACGTAAGGGCTTGAAAGTGAATGTACGGCCTTCTTTTTTTACCTCCTTGTCCTGATTTACCCTTTTTTTGAATTGCAAGTTCTTTTGCAAAAGAATCTTTCAAGTTTCGCCATTTTTTTTGGATTTGTGTTCCTGTAATAAAAAAGAGACAAAATGTTACTACTTGTAGGTATTTTAGAGTATTTATTTGATTATATGGTTAACCGAGGTCGAAAATATAATTTGAAGTTCATGTAAAATATACAGTCTACCTATTTTGAATTTTTTATTTGTTACAGGTACTTAGCATCGGGGAACAGCATCAACTCACTTTATTATGAATATCTCATTGGTGCTACTACAATCCGGGAGATAGTGGAAGAAACATGTGACAAATTGTGGGAGTGTTTACAACCAATATACATGCAAGAACCTGATGAAGATACTTGGAATACCATTGCTAAATTTTTTTATAAACGCACAAATTTTCCGAACTGCTTAGGCAGCGTTGACGGGAAGCACATTAGGTGTGAAAAACCTGATAACGCCGGTTCTCAATATTTTAATTACAAACAGTACCACTCAATAGTATTGATGGCGGTGGCCGATGCAGATTATTCTTTTATATCTGTGGATGTTGGAGCTTATGGTGGGAATAGTGACTCAAAAATTTTCAAGAATTGTAATTTCGGGAAAAAACTCGAAAGGAATCAGTTAAACCTTCCGGAGGCAAAAACATTACCTAATGATGAAGATGGAAAAGTGATGCCACTAGTTTTTGTCGGAGATGAGGCGTTCGCGCAGTCGGAACATGTTATGAGACCATATCCAAGACGGAATCTCACAGTAACACAAAGAGTTTTTAACTATACGCTTACACGAGCGCGAAGAATGGTAGAGTGCACTTTCGGGATACTCGCCAATAAATGGAGAATTTTGCACCGTGCTCTAGATGTTAAAACAACTACTTGTGATAAAATCGTCAAAGCTTGTTGTATATTACACAATTACGTACGAAAACACGATGGAGTCAGACCTAGAGATGAATTGTATGGGACTGAATTAATTAGCTTCCGTCGAAACCCTCATAGGTCAACCATGAACAGCCATCAGAATAGGGATTATTTTGCAAATTATTTTACTTCAATTAGAGGTTCTGTCCCATGGCAATATGATAAAATATAATTGTTTTTGCGTAAAATTATTGTTAACAAAATTGTTAATTGCTGTTAAAATTTAACTTTAATAATTAAAATAATTGTTAATTATTTTTATAATTAATTGTTAATTATTGTTAAACAAAAACCAATTATTGGTGGTAGTTCTACTGTAATAAACTCTGCTTTATGTACCTAATAGATCAGGGGTGGCCAAGAGGTCGACCGCGAAGGCAATTTACCCGCGAGTTAATTTGTTGTGGACGCCTAACTAGATAGGTGTAAATATTAGGTTTTATATTGGTTATTTTAGGAATGTTAATTGTAATGCCGATAAATGTTCCCATGGTATACGGATTCCATTGTTGTATAGAATTTAATAGGATTTTGTAAATGCACCTTGTTTGTATCGTAATAAAACTATACAACCTTTGTCCATGACAAAGGACACCCGAAAGTAACAATTTAACAATCTATTGATTTGATCACAGGTAGATCTCACAGGTCAAAAGTTTGGCCACCCCTGTATAGGTGATACATTAGAAATAAAAAATATTTCTTACCAATTTTTTGTTTTTCTCTAATTGACAACTCACTCCATTTTTCTATAATCTTCTCATAGACCTGCTCCCACATCTTTGATTTTATAACTCTATCTGCATAACCTTTAATGGTTTTATCCCAAAGTATGGGTCGACTTTGTATTTCCACGATCAGTGCGTCAGTATTTACATCGGCGACCGCATTGGCCGCAGCGTCGTCGGACGGAGCGCTCGGTGACAACATCCTCTCGTGGTGGCTCGAGCACTACTGACTGCGGCGCACTTCGGTTTTTCTGCCGCAGTGCGCGGGGTTTCTCACAAATTCATATGATACAAAAAAACTATGCGGCGCCGCGCCGCAACAAATCTGTGGTAAATCACAGATTTTTCAGCCGCATGCGGTTAAACAACCGCAGTGCGCGCACCTCCACTGTAGTTCATACATCACAGATTTTTGCGGGAGCAAACCGCACCGGTTGCTGCCGCAGTGCGCGCATACATTTAAGAATACTCCAGATCCTGCTTCTCCAATATGCTCATGAGAGCCTCTGAGAGGTAAATTATTTTCCGCGCAAAATAAAATTATGCTAAACTTTTAAACACACTTTTAAAATATTTCTCCACTTTTTTGTTTCTTGATCAATAGCCTTTAGTAAAGATGCATCTATGGTGGTCTTATTTTTGATTTGTTGCTCAAGCATTTTCCATTTAATAAAATTTTCTTTACGACATGCTGAGTTTTCGTGGTCGGGTATACGCGGACTTAAATGGCGCCAATCATTAAAACCTTTCTGTGCATCAGCAATAGCTGGCTGCTTATTCAAAGAACCGAAAAGTATACATGGGAAACAAAATATTGCATCTCTCTTTTCACTGTATATCAACCATTGTCTGGGCACCATTTCACCATTGCTCATCCTTTTTGTAAACCAATGCTCATGAAATTTTCGTCCTGCGTCTTCAGTCGAATAAAAAATTTGACTACTTTTTCGTTGATCAGGACCCTTCTCGACAAGGAAACAACGAATTGAGTCAGTTATGGGTATCCATGTAACAGGGTCGTTTGTGTCTAATTGGAATTGGATCTTATCCGTTGCAGTTGTCTCCACAGTAGGTATGTACGAGGGAGCGTTTTTATGTTCGCGGAATGGAGGGTAAGGGGTGGAAATAAAAAAAACAAATTATTTTTCCTTTTCAATATATTCACCTGCAAGACGGATACATTTTTCAGACCTTTTAATTAATGGCGATGGGTTCTCTAGCAGAATTGCTTCATCTCCTAGCGATGAATTTTCTAATAGAACTGCTTCATGCAATTTTGCTGAGTTTTGTGAATTTGGCGGTATATTTTTAGCATTCTGTGATAATGTTGGGAGTTCATCAATACGCAATTTATTGTTTAGACTCTTTTCAGGTGACCTTAGAATTTTACGTTTCAAGTTTTTGTTATTAGGTGTGCTAGTCGACTGAGGTTTTACAGAAGAAAGTAATCTTTGTTTAGAATTTTTCAGTATTCTCTTAAAAAATTGGTCACAATCCACTTGACTGAAGCTTGGATCGCCATTGCGTATAATGGAACAAAATGTACGAGGGCGGGTCAATAAGTCCGTGACTTTTGGAATAAAACACAGATTTTTTGATAAATAAATCATTTTATTTTTCAACGTAGTCTCCCTTGAGCTCTATACACTTTGTCCAACGCTTCTCCAATTTTTTTATCCCTTCCAAAAAATATGATTTGTCGAGGTCCTCAAAATAGGCCTTTGTTTGCGAGATGACTTCATCATATAAATATTTTAAAAGTACATGAAAGTTAGGTTGTAAGAAACTTACAATTTGCAGTTCTCTGGTGCATTAGGTTGTCCTTGGTAATTGTCTTGTATAGGTATAATTATAGAATTAAAATCACCGAATGCGTAACTGGTGTTTGCTTGGTTTCTAGTCTCTTCTTCATGTTCTGTATCCGTTTCCACTTCCATCTTTTTTGCTTCTACTACTGCTTCTTTATAAGTAATGTATTGCCTTTTTACTACACAGGGAAACGTTTTCCACTTATCTGTGGGCTTGGACTTCTCATCGCAGATATTACCGGTTTGTGACTTTGGAGGCCACCACAATGTTCCATTGATCTCCCAACCACTTGGGACTGCTGAGATACAAATCTTACCCCGTTCTATGGTCTGCACTACTTTGAAAGGCATGATCTGAAAACACACACAAAATTATATTAGTGTAAATTATGGCATTTCAAAGTGCAAAATGAAAACTAGGTAGCTATAAGCATCAAGTTTATGTAGACGAACACAAAATATATTAAAAGATAAATTATCAACATAACCACACCAAATAAAAAATAGGCAGTTATAAAGACTACCGACAGAAGTTAAAATTTTTAAATACAGAACCATCCAGTATATTTTACATGAAGCTTTACGAAACTACGAAACTTTTCATACAAGTGTTTGGAAGAGAGAATGATAGGGATCGGCATTTAAAAATTACACTAGATATAATACACGCGTGCAGCATTATTTCGACGATTACGTCGCACAGTCTGTTTTACGTAGGTATCCCATTTTTTTGCCTTGCCGCGACCGACTGGTAAAATCGGATCGAATCATATGACTCAGTCGCGAACGGAACGTCAACATCGGACTGTGACGTAAGACTCAGTTCGATGGGACACATGTCACACTTCGATTGTGTGCCTTGTGGTGTGCCTTATACTTGAATGAATGAATTCGGGCTTAACTAACCTTTTAAATGATACCAAATACGCCTCCATTTTGAAACAAATGTTGAGCGATAGACGCGATCAAACTTCAGTCCATTTGTGGTTTAGTCACCCGAAACGCGCCAATGTAACGTCATTGTTTCGTGCTCTTATTTGTGAAAATTGTGTTATTTTCGTGTTTTAAGAATATTATATATACGTTGCTTATTTATTATACGTTTTAGGATGTTTTTCCAAGATTTACATGTATTTTCAATAGTATAATATGTAGTATTTGTTGATATAAATAACATAGGTTAGAAATTGCCGGTTTGTCAACAAACCACATAACCACTAAAACTCATTTGCTTCATTTGCTGTATTTAAGGTCTCAGACCAAGTAAATATACAGACGGAGCACTACGAAAAAAAAGTGAAGCCTAATAAACATGTGTTAATGTCGAAGTGTTGCCATTTTATTAAACATTTGCCAATAATTACTTAGGTGAAATTTAATTATTTTTGTAATGAGTTGAGAGGTTATTTTTGCGAAATAAATTATATGAGTATAAATTTATATAAAAAATTACTATAAATTGAAAATGTAATCAGATAAAAAATAAGCAAATTACTTGTTATGGGTAATTTACTATAATTAAGTAACTTCCAGTCCATACTGGTTTACATAGTGTTTTCTTAAAGTTTTCACGATTAATTCTTGAAATTAAACACCTATAAATTAAACAACCTGATAAAATCGTGTACTTTTGGATTTGCAATTATTAGTTTTAAATGTAACGACGTGATTTTAGAATGCTATCATGACCACGGCACCTGAAAAGATGCCGTAAACTACTAATTTTAAATCCAAAATTACACGATATTATCTGGTCAAAGTTGATTAATTTCAATTACTGAAAGGATCCAAGTACACATTATTTGATAACTTTTTTTTTTCAAAGAATCGCTTATGGTAATTATTATAAAAATAGTAATAAACCGAACCTTTTAGATGGTAGCCAATTTTGATCATTGCGACTATTTTTTATCGAAGTTATGCATCCAATTCATATTATTTCCACTTTCTGTTGGGAATCTAAATTTATTTATGTTTAAAAACAATGGCGCTATGTGAAAACACAGCCTTACCTATAAACGTTACTTAAATTTTAAGTAATACTTAGGAACCACTTAAGAAATTTTTTTACTTATAAACGTTGCTTAACTTTAATTTGTTGCTTAGCAATGTCTTAATGAACTGTCAAACACTACTTAAGAAGATAAGTAGTGATTAGTTAATACGATGCTAAGAAGATGATTAGTTGATTTTTATAAGTAAGTAATGTCCAGCATTATTTATTTATTTATTAAATATTTACATGTTAAAATGTATCAATTTATGGCATTTTTTTATAATATAGCAACCCCCGTACTTTTTGCCGCGACACTTTTGACAATTTCAAAGTAAAATCTTTGACGTTTATTGTTAATATTTACCAAAAATGCATGAATACATTTAACATGTGAAAAGTGATTTCACCTCACTTTTTCTTTGGTCTGTTATTATTTCTACGCGTTCTTACTACACTGGAAAGCATATTAGATAGTTTTTGTGCGTTGTTTACACTACGACGTCGCTACATGTACTGAGAGCGATGCGATGAGCATAGTTTTTATGTGTCAGTGTGTGCGTGAGCGTGTAGGTACACGAGGGTCATAGTTTGGTGGCTTCAAGATTTTGTTCGTAGCGCTCCTTCTTTATATTTACTTGGTCTGAGTTTAGTTTAAGATATAGATTTTTAAATTATCTGATCTGATATTATTTAAAACCAACTTCTGAAATATTGAAACCAATGTCTGATAGCAAAAAAGCACGGCCGGGTATTCTGGGTATTTTCGGGTATGTTTTTGGCATGAAAAAATCAAAATATTAATATGAAAGAATATATATTTTAGTTTTATTTTAGAAAGAACATATCAAGTGTATTATTATAACTTAAAGACTAATAAATAAAACAATTTATTTTCGTATTATTTTCGTTATTATTTTCGAAAGTGAACTATTTTACTTTGAAGGTCTGTGTAAAATAAAATTAAAACACAATAAAAACATTTATATGTAGTCTTATAGCTTGTTTCAATAGCTTTCAGATAAAGTAAGCTGAATTACCCTAAATAAAAGCATTCTATAGCTATAAGTAAAATAACACTGAAGGAGCGGCGCTTCGCATGAGTCATATTATGTCAAAGTCCGATATACGAGCTTAAGTCATATGACTCGGTCCAATTTCAACCATTCTGTAGACGGGCAACCGGACTTAGCATACTGCATGATAATAACATTACCGTGACTATGTAAATAGTACCTACTCCGGATTTACCACAATATTACCAACAAAAATGTAGTCACAATGGACTTGTCTATAAATAAAACCTACTTTTAAACTTATGGAAAGAAGTTACTTTTAAACTTATGAAATGAACTTACCTGTTTAAGTTGTTACAACCTGTATAATCGTTTTAATTTTGATGGAACAATCACGCGCATAACCTCTTCCGGCAAGCACTCCACGCGGACTAAACACGATCACACAACTCACATGGCTCATTTACACTCGCGTACGAGTCGCGAGACGAGGCACGAGCCGAGGCACAAGGTGAGAGTGTAAATAGACGCTCGCGGCTCGCCTCGCGTCTCGTCTCGCGCCTCGCAGCGCTCGCGTCCGGAGCGGTTTTTTGGGCACGAGTCAAAGGACCTCGTAACAAACGCGAGCGTGGTGTTTACATTCGCGCTCTCGCTTCATTCGAGTTTTAACCTTGTGCCGCGCAGGTTGTGTCTTGCAAACTGCCGAAATAGAGTGGTCCCAGGAAGAAACGTTCCGGTTTTTGGAACTATTCCAAAAAGAACCCATAATTTGGGATCCCAAACATAAGTTGCATAAAAATAACCAAAAAGTGAACGATGCTTGGATAAGATTAAGTGAAGAAATGGGTAGACCTTCAACTGACTTAAAAAATAAAAAAAAATCTCTCATGGCAACCTTTCGTCAGCATCTGCGCCGCAAAAAAGAATCATTAAAGTCCGGTGCAGGAGAAGATGATGTTTATAAGCCAGTGTGGCTGTACTACGATGTCATGGAAACATTTTTAGCATCTGTTTATAAGTTGTCATACCACAACCAACACCGAAGAAGGACATAATGAAGGAATTGTAAGTAAATTAAAACTACATATTCATTAAGTCATACTTTATTCACTAGGTTTTACTTTTTGCTATCAAGATAATAATAATGATCAATCAAGGTTTTTACAATATACTTATTATGTAAAAAATCACCGTAGCTACTTGTACCTATATTTTTAATAATTCTGCCTTAGAAAAAAACTAGCAAACTGATTTCTTATTTCTATGGCGTTCTGTGATGCACGTCTACCTACAGTTGGTAGAGGTCTTATAGCTGGATTAGTAGAAATATTTTGTCTCCAAGACCCTTCGTGAATTATTTCACCATTAACAACTGTATCAAAGGTACCAGGAGGTGTGTAAATGGCTCTAGATGTTCTACTATTTCTGAGAAAATTATGCAATAGAATACAAGTCATCGTTATCAGTTTAGCTTTATCTTTCCTAATTTCCATGGGCTTTTTAAATATCCTAAAAACTGTTGTTAAGACGCCAAAAACATTTTCAACGATAACACGTGTACTAGATAATCTCATTTTAAAAGTTCGTTGTAATGAACCCATGACATGGTTTCCTGGAAAAGGTTTCATCACGTGTTTGCTTAACGCAAATGCCCCATCTCCAAGAAAAACATATGGCATATTACATTGTCCGCCAGGAAGTGGACTATCAGGGGGTAAATTAATAGTGCCTGTCGAAATTTTTTCCCAAAGTACACTATTTTGAAATACTCCTCCGTCGCTTATTCTGCCCTGAGCCCCAATATCGGCAAATATGAAGTGGTATTTACTGTCAACTAAAGCTAAGAGCACAAAACTAAATGTTCCTTTATAATTGTAGTATTCTGTGCCACTGTTGATTGGACATTGTATCACAACATGTTTGCCATCGATGCAACCTACACAATGTGGGTATTTCCTGTTGAAACCTCTTTCTATGTTTAACCATTCTGTAGTAGTGCGCGGCATCTGAAATAGAAGAAAAAGCATAAATTATTTAGGATCCTCCATTTCTCAACCACCATTTCTCTGATGTATGGTTTTGTCTATTATTATTACAAACAAGTGATCATAAAAGAAGCGTGATTCACGAAAAAAAATTAATTACCTCATATGAAGTCGATTCGAATTCTTTTATGCGAATTCCATACAAAAATGTTGTTAGCAGTGATATCTGCTACCTGGCTTAATACATCTATGTTTTAACATAAATATGATAATGGATTTATTTGATTTCAGGCATCACCAGTTCTACCCAATGTTGACGATGAAACAAATCATAATAACGAGCAAAGTAACGAGCAAAATAACGAGCTTATGAACGACCAGAGCAATGAAGAGAATAGCGAGAAACAGAAACCAGCGAACTATAAAAAAACATTTAAATCACCTATCAAAAGAAAGCGTCCACGTGAAGATTTCGAAACAGATATTCACAGGAACATAAAAGACACGGTATCTAATTTAAATAGCATATTATTGAACAGGAAGGAAAACGATGAGTGCGACTTGTACGCGCAGTTATTAGCTACAAGATTGAGAGAATATTCGAAACAACAACGGCGTCAGATCATGCATGGCATTGATGGGCTACTTCTGGCAAATCCTCCTCAACAATCACAGAACTTTGACACATACTCCAGATATACACCGTCGCCGACATATTCTTCATCACCGTCCTGTAGATCACAACAATCACCTGTACAAATATCTATCCCAGATCGTCCTACTCCCAGATCGTCCTACTTCTCGTAGCAGCTATGTCCCGCAACCACAACAATCACCTATACAAATATCTATCCCAGATCGTCCTACTTCTCGTAACAGCTATGTCTCGCAACCACAAGTTTCGGGTACTATATCCTCACATGCAGCAACTGCTACTGTTGACAATGTTTTATCATCACAAAATTGTGTCACTATCCTTTCTCAGGAAGTTATACAACGCCCTGATTCTCAAAACATTATCGATACGGCGTTCATAAATGCTTTTAATGATGAATCCTATTAGTTTTACTAACTAGACTCTAAGTACTATATTATTATAAAAACACGAATACTACTTATTGCTATGATTACCTACTTTAATTGTGATTCAATAAATAAATACATATTGATTTATAAAGTATGTGCTTTAATTTCTCACCTTTATCTGATCCTTTAAGACTGTGTTGATAGCCATACAGACTTCTTGTACAATGATTGTAATGGCTGCACTAGAAATCTTGAATAGATAGTGAAGACTCCTGTAGCTGTCGCCAGTAGCTAAGAATCGTAAAGTTAGAGCTAAGCGCACTTTTGCTGGGATGGGTATTCGGAGTCTAGTCTTTTGCTTGGTAATTAAAGGTTCCACTTTGCTTAGCAAAAAATCAAAATCATTTGGCGACATTCTGCAAAAATTCTTAAACTCGGCAGAATCTTCATTAAGCATTTCTTGAAACATTTTATCCATGCTTTGCCTAAAATTAAAAAGAGATACGAATTAAAAATACATATGGACTTATAACTACAATAAACTTTAATATCGTTGTTCGATACTTTGCACAAGTCAAGTAGGAGTGGGTAATATAGCTTTTTTGTGATATCAAATCGAAACTATATATCGATATTTGATATCGGATTTTGAAACACTATATTTTCTGAAACTATATATTGACGGATACGGGTTTACGGATACGGATATTCGCAAAGAAATATCGCTATTCGATGTCGTAATTTTCATTTACGTTTTTTGTCGAAGAATTTTCTGACTGACACGATATACTGATTGGACACGTGTATTACAGTAATCGTCATCATGAACTGTCCTTCATACTATACCAGGCTTAGGACTGGCTGCAATATTGTCGGTTTTGATTCAATGATTTATTGTATATTGTACTTATTAGATAATAAAATTATGTATGTCTATTTGTATATAGTTAATACTTGTAGATAGGTACCAACCGACTATACAATAATGCAGGCGTATTTATCAGTTCATGATATGTACACACTTTTTTCTACTTATACTATTTACCCTTTTATTTACAGTTTTTCCTTTTTACATTATTCACACTTCCAAGTATTTACACGGTTATAGGAGTAGAGTTAAAAATTCATAAGTTTATACAAATCTTTTCTGAGACAGATTTACATTTAAAAATGCAAGCTGCTTCACTTTCGATGATGTCAGCCGGGTGCGACGGTCATTTATGATCAATCCCGTTTTGCTGAAAATTCTCTCGCATGGCACCGACGACGTGGCCATAATGTTTCCATATTTTTTGAATAGGCGCGCCAAATATGGATACGTAAATCTATGTTTGCGCCAGCAGTCAAGAGGACAACTCCAAGAAGTTCCTGTGAAAACGGGTAACAGATCGTCATTTAAATAGGTATCTATTTATTTAATGGCTTTTGAGACAGGAGTCCCAACATTCTGTTTCTTTCCCACGATTTCAGCTAGAATGGCGAATGGGGAAAATTTATCGGCATTATTGTGAACCTCTGATGCCGCTGAGACGGGTGTTTGGTCTTGTGCTCTCTCATGTTGTGCTATCATCGTACTTAAGAGATCCTGGATACGCTTCTTCGTATTCTTGACTTCATTTTCATCAGAAAATACGGTTAATTTATATCTGGGATCTAAGAAGGTGCATACAGAGAATGTTCCACTTCTTTCAACATTGGAGAACCTGGTTATCAACCCTTTCTTTAAACTTAAAATTAGCTCCTTAGACACGGCACAAAACTTTTCTTCTAGAAGTTTTTCACAGGAAGTTAGTAGACATCGTGTCATAACTATAACGGAGCTTCCGGTCATGTACTTCTCGCCACTCATTGATTCTGTCGCATCATCGAAGGGTTTGAGTATTGTTGCGATTTTGGCAAGTAGCACCCACTCTTCATTGGTTATAATAGGTAGGTCCTTTCTGATGATTGCCATTGTAGATCTTATGTGTTGTTCCAATTCTACGAAACGCTTTATCATGTGAAAGCTGGAGTTCCAGCGTGTTGGAACTTCTTGCACTAAGCGTTTTGGTATACAGTTCGGCTGGTCAGTAGATTGTGCTTTTAGTAGCTTTTCCAATGCAGTGCTGCTACTTTTGAAAAACCTGACAAATTTTTTTACTTTATCTAATACGGACTGTAAGGACACATGAAATCGCGTCTTGTACAATTAAATTTAAACTGTGTCCATAACAGCCATAGTGCTTCCAGCCAAAGTTAATAATGGCTCTTTGAATGTTGGCAGCATTATCAGTCACAATGAAATTTATTTTATTCTCTAATTCGTATTCATTCACAATCCCATTTAACGCGATCTGAATGTTTTCGCTCGTGTGTGAATCTTGGAACTGTGAACAATCCAACAGAATGCTCTTCAGCTCAAATTCTTCGGTGATAAAATGGCCGGTAACAGCCAAATAAGACTCATTGGCTCGTGATGTCCATAAGTCGGCTGTAAGGCACAAATATTCTAAGCCGCAGTTAGGTCCCAATTCCGTTTTTAAAGCCTCTTTAGTTTTGTTGTATAAAGCTGGAATCATAACGGTAGAAATTGTTTTTCTACTCGGTAGTTGGTACCCAGGAATCCAGCGCATTAATTTTTGAAAAGCTCTTTCTTCTACTAATGTGAATGGGTGATAACTATCAATGAATAAATCTAGTACATCATTGTCGATCTTTCTTTTCAATTCACCTGAAATTTTTTTAGTGGTACCGTATCGTTCGATGGGCCGTTGTCTTATATGAGCTATGGATGAAACCGATGCTTGAGATGGATGTACTGCTGTTGAAGCCACTATTGGTATTGTGGTTTTCGCTGTTGTCGAAGTGGATATCGTTGCGGATGCATCGGCAGAAATCTGGCTTGCTGATGCAGTTTGTGATCTCTTTGTCTTCTCGCTGCCCCGTAACGACTAGAATATGCATCAATATGTTTTTTTTTTTAAATGTGCCTTAAGATTACCCGTGGTCCCTTTATAGCTATAACTGTCTCCACAAACACATTTGGCCTTTTTGTCGTCTACATTTGTTTTATCAAAATAGTCCCATAAAACACTGGAATTTATGCGAGACATTTTTAAATTTTTATTTTCAATGTACTTGACGGTTCACTATAATACCTACACTCGAATTTATACTACACACTTATTTACAACTTTTTACATAAATTACAAAATTAAAAGTATTTTATACTAAAATATTAACTAGGTACCCTAAATACACAAACGTAAAATAAAGTTACTTAATTCACTTGTTACTTATCTAATAAATCGTTACTTTAATTAATCTTAAAACGCGTGAGGAACAACAAATCAGTGCGCCCACTCAGTTTAGTTAGATGAAACTAAAAATTTAAAATAGGATGGAATGAACAATACTATCATTTATGTCAACTAATTTCTTCGCTTTCTAATTCATGAACGAAGGTTAACATATGCGAACGGAATGCACATACAAGTGCAAATAATAATTGTGATCAATGCAAAGCGATCGTTATTTTCTTTCCTTAGAGGTCTAAAATAAATAACAAATCGTTTCACAATCTTGCCGGAAATACAGAGTCTAGGAACAACCTTCAAACATAATTTATTCCCAAGTTCCTAAGACTTAAGGTTCAAATTGTAGCTATGTTAGAGTTATTAATTATTCTACCTAACCCGCAGCGGGGCGTCGGGTGCGGGTCAGCGCAGCGAACAGAAATACCGCTCGGCGCTCATTCGGTTCGGTAAATATCCAATATCGTTTTGACTCGATGCGATATTGCATCGAGCATCACTCAAATATTCTCTACTCTATGGATACATGCGACATCTATCAATATAGTGTTTCGTTCAATATATAGTTTCAAGTTAGGCCGATATCGGATTTACGATATTGGAGCAATATATAGTTTCAATATCTATATACGTTTTGTATCACCCACTCCTAAGTCAAAGCTAATTAATTAATGATGTACCACCTACCTTGTAAACAATTAAATAATACCAACCTTCTTCGTTTAACTCTCTCTGGATATCCCTCCATGCTTGTAGTTTTTTTGTGTTGTTTTTATAATCAGGGTGACTAAGTAAGTACAAAACTGGTCTATTTCTCACTGCTTGTATAAGTTTTTCAGTAAATTCCAGATCCATCTTTCCTATTTCGCTCTCATAAATTGTCGATTGCTACAGACGCGTCCGTGTCACATAGCTGTTCCTTCAGTTTTGAACAAGAAGGCACAGGAAAATGTTCACTGTGAGGTACTGGAGCGGTTGTTGATGGTAGATCTGGATACTGAATCTTCATGGCATTTTTGCCAGCCCGACGCTTGCGTGGATTAACTACACAAAAGTAGCAATCATTGATATGATTAGTGGGCTCCCTCCATATTCTTGGTACTGCGAACTTCATACATTTTTTTCTCCTCGATACCAAGCTGGAAAAAAATAACATATAGATACACACGTTATTCATTACATATCGTAATTTTTTTTGTAATTAGTATCCTTGAAAGTTATGATGTACTCTCTTACCTTCTAATGTGTTTTTGCAGTTACCACACGAGAATTTAGGTGCCCATATTTTGTCTTGACTTCGAATAGGAAGATTAAAATAAGTTTATATTTGACGAAAAACTAAATTTTTAGCCCTTTAATGAATTCGCCGCAAATGTAACAAAAAGAGTTTACGTTATTTTTACACTTTTTGGAAGCCATTTTGGACTCCGCGCAACACAGATGGCGTCGTTGCTCGGTAATGCTCGCGCGCATACTGCCGAGACTACCCGTCAGTGTTGCCAACGCAAATTTTGAGGCGGCCGTGTATCTATGGTAAAAAAGCCGTGTTCATAAGGAAAAACATCGACTGTCGGCCGTGTCATTTGCCAAATTTTTGTGGAGAAAATAAAATGACCCTTACATTAAATTTTTATTTATTAAGTAAGTATAATAGTTATAATATACTCAGAACAATAACTATGTAAGTAATATGGCATAGTATAAATGAAGTATGATAAAATTGATGAATGAATGATGATTATTCACGATTCATTGAATCATTCATTATTCAAGGAATATAAATCCCGGATGTTTTCTAGAAATGCTTCTTCATCATTATTTAAAGAATATTTTTTCTTATCTTTACTGCTACGGCCTTAGGGTGAAGGCCGTAGCCCGTAGATTTAGCGATTTTCTGACCTGAAAGCCGTAGAACACGGTAATTGCCGTAGCAATGGCAACACTGCTACCCGTCGCTCAACGCTTCACACCCGTAAGCCCCCCCCCCCTCCCCTCTTGCGTGTTAAAATCGTTGTTCCTCAAACGTTCTGTCAAAATCTTAAAATATTTATTTTTCGTGTTAAAATCGTTGTCCCTCAAACGTTCTGGCAAAATCTTGAAATAATATATTTATTTTTCGTTGTAAAATGTACAAAGCAAACTTTATTTGTTACTAGCGATCCGTTCCCGGCTTCGCACGGGTGCAATTTTTTTCTGCAAATTAAACGTAGAAACCTTCCTCGTTTAACGCTCTTCCCATTAATGAAAACAGTATAAAAATCCGTTCGGTAGTTTTTGAGAATCGCAAACATATAGACAGACAGACGCAGCGGGGGGACTTTGTTTTATAATATTAAAAAACGTAAATTTAATAATGTTGTCTTCGTCAGCGAATTGATTTTTGTTTAATTGTGCGTAACTTTGTCTTTTTCCTGTGTATATTAGTTCCACTGAGATAAGAGAACGCAGTTCGGCGAAATATGGGTATATTCTATCTCAAAACTTCGATGATGAATACTAAAGCTGTCTATCAAGCTGATAGTGATGATCGTTAGGCAGAAAAGATAAATGTTTCAACTTATTCGTGTACATAGACTTTTCGAGTTTAATGAGAATGATGCTTATGCATTAAGATAGCCTCACTCTACTTCCTTCGAAATAAATATAACAAATCACCCATCAGGTTTAACAAATTTTTAAATTTCTAAAAATTTTGACGATGTTCTGAAATTTCAAAAAATCTTATTAAATTATCTGAAAAAGTGAAGAAAGTTTTCATAGAATTTTCTAGAAACTTCTGAAATTTTCGAGAAACTTATAGAATTTTCGAGAAACTTCTAGAATTTTCTAAAAAGTTCTAGAATTTTCTATAAAATTTACATAAACAAAAAGTAGCCTATGTTACTCCTGACGACCCCCTCTTCATGTCTGCAAAGTTTCATCGAAATCGCTTCAGCCGTTTCTGAGATTACCCCGAACAGACAGACAGACAGACAGACAGACAACAATTCTAAAAAAAGTTATTTACGTTTTAACAGCATGCGAATGACTCTCAAAGCTTAGTTTGAGGCAGTTTTTCGCAAATCACAGACAGACACTCTGATTTTATTTATATAGATTAATAGAAACGGATTTTTTTTCGCTAACATTCTAGAAAATTCTAGATGTTTATAGAAAATTCTAGAAGTTTTTAGAAAATTCTAGAAGTTTCTCGAAAATTTCAGAAATTTCTAGAAAATTCCAGAAGTTTCTAGGAAATTCTCGCATATATGAAAACTTTCTTCACTTTTTCAGATAATTTAATAAGATTTTTTGAAATTTCAGAACCTGATGGGTGATTTGTTATATTTATTTCGAAGGAAGTAGAGTGAGGCTATCTTAATGCATAAGCATCATTCTCATTAAACTCGAAAAGTCTATGTACACGAATGCACCCGGGCGAAGCCGGGAACGAGTCGCTAGTCTAAAATAAACGTAGCCTAAGTTACTCCTTATTACATCAGCTACTTGCCAATAAAAGTCCCGTCAAAATCGGTCCAGCTATTTCAGAGATTAGCCGGAACAAACAGACAGACAGACAAAAATTGTAAAAAATATTATTTTGGTGTATGTACCGCAATTTACATAAACAAAAAGTAGCCTATGTTACTCCTGACGACCCCCTCTTCATGTCTGCAAAGTTTCATCGAAATCGCTTCAGCCGTTTCTGAGATTACCCCGAACAGACAGACAGACAGACAGACAACAATTCTAAAAAAAGTTATTTACGTTTTAACAGCATGCGAATGACTCTCTAAGCTTAGTTTGAGGCAGTTTTTCGCAAATCACAGACAGACACTCTGATTTTATTTATATAGATGAATGGTGCCTGTGGTTTAGACAATCAGAAAATTGTTGATTGTTTGTAGACAATCAGAAAATATTAATTTAATAACAAACAATAACATCGGAAAAGCACTTTCTTCATGATTTGGGCTAGGAAATGCGGCCACCACGTCGTCTGACCCACGCATGTGTGGAAATTTTGGAGTGAAGTTCCTTCACACTTTTGATACATGTTTTTCTAAGGCTGGAAATGCACGGATCTGATGTTTAGAGGGGAGTATGAAATACATCGTAATTTGTAGCTGATCGAAAAAGCACTTCCTGGCATGATGTAGGCGAAATTTTTTATAATCCTTATTACGCGATTCTTGCGCATCTTTTGATTTGAAAGTTGACCGATGGGAAGCATAGCAAAATGCTTAATGACGTTTTCACCATGAATTAAAAATTTGTGAACTGAAGATGGCATGTAGTAGGTACCATTCATGATTATTCATATAGATTCTGGCAGTTTCCATGGACAAATTTTTCAGCATTTATCATTACACGTGATGAATCAGTGGAGTAATGATTGGGAAGTACTAGTTTAACCAAACTTTAACTAATTATTCAAAAATAATATCACAAAAGTAAAAGAATTTTCCCCGAACTTCCTCCAAAAAAAAATACAATAAAATAATAACATAGCTATCATATTTTTATTTATTTATAAAAAAAATAACAGGATGAGGCGTTCAACAGTAAACCATGAAAAAGTTGCATATATTCATAGCTAAACTGTTTCTAAACATAAAGAAGATTTCTTTTTACTAAAGTACTTCTCATATATCTGACTTTAATTTTGTATATTAATGTTTGACTCAAACCTAACAAGATAGGATATATTTAAGTTTTTTTTAAATGTGGGAAATGGTTCACTGTGTCCACCGCGTGGGACACAATGAACCGGGGACTAGGTCAACAGTGAACCAGTATGTACACAGTGAACCATCCTATTTATTTTACAGTAAATTATGACTATTTATGCTACAAAACTGAAAGTATAGCAATAAAATGTCTTGTATATGTTACCAAGAAATCAACTTTATTAAACCTAAATGTTTTTAACAATGTGTTTAACATATTTTACTATTATAAAAAAATTAACAAATATCTTAGGCTCACAGAGATCAATTGAATACTAATCAGTCTTAATAATTACAATTGTTGTTCTTACGAAAGAAAAACTTATATAAAAAAATACAAAAAGGAAAATGTCAAAAGAAAAAGCATCTAAAAATCAAAAAGGGAAGTTCAAAAGAGATAGGTTAACTGAAAATTTGAACGTTGCTGTTCGGCGACTGCTGCCGTCTTCCTTCGGGTTCGGTAATATATATTTTATATCATTTTTTGCAACCATTGCAATATCTGGCTCTAAAGGCTCACAAAATGTGTGATAAAATTTGCTTTTTAATTTTAAATACGAAACGGAGTAGTCATATCCAGCTGCAGGAGAATCATCAAGAATCTTCGCAACGTAATAGCATTTTATCTTTTTTTTCTCTGATTCAATCAAAATAATTACAAAATCATCCGCTTTGGGTTTTCTACGTAGTGGTGGAAAGTCTTCAGATGAAATTACTTCATCATCTTCACTGTCACTGACGAAATTTTCTCCACCAGATGAAGAACCACTAGCATAGAAAGTGCCTTCGGAATTAGAATCTTCATCAATAATTGGAGTTTCTTTTTTCTTTTTCTTCTTTTCTTTAAATAAATTACTCTTTACTCTTTCCTTTGCTCTCATTTCAACTTTTTTTTTGCGATGCTATTAAGTCCTTCTCAGGAGTGTCGGTGGCTATCATACTCCGGCCTAAAGGTCTGCTTCTTTTGATAGTCTTTCTTGGACCAGCTTTCAATGGCAGCCTAAACATTTTTGGAGAAACAAAACTTTCCACTGCTCGTGACGTGGAAGCTTGCTGTTCATTTTCATTGTATTTGGATGCTAGATCATTACAGATTTGTTGTGATGGTGAATCTTGTAAAATTGAAGGAGAGGGGGTCTTAGGAGTTGAACGGTTTTCATTTATTTCACATTCTGTGTCTGCTTCATCTCTTCCTGGATTGAGTCTATCCGTCACGGTGCTTGGTAGAAAATCTTCTTCTGTAAAAACTGATTCGTCGTATGGATAAATTCCACATTTCCTAAATGCATTGGTGATATTCATTGGAGTCATGGCTTTTAAATAGGCCTCGCCTGTGCATTGAGCTACATGGTAGATAGTGAGAGTCTGCCCGGGGTTCCGGAGTAGCCATGAATCGACGGCAGAGTTATAAAAAGTTTTAAATGGACCATTTATTCCCACATCTAACGGTTGTAATCTTGCGGTAGTATGAGGAGGCAGTGTCAACACTGTAACACCAGCAGCTTTAGCAATGTTCAGTGCTTCTAATGACAAATGACTTTCGTGGTTGTCAAGAATCAAAAGAGCTGGATTTTCTTTTGAGGCAGAGGTATGTTGTACGAAGTGCTTCATAACATCTACGAAGATGTCTGCATTCATCCATCCAGATGAAGCAGCCAAGCCAAGAGTCCCAGGAGGAGCGCCATGGAGCATATGAGATTGAAACTTCTTTCTGGGAAAGACCATTACTGGGGGCAAAGCATGACCGGTGGCGGAAACAATGCAGCAAGTTGTCACTAAAACACCTCTTTCTCCACTCGTAACTTTGGATACGTTACTCCCCTTAAGAGCTAGGACTTTTTGCGGGCGTTGTACCGTTGTGGTTGAGGTTTCATCTAAATTATAGACCCGTGTTCCGTTACCGAAGTTAGGAGACCGTTGCATAGCTTCTCTTAAGTTTTTAAAAAATGTTTGAACATTATATTTGTTGAATGCCGAGGCTCGTGCCAAGCTGCACGGTTCAGGTTTCTTGAGACTTAAATCCGTGTGTTTTTTTTGAATGACCTTAACCACTCCTTTCCAGCAATATGTTTCTCTTCAAATGAATAAGGAACTTTTATGCTGTTAATAAATGCCATTTGGTAAGCTAATCGTCGAGTATCTTTAGCAGTAAGTCCATAAAATTTTAGGGAACAATCTATGATGTATTCTTTTAATTCTTTTTCCTGGTCAGGTGTAAAAATAGCATTTACCTCATAATTCGGTACTAAATTCGTAGTTTCATCGCTCTTAAATTTTTCTACATATCTTCTTACAGTTGGATAGGGTAATCCGCATTCTTTTGCTGCTCTACGAATGGAGTATCCATTTTTTACAAGCATGATAGCCTGCAACATTTCTTCTTTCGTATGACTTCCAATTTTCCTTTGCGCTGTTTTAATTCGCCCCATGCTGAAACAAAATTATAATACAATTTAATGTTTCAACTCAATATAAATATAAAGTAGTATAATAGAGGTGGTACACAGTGAACTGGTTCACTGTTCAAACTATGTTCGTGGTTCATTGTGTACTACACCTACCATTCAACATTTAAAGTTATGTTAAAAACAAACGAAAAGAGTTACCGTAGTAACTTCAGTTTTGTAGGATACCCTAATAAACATTCTAATAAGTATAATAAATGTCACACAGAAAAACTATACATAACAGAAGTAACAAGAAAAGATAGTACTTACGTTTTATTTTGTTTTGTCGCCGAAAATTATAATACGGTCCGCTACACGGGCTTCGTCGGCGCTAGCTCGCTCGCGACTGGGGGGCGGGCGGCGGCGGCGTAGTAAAAACTGAGTACTTTCGTGTCCACGGCACGGTTTGACAGCGTCGCGTTTACAAAGTAAGAAGGGTGGCTCAGTGTGTACCATTGGTTCACTGTTGAACGCCTCATCCTACACCTCATGTATTTTAGGAATTCATCTTTTTGGCATCAATGAAATTATAAATCAATGTTTTATAAATTTTTAAAAACAAATTATAGACTATCTAGGTAGATAATCTACCTAATAAGCTTCTAAATTAAATTAAATAAACTTTAGTTAAATAACTGTAACTTATTTTTACCTATTTTGATATTTTTCAGTCTTCCCAATTTTTGATAAAATGTCTTTCTTTTCCAACAATAATCTGTAAAAGTCGGAACAATTCAGATCCTTAAAATTATATTTCACTTTGATTAAAGAAGAAACTGTGTGTACATTTAGGGAGTTTCTTTCCTTCGTCCATTGCTGCTTGACTAACGAAAATACCCTTTCTAGCATTGTGAGGTGGTATACAAAAAAAGTACTGCGCAATTTTAAGCAGTTCAGAGTATAAATGCCCATTAGGCGCTTTAAAAAATTTCAGCCACAACTGGTTTGCGCTTAACAGCTTATCTTCGTCACTTAGGCTCAGGCTAAAAGCTTTTAAATTTATCCACTTGTCAACAACTTCGTGTCGTCAATTTCAATATCCATTTCTTTTTAACATGTTAACGAATTATCATATATCTAATTATTATCAATTTCCATGTCTCCTCTCTTGGCTTGAGTGCACTCCTTCGATGCGACATTGATGTTCTGCATCTTCTCGTCTTGCCACTTCTCTCAGCTGCCGGACGCGCTCAGCATCCATAGCATTACGTCTTTCCATAATTTATGTTTATTTGTAAAATATCTTAAATAATAAAAATGGACCGTGTGCAGTTGCCTGTGCAAGTCTTGCGCATCTTTTGATTTGAAAGTTGACCGATGGGAAGCACAGCAAAATGCTTAATGACGTTTTCACCATGAATTAAAAATTTGTGAACTGAAGATGGCATGTAGTAGGTACCATTCATGATTACTCATATAGATTCTGGCAGTTTCCATGAACAAATTTTTCAGCATTTATCATTACACCTGATGAATCAGTGGAGTAATGATTGGGAAGTACTAGTTTAACCAAACTTTAACTAATTATTCAAAAATAATATCACAAAAGTAAAAGAAATTTCCACGAACTTCCTCCAAAAAAAAAAAAAATACAATAAAATAATAACATAGCTATCATATTTTTATTTATTTATAAAAAAATAACTTACGTCTCATGTATTTTAGGAATTCTTCTTTTTGGCATCAATGAAATTATAAATTTTTAAAAACAAATTATAAACTATCTAGGTAGATAATCTACCTAATAAGCTTCTAAATTAAATTAAATAAAGTTATCAGTAAGGACAATACACAGATCAGTAAGGACAATCGACGTGTTAGCACACTGGAAGGGGTCCGAATACCGTAGTTTTTTTTATTATCAAAGTATTGTCATACTGAAATATTTATTGAACTCTGACGCTTACTTTCATTTTCTCCACCTTTACTGTGCAATCGGAATTTGTTTGAATGAAAAGCATTTCCACTTTTTACGAATCGCTGAACGAATGTTAGAATATTTTATACAACACTTTAAAGTATATTACGGAAAGGATTATATAAGTAGCAATATTCATAATTTGATTCACTTGGTAGACGAAGTGAGAAAATTTGGGAAATTGCACAGTTTTAATGCTTATCCCTTCGAAAATAAACTGCATACTATAAAAAAGATGACCAGACATGGAAATAAACCATTACAACAAGTTGCCAGAAGATTAAATGAACGGTTGGTAACAGAGATAGAAAATCTTCATGAAGATCATCTAATACAATATCCATTTGTAAAAAAATTTCAGCGAAAGGGTGGATTAAAACATGTTCTTCATTTTGAATCCTACATATTATCGACACAAAAAGAAAATAAATGGTTTTTAAGTGACCAAGATCATATTGTTGAGCTAACTTCAATATGTTTTGAAGATAATGACGAAAGAAAGGAGATTCTATTAAATGGATATCGTTATACAAACAGCGATGATATTTTTGAAGTTCCTCTGAACAAAATTGAAACTGTTACGGATTGACTAATGTAAAATGTAAACTAGTGTGTATTGGGTATAACTCTGAAATGTTTTTTATACCTTTATTACATACTCTTTAAAGTAGAATATATGTAATATTTTAAATATCACTGTAATAGCAAAGAAAATAAACAGCAGTCCAAGTATTTAAATTATTTTTGTCTTTTTTTGAAGTAATCAACATTATTCTTTTAATATGATAAATAATTTCCATTAGAAATTATAAAACAAGTTTAGAAACATGTTACCTTTTATAATCTAAATATTCTTAAAAATTAAACACTATTATTATTATTCTCAGGTTATCGTTAACGATTCGTTATTATTCGCAATATTTCTATGTAATATTTTAAGAAAGAAAGAAAGAAAGAAAAGAATTTTTATTGAATCAACACAAATAGCACATGCAATACAAGTTTAATAAGAATAATTTTAATCGTGTTGGCAATGGTACCATACTTGCCAGTGCATGCACCAGTGTCTCGACCCAAATAGGCACCCAACTCAGCATATGCTGTGTGTGCTACAAGTCACACACAGCGCTGATCTTCCGCTGGGGACCTCATGGTCGGCTTCACGGACGCCCGCCCAAGTCCATAACATTACACATAAATAATATATATCACTAGACTAGAGAAATATATATAACAGTCTCTAATAACATAAATAATTGAATAATCACAATATAGTTTTAACAATCAGTTCTCTTAAAAACTACAAAACACAATAAGTAAAAGTATCAGTATAACTTTAAGGGACCTCTCAAGACATTTTACTTAAAAATTTTTATGGAACAGATATAATAAATATAGAAAAAAAATAATTGGACTCCATACTATTTTTCGAATTAATTATAAAACTAGTTTAGAAACAAGTTACCATTTATAATCTAAAAATTAAACACTATCGTTATTATTCTCAATAATTCTATGTAATCTCTTAAATATCAGTTCTCTTAAAAATTACAAAACACAAGAAGTAATTCTCAAGCCATTTTACATAATTTTTTTTATTAACGAACAGATATAATAAAATATATCCTATATCAGAAAAAAAATTGGGCATACTATTCTCAGAATTAATTATAACACTAATTTAGAAACATGTTACCTTTTAAAATCTAAATATTCTTAAAAATTAAACACTATTATTATTATTCTCAGGTTATCGTTTATATTCCCAATATTTCTATGTAATTTCTTAACAATCAGTTGTCTTAAAAACTACAAAACACAAGACTACACAACCAGTGTCAGAATAACTTTAAGGAATATCTAAAGACATTTTACTTAACAATTTTTACTAACGAACAGATATAATAAATATCCTATATTAGAAAAAAAATGGGCTCCATACTATTCTAAGAACAGCTGATCACGAATTTAACATAGGTTTCTTTTTTGAGTATTATCTAAGTCTTTCCCTAAAACTATACCGATACTTTAATTAACATCGGTATATTTTATTCGTTAATAATAGTTGTAATAAAAATGTTCTACAATAAATCAGTCTACTAGAATTCAGTCTAACGTAATTTAATCATTTGTTCTTTCACAGATCAGTCAATTTTTGATAAACTTTTAAATAAATGATGTGGATTGCATGATGGTAAATTCAAGCAGTTGCAATCCGTCAATGGTCATTGCAATAAGGACAATACCTAGCATGCATTTCATACACTTTACAACGGCTGGAATTGCAGGATAGTCAAGGTATGACCGTTCAGCAACTCCAGAGGTATTCATCTGTTGCTCTCCGATACCATTGTAGTTTTGTACCATTCTATGGAGAAGGTCCATAGAATGGTAGAAAAGAAATATAAAAATAAACAAAATCTTACACAAACCAAGAAAACAATCAAAAAATAATGAACCGTTTTGAAGACCGTTCTATTTACCTAAAAATAATAAAAATTAAAAAATAATGAACCTTTCTATATACCTTTTCCTACATATTATTGAAAAATCACCATTTTTGCAATAAAGAAAAAAAATCGTATACTGAAACCTTGAATCTGAACCTTGAAGAATGACTGCAAACCAACATACTTGCAGTCATCATAATGTTTCATATAATCTTTATACTTGATCACTTGCGAAACAACCTGGCAGAATTGTTTCGGAAACCACCACCGACTCTGGTTGGGGCTGATCCAGCTGGTTTTCGGCTACCTTCTCTGGTTGGGGTTGTGGTGTGTGCTTAACTTTCTTTGGTCTGTTTTTCTTTGATGATAACCTTAATTGTTTATTATTACAACGCTGAAGGGAGTTTCTCAGAATAATTTTGAGGAACTTTTGACAATCAACTAAAGTAAAATCTCCATCTGATCCATGAATTATATTAAAGAATAAAGATAATTTTATTGTATTCGTAAAGCTTTTAAAACATGTTTTTACTTTATCTGATTTCGAACCTCCAGCCCATGAACAGTCTTTTAAAAAGCTTCTTTCAAATAAAATGTCTATTAAAATATAGGCATTGTTGTAGCCGTGCCCTTTGCCCTTACTGCATACAACTGAAAGTTTATTCTTCAGTTCAGACATGATTTCAGGATCGTTAGTCGATAGTAAATTTTCAAATTCTTGAAACTCTTTTAAAAACTTTATATCTGATGATTGAGCTTTGTCTGCTGGTTTAAAAGCCTGTTTAATAATTTCTTCAAATTGCGTATGCACCTCTGAAAGTTTAGACAGTATGTTGTTTTGAGTTTGAAATAGTATTTGTTGATTTTCGTTAATTGTATTTAAAGAAGTGATAACTGTTTTTAGGCTTTCCGATATTGCATCAATTTTCGGTAATACATTATTGGTCACACGTGAATCCTCAATTTGATGTAACGTGATGATATTTTGTGATTCTTCAGAAACAGGTATGTCTTCTTGAGTGATGACAGCCGATTCTTGTTTATCCAAATGATCATTTGACGTAAGCTGTTCTATTATACCATCAGCATTTAAAAGCACTTTTTCATAGTTCTGAAACAAAGACAAACTTTACAAATGTACAATAAGCCCAAAATCCATACTATAAAAATCGGAAAGTGTATCTATTTGTTTCTTTATTTATTAGTTTGTTTGTAACTTCATCATGCTAAAATTTGGCAAAAAAGGTTTGAGGATAGGGCAATAAAGACTGAGATACGGAGAAGAATATTACTTTTATCTCAGTAAAAATATAGCTCCCAAATAATTGGATAAACACGCGATAAAGAATTTTCATGCGATAAAGGGTTTTATGCGATTAAAATTTTTTACGCCACAATAAATTATTAAATTATACAGTAAAGAATTAAAAAAAAATTGAAGACTAAAATACTGAATTATGCGACAAGCTTAGGAAAAAAAAAAATTTTTAAAATTTCAATTTGCATCAACGCGACGCGGCGTCTCGTCGCTCACTACGCTAGCACCGCATTTTTAGCATACAAACCCAACCTAACCCACCAAAATTATTTCTGAACAATTTTTATTTTTATATAAAAATATTTTTGTCCCACACTTAGTATTTTAGTCGCACGATTTACTATTTTCCTATTATACACGCCATAAAAAAGTTAACTACCTGAGAACATTCCTCGGCCATATCATTGAAATTGCTTTGTGTGTTGTTGTTTGATTTGATCCTGCAATGGTATTGTCTTGTAAGTTGGCTTACGTCGGGCTCTGTTTCAGTGTCCGAGTTTCCACTCATTACATCAATAATACACTCTGCCTTTAGAAGGCTTACTATACCCTTTCTTTTTAAAATACAATTTGTTTTGGACCAGTTTTCTTCAGGTTTAGAAAGTTCATTTTTTTGTAATTTTTCCGTGTTTTTTTTTGGGCCAATACAAGACTCCATTTTCTTCCCATTGCTGGGGGATTGCTACAAGTACAGCTTTTCCACGTTCTACCGTTTGAACTATTTTGTATGGCATTTTGTTTTTTGGTTAAAGCAAATCTGAAAAAAGACATTTCACAATAATGCTAAAATGGCATACAGAAAAATAAATTTTGGATTTGAATATGAAATTAAGTATATAAAGTACACTACAATTGATAAGTTAATGTTACTAAGGTAAGCAAATACTCTTAAAATCTATTTAAAAACGGTGGTGTCTGTGGGTAGATTGGACAGTCAGCAGTGATGGCCTCTCAATCTCAATCACAGATGTCGCTAGAAAGAATATACTTACACAACAAAAACCGTTCAAAGGCGGCAGTAATCAATATGAAAACTTTCACTGTAGACTAATAATTATGAAAATGAAAAAAAAAATCTGCTGCCTTTTACCTTTGTTGAATATCTACTCTGTTCGATAAAGCAGCTGATTATTTCGGGATTTTATAGTTGGTTCTATAGTAAAAGTGTTTATACTAATGGGTACTACCACCTCTTCACGGCTTCAACACCATTTCTGAACATAATTATAACTATATAATAACATAATGTAGCGTTGGGCGCCAATTACAGCTGTTTGACTGTAATATTGTTGTCGCCGGCATTCACTAATATTGTGTCGAAAGGGTTTCGCCAAAATTATACACTTCACCAAATTTAACAGTTATATTAAAACGAACAATGTTTTCACAAAGAGATGATTTAACAGACTTGTCTCAACTAGTCACAGACTAGTAACTATAAGGGCCCCCGCGCACTAGGCAGCCTGGCTGCGCAGCCAGGCTGCGGCAGCCAGAATATTTGCGCAGCCAGTTATAACAGCCAATCAACGACTAGTCTAGATCCTTCCGTCGAGCAATATGGACGTGGAAGAACTTATAATTATTGCTTACCTATCTCGTAAAAAACGCAAAATAAAGAAAAGATACTGGATTCATCCTCTTTTTCTAGAAAGACACTCAAAAGGCTTATTCCAAACCTATTTCAAAGATATTCGCGCATTCCCAGACCGGTTTTTTAACTACACGAGGATGTCAGTGCAATCGTTTGATAACCTTTTGAAAAAAATACGAAATTCAATCAATGGCATTGATACTCCTATGCGAGCTTGTATAAAACCTGAAGAAAAACTGGTGATAACTTTGAGGTGAGTACGAAAATGAAAGATATTGTTAATCAGTCTCTTAACATTTATTAGGTATTTATTTCTTACATGTATGGTAATGAATTACCTAGTTCAAGTTGTCCTGTGTAGTAAATAATTCTAGTAATTCAGAACCCTGAGACACATCTGTTGCATTTGTGTCAGTTGGTGATAACGCATCAGTATAAACAGTATTATCTTGCCTGTCTGGAACAGCCGTAGAATACCCACGGCGGCCTTCAGTGGTCGAGGCTTCTGGTCTATAATTCGAGTGTGTCGAGTATCCATAGCGATACTGCCCACTGCTTGTGGTTTCCGGTCCATATTCAGTCGAGTATCCTTGACCTTGGCGATATTGTCCACTGAACGATGTTTGTGGTCTATATGATCTGGCGGCCGATGCCCCTGGTTCATAATCAACATTACGTTGGCGAAACGGACTAAATTCGGAATCGTGAGTTTGCATTTGAGCTCTTTTTATAACTTCAATTAACTCCATTTTTGTAGAAAGCTTACGATGTCTCGGGATGTTTTTAAAATCATCTAGAAGTGAAAGTATAAACAGTCTATCTGAATCAGACTCTTGCTGTCTTTCACGCTCTTCTCTCATTACAATACTTTCCCTTAATACCTGCACCAAATTATCGTCGTCACTTGTCTTCTTCTTTTTGGAAACAGGTCGTTCACCTTGAGTACTACCGCTGCTAGCGTTGGTTTCGGCAGTGCGTGTTTCATCCATGCTATTTTGAGTTTCATTAATTACCACGGTAGGCCGAAGAAAATGAAGTTGTTCGAAATATACGTATGGACTCTTACGCGAAGCTGCTGATCCACTTTTAATACCAGCTCTGCGTTT
Organism: Synanthedon andrenaeformis; assembly: GCA_936446665.2. Taxonomy (NCBI): domain Eukaryota; kingdom Metazoa; phylum Arthropoda; class Insecta; order Lepidoptera; family Sesiidae; genus Synanthedon; species Synanthedon andrenaeformis. The sequence goes on from OW387798.2 coordinate 4,080,792, forward strand.
TACTTCCCTGCTGTAACTAGTCCTGATGTTCTTCCACTTGCTCTGTAGAGATTTACCTGAAAATTATATTTGTTCTTTGTTACAGATATCTTGCTACAGGATGTTCTTTAATGGAATTGAGTCATAATTATCGGATTGGACATACAACTGTCCGAGATATCATACATGAAGTTTGTATGGCGATTTGGGAGAATATGAGACAGTCATCGTTTCCAGAATTAAATGAAGAGAGGTGGCTTGAAATAGCAAAAGGTTTCAATGAAAATGCAAATTATCCCAATTGCGTTGGTGCCATCGATGGCAAGCATATAAGAGTGATAAAACCCAGCGATTCAGGGTCACTGTACTATAATTATAAAAATTATTTTTCCATCGTTTTACTTGCTGTATGCGATGCAGATTACAAATTTTCACATATATAGATGTTGGGGCTTATGGAAAATGTAGTGACTCATCGATATATAAAAAATCCATTTTGTATCAAAAACTTGTCAACAAAGATTTACAAATTCCGGAGAAGCGCCCCATATCAAATAATGGAGTACCGATGCCATACGTCATAGTGGGGGATGAGGCATTTGGCTTATGTGAAAATTTAATGAGACCTTATGGAGGTAGGAGTTTAACAGCGGAGAAAAGAATCTTCAACTATAGACTGTCTCGGGCAAGGCGGTACATAGAATGCACGTTTGGGATATTAGCCAACAAATGGAGAATTTTTCACCGCCCACTAGATGTCCGACAGGAACTTGCAATAGCCATAGTACAAGCTTGCTGTGTCTTACATAACTACGTGCGCGAAAGAGACGGGTATAGGTTTCAAGACACACTGTACGTTCCACCAAAACTGGAAATAACCAGTGGACCCACAAATAGAGGAAGCCGATCATCAGCATCCTATAGGGATTTATTTGCGGATTATTTTATTAATGCAAATCCGTTAGAATGGCAAAACAGATATGCATTAGAATAGTGCCTACCTATTTATCTAAATAAAACATTGAAGTGAAAATACCTAGTTAAGTACCAAAAAAGAACAATAACGAATACATAGTTATTCTGCGATACTTTACAAAAATATTGATTGGTGTTGCAGAATCACCCTGTATTATACTGTATAATCCAGATAATAAAAATACATGCTTACCAAATTCTTTTTTGTCATTTTCTGATAAACTTTCCGAGCACATTTGGTTCGTGATTTCTTCCCATCTTCTTTTCTTTAAATCCCGATCACTGTATTCTTCCGATGTTATATCCCAAATTGCTTTACGGCTTTCAATTTCCCGAATAAATTTCTCTGTATCGAAAGTCATCTTATCAAAGTTCGGAACGCAAAATACGTCTGGCTGCTACAACTAGTGCGCGGAGACTGACCGCAGCCACATACATTCGCCTACACACGTTCTAGCTGCGCGCAGCCAGCTGGCTGCCGTGCATATAGGCGCGTTTCATTGGCTGCCGCAGCCGAGATTTCGTGGCTGCCTAGTGCGTGGGCTCCCATACAACGTCATATGTTTGACTGGCTGCCGCAGCCTGGCTGCCGCAGCCAGGTTGCCTAGTGCGCGGGGGCTCTAATAGAAAAAGGCACAGAATAACATTATTCACGGAAACGGGACGGCGGCACTATCGCTCGAGTACGAGTATGGACTCTACGCGCTACAATAACTACCATGCATCATAAATATTACCTAAAAACTATTAACAGCAAAATTCGCACTCATCGTCAGGAAAGTGATCATAAATTGCATATTTATTGCAATTCTGACACCAAAAAAAGTCGTAGTTTAACAATTTTATTATCTTCCCTTGAGCCACAGTGAAGTGTAATGGCTTATTTTGTCGTTTGAAACATTATAGTCACAACCAAAACATTTTTTTGCTAACAAAAAGTGTGTAATACTCCATGGCCATTTTGAATACTAAGCTTACGGAAATCCTTTTTAGTTAAAAAATCATCGACATCCATTATTACAACCATTTCCAGACCAGATTCAGATGTGGCACGATGAATTTTTTTTTAGCAAACACGGACCTGAAATAAATACGGACGTTTTATTCAATAGTAAATGTGTGAAGCAACTTGGTCCTACAATTTCGCATTATTGTAAACGAGGCACACGCTATGCACAGATCGTTCAAGGTTTGACAAATGACAGCCAATACGCGGGGCTCGATGAGGGCGTCAGTGTCACACACACAAATAGAGAAGGCGGCCATCTTCCGGCTTCAAGGTAAGAAGCGGTTACGTTCGTATTTTTTTTAGGTCCGTGGAAGTAAAACAATGAGTTTTTAAGTATATGCATACACATATAGTTTGGACACTACCCTAGGGATATAAAATTACGTAATACCTATAATTAAGTAGACTTTTAAAATAGTGATAATTTATACTATACAGAAACTTTAAAGATGATGTTTTTTAATGTAACTATTGCCATGAAGTTGTTGTAAAAAAGGAAACGGTGTTTAATCTTACTTACGCCCAGTAGAAATGGATGTGTTCGTGCAGCGTTGCCGTCGAATATAATAGCTTACGAGTGACAAAAAGCGACCATTCAACACACTTACTCACGCGCGACTGACGGACGATTTGACTTTTGACTCGAGATCTAGCGTGTTAATGTTAAGGGTGCGCGCGGCGTGGATACGTATACTGCAATAAAATACGTAATTGCAATAAAATAGTTATTTACCTTTTAAGAAACCCTTAACTTTAAAGTACTGACAGTGGCGTAAAATATTAAATTTTACCAGAGTTATTTTACCGTTTTTCATCTCTACTCTGCCTACTCTTGATCTAAAGTTAAAACCAATTTTTAAATGTTTATTAATGTTTAAAAGTAATTCTGCCACTAATCTGAATATATATGTGCCCTGATTAAAAGAAAATCCTAAATATATAGCATACAGCATGCGGGGCTATTTCTGTAGAGAACCCTAAAACTTAAATATGGCGATGAAGTAGGTATGTCCTGTAATAGTCATAACTTTGATAAAATAGTTTTATAAAGGTCCTTATAAATGCAATATTGTGGCATGTCCGATCTGAATAGCGGCTAAATATTTGTTAATTATTATCAATTAAATTAAATAACAAATATGTTAAATTTTGAAGGCGCATGAAGATATGTTTATAATAATGTTACACTTTGTCAATAAAATTAATTTCGCAAGTGGAATACATAACAGTCAAAGGACAAAGTACCTATTTTATACAAATAGAAAATATAGATTAATAATTTTAATAAGACTTACCTTTTTTGCAACTGCGTGACACTGTATGTACAACGAAAGAATGAAGTAAAACGAACGAATGAATCGAAATACGCTCTAATTATAGAATCACGCTGATCACTATTGGAACAATTACACCTATAGCGGCACGCGTCAGGTCATTACAGGATTAATGACGCACTTTTTAGTGCATTTACCGGAACTTTATAGGACAATTTTTCTTGTAACAGCATCTAATAAGATAATTATAAAATTGAATTGCACTTTAGCGGACTGTAACAACACGACTATAGTACAAAATAGTCCTATTACCTATAATAATAATAATAATAATAAATAATAATTTATTCATCAAACTTAAGCCTAGTTACAAAAAGGGTGTAGGGGACCTCCTATTAAGTATGAAATACTTGTATCAGGAGACCCCCGCTCCTCCAACACCGTACTTAAATCTTAGGCTAATTTAGGATAGAAAAAACTATTAGAATATCTACAATATTAGAATAAAATATGTAAGGGTATGTGTGTGTGTAAAAGTATATATGTGAGTGTATGAATGTGTATGTGAAGTAGCATTATCTTTATGTAAGTTAAAGTGTAGTTTTTACATAATACATAATAATTTTAGTTTATATATAATAATAATAATAATTTAGTTTTTACATAGTTTCATCCCATAATCAAATCAATGTTTCAAATATACAATTTAATCAAGTAAAGTCTTTAATAAAGATTCAGTTTCATTATAATTTAGGGTCTTGAGCCACTCCGACAGGGCCTTTTTGCAGTTATAGTATGTCATTGGATAAATATTAAGCTTCTTATTTAATTTGTTATATAGATAAGAAGTTTGGGTAATATATTGTCTTCGAGCAAAAGCGGTTCTCACAATTTTTGGTTTAACAACAATATCATTTCTTCTCTTTTTAATTATATTAGGGTCATAATGTAAGGTTTTATGTAGTTTAAGTGTAGCAGTTAATATATACAATTTTCTTACAGTTAGGACGTCACAATAATTATAAAGTTCAGTAGTGGGGAATCTGTGGGGCAAAAAGTACATTACTTTAAGTAATGATCTTTGCACTCTTTCCAATTCCAAAAATTTAATTTTAGAGGCTCCGCCCCATATTGGAATACAATAACACAGAACTGATTGAGCTAAGGCTATGTAAATTTTATTTAAGAGTTCTTTGTTTGCAACATGCCTAAGTGTTTTAAAAATCCATATCAGCTTCCTAGCTCTGCCCATAATCTGTTCGGTGTGGGAGTGCCATGATAGTCTTTGATCAATTATAACACCCAAATATCTAATGGTTGAAACCTTGTCAATATAGCTGCAAGAGCAGGTTGTATTGTGGGGGCTAACGCATCTGTGAATCCTCACTCTAAAGTCACTATCCGGCTGTGTTCTTTTATCACTAGAAAAACATATAAAATTAGTTTTAGTGGTGTTCAGGGTAAGGAGATTAGTGTTGAGCCACCCACATATAATAAAGAGCCCTTCCTCCGCTATTCTACGCACATCGTCCCATGAGTCACCAGAGAAAACTATGGCAGTATCGTCAGCATAGGAAAACATCTTACCGCTTGAGATGTTAAGATTACAGAGCTCATTTATGTACACAAGGAAAAGAGTCGGAGCACCTGTGCCCAAATGTGGTTTTACAAAGGTTTTTAGGATTTCTATAGGACTAAAAAATACATGCTCCTAGGATACTTACACAACCACATTTTGCTACTTGGGTTTTTACTTATTTTGATATTTTTCAGTCTTCCCAATTTTTGATAAAATGTCTTTCTTTTCCAACAATAATCTGTAAAAGTCGGAACAATTCAGATCTTTAAAATTATATTTCACTTTGATTAAAGAAGAAACTGTGTGTACGTTTAGGGAGTTTCTTTCCTTCGTCCATTGCTGCTTGACTAACGAAAATACCCTTTCTAGCATTGTGAGGTGGTATACAAAAAAAGTACTGCGCAATTTTAAGCAGTTCAGAGTATAAATGGGCATTAGGCGCATTAAAAAATTTCAGCCACAACTGGTTTGCGCTTAACAGCTTATCTTCGTCACTTAGGCTCAGGCTAAAAGCTTTTAAATTTATCCACTTGTCAACAACTTCGTGTCGTCAATTTCAATATCCATTTCTTTTTAACATCGTAACGAATTATTATATATCTAATTATTATCAATTTCCATGTCTCCTCTCTTGGCTTGAATGCACTCCTTCGATGCGACGTTGATGTTCTGCATCTTCTCTTCTTGCCACTTCTCTCAGCTGCCGGACGCGCTCAGCATCCATAGCATTACGTCTTTCCATAATTTATATTTATTTGTAAAATATCTTAATTAATAAAAATGGACCGTGTGCAGTTGTCTGTGCAAGTCTTGCGCATATTTTGATTTGAAAGTTGACCGATGGGAAGCACAGCAAAATGCTTAATGACGTTTTCACCATGAATTAAAAATTTGTGAACTGAAGATGGCATGTAGTAGGTACCATTCAAAGCACAGCAAAATTCTTAATACCAGTATTTAAAGACCACTATCTTCTTTATCTTTTTTTGTCGTGTGGAAGTCAATTCAACGTGTTGGTCTGATGATGCACTTCTGCAATTGGCAATTTGCTCTAATTGTTCCAGGATATCAAAAGCGTAAGGCATACCTAATATAAAACGAGAAACAACACTGTCTGTCATAGTACGACCATGTTTTGTACCTTCCTTTCCAATCCCGAAAAATCGCATCGCTGTTTGTTCTATTGTCATGTCAGACCATACACCAGACCATGGTTTATTGGTCCTTCTGATTGTAAACAAGCTGTTATCCGTGAGTTTTAGATATTCATCAGGATCCATAATGTTGCCTGAATTTTTCATGTCCTGTAAATAAATTTGGGAACCTTTTATGTAATTAAAATGACCTGCTGCGTGAAATACTGGCAACATCTCACGAACAAACAACAAATGGAGGTTCCAATTTCCATTCCTTTCAGCTTCAATAAACTGTATTGCTATCATTACCATATGGAAGTACTGGAGCCATAATTCAGCTGTTGGACCTCGTGATTTTAGTGTTTTTTTGTAAATACATACATATTATAGATACATACATCCATGACTCAGGTGCAAAGGTAAAATGTTAACACATAAACATTTGCCCCTAGCGGGATTCGAACCCGCGACCATTTGGTTAATAGCTAGGGTTACTGACCACTAGACCAAACGTGTCGTGATGTTGTGTTTTTGCAGCCAAGTTTGCATTTCGTTTTTACGTGCACTGAAATTTGGCGCCTTATTCGCTTGCTTACTATGATAGGGCGCGTTGTCTATGACAATTATTCCGTTGGGTGGAAGATTCGGTATCAATTTCTCTTTGATCCATTTTGTAAAATTGGAGCATCAATTTCATCATGGTAATCACCGGTTGTTGATTTACACTTATAGAGGAGCTCGGCTCCTTGTACGAAACCGTTCTCATTACCTGCGTGTACCACAATCCAGGAGAGTGATTTTTTCGAACACTGGAATCACTACTATTTTGCCAACATTTCGAGACAGTATAGTGCGAATGTATCCAGGTTTCGTCGGTGAATGTTACTGGTTTTTATTTCAGCAGCACGTTCGTCATTTTCTTTCAGTCGCCTTAGATTTGCACCAAAAAATTGCGTTTAAGGTGCCTGTAAACGGGCTACATAAATTGCATCTTGCTGGCTATTTTGTTGACCAATATAGCTCAGTATATTTGCAGTGCCCTTGCTGCAATTACATTGTGCAGTACATTGCTGAGTGTAGACCAGCAAGATTCTGCAACTGAATGCCCAATTATTGTGTGATCCCAAACCTTTGTAAATATATCCAAGGGATCAGTTCCCTGGATATTGGGACCACACTCAGTATCCTGAAACACCTCTCTCTGGCCAGAAAATGTCGAGTAATATTTTGACCAAATAAAATTAGCCACCGGCTCATCCACTTCTTCGTCTGTGTCGTCAGGGTCTTCACCGCCATCTAATATATGCAACAGTTCTTCTTGAGAGAGCTGCTCTAACTCCTCCTCACTACCGGAATCTAATAACAATTCCGCCGCCAAAGGTCCACCCAGTATCTAAAAATAAAATATCTGATTATGATGGCATCCACACAAATAATTCCGAAGTTCATCTATAATGCAAAGACTGTTGTTGGTGTAATTATTGATTATATTTACCTCGGCCGGGGTGCAGCTCACGTCACTTGAATCTGGACCAGGTACTAAATCACAATCTTCGCCTTCATCGAAGATTAGATTCGGCTGCTATAAGAAAAGAACATAATATGAATAAAATTTGAAATCCAACTAGTCCTTCATCTCTCTTCTTCGACTAAATGCATTTTATCAATTGAGTGACGTGAAGTACATATTTTAATAAATGACTAGCTGACCCGGCGAACTTCGTACTGCCTCAAAATAATGAATCAAAGTTCAATAACTAAAAATTAGCAAAAATCAAAAAAGAAATACTCAAATCGGTGCAGCCGTTCTAGTTTTAGTGAGACTAACAAACGTCAATTCATTCATTATATACATACATACAGTCAAAATCTGTTATAACGACATCGAAGGGACTACTCATATTTAGTCGTAAAAACCGATAGTGGTAACAAACGGTGATGTTTTTGAGATACAAATACAATGTAGTTTAACATTTTGTTTATTTCACATAAGACGTATAATATAAAAGAACAATACATTATTTTTCTGTACGCATAAAATCTGTAATTTTGGTCTGTTTGGAACACTTCTGTCGTGCATAAATATTTTGTAATTCACGTTGCATTTTAATTAGCGTATCATAATTGCCCTGGATGTGCAACTTTCGTTATACACTAACAGCATTGAGACCATCATTCAAAGTTGGCACTGTAAATTGTTCTTCAGAGTCTTCTTGTTCGTCATCTTCCTCTTGAACTTCTAGTACAATGTCATTTTCCGTAGCTGGTGTACAAATTGCAATAGATACATCTACATCAATGAACTCCTCTCCTTCAGTAGTAGATATAGCAGGTCGTAAATTTTGGGCTAATTGAGCCAAAGAAATATTGTCCTCTTCATCATCATCAGTCACAATAACTGAGGATATTGTTAAGAGGTCTTTAAAACCAGCATGTTTAAAGCAGTTAGCTATAGTGTTTTGTGAAACTTTTTCCATGCTTCTGATATCATCAAGATGGCATCAAGAACCGTAAAGCGTTTCTGGTCGTTACTGTCAAGGTTTTGTATTAACTTTAGCACTTGCAGTCTTCTATAACGAGATTTTGAACACCTTATTACACCTTGGTCCATAGGTTGCAGTACAGATGTAAAATTTGGTGATACGAACACAAGTTTAATGTATTTTAGATTAGGAATAGCCGGATGAGCAGGACAGTTATCAACCAAAAGTAGAACTTTCTGTTTGTTTCCTTTTAATTCAGCGTCCCAGTTTCGTAACCATCTTTCAAAAATGTCCGATGTCATCCACGACTTCACATTGTTTTCATACGTTACCGGCAGTGAGTGTATGTTTTTAAAGCATCTTGGTTTCTTAGATTTGCCAATAACTAAAAGCTATCTTTTACAGGATCCTGTCATATTTGCTGCAACCATGATCGTTAATCTCGTCTTCGACATTTTTCCTCCAGAACAATTCTCTCCTTTGAACTTTAAAGTCTTGTCTGGTGTCATATTGTAAAAAAGTCCGGTTTCGTCTGCGTTAAAAATTTCATCTGGTCCGTAGCCTTCAAATAATGTAGGCCACTTTTGCGTTATCCATTTTTCTACAGCACCTTTATCAACACTGGCAGCTTCACTACTCATTTTCCCACCGACAATACCATGCCGAGCTCGGAAACGTTGAATCCAAACTAGGTCAGCAAACAAAATCTTCACCAAAACGCTGAGCAAAATCGTTAGCTTTTTATTGAAGGATTGGTCCGTTTATTGGCACATTATTAGTCCTTTGATATTTAAACTACTTTAACAAAGCTTCCTCAATCTTCGTATGCTTCGTGGTTCTGGCTCGTTTCATTTTCAAAAAATTGCTGTCATAAAGAGTTTGAATTTTTTCTCGCTCTTTCCAAATGGTTGAAATTGTCGAGTGTGATACACCATATTCCTCTGCTGTCTTTGTTTGGAATTCCGCTCTCTAGCTTTGATATAATACGCGATTTTTCTTCGATATTAATTTGTTTTCTTTTTCTTTGCGACATGTTAAAAGTGTCACGAATAACCACAATATGTTTTGGTACGTCTTGTGTACAGATAAGTAACAAACTAACTGAAGAGATATGAAGAAGCGGGCTTTGACTCTACTGCATGCACGTGTTTTGTTTCTAAGAATTACAAAAGACCCTACACTCGACACTTATTTGTTTACTTTTGCGATATTAATAGCCATTGACCATTATGCTGTGCCAGATGTGGATAACTATTCAAATTGTTTACAATACAATGTATCTATGTATCTGGTCGTTGTAACAGATCTAATTCTGTGAAAATATTAGTTAAATGTAGTCGTTTAATGAGGTATGTCGTAATAAACAATGTCGTAAAAAGCAATGTTTTTGATAAGGCGGTCATATAACATTCAGCCGGGATCTTTCTTCTAGGTTAATATAACCGGTATGTTGTTCTAAACGATGTCGCCATAAACGGTTTTGACTGTATATATAACTGTACCTGCGACTGTCTGGAGCTACCAGCTTGCCGATGAAAGACGTCAGCAGGATTCATATTGTTAAGTGTTATCTGTGAACAAAACGAATAAGAGTAAGTAGGTTAGGATCACTAGTAAAATATTCGAAATAAACACACCGGCATATTTAGCGGAACACAAAAAAAAGGTCCATAATTAAAAAAATATGGTTTTATTTTAAAATCTACTTACTACACTTCTTTTGTTATTTAAAGTTTCATTTGTTTTACTTAAAATGAGATCACATTAAGAACAGATTTTGCGAGTAAAGGCTATTTGTGAAAAATGGTACATTTTTGAACTTTTCATGTAACCGGGAAAAGTGAAAATTAATATTAAAATAACAGTTAATTAAATTAGAAAAATGGTGATTAATATCGCGTATTTCCTCCACGTGCTCTTATTAAAGTTTCTACCCGTCTAGGCATACTGAGAATGATATTATCGATGGTCTCCTGGGATAGTCTCCGCCATTCCTCAACTACGGCGATTCGCAGTTCACCCACGTTGGCAGGAGCTGGAATTCTGGACTTAACTTTTCAGCAAGTCCCAAACGTGCTCTATTGGGTTCATATCCGGTGATCTCGCCGGCCACTCCATAACAGTGATATTCATATCATTAAGATAAGCTTGAGTTACCCGAGCGGTATGCGGCCGAGCATTATCCTGCATAAAAACAAAATCGTCACCGATATATGGGGCAAACGGTACGACATTTTCTTCTAAAACTTCTCTGATATAGCGGTCTGCAGTCAGACTCCCTCTGTCAATCACTACCAAGTCTGTGCGAGCTCCCAAACAAATGCCCGCCCAAACCATTATTGATCAACCACCGTATGCAACTGTAGTTTCAAAATTTGTCTGAATGTATCGTTCTCCTTTGCGTCTGTATATTCTTTGCCTGCCGTCAATTTGATTTAAGAGAATTCTGCACTCATCACTAAACAATACCTTACTCCATTGGTCCGCGTTCCAAAGTCGAGCAAAAGTTAACCTGTTTCTACGATGATTTACCTCGAGCCTTGGAGCCTTGGCGGGCACAAATGAACCCAAACCAGCTTCTTCGAACCTTCTTCGTACCGTACGCTCACTTACGGTTACACCTCGCACTGTTTCTAACTCATGTCGGGCTTGGACGGCCGTCAAACGGGGGTTCCTACGTACACGAAGCCGAATGAAACGATCATCCCTACTCGAAGTGCGTCTTTTTCTGCCTTGTCCTGCTCTTCTCACATAAGTACCGGTCTCCCTGAACCGTTGGATACTGCGATGGATCGTTGAAACTGGTCGACGAAGATCTCTGGATATCACTCTGTAGGTTTGACCATTTCTTCGCATTTCGAGTGCCCTGGCAATCTCCGTTGGGGCTAAGTCAGGCATAATTCAGTCCTCAACTCCAGAAAGATACGCGATTAAAAAAAACTAACAAAAAACAGTATTTCAATGAAATTTTAAATCAAACTCAGAAGGAAGAAATACTCGAAGTTCGCTCCAGATAAGGTGCATTTGAATAAAATTAAAACAATTGCATAAAATGTGATGTTCAGTTGTTTTCTTAATTTGAAAATATTTCTTTTTAAATTAAATGACGTATAAACCAGCCAGTAACCTTATATGATACTGATATCAAACCTTTATTTTATGTTCCGCTAAATATGCCGGTGTGTGTATATTTCACTAATCTACTCCCTACTGAATACTCAGTTGTATTGTAAAGAAATATCTGGTACACGATTCCTGCACAAATATTTGCAATCTAATGGAAGGTGCATTCATCCGAGGGAAAATGGTCGTATATACAAAAGTTGCAAGAAATAACTCGATTGCAGAAGTCGGCCAACCGAATTTCTAGTGACTTTAAATTGGTAATGTTGGCGTGCGGTAGAAGGCGGTATTCTACCGCAATTGTAACAATTTTCGACCAGCAAAAAATGTGTTACGTCCCAAGGCCATATATTATTTTTATAAAATGTGACATAATCATGACGGTTAAAAAATCGGTCAACATCAATCAATTGTCGTCGGATCGGCATCCTATAAAAAAAATTTCTAAGTCCCAGATTTATACCGGTATCAAAAACACAATAATCGAAATAACAAAAAAATAACACATCGAAATCAAAACAATATACACAAAATAAAATCAATCTAAAATACACAAAATAAGAACATGCTGTATGATGAACAACGTTTTTAGTTCAAACCGTTTGTATAAAACAATGGCGAATCATCTATGTGTGCGTGATACTTGTAATCGAAGCTGATAATAATTTCTTTTTGTCATATTTAGAAAATAAGTAAGTATTATCAAATTGTAGTCAAAGTTGCAATAAAATTTCCTTAAAAATGATTTATAATGCGTAGAATTTCATATCATAATTATGTGTAAATTCGGCTATTGAAAGACAAAATAGCACATTATGTTTGATGTGTAAAATCATAAATATTATCGCCAATATTTATGATTTAGAAATAAAATAGAATAAAATACATAATTATAGAAGTTTTTACTTACTTGTATTTCTTCTTTCTTTATTTAAAACTATAGACTGCTTTGTAAATATATAAACTCGTACGCAAACACTGCTTTGTAAACGTATGTTTTTGATGTTTTTTTTTTCTTTCTTGACCACAAATTAACTGACAGATTGACGTTTGACATTCGTTCATTCAATACTTACTCGAATCTCAGAGTATAAAACACACAGAACAGAAAACAAAACACAAAAACCGCTTTGTTCCACAGAGAACGGGTGAGCGACGATCGGCGCTTAAACACACGGGCTTTGTAAAATATGAGCGACGATCGGCGTCTTAACCATACAAAAAGTTAAGGCGCGATTACACCATACTCTGTTAGTTATTTGCTAAATCAGACATTACGTGATGTAGGATTAAAATTAACATTGGCACTAACATTGGTCCTACGACGGAAATTTAACAGCATTTTTAAATTGACGATTGATTGAATTACTCGCAAACAATTCATTCCTATTTTAAAACGACCAAATGAAAATGTCATTTTTTTTATGTCAAACGTCATCACAAGCATCTCTTCACTTAAGTGGTATAATAAATTCTGTGTGGTAAAGCGACTGATTTAACACATTTTAATATTTTGAATTCAACAGAAATTGTGTTACATTTCGTTTAGCTGGTAGGAACTTCAAATGGCAAATAGTTGATTTTACCTATTTGAACATTTTGTATGTAAATATCTAAAGATAAAATCACTATAATTTGATTCATTTGTAATTTAATTAATCTCAAATAGTGTTGTGCTTTCCTATAATTTAAATTCATACTAGTGATGTTACTTTCTGTGAGTGTTGTATATTGTAATTAAGTATGTCTTTATTTGGTAATTGGTAAGCCTTTTCAAATAAATAAATAATTTACTAAAATCACTATTTAATACTAAAATCACAATAGAAACCTTCGTCATATTCTTCAAAATAATAACGCCGTTTAAAAATTATAGTACCTACCTACGTCGTACCCATATGTTATGCAAGTATTTTTTATTTTATATTTATTCGGTTTACAAAAACAGCACACAATCACACAACTTAAATCAATATGATGGACTAACACTTGTTAAAGATTTAACCGCCCTCTAGAGCAGCTGTTAAAGTTTAACATCTGATTAGGGCATTTAACATTCGATGAAGCGTGGTAGGACACTCGCAAACTGTAACAGTTCGTTAAATGACAACAGCGCTGTCAAATAATTATACTACGATTATAGTCGCAATTATTAAATTAATTAATATTAAAAATATTTACCACAGAATTCATTGTTTTTCTTGGAACATACACAACAACCAAAAATTTTGACATGACATTATAAAATGGCCAATCAGGCTTATAGATGTCGGTGCCGCTGCCTAAATGTAGATTCTGAAATTTTGCTTCTTAACTGTATAAGTTGCCATCAAGTTGTCTCTTTTCTTTTTTTTTCAATTCAATTAATTTATTGCGAAACCATAATGCACAAAGAAAGATGTTAAAAAATATATAAAATTATTTTATGTCCTTTATCGGGATGATACCGTCTTTTAATTTGGTTCGGAAGTTTTTTGTTTTGAGTTGTGTGCGGTGCGGTTATTAATTGTAAGACCTGCCTTACTAAATATCCGTTCACAGGGAACCGATGTCGCCATTATATTACCATATGGGCGCAAAAGTGTGGCCATGTTGGGGTAAATATGTCGATTTAGTCGCCACCATTCCAAAGGACAATTAAATTTGCCATTTTCATTTGAAAATCGGCGGTGTGTCGTCTTTAATATAAGTGTCGACTTCTTTAATCGCACGTGACACAGGTGTACCAACTTGCTGCTGCGTACCCACAATAGTATTTAAAATTGACCAGGGGGAGAATTTGTCTCGTAATGGTGCAGCAGTCGATGTTGATTGATGCGGCTCATTTTCTGTACGCCGTCTTATTATGGCAGCAACCATGTCTACCACCCTTTTCTTCGCTTTTGTAGCTTCATTTTTATCTGAGAATACGTTGATTTTGTACCTTGGATCTAGGAAGGTACATATAGAAAATGTGCCACTTCTCTCGACGTTATCTAGTCTTATGTCTAAGCCGGTTTTAAGTTTATCAATAATTTTACAGTAACGTCCTCCAAAAACAGTTGGGCACAAGATTCTTTTAGACAGCGTGTCATAACTATAATGGAGCCGGCAGTCCTATAACTCTCACCGCTCGTGGCTTTGGTGGCTTCGTCGAACGGCTTGAACACTTTGCACAATTCATCGAACATTTTCCACTCTTCGATTGATATTATTGGCAAATATTTTTTTAGAACAGCCATTGTGCTACATATAAAGCTTTCCAGTTCAACAAATCTCTTCAACATAAAATAAGTGGAATTACACCTTGTTGGAACTTCTTGGAATAAACGCTTTGGAATTTCCGTCGGATTTTCCTGTGTTTGCGCTTTAAGTAACTTTTCTGTCGCTGTTGTGCTTGTTCTAAAATGTCGAATGATACATTTCACCTTGTCTAAAATACTTTGGATCAAGTGAAGAGCATCTTGGACAATCAGGTTAAGGGTATGACCAAAGCATCCGTAATGTTTCCATCCTATATCAGCTATGGTTTTCTTTATATTGATGGCATTGTCACTTATGATGAAATTTATTTTATCAGTAACACCCCACTCCTGTGTTGTTTCACGTAATGCAGCTTCAATATGTGCACTAGTATGCTTGTCTTGAAACTCTGCACATTTAACAAAAATGTTTTCAGCTCTAGATCTTTAGTAATATAATGGCCAGTTACTGCAATGTAAGCATTGTTGACCCGAGACGTCCACAAAATATTGGACACCGTTTTTCTGCTTGGTAACTCGTATTCGGGTATGTGTCTGGCAAATTTCTTAAAAGAACGTTCATCTACTAACGAGAATGGGTGGTAACCATTTATAAATAAATCAGCAAGATCATTATCAATTTGCCTTTTTAGGGGTTGCGATATTTTTTTTGCGGTCCCATATCTATCGATGCGCTGTTGCGTTTGAAAAATGGGTACGGTACCTGAACCTCGTACTTGACGCGTGGAAGTATCTAATAAAACTAGTAATCTACTAAAACTAAAAACATAATTAAAAATACTTACCAAGTTCTCCTTTTTCTTTTTCTTCCAAATTTTCCCCACCAAATATATTAAATCAGCTCCAACCATAATTGCCTTTTTAAATTTTTATCCGAATAATCATCCGATGACTGATCCCATATAGCTTTTCTGTTTTGTATTTCTAAAATGAAACGCTCCGTATCGAACGCCATCCTGTACATACAAAATACGTGTGGTCTCTGCGACAAGTGCGCGACACTGATGACTTTCATACAAAATGAGGGATTTCGTTGGTCGCGGCGGCCA
Source organism: Synanthedon andrenaeformis (assembly GCA_936446665.2). Classification (NCBI taxonomy): domain Eukaryota; kingdom Metazoa; phylum Arthropoda; class Insecta; order Lepidoptera; family Sesiidae; genus Synanthedon; species Synanthedon andrenaeformis. The sequence continues at coordinate 4,096,641 of OW387798.2, forward strand.
ACTGGTCGCGTGTACGATCGCGATGTTTCTGCTGGTCGCGCGGCCAACACGTAGACGCTGGCCGCTGGCCGCCTAGTGCGCGCACTTGCGTATGTCGTGGAAGAATTAGTTGGCCGCGGCGATCTGGCCGGGCGGCCAGGCCGCCTAATACGCTAGGGCACTTAAATAACGCCCATGGCAACGACAGACCGAAACAGGTGGCCTACTATCAACTTTTAAAAGACGATTCAAATTCAGAGCAGTTCAATTTAGATTCCTAAACAACTCGCTAACATTCGTACCATCACCTCAGTAAAATTTGAATCGCTTAAGAACCTAAAAGAACGAATGAAATCGTAAAAAAAAAACACATTTGTCTCTGAATCACAAATTCCAGGGTCGAAGCGGGAAAGAAACAACGCTATACGAATATACGGCTGTTTCTCTTGCTCGAATGCCACGTTCTAAAAACGACTTCATAATACTGTAAACTATATGTTTTATTTTTTAAATTATAACTGAGAAGTGAAACTAATTTTCTAATGATATAATATTATGAAAAAATAAATAAATATATATTATAAACAATTATTAACTTAAAATTATGTACTTGGTGTATCGGACACAATATACAAGTTTTCGAACGTGTGTTGTGACAGTGCTTGGTTTGAGTGCGGCGGCGGCGGCCCCGAAATATTATAACCAAATAGGTACTTTTTGTTGTGATATAGTGTGTAAAAGGTGCACAAAGATTGAAATAATAATGGCGGTAGTTATTAATAATATATTAGTTATTCATAAAATGCGATTCCATGTTTTTAATACAATAAATAAAACATTACGCAATCACAGTAATAGTTGTTATCAAAACTTTACACTTTTTGTGAAACCATTTAAATCAATGCTATTTAATACCAATTTTTGTTTTTACCTCGTAACACTTAAATTTACTGCTGTTTTCTGACTTAAGTAAAAATTAAAAGCCAATAACAAAAGAACCAAAATAGGCAACAAATTACTAACTTCTTTTGAATCGCATGTTTTGACAGTAGAGTGATTTTGTTTAGGCTCTAATGCCAGTTAAAGTAAGGTGATGGTACTAATTTACCTTTAAAAGAGTGAATGATATTGGAATGCGATTTGGTTTAGGTGTCGACCTAAATCGAATCGTAAAACGAAGTTGATGGTACGAAATAGCAAATGCAATCCAGTTTAGGTCCTAAATTAAATCGTATTAAGAGATGATAGTAGGCCCCCAGACTTGTTCACCCGCGCCACCCCGCGCTACTCCTTTCGCGCTCGAGTCACCACGAGTCCGCACGCGCCTAGCCTTTGAAGTACCGACTACGAGTGGATCGGACGAACTTGCATGCGCTAGCCCGAGTCTCCTTGAGCCATTACCTTCACACGGCGCGTAGGCTCGTGCTGGCGCGGCGCGGCTCGTGATATTACGCGCCGTGAGAAGCCGGAATTAAGCCTAGTTTACACGGAGCCAGTGCACTGGCGACAGTCCTAATTGACAAGCCAGCGCTGGACTGGCCGTGTTGTTTAGACGAGGCCAGTCATTTCTGAATTTTTCTTGTGGTGTGCACACGTTTGTGATAAAGAAAAATGAATGCGAGACAAATGCGGCTGTTGAAGAACAAATGTTTAAAAGACATCTCTGATCTTTTAATAGATGAGATTATTAATATGTTAGAGGAAGAAATCGTAAAGAAAAAACGACTTTGGACAAGAAAATGGATAACCGATAGACCTATAACTGGAGCCTCTGCTTCGGTACTTCAACAACTACGATTAGAAGATCCTTCTGAGTACAGGCTGGCCTTACGAGTTACGGCTGAAAACTTTGATGAGCTACTTTCACTTATAGAAGGCTCCATTCAGCGTCAAGACACTCTGATGAGGGACCAGCAAAAATAAAGCTAGAAGTAACATTGTCATTTTTAGCTACTGGAATGAGTTACCGAAGCTTGAGTCATTTTTACCGTGTTTCCAAACCATCCATATCACAATTTGTACCAGAAGTTTGTAGGGCAATCTATGCGGCATTAAAACAGTTTATTAAGGTAAGTGTCTATTTATTATTAAAATCAAATTAAACTTTTATATCAAAATGTAAACAGATATATAACTTTAAGCATTGTGGAAAGCAAAATTTATGATGTCACTGCTTGGTTCGCTTTCATTATATGGAGTTACTGGCGACAATACACTATTATCGGTGTAACCCGTGGACGAAGAACTTGTGCCAGACGGACTAGGCTCTGGAGGAGGACAGGTTGACGTTGTAGGTGGATAGATTGGCGGTACTGGGTAGCTCGTAAAAACTTGTGTAGGGTTCCATTGAGAAGATAGCGTATTTTGCGATTGCTTAAGTGATTGAGAAAATTGTGGAACTTGAAAAGAATAAAGGCTCTTTGCTCGTATATCTGTCAGTCTGCACTGACTTAATACAGACTGTATTCTTTCCTTGGCAATTACTGCTTGTTCCTCTGATAATTTTTTCATTTGCGCCGCGACGCTTTTTCCGAATATGTCTAGATCATTTTCTTCGCAAGTGTGTGGATTGTCTTCCCGAATATTTTTGATGTCTTTTATCATATTTGATAATTGAGACAGTTTGCTTCGTTTAACTTGCGTGGGTGGAGTAATTTGTGGCGTCTCTGCTGCAGTCTCTTCTACCCCAATTTCGGAGCCTGATGAATTTGCTGGTTCTGTGCTCTATAATGAAACAACGATAAGATTTAACAAAAATCAAAATTTTATCTATCTTTTTTTTTACAGGTACCAAATGAAGAAGAATGGAAAATCATTGAAACTGGGTTTAAAACAAGATGGAATTTCCCCTCATGTTATGGCTCTATAGATGGAAAACATGTTACAATAAAAGCTCCTCCTAAAAGTGGAAGTTTATACTTTAATTACAAAAAAACCAATAGCATCGTATTGTTAGCTATTGCTGATCACGATTACTGTTTTTCGTATATAGACGTCGGCGCATATGGTAGTGCATCTGATGGAGGAGTTTTTAAGGATAGTTCAATTTACCGAGAACTGGAAAATAACTTACTACCGGAAAACGGAGTCATTGTCGGGGATGCGGCATTTCCGCTAAAGACATATTTAATGAAGCCTTATCCAGGCATCAATCTCAGTACAGAAGAAAAAGTTTTTAACTACAGGTTATCTCGGGCCAGATGAATAGTGGAAAATGCATTTGGGATCTTAGTTAGTAGATTCCGGGTATTAGAAAAACCAATACTAACTAATGCTGAAACAGTAGATGCAATCGTTTGTGCTTGTTGTGCCCTTCATAATTGGCTACGGAAGCAATCAAGTTCTTACATCACTGCGACTTGTGTAGATCGGGAAGATCAACATGGAAATTATTTACCAGGTTCATGGAGAAGCCAGATAAATGCGCTACAAAGTATTCCCAATCAAGGTAGCAATCGTTCAGCAGATATAGCAAGAGAGAAAAGAGAACTGTACAAAAATATGTTTATGAACGAAGGAAGTGTTCCTTGGCAATTAAATAGCATACATTAACAATATTAACTCTGTATTTAGGGCTGATATGTCAGTCCATCAAATAAAGAACATCTTAATTTTACTTAACTGTTTTCTTCCTTAATACAACAGGCTTCACAAAAGAATCATATTCGTCGAACCATTTTATTTTTGGCTTATATATATATTTCCCCCATCCCCAGACCTTGTTGATTTTTCAATTTTGTCTTTTTCCACTGTGTCCACTTTTGTCACTGGCAGCCAGCGCTGGCTCCGTGTAAACTAGGCTTTATACGACCAAAATCATAAGTGACTGTAGGCTACCAAGTAGAAAACCAAATCCGTCGTGTTTGACCGCATGACTTATATTGGCTTAGTTTCTCTTGACAACTTAGTTATTGCGGCCATTAACCATGAGCGTGGTTATCTAGTGTGTGAAGTTGCTTCGACTTTAAGAATTTTTGAATATTTACACTTCTGTTATCTTTAAAAAAGACGAGAGGCATCATAGTGCTTGTTCACGTAGGAACGCGCGGGCGCGGGCGGGTGCGGGCGCGGGTGACGTTGCGAGCTCGTGTTCACATTAGCCGCCAGGCGTTTGCACGGGTGTGACGTGTAGTCAGAGGTTGAAAACATGGACGACGATCTTTTATTTTTAGCCGAAAATTCATACCTAAAGTAGGAGATGCAAAAAATTAGAATTGGTGTGCACGACATTAATAGAGAAAGAGAACGGCATGGTGAATTTCATACTTTATATAGTATTTTGAGAGAACATCCTTCACGATTTTTTGAATATACCAGGATGACTGTCAACTGTTTTGATTACATACTGGATTCTATAAGGAGGGAGATTTCAAAAGAAGACACAAATTTTCATAAAAGTATAAAGCCCGAAGAAAAACTATTTGTAACTAAGGTGAGTTCAAAAAATAACATTTTCGTACTAAATTATATTTTTTTATTAGGATACATGTAATTGCAATCATTCAAATTTAAACAAGGTTCCTCTTATTTAGTATAATTAATATTATCGTAGTTTAATTTCCATAATTTGGTGTGTTATATTCGTAAGTACTGTAGGGGAAACTGGGGACACTTGATCACCATTTTGGTTTTTTGCTTATATTTTTTTCAAATTTAGTTCTATAAAAATAATACATACATATATAGGTAGTCAATATTGTTTATTATTGTTCCCCATTATTTGATTATTATATTTATGAGTGCTTCATTTATTTTTTGCATTTTCCCCAAAACTTTCCAAAAGGATCAAGTGTCCCATATTCTGGGAGACTTGATCCCAGTAACGGGTAGACTTGATCATAGGGGATCAAGTCTCCCTAATGCAAACTTTAAATTAATGAAAACCCGGTTTGGTTATAAAAGTATCATTTATAATAAATACCTAACGTGGAATATTAAATTTTCTTAACGATTTGGTAAAATTAAATGAGATCACTCGTTTGCTGTTACACTTGAACTCAGGTGGATTTATTTTTTTTGCTATTTGGTATCTAGCCACTTCTGCAACATCGTCTTTTATAGGCCACTTAAATTTCTTGTCGTCAATTTTTTTGGCAAATTTTATTATGTAACCAGAATCTGTAACAGACTGAATTTGTCCAACATAACGATGTACCAAATTTTTCATACTTATTAAATTGACAATAACCCAATCGTTAGTTTCTGGTGGCATGTCATTTTCATGATCATCTTCAGATTCACAACTAGATGAAACATCATATTCGTCATCATTTTCATCTTCAGACATATCATACGTGGAATCTGGTGATGGAGGCAATTCATCATCATCTTCCGATGAAGATTTTTCCTTCTGCGTAAACCCTTTAAGGTTCCGTTTAACTATATTCACCTTTTTGTCGACTGGTTTATTTATCTTTTTGTTCTTTTTGTTCTTTTTTTCTCTTCTTATTAATAGTTCCTCAACCAACTTTTCTTTTTCAGGTGTATCAGTCAAGATTTTCGTTGATCCTTTTTTACGACCTTTCTGGGTTATCTTTCGGCAACCAGCTTTCGGGAATGGTTTTATTTCCTCAGGAGTCTTAAAACATTTCAAGATTTTTGAACAGCCTGGTTGTGGACTTGATGGAGCAGCTCTCTTTGTAGGAGTTTTGTGTGTACTAGATATCAGGATCTCATTTGGATTGACAGAGTTTGATGTGAATTGTTCCGGGATAATCGCATCTTGTGTGGTATTTTCAGGTACTTTCGGGTTAATCTCAAAGTCTTGACGTGTCAATGTTGCGTCAGATAGAATTGATGGTGAAGCTGATCGTTGTGGAGACAAAAGTTCACAGTTTTGTGATTGGTCATTCTCATCAGTGCGTTCTGGATTTGTTTCAGTAACTAAAGGCCTGTCCGTAACATACGACGAGAGAAATTCATCATCGGTGAAAATGTCTTTATTGAAAGGATAAATCCCAGTTACTCGAAATCCACTCAGAATATTCTGAGGTGTAAAAGCTTTTGGAAACGCTTTCCCAAGTAATTCCGATGTTTCATAAATCGTTATAGTTTTGGCAGGATTCTGGTCCATCCAATCGCTACAAGCAGTATCATAATAGGCTTTGAGTGGTCCAAACACTGTTCTGTCTAAAGGCTGTGTTTTATGAGACGTGTGGGGAGGTATTGTCAAAAGATTTATACCATTCTCTTTAGCGAAGTTTAATGATTCTATGCTAATATGACTGTCATGATTATCCATTATAATCAACATCGGATACTCAACTGAACATTTGGTGTATTTTTTAAAATGTTGTAAAAACTTTATAAAATTCTCAGCAGTCATCCAGCCTGAAGGAAATACGCTCGCATTTGTACCTGCAGGTGCACCGTTCAACATACGATCTTGCCAGTTCTTGCGTGGAAAGATCATGAATGGAGGAATGTATCCTCCCATTGCATTTATAGCACAGCACGCAGTAACCAATTCACCACGTTCACCTGACGTCATCTTGCCTATTTGCTTTACACCTTTAGTAGCAACAATTTTCTTAGGTTTATGTACAGTGCTCAGCCCCGTCTCGTCAATATTCCAGATAGCTTCCGGTCCAAAATGATACTTAACCAATAGTTTTTGTAAATTTTCAAAGAAACAGCCAATGTTATGTTTATTGAAGCTGGTCGATCTACTCAGGCTGGTCGCTTCAGGTACACGTAGTGATAATTGTGTATTTCTCTTCATAAAGCCATGGAACCAATCGTACGACGCAATATTATTGGTCCATTTACATATTTTCTCATCTGGCTTTTGGTTTTGAATAGCCAACTGATATGCTAGCTGCCGAACACACAGAGAAGATAGGCCATGATGGAGTTTGCTAGCTTTTTCTAGGTACTTGGCTAAATGCAACTCCTCTTCTTTAGTGAAGACTTGGGACTGTCTATAATTAGGCTCGTATGTAATCTCATTTTCCTGGTCCTTTTGTTTTCTTGCATACCTTTTCAGTGTCATTATTGGGACGTTATACTCTTTGGCAGTACCTTTGATCGTATTTCCCTCCAATACCTTGTTAACAGCTTCTTTAAGAATTTGTGGGTCAACACGTATACGTGGTTTTGCACCCTCTTTTCTTTTATATGTTCTTCCCATTTTATGATTAATCTAAAACAAGCGAAAAAAGAAAACTGACAAATTGAATGTATGGGACACTTGATCCCGTCTTCACTTGAAGTAACGGGGTCAAGTGTACCCCGTCTTGCCGTGATCAAGTGTACCCGGGAGTGCTCTTTTAAGAAAATGATTTTTTCATGTCAAGAGAAAACGTTAATTAAATAAAATACATGTAAATGCAAACTTTAATAAACTACTTTCAATGATTTTGACACAAACTCAGTGAATTATTCATTCAGTTATTTAAAAAAAACAAATGAAAAACTTACCGAAACAAATGCTGACACAGGAAAATAAAAATGGCTGCACTGCTCTGAAGTTGTCTATATAAAGATGTCAAAGTGACGTTTTTGGTTCACCATAGACAACAAAGATTTATGTTGCCAATATAAAAACTAGAAAAAGCGTTTAGTTTTTGATTTGTCACTGGGTGATCAAGTCTCCCAAGGGAACAAGTCTCCCTAGTCTCCCCTAACCATGGTAAGCCTGGTGAGTCGTGGCACTATTCATTTCGTCCATAATAACTTGTGTAATTTTATTATTATTATTATTATTAACTCTTTATTTGCACCAAAAACACACATATAAAAAAGATAATAGAAAAAAAAGAAAGAAATGACAATTAAAGATACAAAAGGCGGCCTTATCGCTTTATAGCGATTTCTGCCAGGCAACCTTAGGGTTGTTTCTTCTTGGGTTCGTTATTAATCAGGGAATATATATTTTAATAAAAATCCTGGACTCGGTGACTCGCGTATATATTTAAAAAAACATATCAAAAACTGTCTCTCAGGTAATGACCCTATAGAGTAGTGAGTATCTACGACCATAGACTAATATACAACAAGGGTAAGGAAAATTCTACAAAAAATTAATAAAACAATGTGGGTGGTAAAAGTGATCACCATAAACTTAATCTATCTAATAACTAAATACAAGTACATAAATACAATATACCTACACAAATACTAATAACACAAATTAATAAGATAGATTAATAAAAATAATTTATTAGAAGATAAACATACATATAAAAATTAAACAAATAAAGTCGTCTTCAGTTTGACAGAAAATGTGTCTTGAGTGCCCTTTTAAATATGCCCAATGATTTAGATTGCCTGATGCTCAAAGACAGTGCATTCCAAAGTTTAATGGCCCGTACAGCAAATGAACCCTCATAAAACTTTGTTTTGTGTGGAATGGATTGCAGGATAAGCGCACGGCACGGTCTTATGTCCTCCTGCACACCGAAAAACTTGAATTTCTCCTTGAGATAAGATGGAGACCTGCCGTGAAACAGCACACCGTACAGAAGAGATAAAACATGCGTGTCCCGGCGACGGCGAATGGGCAGCCACCTGAGATTTTGACGAAATTCAGATACATGGTCATACTTGCGCAAGCCAAATATAAACCGAATAGCGAGGTTTTGTAAACGCTCAAGCTTGTTCAGTTGGTCCTCAGTTAGATTGAGATAGCATGCATCAGCATAATCAAGAACCGAGAGAAGAAGAGTGTTCTAGTTCGTAATTTTTGCATCGGAGATAATTCTTTCATGTATGGCAACAAATTTTTAAAAAATAACAGATCTTCGCAATCTTGTCCTTGCTTTTCACTGCTTTGCGACAGTTTAATCTGTAATAAATCCAACTTTTTCTTCTCCAATTCCATAAATTCATGTCTTATATCTTGTGCACATTTACGTTTGGTGCTCGTATATTGTGTACTTGTAGATGAACCAGCCATTGACTGGGGAGTTGGGGACCGCTCGTTATCATTACAGTTTTTATCAGTAGGTTCATCTAAATTGCCTTCATTTAATTCTGGGGTAACATCATCTTTTATGAACAACATTATTTGAAAATTTGGCCACATTGGCGTGTTTTGATCAGTTCCAGCATCACCAGAACGAGAAACCGGATTTTTTTTATACTCTCATGAATTGGTCCCGAATGTTCTTCCATTTTTTCCTTAAAGCCTTTTCTGTGAAAAAAGAAATATTGTTTAGTGTTGATGATGATGACCTACCTAATTTTAGTATATTCAGTAATTAATGTAATTATATGTAAGTTTAACATTGTAATTGTATTTTTTTTTGTTTCAGATATCTCCACTGGGTTGGGATTTCGATCTTTGGCTTTTAGCTTTTGTTTGGGTGTTAGTACGGTGTCTGAGTTTGTATATAGTACTTGTGAGGCCATTTGGAAAAAAAAATTGAACGTCCATATGCCATAGCCATCTAAAGACCGGCTTAAGAATATTTCTTCAGATTTTGAGGAAATCTGGAACTTTCCTAACTGCATTGGCAGTTTGGACGGTAAACATTGTAGAGTAAAACGACCTAAAAGATTAGGGTCGGCATTTTTTAACTACAAGCATTATTTTTCTATTGTTTTGCAAGCTGTGGCTGATGCAAAGAAAAGATTTTTAACTATTGAAGTGGGAGGTAGAGGAAAGCAAAGCGACGGCGGTACATTCAAATTAATTTTTCATCATCGTCCATTGTCGTAGTTCAGCACTGCCGTCCGTCCGTTGTGGTCGGCGTCTGACGCGTCACTGCGCCCGAGTGCGCACGGCGACTCGCGAATCCACTCGACTCCAGCCGAGCGTCGAAGCGCGAAATATTTACATAGCACAAATTTGTATTTAAATAATAGAACAATAGAGATGAATATGCTGTAGGCGGAAAAACATGACGCGTCGCGTCGCTTCGACTCTGCGTCAGTGTGTTGAGCCTAAATTTCGCGAACCGATAGGTACTAAAGAAAGACTTGCATTGTGTTTAAGGTAAGTTTTATTTATTAAACAAAAAAAATTACATGAACCTTATAAGCCGCGTACCCACCTAGCGCACAGGCGCGCGCGGCAGCCTCGGTGTCCGGATCGCGAGCGATGGCTCCCGAGGCAGCCTCAGTAGTTTTGTCCAATTTACACGAGGCCGCCTCGCGAGGCAGGCTGAGCCATCATAAGTCCGAGAGTATTCGAAATGGACAGTCGTGTATTTTCAGCTGCAGCTATTTTCCTAGCTGCTTATTGTTTAAAGAAACGAAAACAGTCACGTATCAAGAAAAAACCTAGACGCTTCTGGATTAGAAAAATTTATGAGTCTTGCCACCAATATGGAAATAGATTACTTAGAGATTTAATATATGATCAGACTGTACATAATTTTACACGACTGTCCGTACAAGAGTTCGAAAATTTGTGCTCATTGTTGTCTGATAAAATCAAAAAGTGCGATACAAAGTATAGAGAGGCAATCACTGTGAATGAACGAGTTTTAATAACTAAGATTTTTAGCAACCGGAGATTCTTATAGCAGCTTGCAATATTTATTTCGAGTATCGAAGCAGAGTATCTCAAGAATAGTTCCAGAAGTTTGTGACGCTATTATTGAAGCCCTAAGTGATTATGTAAAGGTAAATAAAAATAATTTTTTAAATTTAAAAATTAATTGTATATTTTAATTACAATTCAGTGATAGTTTCGAATCCAACATTAGCATTAGGTGATGGTGTAATGGCATGAGAAGACGTAGCGGTATGTGATGCTGATGATGAAGTGCCAGATGAGTCCATTGTAGAGGAATTACTGTACTGCTGTGTATAGTACCCTGTATTAATTTGTTGTTGTGTGTATTTCCCTATATCTGCTTCAAAAATTATATTATTGATAGCGTTCTTAACACACGCTAATGTGTGAGGATCATATTTTCTTAGCTCATTGGCTATGTGTCTTCCAAATGAAAAGTATGGATCGGTGATGTCGTTAGAAGACTTGCAAGCATTCAAGGGCTTCTGCAGGCATGATATCTGCCGAATCTTCCTGTGGCTGCGTTTTCTTCGGATTATTTCGGTTTTTTTTTACGAGCAGGTTCTGATGGTGAAGGCATGCTAGCTCCCGAGGCTAGGTCTTTTTGTTGTTGTGGTGGAGCTTCCTCGATGCTAGCCTCCGGCAATTGCGACTGGGTCGGAGCGTTTTCAGTCTCTATGTGTCTCTCTGCGTCAGAAGTTTGTGAAGATTCCGGTATCGCCTCCTGAAAACATTATTTTAATTAATAGATCAATTTGTGGTGCAGTGTGAATGTCTATGGAGCATTGGACGGAAAACACGTTAACATAATTTGTCCAATAAACGCTGGTTCTACTTTCTATAACTATAAGCACGAACATTCCATAATATTACTTGCACTAGTTGACGCTCACTATAAATTTATCATGATTGACGTAGGTGCGTATGGTCGAAACAGTGATGGTGGCATATATGACAAATCCTCGACGGGAAAATTATTTGAGCAGAAAGCATTGAATGTTCCACAAGATGAACCACTGAGTCAAAATTTACAACCCATGCCATACACTATTGTAGCTGATGCAGCATTCCCGTTGAAACCATATTTGTTAAAAGCTTATCACAAAGACAAACTAAACAATGATGCAAATAAAATATTCAATTATCGCCTATCACGTGCACGCCGATGTGTAGAAATGCTTTTGGAATTTTACGGGCTCGGTTTCGAGTATTTCAAGGACCTACGCAAGTCCAGCCGGATATGGTAGACAAAATTGTGCTAGCTACCTGCTGCCTTCATAATTTTTTAAGAATGCAACAAACCCTAGACACAAATGAATCAGAAGAAAATTTAATGGAATCTACTGCACATAGCAGCAACATCGATTGTCTGCTTGATATCGAATCTTTGTCAAGAAACCCATCTCGAAACGCTGTTTATGTTAGAGAGAAATATAAAGAATATTTTGTTAGCCAAGAAGGTAAAGTACCATGGCAAATAGAAATGATTCGCAGGGGTAGACAAGATTCTTAAACAGTATAATATTTACAAACATTATACAATGAAGTATCCCTATTCGTTTTGTGAAACTGAAATAAATATTATTCTATTCTATTATATTCTATTCAAATAAACAATGAAGTATATACATAATACCTTCTATTTTATCGACTTACCTGGTTCTTGTAGTATTTCAGCGATTTCTTCCCAAGCAGCATTTCTTATCGATTGATCCTTATACTCTTTATTATTACACTTTGTGTCATATAAAACTTTTCGTTGACGTACAAGTTCAATTAGATCGTCCGTCATTTTTCACGAATACGCAACAAACGTCCGTCCGCTAGTTGTTCGCGTCGTTAATGATGCGCCACGAGCCACGCAGATAGAAACACATTTGTATGTCATGTCGTGTCGCGCCATAACCCCCACCACTGCTCTGGCGCAATCGGCCGCGGGCAGTCGGCGCCACGACAGAACACGTCACGACACGACACGACCTACAAATGTGTCTCTAAGGCGTTGTCCTAATAGAACGCGAATGCGCGATGCGAGCGATGCGACCATCGCGTGTTCGCGCGACGTCAAAAACTGGGTGTCCTAATAGAACGCGAATAAGCGATTACGCGAATCTTGCTCGCGCGATTTGACGACGGGAGCGAGCGCCGGGCAGTGGCACGGTCGATACCAACAACCATGGACGTCAGACACGCAAAATTTTTGCTGTCGGGAAATATTTGGATGACGTTTTGTGCGGATTTAGGTGGAAATGAAAAAAAACAACGTGGGACGCAAAGTGCTTTGTTAAAAATGAGACCAATTCGTGGTGAATTTCACAATCAATATTTTGGCTTACGAGAAGATGAGTCTGCATTTTATGATTATATGTCTATGTCACCAGAAGCATTTGACTACCTATGCAATATGACCAGAGACGATTGCAGTCATGTTGTTACCAACTACAGAAGACCTATAAGTGTGGAGGAAAGATTGGTGCTGACGATTAGGTGAGTGTAATTTCTATAATAATTTACTAGGTACTTGTTCAAATATACAGGGTGTTAAAGTAATTGCGTGCAATAGCTTAGGGGTAGACTCAGTATCGATAAAGGAATCAAGGAAAAAGAAATCCAAGAAAAAAAAAAATTAAATCAAAACAAAAAAAAATCGAGTGATTGTATGTGAATCAATCCTCTTTATTTGATGAAGTTGATAAAACTTGAACAGTTAACACTACATCATGCGTATAAAAGTCACACAATGTGTTACGCTTGATGTGCTGTTGACTATGTACCTTTTCGATTTGATTGTTTTTTTTTTTTTTTTTTTAATTAAATCAGTCAGCCAATTTCTGCAGAACATTTGGGAACTACGCACTTTGTATAAATTATATTTGAGATTTCAAGTCTTTTGGATTTGAATTTCGCTGACTAATTTAATTTATTGAAGGAAAGGAAAACAAATTACGTAGGTATAAATTAAAATGAAGGTTTATTTAAGTTCAAAGTAAAAAAAAACAAACAAACTGCAAAGTTAGTAATCATTTACGGATAGCTCAGTATCGCACTCGTGTAGACCTAGGGGATCATTTTCGTAGTAGTTCCGCACCGACGACATTGAATGATGTGACGCGTTTACCGGAGAGGGTAATATAGATTGCGATATTGGCGTAGATGATGTTGAAGAGGTAGTGACACTAATTTCATCAGCAATAAAAGTTTGAATTTTACTTTTCAGTCTTAGTTTTTGTACTGGCGTTAAATACTTGAAATATGGCGCCAATGATTTTAAGAACAACATGTCTTCATCGTCTTGTTCTTTGTTTTTCTCATTAAAAGCTTGTATTTTTTGTTTTTCCACTTCAATCATTTTTAGTTGAAAAAGCGTCAGTTCTGGTTTTTTTGCCTGTCTTTGCCTTTGCCTGAACTCGCTTGCTCTAGATCAGGGATTCCCAAAGTGGTCGATATCGACCCCTTGGGGTCGATATCGGTTTCCTAGGGGTCGACATAAACGAAAAGTGATTTTGGGGGTCGACGAGGTCTAAAAATCGACCCCTATTATATTAACACAAGTTCTTATTTAAAACTTTCAAGATAGGTAAGTAGGTAGTTACTGTATTGTTTATGTTGTGTTACGTGTACTAAGAATAATTAATATTTTTGTAGGAAATAATGTTCCAGGAATGTAAAGTTTCAAGTTCGTACAAGATGAAAAACTCGGCAAGTCTATGTGGACAAGTTTGTGCAAGATTGAGTTGGAGCGTACGTCTTTCAGCGGCGTTTTGACTTGCTCTCTATTTGACGATAAAGTGCTTATCACACTATTCAATTTGAACGATTCCTATTTAGGAATCTAAGTAGTGAGCTCGTGATCACACTACGCTAAATTGATTTCTAAATCGAAGATATAGAGTTGAAAATGGATAAACTCTTAATTGAATCCAATCTGTTCTAACTGCGATCACACCTTCCGATTTCCTAAATTGGAATCGTTCAAATTGAATAGTGTGATAGCGGCTTTACGCGAATTAAGACGAACGAATTCATGATCAAGTCCAAACATGTTCCTGATATTTTACTATTTAACGAGCTTGCATTTAGGTTGAAAGTTCATTTGCGTTTTGAAATTCGTTGGAGCTTGAACGATAAAAACTCATATAGCTAAGTACTCATTTATTTCAAGAGATTACAAACTTATTACAAAGCTAAATTAAGTGAAGTAAAGTGACTGAAAAAGTGTTAAACACAACATACAACATATTTTAAATAGGTATGTATAATTGTATTTGTAAAAATTACTAACACTTAAGTCTTTGGTTTTCGTTCTTATTCTACCTAATTACCTAATACGAAGTTTCTATACCTAATTACCTACTGTAGTTACTTCCCAATATAGGTATCAAAGTTTATCAAAGAGTAAGTCAGTAATACTTAACAAGAATCCATTAACTGAGTGTGATAAAAATAAGATAGTGTGCAAATTTAACAGTTTATTATTGTTTTTTATTTAGGTTCCTTATTTTTTTGTTTGCAGAATTACTGAAAGTTTTATGATGGCGGACACGAAAAAAAAATGCAGACAATACAGTTTGGACTACTTGAAGTTCGGATTTATTGCATCTCCATCAAATCAACACTTCCCGATGTGTCTCATATGTGAAAAAGTATTTAGTAACGATGCCATGAAGCCTTCAAAAATGGATGACCACTTATCAAGAGTACATGCTAACAAAAAAAGTAAGCCCTTGTCATATTTTCAAGCACTGAAAGAAAAACTAGACAAAAGGCCATCCATAGGATCGATGTTTGCGTCATCATCTATTCGAGACAATGATGGTTTACGAGCGTCCTATAATATATCTTTACTAATAGCGAAGTCGGGGAAACCCCATACAATTGGAGAGCAGCTTATCTTACCAGCCATTGCGGAGGTCCTTAACAATGTATTGCACAAACCCGCACATGATATTTTAAAGAGAATACCTTTGAGCAACAACACCGTTCAGAGACGCATAGATGAGATGGGACGCGATGTGGAAAACATTTTATGCAAGTTCTTACAGACCCGCAGATTCTCTCTCCAGTTGGACGAGTCTACATTACCCGGCAATGAAGCTCTATTGTTAGGATATGTTCGATTTATCAAAGATGAAAATATGTGCCAAGAACTGATTTTTGCTGCATATTTAGAGACTGATACTAGAGGAGAATCGATTTTTCAGGCCGTGGAACATTTTTTTACTGATAAAGCTATTCCATGGAAGAATATTGTTTCTGTTGCGACTGATGGTGCACCGTCTATGGTTGGTCGTCATCGTGGCTTTATAGCTCACTTAAAGCGACAACTGCCTGATGTACTGGTTATTCACTGTGTGATTCACAGGCAGCATTTAGCAGCAAAAAAGCTGAGTCCTAGATTGCATAAGTCTTTACAATATGTAATAAATGCTATCAACAAGATTCGAAGCAATTCTTTGAACTCTCGGTTATTTGCTCAACTATGTGACGAAAACGACGAAGTCTTTACTCGGTTACTTCTGCACACTGAAGTTCGCTGGCTATCAAGAGGCTCTTGCTTAGAAAGATTTTCAGCCCTTTTTGAATCTGTGTTGGAGTTTTTACAAGAAAAAGATCCGAATTTGAAAGAAAATCTGAACAATTGTAAAACAGATATTTATTACTTGACTGATATCTTTGGAATGTTCAACAAAGTTAATTTGCAACTACAGGGTGATGATCTTAACTTGATTAAAACAAAATCAATAATATCGGCCTTCGTGGGTAAACTAGTTCTTTATAAACAAAATTTAGGCAGAAAAGAATATTCGCAGTTTCCGCATTTGTCAAAATTACCAAAAATGCTTCAAGATGATGACATTTTATTATATGTTACTCACTTGGACGCATTACACAAGGATTTTACGGAGAGGTTTGATGATCTTTTAAATTTACAAATTCCTCAATGGATAATAAATCCGTATAACACCACAGCCATAGAAGAAGCCAATGTGATAATGCAAGAAGAGTTGATTACCATCAGCACAGACGAAGAGCTTAAGCAAAAGTTCAACCAAGGCTATCAGAAGTTCTGGTTGCAACGCAAAATTGAAACACAGTATCCTACATTGTGGAACATTGCTGAAAAATACCTTATCGCTTTTCCATCATCATATCTAGTTGAAAAAAGCTTCAGTGTGGTAACAAACATTTTGACAAAACAAAGAAACCGTTTGAAAATCAACGAACGTGGAGATTTAAGGCTGCAACTCACTAATATTGAACCGGATGTAGCTAGATTGGTAGATAGTCACCAGGTTCATCCATCGCACTGAATGTTTTATTTTCTCTTTGCGAATTAATAGTTTTTAAAATATAATTTCCTACCAACTTAAGATGCTTTATGTATTAATTTGTAATAATTATAAATTAAACTTGATATTTACTGAATTGGATTGTCTTTTTATTTTGTTAAATTTTGACGAGAAAATGAAATCAACTTCACTCACTTAACCAAGTGCAAAGTTTTCTAATTGGCACCTTAGTACCTAGGTATTTTGTACCAATAGGAAAAAACTAAAGATAGACTAAGATAGATAGCTGCTTTAAGTTAGCGGACCATTATGAATAAGGGGGTTGGTCTTAAAAGTAGGTAATTTGACCATGGGGGTCTGAGGTAACAGTTCATTGTTGAAAAGGGGTCACTTGTCCAAAATAGTTTGGGGAACCCTGCTCTAGATGAACCAGACTCGCTGTCGTCTGTCGTCGTAGGGAATCTATTTCGGGGGATCAAATTACCACTAGCTAGAGAACTTGCGTTAACAGATTCCGAAACAGGTTCTTGATTTTCCACCACTTCTTCAATTTGATCCATTTCTGTAGTCTCAACTTGATCCATTTCTGAAGTTTCAACTTGATCTATTTCTGGAATCTCAACCGTGTCTGAATTTTGAGTTTCATTGTTATCAGATCCCGCATTTAAATCCTGAAAGTTCACCTGCCTAGGTTTCACTATATCTTTTAAAAAAGATAGTTCCTTAAAAAAACACCATTTGCCTATATAAGTCTCATCGCTATTAGGACTGCCTGGGTCACCCGATCGAGGACGACGTACTTTCTTGGCTTCCTTCATGAAGACGTCTCTCAAATTTTTCCACTTGTTTTTGACGTCGGCTTCTATAACAATCATAAAAATATTAATGTGATAAGAATATACAAATAATTTTTCTCTATATAAGCAACCTAGGTTGAATACAAAATAAATTTTAAAATATTACATTATAATAAAATAAAAATATTTCTCTTTTTACAGGTACCTAACAACAGGAACATCATTCCGGAAATTATCAGTACCTTTCCGTATTTCAAAAACAGCCATAGCAAGCATTGTGTTGGAAGTTTGTACTGCTATTTGGAAAAATATGCATAACAAACACATGAAATTTCCCAGTACTGAAGAATTTAAAACTATAGCAGAATCTTTTTCAATGAAAAATAAATTCCCACATTATTGTGGCAATTTGGACGGCAAACACATTCGTGTCAACAAGCCGGCGAAGTGTGGCAGCATGTACTACAATTATAAAATGTACAACTCCATTGTACTGTTAGCTGTCACAGATTCAAAAAATAAGTTTATAATTATTGACGTAGGTGCATATGGAAAAGACAGTGATGGCGGTGTACTCAGTAATTCAAGTTTCTATCAAAAGCTGGAAAACGGAGATATTCAACTTCCTCCCGCAGAACCATTACCGAACTCTAACATTATGGCACCTTATGTGTTTTTAGGAGACGAGGCATTCCCACTAAAAACATTTATAATGCGACCTTATCCAAGAAGGCAAGCGACAGATGTCACAAAAATAAGATTCAATAAAAGATTATCTGCTACGAGAGTTGGCGTAGAATGCACATTTGGAATGATGGCCTCGAAATTTCGAATACTTTATAAACCTATAGAGACCTCGGTTGAAAACGCTATTAAAATTGTAATGTCAATCTGTCTCTTGCACAATATTTTAATAGATATGGACAAAACATATTATAGCGATCGACAACACCTTATAAATCGTCGACGGCACAACACATTGACGACATTAAACAGAACCAGGCGTAATAATAACACTTCCAGAGCTGCGATTATTGCAAGACAGAATTTTACTAATTATTTCTCAAATTCGTCGTAAATAATGTAGTAAAGAAAATAAGTAATAAATAAAAAATATACTCACTTGTTCACTTGGTTTTTGTAGTCATCTTTGCGTTTGTCCCAAAGAATTGGTCGATTACGCACCTCAATTATCAATTTATCTTCAAATGACATTTTAAACAATTCTCGCAATCAAACACGTGCGTTGCGTTGACGTCAAGTTTACAAAATGGCGGCCGGCCGGATGGCTGGGCCGGCAAGGCGAGAGGCGAGAGGGGCGCGGGCGCGGTACCACTCCGACGTTTTCGCACGAATTTCAATTAGGACACCTATTCAAATTCAATATGTTTGATCGTGTGTTCGTACGAACTAAGTTCGCGCGAATAGAGTTTCAAACATTTGAGTCGCGCGACCGCGTCGTGCGATTGTCAGTTAGGACACCTATTATGCCCCGTTTAGACTCGCGGCTCGCGGCTCGGCTCGCAGCCCCATAGCTCGTCGACCTGTTTACACTCTCGCGCTGCGCTTAGTTGTTTTCGAACTCTCAACTATGGAGGACGTCGAAGTATTAGCGGCATCAACTCTATCACTATTGAGTTTATATTACTACGTAAATAATTTACAAATACATAGAATAAAAAAACGACGTCGCCGGAGAAGATGGTGGATGTTATCAATTCATCGCAATAGAACCTTGTAAGAAACCTAGAATTAGTAAATACTAATTATAATTAATTTTATTTTCGAGAAAAATAGCCTATGTATGTTTTTTTTATATAGTTTCATTGTATATTTTATTACTGTATACATTATATGTATGTATATATGATATATAATACATATATATGTATCGTATATATAGTATGTCTGTGTACTACATACTATATAACGGACATACTATATACTATATAACGGAAGCCCTCAAATATGAATAACAAGCTTTTACCCGCGACTTCGTCCGCATTTCTTTATAAATTATGTGTTATTCTGATGTAGAAGCTATATTATTGTAAAGTTTCATTAAAATCCATTTAGTAGTTTTTACGTGAAAGAGTAACAAACATTCATCCATCCATATTTACAAACTTTCGCGTTTATGCTTATATGTTTTTATAGATATATTTATTGTATTTCTTTTTATTTTAGGCAAACTATGGAAAAGATGTTTCAAGAGATGTTAAATGAAGATTCTAGAGAATTCAGAAATTTTTGCAGAATGTCACCAACTGATTTTGAGTTTTTATTAAGCAAACTTGAACCTTTGATTACAAAACAAAATACTAAGTTGAGATTACCCATTCCAGCAAAAGTACGATTAGCTATAACTTTAAGATTTCTAGCTACAGGCGACAGCTATCGAAGCCTTCACTTTTTATTCAAGATTTCAAGTGCAGCCATCTCTATAATTGTGAATGAAGTATGCAATGCTATTATCACAGTATTAAAAAATCAGATAAAGGTAAGAAATAAAATAAGCTTGTATATTAATAACCTACATTTATTTTCAAAATCTAAATACTAAATGTACATATTCATCAATGAAAACAAGTTGAATTTGTTTTTTACAAAATAAAAAACTAACCGGTAAACAGCAGCGCCTGTCCAATGTTTGACGCGCGAACTCGGGAACAATCTCCTAGCTACACTATGGGTTTCGTGCTGCTGAATAATTTCTTGGGGTGGGCTCTGCAATCCCCCTGATGTTGCATGTGTGTGTCTGTAGGTGACGGTAGCCACCTGCCATTAAATGGGCCGTGAGCCTACCTGCTACCGTTTTCTATATATAGGATATTTTGAATGGTTAAAACTAAAATCTACTGTTCATCATTCATAGCAGCTAGAAACGCTTCTGCAAGAATGCTCTGAGAAGCAGACGACTGTACGTACGTGGATTTATCACAGTATGGGGGAGGGTCTTGAGTAGTAACCTGCAGAGGAGATTGTTTTGTTTGCAGAATGTAACTGTTACGCGGACGGTCTGGAATGGAAATCTGCACTGGGGATTGTTTTTGTTGTATGATATAACTGCTATTAGGACGTTTTGGAATTGAAATTTGCACAGGAGATTGTTTTTTTTGTATGATATAACTGCTATTAGGACGTTCTGGAATTGAAATTTGCACAGGAGATTGTTTTTGTTGTATGATATAACTGCTATTAGGATGTTCTGGAATAGGAATCGGGATAGGGGATTGTTGGTTTTGCGGTATGTAACTATTTTGACTGGAAGGAGGGTTTCGGGGACTAATATATGGAGATTCTAAGTTAATAGTGGAACTAGAAGCTGTTATGGAAGATGTCGGTGATGGTGTGGAGCATAGATAGGAGCTAACGCTTTGAAATTGTTGAGGTGGGTTGGTCAAAAGAAAGCCATCAATACGATGCATAATCTGGCGCCGTTCCTGTTTTGAATACTCTCTTAATCTTGTCGCCAGTAGTTGGGCATATATATCGCACTCGTCGGTTTCCTTTCTGTTCATAATTAGTTGATTTAAATTAGATACTGTATTATTAATGTTTTTCTGGATATCTGTTTCGGGATGCTTCCTTTCCTGGGATATGGATGATTTTAATTTTTTTTTATCATTTAGTGATTTTTTTTGTTCACGAGTTTCATTTGGGTTGCTCGTCATCTGTTCGTCGGGCTGGGTATTATCAAATATTTCAATGATTTCATCCTCGCTTGGCGACGGTGATGTTATCTGTAACATAATATATTCATACATTTAATTTATTTCAACTTATACTAACTCCTTCCTACGAGTGTATAGATGTATATCCCAGTAGTGAGATATACAGACAGGGTGGAAAACAAGACGGCAGTGTGGGGGAAAGTACCCTATATATTGATAATAGCAATTTACTAAAAGGAAACAGTCCTTTATTTTAAAAAAATAAGTAAAACTGCATTCAAATATTTTTGCCTTGCCTGAACTGGGAATCGAACCTGTTAAGTACATAGCCAAAAAAAAAACACTTGCATTTTTATAGTACAAAAAATCTTTATGTACTTAGATACTAACTAAAATAAATAACTCATCTATTCAACTTATAAATTGCTCACTGCGAGCCTTATCTGCATCAAGCACAGATTTATTCTTCGATTGAATTTGTTTTCAGAACAATATTTTCTGTCACCTAAGTTTAGATGTGTCACTAATCTGCAGTACCTTAATAATAATATCTATTCCTAAGAAATATAATTATTAGTAATCATATTAATCAAAACTGTCTCCAAGTATAAATAATAGGATTAATCTAAATATGTATCTTAAATTATAGTTTGATCACTTTTTTCTATAGCCTGAATATAAGATCTGTCCTCTAAAAAGTAAGTAGGTACGGGCAGCAATAATACATTTGTAACTAAAAATAGTAAATCTTTCACCTTATAAATGTAATCAACCAACTATTAGTATCATTTAATTCGTTCAATCATCAAAATAATAGATCTGTCACCTATTAAATAGATCAGTTCCTTAATTCAAATAAAAATTGCCTAAAACAGGGGCGGAGTCAAATTGGCCGGCTATGAAAATTGACCCATAGGTCAAAAATGAATAAGAGGACGTTCCTCTAAATCAAAACCAGCACTTCTTTTTCTTTTTTTTTCACTTCTAGTTAAGTTCTTTAGAGTGCAATGTTTGGTTTAATAAAGTACATATCATGAAACCTATAGTAGTTTTATTTAATTAATTGTGTATAATAATTTGAAATTCCATTTGAATTATTTGATAAATTAATATTATTTTCCAGTGAATAAAAATTATTTTTTAGGTAAACATTTTTATATTTTTTGGTGATTCAGTTTTAGTGACACTTTTTTTATTTTGAAACCCAATATCATTATTTGATGATTGATATTATTTCCAAGTAATTCTTAATTAATATTTAGTTAAGCGTTTTAATATTATTTGGTGATTCAATTTAGGTGACAGAATTCTACTATTTGAGGAACAAACATTATTTATTAGGTCACTGAAAATGCATTTATTAGGTAATTGATAAAATCACACTCATTTGTTTTTGAAGAATGTTTTAGTTTTTGAACTACTAATATTTTATCTTTCTAGGCTCTGTCATTAAGCTCTGTCATTAGCTCTGTCATTACTATATATTACTTTAAAGAAATAAACCCTATTGATTGGTACAATAAAAGTACAGGTGTTATTTTTTTGGCATTTTAGTTGGTTCGATTCCCGGTTCAGGCAAGTGTTTTATAAAAAATCTTTTATAAAAAAATAGTAATGCAGTTTTACTTATTTCTTAAAATGAAGTAATGTTTCCTTTAATAAAATTTGCTATTATCAATATTTGGAGTACTTTCCCCCTAACTATAGTCTTTTTTTGCAATCTGTATATGGATTGATGATGTTATGATGATTAAAATACATTATATCTATTGTTTCTTTGTTACAGATGCCACAGACTGCAGATGAATGGTTAGCTATAGAAATGGGTTTCAACAGAAAGTTTCCACATTGTGTGGGCTGTATTGATGGCAAACATGTCGTGTTATACTGTCCAACCAGAAGTGGCTCTGAATACTATAATTATAAAGGAACTTTTAGTATTGTGCTCTTAGCTTTAGTTGACAGTAATTACCGCTTTATATTTGCTGATATCGGAGCTCAGGGTAGAATAAGTGATGGAGGAGTATTTCAAAATAGTGTTCTTTGGGAAAAAATTCAGATGGGTACTATTAATTTACCTCAAGATAGCCCGCTCCCCGGTAGGCAACGTAATGTACCATATGTTTTTCTTGGAGATGGGGCATTCGCATTAAGCAACCATGTGATGAAACCTTTTCCAGGAAACCATGCTATTGGTTCACTGGAACGGACTTTTAATCAACAATTATCTAGTACGCGTGTTATTGTTGAAAATGTATTTGGTGTTCTAACATCAGTTTTTCGAATATTTCAAAAACCGATGCAAATTAAAAAGGTTAGCTCTGTAAAGATTACGATGACTTGTGTACTGCTGCATAATTTTCTCAGAAATAGTAGGGCGTCTAGAAATATTTACACACCTTCTGGAACTTTTGATACTATTGTTGATGGAGTAACTACTACCGAAGGGTCTTGGAGGCAAAATCATACTAGTGATTCTGCTATAAGACCTTTACAAATTGTAGGCAGACGTGCAGCACAGAACGCCATAGATATAAGAACCGAATTTGCTACATTTTTTCAAAATAACATAAAGAATACATTGTAATTTTTGTTACGTAACATGTTAATATGTAAACATACACTTTAAGGCTGTAGTCTGTTAAAAATAGAGTCTCGTGGAATTTTTGGCGCTGCTGGTAACTTTCTAATAAAATTATTTTCTAATAAAATAAAGGAAAAACTGCAAATATACGGACAGAAAACAAGAATTCATAATATAATTAACAGTCGAGTATTTTTTAAACTTATATTTTTGTGGTTTTTAATACCTAAATATGGAATGAAATATAGCTCTCTCAAGCCCGGTAGCATTTGGAGGTGTGTTCATAGACTCATTACTTCACAATTATTACCAAATTACAAAATCTGTTCAGGGCATAATTATTTCTATATAGTCGTCTTCAAAATGTGCTATTTATTTTTTTCAAAAGCTTTTCCATTTTCTTAATTAAGACGTTACAAGAGAGTTACGTTACGTTCAACGAGACTATTTTTGACAGACTACAGCCTTAAGACAAGTTTTCACAGAAATCACACTATATTTGGAGACGAAAATCCTTTTGTGTTGTAACTAATAACTCATTAACTATCAATTTATTGACTTCATCGTTGTTTTTTGTAAAGAAATTGAAAATTTGAAAGTAGATTACGAGACTGAAAATTAAGATTTGTATGGATAACCTGTAATGTTAATTATTCAGAAAAAGTAAGCAAAAATTTTAAAAAAGTTATGTTCCAGCAACCAAAGAATAATAAAAATGTAAAAAATAAATGATTGTATATTGTATTGTGTAAAATTACATGAATAAAAATAAACAAATAAATTTTATTTTACTTACAATCCCTTCTTCAGTGTTTATAGTTTTATCACACGTATAAACTGAGGTCAAAAAACTTTCCATCAATTCAAAATATGGCCATATAGGCTGGTAAATATCATCTGCTCCTGCGCCAGATTTAATCGACTGTTTTTTGCATCGAAGATGCTTCCGAAAAGTTGCCATGAGTGAATTTTTTTTTGCTTTAAGCTCAGTGATGGATCGATACATTTCTGTAGATAATCTGGACCATGCATCATTCACTTTCTGGACATTTTTGTGACTCCTATTCTTAGGATCCCAAATTATTGGTTCCATTTGGAATAATTCTATGAATCTTAAAGTTTCTTCTCGCGACCAATCCATATTAATCTTAATAATAATATAGATGTTTATTAGGCTATCCTACTCAGAAGAATTAAGAAATGTTACTACTACAATGTATAAAATCAGCTGATCATGTAGAAAACAACAATAACACAACGCAACTGGCACGGCGAAACGCTTGCAACCGAATGAAGACCGAACGCGAGTGTAAACACCGCGCTCGCGATCCACGCGAGCCCCTTTGGCTCGTGCCCAAAAAACCGCTCCCGACGCGAGCCCCGCGAGCGGCGAGATGAGCCGCGAGCCGAGCCACGAGCGCACCGTTTACATTCGCGTCCCGTGGCTCGTGTGTTAGCTCGTCTCGCGGCTCGCGCGAGAGTGTAAATGGGGTATTAGAGTTCAATATGTTTGATCGCGCGTTCGTACGAGTAAAATTCGCGCGAACTTACGATGATCGCGCATTCGCGTTCTATTAGGACAATGCCTAATCCTACAACATATATGAAACCGATATGCTACTGGCGCGTCACGACACGCCACGACACGTAAATATGTTTCCACCTTAAGTCGTATGTTTGATATTTCGTGACCGCGCCCGCCACCGCGCCCGCGAGTTCAGTGAACAAGCACATACAAGTGAAACATTTCTGCAACTGATTAATGATTTATTTGAAAATTATAGTAATTAAGTCATTATTATTAGCTTATACAAAAGTCCTTTTTCGAGCTTTAGCATTTGCAAATCTTTCTACAATTTTTTAAAATTTAATAGTTTGTAAAAAATCACTTTCTATGTACATTAGTGAGAGCGCTGCAAGTTTCTGCTGGCGGAGTGTGGAGCGCAAGTAATTTTTTACTCTTTTAAGTGCTGAAAAAGACCTTTCGCCGCTGCAGTTGGTAACACTCATTGCCAAAAAAATTCTTTATATTATCCACATTCGGGAACATTCATGAAATATTAAAACTTTATTAACTGCAACAAACCCTTTGCGGTTCTGGCAGAAATAGATGCTCAGCCTCGGTGTTAGATTTTAAAAACTGCGCCAAATGGACGCATTCTTCTGCAAAGGTTTTTTCTAAATCAATGGCATCAATAGCTTAAGACAATCAATAGCTGCATAATAATTATTAACGATAAAAGATCGTCTCCCTTCTAACTCAATCCCTTTTGAGCGAAGTACCTAACATGCACGATGCCACTGCTGCATAACTACCTAAAACGCGAGATACCTGAAACTCGAAGTACCTAAAATGCACGATGCCTAAAAACTAAATTACCTACAATGTACTTTGACAACAATGTTTAATGCCTAAGAATCGAAATGCCTGAAATGAAGATTGCCAGCACAGGGTACCTTCAGGTACGGTCGGCCAAATTGGTTTACCACTTTTGACAACACTTCCCATGTAGCCAAAATATCGCTAAGGTTGAGCAGTATGTAACAATGAAAGAGATGCATGGTCTTGACGTTTTGGCACATGATATGCTTGACATCAGCTATCATTGATCTTGTTCTAGTCTTTACAAATACTTTTTGTTTTTCTTGGGACACTATGGAAAAGTAAAAGCTATTTGCTTAATGTCACAATTCAAACTAGGAACACGAGGCAGTGTTGACAATGTCACTAACGAATGACAAAGAAAGCATTGACAAACTGTCAAAATATTATGCAAGCGAAAATCAACCTTTTTATTTTATAATGTGCTAGGGGAAATTGAACCTTAAGGTGGTAAACCAATTTTTTGGCAGATTGTACCTTGGAGGTCGTGGATCTGTCAATGTCTATAATATATCGATTAAAAAATATTAAACTGAAAAGTTTATTGAAATTTCAATAAATTTAAAACAAAAACAGTATCCTTATAAAGTAACTTAAAATAATGAAAACATACTAATTTAATCTATTTTTTTATATAAAATCATAGCGATAGCATAGCATAGCATAGCACATCATAGCATAGCGATGCTTTTATCTGTTTCTTTATTTCATAAATGCTTTTGAGTACTTCGAATGGCGATAAGCTCCCTTCTCTTAGCTTTTTGAGCTTTTGTTTGTATTTTAGATTTAATATTATATCAATTTTACTGCGGTTGTTGGTATTAAATAATGTATATTTTATTTTATGGTCTCGGGCATTAAATCGTCCCTCCAGGCCGTTATTTGTTCGTTGTCTCACTTGCACAGCATATCATTTCCGGTGTGTACTTTAACCACTGCTTCTCGTAGTATATTATGAATTTTGTAATTCTTCTGAATCCTTATAATTTTGTTTCATAGTATTCCACCCTTCCGATATACGATCCGCTGGAATAAGTGGTATGTTGGTTGACAGAGCAGTAAAAACTACCTTTATTGGTCGCAGTTAAATTCAATTCCCCAGCATTTTTCCATAGTGCTTTAGTAAAATGGTAATAACAACCGGTAATATGTGCACCAGGGAACACTAACTTCATTGCTTGTATTTGGGCTACTTCAAAATCACATTTGAATTTTGTGATTTCTATATTGAAATTCTGTTTTATAAGTTCATATATAATCTGATCTTGTTATTTATTAGGAAGGAGTGCATATATGACTGGTACAATATTCACGGAATCATCGTTGCTACCCAAGTCGACATGAATCGTGTACATTTGATAAAATAAAGGAATCTGTTTAAAAGTTCCATCGCCAAAGTATAGTAGTGATTTGTTACTCATGTTTTTTAAGTATTTCCTTGTAAATGTTGTAGAAAAAACCAAAATTTTGCTGTCTCCCTCACCATCTTCGCACACCAAAAAGTCACGGCCAATAATATCTGGTACTAGAAGACTTCCCGGCTTAATATCACTAAATTTTTTGAATTCAGTTTTTGTTGTTTTTAAAAAATTGCGTCTCGCTCCTAATAAGCTGTCCTTTTTGGATTTAAAAATTGGCATTCTGTCAAAATCTTCATCCACAGAATTAAAACCTTATCCATCCATCACATTAAAACCTTATAGGCATCCTATGTTTTACATTGACTAGGCATTTTGCTTCATAGGCATCGTGCATTTTAGGTACTTCGCTCAAAAGGGAACTCAATGTGCCCCGTTTTAACTTCATCAAAATGAAATTTTGGTTTCTTTCTTCTTCTTACATCTTTTTTTATGTGGTCACTTCGCATCTCTTGATTGCCTCTGATTCAAAATTTTTGAACTCTTTTTCGTCACGCAAAAATTTACTAAGACTGTAAAGACTGTCCTTTATCAAACTTAATTCTTACATCTTGTCTTTAGCTAAACTACCTAATGAGATGGTTCTTATGATTATAACAACTTAAAAACAATCAACAATGCGAGATTTTAAAAAAAACATTATACTAAAAATTATTATAATAAAAAAAATAGTTTAGTAATTTTTATTAACATTCTCTGACACCTAGATAATATAATCTGACATTCTTATGTTATCATTATGTAATGTTATGTCATATTTGGCACAATCAGATAGATACCACTCAATGAGTTATAAATTAATATTTTGCTGTGATTTATTTATTTATTTATTAAACAAGGCCCCCAACGAGGCAGGCATCAAATTATAACACAGTGTTCAAAATAATTGGCACTAGGCGGATGCCGCCGCAATTATAGGAGGCTCAACATGCACCAGTAAGAGCTCCAAGCAACATGCTATGTACTAAACCTAAATCTAATCTAATCTAATACTAAATGGGAATAAAAAATTTAATTTAAAATAATTGAAATATACAATAGTAAAGTGTCACATTATGTCTTGAAGAAAATTATTCAGATTCATGAGTGGAATAAACAGTCGATCAAATTAATCAGTTCTTAATTTTCAATTATTTCTATAAGTTCTTGACCCTTTGAAATTGCAACTTTATTATTTTAATCAATTTGATTTTGCCGTCCAAATTTGCATATATTTCCTCGTTTTTATTGTTTTCAGCTTTGCTTTTGTTTAAAATTAATTTGTTTTGTACCACAGATTCATCTTCATTACTAGCCTTTTCGTGTATGACTGCTGTAGTTACCATTTTTTCATGTCCTTTATTATCAAAAACTTTAAACTGTTTACATTTCTTCGTAGTTTCATTTTGCTGTTTTGGAGCAAGTTTCCTCTTGGGGACTTGTCTTGGTGCGGAAGTTCTCTCTAATTTAGTCTGTGTTCTTTTTAAAGCGTTTTTAACAATGGATTTAAAGAAATCATTGTTTTTATCAACAGTGTAACTTGGATCACAGTCGTGGACAATTTAAAAAAAAAATCCAAGGACTTCTTGCAAGATTTTAATAGATATTTTTGTACCTGCCCCTCTAGCAGAACCCGACCAAGAACACTACTAAAATCTCGCGAGTAAATAGAATGTCAATCAGCTGAAAAGCACAAATCTCTCTTTTTTTACCAGGAGTGCAAAATACGGAATAAAAATCCTTATAAAATTTTCGCTTTTCAGCATCACGTAGTTCATTTTCCATAGTTATTATCGAGGCTATTAATGGTTTTAACTTTTTGTATTCATCGGGCTCTTTTTCATTTCGTTGCTCAGTTTCCATGATTTTCACTTGGTTACCTATTATTTTAATTTGGTTATCTGATAATATTTTTTGGTTCATTACATTAATACTCTCATAATCAACTATTACCACTTTTTCAGTTTCTAGTAGGACTTCTTTAGTATGCTTTTGATTTGTAAAGTTGTCTTCGGGAATATTGGGAACCACGAGGTAATTTTCTATTGACTCTACATTTGTTATTTCATGTGATTCATGCGTTGAATGCTCAGCTGCTGTTGATGTGTTCATAGACCGGAAGGACGACTGCAAAAGAGAGTATAATATGAACCTTTTTTGTTACACACTAAATAGGCATGGGAACTGTACTTACATTAAGATCTACGTTGGAATTATTGTCTCTTCGATAGTTAAAGTGTGCAATATTGGTATAATGCCTTTGAAAAAAGACAGATGATGGTTTTCCTTTTCTGGGTTTATTCTGGAGTCCAAAAACTTTACCATCTTGTCATTTATCTCTTTATTATGAATTTTTCTTTTATCTTTAATTAAAGGTGAACGAAAATCTGATTCCATGCCTACTTCAGTCTCGGTTTTTGCTTTTTTTGAAACTGACTCATGAGGTGGTCGAGGTTTGGAGACCTTTTTCAAAAACATTAATTGCTCGTGATATAAATAATTTCGTGTCTTTTTGGCCGAAGATCCAGATTTAATAATATACGAGAAGCCACGAATCTCGTATATTATTCCATTTAGTTGAAAACAATTTTCCTGAAATCATAATAGGATAGAATAGCATTTGTTTATTGGTGAAGTATAAAGTAATAATGTAGTAACAAAAGATACTTTTTTTTTTCAGATATTTAGCTTCAGGATGTTCATTCAAAGAAATGCATTACTCATACCGAGTAGGCGTTTCGACAATAAGTAAAATAATAAAAGAAATGAGCCACGTCATTTGGGAAAACCTAAAGACAGATTTCCTTAAGCTGCCTGATACTGAGAGAGAATAGGAGGACATCGCTTTAGGATTCGAAAGAAAAGAAAGAAACTTTCCTCACTGTGTTGGAGCAGTAGATGGCAAACATATTAGAATTTTGAAAACAGCCAAAAGTGGTTCTATGTTCTTTAATTACAAGGAATATTATTATTTTGTATTAATGGCAGTTGTCGATTCAGAGTACCGATTTATTTTTATTAGTGTGGGCTCATATGGCAAGGAATGCGATTCTAGTATATTAAATGATTGTACATTTTGGCAAAAGATCAATGATGGTACTTTAAATGTACCAAAGCCTAGACCGCTTCATGAAAACTTGCACGAGGAATTACCGTTTATACTAGTTGGCGATGAAAGCTTTGCTTTAACACCTAATCTCCTACGTCCGAATGGAGGTCATTTGAATACTGATAAAAATATTTTTAACTATAGATTAAGTCGAGCAAGAAGGTATGTTGAGTGCGCTTTTTGTATTCTGGCAAATAAGTGGCGAATATTCCATCGAGCTATAGATCTGAACGTAGACACAGCAATTCAAGTAATTAAAGCTTGTACAGTCTTACATAATTTTGTTAGAGAAAAAGACGGTATAAATTTTGACAGTTACCAAAATATAAAACATAGACAAGAACAAGAAACGAGACCCGTGAATCGAAATGGGTCGAGTCGAGGTGGCCCTACCAACGCTATACGGACAGCATTTACTAATTATTTTGTTTCGGATATTGGTTCCGTTCCGTGGCAGGCAGCAGCTATATAAAATAAAATTTGTGATTGCATTTACATTTTATCAATATAACATTAAAAAACTCACCGTACTGTTTTCTTTCTTTTTGAGCACGGGCGGGGCGAGCGGGGGACAGATACCGGCACAAACTCGATCACATTACTCCGGTCCGGTGGTTCTACCGGCACTTCGTAATGACAAAACGCCCGGTAAAAATGCCGGGCTCGGCAAAAATGTCGGACTCGGGATAATGTAAATAGCTTTATATAAATTGTACAGCCACTAGCCCGTCCGGCAGTGGCAGATCTGCCGGTCCGGTGTAGTGGGAACCTGGCCTTATTTCTATGACACGCCTCCGCCGTTATTCCCAGGAATCAGAGGCGCAGGGAGTAGCTGGTCAAGGTGTCGAATCCATACACGTCCGCTGCCCGGCTTTATCTCGTAGTGTACGTTTTCTAGACGGCGGGTTACTGAGCCAAACTTCCACTTCCTTCCTGATATGGAGTAATTCCGAGCTTGTACTCGGCTCTCCAGGGCCAACTTCCTTACACATGTATAGGACGTATTCCTACCTTCGGAGGTGCACGTAATTTGGCTACAAGTCTTGTTCTTACTTCTCTGCCTAGCATCATCATGTAAGGTCAAAACACAATAACTCTTACATCCTCTTCCTCATCGCAGTAATCAGCCAAGATAAAATTTTAAAATTTATTAGGTATTTGGACATCACGGACATTCTCAAACCTGATTTTCTTGACATTCAAGGCTTTGTTCTTATTATTATAGAGTCCGGTTTTGACGTTGGTAAATTTTGATAATCCTTGTTTCAGTAATAGATCAACACCTCTATCCCGTAGAGCTATTTGTATAGGATCCTGGTTGCACGCCGTCCTTTTTTTTAAATCGTCCATCTCTTTCAACACAATATTTTCAGCGATGTTTAAAGTGCAACTTACTTTATGTTCGTTTTGTTTCATTACTTCGTCATTTACGCTTAAAACAATGTTACCGCTACAACCAGAACAGCTGTAAAATAACCAAAATGATTTTCCACTTTTATAAATTTTTCTCCTGTGATACTTTCGACTTTCAAACAGCAATAACTTGCCACCACGCCTCGATGATATAAATTTGACTTTAGGAGGTTCAATATTTTCGCCCATCTTTCACGATTTTAGATCCTCCATTTTTATTTAAATTATTAATACATTTACACTTCAAATCGACCCCGTTATCTTTTATATTATAGGGATAACTTAAATCATACATTTTGTTCGGGACAGCCTATAGTGTAAAAATTGTGTACAATATAGTGTTTTAAAGTGACTTGTAGAACTTGTATATCGTGTAAATTGTAAGAGTGAAAGAGACAGATGGAGATAGACATAGTGCACTCATAATTATTATTATTTCGCAAGTGCGGTCGTGCCACACTTGCGCGCTATTGGGACAATCTCGTTCGACGCATGGCGCGACCGCCACTAGTTCAATAAGCGAAAATTTTAAATAAATAGGCCATTTTTTTGTATATAGTAGTCTTCTCCTTGCTTCGGCATAATAAAGACCATTGTACCAGTACAAACTTGTTTTGGATAATACAACCCTCTCCTCCTCGACTAACCATCGAACGCCTGACCAGTGAGCCCTCCTTAGCCGAAGGCCCTCTGCCCAACTTAGTAAGCCATCACAGCCAAGCCATATCAAATGCGTGGGTGCTACAGGTAGGGATGAGCGATATTGATGAAATGTCGATATCGAAATCGATATTGATATCGATAGCTTAATATCGATATTTCAATATTATCGACCATAAAATATCGATAACGGTAATATCGATAAAAATCGATTCGATATTGTATAATTTATAACTTTAAAGTTTAAAGCATGCTAGCTAGTTTTAGGATAGAAAACAATGATCAACCTATACGTTATGCACTAAAAATAATCTATAACATATTTGTATCAGAAACTATTTATTGAAAAGTAGGTACAAAGAACAAAATTAAGAAAAAAGTTTAATTGAAAAAAAATTTAATTGAAAGTTTTATTGATAAAAAATAATGGGACCACTGTTTTTACCTATGTTCTATCACCATTTGACTGTAATGCTTTGCATAGATAACTAAATGTCCCAAAGTTTTTTGTTAATGCTTTGCAATATAAGCAACTTAGAGAGTAGTTTTCCTTTGAGCCGGTTCCTTTGCTGGTACAGAGTCTGACCAGCCTTTGAAAATAGTCTGACGACGTTGAAGTTGCTGTGCAAGTTAGATGCTTAATAGCGATCTTTTTAAGCATTAGGTAAGAACAACCAAGTACGTGGTTCCACAGTTTCAGAGGATCTTCGTTTAAGTCCACTAAAGGACTTTTTAAAAAAGAGTTCAACTCAAAAGGCATGTTTGAAGATTCGCTTTCGCTTCCTATCATTGACAAACTGTTTTTTTCGTTTACAAGTCTGTAATGATCGCTCCACAAGTCATTGGAGTCATTTTTCTGTGCCGTGTTTTCATCAAGAGTTTGTTCATCATCAGTTTGTATTTTGATAGCAGTTAAAAGTAAATCTTTAACACTTTTGATTGCTTTAGAACAAGCCATTGCAAGAAAATGTAGGCTACAGGCCCGTACACATTTTCTTATAAGTGGTAAGGATTATTGAAGTAGATAATCTAATCTACCACTTTTGAGTGCTAATTGCAGTATGAGTGTTCCATAATCATAGGATAAATAGGACCATAATCAAGGACATAAGGTAAAATAATTATTCGTTCGTAACCCAGCTACGTAGAAGGAAATAAAAATTCTAGGTTTGTAACCTACAAAGGCAAACAAAACCATCAAAATTGAATTATTCATTCATAACCTGGTTACGAACCTGGAAAAAAAATCCTAGTTCGTAGCTAGTTACAAAACTTAGTTACGTACGCGGACGAAGGAAAAAATTATCACATTTACGCATAATCACAGACTTTTGATAGTTGTGATATTGTACGTAACCTACAATCATTAGGTCAGGTTTTTAACACTTTTATTTCTTATCAGCATCAATTCCTTACTTGATTTAGCACTATCTTTTTAAATATTTCTAATCAAATCAAAGGCGCGTCGAAATTTACAAAGAAACCATACTATAAAAACATTCGCAAGAATTTCGTGCTTATTTCAATGCTTGTATAACGTGAAGTTTTAATCACTCACCAACCAGATGTATAAATCCAAAATTAAAATGGCAGATCACATTCACTTTTAAAAAACACGACTTGTTGCCACATCACTCGAAGGAACTTTGGCGTCGCATTTGCATTGACCGAACTGAAATTATTCATTTTCAATGAGTGATAAATCGTTCACTGTGCATAACCTTCACCCATACGTATTTGAGATTACAATCCAAAGGGCTATGATTGGATATATCTTGTAATTTGGAATAAATATTAAAAAAAATTACAATTCTTCGCTCTTCCAAACAACCACTTTCGATTTGTTTGTTTTCTAAACTTGTTTGTAGTTGTGGCATTTCTTGTTCTTGGTTTTGGATAAAATCGTCTTTGATAAGATTTTCACCGCATAAGGCAATTTCCAAGGGCTAAAAAATACGAATACATTTATTAGGCTTATACTGCAATATTTGAGTGAAAAAAAAAGTTTGTACAGTACAGTATTCGCACCTTTTTAACATTCGAGAAACAAACATTCATGTCGCTTTCAGCAACATGTTGTGATCTAAATTCCGAGTTCGTCACATCATCAGGAGGTGCAGCTAAAGATGATTAAAATTTGTAAAGTACACATTATAAGCAAAAGAACATTCAATATTATACTACCTCAAAAACACATAATAAAATATTTATGAATATTTTTCTATCAGTTGTTACAAATATTTTTATTCACTTTCTTCTCTTAGACTTGTTTCCAGCAAAACAGATTCAAGAAATTTATGTAACGGAGCCACCTTCGACTCTATTTTTAACTGATTATTGAATGTTTTGGTGCATTAGAGGATTCAGACTCCCTACAGTCTACATTGTACAAAAAAATAGAATCCCATCCTGTTGATTTTTCCGCTGTTTTCTATTTTCGTATTTAAATTTTGAAATTGATAGTTTTCGTTTTTATATTTTCTTTTTAAATCCAACCAGTTTTTATTGCCAACATCATCCCAAATGCTAATGAGAATTTATTAAAACAATTTTCAGACTAGATATAGAAATTATAACACCAAACAAAATAAAATAATATAAATATAATAATATTTAAAATTCATGAAAAATACGTATGAAAATTTTCCTTCCTCTTTTATTTATGATATATTACGCTTTTGCCTCCTTTGCTTTCAATTCTTATGGGACCCAATTTCCTAGTTTTTGGATGTATCCCGCCGCGGCTTTGAGTCGTTTCGAAATAGCTTGTTGCGTAACTTCTAATGTTTGTGCGAGCTCTTTGACACGAATCTTCATCGAGTAATGTCTTTGTGGGGCTGAGAGATTAATACTCGTTCTGACTCCAATATTTATTTATTCTAATAATTGATACATGGCACGTCCGGGACGCATCCAGCGTTTATGATGCTCACACTAGACTGACTTGGGAGGGCTAAAACTACTGTCGCTGCATGCTGTCGCTACAGGAGTCCCTCCATTAAATTTTTTTTACTCTACGTAAAATTATTACGTAAAATTAACTCTACGGAAGCAGTCGGTCGCGGGTCGCGGTCGCTTAGTACCTTAATAAACACTATATGAAAAAAATTCTTAACATTACATTAAACGCTTCCCTACACACTCGGTATACAGACTTGGACTCGCTCCATGGTCAGGTTTGGGAGCGTCGTTGCCAAACCTGACCATTGCCAACCTGCCAGCCTCTTCGTCATCCACTTCTTTGTTTGGTCTTTGGCACGTTGGTACACCTCGAAGGTGAGACAAACGAGTAATATTAAAACGCACGTAAGCACTTGTTGGTTCCGCTTGAGTTGCTCGGAGATGCCCGCCAGTTGGTCTTTGTGAACAAAAATTGTCTTGCTTGTTTTTTGTTCCGATTTGACAGATCTAAGTTTTGTAGCGTGTTCATACACTTATCACTCCTGGATGCGCTACTAACCTGGATAACGCCTCAGATCCTGTATTTTATATATTTTTCGGCCTCCATGTCATTTACGTATCATTTACATCGCATTTTTCCCCTCGTTTCCTTATTATCTTACCGACAGCCTGTTTTCAGAATGTCTGCTATACTTTTTCCTACATTTTCTCATACGTTTTACATGCATTTAGTCATCATACAATTTCAAAAACGCAAATTTATATATTTTTGACATAATCTCTTTGTTTATTTATTTCGTCGCCATAGTTCCCATAGTATTTTGACATCATGTTTTCTCATTACATTGTTGCTTTCTCGCTCATTTTTTATTCGTTTTTATATACAACCTCACCTCTAAACTCGAAACGTCCTGGCCATATATCATTAATATTTTCAAAATTTAATTATTTAAAATATGATTTCGAAGGTTCTCCAGCGGGCTATATAAGCCCGTGAGACTGATACAAAGGTATCAGTGTTGTCGCTCCTCTCTGATACAACATTGGACTTTGGGCTGTCTTGCCTCCACTACTTCTACTTCGTGTCGTTCCGTGAGTTTGTGCTGAGACTCCGGACGCACTCGTCACCACTGCTCATCTACCTCGGGTCGTTCCGGGAGTCGACGCTGAGACTCCGAGCGCACCCTACAACGCTGCACGTCTACTTCGTGTCGTTCCGTGAGCCTGTGCTGAGACTCCGGACGCACTCTTTACCGCTGCACGTCTACATCGTGTCGTTCCGTGGGTCAGAGCTGAGACTCCGGACGCAGCCTTCACCACATCGCCCCGTGAGTCTGCGCTGAGACTCTGGGCGGTCTTTGCCTTCACCACATCGCCCCAGGAGTCGGCACTGGACTCTGGGCGGTCTTGCCTTCACCTGCCCCTTCACACTGCCAGTTGCCTGTCGGCCGTCCAGCTCACGCCCCTGCTCTTCGTTTGTTTAATCTTTTTCATTTATATTCATTACACTACACAGATTACAGTCATTCATTTTTTTTATATATTGTTTGTTTATATCTTTTATTAAAAATTATACATCTACAAATCCCTATAAAATTTTATTTTATCAACCGTCGCTTCACGACAGTTTCGCAACAGTATCATGTAAGTTTTTGACAAATGTATTCTCGTCCTTAATTAATACCTTATCTGTACTATAAAAATCACTTGGTAAACGCAATACCATAAACAAGTTCACCAATACTAACTCCCGAATTGCTTTTAACTGCGGCTCCACATTAATGCCGTGAATTCACGCGCGAATTCACCCATGATTGCCACATTTGCTGATTATACGGCATTGCTGGCCAGCAACAAAGACCCTCAAAGAGCTTCTGAAATACTGCAACAGAGCCTATGCAAGGTGGGCGATTGGCTCGAGAGATGGCGTATCGAGGTAAGTGCCTCCAAGTCAGTTCACATCACCTTTACACTGAGAAAGGGAGATTGTACTGCAGTGAGTTTGGGTAGCAGTATTCTGCCTCACAGTGATTCCGTTCGATACCTTGGGTCCTACTTGGACAGAAGACTGACCTGGAAAAGACACATCAAAACCAAACGAGACGAGCTGAATATGCGATTTATGACCATAAACTGGTTGATGGCACGCAACTCAAAACTGTCAACAGATAACAAGCTCTTAATCTATAAAATGATTCTAAAGCCAGCATGGATGTATGGAATTCAACTGTGGGGAAGCGCCTGTGACTCCAGTATACTGATCCTGCAAAGGCTACAGAATGGCATATTGCGAAATATATCAAATTTACCATGGTTTGTGACTAATGCCGAAATCTATGAAGCGCTAAACGTCAAAACAGTTAAGGAGGAGATTAAACTATCGGCCTGTAAATACAAAAAACGGCTCCAAAATCACCCAAATGAGCTAGCCACACAACTCATCACGATGACATATGACAAACGCCTAAAACGCCACGATATCCAAGGTTTGGATGCTAGGTGGTGAAAACTAAGTGGTTGCATCTCCTGCAGGGGAGAGCCTCAAAAAGACAGAAAAGCACACAACAGATTTGCTTATAGTTGAGAATTGACTGATTGCAAATGAAAACGCAGCAAAAAAAAAAAAGAATTCACCCCATGAATTCACGGCACAAGTCGTGCCCTCCACATTCACGGGTTAACACAATCGTTCTTGAAACCCGCCGCGAAATGGACGTGGAAGCTGCTGCTGCAATAACTTTGTTTGCTGTGGCAACATATCACTATTTATACGCCCAAAACAAGAAAGCTATTAGAAAGCGTTGGAAAAAAAGAAATGACTGAAATACATCCTAAACGATCAAGCTATGTTTACTTGCGTTGTGAATTTTTGAATTGACTTACACCCGTATTCACAAACAATACTTGTCTAAGTGAAGTAGCAACACTATGCAAAGTAAGGCATTTCTCACTGCGTTCCTCGTGGCCAGCTTTTTGATTCATAAACAATACTTGAGTGGCCCTTTACTGTGAGAACACTCAGTGTTGAATTCTGCCATCTGATTGGTCGTTGTTGTGTGGCGCGGTTCACTCCATACTGTTTATTGACAGGTAAACAAATGACAATTGGCATTTACATTATATTTAATAGTTAGGCGGTTGTAGATACGAGTACGTATAAAGTTATTTTATTTTTCTCTTTTTGAATTAAATTAAATTATGGAAAAAAGGTAAGTATTATTTCCATTTCATTATATTACAGGCTCAGTCCATATTTGACTATAACCTAAAAGCTTGATAACACAATTTATTTAATTTCAGTCTGAAAAAGCTTCCTTTCACTTCTGCCGAAAGAGTATTAATCGTTGCATTAGTGCGGGAGCATCCTATTATTGAAGACAAGCGTACTAATGCTAAGAATATTGAATTAAAGAAGCATGCATGGGAAGACTTGGCAGTTGCGTACAATGCACAACCGTTTATTTCACAAAGAAACAGTTTACAATTGAAGAGGTGTTGGGAAAACATAAAAACACAGAGAAAGAAGGAGCTTTCCGATGAAACAAAGAGTTTTATACGTACAGGGGGAGGACCTCCAGAAGGTGGCCCGTCAGCCTCTGTTGTTGATGATATTTGCCCCTTTATAAACCTAAGAGTTCCAGGCAGGGGCGCCGACTTGACAAAAATATTGAGGGGGCTAAGGTAGATTTTTTTATATAGTTTTAAATGTCAACCATACTCTACATGAATCTATCACTTACACATTGCTACACAAACAAGTTTACGTTGATAGTTTTTCATGCGAGGGTGGGGTAGGGTATGGATAAGTTAATGAATCTAATTAACAAATAATTAATCTAAACAAATAATTAATCTAATTTATTTTTATTTTATAAGTAAAAAATATAAAGTATTTCTCTTTTAAAATAAGGCGAATGTTGAACGGCGCACTGGGTTACGCATTATGAATATGTTAACCAGAGATGTAAGATCCAGACTGTCCAAAACAGTTTGATGAGCATTGAGAACAGCCATATTGTTTAGTCTCTTCTGTGTCATTGTAGAACGCAAGTATGTCTTCAATCGACGAAGAGCACTAAATGATCGTTCTGCAGAAGCTGTGGTGACTGGTATAGTATGGAGGAGTTTAACGCATTTACAGAGTTCTGAAAGTAAATCACGTACTGTAACATCTTTCAGTAAAAACTGCTTCACATCGTGCATCGTAGTAATTTTTTCTTTTCTTTGTGTGCAAATATCGCGGAGCATTGATAAATGGAGTGCAAGCCTTTCACTATCAATGTCTTTTCCGAAGAAAGATCTGGCATTTTGAAGCTGAGTTTCGCCATCATTAATAATTGATAAGCACTCCTTCTCCACCGAGAGCACTTTTTGAAGACCCGTTGCTTGGAATCTATCACTTACACAATTTTTTACTGTGTCGAATATCTCCGTATATATTTTTTGATAATAGTCTTTTGGACTAGAAAATCTATGAGGGTCTGCAGCGCATGCGTTCTCAAATCTTTTTGGAACTCGTCTTTGACGAGGCAGGACTGGGTCCTCTACTTGGAGTGGTTTTTCATGCAAGCATTTTTGCCAGAATTGTTCAAAACGCCCGCGATTTTCTTCTAGGATTTCAACCAAAACCTTTAATTTTAATTCCACTTCAGAAGCACCGATATGAGGAGACTGAACACTACGATTAGCTTCCTCCACAGGATTCATGACGTGGCAATAAACAGAGAAGAAAAAGTATGCTTTGAAGTGCAGCATTGTCTCATGATATCCGGCGCATTTTGAAGCCGCGTCGGAAGTTTCTGACGATGAAAAGTTTTCAAAGAAGTCATGTCGCGGTGTGGGTTATTATTAAACTTTGGGAATCGGGATGATAAATTAAAGATGAGACTCTTCCGCGAACAATTATTTAATTAACACTTACAAATTACACGTGGGATACAATTCACAGAGTACCATTCTTATAGGTTAAGAGATCAGGGAAGTGGATTATTGAAAGTCGGTAATTCACGATACAGCCTCTAGCTCGCTCGTTGACCCGATACGAAAAGGGGGGGAAACCTAACTTTGGTGTGCCGCACGACGTCAGGAGCCGGTGGGTAAGTTGGTCCGGCTACGAGGGTCAGCAGCGGCTGACGGCGAGCGGCGTCAGCCCAAGCAGCTGCTTCCCCGGAGTCTTCAGCCGGGACGAAGAAGCGGCGAGTGTGGCTCGGAACCTCGGAACCTCCAGAAGAACCTCCGAGTGTGGCTGGCTCGTCAACCCGTTTGTTAGAATATGGCTGGCTCGTCAACCCGTAAGTCGAAGTTGGAGCGGGACTTCAACCCGAACGTCGAACCCTGGAATATGCCAGTATTGTGCCGGTGTACAACGATGCCACGTATTAGTCATTTTTAAGAAAATTCATAAATTAATAAACAAAGCGTGACGTCCACACTCAACCGCGTTCGAGCAGGCACTGAGGAATGGGCCACGTGTAGATGCGTACCGCCATCGTTGGCCCACTACCTTTGATGTGCGGCGGAAAAACCGACATCGAAGCCAACCCACGACAATCGCACGCGCCATAAGCCAACCTACGCAATACGCCCTCCACACGCTCGCCGATCATAGTTGGCCAACGCTATGGCCGAATATGTAGAGGGGCAATAAGATCTTTAGCCAAGTTCATCGTATCCCGCATAGTCGGTAGATGACGCAAGGCATCTTGGACTGCTAAGTTCAACGAGTGAGCCGTACAGTGCACGAATGTTGCCTGTGGCTGTAGATCCGCTACTAACTTTTGCAAGCCTCCGAATTCTCCACTTATGTTCGATGCACCATCATAGCACTGTCCTCGCAATTTATCACTTGACATGTCCAAACGTAACAAGACATCATCTGCATGTCTGCATCTTGATGGTGAGAATAGCGCCGCCATGGGACTGTTGGTACGATTTTCTTGATTGTCCTGATTTGCTGAAGGTACATTATTGTTCTTAATCTTTGAATATCGACGATATACTAGCCATACGAAGATTACAGCAGTATTATAAAGTATAGGGGTATCGTGGTGTGATATATGCTGTTTTCTTCAGGTTTTCTTGTAGTTATTGTCAGCTGCGTTAAAATTTTGGTGACGGTGGAGTGTAAGTTATGCAGATCTACGGAGTTGAATTTTATAATATTTTCCGAAGAGTTGTAATTCCAGTTTATATCTTGTAGATTTGATATCTTCAGAACTCGGCCGTTGATTTGATCGTTACTGTTTTTAATAGAGAGTTTTGCTGTTTGAAGAAAGCATCCCTTTGGTAATTTTATGAGATAGCTCCCTTGTATTGTTTCGTAATACGTATACAGTGTGTTTTTTTTAACTGGGACACTATGGGGAAATCCTAAACCGTAGACGATACAGGAAAACTGTCTTAGCAACCATTTGGTCTTTTTTTGTGAAAACAATTTTGGCATAGTAATTTTTTTGGTCCAGCGTGAGTGGTCCAAAAAAGTGTCATTTTGAAAAAAAATTTTTTAATGCGGATCGACTCAGTTTCATATAAGGATTATTTTACTGTATTGAAAGAAAAAAATCTGAGCAGCAGAAGTTAGTCAAATTTAATGAAATGTTTTCTCATACAATTTTTAAGTTCTTATATTTAATACCTACTTTAATAAAACTAACAACGCAATAAATGTTCAATATGGCCTCCCTCTTGCTGAATACAGATACGAGCACGTTTTAGAACACCTCTTGTTGCCTTAGCCAAGGATATGTGATGAATATTGTTTAAGTGGTAAAGGACTGCGTCTTTTAATTCTTGTACGGTATTGTATCGAGATTCATAAACTCGACCCTTAAGGTGACCCCATACAAAAAAGTCCATCGGCGTCATGTCGGGTGAACGCGGTGGCCATTTAATAGGTCCATATGTGCCCATCCAACTTAAATTAATTTCCATCTTCATGCATTTTTTAACGAACTTTAAATTGCCAGCAATGTACCAACAGCAGATTTAATTGACAATTAAATGTAAGTGACAGCCCTTCAAACTTAATTGAATTGGGCAGTTAATTCACTGTATTTTATTATGATTTGTTAATACATGCAAATAATTGCTAAGGGATCATATATTATTATCAGTTTCAAAAAATGCCAGCTTGAAAGCGATAACAAACTGTAAAGTCCCCGTCACGAGAAGCTATAAATTTAGTAAAAACCCATTCAAGGATTCATAACCTTATTTAGAACAGATAGAAATAACAAGTTTAAAAATGACAACCAATAGAACCTATTCCGCGAAAAAAATTCAAACTATGACTCTGGAACGAAACTCAAACTACCTAATTCGAAATTGCGGCCGCTAAAGTTTACGTTCCATGTGTCTAACGCGT
The DNA here is from genome assembly GCA_936446665.2 of Synanthedon andrenaeformis. Lineage (NCBI taxonomy): Eukaryota > Metazoa > Arthropoda > Insecta > Lepidoptera > Sesiidae > Synanthedon > Synanthedon andrenaeformis. The sequence goes on from OW387798.2 coordinate 4,139,653, forward strand.
TCCAGTACCTACCACAAATCATTAGAAAACAGCGCTTTAAATCGCTAAAATATAACGCAACTAAGTGAAATTATTTTTGTAATACACGTAGGTATGTTACTTTGAGTAGATTGAATTTTGAATTGTTTGAATTGTCGCTACGTAACTTGGTATAAGTTCTTTACTTTAAAAATTATAGCTTCTCGTGCCGGGACTTCAGATAGAAAAAATCGCTTAACTAGGTACTAAATGTAAAACATATACCTTGACCTTCATTTTTGTCTTCATTCATTCTTCATTCAAAAACAAATTCAAATGACGACTGTTCGCGCCACAACGACTTTAAAAAAATGTCGACGTGCGCACAGTTCAACTAGCGCATTCAAATTGAGATACAAAATGGCGCAGCAGAGACCGAGGCCTAAAGGGCGCAGGGTGCGGTGTACGGTGCTCCCCCCGTGCCTCCACCGTTAAAATCCCCTATATGTGCTGTGTACATGGGTATGACACAAGCATTTGACCATGTAGACCATAAAATTCTTTTTAAAAAACTTGAAGGCTATGGAATAAGAGGTAATATACTAAATCTAATGAAATCTTACCTATGTAACAGAAAACAAAGTACAGAGATTGCTCGAGTGAACAAAGACTCGAATATATACACACGAAATATTCTTATCTAGGAAACGAACTCTGATTTATGGTGTCCCACAAGGCAGTGTTTTGGGGCCATTATTGTTTATAGCGTACATTAATGATCTACCAAGAGCAGTTGAGCATCCCATGTGTCTTTTTGCCGATGATAGCACTATGGTAATAAAATGCAAAGACAAAGATACTTATTCTAATGACATTAGTATTGCTTTGACAAGGATTATACATTGGTTAAATAATAATAATTAAAGAATTAATTTGCTGAAAACAAATATCATGCACTTCAGTCAAAGGGTACCTGCCATACCATACCAGGACATACATTATGATGACCAAATTATAAAAGAAATTCACGCAACGAAATTTCTAGGGTTAGAAATCGATAATAGATTAAATTGGAAATGTCATATAGAAAGTGTCAGAAAACGTTTAAGCAAACAAGCATATGCCCTGCATGAATTAAGTAACACTTTAAGCATTGACGCACTCTTATTAGCATATTATGGACTTGTTGAATCTGTGTAAGAGCGTTTTCACATTATCCGATCCGATATCGGTGTCGGACGCCGATCCGATATCGGGGTAAGTAAAATGTATGAAATATGTACCTGTCTTTCATATTGTCCGGCCCGATATCGGATATCGGAGCCGACACCGATATGCTGGCGGCACCATCGGACGCCCGTGAGCCGTCGGGCGATAATGTTTGTATGTGTGCTATACGTGTATCTAAATTGTCTCTGTGTGTGTAGAGCCCGATGCGTGGCGGCCATTCTGAGCTTGTTTACAGTTTGGTTGTCATCATGGCGTCGTCTTCATTTAAATACGATATAGTTACATTAATTGAACTCGTAGAATCTAAACCATGCTTGTGGGATAAAACTCACGAGGAATATAAAAACAAAACACTCCGGGACAATAGTTGGCGAGAAGTATGTGAATACCTTGAAGAGGGATATGAAGTTTTAAATCAGGATGAGAAAAAAAAGACTGGTATGTAATTTACACTTTTAATAAATCTTAAAACAGAACTACACGTTTACACACGAGAACACCTACTATAGCTAATAATTAATGTAGGTACAAGTTATGTAAATATTTATTTTTATGACCTAGATCTTGGACAGTTGCCATGGTAATTTACCTACATCGGAAACGAAATAATCAGCAAAGGTTGCACGGACTCCACGTCCTGTTTTATTAGTGGATTTTGTATAGGGACTGGACAAAGTTTGTAGAGATGATCTCTCACTTAAAATTATATCGTCTATTCGATATCCATCACGCTTCCTCACGATGTTATGTAAAATAACACAATTCACTATGTTTTTGGCAAATTTTGGGGACACATCGATGGGTCGATGAAATATTCTCCATTTATTACTCATAATTCCAAATGCGCACTCAACATACCGACGTGCTCTGCAAAGTCTGTAGTAAAATACACGTTGTTTTTGTCTTAAATTATGTCCAGAATAGCTTCGTAACATATGTTCATTCATTGGGAATGCATCATCAACAACAAATACGTAGGGAACTGCAAGTCCTCCTTCAGTAATGGGTTTTGGCTGTGGAATGTGTAAATTTCGTTGCATCAACAATTTCCAAAAATGAGTGTTTTGTAGTATAGAGGAATCACAATCTTTGCCATATGCGCCTATATCAACAAAAATGAACGAATAATCTGAATCTACAACTGCCAAAAGGACGATTGAAAAGAATTTCTTGTAATTCATATACATTTAACCGCCATATGGAAAATTTTGAATGCGTATGTGCTTTCCGTCTATAGCACCGAGGCAATTGGGAAAAGATGCTCTTTTTTTAAAACCCTCTGCTACTGTTTTCCACTTTTGTTCAGACATATTTTCTAAATGTTCGCTACGGAAGTTTTCCCATATTTTTTGGCAAACAAAATTTATAATTTCACTCAATGTACTGATTCCTAGCCTGTAATTGTAGTGCAGATCGGTCAGAGAGCAACCACTGGCCAGGTACCTGAAAAGTAAAAAAGAAATTGTAATCTTGTTTATTAATACTCTTTTAAAAATTGTGGTTACATAAACTTTGCCTCAGCCTATTTAAACTATGTAATGATAACTAAGTACATTTTTATTAATAAGCTAATTATTGTTTCAGCACAACTCATTATAAACAAATGGAATAATATAAGAGACGCCTTCATTAGATCTCTTAATGTAAAGTCAGGGCAAGCTGAAAAAAAACCATATGTGTATCATGAAAACCTAAAATTTTTACTGAAATTTGCAAAAAAAGCTGAAACTGATGCCAACATTGTGGAAGAAACAGAACAAGATCATGAAGTGATCGCTGCTAATGATATTGAACATTTTGATAATGTTGCTATACATGAACCAAAGAAGGAGCCGACAAAAAATAAAAGGAAAATAGACAACATTGAGGCCGCAATATTAAAAGAAATAAAAGAAAATAAAACTACCAACTCTGAAAGAGTGTTAACAGAGGACAGTTTTTTTACGTCTTTTATACCATATGTTAAAGATATGTCAGAACCAGAGAAAATACAGCTACAAATGGACCTTCTATCTAGTATACAAAAAATTAAACAAAACCGAGTCCTTCATCAACGTGTACAATCACCATATATTCTCGTAAAACCTGCACCTGGATTCAGTAGATCATATCCAAAACATGGCCATTCGATTCATAGCAATTCAATAAAGTCTCCCTCATCTATATTACTGTCATCTCCTTCACCTACAAGCAGCTCCAATACTGATGTACCAAGTCCACAACCAGTTGAAATTCAACAAACCTGTGAATCGGTTACAGAATCCCATACTAATAACTTTCAGCATTTTTTCGATAAATATTCCGAATTGTGAGTTGTCATATGCTATTGTACCTTGTCATATGCTATTTCATTTCCATTTTGATTATAATACTCTGTATAACAATACTTGTTTCTGATTAAAATACTTTTTATAACGAACTTTCTTTAATTATAACTAAATAATAATGTATGGTGGCCAGTGTATCAAACTAGACACACTAGAGCTCTGCGCCCCGTTATCTTATGGGCTATTTTACAATTATTGTGTCCAGCTTGATGTGCTGCCCACTATACATGTACAGTGTTGACCACCAGCCAACAAACGATAATGATAGAAACCAATGATTAAAAAACAAACATGAAAATAGTAAACTTACCTTAATGTCACAACCAGCATTTCTTTAGGCCCCACAGCCATTCGAAAATGTGTGTCTTGTTTCTTGATACTGTTTGTGAGATGAATTAGCAAATAATTGAATGTGGATTCACTCATACGAAAGTAATTAAAAAACTTTCTAGGTGCTTTTTGTAGCTTGCTAAAAAGAGTATAAAAGTACACCGTGATGGGGGTCAATGGGTATAGCAAGGGGGTCATCACTGCAGTCTCTTACAAAAACAGTTTCATTTGAAAAGACGAGATCGAGCGTCTTGTCAAAGGCATTTCTTATGCCATTGAACTGTCTCACATTGAGCGCATTCAAATCGTCAATTAATAAGTGTTCGACTTCCGATCTAATATTAGATGGATAAAGGAAACTGTCATTAGCATTTTGTAGCCAAACTATATCACTGAGATTAAAATCACCTACTAAAATATATTTATCCAACATCATAATGTTTTCTACGTTAAGAAGAAAATTAGATAGTTGTTGTGAGAAACTAAAACCAAGATTTTCATTACATAAATACAGGACACATAAATGTAGTCTAATAATTATTTTTGTAATGCTAGTTTTAATAGAAATTGTTACCCAAAGATCCTCAGCACTAGAATTATAAGATGGCTGAGGTGTCACAGATAGTTCTCTGCGGGTCGCGATAAAAACACCACCCCCACGACATTGACCGGTTGCTTTATAATTACGGTCTCGCCGCCAGACAACATAACGACAGTCAACTCATTCCGAGTCCAATATCCCTTCCAGCAGCCAGGTCTCAGTGATAATAACTACATCATATTGACATGTACAAACATTCCGATAAAAAATTGCCGTTTTCGATCGCAAGCCACGTGCATTTTGGTAATAAATGTTTAAAGGCTTATCTTTGATATTGGCCATTAGTATTATACAAATAAAATTCCTTCAATTAGTAATATAGTAATACATAAAAAATAGTAATAATAATGTAATAGTAATAATAAATAAAACTTGTATTGAAAAGCAAAAAGGTTAGGCAAATTCATCTGGCGACAAGCGTTTTTGTAGTTACTTAATAAAAGATAAAAGTATGTTAAACTGGTGTGAGCAACATAGCAATACGCAAAGAGTATATAATCACTACGTTTTAAGAGCCATACATTGAAAATGAAATCCACTGTTCTATGACAAACATGGACTGCTCCAATACCAAACTAACCAAAATTAACTAGTACGATGCTGCCAACATAACGAACAAAAAAATAAGGATGTGCTATTGTTACAATAAATGAGGTCGATAGTATAATTGACTCTATAGTCTATGCTTTTATGAAAATCCCAAAAAAAGGCCTTACATAATTTTAAATATTATTTATTGACAAATAAAAAATCAAATAATTACAATCATTGCTTTATTACTATCATACAGTTTACGGTTATCGCCGACTGACGGAGTAGCAGAGAAGTAGTGAACGAAAAAAACAATGGTTACAGAGCTGGGTGCCATTTTGGTATATGTTCGTTGTTCATATTGATAGGGATGAAAGTTTATGGCAAACAAATCAAAATGTTTTTGAGTTACAGCGCTTACATTTTTGCAACTACGCCCCGTAATAAAACAGAGCCATGCACGTCTGCCTCTTCGATGTTTATCGATTTGAGGATGATTCTGACCATCAATCCAAGAGGCAGACGAACAAATGATTTAACACACAGATTTTTTTACATTTTCAAAGTGCTGTCAATTGACAACGCAGGGCTGTCATGGTGGCAGACGCGGTCCTTAATGTTTTTTTATGGTACAATCATCCTAACACGAACAAATCATATAGAAATTTTGGCACCCAGCTCCCTAGCCACAAGAGTAACTTCATATAAAATCTTTGAGGACTGCAGGATCTATTTATTTTTAAGTTAATTACGGCAGTATCCAAGGTCGACGTTGAAGGTTCTGTAACACACATAAAAATTGGATTATGTAATGTATAACGTAATAATAATTTCATAAAGTAATTCAATGGATTGGCCCGATACATGGAACAGCATTTCATTTGTTGTTTGTACAGGATTTTTAGCAATATGGAGCGTAAATTCACTGAAAACTTCATCGTTCAATGGATTGGCAGATATTCCGATACATGGAACAGCATTTCATTTATTGTTTGTACAGCTGTTTTTTTTTTCTTTTCAGTCTTGCCTGCACCTAGAAAGTAAATGAATAATAAATGTTATTTTTAGTTAAATATAAAAATGAAAAAATAAAGGCAAAATAAAACTAAAACAAACCAAATGGTACATTGAAGTGTATGCATGTGTTCATCTCTTATCATTCAGTGCAATAAAATAAAAAATAATTTTTTGCCGATTGTCGATAAAAAATGGCACTGCACTATTGTTTACATGCAACACATATGCAACACAATTTTATTCGAAAATTTGAACTAAACTCCCAATAAACTATATTATACATGGTTTTAGAACAGCAGCAAGATATAATATGTACTAACCTATCTTCATCCAGCGGGAATTGGGCCAAAAAAATTAGTTTTTTATTATCAATGCGACTCGTTCTTAGGCCACATATTTCGCAGGTTACTTTCGGCATCTAGAACACTAAACACTATATACCAAATATAACACTACGAAGAAAGAGTATTTAAACACTAAAATTTTGGCAAGTTTTATAAAAATCAATACTCTGCTTGCCGAAAAATCCGAAAATATACAACAAACAAACAAAGACAGCCGAAATGAAAGACGCCATATTGCAACACATCAATATGGCGCCGATGGTTGTTTGTGGTTTTGACGTAATACGGCCAAATTAGTGAATCGGTGATGTCTAATAATTTAATGGGTTTCGCAATCGCCTTGACTTAGTCGGGTTATTCCGGCATTACACATTCCATGTGTTTCATACATCATTTTCTTTCCTTTGAGTTGCGCCAGCCTGGCAATACGTAGGAGAACTTAGATGTGCGAGAAGGATAGATAGGCGTAACGTAGTTTGTATTAAATTATCTGAAAACAAGTTTTCAGTGGGCATGGAATGCAATGACGAACAATAGCAGAGCATCGGCGAAGCAGGAAGCGCAGGGGTTGCAAACAATTTGTTAGATTTTAATAGATTAAAAGTAAAGTGAAAAAGATCAAACGATAATACTAACATAACTATTAACCAGTAAATAATGCAGTACAGGAGATAATTTACAAAATTTTGTTTAAATTTTTTTCGCTTGTAATGACTATTACGTTTGACGTATCATTTTTACGAACATGAATTTTACAATATTTCACCCACTTATACTTATAGTTTTTCTCATCAGCGATGGCTTACTTTACTTTAGTAAGCAACTTTTTCTTCTCTGGAGTCAGATGGTCGTTAACAAAGATCATTTGCCGATTATCCTTAAAACCAATGTCACTGGCTAATATGGACTTCTTTGCACGCGCCGCTGCCACGAATTCTTCCTTAACATATCGATTGATAAAATTAATAATAATATATTTATCGTTTGGTTTATAAGTTGGAATTCTAGAAATATAATTGATTTGCGATTTGGGAAGCTCGCAACCTATAATTTTCCCCAGGGCCTCCACTACAGAAAAGAGATTTTCATTATTATGCACAGGTACTCCCTTAATCTCCACATTATTCATCCGCAATAGTTGGTCCCTTGCATGTACCTCAGTTCTAACAGCCTCCACCTCATGGGAAATTGCTTGAATTGATTCCTGGTTCCTTGAAGCAACTGAAACCTTATCCTCCAAAATACTTATCCTTTTATCGTGTTCATCCAGCATTTGGCCACTGAACTCGCAGGACTTACGCAAGTCACCCAATTCGCTTCTGATAATCTTGATATCTTCCAAAAGAGCAGGTATGCCAGCAAGCTGTTGTTTCATAACCCTGATTTCACTCAAAATGATATCAAGTGTAGCTGGTTCAGGGCTTGGTTGGTTGGATGAGCGACATTGATAACACTTCCATGCTGCCCTACGGTCCGGTCCAAGTCTGCGATAACCTGCTTCAGTGATATTGGCACAGGAAAAGTCAAGGTACCTCAAGCAAGATCCACACTGTACCCCATCAACAAATTCACTGTCACATGATGCACACTTATTCATCTTTAAAGTTAATTAATATTTTGAGTAAGAAACAGAAAAAAAAAGAAAGGTTGTCAATATCTGGATAAATTCAAAGCACAGATACGCGTGTTGCTCGTACGAACGCTGACTATCCAAAACTACTTTCTTCAAGGTTCTGCCAATCATGTCCATACATACATTGAAGTAACTTTTCCACACCATCCTTCTTTTCTTTTGTAATATCATGGCTCAATGGTAACAACTTTAAATCAAAGTTTTGTAGACGTCGGTGCGATATGCCTCTTTTCACCAGGTTTATGAATCCTTCTGTTTCATCTTCGTAATTAAAATATTTTGATCTCTTCACTACAACGGCCTTCAAAGCTGGGCTATGTACGAATGTTGCAACTTCAAAGATGTACAGACTAGGAAGAGTTAATATTTTGTGTTTTTTGAAATAGGTTTTACAGCTGTCTGTAGGTCGCAAGTCAAATATGGCCCTTAAACACTTCTTTTGAGTTTTAAATAGAATGTGTGTCCGAACAATTTCCCCAGAAGACTATACCATACCTTAATATAACGCGCTCTACTTCACTTCTGGTGACATTCGTGGTTTCATGTACATACTGCATAGGAAGCGGGCAACAAAATCTGGATGACGACGTCTTTTGATTTTGCCATAAAACTAAGTTGGAGTTAGAACTTGAACATCAAGTTAAAAATATACTTGAATGCATTTGAACTACTTGAAAATTTTATTTGTAATTACTCATTCTTGATGGGCCATCACAACCCTACTTTATAATCAGTTTCAGATTAAATATTTTTGCTGGATTATATTGGACTTCTTCAGAAGGCTTTTCAGCACGGGATTCTTTGGGGAGCTGACTCCGCAGATTTTCTATTTCACTTTTGAGCTCTTCAACCAGTTTTTCCGACCTCTAGTTTTTTCTTTGCCTCTTAGGAAAGGTTAAATACAGCAGCTTTTCTCTGAGTAGAAACTTGGCGTGGCCCCCTTCAGGTTCGCTATCTCATCGTCGAGTATCTGAGGAATGTTTAAAATAATCGGAGTCCAAGAAAGCGGGTATAGCCGAACTGACCGAAGTGGACCGCTTGGGGTCCATGGTCTAATTTCGAAATTATTGTTGAGAATCTGAAAGGGTTAACTGAAGGGAGGAGCCAATGGAAGACAAGGTGGATGCTTTCCAAATTGGGCAACTGCGGAGTAAATATATGAATTTGGGTGTAAACAAGCAGAAACGGATAATGAAAAGGGCCATAGGAGGGTTTATTTTAAAAAGATCTGAAGTATTATTGAATAAATTTAATTTGCGGTTGATGACAGGCGTTACTGATTCGACAAAAATTGGTGAGCCTAAGAGACTGAGGGAAGATTTGGAATGAAAAGAAATATTAGGCAAAACGGCTTTAAAATTTGTTAAAATATCTTTTTTGGTATTCATGGGACGTGGTCTGGTAAAATTTAGTAAAATTTTATGAGACAGATTTTCGAAAATTTTGCCGATGTTAGATTGTACATCTTGAAAGACGGTTATGGGATGAATGACTAAACCGAAAATTGCGGCCCCAAGCGGGTCTCTTTGGTGGCAGCCCATACTTGATAAAATTGATTTATTATCAAAGAATAAATTATATGGTGCTCCGTAGCATTGCCACAGGTATTTAAAAAGTTCCGGTAGTTCTTTTTTGACTTCAGCTAACGGAGCACCGCGGTCGACCGAAATGAAAGCATTTTTGACATCGATTTTTAGGAATACTTGATACTCCGGACTCTTTAAAAATGTGCACACAGCGTGCACCGCTGCCTCACAACCGCCTTTGATGCCAAATCCCAGCTGCCAGGGCTTGAAGATGTCAGTTAGCTTTTGGTTGCACGTCCTGCAGGAGAGCTTTGAGGCTAAACGTCTGAGAGTGCACCCTACTGCTATCGGGCGGATATCGCCATCCTTCTTGGCCAGGGCCACTAGGTTAGGGCCGTATAAAAGTGGAACGATGTCATTGTGTACGCGGCCCGATAGCATCAAGTTGATCAACGCCGTTATTTCTTTTACTATAGATTATTTTCTTGGTTTTTTCTACGACCTTAGCCCAATCCTCATTCGTGACTTTTGTGCATTAGATAACAAAATTAGATAATTGGTACGATTAAACGACTGGGCATTTTTTGGCGACTGTAGCATCGCCTTTGCGTAGTTTGACTGACAGTAATAGGATGAAGGATATTCACGCAAGTAAAGGCCCCGCGAGAAAGGCTACTCTCTTAAAGCGGCTAATTCTTACGAAACTCGAAGATGATAACATTCGTGAGCATCTTAATAAATTCATGGACACTGTTGACAAACTAGCAGAAATGGATGTCGACATTAACGAGGATCTTCTTACAATTCTTATGCTCTACAGTGCTCTCTTATGCTCCACTGAATATGAGAACTTCAAAGTTGCCATGGAGTCACGCGACACTCTACCCAAACCTGAGGAGCTTAAAATTAAAATAATCGAAGAAAGTGATGCTCGACATCGTGACGTCGAGGTCAGTCCACAACATGAAGATGAAAACGCACTATACGTATCTTGCAATATCTGTAAGAAATCGGGACGAAAAATTTTTCTAAAGAAGAATCAAAAGATTTGCTCAAAACGCTGGAAACATAAACTCTGTTTCATAACAATAAAAACATAAACTCAAAATGATCCTATTACAGACGGTCACGCAAGTCATACGAAGAATCTAGACGTAATTATGTTTGCTAAAAGACACGGTGTGGTAATTCTTTCTTTTCCGGCTCACACAACATAAGTTACAGCCGCTTGACATGTCATGTATATATATATACGAAACAGAAAAATGGCTGCGTCAACATCCTGGAAGAACTGTTACGACTTTTCAAGTGTCTATGCTGTTTGGAAAAGCATACAATTGGCTTTTCGAAGACGGAGAGTCTATCCTCTCAATAAAAATGTGTTTGAAGACCATGAATTTATAGTCCCAGAAGTGGAGCATATTACTCGCAGCGATATAGACGTAATATATGTAATATAGCGTGTAATATATATATGATATAGACTTTGATAGAAGGAAAAAGAAATGAAGTAAGTTTTATAATAACTTTAACAGACTTTTGTCGTGAAAATAGCAGTGAAATTTTCTATCGGCCACTGCGTGGTCTCGAAGAAATCCTATTGGAAAAATTAGAATGCTCTTGAAAACCTAGCGAATTACTTACTACTTTTAAAATCCATGTAATGAATCGAAAATTGCTATTTTCTTATATCCGGCACATATGATAAAACAGTTTTACAATAAAAACGGCCAACGAATATCATGGGCGCCCATGTTACTTTGCGTTTAATTTGTTAATTTGCGTAATTTACAAACGACTGAATTCTTTCACATGGCAAATAGACTAAGAGCAGGTCACATATTATTTAAGACCAAAATTATGAAGGTAAGTATAGCAACTCAGTTTTTAAGCAAAAGTGTCGCCGATGCCCTTACATTCTGTAAAAATGAACTAAATCTATCAGATTTTCAAGCTGTCTACCATTAATTTTCTAATTATGCTGAATGACTTATTTGACATTTTGGACTCATACACATGGCCTACGATTACAAACGTGCGGTTAACGCAGATAATGCTACTGTTATAATAAATAAATTAGAAACAAAGAAAAATGAAATTATGACTATATCCATCAAAACAGAAAGAAGAAATAGTACACAAGAAGTGAAGCTCGTCGAATCAAGACGTAGTAACGGATTTCTTGGCTTTTGTGTTTGTATAGAGAGCGCTAAAGTTTTAATTCATGAATTGGTGCTTATTACCGACTGCCAATAAAAGACGGGTATTCCACAAAATTAGTCAAGATCACCTAGAGCACTTTTTTGTAAGTGTTAGATGCCATGGTGGATCAAACAATAACACTACTGCTCAAGAATTTGAAAGAATATACAAGAAACTCACATATGCACAAATAAAAAATGCGGGTACGGGTAATTGTTCAGCTCTTCATCAAATATCGGTGTTGAAATACACATCACCTCTTGACCGTATAAATATTACCACTAGATGTAATAATACCCAAGACAGCAATGTTGAACATGATGATGTCATTGATTGGGACATAGGACAAATAGTCCTCACAGAGTTTGACGAAAAAATTATTTTAATATTGGTTACGTAGTTCACACCCTGACAAAAATATTAAGATGTCAGATTTCTATTGGAGGGCTAGTTGGTATTACGAATAAAAATAGTTTACAGTATCAAAAAGACACAAAGAATAAGCTTATGTATGGGTCAGCCATGGTTATACAAATAATGTCGCCGTAGTGAATTTTTTTTTAAAGAGCGTTAGCGGAAAGTGGTGGCAAAACTTTATCATCTAAATATAATACTAATTAGTTTGTAAGAGCTGTCTTGAAGTCCTTGTTCGATGTTGAAACAACAAACCATTTGATAGACTTAGGGCCAGTTTTATATACGACATACCTTTTTCCCGTTCGTTACAGTGCTGGTAACGAACGGTTAACGGTCCGTCAATAACGTTTACTGACGGTGGTTCTATAAAAGAAATTAAACATTCGGTAGCTATCCGTAAAAATACGCCGAAGTTTATGAATATTGTCGACGGTTTCGTTGTAGTCTGTCAAGAACTGTCAAGTTTCGCGTCGCAAACACATTTATTTACAAATATAACAAAATAAACGATACGTAAGATAAACCAACCCTATCATAGTCAGTAACGAGCCAGTAAACGCTAGCTGTCAAATTATACTGTTGACTTACGAATATATTGTTATAATACACTATATTATACTATTAGATCATTTTTTCGTCTATTTGATATAAAATTTAACTAACGGATTGTTATAAAACTGGCCCTTAGTGTCTTGTGTGATAAAGAAATATGTTGACGTACGTGTTGCATTCATCATTAAAAATAATCACAATTGTAGCGCGTAGAGTCCATACTCGTACTCGAGCGATAGTGCCGCCGTCCCGTTTCCGTGAATAATGTTATTCCGTGCCTTTTTCCATTATAGTTGCTAGTCTTTGACGCTAGTTGAGAAAAGTCTGTTAAATCATCTCTTTGTGAAAACATTGTTCGTTTTAATATAACTGTTAAATTTGGTGAAAAGTGTATAATTTTGGCGAAACCCTTTCGACACAATATTAGTGAATGCCCGCGACAACAATATTACAGTCAAACAGCTGTAATTGGCGCCCAACGCTACAAAAGTGGCTGCCCAACGTTTGGCCGAACATTTTCCAAAACGAACTTTAACGGTTTATGAATACAATAATTGTAGTGAAACAGTGATAAACATTATCCGCGAAGATTGAAACAGTGTTAAACCTGCTCATATTCCTGCAATTATCGGGATTCGGGTTAGTTTCAATGTTATAGTGTTCATATGCGTGTCATTGCGCAATATAGTGTCGGAGTGTTTTCGAACTTGGTATAAGCTTAATGCTACTGCTACACCTGCGTTAATGTTAACGTTAGTGTTAATGTCCAACTACGCGTTAAGTAAGGCATTAAAAATACGCTTTGGCTACATTAAGGTTCTAACGCCGTTAAAAGCTAATTCATCCCGTTAACGCGCTAATACAAAATGGAAGTTGAAGCAGCTGCACTAGTTGCAGCAATGAGTGTAATTAATGATTATATGCATTTATGCAATTTAATAAAAAAGAAAAAACAAAAAAGAAGAAGATGGTGGATGATTCAAATGCATCGTCGTTGAACTCGGTCCTGCGGAATGAGACGATGTTAAGCCGTTAATGTAGCCAACATCGCGTTAAGCGTTAAATTACGCGTTAAAACCCTTTGATGTGTCAAAAAAACCGACACCCGAGCTATCGCTTAACGTCTAATGCCATTAGTATTGCCGTTAGCATTTTAACGCGTTAAAATCTTGGCCACATCTGCGTAATGCCTTATTTAACGCGCTAATTAACGCGTTAAGACGCAGGTGTGGCAGTAGCATTATGAACGTAGCGGGTTAATTAATTATGAATAGTGTTTCCTATTGTGACGTAATTTAAACCCGCCATGAGGACTTTCGTTCCAAAATTTGTATGAACGTTCGTGTTACCAGTGTGACCATTAGAAAAGTTAAAATTTCTACCAAAATCTACCGTGTGTGTGTGTCAAAGTCTATGGTCAAACGTTCCTTAACACTCAAAAAAAAAAAAACGTTCCATTCGACGTCAATCACAAGAACGTTCTGTTTAAAAAAAAAAAAAAAAAATTAACGTTCCGTTTCGCATTAATTATATGAACGTTCCGTGTCACGAAAAGTGTGAACGTTCCATTTCACCAAAAATTTGAACATTTTAATACTTGTTAATCTCAAGTCGAGTTAGGTGAATAACAGTCTTCCGTGGTAATCAGACATCCCGTACGCTATGGTGGTCACACGATCCCGTGTTTCTAGTCCCTCAGACAGTGCTACAGAGACCCCGTCAACGACGTCTACGGTGCCTTCACTGTCGATGGCGAATCCTGAAGCTAGTACAGGTGGTACAATGCCGTCCGTGTCGGTTGGACACATTTCGCCGCCTCCGGTATATTAGATACCTGTGACTGGACAACCACCTGATGTCGCCACGTCAATGCATGTCTGGACAGAAGTTCAATCGGACCTTTTATCGACACAGACTACGAGTCCGTCGGTGGTGCTGCAGACTGTACCACACATGCCTACTTTATCAAGTGTTCCTGGTGTGTCAACACATATGTCTTCTATGACTTACACCTGGCCTCCACATGGCCCACCTCTGGTGTTACAGACATCTGTGCCATATTCAAACTACACACAAGGCCAATACCAATGTCCTACTTTATCAACATCAGCTGTGAGTTACCCGCAAACTGTCTATCATGGTTTCAATCCTCCGTCATCGTGTTATGGAACACAGACTACTCACCAGCCCAATCCTTCAACACTGCCTACCACCCCGTTGATAGTTACCGATCACCAATTGATGCAGATTATTAATGCCGTCAGGGCCCCTTCAGCATCCGTCGGCAATTTGTCAACATGTACTGCACGATTTAGTGGAGTCGGTGATGTTCAAGCATTTATTGACGCAGTGCTCATTTTTAAGGAATGTCTCGGAGTAGAGGATGATATAGCATTGCGTGGGTTACCAATGTTACTCACCGATATGGCTGCTACTTGGTGGAAAGGAGTTAAACACCAAATTACCTCATGGCAAGAGGCTATAAAACTGTTACAACAGACATATGGTAGATGTCTACCACCTCATAAAGTATATCGTCTACTCTTTTCCAAAGAGCAAGGTGACGAATCAACAGACATTTTTGTATGCCAAGCGCGAGCGCTTCTTGGACAATTACCTATCGGTACGCTCACGGAAGAGACTCAATTGGATATGGTTTACGGTTTACTGCATAGGCGTATCAGAGAAAAGGTCAGCCGAACTTCGTTTAGTTCTTTCGCTGAAATGTTGGATACCACCAGGCGTGTAGAAGAAATGTTTGAGGAAGGTCAGCCTCGTTCCACGAGTATAGGAACAACTAAGGATGCCTCACTGAACAAGCCTGCCTCATGTTCTGATGTTTCCAGTTACCCAGTCCCTGCTGCACATTCGCTTATGCCGTCTGCCCGTATGGTGACACCTGCAAACTCGGCTAGTAAACCAGACAAACACAAACCCCGCTGTGCCTATTGTAAGCAATTTGGACATAGTAAGGAGGACTGTCAGAAATGGCGTAAGAAGAACAAGGATGAGAAGACCGCCGTTACTTCTGGCTTGGGTGGAGAGTTCATTCACAAACCACCTGTTACCTGTTTTGGATGTGGTACTCCGGGAGTGATTCGTTCCAACTGCCCCACCTGTAAGTTAAAACTAGAATCTTCTCCGAATTCCATCAGTTCGTCCGCGTTTCACTCTGTAGCAACTTCAGAGAAATGTCTCATGGATCCCCGCAAGAGACCGATACTTAGTGTTGAAGTGTATGGTGCTCGTGGTACCGCGTTAGTAGATCCTGGTGCTACACAGTCAATTGCTAGTGAAAGCTTACGTGCACGCCTTGTGGCTCATGGCCACCAATTCACTAAAGTAAAAACTGTCATCAAATTAGCGGATGGTAGCACTAACGCTCGTGTTGTCGAGACGACTAATGTTAATGTTAGACTATGTGGAATTACGATTCCTACTCAATTCATTGTTTTACCGGGTGCTACTGATTCTCTATTAGGTATGAACTTTATCAAGGACGCTGGCATGACGCTTAACTTCCATAAGCATACGTTTTCTTTTAAATACTCGCCGCAGACCTTTCGCCTCAGTTATGAGCAAGATGATTCAGAGTTGATCTGCTCTTCAGTTGATTTACGTCGGGAAGAAGGGGTTCTTCTATCAACTGCAGACAGGCGTCTGTTAAACGAGTTAGGAAGGAAGAAGATGTCTTCAGTCCAGGGGGAGGGCCCCCTACGACGTTCGCAGTGCATCGTATCGATACTGGTGAGCATGCTCCTATTAGTGTTCCCCCTTATAGAGTTTCCCCTACTAAACGAGAAGTTATGAAAAAAGAAATCGAGAAAATGTTGGAAGAAGAAATCATAGAGGAGGCTGAATCGGAGTGGACATCGCCGGTGGTGATGGTCCCCAAAAAGAATGGAGAGGTACGTTTCTGTGTAGATTATCGTAGTTTGAATAATATCACGAGAACCGACAAGTATCCTTTGCCGGTGATTGATGATATTTTATTGTCTACAAAGGCTAACTGCGTGATGTCTACGATTGACCTCCGGTCTGGCTATTGGCAAATTGAACTCCATCCCGCCGATCGGGATAAAACATCCTTTGTGTCTCCCTTCGGAACCTTCCGTTTTCGCCGCATGCCGTTTGGGCTCAAGAATTCCCCGGCGACCTTCCAACGACTAATGGACCGATTCAAGTCTGGACTCAACGGTATGAATATTGTGGCTTATTTAGACGATATCCTGGTAATCTCTGACGACCTGCCGACACACTTAGAGGATCTACGGAGAGTTTTTGAGAGGCTCCGTCTTTTTAACTTAAAGGCAAACCGAGGTAAGTGTGTATTCGCCAGAGAAAAGGTGTCTTACCTAGGATCTCCACGTGATCTCGGTTTCGGGTATCGAACCGGATCCTAACAAGGTTTCTGCCGTGCTGACCCGAAAGCCACCGACAACTCTTAAGGAGTTGAGTACCTTTCTTCAGACCTGCTCATGGTTCCGTAAATTTATTCCAAACTTCTCTAAGATCGCTGTACCCTTAACGAGGCTTACTCGAAAGAATCAACCATGGTTGTGGAAGCTTTTGACGACTTGAAGTCCCGACTTGCATCAGCTCCTATCCTCCGTCAACCCGATTTTAACGAGCCCTTTATTTTGAGAACTGACGCGAGTGCCTATGCTCTGGGCGTAGTGCTACTGCGAGGACCGGATTCCAAGTCGGAGAGGCCTATCGAGTATGCCAGTAGGCTGCTTACAAACGCGGAACGTAACTACAGTACCACCGAAAGGGAGGCGTTAGCTGTAGTCTGGGCGTTGGAGCGTTTCCGTGGCTACTTGGAAGGTTCGCAGGTAAGGATCGGCACTGATCACCAGCCTTTAAAATGGTTACTAACACTCAAGACTCCCAGTGGTCGCCTCGCACGCTGGGCTATGAAAGTTCAGACCTTCAATCTTGACATTGAGTACACTCCAGGTAAGGTTAACCTACTTGCAGACCAATCCACAGGACGTTTGTGAATTATGCCTTGTTTCCTGGCCGCATCGTGATCCAGGTGAGGTCCGTTCTGCACAGCTGGAAGATCTAGACTGTAAAAAAATTATAGATGCGTTCGAGGAAGAGGACGATTTACGTGCCACGCACTGGACCGACAAAGGGTTCTATATAGCACAGGGAGTGTTATATTGTGCTGATCCTGAAGGTGAGTCGGACGGCTCTTTATTAGTCTTGCCCGTAGCTTGGTGCGAAGGCGTGATCCGAGAACTGCACAGTGCTGCTACAGCTGGACACTTGGGCGTCGAGCGTACTCTGTCCAAACTCAAGGAAAGGTATTAGGGGTTAAAGTATGAAATTGCCGATTTGTACTGAAAAATAAAAATTCGTTTTTTTTTTAATTTAACATATTTATTTAAACAAAATAATTACCATTATTATCTATACATTGCTGCCATCTAATAGGAAGCTCGTTTATGCCTTTGCGATAGAACTCTGGTGATCTAGATTCGACAAACTGTGTGAAAGCATTTTGCACTGCCTCCTGAGAAGAAAACTTTTTATCACGCAGAAAATTGTCCAAATCACGAAAAAAATGGTAGTCCGTTGGAGCAAGGTCTGGCGAATACGGAGGGTGACGAATGGTTTCTAATTGCAGTTCCTGTAGAGTTAAAACGGTTTCTCGTGCTGTATGAGGTCTCGCGTTATCATGGAGCAATAATGGTGAAGATCGATTCATAAGTCGGGGCTGTTTCACTGCTAGTTTCGCTATCATTGTTCGGAGTTCGGCGCAGTAGACATCTGCCGTTATTGCATGACCAGATCGGAGAAAGCTATAGTGAATAACAGCACGCTGAGACCACCAAACAGTTACCATTACCTTTTTATTGGTAAGCTTTGCTTTAGGACACTGTTGCGGCGTTTGACCTGGGGTCAGCCATTGCATTTTTCGCTTACGATTATCGTAAAGAATCCATTTTTCATCACATGTCACAATTCGATCCAATATTCCTTCATTTCTGTATCGATTCAACAAGGCAACGCAAGTTTCAACACGCGTTTCTTTCTGCAGATCAGTCAAATCATGAGGCACCCATTTTTCATATTTTTTTTATTTTATTTATTTGACGCAAATGAGTCAATATTGTTGGTAAGGTAACGTTAAACCATGCCGCTAATTCCTGGGTAGTTTGGCTCGGATCGGCTTCCACCATCTCTTTCAAATCATTGTTATTCACCTGTGTGGGCGGTCTTCCACGTGGTTCGTTCTTCAAATCGAAGTTTCCATCACGAAAGCGTTTAAACCAAAATCGCACAGTGCGTTCATTAGCAGTTCCCTCTCCAAACGCAACATTAATATTGCGAGCTGTTTCTGCCGCGTTAGTTCCGCGTCGGAACTCGTATTCAAAAATCACACGAATTTTCGAAGTATCCATCTTTATTGTCTAAGCTGAATAAAAAAAACAACTGAAAGTTGATAATCGAATGTTGCACATTTTTTAAAAGAAGAACTACATAGGTACCGTATGAAAAAAGTTTCACTCAAAAATCTCAAACCATGAAGGTTCTATGTCAATTCGAAGTACCTATTACAATAAAACGGCAATTTCATACTTTAACCCCTATTATTATTTTCCTAATATGAGGAACCTTGTGACACGGTTCGTCAAATCGTGTGAAATGTGTCAAAGGTACAAATCTACAAACTTGAAGCCTGCGGGTTTATTGCAGACTCCTGCCCCTCAGAAACGTTTTGAAGTTGTCGCCGTCGACTTATTTGGACCGTTGCCGGAAGGAAGCAAAGGTGAGCGGTGGATATTACTAGTAGAGGATACCGCTAGTCGCTGGGTCGAGTTGTTCCCATTGTGTGAATCTACAGCTGAAACCTGTGCCAAGGTTTTATTAGAGGAAGTCTTCCTGCGATACGGTTTGCCTCGGAGATTGCTCTCCGACAATGGTGTGCAGTTTGTGTCCGCGGTTATGCAAAAGGTAATGTTGGCCCTAGGTGTTCGTCAAAGCCTGACACCCCTGTATCATCCAGAGGCAAATCCAGCTGAGCGAAAGAACAGGGAAATGAAGCAGATGATTTCTATGCTCCTGAACGATGAATCGGATCATCGGAATTGGCCGAGCAAAGTTCCTATAGTTCGTTTTTCCCTTAACAATGCTCCAAATCAAAGTACTGGTAAGTCCGCAGCCTATCTCATCTTTGCGCGCGAACTGCGTGCCCCGGTCGACCTGGCCTATGACATCCGTAAGGTAGTAGAATCCGAGAATTATCTACCTCAGATCACTCCTTACCTACGACGTTTTTCCGAAGAATTGGAGGAGGTGCACGCTCGTATAAGAAATGAGCAGAGTCGTCGTAAAGCTGCAACCGACCAAGGACGGCGTAGTGGCCCTGACTATCAGGTAGGTGACCTGGTGTTGGTTGAAACACACGCCCGTAGTAATGCCGCCCGTGGTCTGACCGCAAAATTTGTCCCTAGGAGAGAGGGTCCTTTTACTGTTAGTAAAATCGTTAGTCCTACCACATACGAATTAAAGGATGGGGCCGATACCATCATAGGTAAGCACCATGCCAGCGCCCTAGTCCCATTCGTAGGACCGCACACGGATACCGCGTTTAAGAAGAAACGAGGACGTCTTCGTCGTACCGGAACTGGGAAACGGTATAGACTTGCCAAGTCTCTCGCGGGACGCGCCCGAGACTTGGAGGGGGAGATTGTAGCGCGTAGAGTCCATACTCGTACTCGAGCGATAGTGCCGCCGTCCCGTTTCCGTGAATAATGTTATTCTGTGCCTTTTTCTATTATAGTTGCTAGTCTGTGACGCTAGTTGAGAAAAGTCTGTTAAATCATCTCTTTGTGAAAACATTGTTCGTTTTAATATAACTGTTAAATTTGGTGAAAAGTGTATAATTTTGGCGAAACCCTTTCGACACAATATTAATGAATGCCCGCGTCAACAATATTACAGTCAAACAGCTGTAATTGGCGCCTAACGGTACACAATCCAAAATTACATCTTTCTTATGTAAAATGAATTTTAAAATCAATGATATAATAAATTAGTTTAATTAGAAATATTTACATAGGTAGGCATTTAATTAAATGGAGATTTTTGATCATTTCTGTTCGGCAGGCACGCAAAAAATTATATTGGGTCTTCATCAGTGATATGTTAATGGTCTTCATAGAGAATTGTGCAATTGCCTCAATCTGAAGTAGACTTAGATTTTTATCCGAAAGTAAAGATAAGTATCTATTATTGCCGTAATTTAAGTAATTATATTTTAATATAGTGTAGTATAGAAATTGTATTTAATATACTATACTGCCCTACTAAGCCCAAAAGCGGTATATCAAAAAAATTCGTTAATTTGATTTTCATGCCATAGGATAGCCTTAAAAAATACGCATCTAATGAACTTAGCCTTTTAGCACTATCTTGTTCAAAACATATCGTCGCTTTACTTTCTCAACCTCGTATCTAAAAAAAAATACCTTTTTTTTTAAATGACACAAAGCTTCCACATGATAACGTTTTATTACTGCAACAAACTCCTATCTTGTACTCAGTGAAGTTAGCAACAAAATAAGAGAATAACGCAACCTTCTATCTCTTTCTTACCATTTTCGTAACTGCAGCAAACTCGTATCTAAACATTCAAAGTTATAAATTTTGAATTCTAAGGTCTCGTATTTAGAGTTTATTTTCGCTTGCACCTTAACAAAATTTGTGGTTGCCGTTCTTGTTGAATACAGGGTTTTAATTTTTGAACTCTGAGCACTCGTTTTAGATTTCATTTTCGCTCGTTCCTTAACAAAATGCGAGGTAGCCGTTCTTATTGACGTGAAGTCATTTCGCAAACAATTCTTTGGAGATAGTTTTAAAGTACTAAACTTATTATTTACTCTTCTAATTTGATTTGTAAAGTGAATTTAAGTGGAATAAAATAATATGCAAAAGTAAAGGTAAGTGAATTGTATTTCATAGTCATAATTTTACGAGTTTTGCGACTTAAAGGTATTGAATACATTGAAATAAACTACTTTTTAACCGATTTAAATGGTACATAATTATTTTATTTTAACATTTCTCATTTTGATGAGTGTTAATGCAGATTTAAACCGATTAATAAAGTATTTCATTTTAAAGTAATGTGTTTTAAGAAGTTTTATATTGCAGTTGTGTAGGTATAACGATTTTACTACTGTCCTATTCGTTATGTTGTTTTGGTTTCAGATTAAAACTTATTCAAGATGAGTTCTCGAGCGAAAAAGATAATAGGATTAGCGTTAGAAAATACTATGAAAAATACGGACTCTGTTCAAATTCCAAAGTCAGCTAATATTTCCGAACCTCAGTCTACCTACACAGAAATTGAACTGAAAACGGATGATTTATCGAAGGGCAAAACTTGCACTATTATTGAACATAAAACACCCATATTATATACGGAAAACTGTTCAAATTCCAAAGCCAGCTGATATTTCTGAATCTAATTCTAATTACACAGAAATTAAACTAAAAACGAATGCTATATCGAAGGATAAAACTATCACTATTATTGAAGAAAAAACACCCATATTAAATGACAAAACTGGTTATTTCATGTTTCATAACTCACCATCTGTAAACAACAATGATCAACCTACCTGTTCTGCCACTTCAAACACAATTTTAGACGAAAAAACAGGACAACTAATTTCGATTTCTCAAAGCTCAAGCCCAGATGGTTCATCATCCGAACTCGACTTTTCAGATAGTGCATCCGATTTTGACCCCAATGACTATGACATCTCATCCTCAAAAACTGAAAATTCAGCACGAATCTTAGATGAATATTCAGGCACAATTAAAATGAAGAGAGCTCGTAAAGGTCAAGGGAAAAAGAAAAATTGGACTAGAAATCGTTTGAAAAAGAAAAGAATGACAGGGAAAGAGTATTTTTCAATAAAAAGAAAGAAAAATGAAGGAATTGTTGGATGGGAGCATAGAAAAGAAAGAACTATGCTTGCCAGATGTGACTGGAAAATGCAAAAAATGTATTGGCATAACGGAAGCAGATAGAAAAGAATTTTTTAACAGTTTTTGGAAAATTCAGTCTTGGGAAGAAAGGAAAGCTTACGTTATTGCTATGGTGAATTGTAAACACGTTACCAGGCAGACAACAGGCGTCCCCTCGCGAAGGTCGAACACTATTGAGTATTCGCTTAAAGTGTCTGGACAAATAAAGCCTGTATGCAAAACAATGTTTTGTGGAACTCTATGTCTGGGTGAATGGTCTGTTTTGAACTGGGTAAAAACTGCAAAAAATGAAATCGGCATGGTGGATAAGCCACACAATCCTCCAAAGAGGCAAAAAACGATTAATGTCACTAAAGTGAATCATGCAGAAAGTTTTTTGATGGCTTTGCCAAAAATGCCAGCTCACTATTGTCGCGAATCGAACAGTAAGGATTTCGTAGATGTTAGTTATACTACCTGGACAGACTTATACAGTGACTTTGAGAAACACCTGAAAAGCGTTAACGTTCCAGACGAAGAAAAGCCAACTTATAAATCGACGACGATGTTCGAAGACCTCCTAACTAACAAAAAGCAAATTTTACAGGAGGCGAAAAAAACGTTTTATTTCTTTTTGTACCTATTTTATGAAAATGTGTTCTAAAGCAAGTTGTTATTAAATGGGGCTGCGAAATTGATGCTAACATTGATTTTACGTACAGACAAGTAGTTTTCAAGTTAGTGTTAGTTAGGAGTTATTAGTTTCACTAATGTCCATGTCAAACTTATTTTGAGGAAGTTAAGAGGTATTACTTAATAAAAGTTTTAGGAAATAATTACGAAATTCTTTATTAGATAAACAATAAAATAAGTCTGTTACCCTCTACTTGTAATTGAAAACTTATTTCTATTAAGTCTCACAAAAAAAACACGTTAAATTACTTTAATGCAAAATGAAAAATATCTCTAGTATTTTCAACTAGTTTAAACATAAACTAAATTTTTTATACTCTCACTGGAAAAATCACATAAACTTAAATATTGTAAAAGTACTTAGTCTTATTCACATGAACTTGAATGTTTTGTACTCGTATTGAAAAATCACATAAATGTTTTGTACTTTCATTAAAGAAATAACATAAACTTAACTGTTTTATACCTACTCTCACTGAAAACAACACATACTTAAGTACCATAAGTAACACAACATAACATAACTTTTTTCCCTTGTCTTACTAATCTTTATACATTTTGTCATTTATACTTTCTCATTATATAATTAAGTAGGTAGGTTCTTATCATACAATTAATTAGTAGAAATAACATAACCTAAGCGTATTTCTTTTTAAGAATAATGAATTTGTACGTTATAACAAACTGAGTTCTTTAACACAATAGACTAAATAGATAGGTAACTAGAGTTTGGTTTAATCTTATGAGAGAAGAATCTCTTTCTTAAAGAGATAATCTTTATCTCTTTAAGAAAGTGTAATTATTTACACTTTCTTAAAGAGAAATGAGTAACACTAGAGCTTTAATTAGTTAGGTAAGTATAGTTTTACAGTTTATTAATTATTTTTAGGTAAGTTATCGTAAAAAGCATGGCAATCTTGAGGTATGACAGATTTAAGCTGTTGCAAATGATTGTATTTACTAGAAGTGATAGGTATAGGACCAGAATGAAGTCTTTCGTATATTACATCACGATTAACAACTTGTTGCCTATGAGGCAAATCAAACCAATCTTCGTCAAAATCTAGTTTGACCTGTATTTTGCCATCGGAGGTATATTTAATCGCTCGAATATCGGTGACCTGCGCATCTCCTACTTTACGTCCTGGCCGAATACTTTTGTACACCCAAGTTTCGGTGTCACCATAGTTCTTGACAAATTTGTGGTCAATTGTGACCACCTCATAAGGTGGGTCATTACGCGCCTCTTTTGACACAGTACTATAATCGCTGGGTAAGTGAATTTCTCTATTCTTCAACTTCCTTTCTATTGCACTATGGACTGAATCGCATTCCATTTGCGTGTGCCCTGGTATCAAAAACTTTTGAGTTATTGTTACTCCATGCAGTTTGCTAAAGTTGAGTAGAGCGTTAGCAAGATTTACGTTTCGGTTTTGGTACGTACATCCGTCAGAAAAAATTATAATAGGAAGTTTGAGTGGAAGGCAGTGTCTTGCTAGGTAATCCAATAAGAATGAGACGAACGTATTCGCTGTTAGATCTGCTGCAGTTTCGTTGAACCAATAACAAGTGCAGTGATTGTTAGCCAAATTGTATACAGTAAAATTATGGCAGGTTAATTTAGTTTTAAAATAGAGTGCGCCTGCTGTAAGATAAGGGCATACCTTTACAGATTGCAGGTCCATCGTAAGTAAAATGCATTCTTTTTTAACTGCCTTCTTTTTGTCGTCGGCTTTTTCTTTCCTGGCTCTGTTCTTCTGGATGAGATGCATTTGGTAATCAGCATCATTCAAGTTTCCAGCCAACCAAGTCGAGCACGTGTCGCACATGTCTTTTTTCAATGTAAGTAAAGACAGATTTTTTTCATTGAATCGCTTTTCAAAGGTATACCTGCAGACAGCCACTTTATTGTTCGAGGAGCAAAATTCTTTATAGAATTTAAATAAATCTGAAAGTGACTTAAAAACTGGCTCTAAAAATAGTTTGCTGGTATCTTTGCGAGCATAATGTGATGGCAACTTGGGTAAATCGTTGAAAAAGGTTTCCAATGCTAACATTTTTTGCTTACTTTCTTCATTAGGCTCTACTGTCCGTGAGGAATTCTCTTGTGAAGGAGTCATGCAAAATTCAGACTGCTTTACCCATGACTGGACAGTGTAAGACCCTAGAGATAACGTGTTCAAAAACATTTCTCTGCAGACTTGAACTTTTTCGTCTCCTTTGCTCGACAACGGTAAAGAGTATTGTAGAGTACCTTGACGTCTCGAATTTGTCTTATTCTTTACTGTTTTTCGATTCGTGTCGGCGCGTGTTACTAGACCGTTAACGAAAATCTTGCGTTGATCCCAAGTAAGCGTTTTCCAAAAGTGGCTGTGAATCTTTTTACGAGTTTCCTCAGTAAGCTGCGAACAACCCCTTAGTTTGCTTCGTTTACAAAAGTCTGAGTTACATGTTTCTCCTAGTTGCCTTGCTGGTCTCACAATATCATGTGTTTTACGCTGCCCAGGAAGTTTTTGATATCCAACATTTTCTTCCCCTTTCATTCGCATTATCTTTGTTTTATTCCTGGACCATTCACGAGGTTTAGCTTTGCGTCGTCGGATTTTTCCCTCGTCAAGATCTCCGTAAAGTTCTTCTACGGTACTTTCGCAGTCGGTTATAGAGCCCTCAAGATCATTACTCGGGAAATACTCCTCGTCATCATCTGACGATTCAGGAAGTTCAAAGCGCCTAATTAAATGTGTACTACCTCAACTACCTGTCACAGCCGTGGTCGACTTACATTTTCGGATAGCGATCGGAAACTTCATTATGTCTGATGTTAAATTCGACAGCGAAAGAGATTTCCTTTTTTGAGATGGCTTTATAATTGCTTTATCAGTAGTTTTAGTTGATAGCAAGGTACTATAATTATTCAAGGTATAACAATCGGTCTTTTCCATGGCAGGGACTGATTTGGATCTGGTAAATTTATGTTGGACTTTCGTATCTTGTGTTAGGTCGGAAATTGATAGAGATCGCACCTGGTGCATTGCAGTATCAGCCTGTATAGGTCTCACTGAATCCAAATAATTTTGTTTTATTGTATACTGTTCACATCTTACTGCATTTTTAATGTCTTTTATATCAGCGAACAAAATCCATACATTCTCATTAACAGTTTCATTATCATGTCCGTATATCAAGTCTGACTTAAATTTTCGATGGAGACTAAATATAGCTTCATTGTCTTGTGTCAAATCAGAAAGAGAGACAGATTTTTGTAGACGAGATATGGGCGACAAAGGCATTGAATCCAAACATTTTTTTTCACTGCTAGAAATTTTGCTAGCAGGAAGAGACATTTGCGCCGCCGGTAACGACTTTGTACGTTTGCAAGAAATTGGTGATTCTGCAATATGCTGACCACGCGGGCGCTTAACTGGTGTTCGTTGTTGGCTGTTCATAATACCAATATTTTCTTCCTTTTTTTGAGTCTTTAACTGCTTAGTACCTAAAATTACATAAATATTTTTTTATAACTTTCCTACAATAGAATGTAAAATGGTTAATAGACAAACAAATTTAATTTGATTGAAAAAAAAAATACATTTAAGTACTTACGTTTTGTATCAGGAGCACTAATATTATCTGATGGTAAATTTAACGCACGAAATATTTTACGTGCTCGTAGTCCTTCCGTCAGTCTCGCCCTCGACGACATTTCGGCTAAAACAATCAAATCTATCAAGTAGGTATGTTCATGATACGAGTAACAATAAGTTAAATTACATGCTAATAACTTCTATCAAACAAACAATTATAATATTTAGTTCTAAAAATAAAACGAATAACTTCTATCTGCTAGTTAGAAATCAAAATGTATTTAAAAAAACATGATATTAGAACTAATAGCTCCTATCTACTAGATAGGTAATAGTAGGTTCTAAATAAACTTAGAATAATCAAACTAATAGCTCCTATCTACTTGATAGGTAATATAGTAGGTTCTGTAAACTTGGAATAATCAAACTAATAGCTCCTATCTACTCCTACCTACTTTTAAATTTGTATTTTTAGTTATTTAGTCACAATAAAATACGAGCTATCTAAACATAGTACATTCATTTCGTTAATATGAGGGTAAATTGTAAGCTAAATTGGAAATTTAACTACTTCGAAATGTACGCGACTGTTATGAGCCGGCAAAATAAAATTGAAAGTAAAATACGTAAAACACCATTAGTTTCGTCAATTATATAAAGTAATTTACTTACCAGGGTAGTATCACAATTATCACAAAACACAATAGTTAATTACTCTTGTTTTTACATAAATATTGACACTAAATAAAAAAACCTGTTGTCCCTTTACAAAAAACAACGACAATGGCCGCCGCACGCGCCTCCCGTGACGTCGCACCACCTCACGCCACTCAATAGTTCGATCTCTTTCGCACACTGTAGCCAAGCCAATTCGTCAGTTCTCCGGCAAGAACGAGCTAGATTAGACGTGTTTGATGGTAGATAGAAGGTATTAGCAGCAAAATTAGTTCGGAAGTAACTTAGGAGATATTCGTTTTGGTAAGTTAGAATATATTAGCAGCATTTCAGGCTAACTCGCTCAAAGCGTGATATTAGGAGGTATTCTCATTATGAATTTGTGGCGTTATTTATTACAAAATCACTTCGGAGTCTTTGCCAGTCGGTGCGAAATTGAACTCTAAGTACAGTGGCATAGATAACTCATTTTGGCCCCGGGTGTCAGTTAGGAGGTCTTCGAACATCGTCGTCGAAATGTTTCTTGGATGTAGTTAAAAAATTAAATATAGGACTCTACCGACCTAAAAAAGATCAATGTGATCTTTGTTACTCATATAAAAATAAACGTATCTCAAAAGAAGATTACGATGCACATGTAGAAGCAAAAGATAGGGCAAGAAAAGAAAAAAGCGAAGACAAATTGAAATGTTTAAATGGTGAAATTCATATGTATACTTTGGACTTGCAGGCTGTTCAATCGATACCTCATATATCTGCCGGAGCTCAATACTTCAAATTAAAATTGAGTGTGCATCAATTCACAATTTACAATGAATATGACAAGAGTGTCATGTGTTATGTCTGGCATGAGGGCGAAGGCGGCATGGATTCAAATATCTTTGCATCATGTCTCTTGGATTTCTTGGAACACATAGAAGACAAAAGTAAAGTTATTGTCATATACAGCGATGGATGCAGTGCACAAAATAGAAACGTGAACTTGGCAAATGCTCTTCAAAACTTTGCGATCACGCATAATGCTGAAATTCAGCAAAAGTATTTGATCGTTGGCCACACACACAGATGGAATGCGACTCCGTACACGCGACTATAGAACGAAAAAAGAAAGGCAAGGAGCTCTATGTTCCTGCCGACTTTGTCAGAATTATAACTCAGGCTAGATCTTCTTCAGTACCTTACCAAGTACAATATCTGGATCACACATTCTTCCGTGACTTCACATCATTGAAATATATGAAGTCCATACGACCAGGAACCAAAAAAGGCGATCCTTGTGTTGTAGACATAAGAGCGTTAAAATATTCATGTGTTGTTGGTGTTCAATACAAACTCAGTTTTGATGACGACTGGAGATTGTTGCCACAACGCTTGTCTCGTTCATCGACCAGCAACAGTCAAACGTTAATTAAAAAATTGTATGATCAGTCCTTACCTATTAATAAAAGAAAGTTCGACGATTTGCAAGATTTAAAAGAAAAAATTCCTATAGACTACCATAGTTTCTATGATAATTTAATATACGAATAAATTGTCATAAATAAAGTCATAATAAATATTTTAATGGAAATTAATTAGTTTTATTTATCTTTTATACATAATAATTAACACTTACTTTTAATTCAGCAACCTCGTAACTATTTTTTAGGGTTATAAAATTGAAATTCAAAAACCACGTATCTATAAAATTCGGTATAACGTTCATTATTTTGTTTTCTAATCAACTTTCATTGAAAAGAAAAGTAAGCTATACTTCAGTATAATAAAGCCTCATTTACAAAATTCGCCTAAAGCAAACCCAAAAAAAGTAATTACGTTTATTTGATCTCCTGAAAACTTGTGACTTTTTAGTTACGAGGTTGAGAAAGTAAAGCGACGATATGAAAAAACCTTAAGAAAGAATTTCCTATCTCAATTTTACTTTAAATCCCTGGGGGTATTAGAGGCATGTCTATTGTAATAATATTGTGAACTTTTAACTATTGTAATAACTAATAGACCCAATATTATATACATATAAATTATATTTAATAAGCAAAAAATTCTATACAGCGTGGTCAAAAAGTCGTGGATCAAACGAAACAGGGAGATAAAGGAGGTAATTTCCAACAAAAAATCTTGCGCCAGCATGGCCATAACTTCCTTGCACGAAAAGTTATGAATATTTTTGTTTTTTTTTTTAATGAAACTACAAGAGCAATGAATTTTTTTCCGTAAATTTTGAAGCGTTACAAAAAATTACTTCTCACTTTAAGAGCACCATGTAAAAAAAATAATGTATTACGGAAAAGTGACCCTGTATTAAAAAAAACTTGCTGATTTAATGCTGATTCAAATGAGGTACAACACTTTACTGTTTAGCCTTTATTTTTGTTTTTATGGTCGTTTTTTCATGTCAAGGTGCAAATTTTATTAAATTAGCCTTATTTTTAATTTATTAGTTTATCATAACCGGCTAGTTTTTTGTACGTTGGAACGGTAGAACTGTTCTGTTCTTGTCACACTTAGGATTTATGAAATGGACAGACACTCTTTCACACTAACCATTTAATCCTTTGTCAAAAAGTGTCAGTTCAGGTAACGATTTATCTTTTCTAGATCACAACTCTGTGAAAATAAACTGGAGCCGATACAAAGAAATTGTGTCTCTCTTTCACACTAACCATTTAATCCTTTGTCGAAAAAGTCAGAATGCCCGTCTGTGACTACGCACACGTATTTTTGTGATTAGTTGCTTACCTGTGACCTGCGCTTCGTTTTTTGACTTGTGATTGATTGCCTACCTGTGACCTACGCTTCGTTTATGGACTTGTGATAGATTGCCTACCTGTGACCTGCGCTGTGTGAATCGGACTTTGTGATCGCTACGGATTGTCTAGATAAGCGGAAGATGGCTGCTACGAGGAGAGCATACGCCCAACGGGAGTATGCAGAAATTCATTACCTCTATGACTTTTGCGACGGCAATGCTCGGGCTGCTGCCAGAGAATATCGACAACACTACCTTAACCGAGACCGTTTTCCGGACTACAGGGTCTTTATGCGCGTGCATAATGCGTACATGGAGGGAACCTTACCCGGTGAGCATGCTACGAGAACAGGTAGACCAGTGGTACTATTTGATAATGAAGAGCAAATACTGAGACAGTTTAGATTGGACCCTGGTATTAGCCAACGCCAAATATCACGAAATCTCGGGATTCCACGATCGACGGTACAGCTTATCATTAAAAGAAATAAATATCACGCTTAACACGTGCAAAGGGTGCAAGCTTTACTGCCAGCTGACTATGAACCTAGAGTGAGATTTTGCAGAGAGATGCTTAGGCGACACAGAGAGGATCTGCAGTTCTTCAACAAAGTGTTATGGACTGATGAGTCAAATTTTAGAAGAATGGGAATTTTTAACAACCACAATTTACACTTCTACTCCAGAGTGAACCCACATATCACCAAAAATGATCGATTACAGCATCTGTTTGGTATAAACATGTGAGCTGGAATTTGACCAGCAGCTTGTGCTACATGATATGCCACCAAGGCTGAATGGTGCTCTGTATTTGAATTTTTTACAAAATAATTTGAACCAAATACTCAAAGAAGCTGAGATTCCTGAAGATAGAGTGGCAGAAATGTGGCTGCAACAAGACGGCGGCGCCCCGCCTCATTACGCTCGAGCAGTTCGAGGACATTTGACGAGCGCTTCCCTAACCGGTGGATTGGTCGAGGCGGACCTATTGCATGGCCACCCCGGTCGCCCGACCTTAATCCAATAAACTTTTTTGTTTGAGGCTATTTCAAAGAAATAGTGTATCAAGGAGAGAATAACACCGAACAAGAACTACGACAATAGCTCGAATTTGCTAGGTTACAAATTCTTAATAACAGAGGTGCATTCTGCCGATTACGTGCGAATTTTATTAGGCGGTTCAGATTGTGCATTATGTTCAGAGGTAGGAACTTCGAACATTTATTGTAAAATTTGAATTTTAATAAAATTACAAAATCATAATTGTTCTTTTTATTTCATGATGGCTTCTGAAATTACTACATAGTATGTATGAGCAAAAATCTAAATTTTCCTTTAAATTTACCATTTTCAAAATTTGCAACTTGATATTTATTTATTTATTTATTTGATCTAGCACACAAACAGAATACAATTATATACATGATAACTATATATTACAAGTGTATTGATTAATCTAAATTGCACTCCTAAACAGTGTACTTAACATGTTTAACTTAACTACTAATGGTTATTAATACGTCTTAAGTATATTACTAAATTAGTTCTAAATTAATAACATTTTCTTACTTACTACTTGAATATCAGCCTTAATCCATTTTTAAATCGAGAAAACCTGCCGTCGAATATATCAAAACCGACCTCACACCCGATTTCCATATCATTATAACTACGACACATCCTAACCAAGGGATTATAATAGGATGTGTTGTTTTTATATGCTTCAATGGCAAAGGGACCAGAGTGGGGAGAACGTGATCTGTATTTAATTTTAATCTTAATCGCGGAGAGCAGATTCGGACAATCCCAGGAAGAATGTAGTATTTTATGAAGACAAATGATGTCATACCTCCCTCGACGATCTTCCAGAGATAACAATCCAAAACTCCTAAGGCGATCAGTATATTTGTGGAGTGTACGACCTAGTCCATTTCTATATGAAATTATTTTAAGAAGCCTTTTCTGCAGGGACTCAATCCTATTAATGTGAATAGCATAGAAGGGAGACCAAACTGGGCAGCAGTATTCGAGAACACTTCTCACCAAGGCACAAAACAAGGAAAGAGTGGAAGCAGGCTTTTTAAATTGCTTAGTGGACCTTATGACAAAGCCTAATAATTTGTTGCATCTACTGAAAATGTAATCATAATGATCTCTAAATGTGAGTTTTTCGTCAAAGAGAATGCCTAAATCTCTAATCACAAATACACGTCTCAATGCAAAATCTCGAATATGGTAATTACTTTTAATTCTGTGAAATTTACTTGTAAATGTGATAATTTGACATTTATCAACATTCAGGGCCATCTTATTTGCCATGCACCAATCGGCCAAAACATCAAGATCCCTCTGAAGAGTAACACAGTCGTTCAGATTATTAATAGACGTAAACAGTTTCAGATCATCAGCGTAAAGGAGACAGGAAGACTGAAAACGTCCAACAAGATCATTTATGAAAATGACAAATAAAAGTGGTCCCAACAATGATCCTTGGGGCACTCCGGAGAAGACAGGTCTGGGTGACGAAACAAAACCTTTCAATGCAACTAACTGGCTTCTGTTACTTAGATAAGATGCAATCCAGCGTAAGAGATTACCGTGAAAGCCATACTGTTCCAATTTGTGCTCAAGCAGAATATGATTGACTCGATCGAAAGCCTTGCTGAAGCCCCACTGTACCATATTGGATACTTAAGTGTTTTTTTAGATATAGGTGTATGTTTATGAATTACACGATTTAACTCATTGTAAAAAATTGTAGTTAATTCATCTACATCTTCACCAAGCATAAGGTCATACCAGTTAATCTGTTTAAGTTCATGTTTAATTTTATCGAAGTTACATTTGTAGAAATTGAGTCGTTTTGAGATATTGGGTTTAACAGATTCGACGCATTTCAGTTCAGGAATATTGAGCAAGTAAGCCAAATGATGCTTATCGAGGTTACATACTGGATCAACAATAGATATGGAAATCGATCGGAGACTGGCAAGTACAAGATCTAGATAACGATCATTCAGGTTAGGTATATAATTAAATTGCGCTAAATTACATATATTCAACGTTTCGACGAGGAGAATAGCTCTCTTGTCTCGTGGATTAGAGGGAGTCATGACACTAGAGCTATCAACACTTTCCCAGGTAATATTTGGTGTGTTGAAATCACCAAGAACCACAAAGTCAACATTGGATGATGAATCGAGAATTACCTTCTGACAGTTGGAGTGAAAGGAGGCTACGTCAAGAATCGGCAGGTCAGGCGGTACGTAACAGAGGCATAGAATGAGAGTACGGTTGTCACCATCAATGGCCAACCAGAGATCCTCAACCTTTGATTCGTAGGACAGCAGACGGGTTACATTGAGGTGTTTTTTAGTTGCAATAAGAATTCCTCCACCAGCGGTTTTAATTGATGAGGTGTCATGACGATCCCTTCTAAAAACATTGTACCGCTCATCTATTGCTTCTCTGTCATAGACACTGGCGTCAAAGTTAGTTTCAATTAAACAAATAATATCAAAGTCTGAGCTAAGCAAGTTTAAATGGATTTCTGTAGTTTTAGATTTGGCTCTTCCTAAGTTTTGATAGAAAATAGTGGCCATAATTTGTGATAAAAATTAAAATGAATTGCAAGACCGAGCAACAAAAACACAAAAGATCTTACAGTAACTAAAAGTCTATTACAGTCCATTCAAAGTTTGTATATTTTTAACCATGATCGCTCTGGCGGATTCATCTTTGCGCACATATATTAGACCGTACTTCACCCATACATATTTGTAATTCTTTGCCTTTGCTTCGAGCCTTGTCGCCGCATGAAGAGACTTCTGCTCAAGAGAAAGATGTTCCGATACAAAGATCCTGCGTATATCACCACCCAAACCCAAGTGGGACGTATTGAGTGCATCATTAACGTGAGTTTTGTTGTAACGATGCACAGCAGATAGCACCTCATCGCGAAGTCGGGAACTAGCTAATGAGATTAGTATATTACGTGGTCTAGAGGAAGAAGCATTCATTTTTGCAACTCTGCGACAAGCAAGTATATTGACGTCAGCAATCTGCAAGTTCACTGTATCACATAATTTCTTAAATAGACTAAGAACATTCTCGTTTCGTGATTCAGAAACAGATTGCAATTCAACATTACAGCTGCGTGATATTTTCTCCACAGAGCATAATCTATTGTTCAGCTTGTTTAAATCCGACTGAAGACGAATATTCTCAGTTTCCAAATTCTTAATAATATTATTCTTCGACTCAATAGCCTGTTTAAGCGTACTCTGTTCAGCGCAGATGAAGTCGGTTGTTCTTGTGAATTCGTTCTTTAGTGTCTGAACCTCCGATTGAATTTCGTGTCTGATCATATTTAAGATGTCCTCTTTTAAGGCAACCCGAAAATTCTCCATCAATGCAGTCAACGAGGCACTCAGTTTGTCATCCAGGAGGGTGCTGATTTTATCCATGGTCACAGTGTCATCAGCCAGCTGAGCATTCGAAGGCACGCATGAGTTGACAAAATCGGTGGGTTCGTAGGACACATTGATTGATTCAGACATAGGTGACTCAAGTTCACGGCGCATCACAAAGCGTTCGGCCGATTTCTGACGTCGAGAGATATTGTTACAGGACGGGCATGTCCACGACTCACGACTATCGGAAGTTAAAGCCAGAAATTGTTTCTTGACCATGTTAAGACATTGATAGTGATATCCGCACTTGCACAGATGACATTTCATAAATTGCTTCGAGTCTATAGCTTTATGACAGCCTCCGCAAGTCGTTTCACCTTCGTGCATTTTATTTGAGCCTGATAAATTTTATCAATCAGTAATGGTGATTTTGAGCAATCTTGCTATTATTTTCCC
Organism: Synanthedon andrenaeformis; assembly: GCA_936446665.2. Classification (NCBI taxonomy): domain Eukaryota; kingdom Metazoa; phylum Arthropoda; class Insecta; order Lepidoptera; family Sesiidae; genus Synanthedon; species Synanthedon andrenaeformis. Next base: position 4,174,880 of record OW387798.2, read on the forward strand.
ACAGGCGCTCGAACAAAATAATAGATACGTGGGTAAATTGATCGATTGTAAACAATAAAAATTTTGCTTATTTACTAGCTGAAATCACTGATTAGACCACTGATCTTAACACTTGAATCACCACAAGATGCACAATATTATAAGGTTTTTACTGAGTTACCGTGTAATCGACAAAATGTGAAGTTCAACGATATATTAATAATAATTCAATAACAAAACTTGGAGCAACACATTAGTGCGTGGTTACACACTGCTTGATTAAACTGATATGAAAAAACGACCATAAAAACCAAAAAACCAAAGGTCAACCAGTAAAGTGTTGTACCTCATTTGAATCAGCATTAAATCAGCAAGTTTTTTTAATACAGGGTCACTTTTCCGTAATACATTTTTTTTCACATGGTGCTCTTAAAGTGAGAAGTAATTTTTTGCAACGCTTCAAAATTTACGGAAAAAAATTCATTGATCGTTAAATTTGGTACCAAGAGCTGCAATACAATTTTTCTAGTATTGATACATTATAGATTCATAATACAACACCTTTTGTTTTATTGTTTTTAATCAATTTAATTTTTTATTGATTAAATTGTAAAAAAACTCGGTAGTTTCATTGAAAAAAAAAATATTCATAACTTTTTGTGCAATGAAGTTATGGCCATGCTGGAGAAAGATTTTTTGTTAGAAATTACCTCCTTTATCTCCCTGTTTCGTTTGATCCACAACTTTTTGACCACGCTGTATATAAAGTAAAAAAAAAAACTACTTTTACATAACTTCAATTATCTCGAAACTCGCTTTCATTTAGATACCGCTTTTCCGCTTAGTTGGGCAGTATAAGTACACTATAGTATTGCTAACCAAATTGTTACTGGAGGTCGCAACCATACTGAACATTGTAAAAGACAACTTACACGCTTGGACTGACTCAACTGTCGTACTTGCATGGTTAAACAAGCATCCTAGTAAGTAAAGTGTGTTCGTGGCAAACAGGGTTTCAGAAATTCTTACTAATCTAGACCCACATAATTGGTCTCATGTTACCTCAAGGCAAAATCCCGCTGATTGCGCATCGCGAGGGCTACGTCCATCTGAACACAATAACAACACCCTGTAGTTGAATGGACCAGAATTCTTATCTAGCGAAACTATAACCTACAGTAAACCAAAATCAATAGAAACAGAACTAGAAGCGATTAAATCTCATTGCACTACTCTAGAAGATGACAATTTATTGAAGATTCTCCACCTTAACAAAGGCGAAGCGGGTAATGGCATATTGCATCCGATTTATCAGTAATTCTAAGAAATCTAATACTAAAACTGTTGTATTCTGTGTTATTATAAGTTTATGGTTATGGTTTAGTCTTAAGAGTACTCTGTCAATGGGTCTATTAGATTGTCTTTGGTATTGTAAAAAATAAATAAAAATGTCTTCTGGAACGTATATCTTTTAATTAAATAAAAATATAATAACGAACCCCCGCACATGGAAATATGGTGTCAGAATTGGTGTCATAGTTGTATTAAAAAACAAGATAAATGTGGAATGAAAGAAGATAAAAATGTCGGAGCAAAACATATTTTTGGCCAATATTAAACCTTTGTCGGTCAACGGAGAAAACGCGGCAGAAGAATGGCGTCGGTGGAAGCAAAAATTTGAGATATTTTGCGACGCAAATGACATCAAAAAACAAGAAGAAACAAAACAAGTAGCTATATTTTTGAATACAATTGGTGATTATGGTCTGGAAATATATAATTCCTTTAATATTGACAGAAAATCAATCATACTTGAAAATTTAATCAAGTTATATGATGAAAAATTCAACCCACAAAGTAACATAACGGTAGAGAGATACAAATTTTTTACAAGGATGCAGGGTACAGATGAAACCTTAGACAACTATGTAACAATTCTTAACAATTTATCAATGTCTTGTGAATTTGCAAGTTTGAAGGACTCATTAGTCAAGGATATGTTTGTCATAGGTATCCTTAATCCTAAAATAAAGGAAAGATTGCTCCAACAAGATAAATTAACTTTGGAGGAAGCAGTAAAAATAGCCAAAAATATGGAACTGTCACAGGAACGTTCTTCGAAAATAAGTCAGTCTACTAATAATATGTCAAATGAAACAGTAACTGTTCAATCTATTAAATATAATGATCGTAGGAGTAGATCAATGTCTCGGAACAAGAATAATCAAAATGGGAATTCAGGTCAACAAAATCAAAATTCAACAAGAAAAAATTATTATTCTAAGTCGCCAGGATCAAGAAAAAATTGTACAAGATGTGGACAAATTCATAAATATAAGTGCCCAGCTGAAGGAAAGACATGCAACATATGTAAAAAGAAAAATCATTTTGCTAATTATTGTTTTTTCAACAAAAATCACAAACAGAAAAAAAATCAAGTAGGTAGTATTGATTGTGATAATAATAACTATTTTGTAATTAATAAATTCACTGTTGAAAATAGTGATAATTCTAATTGTAATGAGGAATGGAAAGTGAGGGTAAATTGTAATAATTATTTAATAAAAATGCAAATTGATACAGGAGCTGATACAAATATTATATCTAAAGATACACTTGATAAAATTAAGGCCCTTCGTACACAAGGCTACGCAAATCTTCGATACTCGATGATTCTAGTCTCCAAGCGACTACCGCCATACAAATCCATTGAGGTTCGTACACGAGTCGCGTCGCCGACATTCGTCACGCGACTCGCGTCGCGCCAGTCGTGCGATACCTGCCAGACGAGATCGTCGCTACACAAGTCGCAGCGATTTCAAAAATGGCGGAGCAATTATTAAATATTAAATTTGTTTCCGAGGTGGAGAAATATCCTTGTTTGTATAATTATACCTTAAAAGAATATTCAAAAAAGGACATTACAGAAAAAGCTTGGGTAGCAGTAGGAAAGGCCGTTAATTTAACAGGTAGGTATATTTTTAGTCTTGAATATAGTCAGTATAGTACCTAGTAGCACTTTTTGGCAGTACGGTTTGTTTTAATTGTTTAGTTTTTATTTTACGCACATACAGGATATTTTGTGAACACATTTAAGTATGATAGCCGATGCTGTTGTTGTAACCCGCCGGATTGCCGATGTTGTTGTGATCTAAGATCATGATTCATTGATCTTGTTGTAAATTAATAGCAAAAACCGGCCAAGTGCGAGTCGGACTCGCGCACGAAGGGTTCCGTACCGTTATGTATTAAAAAAAACACGTTTGTTGTATTTTATTTTAGTTTTTAGTATTTGTTGTTATAGCGGCAACCGAAATACATTCATCTGTGAAAATTTCAACAGACGGAGGGACGGACAGACAGACAGACAGACAGACAGCGAAGTCTTAGTAATAGGGTCCCGTTTTCACCCTTTGGGTACGGAACCCTAAAAATGAAAAATGGAACTTGCTAAATGGTGTGTAGTTCAGTAAAATATTTCTTTGCATTTACATGATTTCTTTATTTGAACTTTATAATAATATTTATACAATATAATTACATTGCCATGGGAGTGCTGCCTGAGGTTTTAGAAAGTAATTAGCTAAATAGTTTCTTAACGTATTTGGCGAAGAGTGCGCATTTAATTGAATTTGCTGAGGTTGTATGATGACGTCGTGTGTACTATTGGAATTTTCTTCATAGGCACGATATGGAATGCCTTCTCTTTTCCTAACATAGTTGTGTAAAATGCATACTGATTTTACAACATTATTTATCTTTATATAGTCGTGGCATCTTATCGCAGTACTTAGAACCTGAAATTTCTCCGTCATCATCCCAAACGCGCATTCTACAGTCTTTCTTCCTCTACTCAATCTATAGTTAAATATTCTTTTCGTATTATCAAGTACTCTTTGTGGATATGGTCTTAGCAAGTAATGCAACAGCGGAAACGCTTCATCTCCTACAAAGTAAAATGGAAATTTGTAGTTGTTGTCATCATTTGGTAATCGTAAAGGAGCAGGAAGGTCAAGATTGCCCCCTTCAATGAAATGTTTGATTGCCGATGCACGAAATATACCGCCATCGCTGTTCCTGCCAGCAAATCCTGTTTCGATGTATGTAAAGAGGCCATCAGCGTCACTGCATGCCATGAGAACAATTGAATGATACGACTTGTAGTTAAAGTTAAGCGATCCTGAGTTTGGCAGCTTTTCTATTCTTATGTGCTTTCCATCGAGAGCACCTAAACAATTGGGCAAATTCCATAGCAAATCAAAACGTTGTGCTATTATTTTCCATTGATTTTTATCCGGTGTTGGCATATAAATATCTTTCAAGGCATCCCAAATGATTGCTGTTGTTTCTGCGATTATTCTTGATACTGTAGAGTCTCCTCGAGCGAAATATAAAGAAATCGATGTGAAAGTTGCGCCAGTTGCCAAATACCTAAAAAAAGATTTATTAATACTTATTTATTTACTAACACTGTGTACATATTACAATGATGAACTTAATATTAATAGTTGATTGACTTATTTTCAGGACTGCAAGCGAAAGAAAAATGGAAAAACCTCCGTTCTGTTTTCGTGCGAAACCTAAAGCCTCCGGCTAGTGGATCGTCAAAAAAAAAGAAATACTATTTAACAGATGCAATGCAGTTTGCCCTTCCTTATATAAAATCAGCTGGAATTCCATCTGGCAGTTTACCTAATCCAAATAATCAAGACAATGAATCACAAGCATCGGCCCTGACATCACCACCGCCCTCGGCATCACCACCGCCCTCGGCATCACCACCTCCCTCGGCATCACCACCTCCCTCGGCATCACCACTGCCCCCGACATCACCTACTACATCCTTCAGTCATCAAACAGAACGTACTTCAACCCCGCTATCAGTCTCTCTCTCTGCCTGCTCTAGCCAACAATCTAAGCGTCGTCATAAGAAACAAACAAGTGAGAATGATGAACTCTTCAATGACTATTTAAAAAGGAAAATGAGCAAGCAGAATGACGTCAATGATGAGTCGACAAATAATAACGCTAACAAGATGTTTTTGTTAAGTTTGCTGCCAGACTTGAATTGTATGACATCCACACAAATAAGATCATTCAAACGTCAAGTTTTAGATGTGATAGATAACATACTGAATGTACCACCCACCTCATCTACGCAAACACCGGCCTTAATACATATACCAAATACTTTAAGTACGTTATCTTCACAGACATCTGCGTTTGTAGTACCCGAAACAATACATCACCCAAGCACATCATCCTCGCAGATAACAACCGACGATGGACTTAACGAAGCTTCATATATTCAACTACTCCAAAACACTGTGGGTGAAGTTAATTATACCGTGACCAATGATCTCTAATAAGAGTATTACTTTGAAATGTTATAAATTTTATATATAATAAACAAATTGTAATCATACCTGATTGTAATTAGAATCCTTTCCTCTGCGCTTACACACTCTCTCATGTGTGTGTCTCTCTGGTGTATATGTGGAACAAGTAAATCCACTAAATGTCTATAGCTCTCTTTGGACATTCTGTACAATGATAAGAATTTCGCATCTGTTTGTTCTAATTCTTTTGCAGCCACAAACAGTCTGCAATTTATGTTTCTTTCAATATACGGATGAACCCAGTATCTCCTATTGCGACGAGTTCTTTGTTTCTGGTAAAAATAGTACAAAATTAAAGTTTCATCATCACTCGTGTCAGACATTTTGTAAACGTGTGGATATGTTGAGCCGCAATGCCTGATGTGGCTGAATAAGCAACTTGCGTCTTGCGATTCAGTGTCGTGTGTACAAACCGTGCGCTACTCGATACTCGCGACTCGATACTAATGTAGTATACAACATTGGTATCGAAGATTTGCGTAGCCTTGTGTACGAAGGGCCTAAGACTCATACAAATAAGGAAATATATATTCAAGAAACAAATACTAAATTTTTCTCATTTTCAGGACAAATAGTACCCAATTTAGGTAGCTGTTTTCTAAAATGTGAATTTGAAAATGGTCTTACCACGAATATTTATTTTATTATAGTCGATTGTAAATGTCAAACCATTCTAGGAAGAAAAACATGTGAGGAGGAGAAAAACATCTAGGAGAAATTAGGAATCGTCAAAAGAATTTTTAAAATTCAAAAGGATCAGCAACAGGACTCTGTAAGGTCAGTTCAAAAAATCGTATATAATTGTTCACACACATTTGAGGGTATAGGATGTCTTCCAAATGAAGTACACCTTGATATTGATGAAAGCGTAAAACCAAAAATTTGCCCAGTACGTAGAATTCCTTTTACTTTGCAAAATCGTTTAAAATCTGAATTAGAAAACATGGAAAAAATGAATATTATTACTAAAGTTACAAAACCAACTAAATGGGTCAATTCAATAGTTCTTGTCGAAAAACCCAATGGATCATTACGTGTTTGTCTCGATCCAAGAAATCTAAATGTAGCAATTAAAAGACCACATTTCCCTTATCCTACTTTCAATGATCTTCGATCGCAAATAGTAGGTAGTACTATTTTCTCTAAACTTGATGCTAATTCTGGATATTGGACTGTAAAATTAGATGAAGAGAGTAGTGATTTATGCACATTTAACACACCTTTTGGACGATATAAATTCCTAAGACTCCCATATGGTATTAATTCCAGTGGAGAAAAAACAAAATGCTTGGAATTGGACTGAAAATCATGAAAATCAATTCATGAAATTGAAAGATATTATTTGCAAGTCTCCAGTATTAACTCATTATGATGTAAATAAACCAGTCAGAATGTCAGTCGATGCATCTAAAAATGCTGTCGGTGCTGTAATATTCCATGGCAACAACCCAATAGCATACGCATCTAAATCTCTTACTAAATGTCAAGAACAATATGCACAAATTGAAAAAGAACTTTTTGCAATAGTTTTCGGTTGTAAAAAATTCCATCAATATGTATATGGAAAACCAATTCAGGTAGACAGACCATCAACCTCTAGTAACACTTTTTAAAAAACCATTGTCTGAAGTGCCTACAAGACTTCAAAGAATGATGATAACTTTACAAGCTTATCATTTAAATGTCTCATACACAAAAGGCTCTGAAATGTATATTTCGGATACTCTTTCTAGAGCACCAATAGATAATATGATAGATGAGTCATCATATTTGTTAAATAGTTTATCAGATTTTGAGCAAAATTTAAATATACATATTAATTTATTGACATCAAATTTAGCAATTTCTCAAGAAAAATTAGATTTTTTTTTAAATCATTTAAATCAAGATTTAACATTACAAAAACTTAAAGAATATTTTATTAATGGATGGCCTAAATGTAAAAATCATTGTGATAATTTAGTACTCCCATATTGGAACATAAAAGAAGAAATTCATGTAATAAATAATTTACTTTTCAAAAACAATTCTGTCATAATTCCTACTTCAATGAGATCTGAAATCTTAAACATACTACATGAAGGACACTTAGGTATAGAAAAGACAAAAAGCTTAGCTCGTGGTATTGTTTACTGGCCTAATATGAACCATGATATAGAAAATAAAATAAAGCAATGTGAAACATGTGTTATGTATAGTTCAAATAAGTCAAAAGAATCTCTTTTATCTCATGAAAAATCATTATTTCCTTGGCGAAAATTAGCTTCTGATTTATTCGAATATAAAAATCAGAAATATTTATTAGTAGTAGATTATTACTCTAATTATATTGAAATAGCAAATTTAAAAAATGATAGTAGAAGTTCAACAGTAATTAATAGTTTGAAATCCATTTTTGCAAGACACGGAATTCCATTGCAATTTGTCAGCGATGGTGGTTCTCCGTATAATTCTAAAGATTTTAAGCAATTTCTTTATGATTGGGACATTGAACATATTGTTACAAGCCCATATATGTCGAGATCAAATGGATTAGCTGAAGTATCAGTCAAAACAGTTAAAAATATTTTAAGAAAATGTGAAGAGTCTGGCACAGACCCACACATAGGACTATTACAACATAGGACTACTCAGAGAGGAAATATGTATTCTCCTTCTCAATTACTTATGTCAAGACAATTAAGAACTAAATTACCTAGTAAAATCAGTCAATTAAGACCTAAAATTGTAAAATTTTCAGAAT